>CM042259.1:34265060-35545060 GCA_023566225.1 Romanogobio albipinnatus | reverse complement strand
CTAATATATATATATTTATATATATATATATATATATATATATATATATATATATATATATATATATATATATATATATATATATATATATATATATATAAACATTATTAATCAATAATTAATGTAAAATAACCAACAGTGTAAAAACCTAAACAATATGAAGAACTGTATACACAGACTGTATAAAAATTCAGTAACACTTTACAATAGTCTCATTTATTAACATTAGTTAATTCATTAACTAACAAGAACTAATGATGAACAATGTATTTTGACAGCATTTATTAACCTTTGATAACGTTATTTGTAAATGTTAACGATAAATGTTAGTTCACAGCATTACTAATGTTAACAAACAACCTTTGAACTTAATGTATGAGTAAATGCTGAGAATAACACCAGCTAAGATTAATAAATGCTGTAGAAGTATTGTTTATTGCTAGTTCACGTCAACTAATGCTGTTAGCTAATGTTAACAAATGAAACCTTATTGTAAAGTGCTACCAAAAATCCTGTATAAATCTGAACTCTGTGACAAACCTTTTACTGAGAAAACTTTCTATGGACATATTCAGAATGGAAGAGCTGAGAGAATCTGTCTTCACCAGCATGTAGTCCAGTGATGCTCCAGAGTAAATCTCCTCGTAACCCACATAAGTGTTCCTGAGAGACAAACCACAAACACACAGCACATATTACAATTCATTCAAAACATTCATTTATTAAATATGGCACTGTATGGATACACCACTGTCCAAAAGCTTGGAGTCGGTAAGTCTCTATTGCTCACTAAGGCTGCATTTATTTGATCAATAATAAAGTAAAGGCAGTAAAATTTTATGTAATAGTAATAATAAGTTACCGTAATAGTATATACAGTAATAGTATTACAATTTAAAATAACTGTTTTCTACTATAATATTTTGTTTACATTTTTCTTGTGATGACAAAGCATAATTTCTCCAGTCTTCAGTGTCACATGATCCTTCAGAAATCATTCTAATATGTTGATTTGCTTTTTTCTTTTATTAATTTATTTGGATGGGACAATGCATATTAATGAACGTACAATATAATTTGATGTAAATTCGCCGGATTTAGCACAGAGCTAATTTCCATCCGTAGTCCTAGACATGGATAAACAGACAAGAAAAAGAAAAAGACAAAAAGCAGACATAATAGCAAACAGACGTTTGGAGATAAAAAAGTGTCCATGCTTAGATAAAATACTTATCATAATTGTTTAAGATGCATATTTAAAATGTCCTATGCATAGACATCCTAAAGTGCTTATTATAAATGTACCTATTTTATAGTATATAATTTAAAGTGCCAATGCATAGTTCTTACCTAATGTTCACAGTTTTGGATGTTATTCAGCCCTCTTTTAAGCTGTTTTTTTTAAAAAACAAAACAAAAGTGGGGCTTCCTCTAATTACCATTGTAAAAGTGTTCCAACTTGTGCAAAACTTGTGACATTTTGTGCAAAAGTAGACTTTCTAAATTGTACTTCACAATCCCCGCGAATAACTGACCTAGTACTAGTCTCGCTAGTTTCAGTCGTGGCCTAATGGTTAGAGAGTCGGACTTGTAACCGGAAGGTTACGGGTTCGAGTCTCAGGTCCGGCGTTGGTGGGGGAGTGAATAACCAGCGCCCTCCTCCACCCTCAATACCACGACTGAGGTGAGACCCTTGAGCAAGACACTGAACCCCCAACTGATCCCCGGGCAGCCGCAGCACTATGGCTGCCCACTGCTCCGGGTGTGTGTGTGTTCACTACTGTGTGTGTTCACTACCCACTTGGATGGGTTAAATGCAGAGCACAAATTCCAAGTATGGGTCACCATACTTGGCCACCCGTCACTTCACTTTCACTTTTTTCACTTTCACGTTCTCTTTTTGACAAAATTCCCCAGGGGCAGTGGCGCCATTCCATTAATTGATCCTGATACTTCTCTAAAATTGAACAATGGTGAAATGGATCAATGGATCCATCAATGGATTTTAGCACAGTGACACCAGCAAACGACCAGACTGCTAAGTGCAAAATAATCATACAATGAAGGTAGCCTCTGTTGTAATGAAAGGCCTAATTTGTTTGTAGTTTTGTATATTAAATTTGATCGTTTTGGCTACCTTTTTATGTGTTTTTTGAAAGTGGGGTTTGAATCTAGTATAACCCCAAAGTACTTAAACTGAGTTACCAACTCCAATTCCTCTCCTCCCCGAAACACAGAAGATTTACTTTTTGTTGGTAGTTGTTTGGTGGGCGTCTTACAGTCAGATTTTACACCATTTGTTTTTTTTTGTGTGAACATCGTAACGACGGTCTTTTTGGTGTTAAGAATAAGAGAGGTTTGACTTAACCAGTTTTGAATTTTGGTTAGTGAATTTGTAAGGTTTGTAGCTATTGTCTTAACCTCTCTACCATGACACAACATCACAACATCATCCACATACATCTGTACAGTTCAGGACAGACATCTGGGAGATCGTTTATGTACATTGAGAATAATAAAGGCCCGAGAATAGACCCCTGCGGAACTCTAAAATGATTGCTGAGGTAGGGGGATTTTACACCATCTATAGTGACATATTGTATTCTATCAGCTAAGTATGATTGAAACCATGATATAGCATCTGTGGAAAAGTTAAAGTGTGTGAGCTTAGTCAGAAGTACTTGATGGTTGACTGTGTCAAACGCCTTCATAAGATCTAAAAATACGGCTCCTACACAGGGATTTATATCCAGTAAATGTCTCTGTGGAGTGGTTGGGCTGGAAACCAAACTGCATTCGATGAAGTGGGGTAAAACCTTTATCCAGATGTTTAATCAATTGGTTTGCTATCCACTTTTCAGACACTTTAGAAACTATGGATAGGATACTGATTGGTCGGTAGTTGGCGACCTGTGTTTTAGACCCAGATTTAAAGACGGGTGTAACAGTGGCCTCTTTTCAAGATAATGGAACTGCTTTTTGATTGATTGACTGATTAACCATAAGAGTAATGGGTAGTACCAAAGCATTAATATGGGTTTTTATTATGAAGTTATTGTAAATACCATGGACATCCTTGGCTTTGGACTTTTTGAGAGTAGCAATGATCTTTATTACTTCTCCACCTGTTATATTTTGTATCTGGAAGATAGGTTGATCTTCATTCGAGGTAGAGTAGTAGAAGGAGCGGGGGGGGGGGGGCTTGTTATTTCAGATATACTGTCTATAAAATAATTATTAAATGTGTTTGCCATGATTGTAGGATCAGGACATTATTCACAACTAGATTAAGGGCTTTGGTTTCCTTTTTATTGTGTTTACCTAATAATTTATTTAAAATTTGCCATGTTTTTTTCCCCCCGCTGCCTCTTGAACTTGCTATAATGGCAACAAAAAAAATTGCTTTGGATTTTCTTATAGTTTGTATAACTTTGTTATACAAAGCTTGAGAAACATTTCTTATTACTATCAATGTGGAAAACAGTTGTGCTTCCTAATATTTTTTAAGGATTCTCTGATGAATGGAAAGTGCAAATGAACACGCAGCATTTATTTGAAATAGAAAACATTTGTACGTTTCTTTACTGCAACTTTTAATCTTTTTAATGGGTACCAACATTTTTTTCGAAGGGGAGGTCTTTTTATTTAAATATGTTAAATAATTAAAGGATTAAAAGGGATTTAAGGGAATAAAGGATAAATAAGAGTGATAAAATAAAGTTCCATGTCTAATGTGTAGCCTATATAGTTGTGAAGTAATCCATTTAAACAAATAATGCGAATAATATTTTATTAAAATATGCACACATTTACTCTTGTTCGTGTGTCTAATATGTAAAAAAAGTAAAAAAAAAAAAAAAAAAGGGGGGCATTTCCAATTTGGCCCCCTTAATGCCTATCTCAGTGGAAGTACTACAGTTTCAGGGCTGTAACCATTATGAGTCACATTATCATTACCTCTTGTATCCGATCACCTCACAGGCTTGCTTTGCGAGGTTGTCATTCCATCCTTTTGAACACACATACTCCCATTTTTGGTTCACATTTGAGTACATCTGAAGAAGGAAATTAGATCCGTACAGACGATCTGCAAAAACAACAACAAAGAAAGATCAGTAAAGTCACAGCAGGCACATTTATAGCAGAATACTGGGTTTACTAAAGAGGGCATAAGCCTAAGGAATTCTTACAGCAATGAGCTTCATCTCCTCCTGATGGACAGTCCAGCTTACCGTCACACCACTGCGAATTGCTGATGCATTTGTTATCTGCTTTACAGAGCCGCCCTTGCAAACACTCAAACACACCTGTTGGGGCAGACAGAGGACATCAGAACAAGAAAAAACTAGGTGGATGGTATTGTTTGAAAGCCAATGAGAGTTTCTTACCATAAAACCAAAGCACCGCAACTACCACAGCAATGACCAGGGCAATCACTACTGTGCCAATGCCAATGATCCATGGCCATTTTTTTGTTCTCCTGGAAGCTGTTGGAGAAGTTCATAAAAAGCAAAACATTAAATGAATCAATCTTTTAGTCTGTGCTGTTTTTAGGTGACGCATGAACAAAACTTCACTAAACATTATTTGTAGCGCACCTCGCATCAATAAATTGCATTAAGCTTTGTGCTTTACTCTTGATAAGAAACAAAGTCTCAGCTTTCAAATTTTGTCAATTACAGCTAAAATCAAACAAGAAATACCGCTTTGACCAGGCCTGGCTCCAGTTTTGAGATGCAAGTTGGACCAAGAGATATTCCTGATGGGCCACAAGTGTTCCGTTAACTAAATGCGTTATTTCCCCCAACATGTTTTATATTATTTTAAATAATTTTTAATGATAATAAATGTTGTATTAATTTTGTTATTTAAGATTTTATAACAACAAGGGCAGGTTTTGATTATTAGTAACACCGCTATACTTTTAGAATAATAATTTACTAGTATTATGCTTTTGTTTAGCTTCCTGCTCATTTGATAAAATTCTGTCACAAATTCAATGAATTTTTTTCTATAATGCTTCAAAATTAATCACATCTTTATTATTAACATTATAAAATTGTGAATAATTAGCTTATGTTCTTTTATATCTGTTGATGGCAGGGATTAAAGTGGTTAAAACAACAAAAAACAAAAGCTAATTTAATAAATGTAAAAATGTATTTCATACTAGCAAGTGTAAAATGTTATTTTAACAAACTGTAAAATGGTTAATAACTGGTTAATTTTGTTCAGACAACCCCCCACATAATACTTAATTTCAGTTTTCAAATCATAAATACTTTTGTTATATTTATTTACAAAATAAGCAATTTTATGAAGAAATAATTTTCTGCCTAGTACTGATACCAAGTGGCTGAAAACCTACCTCAAAATCTGGCTATTATTTGGTGTGGAGCAGAGCCTGGTTTTGTCGCTCTTGTGACGTAACATGCTGGGTAGCCCGTCAGTTAAAACAAAATGGAAACGGAGCGCATGTGAACTGATAATCTTTATCATCTGATCATCTTTACTACCAGTTATCACAAAATAAATATGAATAAACATCAGAAGGTATGTTGCCCCTCCATCATCTCCAGGATACTATTTTTTTGTGATAGATTTAAAAAATATATCAACACTAACTTAGTTACATATGCAAATTACTAGCTACATTGTGCGGTTATATTTTTCTGGTGCGTATCCTTTTACAGTTGTCCCTCACAGACACTCTCAGCACTTTAGGCCATGCTGTAATTACAAGGTTTCAACTTGTAAAAAGCATTCATGTCCTCTTCCACATCCTTATTCTGAGCAGTTTTCCAATTTACATACAGTCCACAAGATATAATGTCTGCATTTACACAAATTAGCAGTTTACATAAGTTTACATACACCTAAAGGGTTAGTTCACTCAAAAATGAAAATTATCCCATGTTGCCTTGAGCATCAGTGAATGTTTGCAGTTTTTGATCATCCAGGTAACAACGCATACCATTAAAAACTAAGAATCAAGCATATGTAAACTTTTGAACTAGCTATTTTGTGTAAATTCAGTCTTGTATTCTTTATGTCAACAAACATCACGTGACTTGAACTGTACATATATTTAAAGTTCCTCTCAAATTACTTTTGGTGCAATATACAATCCTAAGTAGGTCATTTTCTTGCAAGACAACGGAAGTATAAATTTTTTTTAAATAAAAACTTTAAAAGGTGCCCTAGAATGAGTTGAAACTATTTTAAATTGTTCTCTGATATCTAGATAGAGGGTATGTGACTTATTTAAGGGCAAAAATTGTCCAGATACAGTTTCACAGGTCCATTTACAACCCTAGAAATTGTCCCTAGAATGAAATGCTCTGTTTTTGCCTTATTTGGAATGATCATGAACATTAATGTGGAGTTCTGCTCTGATTGGCTGTTTTACTGCGTGGCTAATTTCAGTAGCTTTAGTGACAGAAACACATCTATACTGTCCGTCATGAAAATGGAGAGGTTATGCATCCAACCTTATATGTTTGAGCCTGTTTCTGACGAAGATGCAGATTTTGAGTGGTAAGTTTAGTCTTTATTTTCAGTAAGGACATGCAAAAGGTAACGTCACTACTATAACTTCAGCCTACAGTTGAACTAGCAAAAATATTGTGAAAATATTATACTTGTCACCGTATGATTTCACAATGATAGCTTCTTCACTTTGAATCACAAACTCTAAAAGGCGAACTGGGTAGCACGTAAATATGTTGTTTGTACAGTAAAGCTTTTTTTTTTTTGTTACAAATTGACTAGATGCCTTGTCAAATGACTATCGTTATAACTTAAGTGGTGGAGAAGGTGACGTTAGCTAGAAGGATCGAGTGAGCTATCTGTAAGCATCTAAACTAACATAGTTATCCCCTGAGTTATGTGTCGTTGATGAAATATAGGCTAAATTATAATTCTATCTGACAAAAGGGATTGCCATATGTATCTACAGTTGTATTTTGTAGATTTATATGACAACACTGGCAGGAAATAATATTAACCTTTGTCATTTGACATTTGTCAAACTGTTATGTATGCTACTTGGAGTTTCCTATTGTTACTGTACTAGCATCTTGCGTTGGATCTAGACAACACGGGATATTATCGTTAATGATGTCTCACTAAGAAACTTTCAATTTAATCAGAAATTGTTTAGACAATCAAAAAGAGGATAAAATCAGTACTAACTGCATGCGGGAATATAGTTTGAATGGCCGCTTCTTCAGTATCAGACGCTGAGCGAAGCCTGCTTGGTATTGTCCCAGCCAGGTTAGAAAAACTTGCCGTGGTGAAATGGGCCGAGCAAACGAACAACTTTGAATTAAATTGTTGCGGTATCCGGTTATAGATAAACATCAACCATGCCTGTTGACAGTTTTGTTCTGTGGGAAGGGTATGAAAAGTCCTCACATCCCCTGCACAGCCTGGAACATAACATTTATTTCCATGATCTGCCATTTTCACTATCCTCGCTTGACGCTTATTTCTTCACAATACCTACAGAACTTCTGATGATTCGGCTGTGCAGTTCCGCTTGGCTTTGAACATGTGCTGGCATATGCAAATGTTGGGGGGGCGTACATATTAATGATCCTGACTGTTGCGCAACAGTCTGTGTTATGTTGAGATTCACCTATTTTTGTGTGGTGGTCAAATATATATAAGGTTGGATGCATAATCTCTCCATTGTCATGATGAGTTTGTTGGCACTGAAACTACTGAAATTAGCCGCAGTGAAACAGAACCAATCAGAGCAGAACTCTGCATTAATATTCATAACCCTTCCAAATAAGGCAAAAAAAGACCATTTCATTCTAGGGACAATTTTTAGGGTTGTAAATGGACCTTTAAAACCTTATCTGGACAATTTTTACCCTAAAATAAGTCACATACCCTCTATGTAGATATCAGAGAACAATTTTAAATATTGTTTCAACTCATTCTAGGGCACCTTTAAATGCATTTTATATAGTCTTTAATACAATTTAATTATAAATCAAAGTGAATCATTCTGAATTTGCAAAAAAAGAAAAAAAAGAAAGAAAAAGAAATTGCCTATGAAAGCCTACCAACCTAACCAACCAACACTACAAAATAATGCTGCCCCACCAAGTTTTCGAAATTCAGTGCCTTAAAAAGCATTACATACCTTTGTAAACTAGCCTAGCATCACAGTGGAGTCCAGGTGTTGTTGTATGGTAGGTATTAACAGCTGCTGTTTGAGGAGCATACTGATGCAGGCTCTGAGCAGGTGAGTATCTCTCTGAAGGGTATAGCGGAGAGGGATTTGGGTATAGAAACTGTGGGTTTTGGGCACCAGGGTACTGAGGTAAAGCTGGGTTTATTCCAGAAGACGGTGAAAATGGAGGATGCCGCTGCTCCTCATGTTGGAAACCATGGTTCACGTGAGAAACATTGTCATAGATCTGAAAGAAATCAGTGTTTTGTCAGTTTCTCAGGTTCAAAAGTAGCCTGGATGCCAGCCGAACTTAGCCCCGCCCACAACATTTGAGCTCGGGAAGTTCGGTTTGGGCTTGATCCGTAGAGGAGTAATTATGCCCGAACAGAAACTGATCGGACCAATGAAATTGTCAGGGCGGGCTTTAGACGATGATGGACAGATGATCAACATTAACGTAATCATCCACGTCATCAAAGGCGCTTGGGTTGAATTTGTTCTAATCCTAAACGGAGAACTTGTTCGTATATGCATTCACCTTTACTATTTCTCTCAGAAATGATGATCGTGTTGGTAAGTACTCTGTGTATCCTTAAATTATTTTTTTACAACACCGGCAAACATCATTTACACTCATCTTTTTCTTCTAACGTTACTTATTCCAGCGTGCGAAGCAAACAGGGTTGCCAAGTTTTCACAACAAAACCCACCCAATTGCTACTCAAAACTAGCCAAAACAGGCCCAATAGCTTTCCGGGGGGGGGTTCTCCGGAAAAAAATGGCATTTGAGGGGTAAAATATGTGTTATTTTGGCAGGGCTGCCTGCTAAAATTCGCATTCCTGGGTCGGTATATCACATAATTGGGATCGCTTCAACCTGCGTACATGGAAAACAACCCGCGGACAACACAGTGCAGTTGAATTCTGTTGACATTTGACAACTAACGTTATGCGTCTCTCCGTTACTCTGATTGGTTGTAGGTCTATCCAATTGAGGTCTTTCCTGGTTCGGTTGAAACACGCCCAGTAGCAGTATCAGACTCATATTCTGACTAGAATTGAGTATGATGACGTCAGGCTAGTTCAAAAGGCATTTGAAACCATTTTGCTTCTATATTGTGATGTGATTCAGCATGAAAAGGATATTTAAGGAAATACCTCACGATAAGACCATTTTAGACAATAGTGTCCATGTTAATTAATTACAGTATGACTAACAACAACGTATAAACTGTTCCAGGAAATGATTATATATTAAATGAACGTTCATTATTTGAATTATGATACTTGCTACTAAATTTTAATGATACTGAAAAGACTGGGGTATTTAATAAAATGTAATAATTCATCTGATAAGCATGTTAATTCAATATTTTACATGCAGTAGACACAGGAAATAAGCTTTACTGCTTTTATCTTACAACACTGGTAAAAAAATAAACATTTTCAGATTTCACATTTCATGTACTTTTGTCCAAATGTCCAGTACAGTCTACTTGAAATGGATTATTATATACTGTAGTTCCCTCCAGATAGAGACAAAAAAAATAACAATGTTAATCACTGAATATAAAATACCATAATAAAACTACTAGTATTAATAATAATTATATACTTATAAAAATGTGGCAGGATATATAATATTCAATGTTAACATAAAATAAACTGTTAATTGCTGAATATTTTGATATTCATGTACCATGTAACATATACCATGATAACAATTAAATAACATTGAATATTATATAGTTCTCACCACAAAAAAACACTAGTATTTTATTATTATATTAAATATTCAGCAATTAACATGGTTCATTTTCAAAGTTTCTCATCTCAGTACTGAATAAGTTAAATAGTCTTTTTTGAATTATTATAATTTTCATTTTCACTCAGGCACAATAATTAGTTCCCTGTGGTCTATTTAGAAAAACACTTCCTTATGAAAATGACTATAAACAACACATTTCTGCCATTGACAAAACAGAAACTAACATGGCCAAACACTTAAACCATTGTGTTGCTAATGCATTTTAAATGTTATCTTTAAAGTGTTTTTCATGCTTTAAAATAGCTTCCTTTTCTTTTTTAAAAGATTATATGACCTTCACGATGAATCATTATAGGTTCTTCTTTGGTCAGGATAGTTAATGCTTTACATTTGTAAAGCATTAACTATCCTGACCAAAGAAGAACCTCATATCTCATGTGTTGAATGACAGTATCTGTCAAAAGAAGCTTCATGAAATCAACAACAATTAAATGACATTTGGTGACTGAAAGAAGAGGAATAATACCATTACCGTATCCTTATTCTTCATCTTTTTCCTGTAAAAACCAATCCAAAAAACTCTCGAACTTCAAGCTTAAACTAAGATCTGCTGACTGAACATACAGCAAAACAAACATTATTAGTTTCAGAAACATCAACATTGAAAATGAAATGAGTTCCACAGATTATATCTGAATGATACACATTAGAATATATTATAAATTATAATTATATATACTGGACCTTACCTTACAGTAGGTTCTCCTATAGTGTTTGAGCTTTAGCGGACTCTGCGTCTGCTGTCTGTATTTGTAATGAGCAGCCAATGCCACACCTTTGCTTGGTTAACCAGCCGGAAATCTAGTCAGGTATATGCAAATACAAAATATCACCAGCTGACCTGAACTCAAAGTTTATTACTCAGAGCATTCCAATGTCTTACTTTACAATTATAACGTGTCTAAATAATACAGAACATATGACACAGCTTTGCATTTAAATTTACCAACCCTGTGTTCCTCAAACCACTCCTGAACCATTTTTGCTTTGTGGCAGGGCTGAAAGCCACCAGGGAATACCGTTTCTATGAAAGGGTGTACATGGTCTGAAACAATACTTAGGTAGGTGGTACTGCGTGTCAAAGTAACATCCACATGGATGGTAGGACCCAAGGTTTCCCAGCAGAACTTTGCCCAAAGCATCACACTGCCATGTGTTCCCCAGGTAAGCAACGCACACGCACCCGGCCCACGTGATTTAAAAGAAAACGTGATTCATCGGACCAGGCCACCTTCTTCCATTGCTCCGTGTTCCAGTTCTGATGCTCACATCACCCTAACTAGTCTGCAACTATGCAGCCCCATACGCAACAAACTGCGATGTACTGTGTATTGACACCTTTCTATCAGACAGTAGCTCTTCTGTTTAATCGGACCACATGGGCCAGCCTTCGCTCCCAACGTGGATCAGTGAGCCTTGGCTGTTCTTTCTTTGGACCACTTTTGATACTGATCACTGCAGACCGGGAACACCCCACTAGAGCTCCAGTTTTGACTCTGACCCAGTCTAGCCATCACAATTTGGCCCTTGACAAACGCTTCTATCAACTTTGAGGACAAAATGTTCACTTGCTGCCTAATATATACCACCCACTAAACAGGTGCCGTGATGAAGAGATAATCAGTGTTAATCACTTCATCTGTCAGTGGTCATAATGTTGTGCCTGATCGGTGTATGATGTATTTTTTATTATTTAAGCACATGGATCCTTATCAGTTTGACAGAATTGTATACTTCCAAGTGCAATGGGAAGTCAAACTAACCTTACTTAACATTTTCTTATATTGAAATAATTTGTGTCTTACTCCTTAAAGGGGTGGTAAAACATGATTTCACTTTTCTAACTTAAGCTAGTGTGTAATGTTGCTGTTTGAGCATAAACAACATCTGCAAAGTTACAACGTTCAAAGTTTAAAGCAAAGGGAGATATTTGCTTTTAAAGAAATCAATTTCTAAGGACTACAGCGAACGGCCAGTAGGGACTACAGACATTCCTCCAGGGTTATTGACATCACCAGTCTCAATATTTACATAAACCCCTCCCCACGAGAATTTTAAATAAGGGGGGGTGAGGTCATTTTGTAATGCTGTGGGGAAGAGTTGTTGTGGTATAGTTAATAGCCTGGAGTGTTGTTGCTGCAATGCCGACGAAACGCTGTTTTCTTCATCCGGATTGCAGGTCCACTTTGTTCAGCCTTCCTAGGGACGGGGGAGTTGGGGATCAATGGTTAAAATGTATTTTTAACTCGGTCCCTCATAATTATTACCCAAATCTCGCTCTCTGTGCTGCACATTTCACGGAGGAAAGCTTCCACAATCTTCACAAGTTCCATGCAGGATTCGCACAACGGCTTGTCCTGAAAGATGGATTTAAAAACAGAAGCTGTTTACTAGGTGTGGGAATCTTAAGGCACTTAACGATTCGATCCGATTCCGATTCTGGGAGTAACGATCCGATTCCCAAAACGATTCTTAACATACATTTTTGGTCACTAATTATCCTGCTGTGCAAATACATGAACTTGACATTTGAACCAAAATTGGAGCTAATATGTTTTTTGTTTATAGTTAGAATATCTCTTTGACAGTATTGCCATATTTAAATGATTATGAAGATTTCTTTCAATACTTTTATTTTATTAAAGTTATATTCAAGATTAACAAGCTCTAATGAAACATAGCCATACAATTGCAAAGAAAAATCATTAAGAATAAACAGTTTTACAGTTTCTTTAGAACATTTTAACAAAAAATGTCTTTAAAAGAAAAAAAAAAAAGTTTACTTTGGTTAGAGCCACAAAAAAAAAAATCTTTAAAACATAGGCTAATGCAGAAGAAAAACAACTTTAGCGCTCGCTGAGAAGCCAAATACAGTGTGTGCGCATAACATCTCACATGAGAGAACTTGCCGAGCTGCAACAGTCATGTTAGAGACATTTAACAAATCACTCAGCAAAACGAAGTCTTTGTTCATAATTTTCCATTCGTTTGAAACATTGTGCAGTAGTTCAGCAATATTCGATAAGTCATTCCAAAAATTATGCCACGGATGTTGGTAGGTTTATGTATATCCTGGCCACCGGGATAGGAGTGTTATTAAGCATTAATGGCAAGGAAAGCGCCTTATAGCCTACTAGCCTAATTTAGTTTGTTGGAAATATGAACTTAATTTAGAAATGTTTTTTAAATTAAAAACTTTGCATTTAATAAGCAAAATACATTTTTGAAATGGGGAGGCAGCCGCAGCGAGTGCAGACACAGATCGGCCAGAGAAACGGAGGAGCGACTGCTGTAAGGTGTTTGTGCAAAACTGCATAAAAAGTGCGGGTGTTGAACCCTCTCACCGAGAAAAGTGTCCCCACGGGTGCGACGCCCCTGAGCAGGTCGTAGTTTGTCCATTTTATCTTAAACGAAGCCAATTCACCAGCATACGAACGTTCGCCTATCAAAGGGTTTTCTGTTTGGCCAGTGACCGCGTACGCGCGCACAATGGTGAAGTGGCCGTTTGAATTGAACTCTGAATCATTAGATAACGAATCGCGATGCATCAACCTTTTCTCCCACCCCTACTGTTTACGGGCCACAACCTGTAAGATTTATTTTTCGTCTATGTGTTTTCCTGTAATAGTTTGTATTGTTAATTGTACGTTGTAGCAAAGAAGTAAACAAATAACAACGCTGTTTGGCTCTGCAAACCAGTTTGTTAAATGCTCATTCATACTTAACGTTATCCGACAAACGTTACAAACTTTTTTAAAATCTCAATAGCGAACTTGGAATTAGTGTAAATTATTCTTTGATTAGAGCTTTTATGTATTGTTTATCTACATGCTTGTTTATCTACAGGCATGCTAAACATGGTTCTGTGTTTGATTTGGATACTATAGTAAAGCCAATGTTTAGTGTTCGTTTTGGGTTGATAGTTCTTGCGACAGATATTTGGCTATAATCGTTCTCAAAATACAAAAGTAACGGTGCCATTCAGAAGCGATCACTATAGATCCGCAGTCTTTACTCTTGAGGACTGAACAGGTTCTGCTCAATCATCTTCACTAAAATTGTCTGGGTCCGATTCGGGCTCAAATTGATATGGTTTTATTGACGCCATTGTTTCTAATACAACCAAAGCACAGACTACCGGTAAAGGTAAGGGGGGGTTGTTTCCGAAAAACGCGCACTAGGTGGTTAGCGAATCACAACACACTGGGCCAGCTAACCAATCTGAGCCCATTGTGTATTTTTGAGGGACCGGCTTCATAGAACCCGGAAACCATCAGATCGTTTTACAAGGAGGGACAGAGCAGTGTAGAATAAAGTTAAAATATATGAAAAATAATGATTTAAAAAAAAACAAAAGAAGCATGAACACATGTTACAGTGCACCCCACAAACACAATCAAGCCTTCGAAAGAATGCGTTTTAGCACCCCCTTTAACAGTTCATCAGGCTCTTAACGATTTTGGCTATGTCGTCATCTCGAATAACGCACTCAATAACGTCCATTATGGTTTTGGACACCACTACAAATGGCTGTCCTCTCAAATAGTGCCCTATTTAAGGGTATAGGGGGCGATTTCAGACACAGTCCAGGTTTTTCCTAATATCAGCCATCATTAAAACAGAACACATTTCACATATGTCAAAAACTACAGAGCACCTAAAGGGACATGGTGGAAAAATAATAATAATAATAATAATAATAACAATAACAAGTCAATGGCTGAATCCGAAATCATCCCATACCCTCGAATAGGGCATTATTTGTCCGAAACTATAGTGGATGTTATTGAGTGCTATCCCACATTGCACCGCAATAACGAGGTACACTCAATGGCTGTCCGAATTCACTCAATCGTTTTCATTCACTCCTTCAAGTGAACTGTATTAGTGGACTAGCATAGGGAATAGTGATTGAGAGTTTAGGGGCGATTTTGGATTCAGCCCTTTTAAATTTACTTTCCTGAGAAAGTCTGCAAAACCTTTGCGTTCCCTGGCAAAAACGTTTGTATTCTTTGAGTGAAATTTTTTCGCATTGACAAATCATTTTTTTAATTATAATACCAACCTACACATTTAGAAACTATAGATTAGATTAGATTGGATTCAACTTTATAGTCATTACACAAGTACAAGGCAACGAAATGCAGTTTAGGTCTAACCAGAAGTGCAAAAGCAGCAAGTGCAGGATATACAATGGTTGCGTAAGTGCAGGACATGGATATTTCACAGGTGAATATGTACAGTGAATAAATATACAGATGGCTATTACTATAAACAGAATTTACAGGTGAATATGTACAGTGAATAAATATACAGATGGCTATTACTATAAACAGAATTTTACAGATAGAGGTATACAATAATATGTTAGGCTAAGATGAGGAATATAGCAGTGGATTAAGGTAGTGCAATAAATTATGGACAGAGCTATCCGAAAGAAAGTGTAAAAGTGCAGTGGAAAGTGTTTGCATATTACAGTTAGAAGTGCGGTGCAAAATGCAAATGTAAACAGTTGGTACTATAAATACAGTCGACAGTGCAAATGAGCATAATCCAGTTAAGGTATGGTAGTGCAGAATGCATAAGTAAACAGTTGTTACTGTAATAAACAGTCGGTAGTGCAAATAACAAAGTGAAGGCAGATGTGAGGTAGGAGAGTTAGCAGTTATGAGGGAAGTGGATCAACGGGGGTTTGAGTTCAATAAAGAGACAGCTCTGGGGAAAAAACTGTTCTTTAGTCTGCTGGTCCTGGTCCGGAGGATCCTGAAACGCCTGCCGGAGGGCAGGAGAGAAAACAGTTTGTGGGCTGGGTGAGAGGAGTCTTTGAGGATGCTGCGAGCTCGATGCAGACAGCGTTTCCTCTGGATGTGCACGAACATGCCACGTTTGTACTATAAATCTATAAATAGCCTATATTTTATTAACAGATTATCATCTAGACAAAATTTACCACAATAAAGCGTGATCAATTCTTGTATGGGTGGTCATAAGTAGTTTACTTTCTAATTTATGTTAGTGCAAGAAGATGTTTTCTGCTCTTTACATCAGTCCTTTTAGTTTATGTGGCTGTTTTAGATCATGTTTGACTTTCTCTATAGCGTTTTAAAGTTGTAACTTATCAATAGAACTCAAATGTTAGGGGAGTTTGTACTTGCCAGTTGTAGTTACTGGAGGTTAACTCCCCCCATTAGGAAATATGAATTAATATCAAAATATCAATAAGCGTAACTAACTGTAAGCATCATAAAATAACCACGCTTGAGTACAATAAAATCTTTTCATAGAAAGCTATAAAACCATTTCAAGGCTTACTGTATGTGATGAAGGTTTAGTCTGTTACAAGACGTAATTGGACTTCCTGCTCAATTTCCACAGAGACGTTCGCACAGAGAAATCACTGCATTAAAAACAAGCTGTAAAGATAATCTGTAGGCTATGATATAAAGAGCTGCTTCCCAAACAAAGCAATCACACAGGGTCACATGCAGCCCTGCTGTTATTCAGTAACTGAGTCAATGGCCCGATACTCGGATATCCATGATTTTCCAAGTGCTCTCACAACATCCTATTAATATTTAACTCAATTATCTATCACTTAGTTTGAAGCACAATGCCTTTTCAAAAACGAATAGAAATCGAAAAAATAGAAGCTGATAAACGGTCTGCGTGTACTTAGCAAAACTAACACCTACAGAGTTATGTGACGTGACAAGTGTGGCGTCTGAAGGTGGAGCCAGAGTTATTTCATCAAGGTGGAGGTTTTTGCTGCTGGTGGATAATTTATAGGTACACAGAAATGAACCTGCTCAGTCAGGTTCTCTGGAAGAACTAAATGTTCCCTTTCAACAAAGAAATCCTGGTTTCCTCCCAGAGAATAGCTGGGACAAAACAGTTAACAGGTGTCTTTGAGGTAAAAGTGACTTAAAAATGTCTGTTCAGAACAACATACCACACTACACTTACCATTTCTGCAATATATAGAATGTATATACAGTGCACAGCATGCAAATTTTCCGTTTCCAGTAACAGCAAGTCATTTGAATTTTTCACAGCTAATTTTTTACTCATATAAGCATTCTAGTCTGAAAATAAACGTGACATGTAAAACATACAGTCCATTTAAAGGGATAGTTCACCCAAAAATTGGTGAAAGGCCAACATTTAAAATACTGAATATGCCAATTAGGCATTATATTAAAAAAACGATATAGATTTCACAGAAAATGCCAGAACTTTTACGGGGATACTCCATGATAATTTACTCAACATCATATTAGTAGGGAGGTTAAGCCCAAAAAAATAGGCCTTTGACTTCAAGTCATGATGCAAAGGTCTCCTTTGGTATGGAAGTACCTTTATCCTAAGACACAAGTGAGATCACACTTTGTAAGTTCAGAAAAAGACCCAAATATATCCTATTCATACGCCTTTTCATTCTTTTTCTCACATGAATAGGGTAAAAAAATTTAACCTTTAGATATCACCATGAAAATTACTGAGTTGATAACTTATATCAAGACAAACAAAAAATGTATTACAAGTGTTTTTTCAATTGTTTGTTAACATGGACAAACGGTGCATAATCTAATTACAGATGCGCTAATTTGCATAAACACCTAGCCTGAATTCGTCATACTCAATTCTAGTCAGAATCTGAGTCTGATACTGCTCCGTTGGGCTGTGATTATGGGGTGTGTTTCAACCGAACCAGGAAAGACCTCAATTGGATAGACCTACAACCAATCAGAGCAACGGAGCGACACATAACGTTAGTTGTCAAATGTCAACAGAACTCAACTGCACTGTGTTACCAAGTCCGCAGGTTTTTCCATGTCCGCGGGTTGAAGCGACCCCAATTATGTGATATACAGACCCAGAAATGCGAATTTTAGCAGGCAGCCCTGCCAAAATAACACATTTCCCCCCAAATGCCATTTTTTTCCGGAGAACCCCCCGGAAAGCTATTGGGCTTGTTTTTGGCTAGTTTTGAGTAGCAATTGGGCAGGTTTTGTTGTAAAAACTTGGCAACCCTGTCTGTACACACGCTGAAATGAGTAACGTTAGAAGAAAAAGATGAGTGTAAACGATCTTTGCCGGTGTTGTAAAAAACAATTATTTAAGGATACACAGAGTACTTACCAACACGATCATCATTTCTGAGAGAAATAGTAAAGGTGAATGCATATACGAACAAGTTCTCCGTTTAGAATTAGAACGAATTCAACCCAAGCGCCTTTGATGACGTGGATGATTATGTTACTGTTTATCATCTGTCATCATCTGTCATCATCGTCTAAAGCCCGCCCTGACAATTTCATTGGTCCGAGAGATTCAGTCAGTCATTAATTCAAGGTCCACTCAACTGTCAACTCTCAACTGTCACTAAGCTGTCCCTCAGGTAAGAAAAATGTCCTTTTGTTTTTCCTACATGGATTATTCATTAATATACATTAATAAAACATACCTGGTGATCAACTACAATTTATTGGGAACATCTGGATGTGTGTTGAGCTGTTGTCCGACTATTTTTGGTGAAACTGTCAAGTTTAGGATTAGCGAATAGTTTCATTAGATAGCTAACATGGCTAGCAGCAGCAAATCTCTTGTTAGCTGTTTTAAGATATGGATACATGGATTGTTGTAGTCATTACACTGCCATGTAGGCTATGTAATTCAAGTCATTCATCTCAAGTAAGGGATAATGTATAGCGAGGCGGTTGTTATAGCCAATAACAACCCCTTCAGGCGGATTCAAGACCCCTCCATGACTGACTGAATCTCTGAATGTTTTAAAAACGCTGTAGCCAATGTTTAGATCTGTTGTGGTATTTATGCAAATTAGCACATCTGTAATTAGATTATGCACCATTTGTCCATGTTAACAAACAATTGAAAAAAAACCTGTACTACATTTTTGCTTGTCTTGATATAAGTAATCAACTCAGTAATTTTCATGGTGATATTTAAAGGTTACATTTTTTACCCTATTCATGTGAGAAAAAGAATGAATAGGCGTATGAATAGGATATATTTGGGTCTTTTTCGTAACTTACAAAATGCTATCTCACTTGTGTCTTAGGATACATTTATTTCTATGGCCCTAAGGTACTTCCATACCAAAGGGGACCTTTGCATCATGACTTGAAGTCAAAAGTCACTGAACCTCCCTACTATATTCCAAACCTGTGATTTTCTTCTGTGGAACTAAACAAGAAATGTCTCCGTGTTTTTTGTTGTTGTTGATACATACAATGGAAGTAAATGGGCTCCACTGTGGTTTGGGACCCTACAATATCTTATTTTGTGTTCTGCAGAAAAAATTGGAAGAACATGAGGGTGAGTAAATGATTTTAATTTTGGTGTGGAGTTTAATGTGATCAACACCTCTAATCTAATTTTGTTTTCTAATTGACAGACCATTTGTCCATACATTATTTAACAAAATATATAATAAAACAGGAAAATTAATAAATCAAGTACGTAAATAAAGCCTACAGTAGTGGCCAAATGTGATGTCTAGAGGGGATTTGTGTTTAATTAGCCTACAAAGTTTGATTAAATCACCAAACTATGAGGAAAATACTTAATATGTTTATGAGGGAAGAACAAAACACTAAATTTAAAGGAACACTCTACTTTTTAAAAAAATAGGCTCATTTTCCAACTCCCCTAAAGTTTTACTGTTTTCGAATCCATTCAGCCGATCTCCGTGTCTGGCGGTAGCTCTTTTAGCATAGCTTAGCATAGTTCATTGAATCTGATTAGACTGTTAGCATCTCGCTCCAAAAAATGACCAAATAGTTTAGATATTTTTCCTAATTAAAACTGGACTCTTCTGTAGTTACATCGTGTACTAAGACCGACAGAAAATGAAAAGTTGTGATTTTCTAATCCGATATGGCTAGGAACTATACTCTATACGCGGTGTAATATCATTGTGCCTGTTGCACCCAAGGTACGGCAGCAAAGTTCCTTGATTATTACGGCAGAATGAGAGTATAGTTCCTAGCCATATCGGCCTAGAAAATTGCCACGTTTCATTTTCCGTCAGTCTTAGTACGTGACTACAGAACTTAACTATGGGAGTTGGAAAATTAGCCTATTTTTAAAAAAAGTGGAGTGTTCCTTTAAGGTTAAGGTTTTTATCTGACAAAAAATTTTGGCATAAAAAGGGGGGTAAAATAAAAGACAACAGGTTTTATTTTGCCATGCAAAAATGCATATAAAAACTAAAAAGTTCACAAGAAACAGCATACATTGCCTTAGTTAATAATATTTAATTGAATAGATTTGCATGTTCATAATTTCTTTGTATGTATTTTTTTCCATACCCAACCAAAATCATCAATTATGTGTTATTACCATTTATGTCTATAGTATCTGCAGCTTTCAACAATCAAGTAACTAACAGTATGGTCAATTTACAACTTACTAATGTGGCATAAATTAGTTTCAGGTCACTGCTAGTCAGGTTGGCCAATAGTCTCTTTTCACATTTCCAGAGTTCTCAGAAGTCATGATATGTAAACTTCTATAGTCCACAATGTTAATAATTGCAGAAATGCGTCATCACAGTCTGTGAAAAGGGTCCATCAGCAAAGCAGAGCTTAAAGTATGTTCGCCATCTGGTGTTCATTCAGGGGAATTGCATTATGTCTAGCATAATCACATTCACCATCAGCAAAAACAATCAATAGTCTCTTTTATTGCAGTTACAGATTTTAACAATACTAAACCCTTTCATTACAACATTATTAACATTAATTTTTAGAATGACAACACGCAGCGATATATGCAATGAGTGCACAGAATAAATATTACCATTCGATTACCAATTGAAAACTTTGTATTGTATGAGCACTGATATTTTTCACCCCCAACTTTATAAAACAAAAACAAGACTGACCTTTTCTGGAGGTAGAACAAGAGAGCACACTCAAATTAAGGATGTAGGCATGAAGAATCTTGTCAAAAAGTTCAAATCAAACACAATTGTTGTCATGATTTTAAGTGCAATCTCAAGTCCTAATATTTCTGGATCAGAATGGAGGAAGCGGCACCTCCTCCATTACAGATTCCGGCCAGTCCATACTGTCCCGATTTCAGATTGTGCACCATGTGTCCTACGATTCTCGCCCCTGACATTCTAGAAATCGCAAAACAGGCACATTAATTATCCCGCAAATCTAATTCCAGTATGTCAATGTAGTGAACAGTGATGCATGAGAAGGATGTTGCTTATATTACCCAATTGGATGTCCGAGGGAAACTGCTCCTCCGTTGATATTGACTTTGTTGGGGTCGATGTCTAACATCTTGATGTTGGCCAGCACCACAACACTGAAGGCTTCATTGATCTCCCACATGGCAATGTCTTCTTTCTTCAAACCGGCCGCCTTCAGGATCTGCACAACATAATATATGTCACTACACTGAACGACTTCAAAAACACTTCTGCTTAGCAATTAAGACAAATATTAGCTCACCTTAGGGATGGCAAAGGCTGGAGCGATAGGGAAGTCGATGGGGGCGACAGCGGCATCGGCAAAAGCTGTGAATTAAAATTAAATGGTGGTCCAGATGTGTAGAAAAAGCCAGCAAACATGCATTCTCTGCCAAAATTGGGCACATGAATAACTTTTGTAGCTCATCTATATTTTTCAGTAGCATGACAGTGTTTTATTACTATTCCTTGCCAATTTTACATATAATTGTACGTTTTAAAAGGAAATACCAATATGTTGATATACATTTGAATTCTTTAAAGAACACTTAAAGGGGACATTTAGGCAAAATTCACTTTTATTAGGTGTTTGACACAGATGTGTGTCCACAGTGTCTGTAAACAACAAGCCTATAATGGTAAAAATCCACCCTATACTTTTTTAAATATAAATCAATCATTATCAATCTCTCATAACACACTTATCCAGATTTCCCCCTACTCCTACGTAATTGTGCGTTCACACCGGTCGTAGTTGGACACTTGAACATTTTGAGTTTACTCGCTTCATTCGCGAGTGACATTCACTTCACAACAGATGCAAATTTGCGTCATGGGAGCCAGCCGGCTCGTCTCGTTGAGAAATGGCTGACATGGGCTGTGTTTACACAACTTTTTTGTAAAAATACTACTGTTACTGTGCGTTCACACCGCCACCGGCGAGAGCGTCAAGTGGCCGGAAGTCATTCATTTTCAATGGGAGCCCGGCGGAGAGCTCCGGCGAGAGCGGTGCGGCGCGTCTTGGACGATTTGTGCGTCGAGGAGAGTTGAAATCAGGTCAACTTTATGGTAATGAGCTATGACGCAGTTCGGCGGCAACCAATGGGAATATAGAAGAGGCTCCATTTCTGCCTCGGGCTACCACGTCTATATCACAATTGCGTGATTTCCTATGGACTTTTGACCAAAACTTCACAAAGAGGACAAAAGACTCGTTGTGATCGCAAGACAAAGAAACAAACAATTCTCTGTCTTTTTAAGGACTGCTAAATGAACTCCAAGTGACACAGTTTAAGACTCCAAAGAAACTACCAGAAAATGTTACATACTAGAATGTATAAGATTATGATTATTGGACTTTCACTCAAATAGCCTTCGACATAGTTTGTTAGCGTGTTTACAACTGATACACGTGACTATTATGCATGTAGATCATTCCCAAATTCATGCAATTATGTAACTATTGAATGAGTGGATCAAAAGACACCGTGTTTGATACCCTTGTGCTTGTATGGATATGATAAAACAGATGAGCTGAATGAAATCTTTATAGAATTAATAATGTCCTTATAGTAAGAAATTAGGTCTAACTTTACTCTCTGCTTAAGAGCAGGAAATTAAATGACTATAGATAATCCAATTTTATGGGAGGGGTGGAGGCACAGTCACCCCTGAACCCTAATTGGCCAGAATCAATCCAGGGGATGGGCAAATTTCTGAGTTTAACCTCTGGATCACAGAGGAAGCTTATGAATGTTATGTGCTTATGAATTTAATGTCTTGAACTGCCGATCTAAGTTACCTGGCTGTTAAATAGTGTTTCACTATTGTACGGATATTAATATCCGCTGCAGAGTTGATATTTACGCCCGTTCAAATGAACGCTCATTTGCTCGGCTGTACATTAGACTCGCAAAATTCCCTATGAATTCATTAATTCATACATTTGAGCTACATAGACTTGTTTCCCTTTAACAGACTCCCCTTTAAGTTCTTACGTATCGGTGGACGAATAATTTAAGGTGCAAACATTAATTCTGAATTATTTATAAATTATAGCGTAATTCGAGTCTCTTTTATTTTAATTCAAATTCCCCGTTGAGTTATTATTTTATCTGACTCATTGTCGCTACAATATAAAAAGCTAACTTTTTTTTTTAGAACGTTCTACATCATCAAAAGGTTAGTTTGACTGTTGACTTCATTAAAATTATTTACATTAAATTATAAAGTGCCTTCAAAATGGTGAAGTTGTTCAAGAAAGAATTCAGGTAGATGTATCAGACATAGAGCATTAGCTATCAGCTAAAGAAACTGGAATAAAAATAAAATGGGATTCATTCATGAAACATGAGCAAAATGTGGGTGTAAAAACATTCCTACATAAATTTTTTTCCCAATCATCGCAATATTTGTTGAAATTTACAGGATACACCATAAAATGATTTAAACAGGTGTGTATTGCCTCACCAACAATCTTTGCAAGCGGTGTGACGTTGAGCCTCTTTGCTGCATCTGCTGTCATAAGCACGAGAGCAGCCGCACCATCATTCAGCGTACTAGCGTTGGCTGCCGTCACGGTACCTGCAAAAACAAAGGTCTGCTAGTCTTTTTAAATGAAAACACTTCTTTATTATCATCCTCAAAGTATAGAGTACTTATTAAGAACTCCTATACTTCAAAATAATATACTTAAGTGCAAACAGAATGTTAATATCTTATAATAAATGTAATTAGGTGAACTAAAGAGTGCTTTTTTGGCCTACTTCTCTATATGTACTTTCATAATTCTATTGTCTTTGAAATATGGCTTAAGTGTACTGACAAGCATTCATGGTTAACTAAAATATATTTGCAACTACACATTTGTAAAGATGAAGTTGCAATTTAGTACATTTTAAATATATTAACTTTAAATCTAATATAAATTAACACACTAAAGTTAAAATTACAACAGGCATGTGCCGGTATCAAATTTTCATGTTGCGATTAATTGCTGAAGCTTTTATCACGGTATACGGTATTATCACGGTATTGAAATAAGTTGCAAAAAAAAGTGCTGTCATACTAGAACAGGTTTAATAACTTTCTTATAACAAAAAGAACCGAACATTTAAATACAATAAATCAACACACAAAAATGTATAAAGTAAACAAATATTTAAAACAGATTAAAGTGCAAAAGAATTATCAAGAACAATAGGTAACACTTTACAATAAGGTCTCACTAGTTAATGCATTAAGCATTTTACAGAAGTTGTTATTCTTTGATAAAATTAAAAAAAGCTAGCTCAGGTCCATTAAATAATACAGCTACAACTTTTGATTTGAATGTGTTATTAAATGATGAAATTTACATTTAACTAAGATTAATAAATGCTTTAGAAGTATTTTTCATTGTCAGTTTGTTAATGAATGAACTAATGTTAAATAATGGAGCCTTATTGTAAAGTGTGTGACTGAACAACAAAGAATCAGAACATATTCAAACAATATCTAGGGCATGTAATTTAGTCCAGATTAAAATAGAAAATGTTTAAGTTTGAAAATGAATAGCCTTAAAGGGTTAGTTCACCCAAAAATGAAAATTCTGTCATTAATTACTCACCCTCATGTCGTTTGACACCCGTAAGACGTTCATCTTCGGGAACACTAATGGCTGAGAAAGGCCTCAGATAGGCCTCCATTGGCATTCAGTACATTCACACTCACAAGACCCATAAAAGGCACTAAAAACATCGTTACAAAGTCCATCTCACTACAGTGGCTCTACAATAATTTTACGAAACGACAACAATAGTTTTTATGCGCAAAAAAAAAAAATTCAAAATAACTACTTTATTCAACAAGTCCTTGTTTTCCGTTTTGGCCTCTGCCATGAACTCACGAAGCACCATGACGCATGCGCGAGAATATGACGTAGCGCCGGCGTTCGGGAATCCATGAAATGCACACTTTAGTCCCATTTTGAGCACTACGCTGAGACCTAAAGCACGATCAATGTAGAATTCAACAACTTAGATACGGCGCGTCTTCCTCTGCTTGTAAACAAATCTCCTCCTCGCTTCTGGGTCATATGTCCGAACGCCGGATCTGCGTAATATTCTCGCGCATGCGTCGTGGTGCTTCGTGAGTTCACGTCCGAGGCCTACACGGAAGACAAGAACTTGTGGAATAGTCGTTATTTTGATTAGATTTTTTTGCACACAAAAACTATTGTCATCGCTTCGTAAAATTATTGTAGAGCCACTGTAGTGAGAAGGACTTTGTAACGATGTGTTTAGTGCCTTTTATGGGTCTTTGGAGTGTGAATGTACTGAATGCCAATGGAGGCCTATCTGAGACCTTTCTCAGCCATCAGCTTTCAACAAAAATATCTTCATTTGTGTTCCGAAGATGAACGGAGGTCTTACGGTTTTCGAACGACATGAGGGTGAGTAATTAATGACATAATTGTCATTCTTGGGTGAACTAACCCTTTAAGTCTTTTAAGTATTAGGTTATTTGATGGGCACCATAGCGAATACAGAAATCTAGCTGTGTGTTTAGTAGCGCGAGTCTGTTTTGTTTATGAGGATTACCGGGGAAACGGCTGCATTTCTGCTGTTCCGTCAGCGCCCTCTGCTGTCAGAGAGCGATTGTGCATTTCCATTCAGTGCGTCTCCTTCACTCGTTCCGCCATGCGCTGCTCATGCACGTTGGGTTTGTTTACATCAGTGTGCCCGTGTTGTTCATTTTAAACGGTTGATGGATAAAGTATTAATGCATTCTAAAAATCAGAATAATTTGTAATAAATAATTATTCACAGTATTTTGAAGTGCCCACGATAACAATATTGTGCATGTTCATTATTGTGATATATCGTATTACTGTGTACCGGCACATGTCTAAATTACAATGAAGTAATATGTGCTTTAATAGGTTAGTCAACACATCAAAATAAGTGTACTTTTTTTTAAAGCATGACAAGATTATTAAGACAATGATGTACGGCATAACTTTTAATTTGACAATATTACATTGTGCACTTTTCAAAAAAATCTACTTAAGCGTGTTAAAAAACAACCAAGAACGTGATACTCTCTTTAAGTACACTTAAGTGGCCTTTAATTTCAGGAATATTTTATTATCTGCAAGCATATGTTTTTTAAAATATACTTTTAAGATTTGAAGAACACTTTTGTGAAGTGCATGTTAGTAGAGTTATGCAGAGTTTTCCACAAGGGCTAATTAAGTGATAATCTTGTACCGTTCTCTTTCTGGAACACAGTCTTCAGTTTGGGGACTTTGCTGAAGTCAACCTTTTTATATTCTTCATCTTCCTTCACAACAATGTCTGGTTTTCCTGAGCAGCGAGAGAGCATATTTTAAAATCACAATCATGGTGCATTTTATTTATGCAGCACATATACATATAGACATACGAACACAATTTTTATGAAAACAATTCAAAGGCATCTGAAAACTATTATAGAAAGTGTATTCATACACATTTGAGTGATTCTGAGAAAGTAAGTTTGATGGAAAAAAAAAATCTAATTGGCTTTAAACTTTTTCATTATTCAACTTCAAAATTATTCAACCCCCAAATTTTGTGCAGAAAATTGTCTTCGTTATAATTATATGATATATATATATATATATATATATAGAGAGAGAGAGAGAGAGAGAGAGAGAGAGAGAGAGAGAGTGAAGAAAATAAGTATTTGAACACCCTGCTATTTTGCAAGTTCTCCCACTTGGAAATCATGGAGAGGTCTGAAATTGTCATCGTCGGTGCATGTCCACTGTGAGAGACATAACCTAAAAAAAAAAAAATCCTGAAATCACAATATATGATTTTTTTAACTATTTATTTGTATGATACAGCTGCAAATAAGTATTTGAACACCTGTCTATCAGCTAGAATTCTGACCCTCAAAGACCTGTTAGTCTGCCTTTAAAATGTCCACATCCACTCCATTTATTATCCTAAATTAGATGCACCTGTTTGAGGTCGTTAGCTGCATAAAGACACCTGTCCACCCCATACAATCAGTAAGAATCCAACTACTAACATGGCCAAGACCAAAGAGCTGTCCAAAGACACTAGAGACAAAATTGTACACCTCCACAAGGCTGGAAAGGGCTACGGGGAAATTGCCAAGCAGCTTGGTGAAAAAAGGTCCACTGTTGGAGAAATCATTAGAAAATGGAAGAAGCTAAACATGACTGTCAATCTCCCTCGGACTGGGGCTCCATGCAAGATCTCACCTCATGGGGTCTCAATGATCCTAAGAAAGGTGAGAAATCAGCCCAGAACTACACGGGAGAAGCAGGTCAATGACCTGAAAAGAGCTGGGACCACGTTTCCAAGGTTACTGTTGGTAATACACGAAGACGTCATGGTTTGAAATCATGCATGGCACGGAAGGTTCCCCTGCTTAAACCAGCACATGTCAAGGCCCGTCTTAAGTTTGCCAATGACCATTTGGATGATCCAGAGGAGTCATGGGAGAAAGTCATGTGGTCAGATGAGACCAAAATAGAACTTTTTGGTCATAATTCCACTAAACGTGTTTGGAGGAAGAAGAATGATGAGGACCATCCCAAGAACACCATCCCTACTGTGAAGCATGGGGGTGGTAGCATCATGCTTTGGGGGTGTTTTTCTGCACATGGGACAGGGCGACTGCACTGTATTAAGGAGAGGACAACCGGGGCCATGTATTGCGAGATTTTGGGGAACAACCTCCTTCCCTCAGTTAGAGCATTGAAGATGGGTCGAGGCTGGGTCTTCCATCATGACAATGACCCGAAGCACACAGCCAGGATAATCAAGGAGTGGCTCTGTAAGAAGCATATCAAGGTTCTGGCGTGGCCTAGCCAGTCTCCAGACCTAAACCCAATAGAGAATCTTTGGAGGGAGCTCAAACTCTGTGTTTCTCAGCGACAGGCCAGAAACCTGACTGATCTAGAGAAGATCTGTGTGGAGGAGTGGGCCAAAATCCCTCCTGCAGTGTGTGCAAACCTGGTGAAAAACTACAGGAAACGTTTGACCTCTGTAATTGCAAACAAAGGCTACTGTACCAAATATTAACATTGATTTTCAAAGGTGTTCAAATACTTATTTGCAGCTTTATCATACAAATAAATAGTTAAAAAAAATCATACATTGTGATTTCTGGATTTTAGATTATGTCTCTCACAGTGGACATGCACCTATGATGACAATTTCAGACCCCTCCATGATTTCTAAGTGGGAGAACTTGCAAAATAGCAGGGTGTTCAAATACTTATTTTCCTCACTGCATATACAATATACTAATATATACAGGGAGTGCAGAATTATTAGGCAAGTTGTATTTTTGAGGATTAATTTTACAACATTAATAATTAAACAACAACCATGTTGTCAATGAACACAAAAAACTCATTAATATCAAAGCTGAATATTTTTGGAAGTGGTTTTTAGTTTTAGCTATTTTAGGGGGATATCTGTGTGTGCAGGTGACTATTACTGTGCATAATTATTAGGCAACTTAACAAAAAACTAATTTATACCCATTTCAATTATTTATTTTTACCAGTGAAACCAATATAACATCTCAACATTCACAAATATACATTTCTGACATTCAAAAACCAAACAAAAACAAATCAGTGACCAATATAGCCACCTTTCTTTGCAAGGACACTCAAAAGCCTGCCATCCATGGATTCTGTCAGTGTTTTGATCTGTTCACCATCAACATTGCGTGCAGCAGCAACCACAGCCTCCCAGACACTGTTCAGAGAGGTGTACTGTTTTCCCTCCTTGTAAATCGCACATTTGATGATGGACCACAGGTTCTCAATGGGGTTCAGATCAGGTGAACAAGGAGGCCATATCATTAGATTTTCTTCTTTTATACCCTTTCTTGCCAGCCACGCTGTGGAGTACTTGGACGTGTGTGATGGAGCATTGTCCTGCATGAAAATCATGTTTTTCTTGAAGGATGCAGACTTCTTCCTGTACCACTGCTTGAAGAAGGTGTCTTCCAGAAACTGGCAGTAGGACTGGGAGTTGAGCTTGACTCCATCCTCAAACCGAAAAGGCCCCACAAGCTCATCTTTGATGATACCAGCCCAAACCAGTACTCCACCTCCACCTTGCTGGCGTCTGAGTCGGACTGGAGCTCTCTGCCCTTTACCAATCCAGCCACGGGCCCATCCATCTGGCCCATCAAGACTCACTCTCATTTCATCAGTCCATAAAACCTTAGAAAAATCAGTCTTGAGATATGTCTTGACGCTTCAGCTTGTGTGCCTTGTTCAGTGGTGGTCGACTTTCTGCCTTTCTTACCTTGGCCATGTCTCTGAGTATTGCACACCTTGTGCTTTTGGGCACTCCAGTGATTTTGCAGCTCTGAAATATGGCCAAACTGGTGGCAAGTGGCATCTTGGCAGCTGCACGCTTGACTTTTCTCAGTTCACGGGCAGTTATTTTGCGCCTTGGTTTTTCCACACGCTTCTTGCGACCCTGTTGACTATTTTGAATGAAACGCTTGATTGTTCGATGATCACGCTTCAGAAGCTTGGCTATTTTAAGACTGCTGCATCCCTCTGCAATATATCTCACTATATTTGACTTTTCTGAGCCTGTCAAGTCCTTCTTTTGACCCATTTTGCCAAAGGAAAGGAAGTTGCCTAATAATTATGCACACCTGATATAGGGTGTTGATGTCATTAGACCACACCCCTTCTCATTACAGAGATGCACATCACCTAATATGCTTAATTGGTAGTAGGCTTTCCAGCCTATACAGCTTGGAGTAAGACAACATGCATAACGAGGATGATGTGGTCAAAATACTCATTTGCCTAATAATTCTGCACTCCCTGTATATATATTATATATATATATATATATATAAACACACTTTTCACTTGTTAAAAAAAATTATAAAATAATAATAATCACATTTTGAATCACACTTTTAACCAGAATAATCGCAATTTCTTGCGTATGGTTTTATAAAATCTACGGAAAGTTTACACATGAGACCCCAGGCCTTTGGTGGCCTCTGCGGGCATTTGTTATAATAATATACATTCAATTTTTGTTGTTTATATTGTGTATATTACATCATGTATTTTAACAGTGTTGTTCAATAAAACCCTGAACCAATTAGTATTGCCTCTTTGTTATTGTATATTTATTTTAAGTAATTTTAAAACCTATTGTTCACTTAGGTCTATTTTTATTACCACAAAAATTATCCGATTACTTGATTAATCATCAAATGAATCGACTGATTACTCAATTACCAAAATAATCATTAGCGACAGCACTAGATAAGTTAAAACATTTCAAAATGCACCTGCGTTGTTTTGCATTTTGTAAAATTTAGTTGAATAAAACATTTTTTTCCAGTCCTATATATTTGTTCATTGAAGCTTTAAAATGGTGTTAAAATATCGTCACATTCTTATGAACCCAATATCGTGCATCGTCTCATCTCATGAAATAAGTGTATCGTCACACCCCTACATATTTTAGCTCATATTAGTGAATTATTTTCGAATGATAAGGAATTGAACAGCTAGAGTAGTGAAACCAACCTCTCTGAGGGATGCTCACAGGAACCACTTCCTTGGCCAGGATGCCAGACTCCCACGCTGCTTTGCTGCGGCTGTAGGAGTTGATGGCAAATGCGTCCTGCTCTTCCCTGGAGATGCTGCTGTTCTTGGCTGTGTTTTCAGCACAGTTTCCCTGTAAAATTAAAAATTGGGAAATATGGAGGAGTTTTACACAATCATGTCTTCTCCAGTGTACAACATGTACAGTACATTGGCTGTCCAATGTTTCTACACAACTTTTTTCACTTAATACTTATTATCAGGCTAAGCTATTATGCAATCAGTCTTACTGGTTTATAATATATGTACATGCCATGTGGAATTTGTTGTAGACGTCCGTCAAACCGTCCTTAACAATTAGATCCTCTATCTTCACTCCACCATAAGGGGGCGTTTCTCTGGCCATGACATATGGAACCTGAGACATGCTTTCCATTCCACCAGCAACCATCACATCCTGGGAGACATCACGTAGAGTTACTAATTTTGCTTTATTAGCATGCTAAAGGCTCAATATTTCACATACAGCACTTTCTGAATCTTTTGTAATGCGTCTTCCACACTACCTGATGGCCACACATGAGACTCTGAGCGGCCATCATGATGGACTTCATCCCCGAGGCACACACTTTATTGATGGTAGTTGCCTCAGTGGACAGAGGGAGACCTGCATGAGGAAGACAACAAACGTCACACACAACGCTCAGCAAAACCAACACTAACATCAAAACTCCTCTTTGAGAAGTTGCATTTGTAAATTCATCCCAGGTAAAGCACAAACATTTAAAAAAGATAATAAATTACTCACCTGCACCCAGAACAGCTTGTCTGGCTGGTGCTTGTCCTTCTCCTGCTTGCAACACATTGCCCATGTAAACTTCCTTCACCTCCTCCAAAGGAATTCCTGTAGATGACATGCAAACCTCCTAACATGAGGGCTTTTGACAGCTAGAACTAATAAGACTTAAAAATTTTGATTAAATTAAAATAATTTCATGAATATACTTGCATTAAATAACAAAATATCAAACATAAAACAGGCAAATAACACACCTTTCTGATTTTAAGGTTGTTACTCAGGTTTTTTTATCATTATATTTTACATGATTACATTGGCATATAATATGCACTACTGTGCGGTCAGTACGATTTTGAAAGAAATCTCATGATCATCAAGACTGCATTTATGTGATCAAAAATATAGTAAAACAGTAATATTGTGAAATATTATAATTTCAAATTGCTGTTTTCTATTTTAGTGTATTTTAAAATGTAATTCATTCCTGTGATGCAAAGCTGAATTTTCATGTCATATGATCTTTCAGAGTTATTCAGACATCATTATATACAGTGAGGAAAATAAGTATTTGAACACCCTGCTATTTTGCAAGTTCTCCCACTTTGAAATCATGGAGGGGTCTGAAATTGTCATCGTAGGTGCATGTCCACTGTGAGAGACAAGCTAAAAAAAAAAAAAAAAATCCGGAAATCACAATGTATGATTTTTTTTAACTATTTATTTGTATGATACAGCTGCAATTAAGTATTTGAACACCTGAGAAAATCAATGTTAATATTTGGTACAGTAGCCTTTGTTTGTAATTACAGAGGTCAAACGTTTCCTGTAGTTTTTCACCAGGTTTGCACACACTGCAGGAGGGATTTTGGCCCACTCCTCCACACAGATCTTCTCTAGATCAATCAGGTTTCTGGCCTGTCGCTGGGAAACTCGGAGTTTGAGCTCCCTCCAAAGATACTCTATTGGGTTTAGGTCTGGAGACTGGCTCGGCCACGCCAGAACCTTGATATGCTTCTTACAGAGCCACTCCTTGGTTATCCTGGCTGTGTGCGTCGGGTCATTGTCATGTTGGAAGACCCAGCCTCGACCCATCTTCAATGCTCTAACTGAGGGAAGGAGGTTGTTCCCCAAAATCTCGCGATACATGGCCCCGGTCATCCTCTCCTTAATACAGTGCAGTCGCCCTGTCCCATGTGCAGAAAAATACCCCCATGCTTCACAGTAGGGATGGTGTTCTTGGGATGGTCCTCATCATTCTTCTTCCTCCAAACACGTTTAGTGGAATTATGACCAAAAAGTTCTATTTTGGTCTCATCTGACCACATGACTTTCTCCCATGACTCCTCTGGATCATCCAAATGGTCATTGGCAAACTTAAGACGGGCCTTGACATGTGCTGGTTTAAGCAGGGGAACCTTCCGTGCCATGCATGATTTCAAACCATGACGTCTTAGTGTATTACCAACAGTAACCTTGGAAACGGTGGTCCCAGCTCTTTTCAGGTCATTGACCAGCTCCTCCCGTGTAGTTCTGGGCTGATTTCTCACCTTTCTTAGGATCATTGAGACCCCACAAGGTGAGATCTTGCATGGAGCCCCAGTCCGAGGGAGATTGACAGTCATGTTTAGCTTCTTCCATTTTCTAATGATTGCTCCAACAGTGGACCTTTTTTCACCAAGCTGCTTGGCAATTTCCCACGTAGCCCTTTCCAGCCTTGTGGAGGTGTACAATTTTGTCTCTAGTGTCTTTGGACAGCTCTTTGGTCTTGGCCATCTTAGTAGTTGGATTCTTATTGATTGTATGGGGTGGACAGGTGTCTTTATGCAGCTAATGACCTCAAACAGGCGCATCTAATTTAGGATAATAAATGGAGTGGAGGGGGACATTTTAAAGGCAGACTAACAGGTCTTTGAGGGTCAGAATTCTAGCTGATAGACAGGTGTTCAAATACTTATTTGCAGCTGTATCATACAAATAAATAGTTTAAAAAAAAATCATACATTGTGATTTCTGGATTTTTTTTTTTTGGATTATGTCTCTCACAGTGGACATGCACCTACGATGACAATTTCAGACCCCTCCATGATTTCCAAGTGGGAGAACTTGCAAAATAGCAGGGTGTTCAAATACTTATTTTCCTCACTGTAATATATATATATATATATATATGTATATATGTGGTGGGCATAGATAATTTTTTTTAATCTAGATTAATACCAAAATTAATTATATATATATATATATATATATATATTAGTAATGGGCGATATAAACGATATGCGATATAAACGATACAAAATTGGCCTACGATCTATTGCACTATCTATCGTGATAATGCACGTTGATGACAGAATCTACCCGCAAAATTTAGAGCCACGAGCTGCAACTGGCAGTAATGCATCATCGTATTGGTCATCTTGAGTAAGCATAGCTGAAAGCGAAACGGAGGAGCTGGTAAAAAAAGACCGGTGCGACATCCATTGTTTGGACTTGGTTCGGATTTAAGACGGCCCACGCACAGATGAGCGGGCGCGTGCGCACACACACACACACTCGCTCACTGTCTTTGTAGTCTCTGCAGTGTTTCCCAACCGGAAACATTTTTCTTTCAAATTTTTCAAATAATTCTCTCTTTGTAAACGTTGTTCAATGCATCCGAGTGCTGCCGTATGTTTGAATATGACCAGTCATTTTCGCCGTCATCACCCGGATGTAGTGCCAGAAGACGCGAATGAGAACTTGCGCTCGCTGTGAGAAAATGTGTCTCTGTGCACTCATCCGAAAGCACGCACACGTCTCACAGCGCGCAAATATTGAGTTCTCTTTCAAGTCTTGCTCTTGAACGGACAAACTCACACAAAAAGTATGTCAACATGTCCATCTTGATGAGTATTCTTGCAGACATAGTCTGTATATGCCTTAAGTGAACTTTATACAGTCGAGAAAGATGACACATATACATGCATTAGGTCTTAAAGGGGCAGGAGCCTTTACTGCTGTCTGTTTAATGTCAAACAACTAAAGACAAGAACATCACTAACTGCTCTTGATTGAAATGCTTTTGTAAGTTTAATATGATTCATCTTTCATTTATACAGTCAAATATGCAATGTTATTTTACATTTGATCATTTTCTGTACCTGAAAACTGTTAGACGTAGGCTACCTGAAAAACCTGAAAAGCATAGTTTATTTTATTAGTATCTTTGCTCAAAAGTATTTATTTGTGCCACTGCTTGTATTTAAATTATTTGTTCTTATTATTTTCTTTATTTTTATTTGACAGTAGTCCTTTTTCCCCTGAACATAGCAAATACTGAACCGTACCGAAACCGTGAACCTAAAACCGTGACACAAACCGAACCGTGAGCAATCTGTTATACCCCTGTTATACCGTTATACCCCTAGCGTAACGTATGCGTGGGGGTGCCACAAAATGGAGAACATTTTCAAAGGGTGCCATGACTGAAGAAAGGTTGGGAAACACTGCTGTAGAGGACAAGAACGCATAAACCATCACTTCATGAGAATTTACCATTTCATTTGAGAAAACTGTCATATCATCAAATTAACAGACACTCAAAGGTGTTCACGGCAACCCATCAAAATAAAAGTTTGGTTTAACGTGAGAAATTTTTCAGAATATATTAGGCTACTGTTGTAGCCTACAGTAGATTTAAATTTGTCTCTATGTAATAATAATTCGTCTCAACTAATAATAATAAAAATTATGCCTAGATGGTTGCTTATTTTTCACTTGATCCTTTAAATGTTTATGTATTATTTACTTATAATGATTATCATCATAAATAATAAACTTATTGAATTGCATTTAATTTTTTTAAATATTTATATATGGATATTATATACTTATTATATGGATAAACGCGTACAGGACGTTTTTAAAACTTTCAGCTTTTTTTGTTAAAGCCTCTGCAGCTAGTGTACTTGAATTGTATTTATCTGCAACAATATGTTATAATTGCAGTTTTGCACAATAAATGTTCTCAAAACTACATACAACGATTCTTTCTTAAAAAAATAAAAATAGAAAGTTTGGCTTTCCTTCAGGTCTAACCCGTTCTGAAATGGTTCGATTATCATTTTTATATCGCAATATATATTGTTATCGCAATATGGATTTTAGGCCATATCGCCCATCCCTAATATATATATATATATATAATGTGTGTGTGTGTGTGTGTGCGCATTTTTTTATATTTAGACCACTTATATCATTGAATGCTATCAGGATGTAAAGAGAGTTTCAACCAGTATAACAAAGAGTGTTTATAAAACAAATTGCCTACCCTCTCTTTAAAATAATCGCTATGTTTATGCAACTGGCCCCAGATATCTACCTGCTTTCTCGATGGCTCCTTTAATAGCAATGGACCCGAGTTTGGTGGCAGGTACTGTGGAAAGGCTTCCTTTGAAAGACCCCATTGGGGTCCTGACAGCACTGACGATGACAACTTCCTGTCCAGAGACAAATGCGAAAGGAATATCATATTCACTGAATGCACACCTGACAGAAACAGTTCTGGGTCCATGAAGTGATACCATCGCATAACATTTTACTCACATTTAGAGATGGTCGTGAGCTGTAGGTCCTGCTCAGATATTTATGTACCTGCTAAGACCGATTCATAAAATGGGAATCAGCTGACATAATATCTTGTTATAGCATTTATATCAACAAAGATGAACTACAGTTTATGAAGTGGAGCGCAGCGTTTTAAAAGGTAAATAATGAAACAGGCCTCCAGTCAAACTGCTGCATGTTCCGTGAGTCTCGAGACAAAGTTAGGCTATCAATATCTATTCACTTAGTTCAAACTCACCAGATGTCTGCACAGGTGTGTGCGAGTACTGTAAAGAGCACTGGATGTCATTATCGCAATGGAAAACTGCATACACAGAAGAGCAAATTTCACCTTCAAACCTCCGAATGAGTGGAGTGAACGTTTACGTTTGCAGTGACCAGCCAATCACGGTAAGAGGTGTGTCTGCGTCACATGGCGACGGCCCGGAGCATTATGGGTAGTGTAGTTTTATGTGATAGTTATAACGTGAAAGTTACATGGATTAAAGGTTTTTATGGGTGAAAACTGAAAAGTCTTTAAAAATCTCGTTTAAAACACTTGTATAAAGTTCTAAGAAATTTAATAGTTGGCCCCATGTTGGTTTAATACATCGTTGAAAGACTTTTATACCATTTTCGTGGAATATGTTCTTGGATTAATGCTGGCTTGGCTTCACGTGCTATCATACTTCCCACTTCTGAAGTCGTGATTACGAGCTCATTACATTAAAATGGTCATGTCCCATCTTTTAACTAGAAAAAATGTATTTAGCCTACGATTCCGATAGCATATGAAATCAGCATTACTCCATTTGACCTAAAATGTGCCTTTTAATAAAAGGTTTAAATATGTGAATTTGACCCACTCACACGCTCACTCAGTACCCTCTAACTTTGATTTGGCAGACAAAAAAAAAGAAAAGAAAAGGCATTAAATATAAAACTTTTTTTTTTGTGTTAAGAAATAGTAGGCTAATAATAAAAGATTAGGCCTATGCCAAAATATGTATGCCACTATTTAATAAGAAACATGTGCCTTTTGTTAATAATCCTACAGTTGTTACACAATCTAGACATTTTTGACTTTACACACCACAGTGTCTTAAATTCAGAAACTGAAACGTATTCATTATAAAAGAGTATTTTAATGTTTTTAAACAGGTAGCCTACATATAAAAAATGGCTTGTTCAGTTAAAAAATGCATCCACTTTTTCTTATTTATTTTTATTTATTAGAAGATGAGTTGCAAATTATTGTGAATATTAATTGTCTTTATTTGTAATATATATATATTTTTTTCACATTGTAGTTTATACCCATGGCATGAAATTTTCATTTTATGAGGTATTTTAACATTAATATGAGTTCCCCTAGCCTGAATATTGTCCCCAAGTGGATAGAAATGTTGATCGGTGTAAACCCGAGTTCTGGCTGTCTCTCTCTGCCTTTGAGAAAATGACAGGCCAGACGAGCCAATCCTGAAGTCTCCTGGTTTGACGTCCAAGCAGGAACGGTTACCTCCCTTTCCTCCGCCCAGAGAATCTGGCACGCCCATGCAAACACTCGAGATCATTAACGTTACTTGTGAACGCTGGCAGTTTCTCAGTGTTTGGATGTACAAATGAAAACAGAAGTCTTTTTTCAGTTCCTTCTGATCTGTGATCAGTAATTTCTGATGTGTAGCTAATTATTTATTATTCGTGCACACGCAGCGGCTTCTCTCTCTCCTGACAGAACGGTGTTTTCGTGTTTTCTATCTTGTGAGTCAGTGTTTTTGTACGTCCTCGTCGCGTCTATCGGTTCTAAAATGTGCATACAGTCTTTTCTGTTTAACATCAGCAGTCACATCTTTAGAGATAAACCTCACACACGCCGAAGCTCGGCCTTCAATATCCCCGACCCCCAGTACTGCATCTGGCCCACAGCGGAGGCACCAAACGCGGCGTGAGATTAAGCAGAAGGGGGGGTAAAGGCCAATTTATACTTCTGCGTCGAGTGCACGCAGAGGGTACGGCGTACCCTACGCATAGACGCGTTGGATACGCCGTACCCTACGCCGTACCCTGACGCGCACCTCTCCAAAAATGTAACAACGCGTCAATTCTACGCGGACCGCAAGCGCTGTGATTGGTCTGCCAGAACCCTTCCCTCAGGTCAATAAATAAATAAAAAAATCTGCGATAGGAGTGTGTGTGTGTGTGTGTGTGTGTGTGTGTGTGTGTGTGTGTGTCCAGAAATTGGATGATAGTTCCTTACGTCTGCTATAACACAATATTTTGCAGTCCAGCGATTCTTTATGGTAGTAAATAAATACATAGATCCGCTGAGTATAGTTTATTTATTTTCTCATTAAAACCAAAGATGTTAATCAGTAATTGTATATCAAGAACAGGGACACATTAGGGTATATTTCGTGAATGAAGTCTCCGCAACAGCAATCGATTGCTCGAGCCACCGCTGCTGAAAACAGCGGCCACGAGCTCCGCATGATTTCACAAACGCATTCCAGCGCCAGATCGCCTTATTTAACTTTACTAATCAACTAGAGATGTTTAATTTGCTTTAGATACAACAACTCAAGCTGCAAGAAAAGCCGCTCTCTCACTGCTGCTGATACTCCGACATGAATGTACAGATTCTCCACACGAAGCTGCTTCTTCTTCGGCTGTTCTCTTGATTACACCAACATGCCCGAGGACACTGCCTACTAGCGTCTGCCTACGGCGTACACTACGGCGTACACTCGACGCAGAAGTATAAATTGGCCTTAAGCGTGAGCATATCTGGGCTAGGCTAGCCATCTTTCCCCACAATAAACTGGATTACATTCGATTACTGTTGTTGTGTCTTTGTTTGTGCTGTGTAATGTTACTCAATGCGCGTCACTGACGCTTTTCATATGATTGGAACATATCTAGAAATAATGCTATACTTAACACTTACTAACTCGTTCATCTCGCTGTAATGGTACATTGCATGTGTTACAAAGTTGGTAATAATGATGAAGACGGACTCGACGTGACTGGGACTCGTGTTTATTCAGAACTCTCCGATACAAACACAATAAACTCGCGCTGACTGACAGCGCTCTCATAACTCAGAAGTTACTATAAATAACTTTGTTAGCAATCGCTCCGTCTCCATGATGTCCGGTTCGTGAACGAATCATTCTTTTGAATTGGTTCTTTTTAGTGAACCGAACCAGTTCACCAAATCGGACTGAATCGTTCTAAACGGTTCGCGTCTCAAGTCAGCGCTGATCCATAATTTACTAAAGTTACTAACTTTCTGACATGAGTGACAGCCCCTCCGACTAGAAATAAACTAATAACCTGAAGTATATGCTAGTAACTACAACAGTTCACCCTGAACTGAGACTGAGAACTGATGAGAAGTGAACTCAGGTCCATCCGTCTCTGGCAGACTCGTGCCTGCTCGTGCCTCGTTAAACCACGCCCCCTCCGCTCATTTAAAATGCAAAGATGTCAGCCAATCACAACAGTGGGCGTTTTTACTGAAGTCTCACAGCAGACACGCCTCTTGAAGCAGGGCATTCAGCCACAGGGCAAACAGCAGTATAGAAAAAATGCCTTTTATTTCTAAATTATGACATTTTATGATGTAAAAATCATACTAACAATATAAGTACACCTCAGGAAACACTATAAAATAATAGAAAAATGCCATGCCATGGGACCTTTAACATATTTAATAGCTCAAAGTTTCTGTATAGCAAAACAACCAACTTTTAACCAGGTTGTAGCCTACTGGAGTATACAGTAAAAGCAAGTATATTGAAGTTTAAAAGAAAACATAATTTCAAGAGCATTAATGCACATTATACACATTTGAATAAATTATTCTAATATATAAAAAAATCGAATTATATAGACTTACTTAAAAAAAGCATGCAAACCGATTGCCTTAAAAAACCAAGTAAAGTGAAATAGGAATAGTATGTTGTGCTAACAAATGCTTAGTTCATTTACACAAGAGTTCTAGTAACTAAAAAAGAACTGTAGAGAGTACTTGATCTTTTACTCTAGATTTACTCTCGACTTAGTATAGCTACCATTCTTGTTACCATTGTTGTGTTTTGCATGCTGAATGTTGAAGTCTGTGTGTGACTCAAGCATGGTTAACGGCAAGATATTGTTACAAATATAGAGGTATTAATTTATATCAACCCATTTAAAAGTATCACAGGTGTTTATGATGTAAGTGTTTGCAAAAAAATTGTAGACGGTCATTATCAACAAGGGAAATATTACATAGATTAATTTTAAAAGGTGACCTTAAGTTCTGACTAAATAATAACTATATAGCTAGGTCAACTTTTAAAAGCAACCTATTTATTACTTCTTGTCCTTTGAAACCAAATAATTGTGATTTCTTGTTTCGCTGCATCAATAGGAACCGAGTTATAATAATATGAATGTTCCAAGTTCCCAACTAAAGTGAACACTGATCACCATAATGGTGAGTTGTTGTTTTTTTGCTTCACAAAATGACCCTCAAACCAATCAATTAATCTTAACTTGGGTTTTCTGAGTAATAGTTTTCTGATGACATGTTTACTTGTGCGAGGATGGGGCAACCTGAGCACTCACATGAGATCGACCAATAGCCAACCACAACCATCCAAACCCACCCTAATTTTTTTCTTGTTTAAGAAGCAGTTTCACTCAGATATATATCACAATAGAGAACAACTACAAAAACAACAAACAACAAAAACTGGAAAGTATTTCTATATCTGGCAAGTCTAATCGGATTGGCTGAATTTCTGGGAACAAAATTCTCTTATTTTATCAAAGGGCTAAACATTTCACATGTATGCATTTGGCAGATTATTTTAGCCAAAGTGACTTACATTGCACTCAATGTAGATTTGATCAGTTTTTGCTTTCCCTGGGAATCAAACTCATGACCTCGGTATGGCACAGGTACAGGTAACTAAACCTACCTGTATGTTACAACGCTCTGCTTCCACATGGATCTCCCCTGGAAGAGGTCGTATTTGGCCACATCATTGACTCCACAGCGTGGCAGCTTCATCGTCTCACAAATGTTTGAGTCCAGCTTGCCTGTGACCTCTAGTCCAAAAAACGCCTGCATGGCCTTCAGTTCAGTTTCTATATCTGGAATGAACATCGCTCTGTGGACAGTTATATCATAGCCCTGTAGAACTGTAACAGATAAGCCTGGGGGGAAAGAGGAAGGATTGTTTTAACAGTGATTAAACATAGTTCCGATTGTCAGACAGAAGTTTGTGTTGCCAATGACTTCACCTCTGATACGACTGAATGGGCCGCTTCAGGAAGATTTTAGGTTTTGTATTCACTGCTTCTGCTTTTGATATCCCCCCTCTGGCCATTTCATGGTCATTTATTCGTTTTAGCCATGTTTCTGGACGGGATGCATTTCCAATTTCCGACACTAGATATTGATGTACATTTTCCAACCGTGAGTGGAAAGGTATATTATTTTATAACTTTAGGTTTTATTTCATCTTCTGTCACAGATTTTATTTTTTGAGCAATACAAGCAGCAAAACGCGCATGACATTTTTCGGGAGAGATGGTTGAAATGTGTTCAAAATTTGACAGCTTATCTTAAAGGGTAGGCAATTTTCAGAGACGCTAGCAATAGCAAGCTAGCTTTGAAAGCATTAGATCCCACCCTCCCTTCAGAGCATTTCCAAGCCTTTATATAACTGTACTGCAGGGAGCAAACAAAGGTCACAGGACCGCGTTAAACTACATCACATCTCAAAGCACATAATATTACAATAATGAACATAACTTAAAGAGGACTGACCTGTACCACCTGACTGCTACAGTTTCATATTTTACACTATCAAAAGACGTATTGATGCTATATCCATCTCTGTTTCTGCAGTGCACAAGACTTTAGCCAACTTATCACAGAAAGTGTCCTCGAGCGAATCCAGTTTAAAGGAAGCTGAAAGCAGAATCTCTACCACAATCTCTACGCTCTACCCCAGATAGCTTGACGAAAATTGTGACTCAACTTAGAGCCAAAGTGGATGACCTAGAAAACAGAGGAAGACGTAAAAATCAGCTTTTTCGGGTTACCAAAATGGCTTGACATCTCTTCTGATCTCAAAATTGAGAGGGTACATCGCTTGGCGTTCTACAGGTAGTGTTGAAAAAATGTCAAATTACTCACAATGACAAGCAGATACACTTCAAGATCTCTGTCGAATTGATGAGGAAATACTGCAAATTTGACACTGTGAACAAGAATCTAGTCGCAAGATTTTCTATAGTTTCGTGTATCCGGACAAGCTGCACTGTCTTCACAAGTCTGAGCTTTGCACTTTAAGTAGCCTACTCTGACTGAGGTGAATGAGTTCATGAAGACTTTGCAAGCTAATAAATGGATTCTTATCAACTTTATTTCTCCTTTACCATATTCGGAGGGGTGGTGACTTCAGGGTTCTCATATGTCATATATTTGTTTATAATCGGTTTGGAACGAAAGATGTGATTATTACATCATAGACATGACATATTTTCTCAATTTTTTCCCCCACTATGAGTATTCCAAGACAATGATGTTTACTTTACTGGAGCGGGTTAACGTTAGCGTTTCTCAAAACAGCTTCTGAACCTTATGTTGGTAGCATTAACAGTTTTTTGCTCATGTCCAACCTACAGAGACCTAGGTTTAGGGCTTTTTGGAAGGTATTTTGTACTTGTTTAGATAGAGGGAAACAAGATACATTTCTAGTTTCCGGCGGGCGGGACTTTTATTATGACACAGTCGCCGGCGCCACTTCCAGTGTTCTGGTCATGAGTATGAGGTAACGCAGCTCTGTTTATCATATTAGACACATCTGAGTGTGTTAATGATGTTAGGACGCTACTCTGTGCGTTTGCTCTGCGGCTGCTATGACACTTCACACTGCAGTAAGAGTAAAGTGTCTCTGCAAAATTAAACCGGAAACCAAGGGGTAACGCATATATGACACAATCGACAGGCGACTCCCTCACACGTCCCGGTTCCTTGGTTAAAATAGCAATTTCTCACGATTTACTAATAGTTGGAAACATTTGGGATATTCTAAGTTCTCAACTGAACAAAATATATAACACTGGCCTAGTGGTTTTTGGATATTTTACAGAATTGTTTTCCTTTAAGATCTCCATATATCTGGCATTGTACTGTATGGGGCCTTTTAAAATGAAGATACCAAAATAAATGATTGTTAAAAACCAAAATATAAAAGGATATTAAGATATCTTTAATACTTCTTGAGTTACAGGCATGCAAACTTGAGGCAAAAAAAGTGCTTTTCCCATTCTTGAACTGTCACCGTTGGCATATAATGTAACAACGATGGCACAAGGAAACAACTAATAGACCTACCAATATCTGTGTAAATAAAAGGTGAAAATTGTCATTTTGAACTTCTTCTAAAATAATTGTGGATTATTCAGTAAATATACAGTATATCCATTGATGTTTTGGCTTTCATCACTATTTATCTTTGTCTTTCTTCAGAAATTTGATATGGAATTTGTTCACAAAACAGTGCTTTACAAAGAGAATTTGAAACCTTTTGTAAATAATATTTCTCTCCTAGTTATTTCAGACGAAGACCTAGATTACCTTAACTCATCTATAAATTCAGAAGAGGTCCTGGCATCTTTACAGTCAATGCCAACAAATCACCAAGACCTGACCGTTTTCTCCCCAGAATTTTATAAATAATTTCGGCCTGAACATTTTTATGCCTGCTTTACAAGCTGTTTAAAGGTACAATACCTGAAACATGGAAAATGGCAAATATCTGCCTTACACTAGAAGGATAAAGACCCACATGACTGCATCAACATACTGGCTAAAGATCTAGTGTGTAGGTTGGAGAGTATATTGCCTAAGAACAGATAGGGTTTGTGAAATCATGTTATTGCGCTGATAATATATGCAGACTCTTTAATGTTATTAATTTTGTTCAAAATGAAAGGGACCCTGCACTTGTTCTCTCCCTTGATGCTGAAAAAGCTCTTGACAGAGTTGAGAGGGAATTTTTGTTTGCCACTCCTGTTGAAATTTATAGGGGATCATTTTATCAGATGGGTGGAGTTGCTTTACTTTCTAATCCTAAAGCCACATTGGTTGTGAATGGTTACCCGTATCCCATCCTCAATATCAGCAAAAGTGTTTTGCTTTTGCAATACAATGTGAGGACAATAACATTGTACTTATTGTTTTGATGCCACCTAATATAAAGTGGGACCGAACTTATTAGACAGAGCAAAACATTTCCATGGCAGTACAGTGGGTGGAGAAGACCATCAAGCATCATTATGCTGTTGACGAATTAATATTTATGTCTAAACCAGTATTATTTCTTAGTACTGTAGTCTCTCTGGCTATAAAATAAATCTTTCAAAATCCATTGCATTACCTTTAAAAATCTCTTGTTAAAACACCTCAAATTAATCTTCCCTTTTCCAAATATCAGAGAATGGCTTCAGATATCATGGCATTTTTATCACAGCTTCACTTGATAAACAATAATTATACTCTTATAGAAAAAAATCAAGGTACATTTGAAAAACTAGTATTTACTCCCGATTTCATTTCTTGGGAGAATAAATGTAATAAAAATATCTACTGTTATTTAGCAAGTTCATTTTTTCCCAAAGACTTCAATAAACACATTTCAAAGTTTATTTGGAATAATAAAATGCCTCAGATCAAAATTTCCAAACTAATAAAGCTAAAGGACAAAGGTGAGATCGCCCTTGCCAAATCTGAAGTTATATTACTGGGGAGCCCAGTGTCACAAAAGAGACTCCTGCGGTTCCTTTTGCTCGCCACCAGAGGGATCCCTCTACCGAATATTAAACCTCTTTGGGCTACATTTCCCTCTCACGTACCTGGCACTAGTTACCCTTGCACCTGACTTTCATCAGTGGACTATTTAAGCTGCTCTCAGACTCTACCTCATTGCAAAGTTTTGTCTTGCCCTGGTGAACATCTCTGAGCGGTTCCTTTTTGTAGTTTTGTCTTCCTGTGATTTACTCCTTGCTGCCTGCCCTGGACTGAATAAAACATTTAAACAAGTTTAAAATTATATTGCTCAAAACTGAAACATGAATTTAAAATGATCTGAATTGCACACAAAATCATGTTTTCTGCTCCTATTTTCATTTTTGTATGCCTGTGCTCTTAAAAATTAAATATGAAGTGTTTTATGTTCTTTTATCAATTGTCAGTTTTTGTGCATGAAGGCACCTCACGAAACGGACACACTTTTTAGGCAGTGTAACCGTTTAATGATCTACAGCAAAAAAGAGAGAGCTTTGGTGAGAACTAAACTAATGTTTAATTACTACATTAGTAATTTCTTGCTAGAAATGATACCAGAAGTGGAAAATGTTGGTAAAAAAAACCTTACATTTTACCCACAAACTGACCAGCAAACACAACTTGTGGGATTGTGGGATATCAAAGGCAGCGAAGGATACATACTAGCTGTGTCCCGAAGTGAAGGGCGCGCACTTCGAAGGCCGCATTTGAAGTGCGATTGCTTCACAGCGGCACTACGAAGGGTGTCTCAGTGTGAACGCTGCACCCTCTGAATCCCAGAATTCATAGCACACTGGTGACTACAGGATTTGACTGGTCCGCATTCCCGCGGCACTCGATCAGATTTCTTGCGAAGACGGTAGCGGTTGGTAACTGAAGTCTATCCTGGATACTATTGAGCACAACAGCGCAACTGCTTGAACTTGAAGTAAACAAAACGTTTAGTGCATTGGCACAGTCCCCAGTTCCCTGCCCTGAGCAACCTGGCAAAACTTTAATTTCCCAATTTTAACTTGCATAAATGTTATTTATTTCTCAACCATTCTCTCAAGAAGAGGAATCAGTCCATTCTCTCCCTTTTCGCTTTTTCTTTCTTTTTTCTTTTATCTTTCTTTTTTCTGCACTTTCTTTAAATACAAATTAGATCTGCGCAAGGCTGTTTTTTGTCCCACTCCAGCAATAGGATTTATTCCGCACCGCACTGCATCGCACCGCACCACTCACCCGCTATAAATTATTTTATTCCCGACCCGACCGATCCAGCTAAATTTAGATTTAGTTTCCAGGATCTCTCTTTTAAATTTCCCCTACAGAAAGAGAGAGAATTTTATGCAAGTTATTTGTAAATGAAACAAAGTAATTGCTGTCTATTGTTCATTTTCGTTAACTTGAAATTTGTATAGGCTAAATAAAAGAGAAGTGATTGTTTATTTTTGTAATGCAAGTTATAATTTGTACATTAAACAAATTCAAATATGTTCATACATATATTTTCTTGTCATGTAAATTAAAATGTGTAAATGAAAATAAATTGGTCTACTTAAACAAGGCTACTTTTTACAACTATTCATAGGCCTACAATATAACTTAAGTTTAACATCAGAAACAACAGAAATTTAAACTAACAGCTAAAACAGAAGAAAACATTTGTATGTACACTTTAATTGAGCTGAGCGGGAGATGCTGGTGGAGCTGGACCGGGATGGGGAATAATGCACCATAGAGATCAGGCCTGTGCCAGCGGGACATCTGGGATGAGTTCATATTTCCACTGTCCGCAGGTTTACAGGCCTGAATCGGTCGACGGCTGCCATGTCATAAAAAGTACAATGCATCCGAGATGATGTGAGTAGAATAAAAATAAGTACTTAAATAAAGACTTGGACGTAAATGTATAAATGTTTAAAATATATTGTAACAGTTACATTTAACATAATAAGCAATAGTTGCAACTTAACGATTAAATATTCAAATCAAATAAAATCAAATCACTTTATTTGTCACTCTACCATATGCACAAGTGCAACAGTAGGTGAAATTCTTGGTGCAGTTCCGAGCAACATAGTAGTCATGACATGACGTACAACATTTAAGCAACAACAGATTACACATCTGATGCGCACACAATTACTCACAGCACAGTATACACTACAATGAACAATAAATAATTTACACAATGGGAGTGTAGTTCTCACAGCTTTAAAACAATATACACATACTTACAATATACATATACTTAAAAACAATATACACTAAACATACATTAAACAATAACAGTATACATTAAGCTATAGTAATAATATACAATGTACAGTATACAATATGTTCACAAATTGAAGTCCAAAGTGCAATAGATGCTGTATGATAAATAAATGTGTATATAATGTGTGTGTATCTACAGTGGGTTGTGCTGAGTGATATTCTGTCCAGTGTGTGTTATGATACTGATGGATCAAGAGTTAAGTAGTCTGATTGCTTGTGGGAAGAAGCTGTTCTGGAGTATTTAACCATAGGCTACCGATTTACGTGCTTATGGTCCGGTCTCCCATCGTCGCAGGCTTTGAAGCATGTCAAAATCCAATAAAATTCATAAAAATCAAAAAAAAAAAAACTTTTCTGCTCCATTTCTCTTTTTAAAATCTCCTCGCGAACGTCCGCTGTCAGTTGTCACACACCTGCTAGCCCATTCAACAACGCTCGGTTCAGTGTTGCCAAGTCTGGAATTGGGCTGCATTTACTGTTGGTGTGGGTTGTTTGTAGCCTATAGTCCACAGGTTTAAGTTGTCTTTACCACCGTTTTACCACCTTTACCCTTTTGACTGAAATAACCACTCGTTACAACCGAGGTATGCAGCAAAGCATTTGTGAAGTCACAACACACACAACCTTGAGGCGGATGGGCTACAATAGCAGAAGACTCCACCGGGTACCACTCATCTCCACTATAAATAGGAAAAAGAGGCTACAATTTGCACAAGCTCACCAAAATTGGACAGTTGAAGACTGGAAAAATGTTGCCTGCACTGATGAGTCTCGATTTCTTTTGAGACATTCAGATGGTAGAGTCAGAATTTGGCGTAAACAGAATGAGAACATGGATCCATCATGCCTTGGTACCACTGTGCAGGCTGGTGGTGGTGGTGTAATGGTGTGGGGGATGTTTTCTTGGCACACTTTAGGCCCCTTAGTGCCAATTGGGCATCGTTTAAATGCCACGGCCTACCTGAGCATTGTTTCTGACCATGTCCATCCCTTTATGACCACCATGTATCCATCCTCTGATGGCTACTTCCAGCAGGATAATGCACCATGTCACAAAGCTTGAATCATTTCAAATTGGTTTCTTGAACATGACAATGAGTTCACTGTACTAAAATGGCCCCCACAGTCACCAGATCTCAACCCAATAGAGCATCTTTGGGATGTGGTGGAACGGGAGCTTCGTGCCCTGGATGTGCATCCCACAAATCTCCATCAACTGCAAGATGCTATCCTATCAATATGGGCCAACATTTCTAAAGAACGCTTTCAGCACCTTGTTGAATCAATGCCACGTAGAATTAAGTTCTGAAGGCGAAAGGGGGTCAAACACAGTATTAGTATGGTGTTCCTAATAATCCTTTAGGTGAGTGTATGCTGCCTTCAAAAATCGATCAGATGAAGGTATCTCAGGAGACAGGAAGTGAAGATACCATTAGATTCGGTCATGCCTTAATGCCTTCCTACCTTGAAATTAGGGCTGCAACAACGAATCGATAAAATTCGAAAATTAAAAGAGTTGGCAACAAATGTCATTATCGATTTGTTGTGTTGCGCGACTATTATGCCCCTCAATAAGACGCAGAGATGTTTGAGTATAAAAAAAGCAAGTTTGAGCGCAAAGCAGAGTGGAAGCGGGCGAGCCGTGCTGTACCCGTCGTATCATGCAGTGGAAAAGCAAGCCGAGCCGTACCAGTCGACAAGCTCCATTAATAAATCGAAAAATTGTGTTAATTGCAGCAAGAGCGACGCGACATGGCATGTCACGGGAGCACCACGGTGGTGATTCAGCACCTAAAACGAAAACATCTTGGAGTCCTTGATGAGGAGGAAGGGAGTTCAACAGCACGGTAACGTTAAGTCACTACAAAATTCCACTTTTGTTCCGTTTCGAAGTGAGGAGCGTGACGCCCCTCCAGTAGCTCTTCTGGCAATTGTTTACTCGTTATCCAGCTTGACAAGCATGACAAATTAGCGTTAGCTTGTTAACAGTAGTAAAGCAGGGGTGGTATAGTTTGCAAGACTAAAGACACGTTTTTATTCACTTGCCTTCTCCGGGAAAAATGGCATTTGGGGGGTAAAATATGTGTTATTTTGGCTGGACTGCCTGCTAAATTTCGCATTCCTGGGTCTGTATATCACATAATTGGGGTCGCTTCAACCCGCGGACTTGGCAACACGGTGCAGTTGAGTTCTGTTGACATTTGACAACTAACGTTATGCATCGCTCCGTTGCTCTGATTGGTTGTAGGCATGGGCGTAGATTACGCGGGGGACGGGGGGGACATGTCCCCCGCACTTTTAATAAAACGTACATTCGTCCCCCGCACTTTTACCGGGTTGCACCGGTCCTAGTCGACCCTCTCTGTGCGGGATTCGAACCGGCATCTAGCCGCACCGCACTTACTGGCCTACGTCTGTTACACAAGCAAGTTCGTTTACGTAAAATCCAACGTAAATAAATCTAGATTTAAATTCAAAGACACAAAATGATCTATACATGACCTGTCATTTTATTTGTATCCAAAAATGAGGCGATCTGAACACTATGGAGTGCCAACACTCTCGTGCAACACTCCAATTCATAGCCTACTCGAAGCCATAGGGCGCGCTCTCAAAGAAAAAACAAAACTGATTCGTAGAAGTAAAACCCGTCCCGTTCCAAAGGCATTCAGCGCTGTAGCAGCAGCTGAAGAAAAAGAATCGCTATGACTGATGAAACGTGACAACAAAAACGATTGCGACAATATATGGTTTGTGTTTTTCCAGCCATCTATATTTGAGTATTTATTGACAATAAAGTATATGAATAATGCAGTGCTAACTGACAGCCTTTTTAATGTTTAGTATATTCTGCTTGCCAAGGCTGCATTTATTTAATAAAAAATACAGTTAAAACATTAATATTGCGAAATATATTCACATATATATTCACAGATGTTTTAATTTGTAATGATATAGTAAAGTGTAATTTATTCCTGTGATCAAAGCTGAATTTTCAGCATCATTAATCCAGTCTTCAGTATCACATGATCCTTCTGAAATCATTCTAATATGATCATTTGATGAAAAGGAAACATTTTGGATTATAATCATTGTTGAAAACAGCTGTGGAAACCATGATGCATTTTATTTTTCAGGATTCTTTAATGAATAGAAAGTTAAATGAACAGATTTATTTGCATTGAATAAAGCATGTATAAATCTTTTGTTATATTATAAATGCCACTTGATCAATTGAATGCATGTTTGATGAATAAAAGTATTAATTTCTCTCTTTTTTCATCTTACCACAAATGTTTGAATAGTTTCATGATTTCCACAAAAATGAAGCAGCACAACTGTTTTCAACATTGATAATAATCATAAATGTTTCTTGAGCATCACATGATCATATTAGAATGATTTCTGAAAGATCATGTGACACTGAAGACTGGAGTAATGATGATAAATTCAGCTTTGATCACAGGAATAAATTACAAAGATTTTTTTTATTTTTTACTATATATTCACACAGCTGCTTTACATTGGGATAATATTTCACTCTATTACTTTTTTACTGCATTTTTTATTAAATAAAAATACTTAATTAAATACTTTATATTTTCTGCCTTATTCAGTGATATTTTTTTTACAAAGCATAAAATCCATGGGCACAAGTGTTTGTAGTAGCCTACATAAAGCAATCATAAAATTGGCATAACATATAGGTAAAACATTATAGACATTAGTGGTTATTGTTCAGCAGTGTATTTGATATCTTACTGAATTAAATGCAAGAGATGAGATCAATTAAATCTGTCAATTAGACAAAGGTCAGAAAACAAGTATTACACCTGACATTTCTGTCCCCCTCACTTCTGAAAAGATGGCTACGCCCCTGGTTGTAGGTCTATCCAATTGAGGTCTTTCCTGGTTCGGTTTAAACACGCCCCATAATCACAGCCCAACGGAGCAGTATCAGACTCAAATTCTGACTAGAATTGAGTATGACGACGTCAGGCTAGCTCTTAATATTAATCAAACAACAAAAGACAAAGAAATTCACCTCTTTAGTTTTAATAAGGATTCATTATATTTATTATACATTCATTATTTAATCCATATTTAATCTATAAGGAATGTTGTATGCAAGTTGTTATAAAGAATGCATATCATTCATTGAAAATAAGACATTGTGTTCTTTAGGAGGAGTAGTTTTATTTAATTGTTGCATAATATTTGTTTATATGTCACAGCATGTCACATGTCTAGTCTGTCTCTAGGTGTGTTCGACATCGGCTGCGGCCGGATTCAACTGATCGGCGAGACTAGCCGCGTGCAGGCGGGGAGGAGCTGCAAAAGGAGACGTGAAGTCGGACACTTTCTGCTTCCCGTAGTCACGCTCGCGCTGTGTTTGCATACTTTATCAGCTGAAGTGAAATAAATGCAATATTTGGCAATACACAGATGTTTCAGAGACATTATTGTCATGTAATACTTTATGTACTGCTTATACAGCGTGTGTTTGTACAAGAATAAAGTTCAACATATAAGCCTACAATATCAATGAAGTGGGGTTTACGTTTTTAATCAGTTTTATTTTGATAAACATGACAATATAACATCGCGACTACATGAAAGGAGGTTTTACTGTTATAAAAAACTGATTTGTGCGCATTAGTGGAGCTGAAGGTTTCAGAATAAACACGAAACACACGTGATCGCTGTCATGCGGTAAATCCAGCCAATCGAGGAACAGCTGTGTCGTCATCAGAGTCCGTGTAGCCTCCTGCAGCTGCTCTGTAGAAACTGCACCGGCTGTATCAGCCGACTGCTCTCGAATCGCTCTCGCGGTACTTTGTTGACATACGTCACTGTCACATGGCGTCGGCGCTGCCTCAAGTCGGACAAAATTTCTAACCGGCATGCACTGCTTCAAGTCAGCCGCCGATCGGTCTGCGCATCGCTGGGTGAAGTCGAACAAGCCTATTGTCAGAGAATGTCTAATATGGCGAGAAGTTTCACTCTCACTGAACTTCCGGCTTCTGAACTGGTTGCAGTTCCTCTCTGATTCCATATGAGGGCGCTCACAGGACGAGTGCAGAATGAATGGAGGTCTATGGCGCTATACCAATAAAAATCCACTTTTCTCAGGATATAATTTTTTATCTAGTAATTTGAATGTTGTATTCGAAAGGAAATGCAAATAAATTACACATTGCTGGGTGTTAGATTTTTTAGAGTCACTTATTTGCTTTAAAAAGTCTTTTAAAGTGTCAATGACGTCATACACATGTACGACCAGAGATACTGCTTAACGGCAATCCTTCAGTCGCTCTGGTGCTTTTGCGCTCTGCACTTTCTTTTCTCTCGAGGCATCGACAACACAGCTGACACAGGTAAATACACGTGCTAGAAGAGTTTTTGTTTTGTTTGTTTCTGGTCCCGCTTCAGATGACACGATGCCATTAAGCGGGATCTCTGGTCGTAATCAGTCCTTCACTGACCAATCAGCGTTCATTAGCAGAATGCTAGCGTGTTATGGACAACAACAACTCAACCTGTAAGAAATCAAAAGGACATAAGTACTCGTTCATTCAACTTTCGACCTAAAACCCATGTTGAACTTGCAAAATCTACAATCATTTCTGAGATTTCTCAACGGCAATCGGGTGAAAGAGACAAATTTAGCCGTCAAGCCCCATTGACTTCCATTCATTTTGCACTCATGGCGATCGCCCCCAGTGGAACTCTGGTGGTACTACAACCAAAATTCTGTACAACAGGGCTTAATAGGGAGTGGGCAGGCTCTCCGTAGACGGGCTCTGCTATTGTTGTGTTTTGTTCCTTTTACTTCCTGGTTTCATTTGTCACATGTTCCTTTGTCTGAGTTTCCCGCCACTTGTCTGTTTCCTTGGTTACCCTCCTTAGTCTAGTTTTGTTCAGCTGTGTTTAGTTAATCACCTGTCCCTCATTTCAGTCATCTGTGTTTGTGTTTAAGTTCCTCTTTGTTCATTCATTCGTTGTCTGGTCTCCGTTATGCGAAGTGCCCGTTATGCGAAGTGCCCGTTATGCGAAGTTCCCATTATGCCGTTCTGTTATTCCTGCGATGCAATCCCTGTATGTGTTTCCGAGCTTACCCTGAGTAAAACTATGTTTGAGATACTCCTCTGCCTCTCCTTGTCTTCCTGCCTGAGCCAAACCATTACACAGCAGTTAAATCTGTCACTGTATGTTGCATGTTTAAACTTTAATATCATTCATTAGTGATGGCCAAATGAAGTGTTTCGAAGCATTATTGCTTTCTGATACATTTGTGTCGAAAATGGTTCATTACTCGAAGCTTCATTCATTCATGCAGCACCATCTCCTGGTGAAGTAAATGTAATGCAACAAAGCTGACAACCATAAAATGCAAGTATATGTTAACGCCCCGTTTATTACGTGTTTACCGAGGCGATCAAAGCTGAAGCAGTGTTAGTGCCGTGAAACTCATTTAGGTGAATTTTACAGATACTGATTCATTTCATGTGTTCACCTTGATAATAAAACATTAAGCATGATGTGTGTGTGTGTAATTATTTCTTTAGACAAGGACAGAAGATCAGACCAGCTTAAAAAAAGTTGGAAACCATCACAGAAATTCTAATGGTTTCTATTAAAATACCAATAGTTACCATTGGCTTTTACCATTTAAACCACTACAGAATTCTTTTTGATAGTGTGTTTGGGACATATTCCATTAGGATTTAATGCCCCACCAATAGAACCCAACACATATCAGTAGAGACCCACAGAGACCACTATAATTCCCATTACAGCCAATAAAATTCCCATGAAAACCATTAAATCCAATATAATTTCTGTAATGGTTTCTATAGTTTTTTTTTAGCAGGGCATTATCATGTGTGAAAGCTTTATCTTGTTTAGCTGTGGGAAGCAGAACTCTATAACTTGTTAACTGGTGGGACTGATATTTTTGTATGTTGAAAAGGATGTGCTGGTAACTGGTTGTAGGCCTACTTGTATAATGTAGCAGAGGGTTTTTGAAGTTTCTGTCTTTGATGCATGTTTTTATGTAACAATGTTCATATGTTCTATAATTAATAATAAAAAAAATAAAAAAATGTGGCAGAGGGTGACACTGAAATAAACTCAATCCACTCTCCTCAACAATAATGCCAATCCAAACACCGACTACTACAACCCACGGTATTGCCATGGTTTGGCTTCACTTTTATAAGAAATACAGCTGCCAGGTTTCAAACCTGTCAACACTGGATTGGGCTGTCAAAGCAGTCAGGTGGTTCACTACAGGAGTGAACCAGTGTGTTTGCTTCAGAAGTCATTTTCACTATTTCCACTACGCACAGTCAAAAGTCATTTCAGTGACTAGTGACGTAATGATACAAGCTCAGAAGCAGTGGTTCATTGCAAGGACCGTTCGAGTTTGAAGCAAGCTTCAGAGCGTCAGTGTCAGGCGTAACATCACTATCATTCATATTAGGTAAATACAGTAGATGTTTTCTCCAGGAGTATATAATGGGTTTGGACATTTTAGAGAAATTCTTAATGCATTACAATTTAACTAAACCCATTACATTTTGTTTGTGAGTGTGTGCATCTGAGTGTAGTGTAGAGAACAAGTTCTAACATCCTGTTAAGTTTTCTGATTAGTATTTTTCTTTATTAAAAAAAAAAAAAGATTTATAGATTTATTGTAGCAACCTGTGCACTTTCTGAAGATTTTTTGCACTGTGAATTTGCACTGTCAGTTTTGTTTTTGAATAAAGGATTGGAAATTAATGTTTTGTTTTTTTAATATATATCCGATTCATCGATTAATCTGAAAAATAATCGACAGATTAATCGATTATTAAAATAATCGTTAGTTGCAGCCCTACTTAAAATGTGTCCTCCGAAGGCAGCATTTTCCAGGTTTCGGACGCAGCCAGTGACTGCTCATGATTCATGGGTTCACAATGATCATCTGTGGTAAACTAGTGGTAAACCATTGACATTTCGAAGTGTTTTGAAACCGTGATGACTTAACAAAGCGTCATTTACTGAGATCACATGATTTTTGCAGTTTGATACGTGCTCCGAAGATTTGTAAAGCTTTGAAGCTTCATGAAGCAGTGTTTTGAAATTGCCATCACTACCAAATAATCATATAATATGGTAGGTATAATATAGAAGTGCAGCTTGCTCTACAATTAGATTTCAACCATTTGTTACAGAGATCCTATTATGCTTTTCCAATTTTTCAACTTTAGTTGTTTGGTCTGAATCAGATTCAAATTGGTTTAAAATTGATACCATCCGTAATATTTACAAGAACTCGCAGTTATGGAGGGGTGACATTTCCCGAACACACGCTAGCTAAACAGTGACAATCACAACGCACTGGGCCAGCTAACCAATCACAGCACATTTTGTGTTTCGAATGGAGGGGCTTCATCAAAATCGGCCAGGGGTGCTGTAATCAGGTAGAATATGTGAAAAATAATGTGTTTCTTTGAACAATCAAGCATGAAAACACTAGTACACCCCCCCCCCCCCCCCCCTTAATGAAAAAAGACTTAATGAAAAAGACTGAAAAAAAAGACTTAATGAAACGGCATATTAGGACCTATTGAAGAACAACACAAAGCTTAAAAAAATACAAATAATGATAATAAAAAAATACAGAACATTATACCATATCAAACACTTTTCAGGCCTGGAGAGATATTAAGTCTTTTAGGTTAAAATAAAGGGGTTAACATATTTTAACCCCTTGAGCCCTGAAGGTATTTTTAGAGTTTTCTTTTTGTCTGAGTGACATACAAGACTCATAACTTCAAAACTATAGCAAGGAGAGTCAAACGGTGGGTATCATTTGTTATCAAACTTTTAATATTTTTATTATTACATTTGGACAATCTAATGCTGAGAAACTGCTGATAAAAGACAAACATATTATTTTTATTTATTAAAAATATTTCGTATTTGACATGCTATTTGACAACTCAAAAGGTAGCATGACAATTCTTTTTTGGTGATGTTTCCCTATATGTGGTCTGCATCTGGATCACATTTTGTGGTGATATCATAAAGTAATCAAATGTTACAGCATTCGGAACAAAGGTAGCCTTTTTGTTCACTCCTTGACATTTATAAAACTGTTGTTTTCTGAGTGACATACACAAATGTAAAGACTCATAACTCAAACTATAGCAAGGAGAGTCAAAAATGATGTATCATTTGTTAGAACACTTTATATATTTTTAGAAAATATAAATTTTTATTACATTTGGACAATCTAATGCTGAGAAACTGCTGATAAAAGACATTATTTTATTACGATATTATTTATATATATATATATATATATATATATATATATATATATATATATATATATATATATATATATATATATATATATATGTGTGCTGGTCATATAATTAGAATATCATCAAAAAGTTGATTTATTTCCCTAATTCCATTCAAAAAGTGAAACTTGTATATTACGTATATATTCATTCATTACACACGGACTGATATATTTCAAACGTTTATTTCCTTTCATTTTGATGATTATAACAGACAACTAAGGAAAATCCCAAAATCAGAAATCTCAGAAATGTTTTATATTGTGAAAAGGTTCAATATTGAAGACACTTGGTGCCACACTCTAATCAGCTAATTAACTCAAAACACCTGCAAAGGCCTTTAAATGGTCTCTCAGTCTACTTCTGTAGGCTACACAATCATGGGGAAGACTGCTGACTTGACAGTTGTCCAAAAGACGACCATTGACACCTTGCACAAGGAGGGCAAGACACAAAAGGTCATTGCAAAAAAGGCTGGCTGTTCATAGAGCTCTGTGTCCAAGCACATTAATAGAGAGGCGAAGGGAAGGAAAAGATGTGGTAGAAAAAAGTGTACAAGCAATAGGGATAACTGCACCCTGGAGAGGATTGTGAAACAAAACCCATTCAAAAATGTGGATGAGATTCACAAAGAGTGGACTGGAGCTGGAGTCAGTGCTTCAAGAACCACTACGCACAGACATATGCAAGACATGGGTTTCAGCTGTCGCATTACTTGTGTTAAGCCACTCTTGAACAACAGACAGCGTCAGAAGCATCTTGATTGTGCTAAAGACAAAAAGGAAAAAAAGTGGTCAAAAGTTATGTTCTCTGATGAAAGTAAATGTTGCATTTCCTTTGGAAATCAGGGTCTCAGAGTGTGGAGGAAGAGAGGAGAGGCACACAATCCACGTTGCTTGAGGTCCAGTGTAAAGTTTCCACAGTCACTGACGGTTTGGGGTGCCATGTCATCTGCTGGTGTTGGTCCACTGTGTTTTCTGAGGTCCAAGGTCAACGCAGCCGTATACCAGGAAGTTTTAGAGCACTTCATGCTTCCTGCTGCTGACCAACTTTATGGAGATTCAGATTTCATTTTCCAACAGGACTTGGCACCTGCACACAGTGCCAAAGCAACCAGTACCTGGTTTAAGGACCATGATATCCCTGTTCTTAATTGGCCAGCAAACTCACCTGACCTTAACTCCATAGAAAATCTATGGGGTATTGTGAAGAGGAAGATGCGATATGGCAGACCAAACAATGCAGAAGAGCTGAACGCCACTATCAGAGCAACCTGGGCTCTCATAACACCTGAGCAGTGCCACAGACTGATCGATTCCATGCCACGCCGCATTGCTGCAGTAATTCAGGCAAAAGGAGCCCCAATTAAGTATTGAGTGCTGTACATGTTCATACTTTTCCGTTGGCCAAGATTTCTAAAAATCCTTTCTTTGTATTGGTCTTAAGTAATATTCTAATTTTATGAGATACTGAATTTGGGATTTTCCTTAGTTGTCTGTTATAATTATCAAAATTTAAAGAAATAAACATTTGAAATATATCAGTCTGTGTGTAATGAATGAATATAATATACAAGTTTCACTTTTTGAATGGAATTAGGGAAATAAATCAACTTTTTGATGATATTCTAATTATATGACCAGCACCTGTATATATATATTATCAAGTAAACTTTCGGCCCACCGCAACAAAGTTATTATTGTACTCCGCTCATGTGCATCTGTGCTGTTTTTTGTGTGTTATGATTCAACAAGGAATATCTTTAGATCTAAAGGTAGATTATGGTGACTTTGGGCTCTTTTTAATCGTGAGAATCTGCTGTAAATAACAATGTACAATTTTCTAAATTTCATGAAGTTACGAGCAAAAAAATGCCACGTTAATGCTGCATCAGTATATTATTTACATATGGGTCTTTAGGGGACTTTACTTACAAAAAACTTGCTCAAGTTTAGTCAAAGCCAAAAACAATTAGGATTGTTGTGTTCTACTCCGTGAGAGCTTTCAAATGACATATGACACATGAGCTGTATGATGTGTTTGACACTGGGCTCCCCAGTTTATCAGCAAATAACTCATCATTACTTTGGAGAAATTCATAATGGCTACATTCATTGTAAAGTTTAGACTCAAATGACACTTATTTTATGTTGATCCATGCAGGATTTTTGAAAAATATGGCAATTAATTTTTTCGCAGCTAGGTGGCGCCCGCCGGCGTTACACTCCGTTTTAGAGGAATAACTCAGCGCTCGTTAAAAGTTGATCGAAGTGGATAGATTCAATGACAGTCTAAGCTTTAAAATGATACCTATTTTAGTTATTACATTCAGTGGTTGCTTAGTAATTTGTCTAGCAAATGACCTCTGCCTTGCCGGGACTAAAGAGTGTCTGGTAGAAGGACATTGGTCAAACCATTGAGGAAAATGTCTGGGCTACTAAAACAGTACTTTTCTACTGTTACAATTAAAAACATGTATAAGGGTAAAAACATGACAGATATGCATGTAAGCAACACAGCTACAACTAATAAAATTGATAATGGGTGTGCGAATTATCAAGAACTGACAAGTGTCAATCGTATTGGTGGCACCGAGGGGCCCCCAAATAAAATTCTGCTTAGGGCTCCCATAAAGGCTTGGGCGGCCCAAATCCTCAGTATGATGTTCTAATGTTGATGTAGCCTAGTGCTAGTCTCATACAGCCTACAAGCTAACACGCAGAAAAACATTATAACTTTCAACACACTCAAATGCAGTTTAGATAGTGTAGACAGTATTGCGTTTCCTCACAACTTTAATTTGGCAAATAAACTGACCTGTTTTAGTAGTAATACAGCACTTGCGGGTAGTTTGGTAGAATGAAATGTCCTCATTTCTTTATGTCCCCTGGGACTCGCGTTTGGCGCTGATATCTGTCTCTTATTAGTAATCGCGCCCTGTTTCATACCACAGTCATGTTAAAGGGATACTTCACCCTGAAATTAAAATAAAGCCATATTTTACTCACCCTGCTGTTGTTCCAATGCCCTATGTCCTTCTATCTTTTTTGGATCTCAAAAGCAGAGATTTTAAAAATAGTCCTGCATGCGCTCCTCCATATAATGGCAGTGAACAGCGACCAGGCTAAAACATTACAAAAATGATACAAAAGTATCACGCAATGATACAGTGAGAAGCACGCCATATATAGAAAGTGCTCAGGAGGCATACTATAAGGTTTTGCGATAAAGAAACCATGTTCACTTCAGGAGGTTTACCTTATTATAACATTATTGCATTATTTCTTATCATATACTTTATAGAAAAGACGAGTGTCGTGTTTGTTTCTATTGAGCCTGATTTCTCAAAATGATGCGTGTGTGCCCAGGTAAGAGTGTCGTCTCTCTCGGCTGTATTCTGGCAGCGTCTCACCAAAAGTCAGCCAGCTCTGGCCTAGTAATGGTTGCCAGATTTGGCTAGGCTTTGGATGTGCGGATTTGGCCCGATTTGCACTGAGACACGGCACATTTAGCCACATTCTGCCCAATTACAGACCAAAAGGGCTGGTCTGATTTTGGGCAAGATATGTAAAATTGATATGCCATTCAAATACATAAATCTTATGTTTAGACATATATATATATATATATATATATATATATATATATATATATATATATATATATATATATATATATATATATATATATAAATGTCTAAACATAAGATTTATGTATTTGAATGGCATATCAATTTTCCATGTATTTGAATGACATAATTTTTACATAAACAAATTAATAAACTTAATGCGATTCATATTTGTAAGTCATACATAGATGAAACAGGTAAGAATTATGTAATAGTACACAGAAAAACGCCCATGCTAAATTAACACTGCCTAGTGTTCATGTGTGTGCACACTACTGAGTTAAAGTACCACTGAAGCAGTGTTGATGTAAATGAGATAATTAAGTGATGATTGAGCAGGAACAAGAACTACAACAACATGTAGTGGCTGAATCACTGATCTCATTCAGAGTCTAATGCTCTGGTTATAGAGATAATGTATTATTAATTTTGTAGTATTCATAATAATAGCCATGTGATTCTACAGCACGAGAGCCAGGACGGTTGTTGTAATCAAACAATATGCAGGATTAAAAAAAGAAGGTTTTAATCTACAGCATTGCTTAGACACAAACAGACATCAATAATCAGTGTATGGATTTCAACAATGGTGAAAAAAAAAAAAAATCAGATACAAAACAAAACAAGCTACTATAAAACATCACAAGAATCAAAGAAAATTAGTCACGATTCAGATGCATAATTTATTCATGCCGCAATGCATGCTGGGACCCATGGGAGAGTTTTGATTGATGGTACCAGACTTGGTACTGGCTAAATGTAGTATTTGTATTTGTAGTAAATGTATAGTATGCTGGCATGATTGTGGTCCATTGCCGACTCAGTTTCAGTACCCAGACTTGGCCCACTACTGGCTAAGTGTAGTATTTTTTCTGGCGAGATTATGGCCCAATGCTGGCAGTTTTGGCAGCCGGACTCAGGCCAGTGTATTTGGGCCGATTCTGGGGTGTCATTCATCTCGTGTCCCTCCCGAGTCTGGCAGCCGCAACTGCTGAGTCATTTCATCCGGCATGCCGGATCTGGGCCATTATCGGGCCAAACCATTTTGGCTAACAGGGTGTACTTATCTTGGGTGCCATGACAACAATGCGAGTTATAGTATGAATGAGCGGCTGGCGGTTGCTGATGCTTGTACGCACTCACAGGAACGCACAGAGTAACGGCCGAGTTTAGTATTTTGACTGAATAATTTGTTTTTTTCTCGCAAAACCTTATAGTATGCCTCCTGAACACTTTCCATATTTGGCGCACGTCTCACTGTATCATTACGTACATTTTTTTGTTATTTTTGTTATGTTTTAGCCCGGTCACTAGTCACTGCAATTATATGAAACATAGAAGGACATAAGGTATTGAAAAAACAGCAGGGTGAGTAAAAGATGGCTTTATTTTCATTTCAGGGTGAAAAATATCCCTTTAAAAACATGTATGCATTCACTCATCCAGAAACATTATTATATCCATCAGTATGATGACAAGTTCCATGATTCCACACTCATTCACTACATCATAAATCTATGCCTTTATTTTTTAAAAGAGGTTAGCGACCCCTAGCGGCGAAAAAATACATATTGTAGCTTTAAATATGGATATTTTTCTTACACAAACACATTGCTTCGCTTCAGAAAACCTTTATTAACCGGGTCAGGGTGGATTACTTTTACAAGGACATATACATTTACAGCCTTCAAATTGTGGGCTGCCATTTACTGGCATTATAAAGCTTGGATTAGCTCGGACAATTTTTTTTTATATAACTCTGATTGTATTCGTCTGAAAGAAGAAAGTCATATACGTCTAGGATGACTTGAGGGTGAGTAAACCATGGGGTAATTTTCATTTTTGGGTGAACTATCCCTTTAAGAAAAGTTCTGAGCTGAATTGTTGTGCTTGTGTTTAAATCATCTAGTGGTTTAAAAGAGAATAAAGTCAAAGGCTTTGTCTGAACAAAATAAAATACTGTACATTTGCAGTTAAATGTTTAGTAGCAGTTCAGCCATCCATAGTTCAACAGAACACGATTCACACGTCCTGAGGTGAAATCATACTCCGTTTGCCTTGGACCATCTGAGAAATACAGATAACCTAAAAAATAGAAAGAAATACTTTTTAGAGAAAAATACAAAAGGGAAAAGCATTAAATAATGAATAATTTAATTGTTCATGTTTTTGTTTTGTAGTGTTTAAGCTCACCATAATTTTCAAAAGCAGCATCCACCTTTGAGCCAATACCACGAAAATGACGTTGAATAGTTTTAGGAAAGCCACTGTCCATCTGACCTGTTCTTTCATTGAAGCTACACCATTGTAAAAACAAATTGTTTTGATGTTATGAAAACACAATTATAATCAACACTATATATATATATATATATATATATAACACACACACACACACACACACACACACACACACACACACACACACACACACACACACACACACACACACACACACACACTCTCACCTCCAGTATTTCCTTCCAACAAAGAACAAAGTGCGCCCGGTTGATTTCACATAAACAGCTGCATCAATCTTTTTCACATTTGTGGGAAACCCGAATTTGGTTATGGATTTGGGATATCCAGACAAAGTAGAGCTGCCTTTTACTGCCCAGTACTGCTGACCTTTATGTGAAAGACAACACAACTACATTTACTGAAGACATTTTATACACCGCTTAAAGACTCTTTGGGAAATGAGACTTTACCTTTGAAAAGGAAGCTAGTGTCTCTGTCACTGAACTCATAAGCAGCATCAACAGAGTCAATGGATGGCCAGGTAGATTTTATTTCTAGCATTGAAAGTCCACTGTAGTAGCCCTTTTTCCAGTAATACCTGATGGACATGAAGACATGAAATATTACATTGTTTTTAAATCAAACTTTTGATTTAGACACATTTTTACATGAACTTGCACTGATGACCTAGCCAAAATCATATTAGGTTTACAATTTGTGAATTTTTCCCCTTCAAAACACATAAGCACTTACCTCTGTGTGCATATGAGAGAAATACTAAATTATTTCTTACCTATCTTTAAAAAAGTACAGTTCTCCACGAATGCTGGTTGCTGCATCAAATACTAACTCACGCTTGCATGGTTCTGGTGGGCTTGGTTCAGGATTTGGTTTTGGGTCTGGTTTCGGTTCTGGTTTTGGTTCAGGTTTATCTGTTGATGTTCGAACACCTGAAACATAGAAAACGGTTGGAAAACACATATTTATAGATTGATTCATTGATTAAGTTCACCAGTGGTCATACAATATGATCTACTATGTGTAATTTATTGACATTGCAGTATGTACAGTTCTTTATCACCCCAAAAAAAAAAAAAAAAAAATTACCATACAGGGCCTGGACCCCAAGTCGGTCATCATGGGGAAGTGTATAGCCATTCGTGTTGACGTATTGGTATGTTGGATACATGAGAGCCGAACGGTCTTTGGAGTGATCTAGTCCCAGTGCATGTCCAAATTCATGAGCAGCCACCAAAAGCAGGTTTACATCTAAAGCAATTTATGATTTTGTTTTTAAAATAGAAATGTAATAATTTACATACACATAAGCATGTGATTCTACTTCATCTATGCATTCACCTCGTGAACTTTGGGACCACTTCTCATCATCATCAAAGTGTGTGTCTCCCCCCTGCTCCGGACCAGGTGAGTTGGCATGAGCCAGAACCCCATTTGGGCCATCAAATGGGTAAAAATCTCCATGGTCTAAAAGTAAAGAATATATATATATATCTATAGCTGTGTGTGCGTGCGTGTCACATATATTTAAGGGAATGGATATGTGTTTAGAACCTACATCCAGCTTTGAAGAGAATCATGATATCAGCTGTGCCACTGTAGATCTGTTTGAAATCCAGTGGAATAACATCACTGTAGAGCTGGAAAGCTTTGGCAATAATGGCATTCACTTCTCTCTGGCTCATCTGTGATGTATATTCAGTAATTCTAAGAGAGAAAGAAGTAAATCATATTTAGTATCCACTTTAAAGTCATCATGACACCAATTGACAATTCATAATTTTATGGAATTCTGCAGTGTTTATTATAAATGATTTAGCCGTGCACATCATAATTTTTTTTGTGCACTCATAATCTTTAATCGAAATAACTTCCCCTCCCTTATGCAGCGACATCTAGTCTCTTCTCTGATGGTGCGAGGGCGGGACAACCTGCCACTCACATGAGATCGATCAATAGCAAACCACTCAGATATATGTCACAATAGAGAAGAAATACAAACTTTTTTCTTTTTACTAAAACTACTTTTGGCCCCCCAAAGTCCCTTCATTGACCGTCTCATATAGGAGCTAAACTTTTCACATTTATGCATTTGGCAGATTCTTGTATCCAAAGTAACTTGCACTCAAGGCACACATTTTATCAGTTTTTGCTTTCCCTGGGAATCAAACTCATGACCTCGGTGTTGTTCTACTGATTGAGCTACAGGAAGGCAAACATGTAACCAAACTTACCTGTATGTTACAATGCTCTGCTTCCACCTGGGTCTCCCCTCGAAGTGGCCGTATTTGGCCACATCATTGACTCCACAGCGTGGCAGCTTCATCGTTTCAAGAGTGTTTGAGTCCAGCTTGCCCGTGACCTCCAGTCCAAAAAATGCCTGCATGGCCTTCAGTTCATTTTCTATATCTGGGAGGAACATCATTCTGCTGCGAGGTTTAGTTGCATTAAGGTCCCTGTAGAACTGTGACAGATAAGCCTGGGGAGAAAGAGGAAGGAACATTTTATAACATTAAATGTATAGATTAGATAAGAAACATAAGAGTACATAAGGCATATGGGTACTGACCTCTGCTATTTGATGGTCTTCTGGTGATGCAGTTACGGGGGCTCCATCACAAAGAGCCAAATACACCACAAGTGTCAGAACAAGAGCTGTCAAGTGCCCCATACTGCAGTCCTCTTCCTCTGCAGGGAAAGAAAAGTGACCGCCAGAGTCTCTGTTTCTGCCTTTTATAAGCCTAAATAGTCTAAAAAGGGGCTTGTCCAGTGTTTTATCATCTCCAATCAGCAGCAGTATAAGTGGGGGTGGAAGTGGGAAACTGCAGAGTTTCATGGGCTTTTGACTCATGTCTGAACATGTCAGACAAAAGTTTGTGTTGCTGATGACTTTACCTCTGACGTAAGTGAATGGGCCTCTTCCGGAAGATTTTGTATTCACTTCTGCTCATGCCCCGAGGGCATTGTTTTTTTCCACGTTTCTGGGAAGACCTTTCCAATTTCTGACACTGGATTGTGATGTATGTTTTCCTACCAGCATTTTTGCTTCTCTGTCAGCCACGCGTGTTGGGGGGTGGGTGGGGTGGTACACATAACTGATAATGATTGGTGGGTGGGAGACAAGGTTGAGGTTGATAGGTTGAGTTCACACCAAGCAGCAACCTCCCGCAGTTTCTCTTGAAGCCAATACGGAAGTGCCTTAAACTGCAATTCATCGACTGGCCGCTAGGGACAGGCTCCAGAAGGGAGCAGAATCTCATTGAGCCCCATGTTAAAATGGCCAACTTTACAGCAGATTAAAACATGTTTACAGCCTGGTACAAATTGTGGTTTTGGTCTATACGGCTAATTTTGCCCTTCATGACAACTGTGAGGGGGGTGAACTCATTCATTTACATTATATAAAGCATTAAAGTTCTGCATAATTAAGGGCGTGGCCAGTTCGAGTGACAGGTGGATAGCCATTTATCTGCTGTCTGTTAGTCATCGCCTCACTTAAGCTCCGCCCACGTCCCGCCTTTTTGCCCATTTTCTGTTATCCAGGAGTGAAGCGCGATGACATCTCGTCCATACTTTGAGCTTCAGAACGGCTCATCAGAATCCTATGGGTGACGTCACGGACACTACGTCCATATTTTTTTACAGTCTATGGTTCACACCTATTTTTTTAAGGCCTATGGTTCACACACACACACACACACACACACACACACACACACACACACACACACACACACACACACACACACACACACACACACACACACACGCACAGTCAGCGATGGCAAGTCCAACGACTTCAAAGGTAGCTTTCGCTTACTAGAAGTATAAGCGAAACTTTTCCCTCGTTGAGGTGAAAGGTAAGAATGTTTATGTAACGTGCAATTTATGCCCAGGAATAAAGTCTCTCCACGTCGGTGGCAAGTAATTCTAATCTAATGAAGTGCCTCACATCATCACATGCCGCCACAAAATTAGTGGCTAAAAACCCAGGTGATAACGTGAGCTCCACTACCAAAGGAGTAGTATAGTAGCCTACTGATAATATTCACACAATATTTACAACATAGTAGGTCTACTGATAATATTTACAATAATGTATTGAATTTGATTGGTGTCTCTCACATTGTCCCACAGCAACATTACAATAGTGTACATTAATGTACAATGTTTTATAATTTATCTTCTAGTGTCCAATTCATTCATTTAAAATATTGGGGGCATCCAAGTTATTTGACATATTTGAACATTTGAAAAAAAAAAAAAAAAAGTAACACAGTAATTACTTTCCCTGGTAATTAGTTACTTTTATAATGATGTAACTCTAACTCAGTTACTATTTGTAAGAAGTAACTAGTAACTATAACTAATTACTTTTTTAAAGTAACGTGCCCAACACTGGGTATAATTAATATTGTGTTAACTTGAGATCTAATTATTTATTTCATTTAGATTATTTTCTCCTTTCCCCCTAATTTTTATTAAATTTTAACTATACACATGTACATATACATTTCCATGTAACATAGAAAAAAAGAACATTAGATTGATCCATAAATTTTCCTTGAACAGATCCAGCGAGAAATTGCATCTCCTTACAGCAAACACACTCTCTCTCGGGTCGCATTGGCAAGCAATTGCCACAGAGACACCATCTATTTAGCCCCACTCTCGCCTCCTCAACCCCCCGATCGTCTTCGTTTTGATGATTCATATTTAACGTCTTCGATGTTTTCATTCTCACAACTTTCGCGCTCTGGCTCAAACTGAAAAGGCTGAACAGATGACATTGTTGCGACACAGTGGGATGAAGTTAAGGTAGCCATCGACATAGAACGCAAACAAAATGGTGCTGCCCATTGTCCAAATATGTAATGGATTTTTTAAATAACGTAGATCTTTCATGGATTTTCAACTACATATTTCAGTAAGAGACTGAGATATAAAACCTTTATTTTATATTATGCCATACAAGTCTTAACACCAGGGGATCCCTTTAAGCAGGTGTCAGGGATATTTTCATTATATTCATGCAATACAACTGGAGTAATATAAATCCGCATCAACCAGTAGCAGTTTTAGACGTGTATTCATTGTTTGTGTTTGAGCTTGTTTGCATGCTAGTTTTATTTTCTTCTGTCACAGATTTTCTTTTCAGCATTGCAAGCAGCTAGTGTTCATTTCGTCAGACGAGACGAGACTAAATATGTTCATCAATAACCTTTTTTTCCATGACGATGACGAGACTGCACCAATATCCAAAAACGCTGACTAAGACTAAATTAACATGCATGTTGAAGAAAAAGGATGAGACTAAAATGTTTTGCATAAAATAAAAACTAAGATCTCTTCATTTTCGTCTACAATCGTCTCTACTTTTTCATCATGAGATAGAATATTCAGCTGTTCAAAATATTCCAAAAGAGTTTGCGCTGTTGCTCGAGTAGGCTACAGGTCTCTCTCATACTCCTCCTGTTGCTGCCATAGACAGTAAAAGAAATGGACACAGCGACCCCTTAGACTTCAACACAGAAAATTTAAGTCAGTTAGAAGCACTCACTTCCTGATGGCTGAGCGTGCTGCACAGCCTCAGACTGAGCATGACGATGTAGATGTGACGTGAGCAACCTGTCTGACAGTTGTATGTCTTCTAGTAGTTGTGCGAAGTGAAATCTGAATCACCGAATCTTGTAGAGACAGAGAGAGTGAGCAGGAGCAACTTTTGATGAATGAAGCAGGATTTGCGACATCTCTATCGGCGTTTATGCCTCCATGTCCCCCCGATCGCCTCATAGACAGTAAAAGATTGCCTGCGAGCTTCTCCTCAGGTCTATACTGTACAGCGAGACAGAGTCGCGTGGTTATGACGCAATCGTTAGCCTATTTTTTACAAAAACGGCTTTTACGGGGCGATAGTGTAAGATACAAGGTAATGGAGCATTTTATACATTGTTGTGTTTGTTTAGAAATAAACAATGGACAAATGGAATCTTTAAACGATGTAAAGATTTTCGTTGTCAAAGTGAGACCAAAATGAATGGGAGTCAATGGGATGCTAACAGCAGGTGATGGCTTGGTTAGCAATGGCCGCCCCTATGGAAGGTACGCTTTCTGGGGGCTGGATTACCCCCTTGGTTGCTGCAAGCCTGTCATCCCGCGGCGGCGCGTAGCGTACAGCATAGTGTGCATTGATTATTACGTCAGCCACATTTACAGTATCATTTTACTATGGAGAGTGGTAGAGATGCAACATTGTTAACATTAATGTAAACGTTTTTCTTGTATTTAGCCCTCAGGTATTCCTTACTAATTAAGTCACACTTATACTCATTGATGGTCAAATGTGACCATACACCTTAACTATTTAAAAAATAAATAGCCTATATTTTAGTTCAATAATATTTATTGAATATTTTGAGGAGTTATTTTGGTACTAAATACTATTTGTGCAATACTTATGGTCCATTAATGTCCACTTAAAATATTTTTCTTCTAATATTTTGTATTATTTATATTACAATTAGTGTATTAATTAAGGTTACAATAGAGAATTCCAATGCAAAGAGGCAAATTAGAGCCATTTTGTGGCTGGAAAAATAAAATGTTTCACTTGTAATGCCATTACCCACTGGGTGCCTGTACGGCTCTTTAAAGGTCCCATTCTTCGTGTTTTTTGAAGCTTTGATTGTGTTTACAGTGTGCAATATAACATGTGTTCATGTTTCGTGTGTAAAAAAAAACTGTATTTTTAACACAATTTACTTATCTGTATACCGCTGTTTTCACTGTCCTAAAAACGGGTTGATGAGTTCCTTGTTCTATGAAGTCCCTCCTTCAGAAATACGTAACGAGTTCTGATTGTGCCAGCGCTTCCCGTGTTGGGATTTGACCGCACCTTAGCGAACGTGTTGACTCCGTGATGAAAAGTGTGTTCGACATCGGCTGCGGCCGGATTCAACCGATCGGCGAGAGTAGCCGCGTGCAGGCGGGGAGGAGCTGCAAACCGAGACGTGAAGTCGGACACTTTCTGCTTCCCGTGTGAAGCTCGCGCTGTGTTTGCATACTTTATCAGCTGAAGTGAAATAAATGCAATATTTGGCAATGCACAGAGGTTTCAGAGACATTATTGTCATGTAATACTTTATGTACTGTTTATACAGCCTGTGTTTGTACAAGAATAAAGTTCAACATATAATCCTACACTATCAATGAAGTGGGGTTTACTTTTTTAATCAGTTTTAATTTGATAAACATGACAATATAACATTGCGACTACATGAAAGGAGGTTTTACTGTTATAAAAAAACTGATTTGTGCGCATTAGTGGAGCTGAAGGTTTTAGAATAAACACGAAACTCACGTGATTGCTGTCATGCGGAGAATCCAGCCAATCGAGGAACAGCTGTGTCGTCATCAGAGTCCGTGTAAGGCTTGTTCGACTTCACCCAGCGATGCGCAGGCCGATCGGCGGCTGACTTGAAGCAGTGCATGCCGGTTAGAAATTTTGTCCGACTTGATGCAGCGCCGACGCCACGTGACAGTGACGTATGTCAACAAAGTGCCGCGAGAGCGATTCGAGAGCAGTCGGCTAATACAGCCGGTGCAGTTTCTCCAGAGCAGCTGCAGGAGGCTGCACGGACTCTGATGACGACACAGCTGTTCCACGATTGGCTGGATTCACCGCATGACAGCGATCACGTGTGTTTCGTGTTTATTCCAAAACCTTCAGCTCCACTAATGCGCACAAATCTGTTTTTTTTATAACAGTAAAACCTCCTTTCATGTAGTCGCGATGTTATATTGTCATGTTTATCAAAATAAAACTGATTAAAAACATAGACCCCACTTCATTGATAGTGTAGACTTATATGTTGAACTTTATTCTTGTACAACACATGCTGTATTAAGCAGTACATAAAGTATTACATGACAATAATGTCTCTGAAACATCTGTGCATTGCCAAATATTGCATTTATTTCACTTCAGCTGATAAAGTATGCAAACACAGAACGAGCGTCACTACGGGAAGCAGAAAGTGTCCGACTTCACGTCTCCGTTTGCAGCTCCTCCCCGTCTGCACGCGGCTACTCTCTGATGTCATGCTGACGTATGTCAAAAATATCTCGCGAGCGCAAGGCGCACGTGTCGGATTCTGCAGTTGCGCGCAGTTGCTCTCCACCGACTGCGCTGATCAAAAGCATGATGGGAAACGACTTGCTGACGACACAGCTTAATGCTCATTGGTTTAAACAACTGTGATGTATTGTTCTCTTTTAAAATGTTTGATTTTAAAACTCTAATATCATGTTTTATGTGTATATGTTGTTTGTGAATATTCCCAAACTATCTGACAGTGCGATCTCTTTGGGTTATGCAATTTATTTTTTATAAAAAAATAAAATAAATAAAAACACATATGTCTGTATTAAGGAAAGAAATATTGATAAACATGTATTTGGAATGGAATTAAATAACAAGTACTTTGGGTGTCTTGTTCATTTTATTTATTTTCATATAAAAGCAACATAACTTGAATTACATCCAGTTTATTAGCAAAACTGTGCACGAGCGTGAATCGCGTGAATCCCGCGATATCCATCTTTGATCTCGCAGGTGTCAGATCCACTGTGAGTGGAGAGAACTGTCCGGCTTGCCTGCGCTTTTTTCACTCCTCCTCTCACTGCAGCCGCCTACTCTCGCATACATTTCAGGCGAGGCAAGGCGCATCTCAAACATGCCTAGCGTCTCGACGACATGGCGACAAACGCACTCAAACGCAACACTTCCTTTTCTCCACGCGACACGTCCTCTTCTCCACGTGGGACAGCAACAAGACCACGCCCCCTTTTTGCGCGTATTCTTGTGGGTTTACTACACAACTGTTCTACTGTTCTACTGACGTCATTTATGAAGGAAGTACCAGGATATAGTCCAAGCCAGCCGTTCGCTGTAGGCTTTGAAAGGGAACTTCTGTTAAATAAAAATCTCGCTTGGCATTGAACTTTGAGCTTTATAATTTTACAGGTATTATTTATGCTCTAACAGCAACATTACACACTAACTAAAGTTTGAACAGTGGGATCACGAAGAACGGGACCTTTAATACATATACATGTAGTCTAGTTGCTCAAAAAAGTATTTCAGATCATAACTGCTTACTTATTTGTGAAATTTTGAAATGTTAATAATAGTGAATAGTAAAGAATGCAAGCAAATATAATATAACCCCAAAAAAGTTTAAAATAGTGCTAAAAGGCAAACTTATTTTTCCTTATATGTACAGTAGACTATACATATGAATTCATACTGAATCAAGATCGAAATCAATATTTGTGCCCATCGTCTCATAAGCTAATGCTGATTTTAGGCATCTACGCTGTAAATCAACCAGTTAGCTATGGTGTTGTGGCACATACATTATGCAGGTTATATATATTTTATGTAACTTATTTTGCGATAAAATATATTGAGTTTTCCTTTGACTAAAGCTAGACTAAAATGACGAGACTTTTAGTCGACTAAAACTTGACTAACAAATAAAGATATGTGAATGACTAAATATGACTAAAACTAACAAGGACATTTTGCACAAGACTAAGACTAAGACTAAATTAAAAATAGGTGACACAATTAACAGCCTAGTAAAACATGCATGACACTACGACTTACAAAGATGGAGGCCTAATAGGCCTACTACAATTTTTTTGGGAGAGATGGTTGAAATGTGTTCAAAATGTTGGACAGCTTATCTTAATGCAAAATTGTCAGCACACTGTTGCTCCCACAAAAAAAGTAAGCTTATCAGTAATGTGATGTTTTGAGCAAATCAGGTCTTGTTCAGACTAGTGGGAGCAACCGTGTGACGACTTTGTTTTGCATTCCTATGTACTTTTTCGTCATGCACTTGGATTTGAGACATTTTTGGATATGCTGGCTTTTCATGTTCCTTTGATAGCTTATTCTTATGGGGCCTGCAAATTCTATAAATACATGTATCATCAACATTAGTTGTTAAAATGTATTTAAATTAGTTAAAGGTGCACTATGTAACTTTTGTGTCCACTAGAGGTCGCCTATTGAAAACAAAGGCGTAGTTTGATGACACCAAGTTTGAGCGCAGAATCTTGGGATATGTGGTCTTCAACTGAGTGGAAAAGAATCGGGATAGGACTCAGGCAGAAATCATGTTCATGGATGCGATTATTAACGTTACTGTAGTATGAAGCAGAGCAGGTCCAAGTGTTGTGGGAGCTGAACAAGGCCACTGGCTTTTATTATGACAGTCGTCGGCTCCACTTGCGCTTTTTCCGTTCATGAGTATGAGGTAACGCAGCTCTGTTTATCATATTAGACTTGAGTGTGTTGAAAATTATATTATGACGTTACTCTGTGCGTTCGCTCGGCAGCTGCTATGACACTTGTTGCAGACTGCCGTAAGAGTAAAGCCTTTCCGCAAAATTAAACCGGAAACCGAGGGTAACGCAGATATGACGCAATTGATAGGTGACTCCCTCACATGTCCCGGTTCCTTGGTTAAAATAGCAATTTTCTCACGATTTTCAAATAGTTGGAAACATTTGTAATATTATAAATACTCAACTGAACAAAATATATAACACTGGCCTAGTGGTTTTTGGATAATTTACTGAACAAATTTTACATAGTGCTCAGCTTAAACCGTTATTTTCTGTATATTACACTTTGTTTATTCATTGTCTAAAATTCAACATTAAATTAAAAAAATGTCATTACATGTGTCTTAGCAATTTAGAAAAATAATTAATTCATAAACAAGTCTGTAAAAACATTTGTAAATAAATAGGCTACAGTAGAACACAATAGCTATGTTTCCATTCAAAGTTGCGCATAAAACATTTGCGAATAAAGTGTTCAAGAGAACAAAATCGTCACTTCTTGGAAAAGTGGTGCCAATATTGGGGTGAGAGGTAATGAAGAGGCAGATGCATTCACAAAAAAGGCCATAAAGCGAGGGACAGTAAGTAGATGTTAATCAATATTAATCACTACTTAAGTACACGGTAACAATGACACCTTAAAGGTCCCGTTCTTCGTGATCCCACTGTTCAAACTTTAGTTAGTGTGTAATGTTGCTGTTGGAGCATAAATAATACCTGTAAAATTATAAAGCTCAAAGTTCAATGCCAAGCGAGATATTTTATTTAACAGAAGTTCCCTTTCAAAGCCTACAGCGAACGGTAGGTTTAGACTACATCCTGGTACTTCCTTAATTAATTACGTCAGTCAGTAGAACAGTAGAACAGACTAACCTCCGCCCACAAAAATACGCGAAAAAGGGGCCGTGGTCTTGTTGCTGTCCCACGTGGAGAAGAGGACGGTCGCGTGGAGAAAAGGAAGTGGTGCGTTTGAGTGTGTTTGTCGCCATGTCGTCGAGACGCTGTTATTTTCATCCCGGAGTCAAATCACCTTTGTTTGGCTTTCCCAGGGACGCTGTAGAGATCATTAAGCGCATATATATCTCCCGTTAAGAGGCGTGACCTTTCCATGCAAGTTACATGCGCTAAGCTGCTGTCGAATCACAACACAGGAACCGGGCCATGTGCGCTAAGCTGCTGTCAAATCACAACACGGGAACCGTGCCATGTGTGCTAAGCTGCTGTCAAATCACAACACGGGAACCGCTGGCACAATCAGAACTCGTTACGTATTTCTGAAGGAGGGACTTCATAGAACAAGGAAGTCATCAGCCGTTTTTAGGACAGTGAAAACAGCGGTATACTGATAAGTAAATTGTGTGAAAAATACAGTTTTTTTTATATATATATAAATATATTTTTTTTATGTTATATTGCACACTGTAAACACAATCAAAGCTTCAAAAAAACACGAAGAACGGGTCCTTTAAATTAAAGTGTAAAATGTACTTCTAAATTAAATTTCACATATTAACTAAGTTAAGTAAAACTAACAAAGAAAGTAAGTAACTTTAACTTGGCCAGTAAAAATCTGTGGAGTAATTTCTTCCAAATTATTAATAATTGTAAGGATCGGACAAAAGCTGAGATCTAACCCCCTGCAATAGAACAATAAAACTTACTAATCTGGAGAGAAGATCTCACAGAAAGACTGTCGGTCATCACCCTTCCCAAACCTTCTCCCCCTCTCCATTTCCCCTCCCTTCCCCGTTTCAAGTCACAAAATGCATATATTCCACGGATGATGTATCTTGTGAATCTATTGTTTTTTCCCTTTCATGTTTGGTATCTTTTTACATGTCTCACTGCGATTAGTAAAATGGGCTCATCTTCACTGCAGTCACTGGTAGGATGAGAAAGATTGAAACTTATGAGAATTATGTTCTCCTTTTTGAGCGGTATCTTTAAGAAATCTGATCCTCTCCCCCGAAACCAGGTGTTTGTGTTTCGAAACAACCCTTTTGTTCTAGTCTGGGTATTTAAGTAAGGGTAGCAGAGCTGCCATTTGGGAAAACTTGTAAGATAATGTATTTACAGAATCTGTTTAATGCTATTTACAAAAAAACTAAAGTGCCTAATTCAACTCAAGACGAGCATGTGAGCATATTCAATTTGGAAGCAAGAATTGTTTTTGGCAGGTTAAATACTTTTGAATTTAACCCCTTACCTGCGAACACCCATTTAGATAGATAAAGCTTCTGGTCCAACAGGTCCATTAGAGCTACAGTTAACATAAAGCTACGTAACAAAAGTACACTTTCACTCAAAATGTCACTTTAGACACCATTGAGTGTTTGTATTAGCTTCCTATTGTGATCTAATGGGGATTCTATTCATATGCTGATGTTAAAACATGTTTAGCATTTTATATGGAGCTCATCGCTTAACCTGCTTAGCATTTATAATGTAAAAATCCATTATTGGTAGTCTGACGTCGTCATACTCAATTCTAGTCAGAATATGAGTCTGATACTGCTCCATTGGGCTGTGATTATGGGGCGTGTTTCAACCGAACCAGGAAAGACCTCAATTGGATAGACCTACAACCAATCAGAGCAACGGAGCGACGCATAATGTTAGTTGTCAAATGTCAACAGAACTCAACTGCACTGTGTTGCCAAGTCCGCGGGTTGAAGCAACCCCAATTATATGATATACAGACCCAGGAATGCAAATTTTATCAGGCAGCCCTGCCAAAATAACACATATTTTACCCCCCAAATGCAATTTTTCCTGGAGAACTCCCCCCGAGCAATATTCTCCCCCCAAACAAATATTTTGCAAACGTGATAATAAATCAATATTTCTCCAAATATGTGCACTTTTGAACTAAGAGCTGAACTAAACGCTGTTCATTAAACGCTGAACACAATACGTGTGGTACGTGTGGTATTCAATAAAAAATATTGTTAATTACAGATCGATTATGTTGCACTCCTGACTCCCAGTTTTTTATAAACAGTGTTCAAATATCGAAGCCGGAGTCTTTAATCTATCTAATGATAATATCTGGACAAACTCAGTATCAAGTAAGACTGATGTTTTAAAGAGCAGTGAATGTTGAACAACAGTAATCTGGGGCCGTCTGCGATCCATGACACTAAAGGGGTTAAATACTTTTGAATACTTCCGCCTATGTCTAGTGTGACCTTTCCGGCGTGATTGTGCAATCCGTGGCATGACGCAGAGCAGTGCAAGATGAGCAATTTAGTTGTTTTTTTTAAATAACCGATAATTTCGATAGATAAGACCCTATTCCTCGTCTGGGACCATGTAGAGCCTCTGAAGCCCTTTGAAACTGCATTTATTTAGACCTTCAACATTTTGGTTGCCAATGAAGTCTATGATGTGGAGAAAAATCCTGTAATGTTTTCCTCAAAAAAATTAATTTCTTTTCGACTGAAGAAAGAAAGACAGGAATATCTTGGATTAGGGGGTGAATAAAATATCAGGAAATTTTCATTTTGAAGCAAATTAATCTTTAGCATTTTAAAAACACACTTCAGATGTATCAGTAATCAGCTTTGTAAAAGCCAGAATATCAAACCATCTAAACTCTCAATAATAAAAAAAAAATGCTTTATAAAAGGTCAGACTTTTTGTCAAAGCATGTTGATGCTTGTTGAAGTTGATATAATATTTCTGTGTATGAGCTTCTGAGTGATGGATTAGTCTTGTCATCGCTGTGTTTGTACAGTACAATAATAAAAAAGTTGAATTTCTGTTACGTATAAGGATCACTCAGACATATATGGACAAACTTCCTATGTTTACATTCTAGGGCATGAATAAAGGTGTTCTGCCTCAGGGTTGTGTTTTTGCCTTTGTGCCTTTCATCCATGTCAGGATTTAGGGAACTCATACTGGATGTGTCCTAAGGGGAATTCCAGTGGTTATGTAAAACTTCAATCAAAGCCTTTTAAAAAAAAGAAAAGAAACATTGCTTCTTTACTGTCATTGTATAGACTATAAACATTTAAAGCTTATTTATTGAAATAGCATTATTGGGCTACAGGCTCTACCCAATTTACTTAAAAATAGATTTGTCTGGAGTGCATGGTCTAAAAACATTTATTGGTATTATTATCTGAACTGTATTAAAATTGAAATATTATAGCTACAAAGAAAAAAACATCTAGGTGTCTAAATTACATGTTTAACAAAAAGTAGCCTACTTTACTTGCATTTAACCTATACATAACACAAAAAGTATATGGGATAGAACAGCAGGACACAAAACTCTTGAGATGAATTTGGTCCAATTTATTTGAATTTACTTGATTATTAAGGCTGTGAGATGTTTCTTGGCTGGCATTCTACATGGCTGTTACAGGTGAGGCTCCCTCTCCTCTTCCTCCGGATCACCAGAGGGAGCTCTCACCAGAATATTGACTGGTGCTATTCGGACTAGAATTCCCATATACACTCATACCTGGGACTGACCTGCAGTACATTACACACACGCCACACACACACCACCATTGCGAAGTCTTGATTTGCTAAGTTGGTCAATTCTGAGCGGTTCTACGATGGACTGTTACTCTGTGTTTTATCTTGGACTGTTTCCCGTTGTTTGATTATCTGCTAGCCCCCGACCATTGCCTGTTTATTAGAGATGGGCAGACTGAGGCTTCGTGAAGCACTGAAACAGTTGAAGTAGATGTGCTGTATTTGTCGAAGCTTCGAAACAATCCAACACCCATCTCTACGGCGACACCTAGTGGTCACTTGCATGTGTTGACTCGGTTTTATTTAACAGAATCCATTTTCCAAGAACTACAACGAACGACTCGTTTGGACTACAACGTGTTTTTTTTTCTTCCTGATCTTGTGAAGTCATAATGTTACTCGTTTAAATAATCCCAGTCCACGGAATACACAAAAAAGTGGATGAGGCCTGGTTGAGCTGAGCTAGAGAAGACCGTGCTGTTGCTATGCCAAAGAGACACACGTTTTTTTACACGTTTCCAAATCTAATTTGTTTGACGTTCATAGGGCTGACAAGAGTGGTTAAAATTGATTTTAAACACTGTTCCGGAACATTAAAACCACAACGTTTATTATTTTATTATTACAAATAATTATTACAATTTATTACAAAAACCTTCAGTTACAACATTTCGTAAAATTAAAGATAGACAACGGTGAGTTAAGAATGGACATAATAGAGATTGGATTACTGAATCCAATCTGCCTAAAGGGATACATATCAAGGACATCTGACATCTTGTCTAGTAAATGTACCTCTGCCTTGCCGGGACTAAAGAGTGTCTGGGAGAAGGACATTGGTCAAACCATTGAGGAAAATGGCTGGCCTATTGTATGTGATAATGCGTGCCCTAAATGTACCCTTACACTGCTGTGTATTAAGATGTTTATCAACGCTACAGGCTTGTGCTTCGAGTGTAATAAAGATACAGATACATTCATACATGTTTTTAGTACTGTTACAGAATTTTGTCATACTGGAAGAAAGTACATAGTGTAATGGAAGATCTTCTTGGCGGTATGGCTACTGTAGATATTTTACTTTATAACGTGTTAAATATGAATTACGAAAATGAAAAAATATTCTTACACAAACACATCGCTTCCCTTCAGAAGGCCTTTATTAACCATCTAGTGGTTTAAAAGAGAATAAAGTAAAAGGCTTTGTCTGAACAAAATATATATACATTATTAGGAATATTGTACATTTTCATGTTTAATAGCAGTTCAACCATCCATAGTTCAACATAGGGCTGTCAAAATGTCTGAAAAGCTAAATTCGAAATTATTTCATAAATATTAGCAAAATTCGAATTATATTCGAATTCTAAAGGCAATATTTAAATGTTAGATGGAAAATGTACTGTATTGTCTCCTATGGCCACAAGAGTGCACAAGAATGCACAACAAGCAAATTTAAACCAAATCAAGCATCACATATTTTAGTGAAATGAAATTCACTTTTTACAGTGCATTAACTTTTTTTTAAACAATTGTTATTAAATAAAATATAATTTCATTAATAAGCATGTAAGGAAAATTAGGTAACAAAAGTGCATCAGTAACCTGAGAAGACATGCTTCAACAGGCAACGTAATTGTGGACACAAAATAGCAAACGGACATTCAGAAACAATCCATTTCCACTCACTAAACATCTACATATTGTTGGTGAAAAACACCAAACAGTCAACTTGACCTGCAGCGAGTGCTGAGCGTTTTTTGGTGAGGTATGATCAAGTATGTCTTTGCCAGCTGCGCAATATGTGGATACGTATATACCGCATGATTTTTGCCACCAACTGAGAGGATTTTCGTCAACAGGTAGCGAATCTATCTTCTCTTTCATTTATATCCATCTCATGCTCATAAGCCCTGATTACCTTCTTCTGCACTGCTCTGTGTCTGACTGAATACGCCGTTGAACAGGTTGCCCATTTTTTACGCCTTTTTACAGCTGCACCACGCTGTACTGGATATACAAACCGTGTCAGTTACGTCATCAACATGTCTCGTGTGCCACTACCAAAAATTCGAATGCAGAAGCTGTGTTCCAATTCGGGGGCTGCATCCTTCAAAGGCCGCATTTGAAGGCCGATTGCGTCACTGCAGCGCGACGAAGACTGTCCCAATTCGAAGGGGCCTTCAAATGCAGCCTGCCGTCCGTGTTGCCAAGTCCGCGTTTTTTCAGCTGAATTAGGCTACTTTTAAGTTGTTGCCGCGGGTGAAAAATTATTTCCGCGGGTTTGTTTCTACCCCATAAGTACGATTTCGCCGCTCCAACACCCCAAACGTACAACTCCAGTGGAGAATTTAGCCGCTCGATGGAGAAAATCGCATTGGGAGTTTTGGACTACTTTTGTGGCAGAGGCCTGGCAACCCTACCCACCGTCCTTCTCCTCGGCCGCGAAGGATAGAACCAACCAGAACAAGTGGATCCTTCGCAGTGTATTCCTCTGTCCATCCCGCGGCCGAGGAATACACTTATAAATATAAGTATTGTGTTTTAATTTACTCAAATAACCAACGAAACGTTTTAAAAGCCGGTGGTCTTTATTTCTGTGTTACCACTGCACGGCTTTATTCGTTTGGTGATCTGATGTAATATTTTGTTTTGTTTTATGGATGAAGTAGCACAGAGCTTTATTAAAATGAGGGCAGCAAATGAGTATTTATTTACCAGGCCGAAAAACTCGGCCAGTGTGGATTGGAGTACGACCCATTTGTAGTATTTCCATAGGTTCTTGTGTAGGTAGGCTATAGGGAGGTCTTATCCTATACAAAGCCCACAACAAAAATAATATAGAATTTGAGTATCTATAAATATGATTTTATTTTGTATGTTCGTAGTCTACTGATGCATCATATTTTTTTTTCCATTTTCTTAAGATTGCACCCCTGCCTTGCAGGTAAAAAAAAAAAAAAAACTTATTACAACTTTAAAAAATAAAAAAAAGTATGCAAGTTAATAGACACATCTTTACTGAAATGTATTGTGCTGTTGTGTTTGTTATTGACAGACATGTTTATTTTCTCTGCCTTAGGATTGAAAGTGTTCTGGGACAGGTGAGGGAGTGGGAAACTTGGCCATGGTTTGTCTTCATGAATGAGGTGTTGGGACAACCCCACTGTCCTCATTGCCTCCATCCCAGAGAACACACCAGGGCCAAGTTCAGCAGTGGATGACCAAGATGAGGAGGAGCAACTCCAGCCAGGAGGAAACGAGACAGAGAGGATGAGCTGATGGAGATACTGAGGGAGGACATGAAGTTTCAGCGAGAGACAGAGGAGAGCAGGGAGAGAATGGACTGATTGTTTTCTCTTCTTGAGAGATTGTTGAGAACTAAAATTTTGGTTTTGTAAATTAAAATGTGTAAATTAAATATTATCGTTCTACACATTATTTTTGTTATGCAAGTTATAATTTGTAAATGAAATAAATAATTTTGAACATTTATTTTTGTCATGTCAATTAATTTGTAAATGAAACAATAAATTGTTCTATACATTTTTATTTACAGTATTTTTTACAACTATTTACATAAGTTGCGTTTAATATTAGAAAAACAAAATAAAATGTAAAATTAACAGTACATAAAACAGATGGAAGAAAATGTTTTTATGTAGTCTTTTATTGAGCTGGGCTGGGAGACCCTGGTGAAGCCTCTCTGGGTCAGCGGGACATCATCTGGGATCAGTGCATTTTCCACTGTCTACCAACAGGTTTGCAGTGCTGACTTATTCGACGGCTGCCATGTCGCTAAGATGTTACACCCATAAAACTTTTGTTATTCACCGTCCAGATGTCAGCAGTGGTGGAAACAAAGTCTACATCTCAGAGTGCAGCCTTCAAATTAGCGTCCATTATGTCGTATTCTCTCTCAAGGTATGCTGCAAATTACTTTCTCTGCGGCAGCTTGACACCGTGTTTGGTCTGTATTTTTTCTATGATGCGTCGGAACGATTCAGAGTCAACAGTGGAAATTGGCAGCATGTCCTCGACAATATAGCCAGTGACAAGCTTCTTCAGTTCATTGGCATTAAGTGCTGTTGCGTTTAGATTTAAGTCTATTTTCACCTGTTTAGCAGGAGAGGGGCCCTCGGAGGTTCGCCCGGTTGAATTGGATGTAGCCGCGGTGGTCATGTCAGTTGGGGGTTCAGGGTTTTTTTCAGTAAATTTAACATTTCTGTGCAGGCTTGCTAGGTGCTTGCTCAGATTTGAGGTAGAATTTTTCGCTGTAGATAAAAGTTTTCTTCCCACGCAGAGTGTACAGCGGACGCTGATGTTTTTGTCACCTTTAACCGAGTCAAACTCAAAGTAATATCGGTACTTCCAAGCATTAAATGCTGAATGGTCCTGCTGTCTCCCGCGCTCCATATGGTCTTGTTCAACACTACACATGTCACTGTTACCACTGACGTTGCGGCGCTCATACGCCATTGTCACGACTCACGCCACAGGACAGTCTCACAAAACAAAATCAAGGTTAACGCCACTCTCGTCCCTCTCTCTCGCCAGCCTCCTCTCAGAGCAGACCCCAGTGGAACGTGCGTCCTTCCCTGGTCTCCTCTGTCAGGACGCAGCCGTTAACCATGCCCCCACACCGGGACACCCAACAGCCTCCCATGTCCGGGCCGGTAACGCTGCCTCGCTGCCCCACCCTGGGTACGTCTGTGGTCCGAATGACCCCGCTGGTGCAGTTCCTGGGAGCCTGGCTTCAGCTTCCGGGACTGTCCCGCTGGGTCGCGAAGACCATCAGGCATGTCACAGCTGGCCGCAGTGACATGTGATGATGTCACTGACCATTACATGGTAACTTGCATACTGCGTACTGCTGAAATCTGTCATGTTGCGCCACGTTATCGACCAGGCAGAACAATCATCCCAACCACTAAAGATAGATTCTCAAATAGCTTACCTGATCTGTCCCAGCTGCTCAGTGAACCCAAACAAACAGATGAACTAGAGGAAATGACTAGCAGTATGAGCACCATTTTATCTAGCACATTAGAAATTGTTGCACCAATTAGATTAAAAAAGGTTAGAGAGAAAACTAAAGCACCATGGTACAACAGTGCTACACATGTTATCGAGAGAGAAACTCGTAACTTAGAGCGTAAATGGAAACAAACTAATTTAGAGGTCTTTAGAATCGCGTGGAAAGATAGTATGTCACGTTATAAAAAGGCCCTAAAAGCAGCCAAGGCTGAGCATCTCCGCAAACTAATAGAAAATAATCAAAATAACCCAAGGTTTTTATTTAACACCATGGCTAGACTAACAAATAAACAAATATTCCGTTACAGTTTAGTAGTAATGATTTTATTAATTTCTTCACTGAGAAAATAGAAAGCATCAGAAACAAAATTGTAAATGTACAATCTTTAATGATGTCTTATGATTCAACCGCAACTATCGCCCCTCAAGAACTACTACACCGCTTTACAACTATAGGACAGGAAGAGCTAAATAAACTTATCATTGCATCTAAACCAACAACATGTTTATTAGATCCAATACCCACTAAACTACTGAAAGAGTTGTTACCTGTAGTGGAAGAGCCTCTTCTCAATATTATCAACTCATCTTTATCTTTAGGTCATGTTCCAAGAATATTCAAGCTGGCAGTCATAAAACCTCTCATTAAGAAGCCACAATTAGATCATAATAACCTAGCAAATTACAGACCAATTTCAAATCTTCCATTTATGTCTAAAATACTAGAAAAAGTTGTGTCCGCTCAATTGTGCTCTTTCTTGCAAGAAAATTATATCTATGAAAAATTTCAATCAGGATTCAGGCCGCATCATAGCACAGAAACCGCGCTCGTTAAAATCACAAATTATTTACTTCTAGCTTCTGACCAAGGCTGTATCTCAATACTAGTTCTACTCGATCTTAGTGCTGCGTTCGATACTATAGATCATAAAATACTCATAGATCGACTTCAAAATTATACTGGTGTTCAGGGACAGGCATTAAACTGGTTTAGATCGTACTTATCAGACCGCTACCATTTTGTCTGTCTAAATGGGGAAAAATCCAGGATGATGTCAGTAGACTATGGGGTGCCGCAAGGATCCGTATTAGGCCCTCTGCTATTCTCAATATAATATGCTGCCACTTGGTAATATTATAAGAAAACATGGAATTAATTTCCACTGTTATGCTGATGACACTCAATTATATATTTCATCACGACCGGATGAAAACGCTAAATTATCTAAACTGATTATCTAAACATTTTGTTCAGTTTTGCTATTTGAGGACTTTTCCTTTTGTTCTATTGAAGACTGTGAATTGCATCCTCCCTGGTTTCTTCATCCTCCTTACCATAACAGAATAATCCGACCATCAGGATGGACCAGACGATTAGCAGTTCCTTTCACACGGCCGTCAAGTTCCAGGGTGCTCTGCTGGGCAAGCACGAGGAGGACCTAGCCGCCACGAGACGTGCTGTGGACTCCCTGACCGCCCAGCTTTCTGATCTGACGCAGCAGCTCCACTATTATCGCCATGAGGCCACGGGTTCCGCTGGAGGGCGCGATCCGCCTGAGCCGCGCATCAACAACCCGCCGTGCTATTTGGGTGAGCCAACGCAATGCTGATCTTTCCTCACTCAATGTGAGGTTGTGTTTTCTCTCCAGCCCTTGACTTATGCCAAGGAACGGTCTAGGGTGGCTTACGTGATCTCTCTCCTTGACGGACGGGCTCGAGAGTGGGCGGCGGCTAACTGGGCTGCTGAGGCAGACTGTATCCGGAGGTTTTCTCTTTTCAAAGAGGAGATGATCCGAGTCTTTGATCGCTCTGCTCACGGGGATGAGGCATCTCGCCTCCTATCCACTCTGCACCAGGGGAAGAGGTCAGTCACTGATTATTCGATTGAGTTTCGTACTCTGGCTACCACCAGCGGATGGAACGGTCCTGCCCTGCTAGCCCGCTTTCTCGAGGGTCTGTGTTCAGAGGTCAAGGATGAGGTCCTTGCCCGGGAGGTCCCGGAGAACCTCGATTCTCTGATCGAGCTGGCTCTGCGAGTGGAAGGACGGTTCGAGGTGCGACAAAGGGCCCGCAGATTGGAGGCTTCTTTGTTCTCCTCTTCCACACCGAGAGAGTCGTTACATCCTTCGCCCGCTGATCCCGAGCCGATGCAGCTTGGGGGTCTTCGTATTTCCATACGGGAACGTCAGCGCAGGATTATGAATCGCCTGTGCATGTACTGTGCTGCCGCTGATCACTTTGTCTCCAGGTGTCCGGTAAAAGCCAACGCTCGTCAGTAGGCGGAGGGTTACTGACGAGCGCCACTTCATGGGTCTCTCCTTCTAAGTCCTGCACTTCTCTTCCAATACATCTTCGCTGGCCGGGGTCGTCAGTTTCATGCTCAGCGTTGATTGACTCTGGAGCGGAGGGGAACTTTGTTGATGAGTCATGGGCTCTAGAGCAAGGTATTCCCCTCTCGGACTTACAAGACTCCACCCCCCTGTACGCTCTTGACGGTAGCGCCCTTCCTGGGGTACAGAGGAGAACTGTTCCATTGACTCTTACTGTTTCTGGTAATCATAGAGAGACTATTTCTTTTTTTGTTTTTAGTTCTCCCTATTCTCCAGTCGTTTTAGGCCATCCTTGGCTAGTGCTCCACAATCCCCAGCTTAACTGGGCGGAGGGATCTATTTTGTCTTGGAAATTGTCATGTCATGTTGATTGTTTGTCTTCTGCTGTTCCTCCTGTCTCGTCTGTAACTGTTTTTCAGGAAGAGCCAGGGGATCTGTCTGGCGTCCCGGAGGAGTATCACGATTTGTGGGAGGTATTCAGTCGTTCTCGGGCCACTTCTCTTCCTCCTCATCGCCCGTATGATTGCGGTATAGATCTTCTCCCGGGGACCACGCCTCCTCGCGGAAGACTATATTCGTTGTCTACTCCCGAACGTAAGGCACTTGAGGGTTACCTGTCCGACTCGCTTAACTCCGGTACTATCGTTCCCTCCTCTTCTCCTGCGGGAGCTGGTTTCTTCTTCGTCAAGAAGAAGGACAGCTCTCTGCGTCCCTGTATAGACTACCGAGGTCTGAATGACATCACTGTCAAGAACCGTTACCCGTTGCCACGGATGTCATCGGCCTTCGAGCTCTTGCAGGGAGCTAAGGTTTTTACAAAGCTCGATTTACCTAACGCCTATCACTTGGTGCGAATCAGAGAGGGGGACGAATGGAAGACCGCGTTTAACACGCCCCTCGGGCACTTTGAATATCGAGTCCTTCCGTTCGGGTTAGTAAACGCTCCCGCTGTCTTTCAAGCCTTAGTCAATGACGTCCTACGGGACATGCTTAACGTATTCGTTTTTGTCTACTTGGACGACATTTTAATTTTTTCACCGTCACTCCAAGTACACGTCCAACATGTTCGTCGTGTCCTTCAGCGACTATTAGAGAATCGACTTTACGTTAAGGCTGAGAAGTGTTCTTTCCACGCCTCCTCTGTTACGTTTCTGGGTTCGGTCATCTCGGCAGAAGGGATTAGTATGGACCCGGCTAAGGTTCAGGCAGTCACTGAGTGGCCCGTACCCGAGTCTCGCCTAGCGCTACAACGTTTTCTTGGTTTTGCTAATTTTTACCGTCGTTTTATTTCTGGGTTTAGTCAGGTGGCCGCTCCTCTTACCGCTCTTACTTCTACCAAGTCACAATTTAGGTGGTCAGAGTCTGCACAGGCTGCGTTTGACGTTCTAAAGTCCCGATTCACCACCGCGCCGATCCTTCTGACCCCCGACTTCTCTAAACAATTTATCGTCGAGGTCGACGCTTCCGAGGTGGGGGTCGGGGCTGTTCTGTCCCAGCGTTCCGTCCGCTGACGGAAAGATACATCCCTGCGCTTTCTTTTCCCATCGGCTCTCTCCTGCTGAGCGTAATTATGACGTAGGCAACCGGGAACTGCTCGCCATTCGTCTAGCGCTAGGCGAGTGGCGACAGTGGTTGGAGGGATCTCCCGTTCCGTTTCTGGTCTGGACCGATCGCCGTAACCTCGAATACATCCGTAAAGACTAAGACTAAGACTAGAAATCCGCAGACTAAGGCTGGTAATTCTCCTCCAGCCGGTCTGCTTCGGCCGCTACCGGTGCCTTCACGTCCATGGTCTCACTTGGCCCTTGACTTTATCACTGGGCTTCCCCCGTCGGCAGGTAATACCGTTATTCTCACGGTGGTAGACCGCTTCTCGAAATCAGCCCATTTTATTCCACTCGCTAAGCTTCCTTCTGCCAAGGAGACCGCCCAGATCTTGGTTGATCAGGTTTTCAGGTTACATGGTCTTCCCTCTGACATAGTGTCGGATAGGGGGCCTCAATTTTCGTCTCAGTTTTGGAAAGAGTTTTGTCGTCTGATTGGGGCATCCGTTAGTCTCTCGTCCGGTTATCATCCCCAGACTAACGGTCAAGCTGAACGCACCAATCAGATTATCGCCCGCATTCTGCGCAGTTTCACTCACCAGAGTCCCGCGTCCTGGTCCCAGCATCTTTCCTGGGCCGAGTACGCCCATAATTCGCTTCCGTCCTCCGTCACCGGACTGTCCCCGTTCCACTGTTGCCTCGGTTACCAGCCGCCGTTGTTTGCTTCCCAGGACGCTGAATCGAACGTTCCTTCCGCATAGGCCTTTATTAGTCGCTGTAAGCGTACCTGGAAAGGAGTGCGGTCCGCCCTCTGTCGAGCTAGAAAGCGCATGACCGTTGCCGCTAATAGACGCAGGATTAAAAGCCCTCGCTACGTTTGCGGTCAGAGAGTGTGGTTATCCACTTCTAATTTACCTCTCCAGTCCGACTCACGCAAGTTGTCGCCCCGTTTTATCGGACCTTTTCGCATTTCTAAGGTTATTAATCCTGTCGTAGTTAAACTTCACCTCCCGCCTAGATTACGCCGGATCCATCCTGTGTTTCACGTCTCTTGCGTTAAGACAGCCATTCGCCCTCCCTCCCGCCCTGTTCAGGGTCCGAGTATTGTTAAGGATATCCCTATTTACAGGGTTCGCCGTATTCTTGACATGCGCCGTTGGGGACGCGGTCATCAGTATCTGGTTGACTGGGAGGGATACGGTCCGGAGGAGAGAAGCTGGGTTCCCTCCCGGGACGTCCTGGATCCTTCCCTCATCTCTGATTTCCTCCAGTCTCGGCAGGTGCCCCTAGGTGCGCCGGGTAGCTCGTTGAGAGAGGGGTACTGTTATGATCCTGGGCTTTCCTTTCTCTGTCTCCCTCTTGTGGTCATTCACGCACGCACTCACTCATCACGCTCATCCCTACTCATTATCTCTCACAGCTGTTTCCCCTTCCCGTTCTATTTCCCCACCTGTTGTCTCTTTTGTCTTGATTGTCTCAGCTTCTTAAGTCCCTCTCCTTCTAGGTCTAGTTGTCGGATTATTATTTCTACATATGAGAGACGTTGGTTTGTTCACCCAATCTTGTTATGTCCTGTTCGGTGTTTGTGCTTATATTGTGACTGTGTGCAGAGTACCTGTGCGGCGCCTGGCTGTTCTGTCCTCGTGGGATCCTGAGTTGTTTTCCAGCCTTGTGGCAGTCTCTGTTTTGGGCTCTGTTTGCCTAACGTTTTGTTCAGTTTTGCTATTTGAGGACTTTTCCTTTTGTTCTATTAAAGACTGTGAATTGCATCCTCCCTGGTTTCTTCATCCTCCTTACCATAACACTACTGACCTATAAAGCCCTAAATGGTTTAGCTCCAGTGTATCTAACGGATCTTCTATCGCCCTACAATCCATCGCGCTCTTTAAGGTCACTAAACTCTAGGCTTCTGGTCATTCCTAGGATATCTAAGTCCACTAAAGGAGGGAGGGCTTTTTCACATTTGGCTCCTAAACTCTGGAATAGTCTGCCTGATATTGTTCGAAGTTCAGACTCGCTGTCCCAGTTTAAAACTAGATTAAAGACGCATCTCTTTAGCCAAGCATTCACATTATAATTACCTTTTATACTACAGTTAAATCGGATCAAAAGCATTAATATAATATTCTGAACAGCAGCTACGCTAATTATTTCCCATCTGCTTTTCTGTTGTTATCTCGGGACACTAGTCCCGAGGTAAATAGTTCGTCAGCTTCAGCCCGTTCGTCACCGTTCCCTCCTCAGGGTATTTAACTTGTCAAAAACAATTATTGCTTCCAAATTGAATATGCTCACATGCTCTTCTTGAGTTGAAGTAGGCTCTTATGTAAAATTTATATATATATATATATATATATATATATATATATATATATATATATATATATATATATATATATATATATATATATATATATATATATATATATATATATATATGTATATGTATATATATATATGTATATGTATATATATATATGTATATGTATATATATATATGTATATGTATGTATGTAGTATGTATGTATGTATGTATAAATCAAACTGATTCTTTAATTATACATTATTTTAAAATTAGTTAACAGCTATATTAGAGTCTAATGATAAATTTGAACAGCAGACAGAAGATTCAATGAACAATGGATTATGCACATGCATTTTTAAAACTGTTATTTATACTGTAAAAAAAGAAAGAAATGATCAATAAGCTATGACAACATGTTTTTGCATTGCTTTAATCAAAATAAGTAAAGCAATTTACAACCTTTTTTATAAGATACAAGATTCAACTCATTTTTTAAGTCAGTTTAATGTGATTTAAATATCAAAGTTGATTGTACTTATACATTTAAAGCAATTACTTTTTTTTACTGTGTAGTTTTAACATGACCTGCTGCATTCCATTTTTAATTGAAGCCTGACAAACAGGGCAAGAAGTAATTGTTCTTCAGCACACGGAGAAGCCTCTTACTGTTGGATCTGAACTCATACATCTTTGTCCCGCTGTAGAGATAAATGTAACCTACAAGAAAAATAATTGTTCATTAAAGGGGTCATGAATTGAGAAATCAACTTTCCCTTGAGTTTTTGATTTATAAAAGGTCATGGTAAAATAAGAATATCCTGTATGTTTCAGAGCTGAAAACTTTTCAAAGAAAAGCTTTTATTGACAGCTGGCTCAGCAAACGATCGATCTGCAAATGTGCCTCCCAAGCGGCAACCTCCCGCAGTTTCTCTTGAAGCCAATACGGAAGTGACTTAAACTCTAATTCATCGACTGGCCATTTATCTGCTGTCTGTTAGTCATCGCTTCACCTCAGCTCTGCCCACGTCCCACCTCTTTGCCAATTTTCTATTATCTGGGAGTGATGCTCGATGACGTGCTGCCAAGATGGTAACAGCCAACTTGTCCATACTTTACACTTCAAAACTGCTCTTCAGAATCCTATGGGTGATGTCACAGACACTACGCCCATATTTTTTTACAGTCAGTGGTGCCTCCCTGTGACGTCAGAGTGAAGTGAAACGCCGCCTCAACAGAAGAAGTAATTCTGTAGCCCTGCCCCCTGATTTGTGCCTGGTATGTTAGATAAATTACAGGCCTACGTGGAGCTAAACCGGATCGAACTTCCAAGCAATAAAGCTTATGGCATGTGTCAAACATCCAGCTCACGTGGGGAAGACATTGCATTTGTTCGCTTCATTTCACCAAATTTGTTTGTAACATGAGACTGGATTTGTAGACAGGATGAGATTAAAAAAACGATGCTGTGGCTTCTGCATCTGACAGGAAGGATGCAACACAATTATGTCAGTAAATTAAAAAAAATATGTGATAGTATTGCATTGTTGCATTTGATATCTACTGATTATGTACGTGTCAAACTAAACATAACTTCCATGCTGTCACAGGCTTTGTATTTGAGTTGGTTCATTGTCCTGTGATTCGTGATCCGATCTTGTGTGTGTGTGTGTGTGTTATATACACCGATCGGGCCGGCCAAGTAATAAAATATAACATTCTAATTAATTGCGGGTGGATGAGAGAGAAATCATTGTGTTTGTTTGATAAAGACATTTTGCGAGCCCTGTGGGCAAATCATTCCGGTTGCTGTTTCTCCACATTGAAAGTTTTCAAAACAATTCCTCATGAATAAGGGAGCCGAAGCTCATTCTAATATGCAAAACTGTTATCCAATCATAGCAGTGGGTGTTTACTTCCAAGTCTTCAATGTGGCACACCTGTAAAAACCGAGCGTTCCAGTAGGCTCAAAACCAGGGTAGAAAATAGCCTGTTACTTATTCATTATGACGAATGTAAATGCAAATGTCATAAATTGACTTCAGACAACAGTATAAAAAAAATGTAAAAGCCAGTTCATGACCCCTTTAATGCTTGTATGAAATTGGTTAGAAACACCTACCTTTGGATAGGTGGGCTGCTGTAACCTCTCCAGTGACCCCTGGAAATCCATCTGCCAGTCGTTTGGGATACCCTGTGTCTATCTTCTTCGCCCTCTCATCATAGCTACCCCAAAAAAGAGAAATTTAATATTCCAACATTTTTACAGGACAAATTTCAAGGGTTTTTGCTTGTGATTTGGCACTTGACCAACCTGTAATACATCTTGTCAACGAAGAGCAGTGTTTTTCCTGAGTTTTTGTCATGGACGGCAGCGCTAACTTTTTTTCCAAATGATGGAAGACCAAAACGTTTGAGAGTCTTGGGATAGCCCGGCTCAACATTGTTTCCATTAAAAGCCCAGACTTGTCTACCTGTAAACAAAGACAAGCTACACTTAGAGGTTTTATGAGCATGAATACAGAGATTCTAAGTGTGATTGTGGTTTAAGCATTCCCAGATTGTTTGAGAAGATACCTTTGAAAAAGAAAACTTTATCTTGCACTGGATTTTCATAAGCAGCATCTATATTTTCCGGGGAGTTGGGCCAGAAACTCTTAATGGGAAGTTGCGTGACACCTCTGCCCGGAGAACTATGCCACAAAAAACTGTAGGAAGACACATGAAGTCATTTCAAGCATTTCATCATGATTTGTACCATTTTGACTGGAGTCGTATTAATTTAATAAATAATGTCGAGTTAGCTTGGAACTTTTTTAATAGTAGTTTTATGCATTTGGTAAGTAAGCATGCACCGATGCCTAAAATACGAGTGAAGGCCCAAATTAATCCTTGGTTTACATCGGAGCCAGCTAGGCTTCTGCGGGACAGGAATGCAGCTTGGGCTTAAGCCAGAAGCACCAAGGTTGAATCGGACTGGCTTCAATTTAGAAAGTTGAGAAGTCTCTGTACTTCGCAGATAAAAAAGACCAAATCAGATTTTTATTTTAAATTAATTTAATTAATTTAATTTAAATAATTTGGTTAAATTTTGGAAAACAATAAAGTAATTATCTCGAGCTGATAATGTGGACATAAATACAATTATTACAAATAATGAGGATTATCCTCAGGGTTTTTTTTAGAATCTCAGTCTTTTAACTGTTCTATGACAAATCCTCTTGCTGTACTCTCAATTGATGTCCCATGTAAATTTGAATTTACCCAATTCACAGTTTCTGATGTCCACAAAGTCCTGAGTCAGTTGGATCCAAATAAGCCTGCAGGTCCTGATAAGCTGGAACCATATTACTTAAAGCTAGCAGCTGATTTTTATTGCTGAACCATTGACTTATTTACTTAATCTTTCTATTTTCCAATGTAAACTTTTGGTGGTTTACACATTTTAATGTTATGAATTAATAAACATTTATTGATAATAACTATTTAATGTCTTTTAATTTACAGTAGCATGAACCACGAGTAGTTGAGTAACTCGAGTATTGTTTTGATAAGAAATCGACTAGCAGAAATCAGTAGTCATGCAACCCCTAGTGTATAGATTGTAAACAAATTTGTTCAGCTCTTTTTCTTGATTTATCAAAGGCTTTTGACATAGTTGATCATGACATCCTTTTAAAAATACTTGCCATTGTTGGTCTCTCAGAAAAAGTTATAACTTGGTTTGGCAACTACCTTTCAGCGAGAACACAGTGTGTGTTTTTAAAGGATTGTACCTCATCTGTTCTGTCAGTCTCTAAAGGAGTCCCCCAGGGATCTGTTCTGGGACCCATTTTATTTTCTTTGTATATTAATAATATCTGTGATAACATTCCCAATGCTATGTACCATCTATATGCAGATGACACTGCTATTTATTGCTGTGCTTCATCAGTTTCAAAAGCCTTTTATTATTTACAGTCAGCATTTGATATTGTACAGTCTCGCCCAAGTCAGCTTAAACTGGTTATAAATACAGATACAACTAAATTAATGATCTTTTCAAATTCAAAAGCTCTACCAAGGAATATTCCTGATATTATATATTCCCAGGGAACAAAAATAGAATGTGTTGCGAGTTATAAGTTATAAATATTATTATTTTAATTGTCACCTAACTTTTAAGCCACATATTGATAAACTACTTTCTAAACTTAAGCTTAAATTGGGTTTTTATTTTTATCATTATTTTCTTTTAGTGTAAGGAAATATTTGGTATCTGCAGCATTTTTACCACTATTAGATTATGGAGATTTGCATTATATGAATGCCCCAGTACATTACTTAAAAAAACTTGATACTGTTTATCATAGCGCTTTACGTTTTATAACTGGTTATAGATATCGAGCACATCATTGCACTTTATATGATAAAGCTGAGCTGCCATCTTTGTATATCCAAAGAATTTTAATTGGTTTTGTTTTATTTATAAATCTAATTGTGGTTTAATTCCATCTTATTTGCCTCTCAGCTTTTCTAATATAAATGTCTGTTGTTACAATCTTTGCTCAAATTGTTTTTTTTACACCTTAAAGTTCCTCGGGTTTGAACAGAGCTAGGAAAAAGAGGCTTTAAATAATGCTTCCTCTGCTTGGAATAATTTTAATGTCTTTAAAAAAAGAGATTTTAATCTCTTTAAAAATAAAGAATGAATGAATTAATTTCATTTAAACATTTTACAAAAAAAATTCATGCTTTTTTTGTTTTTGTGCATTACCTGTCCTTGAAGAACATTGTTTCTCCCCTGAGAGTTGTAACTGCATCCAAGATCAGGTTAGGGTCACAAGCATTAGGAGTTGTTGGTAATTTGGGATCAGGTTGAATGGGGATTCTGTCTCTGTTTGGCCCTGAAGGAAATACCACATGGTAAACAAATGACATAATATGTTCAACACAATATTATAGATGTACTCCTGTGAAGATCACACACTTACCGTAGAGTGACTGAATGCCTCTGATGTCATCAGAGGGCAGAGAGAAACGTTCTGGATTGGTGAAACTGTATGTGGGAAACATCAGAGCACCAGGAACGTTGGAATGCGAAAGACCTAAAGAGTGACCAAATTCATGGGCAGCCACCAAGAACAGGACATAACCTGCAGAAAAATTAAGTAGGACATTTTAGGTAACAGATTAAAAAAGGTTAAAAACAGATTTTGGGGAAAAATCTAACTAATGCCAAAGTTACAATCTGCAGTAATGATTTCATTAAACTTTTTCAACTACTAAAGAAAATGCTAAAGAAAAAGTAAAACTCACCTCTTGGTGAGCGGAAGGTGAAAAACTCATCATCATCGAAATGTGCATCTCCACCGATTCCAGGTGAGGGAGCGAAAGCATGAGCCAAAATGCCTTGTGGTCCATCAAATGGGTAAGCATCACCATGATCTGTAGAAAAGTTTTACATTTACCCCCAGTTTCACAGACTAGGCTTAAGCAATTATAAATTCATAACTCGCAATTCCGACTATATTACGCAGTTCTGACTATATAATTCGCAATTGCGACTTTATATAACGCAATTCTGACTTTATAACTCGCAATTGCGACTTTATATTACACAATTCTGACTTTATAACTCACAATTGCGACTTTATATCATGCAATTCTGACATTATAACTCACAATTGCGACTTTATATCAGGCAATTCTGACTTTATAACACACAATTGCGACTTTATATCATGCAATTCTGACTTTGTAACTCGCAATTCCAACTTTATTGCGCAGTTCTGACTTTATAATTCGCAATTGCGACTATATCATGCAATTCTGACTTTATAGCTCGCAATTCCGACTATAAAAACTGTAGGCAAAAACACCCATTAGTCAAAAGTATTGTGGACACATATCTATTGTGCGTTTTGAGGCCTTAATTTTAAAACAAAATTTTGAGTTTTTTCATAAACATTATTCTCTCAAAAAATATTAATATTTAAAACTTTCCAAACTGTAATTTCTAACTTCCGCTGTCATACGCGCGTTCACGAAAGACTAATGCTCCAGCATATGCCATTGTATTTGTCTGAAATAAGTATGTCTTATACACCTAGGATGACTTGAGGGTCAATCATGGGCTAATTTGAATTTTTGGGTGAACTATCCTTTTAAAACTACAGTATTTAAACTAAATTTAAATTATTTTACAAATGCAATTTAATAGTGCCATTGAGTGCCCCCTCACAGACTGCTTAGTGGCTTGTTGCACTTCACATGCTCGCGGCGTACCGTTTTTTTGTTAACCACCATTGTTATCGCTCCCCCTCCCAAGTGGTGCTCAATGCAGAGTCAAATGATAAAACGAAGGAGAAGCCTAAAACAGGTCTGAAGCCCGGCCCTCGTGTGAGGTATGACGTGAAAATTAGATAGATAGATAGATAGAAACGTAAAACTTACATTTTCTTCCAAAGGAGATCATGATGTCAGCTGTGCCGCTGTAGATACGGGTGAATCTCAGAGGAGTGACATCTGCCCACACTTTCAGGGCTCTTTTGATGGAATCATCCACCTCTGCTACTGACATGTCAGGCGTATAGTTCTCAATCCTGTGGAAAAGGACCACAGTCGGTTTCTGCTTCACTTTTTCTGTGACACCAAGAGAACTGATATCATACACACCTGTAGGTGAGCTTGTTGGTCTGCCATTTGAGACTGCCGCCAAACGTGGAGTAGGCAGCAACATCTGGAACTCCACAGCGGGGCTTCTTCATCACTTCCATTGTTTCTTTGTCCAGCGTTCCAGTGACCTTGATCCCAAAAAACCTTTGCATCTCTTTCATCTTCTCAGTCAGTGGACTGGCTCTTCGTTGGAAGACATCTGTTAGATTGTAAAAACTCTTCAAGTAATACTAAAGGGGGAAAAAAAATGGAATCATAGGAGGAATTATGAGAATGACCAACAATATGATTAGGCCTATATATCAACAACAACAACAACAACAACAACAAAAAACATACCTCTGCAGTGGCTTCATCTTTGTCAGCAAGCTCAGTAATCGGTCCTGCATGAATAACAAGTACCAGGCTTGCAAGAAGACACAGTTGGCGATGAATCCTTTTCATGTCGAGTTGCTTCTTATGATCTTGAGCTTCACTTCTGATTGTCAAGAGTCTGATGAAGACTTATATACTCATAAAACTTGTGAGATGTTGAGCAACAGGTGAAATCATCAGCCACAAACTTCTGTGAGTAACTCACCAAACTGACAGGCAAGTCAATAATTACAAGATTTTCAGCTTCTTTTAACACATCCTCTTTCTTTTTGGGTATATTATAACATTTGATTTATTATAATCACAAACCAGGACAATACTGCAAACATTTTGGCTTAAATTTAAAGTAATAAACTGGAAGGTTTCTAGAAATGTTCTGTTTAAAATATTGTGATGATGTCAGAAGCAGTATGTGATGTTATATTATATATATTATATATGTTATATATATATATATGTTATATATATATATATATATATATATATATATATGTTTATATATATATATATATATATATATATATATATATATATATATATATATATATATATATATATATATATATTCTACAAAATCACACACATGTTGGGTTTTCATGTTTTATGGGGACATTCCATATAGACAATGACTTTCATACTGTACAAACTTTTTTAAGCATTTATAAACATTTTTAGTGTCTGATGACATAAAGCTACATTCACAATGAAACCTCAAATGAGGAAGTGAAGCTTGGTGCAGTTAATATTTATCCTAGATTCCACTAAAATAAATAACCAATGTTCCTCTATCAGAATGACATCAGCAAGAAATCTATAGACAAACATGGAGATGTCAGACATGGTCTTTGAGGAAGTTCCTCATTCATCGTCATCTTTGGTTTTGATTCACTGCTGTTGCATCAGTCATCCAATAATAGCTGTGTTTGTGTGTGTGTGTGTGTGCAGGCAGGGGTCCGTTCTTCGTACCTCGCTTAATACATCTGAGATGATTTGACAGATCCCAGATCTTTTAATCGTGATAACTGATGTATGGCTAATTTGGTTCTTCAAACGAATTTGCGGATTGGATTAAAATATCTGGATTAAATTATCTAAGATTACTGCGCGTTCTTGTGTTCCCTGAAGAGGGCAGATACTCGAAACCATGATCAGCAATGCATTGATTGGCTGGACGTCAAGACAGCAACATAATGACATCATATAATTAAAAAAGCCACCTGGCAAAAAACTTGACAAATTACACAACCCCCCCCGCCCCACACACACACACACACACACACAAATTTCTAGACCTTAGGGAAACAGCTAAACGACCAAACCAACATAAAAGTTTACATTTACATTTATGCATTTGGCAGACGCTTTTATCCAAAGCGACTTACAGTGCCCTTGTTACAGGGACAATCCCCCTGGAGCAATGTGGAGTAAAGTGCCTTGCTCAAGGACACACTGGTGGTGACCGCTGGGATCGAACCAGCAACCTTCTGTCATGTGTCAGGTTCTTTCTCTTTGCTTCTCACTATCATTTTCTTCACTCACTCTCCTTCCTGATTGTTTCAGACACACACACACACTTTCTCACTCGCTCGTTAGGCTCATCTTCTCTCTGTCTACCTGCACCTGTTAGTCATCGCAATCAGCGCCTCGCTGCCTTGCGGTGACACCTGTTCCCACTTTTGTTTGAGTGCTTACCCTTTATCTAGTGTTTGTTCTTACTGCCTCTTGTTGGATCATTGTTTCATGTCATGCGTTACGACTGCTACTTTCTTCATGTCTGATTTGCTTTGGAAGTGCTCACCTGGTCTTGTTTGTCTGATACAGCCTTGCGCCTAAGTTTAGTCTGAGTTCTGCATTTGCTGCAAGAGTACCGTCGCGGTCCTCTGTTCCTGACTGTGATTTATTCTCAAGAACTGCCTCCGGGCCCTTGATCATTTGTGTTTTTTTTATCATTACTTTATTTGCCTAATTGGGTGGGCAGAAAGCTATGCCATAATAAAAAATAAAAAATTTTTTTTTAGCAAAGTAATACTACAACTAAGAAACAAATGTGTACAAAGTTGCACAAGTCAGGATTATTCTAAAAATGAGTGTTAAACTCTCAGCACACGCAGTGATGAAGCGCAGTATTCAGAAAAGCTCCGAGACGCCAGTCATGTGCTGCTCGCGTTAACACTGCGCATTGCTTAACTAGTCTATTTCTTTTCTTAACTATAAGTTAAAGAAAAGTAGACATTTCAAGCTTTCTATGAACATATTTCTCATGTCTGTGAGGCAGTAGCTGCTGAGTTTCGTTTATTTATGAGACGCACTCCAGCTCATGTGCAATGCATGTGATCGCTCTTGCGACTTCATCTCACCCTTATAATCTGCTATTACTCTATTTGCTTGTTATTTATTAAATCCAAGCAATTGGCTGACGAAACCTTGCTTAAAATTAAGATACAATTTATACAAAACGAAATTCATTTTAAAGAAGGGCTTCATACAAAACGAAACTTAATATTAAACAAAATATAATAACCACCAAAATAATTTCTGACCCACTCGCATCTTTGCACTTTTCATAATCAGATGAAATTTAAAAGTAGCATTATAATATTTAAACATAAATATTAAACAAAATACATTGTTTAATGGCTACAACAAGTAGGCCTTTAGTACAGATGCATGTCATGTCTGAGCGGGATTTGAGCGAGCATTGTTTTACCAGTGAACGGTTCATGAGCGCGCTCCTGCATAAAGCGGATTATTGAACTGAGCGTCACACCCGTTTCACACCATGTTCCTTTCTTCCAGTTTCCCACCACTCATCTGTCACCATGGTAACCCTTGTTATTTAGTTCTGTTCAGCTGTGTCTTTTCTATTATCTCGTTTGTGTTCCTTATTTAAGTTCTGCTGTTCTGAGTGTGTTGCTACCTACCTGTATGACTCACCTGAGTAACATTTTTCATTAAACTTTCTTTGAGAATTATATTTACTTATATTATAATTATATTTATTATATTTTAAATTATATTTATTTATGGGACCACCGGACCTGGGTGCGAGACTGGAGCCCTCCTTCTCCTTCTCCGGGTCATCGGAGGGCTGGGGCCTCCACTGACTGTAGATGGAAGAAGGGCACAGTCAGTGGGCTGGGACTCTGCTGGATGAAGATGTTCAGACTCTTTAAGATGGTAAACAAAGTCCCAGAATCCCAGATTCCCCAGCCTCTCCATCTCCCCCGGGTTGAGTGGTATGTCCAAACAGAGACTGAACACCTCCTTGCTCTCCTCCTTGGAACTTGCAATCGAAAACCCTCACGTTAGCCCACTGCTGACAGATGTAGTAAGAGTTTACATATCTCATGATCTGCAGACGGGTGAAGGGTTCAATGGGGGGAGACGGAGAAAGGAATACGCCCATCTTCTGCTGAGTCCTCTAGTGGCTGGATCGTTATGTCAGGGTTGTTGTATGGGTGAAAAGTAGGGATGGCTGATGCGAAACTGACGTTTGGGCGCTTTGCCGAGATCCCGAAGCGCAGATGTTTCGAAACATTGCTCCGAACTGTGATTCGCAACACCCATGTCATGTGTCTATGGCTAAATGAAGCTTCAAGTGTTTCATCAGGTGGCGCCTGTCGAAACTGCGTTGATTAAAGGGGGCAGGAACAAACCACACAGTCACACATCTGTATGAACCTAATTCCCCACAAAGTTTAAAAGTGAAGTAAATCCATCTTCACCTCGTGGGTTTTTGTGAGAGGAGAGAGATTTTGTGATAGCAGTGATTTTGTGATATAAGTGAGATTTATAGTGTGCTTTGGTTAGTTAGGCTATATTTAGACTATATTTAAATGAGATATATTGACTGAAAGGTATAGACAGTGACAAATAGGATAGATATGGTGACACATTCATATTGGCTAAGTTAGATAGTGACAGATAGCACAGCATAAGTTAGCGATATAGAATTATATAGATTCATAGGTGATATATAGAGATATATTAATAGAATAGATAAAAATGGAGGCTCCACATAAGAGTACTTTTTTTTTATTGCTGAACAAATAATCATTTACAAACAGCATGGCAATAACAAAACATTTTTGTATTAGCCTACAAAATACAGATCAGGTGCTTGAAAGTACAGTAGAAAAATATATCAGGCAAATCATAATAAAATAAACAAAAAACAAAAAACATTAAAGGAGCTAGGGTTTTGTTTGAAGATCATATTCTTCTATAATGGAAAAAAGACTGATTGCATTTTCATAACTTTGAGGGCTTTTGTATAAGAGTTAAACTCATTATGAAATGAATAAATTCGTGGTTTCACCTTAAGAACGTCTCGGTTACGTATGTAACCCACGTTCCCTGAGGAGGGAACGGAGATGTAACGTTAGTGACTAACGAATGGGGGTTTCGCTTAGAAGCCAATTACCTTCGAGAATTTAACAGCGCCCAATGGCAGTGCCAATGCCATGGGCATGCGGAATTTGCATGCGTAACTCCGCCCCACCTCGTGGGTATATAAGGAAGTACGCTGGCAACATCGCATTATGTTACTGCTGCAGAGCCAAGACTGAACTCCGCGTTCCAGCAGCACAGCGGAGGTGGCAAAGGGACGTTACGTCTCCGTTCCCTCCTCAGGGAACGAGGGTTACATACGTAACTGAAACGTTCCCTTTCGTTCAGTCACTACGGCGTAACGTTAGTGACTAACGAATGGGGGTCCTAATATAACAACGCCACTCGGCTGTCTTCCAGTGCCCTGCTTAAGTGTGAGTACCCTGTCGTAAGACTAGTACGGACGAAGGACTCCCACTTATCACAGGATACCAAGGTACACTGGGAAGCATATAGCATAGAGCACTTAGAACTACTGAGAGGTCCCAAGAGGGAACGAGACGAGAGCGAGGAGGATTCAGTCTGACTTACCTTTTTGTCCCCCACGAGATCGTGGTGGGCAGATATTGCAGCCACATACACTATGAGGGTGGAGGGAGACAGCCTTTGCTCCAACCCCTCTTGGAGGAACGAGAAAACGGACCCGATCGGGCATTTCCAGGGGTCTTCTTGGCGGGAAGAACACCAGGTGACGAAGAGGTTCCACTTCAACGCATAGGCATGCCGAGTGGACTCTGCCCTAGCGGAAGTGATAGTAGAGACCACCGCAGGTGGTAGACTACTCAAACCTGCCGCGTCCCGTCCAGAAGCCACACGTGGAGCTTCCAGGTTCCAAATGGTGCCCCGTCTCTGAGTGAGGAGGTCCGGTCTCAGAGGAATAGGCCAGGGAGGTGGCTGTCAGAAGGAGTAGCAGTTCTGAGAACCAGGTCTGGCCGTGCCAAAACGGGGCGACCAACATGACCTGCTCCTTGTCCTCCCTGATCTTGCACAGAACCCGTGCGAGAAGGCTCACTGGGGGGAACGCATACTTGCGTAGGCCCTGAGGCCAGCTGTGTGCCAGTGCATCCGTACCGAGTGTGCCCTTGGTCAGGGAATAATACAGGGTGCAATGGGAAGAGTCGTGGGAGGCAAACCGTTCCCATATCAGCTGGACCGTCTGGGGATGGAGTCTCCATTCTCCAGGAAGTGGCTGAAACCGTGAGAGCTCGTCAGCTACACGGTTCAGTTCTCCCGGGATGTGGACAGCACGAAGGGACCTCAGGTGCTTCTGACTCCATAAGACGAGATGGCGGGTGAGTTGAAACATACGGCGGGAGCGTAGACCGCCCTGGTGGTTGATGTACGCTTCTGTGGCCGTGTTGTCTGTCCAGACTAGTACATGTTGACCCTTCAGCAACGCTAGGAAGCGGTGCAGGGCAAACCGTACTGCCAGCAACTCGAGGCAATTGACATGCAGAAGGCGCTGGGGTCCTGTCCAGGAGCCCGCGGCTGCTTGTCCATTGCACATGGCACCCCAGCCCGTGGAGGAGGCATCTGTTGATACAACAACATGCCTGGAAACCCGTTCTAAGGACACTCCGGTTTCTCCCAAGGTTTATTTTTCTCCATTAGGTCACCTGATGGAGTTTTGGTTTCCTTGCCACTGTTGCCTCTGGCTTGGCGTGCTCAGTTGGGGACACTATATTTTTCAACTAAACATCGAAATAAATATAATTAATAAACTAAATTAACCATATAAACTAAATTACTGATCTAATTATTGATCTAAAGCCCACACTGTCACCATATGGAAATTGAAATGAACTGATGACATCAAATGGCTATACAGCTTAATAAAATTATGCTGCATTATTTTCCTGTTTAACACTGTAAAGCTGCTTTGAAACAATCTACATTGTTAAAAGTGCTATATAAATAAAGTTGACTTGACTATCGAACTGAGGTTCGACCACGGGGTGAGCGTCTGTAACCAGGCCCGTGTCACTTGTACCCGGAGCGTGCCAGACCGCCATGCCCATCTCGGGACTCGATCGCGTAGCCAATGCTGAAGCGGTCTCATATGTAGCAATCCGAGCAGCGTCACCACGGCTGCAGATGCCATATGCCCCAGGAGCCTCTGAAATAGTTTCAGTGGAACCGCACTCTCACTCTCGATTTGACGGAGGCAAGTCAGCAGAGACTGCGCGCGCTCGCTCGTAAGCTGCGCGCAAATGGCAACCAAGTCGATATCCATACCGAGAAAAGAGATCCTCTGCACGGGGCAAAGTTTGCTCTTCTCCCAGCTGACCCGAAGGCCCAGACGGGCTAAGTGATGGAGCACTAGATCTCTGTGTTCGCAAACCTGTGCTCGAGAGTGATTCATTATGAGCCAGTCGTCGAAGGTAGTTCAGGATGCGAACCCCGTGCTGCCGGAGGGGCGCAAGGGCTGCCTCGAAAATCTTCGTAAAGACGCGAGGGGACAGAGATAGCCCGAATGGGAGGACCGCGTACTAATATGCCCGCCCCTCGAAAGCAAACCGTAGGAACGGTCTGTGTCGAGGTAGGATGGAGACATGGAGGTAGGCGTCCTTCAGGTCGATCGCTGCAAACCAATCGTCCGGACGAACGCATTCGAAAAAGGCGTTTCGCTGTCAACATCTTGAACGGAAGCCAGTGAAGGTATCGGTTCAAGATGCGAAGGTCCAGGATTGGCCGTAACCCACTGGTTTTCTTGGGTACAATGAAGTAGGGGCTGTAGAACCCGGACTTCATCTCGGCTGGAGGGACAGGCTCGATCGCACCCTTCGCCAGTAGGGTGGCAACCTCCGTATGCATGACAGGGGCATTGGCCTCGACCATAGTGTAGTGGACTCCCCGGAAGCAGGGAGGAACCTGCGCGAACTGAATTGCGTAGTCGTGCCTGATGGTCTTCGTGACCCAGTGGGACAGTCCCGGAAGCTGAAGCCAGGCTCCCAGGAACTGCACCAGCGGGGTCATTTGGACCACAGACGTACCCAGGGTGGGGCAGCGAGGCAGCGTTACCGGCCCGGACATGGGAGGCTGTTGGGCATCCCGGTGTGGGGGCACGGTTAACGGCTGCGTCCTGACAGAGGAGACCAGGGAAGGACGCACATTCCACTGGGGTCTGCTCTGCCAGGAGGCTGGCGACAGAGAGGGATGCGAGTGGCGGGACCCGGGGGTGGCGCGCACTGTCATCACCTATCTCTGGTGGCTCAGGGATGGGAGAGTTAATTCTTTCTTTAACCAACATAGGGTGCTGCTGACTCGGGGGCCAGCAGCTGAACAAAGGATTCTCCCCCGGCCCTCCACCGGGGGAAGGAGTGGTCCTGATACCATCTACCTGAAAGAATTTCCCATCCCTGAGCCGTCCATCTCAGGAGCGCAGCTTGGCCTGGCGTTTAGCGGGGCGCGGGGCTGGCTGAGCGGACTGGGACGCCTTCCTACGGCGACCTCCACGACCTAGGAGGGCGTCCTCGGCCGGGAGCAGGCGACTGTGCTGGCGGCTGGGTGCGACCTCCACGACCCGGCCCGGGTGAAGGCTGCTGCTGGGGCCGGGCGGAAGCCTTAGGAGAGCGTCCTCGGCGGGGAACAGGCGACTGTGCCGGCGGCTGGGTGGAGGCAGCAGCTGGCAGCCGGGGCAGTATATGTTTGATTGCTTCAGTCTGCTTCTGAGCGGTTTAAAACTGTTGGGCGAAGCTTTCAACCGCCCCGCCGAAGAGGCCAGCCTGGGATATGGGGGCATCGAGGAACCGGGTCCGTTCGCTGTCCCGCATATCAGCCAGGTTAAGCCACAAATGTCGCTCCTGGACCACATTTGTGGACATCACTTGACCCAGGGAGCGTGCGGTCACCTTCGTCGCCCGGAGGGCGAGATCGGTGGCGGCACACAGCTCGTCCACAAGCCCCGGATCAACCCTCGTGCATGTCCTTGAGGATCCGGGCCTGGTAGACCTGGAGGATCGCGATGGCATGCAAAGAGGCAACGAAAAGCAACTGGCCACACCCAGAAGTACACGGGCAAGACATCCTGAAAAGGACGTGCCACGTGCAAGCTCTTTTGTGAGAGGAAGCTTCGCAGAGAACGCCGAAGCGCCCAGGGACCACACACCAGCTGTCTAGCAGACCACTGTGCAGATCAGCAGGCAGGCAGTATGCGATCGCTGGAACGCGGCGTAGACACCAACACCTCTGGAAAGCTGCTCGTCTTGAAGGCTGACAAAGACTCAGTTAGCAGGCTTGAAGGAGTGAAGAGATACTCTTGGCTCCAAAGCAGAAACATAATGCGATGTTGCCAGCGTACTTCCTTATATACCCACGAGGTGGGGCGGAGTTACGCATGCAAATTCCGCATGCCCATGGCATTGGCACTGCCATTGGGCGCTGTTAAATTCTCGAAGGTAATTGGCTTCTAAGCGAAACCCCCATTCGTTAGTCACTAACGTTACGTCGTAGTGACTGAACGAAAGGGAACTTGCATTTGTGTATATAACATTTTCCCAGCATGAGGATGCTGTTAATCAGGAAGTTATCTTTGTGATCGTCCATTACAAGAGATGCCGTACATCTGTGGTGTGGGACCATTTCCATTAAGAAACACCAAATAAAGTTAGATGTGTGTATTGTGATAGGCAGCTAGCCTTGCTGCACCATTTGAGGAGCGCTCATCCTGGCATTTTGGAGGGTGCAGAGGCAAACAAGTGTCCCATGTGAGAGGAATTTTTCAAAGGCTGGAGAAATTATTTGTAAAAAAAAAGAAGTCAGCTAACTCCTTCAACAGCAGAGCAAATAATATTTTTAATACAAATGTTATTTAACAATGTGACACATATATATATATAAATGTTTTTTTGTTTTTTTACAAGGCATTGATTGTAGTTCTACTTAACCACTGGGCACATTTAGCATATTTTATAAACACATGGTATTGACGAGATACGTATTTCTCAGAAGCTCATATGCATAAACACTTCATACTATATCAATCGCAAAAAGTGCTGAGATTTTCTGACCTGACCTTTTATAAAAAGGTATATTTATTTTTGGAAGTTTAGATGATTTGATCTCTCAGATTTTACAAAGTTTAATAATATAAATGATAACATATTGGTTTAACAATAGCTATTATCTGAGTCTGAAAGGCTCTGAGTTAACATTTGAAGTAGAAAAAAATCGAATCACCTATTCACAATATTTTTGTTCACGATTTTCAAATCGATTTTTTTTATTCCAGAATCGATATTAATTCAAATCAAATTGCTTTATTTTAGTCCTTGCTTGTAGACGAGGTGGACAGAAGTTACATGATTTTCTTCCAACACAGGGTGAAATGTGTCGTTATCTATGTGTTGAGTGACTTAATATCCCTATTCCCTAAGCGATGTGAGACTGAATGCACTGAAAAGCCATCGCGCTCGTATGCTGAGAGAGATAAGAAAGTAGAGCAGCACGATTAATCTTTAAAAGATTGGGATCTCAATTCAAACACCCACGCAATCTTATTTTTAATTTGTCTGTCTATTACATCACAAATTACTGTTAATTTTTTTAGTTTTGTTATTGAATTGCTTATTCAAGAGAATGTAGTATGTATGATGCTTCTGAAATAAAGTGTGATGAACTGTTTTTGTAAATATGACTAATCTTATACATCATGTACAGTCTGTACAAGTGTATGTTTTAACTTTTCCCCATGGTCTATTGTTAAAAGAAACACAATACACTGCAATATCGAATTGCAATACCTGTAGAATCGCAATTCTTTAAAAAAAAAATCGCAATACATATCAAATCGGCATCCAAGTATCGTGATAGTATTGAATGTGGAGATAGGTGTATTTAACGTATTTCCCAGCCAAAAACAATTCTTGCTTCCAAAATGCTTCTCACATGCTTTTCAATTGAAATTTAGTTTATTTGAAAATAGTCAAGAACATTAAACATTGTTATATAAATATACATATTCTTTTAAAATGTTAACAAGAGGAAAATAGAAGTCCAGTGACAACTTTGATCAGCAGATTGCAAAAAATAAATTCTTACTTTTTCCTATGCACATGCATTTAAGTAAGTACTGTAGTTACGCTCCATTCATTTCTTGTTTCAGGGAAACTCGACTAACAGGACAGGAAGTAATTATTATTCAGCACACTGAGGAGCTTCCTGGTGCTGCTGAACTCATACACCTTTGTCCCACTAAAGAGATACAATTTATCTAGAAGAAAAGAAGTCAGTGAAATTTATGAAATTGTACATTTATGCCAGAATTGAGTCTTTGTATTGTTACAGTTCTATAGTAAAGGAAGTTAGAAACACCTACCACCGATCAGGTGTGCTGCTGTAACCTCTCCAGTCACTCCTGTAAATCCATTTTCCAGTCGTTTGGGATTAATTTTGTCCATCTTCTTCGTCATCTCATTATAGCTACCAAAAAAGGGACATTTTACATTCTTATGTCTTTTCGGAGCACATTTTAATGGTTTTTGTTTCTGATATGGCACTTGACCCACCTGTAGTAATATATGTCAAAGAAGAGCAGTGTTTTTCCTGAGGTTTTGTCGTGGACGGCAGCACTGACTTTTGTCACAGATGCAGGCAGACCAAAGCTGCTGAGAGGCTTGGGATAGCCCGGCTCAACACTGTTTCCATTAAAAGCCCAGACTTGTTTACCTATAAATAAATACAGGCCTTAAGATTTTTTTTTCTTCTGAGGATTTTACAGAGATTGTAAAAAGGTGCTCACAAAAACACTCACTTTTGAAGAAATTAAACTTAATTGATTAAAAAACATTTCACATTTTGGCCATTGTCAAGGCCTTCATCAGACATGATTTTACAGAGATTGTAAGTGTGACTGTGGTTTCAGCATTCCCAGATTGTTTGAGAAGATACCTTTGAATAGGAAAAGTAAGCTTTCCACTGGATGCTCGTAAGCAGCATCAATATTATCAGGGGCGTTGGGCCACACATTCTTGATGAGATGTTTCGTCACACTTCTGCTTTGAGAACTACGCCAGACAAAGCTGCACAGAGGCACCTGGAGTTTGAGTATTATTTGAGTATTTTATATATCGGATTTTTATTTGTTTTATGTATTACCTGTCCTTGAAGAACATTGTTTCTCCCTGAAGAGTTGTAACTGCATCAAAGATCAGGTTAGGGTCACAAGAATTAAGAGTTGGAGGTAATCTTGGAGTAGGTCTGATGGTGGTTCTGTCATTGTTTGAGCCTGAAAGAAATACCACATAGTAAAAAAAATGACTGAATATGTTTCACTCAAACATTATGGATGTAATTTTGAAGATCATATTACCATAGAGCGACTGAATATTTATAATGTCATCAGAGGGCAGAGAGAAGCGTTCTGGATTGGTGAAGCTGTATATGGAAAACATCAGAGCTCCAGGAACAGTGGAATGAGATAGACCCAGAGAGTGACCAAATTCATGGGCAGCCACCAAGAACAGGACATAACCTACAGAAAAATTCACTGCCACTTTAGATTTTTACTTGAATTTAAAGTGGCGATGAAGATGAATCTCTGAAAACTACTTTTAGCAAAACTAAATGCCCAAAAAACAAATTACATTTCTCTTTTGGTGAGCGGAAAGTGAAAACCTCATCATCATCAAAATGTGCATCTCCACCAATTCCAGGTGAGGGAGGGAAAGCATGAGCCAAAACAACATGTGGTCCATCAAATGGGTAAGCATCACCATGATCTGTAAGAAAGAGTTTGGCTTTACACTGATTTATATATTTAATATAATATAATATAATTAAATTTTAGAAATCAAAATTAACCTGTGCTTTATTTGTAGGAAATTTCAGTTGCAATTAAGGATAAGTAACAATTCTCTAATTTTCTCAGTTTGTGTTGGCCAATAATCAATCACATCATTGCATGATGGTGTGATCTTTTTTTTTGTTCCATATGATCATTCATTAAAAAAGTTAATTAAACGGAAATTTCATTATATAGTCTGAGATAAAACTGTGCTAGTTTATGCTGTTGGTGTCAATGGCGAGCACAAGCATGATTTGGTTTTCCCTTTTGTATATTTGCATATGTTGCAGACGTAGGCAAGTAAGAGCTGTGTGTGTAAATGTAAATAAAATTATGCTGGCTGATTAAATTGAGAATCACACGTCATAATGGCAAAAAAGGACCTTTAGCGTCCTTTTTATATAGCGTCAAATCCCACTCAGGTAGGACCAGTTACATTTAGTGCTTTAGTGCTGACACGGATGGGAGTGAGGTTTAACGGACGTAGGCCAGTAAGAGTAAACCTCACTTCTCTGGCCTCAAAAGGCGCGCTAGCGACTTGCGTTAATGGCTGTGGTCTTAAACATCCTTATTAGCGAATCCTGCTCTGAACGGGTTGAGTAGGACCAGTTACACATACATGGCTTTCAGTTAAAATAAAGGCAATTAGGTTATATCAGTTGTAATGTTGTTACTTTTGTCAAAAGATTCAGCCCTAGCTGCCATAATTATTTTATTGAACAAAGTTTCATATATTATTATTACAACAGTAAGTTAGAATCCTCAAATTATTAATAAAAGATCCCCAATTTTAAATTTAAAATGAAAAGCACAAGGTTAATGTACAAAATAGAGCTTAAATAAATGGATTAAGGGAACATACCTTTTGTAGCAAAGGAGATCATGATGTCAGCTGTGCCGCTGTAGATACGGGTGAATCTCAGAGGAGTGACATCTGCCCACACTTGCAGGGCTCTTTTGATGGAATCATCCACCTCTGCTACTGACATGTCAGGGGTGTAGTTCTTAATCCTGTGGAAAAGGACCACAGTCGGTTTCTGCTTCTCTTTTTGCTGTGACACCAAGAGTACGGATATCATACACACCTGTAGGTGAGCTTGTTGGTCTGCCATTTGGGTCTTTCTCCAGAGGTGGAGTATGCAGCAACATCTGGAACTCCACAGCGAGGCTTCTTCATCACCTCCAGTGTTTCTTTGTCCAGCGTTCCAGTGACCTCAAGCCCAAAAAACTTCTGCATCTCTTTCAATTTCTCAGGCAGTGGATCCACTAGTGAAAATTAAAATAAAATTATTAAAATATATTCAAGTACATCTATTGTGTGCTAAGTATACTACACTCAAAAAAAACAAAAAACAAAAAAACAGGGCACAATGTACTGTAATAATTTAACTGAATTTTCCATATATAGTATCCATAAAATGACTGGATAATGAGCTGGAACATGGTAATAAGATATTTTATGGATTAATTTTTAACAGTGTACAAATACATTTACATATTTATGTGCTTAATAAAAATACCCTCCAATATTACTTTTGGTATACTAAACTGGTATACTTATAGTCTGCTAAATTTGAACAGCTAATTTTGAACTTAATGAACTGTAATTGTGCAGAAGTTGTGCTGAGGTCAGTAAGTATACAGTAAGTATATTTAATTGTGCTAAAGTGGAACTATTGTAAATATACTTTAGATAAACTTTAAATGTCTTGCATTTAAAGACTGATATTACAAAGATCATGCAATCATTATTAATAGAGATGTTAAAACACATTTTAGTCATAATATTAGGAAATGTGCATTGTGCAATAAAGAAATACTCCAATTAAAGTTTAATTATAATTGTGTATCAAGTTTTGAGTTAAATATAAATAAATATGGTAATGGATTTGAAGTAAACACTTTTTCTTTTTTTTTTACCAGGGGCCGGCTCTCGGAATTCAGGATTAGGGCGTCGATATTCCAGTTTGTAGAAGCTCATCAGGTAATTCTAAAGAATACAAAAACAGAATTATTTGAAGAATTAAGCCTATGACCAAAGAGAAAGTCAAAAAGCATATAAACCCCAAACCTTTGCAATGTCATAATCATCAACAGGCTTTTCAGTCGGTACTGCATGAATAACAAGCACCAGACTTGCAAGAAAACACAGCTGGCAATGAATCCTCATGTTGAGTTGCTTCTTAAGATCGTATGCTTTACTTCTGATAGATAAGTGGTTGATGGAGGCTTATATACTCTTAAAACTGTGAGTGTTGAGCAACAGGTGAAATTATCAGCCAAAAACTTCTGTGAGTAACCCATTAAACTGACAGGCAAGACAATAATAACAGGATTTTCAACTTTTTTGACACAGCCTTTTCCTCCTCGCCCAGATATTTGTATTATTTATCTTCCTCATGCCTTTATTTAACGACATTTCTAGGTGTTTCTATGTATTATAAACAAAAATAAGGGCAACATGGTAATAATATTTGGTTACATCATTTTTAAAAAAAATGTTTACAAGCTTTGCTGGACTTTTTATTCCACTTAAAATGACGAAATAATATAAAATCTAAAATACCCCCCCCCCCCCCCCCCCCCCCCCCACATCGCCTCACAGCTAATAAAAAAATCAGGAAGAAAGTATTTAAAAATAAATAAATAATGTGATGGTTATGGTGGGAATTCTGGCAATGGTCATTTTACTCGGTTTATCTATTTAAACCACCTCCTTTCATATCCTCAAAAGGAAAAATGGTGACTTTATTTACTTATAGAATAGTAAAAGTTGCATTTAGGGTTTCTGTTAGAGGTTGGTTGCACTAAATGCAATGTGCTTCATTTCAGAACAAAATAAATAAATGGGAAATCCCCAATCTTAAGAAGAAAGCTTGGCATGTATGTGCAAAGAGAGTGAGGTGTGCTTGGGGTGTTATGTAAGATCTGCAGGTAACGGCAATCATCACGCTTTATTGTCAGATGAATGAGTAATATTTTACAATGAATACACAAATGATGACTGTGGCCTTCTATCAATAATGCATATAAGCTCATAAAAACTGTCATGAAAGTTGTCCATATGGCTCGTGCAGTAGCCTATATTTACATTTTTAAACTCCAATCTCAGAGGAGTTACATCTGCCCTTTCAGGGCTCTTTTGATGGAATCATCCACCTCTGCTACTGACATGTCAGGGGTGTAGTTCTCAATCCTTAGGAAAAGGACCACAGTCGGTTTCTGCTTCTCCTTTTTCTGTGACACCAAGAGAACTGATATCATACACACCTGTAGGTGAGCTTGTTGGTCTGCCATTTGGGTCCGTCTCCAAAGGTGGAGTAGGCAGCAACATCTGTAGTCAGACAGTAAAGTGGAGATTCCGGATTTGTGTGATACAGAGAGACATAAGGAGGATGTTAAAGGAAACATCTTTATCTGTCATTAAATTAATGGCATCGCTCTTGAAAACAGTTGAGATGTAATTTGTACTTATCCCAAACACAGGAGGTGCTGCTTTGTCACAGGAGTTTTTTAGGTGTGTAGGAAATGTTTCCTGCCTTAAACATGTTGACAAATAACACATTCTCACTCCCAACTCATCACATATTGACGCTGGGTTAAGCACCCCTTAAGCGTAATTTTTTCGATGCGCAGGGTACTCCACTGATTTCAATGAGAAACCTTTGTCGTCATACACAGATGCGTTGGGCATGTGAATCTTATCATGATTAAATTATTCATTGGGTTATAATTTTTCCATTATGTACATGTTGGAGTGTGATTCTCAATTTAATTAGCCAGTATAATTATATTTGCATTTATTAATTAATTTATTTTTATTTACGCTATTCAGACCCGTTTGAAACAGTAGCCCAACCCCACCCCTAAACCTCTCCATTTGTGTAGGGTAGACCGAGTACAGTTGGTACAGGGGTACATTTGAGACACCTCAAATAACTTGAGTGCTCAACAAGTCTGATCTGTGATATTTGCTTCGCACATGCGTATTAGCACCCTCTTCGATCGTGGGAAATTTGAAGTATGTGTGTTTCTCCTGTCCGAAGATATCGGTGAAAGTGTTTTTTCTAAGGTAAGTTTTCATTTCACCACCTCCCTTCCACATTGAATAGCTTCTCATCCTTACATGACATTTAAAGTTAACTTACATTTTCGTAAACCTTAATCTGTGCTCTGAAAACTGGCATATTGAATGACTGTGTGTCATGCAAGACCATCGTCAAATCTAGAGAAATGTGCGAGGTGGTCAGGTGGGTACAATTGAGACGCAGTGTATCAATTGTACCCGCACTAGAATCCTAGTGCGGCCCATGCAGTTTAGTTGCACAATATTTATTCTTATAATATTGAATATGTTATTTTTGTGCATTTGATTGTTTGCAATTGTTCAATGTGCTTTACTGTCACTCAACCCAACTGTTAGCCTAGCCTACTATTAAAATTATAAACTGAAATTAAATATTGTATCTCTGTTTACCATTACTGTTCAATGTTTTACTAATTATCTGTTTTTAACTTAACAAATAATCAAATAAAATACTGAATGGAAATAAAAACTGTTGAATTCTCATTTTAAAGGTGTTTTACAAATTCATTGAATTGGTAAGGCAGCTTTACAGCATTACGGATGGGTGTCTCAACTGTACTCGGGTACTGTTCCAACTGTACCCGACGTGAGTACAGTTGGAACAAAAAGGAGCTAATTGTGGCAAATATGACCTATTTATGGTCATATAAAAAATCACTTCTTTTCAGTCCTCAGTTTTGGTGTGGTAACTGAAAAAGCAAAAAGTGTACCAACTGTACTCGGTCTACCCTATTATATGATATAAAACACAGGATATTACTGACAAAAGGCAAACTTTATTGAAAAAGTACAATTATTCCAACTGTTCCAAGACAAATGTTTGTGTGAAAACCCAAAAGCAATCACCGTCTCCATCCACGCGCCCCCCGGTATTGCGACCGATGCGAATTCTATCGGTATGAAATAGCGCAGAAGAAGTCTCATTCAGAACACATCGCGATGTTTGGCATCAGTTCACGTGTGCTACATGTTGGTGAGTATTCGCCAGTCTTACAAATACTTAAACACTACGATTAGTTTTAAGTGTGCAATTGTATATCGACATGAAATATCAATTCAAAATCACCTATGTGCATAATAGCTGCATATTTATACTCTCATTAATCTCATTAATGGGTCATATTTCATATTTACATTGGTTATATGTTGTAAATCCCACTGTACACCACACAGGGGATGCAATACAACACAATCATGTACATTACAGTTATTAATTATGCATAACTAGCCTAAACTTGAACCATACATGGACCCTGTCAGACAGGTTACAATTGGGACATTGTGATTACACCTGAACTTACTTGTGGCTCAGAGGTCAGTGTTGGTGATAGTGTGTTTGGAGCTGCTCACAGTGTTATGGGTTTACATTTACATTTATGCATTTGGCAGACGCTTTTATCCAAAGCGACTTACAGTGTCCTTATTACAGGGACAATCCCCCTGGAGCAACATGGAATAAAGTGCCTTGCTTAAGGACACACTGGTGGTGACCGCTGGGATCAAACCAGCAACCTTCTGCATATCAGTTCCATGGTTTAACCCACTGGACCACCATCTCCGGTGCCAGGCTGGGACTTATTTATGCAGTTCTACTACAGTTTTACTGTGTGTTTGAATTACTTTTGATTGATTTAAATAAACATTTACATTTCTTAAAGATATTTACATATATTTTCAATATTTACAAATGAAGACTAAATTGATATTACAGTGTTATTGTGAATTTTTTTTAATCATTTTAATTAATTGTAATAAACATTTGCATTTTACAGAAAAATTACAGAAAAGCATTACAAATTAACACTAAGTAGTATGAAAATACTGCAGGAAAAATACCCCTATAATAAATACAACAAATGCCTTTGTTGTCACGATCCGCAAACAAATGAAACTGGTGCAAGGACTCAAGAGCAGGGAAAGGTATTTATTAAGAAACAAACATAAACACAAAACAAAAACCCACAAGGGGGAAAACATAACATAACTCAAACAACATAATAACTGGAACAAACATACCAAAAGGGGAAGGAGCGGCTCACAGAAGGAAGACATAGACATCACAACGTACTGGCCAAGACTGTGAACACATGGGAACTATATAAAGGGGAAGAAATCAGGAGGGAACAGGTGGAAGAAATCAAACACTAATCAGATTACAAGGGGGAGGGATCAGACAAAGACACAAGCACATAGCCCAAAACAACAACACACCACATGTGCTTGACAAGACAGGACAGGCATGTGACATTACCCCCTCCTTAAGGAGCGGCTACCAGACGCTCCACAAGAACAGGGCGGGACCGGGAGGACAGACCAGGGCGGGGCGGGAGGGACAGACCAGGGCAGGGCAGGGCGGGGCGGGGCGGGGCGGGGCGGGGCGGGGCGGGAGGGACAGACCAGGGCGGGGCAGGGCGGGGCGGGGCGGGAGGGACAGACCGGGGCGGGAGGGACAGACCAAGGCGGGGCGGGGAGGGACAGACCAAGGCAAGGCGGGGCGGGGAGGGACAGACCAAGGCGAGGCGGGGCGGGGAGGGACAGACCAAGGCGGGGCGGGGCGGAACTGGAGGGACCGACCAGAGCGGGAGGGACAGACCAAGGCGGGACGGGAGGAACAGACCAGGGCGGAAAGGGGGAAACAGACCAGGGCGGAAAGGGGGAAACAGACCAGGGCGGAAAGGGGGAAACAGACCAGGGAGGGAAGGGGGAAACAGACCAGGGAGGGAAGGGGGAAACAGACCAGGGAGGGAAGGGGGAAACAGACCAGGGAGGGAAGGGGGAAACAGACCAGGGAGGGAAGGGGGAAACAAAAAGTTTAGGCGGCCAGGGCGGCATGCAGAGTTCAGTCTACACCAACAGAAAAAGGTAAAATTAATACTAATAGTGAAAGAAATTTCCTTTGGGATAAAAAATATATATGTCACGGTTCATAAATCCATGTCTCTTTCTAGTCTCGTGTGCTTTTAGTTATGTACGTGCTGTTTGTGTGGCCGTATATTGGATCATCAGCCATCTGACTCATCAAGTCCGTCACAAGCTGCAGCTCATCACTATCACCTATATAGACTCATCATTTTCATCTCTCTTTGTCAGATCGTTGTTTGTGGATTCCCGGTGTTTGTTCCAGTGTGTTCGAGTCCTGTACCTTCCCTGTTCCTGTTCCTGTTCCTGTTCTTGTTCTGTGGTTTCTGGATTCGTCGTCACCTGGTCTTCACTCTCTGCACTCGTCACCATTTCCATCTGGCCATCGGAGTCCCTGCGTCACTAGCCTGCTTCATTGTGACTTCTTTTGTGTACATCATTATTTCTACATTAAAAGAGTTTCTCGCTACTGCTTTCGTCTCTGTGTCGTGACAATATATATTTAAAATGCAAGAAAAGTCACAAGTCACCCTTTTGGAGTTCAAGTTTTCATATTCTATTCCATTTCTTCATGTGGTGGAATATAACACTTTAACAAAGATAAAAACACTTTATCACAAATAATAACAAATCACTAATAGCATAGGCAAAGTTTCGAAGCCATTTGCTAGAATAACCAATTTAGCATATTAAGTTGTGGTTGACTTCTTCATATGCTAAATTGGTTTTATATACAGTATATATGGTATACATAGTTGGATTTCAGGCCAACTCTAAACAAACACTTTTGAATTTAAATCTATACTATATTGTAACCATCTGAACTCCAAGGGATGAACAAATTTTGTACTGCCAATGCTTATTTAGAAACATTTTAATAAATGCACATTATTTGTAACTTGGTTAAACACTGCATGGCCTTAATTTGCATAACTTACTTTGTAACTTTTAATTATACTACCAGTATGAATGAATGGTAATTGTACTGGGTATTATTAGGAAGGAAGAAGGAGCTTGATGAGGCCCTTGTCTACATGGTTGTGAAGGACTTGCAGCCTTTCTACATCGTGGAAGACGAGGGATTTAGATAATTTGTAAAGAAGTTGGACTCCACCTATGTTCTGCCAAGCCGTAAAACTGTTAAGATGATAGTCAGAGAGAAATACAAAGAGGAGAAGCAAAAGGCTAGGGAACCTCTGCAGAACATCCCATCTGTCTGCCTTACAGCTGATATGTGGACCTCCCTCACCATGGAGTCCTATCTGGGGGTCACATGCCACTACACTGACAGCAACACAGAACTTGGCTCAGTGATGCTGGGAGTATCAAAGTTCCCAAAAGCACATACAGCTGACAACATCAAAGAAGCTTTGTCAAATCTAATATCTGATTGGGGGCTCACTGGTTCAGTTGCGGCCATGGTGACAGACAATGCGGCCAACATGGTATCAGGAATTCAGAAGCTGGGACTACGGCATCTCCCTTGCTTTGCGCATACCATCAATCTCATTGTTAAGAGGGCAATTGAAGAACATGAGGTGTTTGCAGACATCCGCAGAAGAGCCAGGAGAGTGGTGTCTTTTTTCAGGAGCAGCACTAAGGCCACTGAAAACCTAATCCTTGCCCAAGAAAGGATGAGCAGGCAACCCCTGAAGCTTATCCAGGAAGTGGACACCAGGTGGAACAGCACACATGATATGCTGCAGAGATTCATTGACCTCAGAGAGCCTGTTGGTGCTGCTTTGTCAAGTGACATCATGCCACTTCCAAGTGCTGATTTTGACAATTTCTGAAAGCCTTGAAGTACTGGCACCCTTCAAGTATGCCACTACAGAGCTCTCTAGTGAGAAAAGTGTGTCAGCTTCAAAGATCATCCCAATCATTAGGATGATTCAGCATAAGGTGGCAGAAAAAACAGCCCATGCAAGAAATGCATCCGCTTCATCCTTAGGAATGGCTCTTCAGCATCAAGCGGTGCAGTAATGTTGAATCCATCCATGTGCTTGCATTGGCCACATTGCTAGACCCCAGATTTAAGACCCTTGGGTTTGGCAACCAGGATAATGCCCGTGAAGCTGAACGGCTGTTGACAGGTGAATGTGCTTCAATGATCCGGCTAACCAGTGAGCATGCTTCACAAGCAGAGGCATCATCATCTCAGGCAGCTCAGAATCCACCATCCTCAGATGACCTGTGGGAGCTCTTGGATAGCCGGGTCAGTGAGACACAACAGCATCATAGCTTTAATGCTGATGCCACCATAGAGGTCAAGAGATACATCAATGATGCATACCTCCCTCGAAGTGAGGACCCTCTCAAATACTGGCAGGCCCATAAAGTGTACCCCCATCTGTATGCTTTGGCCAGTAAATATCTAGCTGTTACAGCCACATCTGTTCCATGTGAACAGATATTTTCTAAAGCTGGGGATGTGATTAGTAAAAAAAGGAGCCTCTTAAGCTCCAGCAAAGCGGAACAAATAATATTCTTGAATAAAAATATTTAATTGCATTTATAATTGTGTATTTGTGTTTTTTTTTAACAATGTGCATGTTTGTGTTGTTTTGTAAGGAACACACAAATAACAGTGCAATGAAAAATTCCATAGGCCTAATTTATTGGTGTATTAAACCATCAATTTAGTTTGATGTCAGTAAAAAATGAAAAACAGAAAGTCTTTATTGTCATTCTATTGTGCAAAATACAATATAAATTATTAAATATACAAATAAGCCTTCCCAATAAACCAAACATCTGAATGAATGACAGTTGGTGTAGGATTTTTTTATTGACCACCAGATGGCAGAGTAGAGCGCTGTGTTAAAAGCTTCGAAGCACCAAAAACAGTTTGTCGTAAAAGCCTCACTGCTTCAGAAGCTTCGTTCTGCACATCCCTACAAACACAAAACAAAAACCCACAAGAGGGAAAACATAACATAACTCAAACAACATAACTGGAACACAAACATACCAAAAGGGGAAGGAGCGGATCACAGAAGGGAGACATCCCTTACGAAAATAAACCATGGTTTTACAACAAATAAAACCAAAAAACCATGGTTATTGTAGTAAAACCATGGTAACCGCAAATTAACCATGGTTTTGCTTCTCTAACCACAGTTTAACCATGGTATTTGTGGTAAAACTGTAGTTATTTAAATGGTATTCAATTAGCCAAAAAAACATGGTTACTACATTTTTACTACAATAAAACCATGGTTAATTTTCGTAAGGGATAGACCTCACAACGTACCGACCAAGACTGTGAACACATGGGAACTATATAAAGGGGAAGAAATCAGGAGGGAACAGGTGGAATAAATCAAACACTAATCAGATAACAAGGGGGAGGGATCAGACAAAGACACATAGCCCAAAACAACAACACACCACATGTGCTCCACAAGACAGGACAGGCATGTGACATTTGTTGGAAATAATGACAGACAAGAAGTGTAAATTCTAAACCACACAAATATATTTATTAGAAAATAGAATAACACAATAAAAATAAAAGAATAATATAATAATAATAATAATAATGAAATAATAATGCTAGGAACAAAAAATGTAAGGAACGAAAAAAAATAAAGCATTTGAAAAAAAAAAAAAACACTATGTATTTGAAAAAAAAAATGGACAGGTGTTGTCCATTTTTAGATAATGGGCACTCATCTTTTTGTACAACGTCTTGCAATGGCCTTTTTTAACTTTGTCTTCATTTACTTTTAATTTCTGAAACCCCTCAAGTGTGGTGCGCTTGGAAGCAATGGACTTCCGGATTGTTGATGATGAGATCTGATGCATGGAGAATTTTGCCTTCAGTGTAGACTTCAGAGGAGTCAGCAGCACCTTGGGATTTCCTCTTCGGGCCCTCTGAAATTTCACTGGTGTCCCGGCAGCTGCCTCCTTACCCTCCGCCCTGTCTGGTCCTGCAGAGCCTTCAGACTCCTTTGGGGCATCCTGTCAGAGAAAATGGAGAGGAATTGATCATTAGTGTGAAAATCGATACACTGTAGTGTCCAACTCATTACAGGATATCAGTTTACCTTTTCTGGCTCCTCTGGGGTGGTGCTGGCCGATGTCTGGTCCCCGGAGGAGACTTGTGAAGTACACTTTAGATTAGATTAGATTCAACTTTATTGTCATTACACAAGTACAGGTACAAGGCAACAAAATGCAGTTTAGGTCTAACCAGAAGTGCAATAGCAGCAAGTGCAGGATATACAACGGTTGCATAAGTGCATGATATACAATGGATGAATAAGTATATTAAGTATTAAGTATATAGTTAAGTATATTAAGTATATAGTTAAGTATATAGTAATAACCATCTCTCTCTATATCTATCTATCTATCTATCTATCTATCTATCTATCTATCTATCTATCTATCTATCTATCTATCTATCTATCTATCTATCTATCTATCTATCTATCTATCTATATATATATATATATATATATATATATATATATATATATATAGAGAGAGAGAGAGAGAGAGAGAGAGAGAGAGAGAGAGAGATGGTTATTACTATAAATAGAATTTAAAGGTGAATATGTACAATGAATAAATATACAGATGGCTATTACTATAAACAGAATTTACAGGTGAATATGTACTATGAGTATAATATAATATACAGATGGCTATTACTATAAACAGAATTTTACAGATAGAGGTATACAATATGTTAGGCTAAGATGAGGAATATAGCAGTGGATTAAGGTAGTGCAATGAAGTATGGACAGAAGCTATCCGAAAAAATGTATAAAGTGCAGTGGAAGTGATTGCATATTACAGTTAGAAGTACGGTGCAAAATGCAAATGTAAACAGTGGTACTGTGAATACAGTCGGCAGTGCAAATGAGCATAATCCAGTTAAGGTATGGTAGTGCAAGATGCATAAGTAAACAGTTTTTCCAGTAGTGCAAATAACAAGTGAAGGCAGATGTGAGGTAGGAGAGTTAGCAGTTATGAGGGAAGTGGATCAACGAGAGTTAGAGTTCAATAAAGAGACAGCTCTGGGGAAAAAACTGTTCTTTAGTCTGCTGGTCCTGGTCCGGAGGCACCTGAGATGCCTGCCGGAGGGCAGAAGAGAAAACAGTCTGTGGGCTGGGTGAGAGGAGTCCTTAAGGATGCTGCGAGCTCGATGCAGACAGCTTTTCCTCTGGATGTGCTCGATGGCAGGTAGTGGAGTCCCTGTGATGCGCTGGGCAGTTTTCAGCACCCGCTGCAGTGCCTTGCGCTCCGCAACAGAGCAGCTCCCAATACCATACTGCGACACAGTTGGTCAGGATGCTTTCTATTGCGCAGCGATAGAAGTTCACCAGTGTAACGATTATGGTCGCAGACATTGAATGAATCTTCCAAATGATTCATTAGATTAACATCCCTTTCACAAAGCCCTGATTCAGCTCCAGACCCCAGGAAATCGACCACCAGGCTCCATTTGGCCTCGGGCTACCACGTCTACATCACAATTACGTGATTTCCTATGGACTTTTGACCAAAACTTCACAAAGAGGACAAAAGACTCGTTGTGATCGCAAGACAAATAAACAAACAGATCTCTGTCTTTTCAATGGCTGCTAAATGAACTCCAAGCGACACAGTTTAAAACTCAAGCAAACTCCTAGAAAATGTTACATACTAGAATGTATAAGATTATGATTATTGGACTTTCACTCAAATAGCCTTCGACATAGTTTGTTAGCGTGTTTACAACTGATACACGTGACTATTATGCATGTAGATCATTCCCAAATTCATGCAATTATGTAACTATTGAATGAGTGGATCAAAAGACACCGTGTTTCATACCCTTGTGCTTGTATGGATATGATAAAACAGATGAGCTGAATGAAATCTTTATAGAATTAATAATGTCCTTATAGTAAGAAATTAGGTCTAACTTTACTCTCTGCTTAAGAGCAGGAAATTAAAGGAACGAATCTTATGGGAGGGGGGAGACCCAGTCACCCCTGAACCCTAATTGGCCAGAATCCATCCAGGGGATGGGCAAGTTTTTGAGTTTAACCTCTCTCACAGACGAAGAGTGTTGTTCAGTGTTGTTCGCGAGACGTTCACCGCTGGGTGTTCGCGCGGTGTTCACGTTGGTGTTCACGTTCTGTTCAGTCAAGAGCTGTTCACAGCGCGGTTCCAGGATCCGCCAAGGCGACGATCGGACGATCGTGGCAGACCATCAGAGAAAATGGGTTAACAGATTTAATTCAGGCCATCTGCTCTTCTCTCACTTTCCTTTCTTTTACTTAAAGTTTATTTTCTTTCCGTTAAGTCTCGGGTTCTGTTAAGTTTCGCCAAAGTTACTCAACGAGTTTCCAACAGCGTGCCTCAGCTTCCAGCAACGCCCACAAGACTCTCATCCAGCCGCCAAACACGTCACGTGATTGGCTTCCCAAGACGTCGATCAAAGACACGACCAGACCTTCGGCGAATCAAAGACCCGAGGGAACCCCTCTCCAGCCAGGAGGAAAAGGGAATCCCCCTTTGTCAAAGACACACGTGAGACAAACGCAAATAATACCTCTAGATTTCAAGCTGAAGTGGTGCATTAGATCAAATGTAATAACCCCGCCTAAGAAACGATAGGAGGATAAATTACTGATCAATGGTTTCTTCAGGTCATGTGTCATAAATGCATATTGCTTGGGATTTCATAATTTCTCTCTCTTAAACTTATTCTTTCCTCACTTTCTTCCTTTCTGCAACGTATGAATGTGCGAGTGCGTGTGTTTATGTTAGATATTAGTTTGATGTGTTAGAGTAATCAATAAAGTTTTGTTTGTAGTCAAAGATAACTGTTCTTGTGTTATGTGCTTATGAATTTAATGTCTTGAACTGCCGATCTAAGTTACCTGGCTGTTAAATAGTGTTTCACTATTGTACGGATATTAATATCCGCTGCAGAGTTGATATTTACGCCCGTTCAAATGAACGCTCATTTGCTCGGCTGTAAATTAGACTCTCGCAAAATTCCCTATGAATTCATTAATTCATACATTTGAGCTACATAGACTTGTTTCCCTTTAACAGACTCCCCTTTAAGTTCTTACACATCGGTGGACGAATAAGTTAAGGTGTAAACATTAATTCTGAATTATTTATAAATTATAGCGTAATTCGAGTCTCTTTCATTTTGATTCAAATTCCCCGTTGAGTTATTATTTTATCTGACTCATTGTCGCTACACCAGGATAGCCGAGGAGAGCTGATTCTTCCTCAGTGTCCTCAGGAAGAAAAGGCGCTGGTGAGCCTTCTTGATCAGGCTGGAGGTATTGGTTGTCCACAACATGTCCGCCGAGATGTGGACCCCCAGGAACTTGAAACTGGAGACACGTTCAACAGCCATTCCATTGATGTGGATGGTGTCGTGTGTGCCTCTTGACTCTTTCCTGAAGTCCACGATGAGCTCCTTCGTTTTGGTAGTGTTGAGGAGCAGGTTATTATCAGCGCACCATGTGGCCTGGTGCTGGATCTCCTCCCTATAGGTAGTCTCATTGTTGTTGCTGATGAGCCCAATCACCGTAGTGTCGTCCACAAACTTGACGATGGAATTAGATCCATACACAGGCTTGCAGTCGGAGGTGAAGAGGGAATATAGAAATGGACTTAGCACACAGCCCTGTGGTACACCAGTGTTAAGTGTGATGGACGTGGAGCAGGTGAATCCTGATCGAACATTCTGGGGTCTGTCAGTTAGGAAGTCCAAAATCCAGTTACACATTGAGGTGTTGATGCCCAGGTCTCCAAGTTTGGCTATTAACTTGGTTGGGATGACAGTGTTGAATGCTGAGCTGAAGTCAACAAACAGCATGTGTGCATACGTGTTCTTATTGTCCAGATGAGTGAGCACAGAGTGCAGTGCCATGGAAACTGCATCCTCTGTGCTCCTATTACTGCGGTAGGCAAACTGGTGTGAGTCCAATGTGGATGGTAGAGAGTCTTTTAGGTGTTCCAGGATCAGCGGCTCAAAGCACTTCATAACGATGGGTGTGAGTGCTACAGGGCGGTAGTCATTAGGGCACCTCGGGCTAGAGTGTTTCGGCACTGGTACAATGGAAGTGCGTTTAAAGCATGTTGGTACAGCTGCTTGGGCAAGAGACAGGTTGAAAATGTCTGTAAAAACCCCAGCGAGCTGCTCCGCACATGCCCTGAGCACACGTCCAGGGATGTTGTCTGGTCCAGTAGCCTTGTGCGTGCTGATCCGGCTCAGTGCCTTGCAGACATCTGTGGAGGAGAGTGTGATTGGTGGGTGGTCAGCTGAGGGTTTGAGCTTGGTGGCAGTTTCTCTGTTGTCTCTTTCAAAGCGAGCATAAAAGTAATTTAGCTCATTTAAGATGTTGACATCAGTGGCTGCGGGGGTGGAGTGGGTGGGTTTGTAGTCACTGATGGCCTGAATGCCCTGCCACATGCGTCGAGGGTCAGAGTTGGAAAAATGTCCCTCTATCTTTAGCTTGTAGCAGTGCTTGGCCTTTTTGATGCCCCTCTTCAGGTTTGCTCTGGATGTGCTGTAGGCTTGTGCAGCTCCTGATCTGAAGGCAGTGTTGCATGACTTCAACAGGAGTCGCACTTCCTTGTTCATCCAAGGCTTTTGATTTGGGTATGTGGTGATCTGTTTCTGGGTTGTAACACTGTCAATGGTGGTATTGATATGATCCAATACAGAGGAGGTGTAGGAGTCAATGTCCGTGTGAGCGCCACTGGTGGCCTGAGAAGCAAACATACTCCAGTCTGTGTGTAGAAACCTTTCCTGGAGTGTGGAATCTGCCCCCACAGGCCACACCTTGATGGTCTTCATTGATGGCTTCACACGGTTGATGAGGGGTGCATATTTGGGGGTGAGGAACAAAGAAAGGTGATCTGACTGTCCCAGGTGGGGGAGGGGTGTTGCAACGTAAGCTCCAGCCATGTTTGTGTAAACATGGTTTTGTTTCCTCTGGTGTGACAGGAAACAAGGTTTTGTTTCCTCTGGTGTGACAGGAAACATGCTGGTGTGACAGTAAACAAGGTTTTGTTTCCTCTGGTGTGACAGGAAACATGCTGGTGAAACTTGGGTAGCACTGACTTTAAGTTTGAGTGATTAAAGTCACCTGCAACAATAAACGCAGCTTCAGGGTGATCAGTCTGTTGTTTACTGATGGCTGCGTGAAGTTCTTTCATAGCAAGCTTGGCATCAGCATCCGGGGGAATATAGGCTGCAGTGATAATGGTGGAAGTGAACTCCCGCGGTAGATAAAACTGTCTACATTTAACCATGAGAAACTCAAGGTTAGCTGAACAATGACTCCCAACAATAGCAGAGTTTGTGCACCAAGCTTTGTTAATGTAAATGCACAATCCACCACCGGAGCCATCTAATGTTCTATCCGCCCGGAGTGTGTGGCGTCCCGCTAGCTCAATAGCGGTGTCCGGTATTCTGCTGTTTAACCAGGTTTCCGTGAAGATTAGGACGTTACAGTTCAAAAGTTTCTTGCTGTGTGTGATGCTGAGTCGAATCTCCTCCATTTTCTTCACTAGCAACCGTACATTGGCAAGGGAAATGCTGGGTAAAGGTGTGGTGTTACCTTAGCTTAGCTCTTAGTCCTCCGTGCTTCCCCCGCCTTTGTTTACGATCTCGACGCCGCCTGCGAGCACTTCCGCCCGGCCGGGTAGAGTGCATAGCCTTGGGTGTCCTAGCGATCTCAGGAAGGAGATGAAGATTGTCCATAAAACTGTCGGAAATTCGCAAACCAATATCCAAAATCTCACAACGGGTGTACGATGTAAAGGCACAACTGTTCTGCATGAACAGACCCGAAATGAGCAAGAAAATTACCGCAAAATTGCAGAATCTGGAGAGACCCAGAGCCTCGCGATGTATTCGCGCCGCCATCTTGGGTGTAAGATGGCTGAGCTGCCTTCATCCTGGGGTGCATGCATATACCAGAGATTTGTGTCTTGGCCGGTGACCCCTCCGCACTGTCTGGTCCTGCAGAACCTTCAGACTCCTTTGGGACATCCTGTCAGAGAAAATACATGGAGAGGAATTAATCATTAGTGTGAAAATCAATACACCACTGTAGTGTCCATCTTGTTACAGGATATCAGTTTACCTGGTCTGGCTCCTCTGGAGTGGTGCTGGCCGATGTCTGGTCTGGGGGGAGACTTGTGAAGTGCGCTTGCGGGGCTGAGTTGCCTTCCTCCTGGGGCGCTTGTGTTTACCAGAGATTTGTGTCTTGGCCGGTGACCTCTCTGGACCCTCAACTACACAACTACCGCAATGCTAACAGAAATATGTCCTCACGTGAGAAGACACTTACATGGCTGGCGATGGAGCTTCTGAGATCGGTAAAGGTAGGACAGCCAGGGAGCCCCATGTCCTTCCATGCCTCCTGGAAATATTTATTTAACCCTCTCGAGTTGTGTCGCGCTGGTGTGATCGGCTTGCTTTTTTTCTTATTAGTGCCCAAGAGACTCAAATAACTCTAATAATGATGCAAGTGTTATACATCATTATAATCTGTTTGAGCAACAGGTGAAATTATCAGCTGTGAGTAACCCATTAAACTGACAGGCAAGACACACCATTTTTTTTGTGTGTAAAGTCACAATAAAAACTGTTAAAAATAAATGTTTTGAACAAACATGATGCGCGATCTGCAGCCTCTCTCTCACAAAGATGTTAATTTAGAATGTCAGGTTTTAAATAATGCAAACCAAATCGAAAACAAATATTTTGTGTTTATGTAATCTGTTTGAAAAGAGATACATGTCAGTCACCCGCAAGCCACTTCATTAAACGGTAATGCGACCACGCCCACAGAGCGCGCACTCTTTCAGATTCAAATACTGACGTTCAAGAGTCGATGCCCACACATACAAACTCATACAAACGCATCTAGTGAAGCGCTATAACCTTACTTCATCTACATAGTTTTGAGAAGCATTGAGCATTTATTCTCCTCATGAAAAGCTGTTCATTTCTAAGAGCAGCGGATTCCACCGCTGATTGTAAGGTAGGTTAGTTTATTCTGTTAATATTCATCTGTGAATATTAAATGCAAAAAGTTTAAATATGAATCCTGCTGCAATATAAAATGTCAACACGCAAGACTGTTTAGACAAGATTTATTAGGCTTGGTTTGGACAGATTATAACGTGTTTATTGTAAAAGAGCCTAGTGTTACATCAATAAAGCTTTTATTCGCAAATGTCTGCTCAGATGCTATAAATATACCAGTCAAACGTATTTTGCTTCATATTTTTGTTTAAATATTATAGCCTAATGTTATTTTTTTTAAATTTAATATCAAAGTGTGGCGAGGGGGACATGGTTTCACGAGGTCTGCACAGGTGGAGAGAGTGAGGAGACGAGCGGTAAGAAAGTAGGTCAAGTGCATAATGATAAACACCTGTGTCTAATTGCAGTGATTGGCGCGGAGAGACCGGATAAAGCCGCTCCCCAAACAGTGCTGGGGGAGAGAGACGGACTGAGGACTCGTGGACAGTGTGTAATGAGTTCCAGAAGGATATGCTGATTGCAGAAACCAAGTTGACAGTTACTGAGTTTGTCTATATGACGAGAGAGCGTGTGGCGCCAGTTTGTATTATTTTGAGTTGAATAAAGTACCCACGAGTCCCAGTCCACAGCCAACCCTGCCTTCTTCCTTTCACCCACAAATGAACATTGTTACACTGGTGCCGAAACCCGGGAAAGGAAGAAGGGAGCCACCACCATCATGCAAAGCCCATCAGCCACGCCATTTGCGGACATTATCCAATCGCTCGATCTGTTCCGGGGCTGGTTGGGCAGGGAGGTTCAGACCAGAGAACCGGCTGCCACTGCAACACCACCTGTGCATGTGCTGCTGATGAAGATAGGAGCCCAGGACGACCCTGATGCCTTTCTGGACCTCTTCGAGAGGTTAGAAAGTGAATTGCTTTCTTTAAAGTGAATTTCGTTTTGTATAAATTCTTTTTTTTTTTGCAGTGTAGTCAAATATTTTGATAATTTAAAATATAATAGGCCTTTGTTGACTACATTCTAAATGTAGTGTCAAGATGGCGCCAAGGATGGCCGCAACGTCGCAAGCTCTGCTGAAACATTGTAGTTTTTTTGTTTGTTCTGTTTATAGTTTTTGTGTTTTTTGTCTTGGATGTTGTCTGCCTTACTACGTACGACAGACAGACACTTTTGGACATTGGTTCGGCAATCGCACACCGAAAACCGGACTTTAAATTCTTCAGTGACGAACCGCTGCTTACAAACACAGCAGCGGATCCTTTTGTCTGGGCGGCCCGACCACGCAAACGCGTCCGGAGAAGGGGGAAGAGAGCCGGCGTACTCATCAGAGTAAGACGCCGCGCAAACCGACCCCCGCTTCCCAGTATTTTACTGGCAAATGTTCAGTCTCTGGACAATAAACTCTGCGAGCTGAGAGCACGGATCTCTTTCCAACGAGAGACGAGGGACTGCTGCATTATCTGCCTTACAGAAACTTGGATGTCTGCTGAGATTCCAGATTCGGCCATCGAAACCACAGTGTTCTCCGTGCATCGAATGGACAGAGAAAAAGTTCTCTCCAGGAAAAGCAAAGGCGGGGGTGTATGTTTTATGATCAACAGATCCTGGTGTGATCAGAGGAACGTACATTCTATCAAGTCTTTCTGTTCTCCTGATCTGGAATTTCTCATGGTTCTGTGCCGACCATTCTGGCTACCGAGGGAATTCACAGCAGTCATCATCACAGCTGTGTATATTCCCCCACAAGCCGACACAGACCGGGCACTAAAGGAACTGTATAGGACAGTGAGTGAGCAGGAAACCGCGCATCCTGAGGCTGCGTTTATTGTGACCGGGGACTTTAACAAAGCCAACTTCAAACGCATTGCACCTAAATACCACCAACATGTTAACTTCAACACGCAAAGAAACCGCATTCTGTATCATTGTTACTCTCCCTTCAAGGATGGTTACAAATCACTCCCGCGCCCACCATTTGGCAAATCGGATCACGCTTCCATCCTACTTTTGCCCGCTTATAGGCAGAGGTTGAAACAGGAAGCACCCGCCCTCAGAACCATCCAGTGCTGGTCGGACCAATCGGACTCTATGCTACAGGACTGTTTTGATCACGCGGACTGGGAGATGTTCCGGTCGGCCTCTGATGATGACATCGAGGTCTACGCTGATAGCGTAACGTGTTTCATCAGGAAGTGCGTAGAAGACGTTGTTCCGACCAGAACAATTCGGCTGTACCCAAACCAGAAGCCGTGGCTAAATGGGGATGTTCGCGCGGCACTCAATGCGCGGACCTCCACTTTTAACTCCGGTAATGCGGAGGAGCATAAACAAGCAAGTTATGCCCTCCGGAAAACCATCAGAGCAGCAAAACGGCAGTACAGGGACAAGATTGAAGGACAGTTCAACACCACCGACTCCAGAAGCATGTGGCGGGGAATTAACACCATCACGGACTATAAAGGGAACACAAACTCCACCGTGAATACCGCTGCCTCTCTCCCGGACGAGCTCAACACCTTCTATGCTCGCTTTGAGGGAACTAACACCGCCCTCGCAGAGAGAGAGAGAGCGGCTGAAGATACAGAGGTTAGTGCACTCTCCGTATCTGTAGCGGATGTAACCCGATCCTTCCGTAAAGCCGGGGGTCCAGGCGGCATTCCGGGCCGCGTCATCAGAGCGTGCGCGCACCAACTGGCTGGAGTTTTTACGGACATCTTTAACCTGTCCCTCTCCCTGTCTGTGGTCCCCACATGCTTCAAAACGTCCACCATTGTTCCTGTACCTAAGCAATCAAAAACCACCTGCTTAAACGACTGGCGTCCTGTTGCTCTGACCCCCATCATCAGCAAATGCTTTGAGAGACTAGTCAGAAACCACATCTGCTCTGTTCTCCCCCCCTCACTGGACCCACTGCAGTTTGCATACCGCACAAACCGCTCCACTGATGATGCCATTTCATCTACAATTCACACTGCTCTCTCCCACCTGGAAAAGAGGAACACATATGTGAGAATGCTGTTTGTAGACTACAGCTCAGCATTCAACACCATTGTGCCCTCCATACTTGACATTAAACTCCGGGCTCTAGGCTTAAACAGCTTGTTATGCAGCTGGATCCTGCACTTCCTGTCAAACAGACGCCAGGTGGTCAGAATGGGCAGTAACATCTCCTCACCACTGACTCTCAACACTGGAGCCCCTCAGGGCTGTGTTCTCAGCCCACTCCTGTACTCCCTGTACACACATGACTGTGTGGCAACCCACAGCTCCAACACCATCATCAAGTTTGCTGACGATACGACGGTGGTAGGTCTCATCACTGACAATGATGAAACTGCCTACAGAGAGGAGGTGCACACTCTCACACGGTGGTGTCAGGAGCACAACCTCTCCCTCAACGTCAGCAAGACCAAGGAGCTGGTGGTCGACTTCAGGAGGAATGAGAGAGAACACCGCCCCATCACCATCGATGGAGCACCGGTGGAGAGAGTCAGCAGCTTCAAGTTCCTTGGTGTCCACATCACAGAGGAACTCTCATGGTCCGTCCACTCCGAGGCCGTTGTGAAGAAGGCTCATCAGTGCCTTTTCTTTCTGCGACGGCTGAGGAGGTTTGGAATGAACCGCCACATCCTCACACGCTTCTACACCAGCACTATAGAGAGCCTGCTGACTGGCTGCATCACCACCTGGTACGGCAACAGTACCGCCCGCAGCCGCAAAGCCCTGCAAAGGGTAGTGCGCACAGCCAGCTGCATCATCTGAGGTGAGCTTCCCTCCCTCCAGGACATTTACGCCAGGCGGTGTGTGAAGAGAGCTCAGAGGATCATCAGAGACTCTAGCCACCCGAACCATGGGCTGCTCTCACTGCTGCCATCAGGCAGACGGTACCGCAGCATTAGAACACGCACCAGCCGACTCCAGAACAGCTTCTTCCCACAAGCAATCAGACTACTTAACTCCTGATCCATCAGGATCATAACACACACTGGACAGAATATCACTCAGCACAACCCACTGTAGATACACACACATTATATACACATTTATTTATCATTTATTATTTATCATATAGCACCTATTGTACATTGGATCTCTACTGTGAATAATAATGTATACTGTACATATTATTACTATAGCTTAATGTATACTGTTTAATGTATGTTTAGTGTATATTTTTTAAAGTATATGTATATTGTAAGTATGTGTATATTGGTTAAAGCTGTGAGAACTACACTCACATTGTGTACATTATTTATTGTTTATTGTAGTGTATACCGTGCTGTGAGTAATTGTGTGCGCATCAGATGTGTAATCTGATGCTGCTTTAAATGTTGTACATGTCATGTCGTGACTACTATGTTGCTCGGAACTGCACCAAGAATTTCACCTGCTGTTGCACTTGTGTATATGGCTGTGTGACAATAAAGTGATTTGATGTGATTGATTTGAATAAATGGTTCTGGAGTTTTGTTTTGTAGAAAGTAAATTGCTTTATTTAAAGTGAATTTTGTTTTGTATAAATTGTATCTTAATTGTATTATTTATTAAAAAAATTTTTTAGCATGAAACTACTTTCAAAAACATAAAAAATAGTACAAAAAAGTTTTTTTTAAATGCTCTTCTTAGTAATTTTTTACTTGTTTCTAGTTTAAATATTAAACATTCTTAAATCAAGATGCATTTACTAGATAAGTACAATTTTAACTAAATAAGACATTTTTTTTCCTCTCTCAGTCACATACCTGTACCTCATTCATTCTCATTATGCAGGTCTTTTGTTATCTCAGGTGTTATCTCATCATTATTCATTGTCGTTCACGCCTCCTTGCATACTGGCATTGTAAAAAAAAGTGTCTTACAAATTGTAAATTAATATATTGTTTTATGTGAATGAGTAGGCTCAATGATTCTCACATCAGTTTAAAGCAAAAACTCTAGGCAACAACACCCATTAGTCAAAAGTCTTGTGGTCACATATCTATTGTGTGTTTTGAGGCCTTCATTTTAAAACATTTTGTTTTTGTTTTTTCAAAAACCATGCATGAACATTTTTCTCTCAAAAATACTAGCATTTGCATACATGTTGCTCACATATTATGGTAGCCCCATTTGTGCTGAATACAGTGTAATTACACTTTTGCCATTAATATATTTATAAGCAACTGAAAAATGCACAAATGTAAAAGCATGTCAACTTCTAAAAGGCCCCAAAACAGCTCAGACTCCTAGGGGTTAAGTTCGGAGTGGACATGAAGAAGAAAAAAACTGCATCCTTCCCACCCGGCAGGCTGTCTTTGATCATTTAAAAACGTTCTGCCCACTCGTACTCTTCCTAAAAGAGCGCGATCGGTGCTGGCCCGATAGCCTGGTTGGTCTTGTGACTGGAGACCTGATCACACATAAAAAACACACAAGGCAGTCAAGAACAGATATCAAACACTAAAACAAGCCCCCAAGACATTAAAATAAGGATATCAAACGCTCACATTTATAACATGCGCATTTTGGGAGGTTGATCTCCGAGCCCCCTTCACCTCCTGGATCATCATGTTCTGATATACTCCACCCCTGTGGCTATAAATGGAGGCCAGGAAAGCAGGTAGCCGTATAATTTTTTTTTGGGAGTTGGGTCACTCTCCAGGAGGGCTAAAGAAAAAACAAAACAAAAAAAGAGTATAATCTCAGAATGTCAAATTTATTTTACAGTTAACACCATGAGAGTACATTGTTGACATTTGAGATGTTTGAAACAAAACAAAAAAACAAACTTTTTTTTCTGGCAATATCCTGACATTGAAGGAGGGTTGCCTTAGAAATGACTCGCTCCTCCTTCATGGCCCTGACCGCCACCTGGTGCATTTCCACGCCCCTGTGCATAGTTTTCATAATCCGGCACATCTCCCGCTGAAGCCCGATAAAGATGGCTTTGATAAGACGGCAAGTTGTTTGGGGGGTTTCAGAGATGTAGTCCATAAACTGGGCTACATTCTGCGCATAGTGCCGGATGGTTGTCTCCTTCATTCGTGACTGCCGGAGGGGGGAGATCCACCTGCACACAGACAAAAAACAAGTCAAATTAGGAAACACTCTGTGTTACTAGGTAAGCAAACATCAGAACACGTGAATAAATGAACTTACCTATTTATCCTGGCCGTTTCATTAAGGAAGACAAAGCTGGCAAGGTTCGTCTTTCCCTCCTACATAAAAGCGATTCACTTTTTAACCCAGTACATTTTGTCGCTGACGTTCTCCTTCATTTTATATGAAGGGTCTGGACCTTCCTGGTGCCTCCGGTATTCTTCGAGGAGATCATCTGCACTCAAAGAAAAAAAAAGCAAAACATTTCACAAAAACATTTCGCAAAGCAAAAGTTAAAACATACAATAACATAAACATACAAAACACATCCAGACAGAAAAACACAATCAAGAGTCACAACAGCAATTAATTAACAGCTATTAATTATGCATCACAGTGGGGAGAAATAGACCAAAAGGGGACAAATGCGTATTCCGTGGCTGGAAGCACACTGTTATCCCTGAAATTGTTTTAATTAAAATTATTTAGGTACAATAAACATAAACTCCAACAGATTTGTTCAATTACTTCATGTTTTTCATTTGTTGTACGATTTGCATGATTCTTTTCATTCTATTTAATTGTTTAAATTAAATGTACTTAAAGAAGCCTATTTTAGTCGGTTGTCAATGCAATGCAATACAAGGAAGATGCTGATTGGCTCTTTGAACTGAAGTCAGGCATGGCAACCCGTTCTCACTCCCAAAGCGTCGAAAAACGAAGCATGGTCAAGTGCTTTCCGCGTCACAATAAAGACGCTAAAGGCACCCCTAGGCGTCACTATATCGACGCGCTTAGTGCTCCATTCATTTCAATGAGAAATCTTCGGCGTCAGACACGGACGCGTTGGTCATGGGAATGTTATCGTCATGATGATCATATATTGGGTTATGATTTTGCCATTATGACATGTTGGACTGTGATTCTCAATTTAATCAGCCAGCATCATTTTATTTACGCTATCTAGACACGTTTTAACATGTAACTCAACCCCATTCCAACCCTAAACCTACCCATTTGTGCGGTATAAAACGCAGATATAACAGGCAGAGTCGACTGCATGCACAATTTATTAAAAAAAATACAAATATTCCAAGTGTTCTGAGGCCAAGCGATTGATTTGTGTGAAGGAAATCCCCAAAAGCGATCAACGCCTCCATCCGCAGAAGATCACGAACACAAACAATTTCAAATGTTGCCGCCCGTTATGTCAGTTTTCATAGTGAAATTTCATTGGCTCTCGTATGTCTCGTGACTAATTGCGTCATTACGTCAGCTTTGATTGTAAAATTTCATTGGTTCTCGTGTGTCTTGTGACCGAATGCGTCATGCTAAAGAGGCGTGTGTATTATTTGAATGAGATATGAATGAGTGCGTTAACGGCGCGGCGGGATCATCATTTCAGCGATTAAAACATTAAGATCAACTCTGTTCTTTACATAAAGACATTGTGTGACTTCAGAAGACTTGGAATGCAACATGAGTTAATAGTTTTATACTGTTGTTGGTAAGTTTTTGCAATAAATAGCTGTGACTGTACTTGTATTTGCCTGTTGTGTGTTTTATATTGTTTAGGAGTGGTTAGGTTTAGGGTAGGAGTTGGGTTAGCTGCTCCAAAATATAAAAGTAACCTTTAAATATGAATAAAATATTAATAAAATCATGTATGCTTTTACAAATGCAAAGAATAAAATGCGTCTTGATCTGACGCATTGGGTAAACAACTGAAATGAATGGAGCACCCAGCGCGTCAAAATAGTGATGCCTAGGGGTGCCTTTAGCGTCTTCGTTGCGACGCGGAAGGCACTTGACCATGCTTCGTTTTTCGACGCCCTGGGAGTGAGAACGGGTTGGGCATGGATGCAGCTGCATGCATTTTTATCAACGTTTGCTGCAGTATAGGCCTTGCAACATTACATTTTTGTCTCAAACAGCTAATACATTATTAATCCCTAATAAATTAGATGTATAACAGTTAGCCAGTAAAACTAAATGTAAGTTTAGGCTGTGTTTACACTCAAAAAATTATTTTACGATACTGTTGACTTTATTTAAACAATTTATTTTGTTTAAGGTTTTCATTTTGAAATAATTAAATAAATCAACTGAAGATAAAAGAAGACATTAAATCTCTGAAGATCGCAGCAGATGAGGATTAAACAACTCCACAAACAGCATTACCAGCTTCACACATTACTAACCAGACTGACTTTATTTCTGTCAGACCATGATGGAGATGAGTGTTTGTTTTAGATGGACTCTTGACCCGTGGCTCTTTAACATTAGTTTTTTTTTCTTTGGCTGCTTTAACTGTGTGTTTAAAAAAAACACTTTAGTTATGCCAAGCCAAAGAGAAAATGTGATCGGGTGACTTTGGCTTATTGATCATGATGACATCATCATGTAGAGGCTGAATCACTAATCTCTTTCAGACTCAAATGTTCTGTTTATAGAGGTAATGTGTTATCAATTTTGTATTTACGTGATGTTATTTATGCTATTCTACAGCATGAGATCCAGCACTGTTATGGTAATTGAATAATATGCAAGATTTCAAAATCATGTAGTGCTCATAAAGTTTAAATCTAGGGTCAAAGGCCAAGAACCCAACTAAATGAACACTCATCTGCATCATGGTGACCTAAAATTTAAGTTAGTTTGTTAGTTCAATTAACTTAAAGTTTTTAATTAAATGCTGTTGAAATCTTAAGTACATTAAACTGGAAATGTTTTGTTTTTTTCAACAAGACAAAATTAACTTTTTTAGGGCAATGAGTTTCCATAATTTTTTTAAAGTTCAATCAACCTGTATAGGCTTACAGTGCAGATGAATTTTCAGAAACGTTTTGTCTGATTTTTAGGAAACATTATCACATATGGTAAAGTACACCTGTAAATTATTTGACAGGGTCTCTGTACGCAGTCTGTGTACAATGCATTAATGGGTCATATTTCATATTTACAGTGGATTAATGAGGTAAAACCAACTTTAAGATCTTTTGAAAATTATTTCAAACAGAGGAAGCATTATATTTAAAGCCTCTTTTTCTAGCTCTGTCCGAACCAAAAGGTGAACAAATCATTTGAGCGAAGATTGTAACAACAGACATTTATATTAGAAAAGATGAGAGACCAGATAGAATTAAACCACTAATAGATTTATAAATAAAACAATACCAATTAAAAGTTCTTCGGATATACAAAGATGGCAACTCAGCTTTATCATATAAAGTGAAATAATGTGCTCGATAGCTATAACCAGTAATAAAATGTAAAACGCTATGATAAATGGTATCAAGTTTAAAAATAAAAATAAATTAATGAAATTAATATTTCATTAATATTAATATTTACTCACTCTACTCACTCAGTATCACTCACTCAAACTATACTCACTCAGTACCACTACATGATCTGGGTATTGAGCTCCTTCTCCTAAATATTGGCTGGTGGATGGTTTTGCTGTGCTGGATTCTGGCTGCCTGCCGGAGGGCTCCTCGAGGGTGGACGGCGGTGTGCTGGTAGACTCAGGGGTGTGTTGCTCAGGGGTAGCAGTATCTTCCTCTGTCCCAAAGGTGGAGAGGAGTCTCTTTGTGACCTCCTTGAGCACACCTTTAGCTGTCGACCTTTTCTTCATGACCCGGAACCCGCCGCGTGAAAATTTTAAGGGTTAGAGAAAGAGTGTCTACCTGTTCATTTAGGTCTGAAATCTGTTGACTCATCTGGGCTATACAATGCTTACAGGCAGGATTGCTGCACTCCTCACCCTCCTGCCCCCTCATCCACTGGAGGATCCTCCATCTCAGGTAGTTCTGCTTCTAGGTCGAGTGTGGAGACCATGGGTACCTCCGGGTTGGATGCCCTCAGTGCACTCAGTAACTCCAAAACCTTTTTTCAATTTGCAGGTCATGATCGCATCCCTCCTGGCCGTCACTGAGAGCTCGCAATGCGAGTTGATGTGCCGGTCCAAATGAGTGGTTTCCTTTCCACAGCTTAGCACTGGACAGCGGCCTTGGCGGACATTCACCCGTCCAGAATCCAGTGCCAGCAAATATTTATTTTCCTGGTTGTCGACTTTGTGAAAGACCTTTAGATGCTGGCCGAGTTGTGCATACATGCGGCCACAAATGGAAAAGTTTCAACAAGCCTTGTTCAACAGGCAAGTGTCAGACTCAAGATCTAGAGAGTTGTGTTGTGTCAAACTGAACTGAGGTCTGAACAGAGATCTGATAGCATGAGTTCCCTCCCACTGGAGGCATGATTTGAATATAATTTGAAGGAAGTTACAGTGAAATTACTTCAAAATTGACTAGGGGTGTGAAGGTATAATTTCAAGTAAATCACTGTTATTCCATGTACAATTACTTGAAATTATACCTCCATCACCCAGGTATATTTTCCCAATCTCATTAGCGAGTTATAAAACTCAGCCCTGGGGCCAAATGGTCCGAGAATACATCCTGTCATCCATTTGTCTGTCTTATCTCACACCCAGCCAAAGTTGGCCAACAAGAAGACTCTCCTTTGTTCCACAGACCTAACCCCTGATTGAACTGCAGGAACAACCAGACCTATGATCAACCAGATTGATGATCAGGACCCAAGGAGGCACGCTTCTTGATGGCCCATTAGGAACACATTAGACAGTACCACTTCATCTCTCCCCTCCTTCTTCGACCCATACATCCCAGAGACAGGGCTAGGACTAAAACACTAAATCTCTGATCCAGAAAACATGAATTAATCCAAAATCGGGATTTGGCGCATATTAAATGTCCATATAACCTATGACGTTTCTCAGGGTGCCAAGCCTTTATTGCCGCCGATTTGCTTGTTTTCTTTTTTATAAATTAGGTACCAGGGGAAATCACTAGAAATCTTCTGATAATGTGTATCGATGTATTATGTGTGTGTCTCATATAACCCGTGGAGTTTTCTGTGTGACTAGACAGTTACCACGTCATAATCTTTATTATCGCTCACTTCATATATGGGAAGTATATGTTATTTGGAATCTATGAGATGGATAAATAATGACCCATATTTTGGTGCAGAGTAGGTCAGGATATACCATATTTGCAATATGAAAGATAAGTGTTTGAAATGTTTGCCAGAAGCCAAAGAATCTGCCCGCGTTTTGTCACATGGGCAAAACACTAATGATAAGCGAGAAACAGGAGAACAATATCTGATTGGCTGGAATACCTCCAAGGACGGACCAGAGGGACATGCTTAAAATCTCAGGATCAACGGTTGGCTTTTGCTTCTTGCTTTCGCTTTTCGCCATGTGTTTGCAGTGACCCTCGCTACAGTTGACTCATGCTGGCCTTGCCATCTTACTGCCTGCACATTACATTACACTAAGAGTTACCAAGAGCTCTTTCGAACTCATCAACTTCTTTTGAACCTCGCTGACAAACTTCCTAGAGTGAACGCATCCAGCAGCTGCATACTGAGAGGCAGAGAAAGCCGTTGTACAGCAACGCCAATGTCCAACTCAAGCGACCAGGAACCGGAGCATCCTCCCGGTGAAGCCAACCATCCACTCAACAAACAGGAGCGTTGTCCCTCAAACGCACCAACAACCGCCCACCAGCCAATCAGCGCCACAGCATCTCCATCAAGAGAAGAGCCGTGCTCCAAGGGGCATCCAAAACGCAAGTACAACTCTCCATTCTGGCTGAGCTGGTGAAAATCGTGTCGAGCAGACAAACTAAGGTTTAATTGCTAGTTATATTGATTCTCTCAGGTTGTGATTAAGAAATAGCTTCTAACGGTAAACATTTGTGACTCCACTCCTGTGACTACATTTTCCTGCAAACTGTATGAATAGGTTTGTGTGTGTAGATTAGTTTGTATGTCTTAGAATAGTTCAATAAAGCCTTGTATTCATTTTTCATCTTTATGAGTGTCTTGTGCTTTGTGTTCATAAGTTATTGCTGTAAACTGTTCGATTGTGTTACCGTGCTCATATAAATGAACATAAAATTAATGATGATTTGATTTGGCCAGGGAGTAATATTCTGACCAGAATTGATAAGATCTAATATCGACGTATTGCTGGACGAAAAGTTGATAAGGTGTAAATATAAATTTTGGATTATTTATATAAGTAATTTGGTTCTCTTTAAATGTGATTAAATTCCTCAAAGAGCTACTTGATCCGAATAAACCCTTACAGTGCCGCGTCAGTTTAGCGGAAGTCGGATGACAAAATGTGGAAGAGCGAAAGTACACTCTAAAAAAAAAGGTTCTATATGGCACCAAAAATGGTTCTTCGTCGTAATCATAGAGGAACCACTTTTGGTGCTATATGGCACCATATCTTAACATGTTCTGTATATGGTAGCGGTGCTATATAGCACCATAGTTAGCTGTGCTATATAGCACCTTAGTCAAAGAACCGGTGAAGAACCTCTGAAGAACCACTGAAGCACCAAAATTGGTGCTATATAGCACTTAAAAAGGTTGCCCTATGATTACGAGCCAAGAACCATTTTTGGTGCCATATAGAATCTTTTTTTTTTTTAGCGTGATTAAAAGTGGGCAGGGCGGAATAAGGTGAATAGAATGGTGATTCGCCTGACTTGGAACTACCTGTGCATTAAACAATTTTATTGCACACTATCCAGCCAATCAGAATAGAGTATTCAGACAGCCCATGGCATAAATCTATTTAAGAGACGAGAATCTGCTGGTTTAGATGTTTTATCATTCACATCCATTAACATGATCACAAATCAAATAAAAAAGTTTTTTTTTCCCTCAAATGTTTAGCTCCATTTCTGTAAATTTTCAGACTGTAGATAACTGTATTACAGATAATATTTAATTGCATAACCGATCCTATGACTCAGTCTCCCCCATTTTAAACCCCCACATTTGGTGTCAGGCAAGATTAATGAACAAAAAAAAAAAATTGGATTTATAAAACTACTCAAATCTTTATTTTGACATTGCATCAATCAAAACACAAGTTTTACTTGTTTGACATACGCTCTTTTCAATGATACTAGACAACCTACAAATAACATCAAAATATTTTTTTTGTAAAATAAGTTAAATATAATAATTTACTTTAAAATACTGACGGTTCAGATTTTCCTTCAGATAGGCAGTATATTGATGAGCTTTAAAGAAAAACTCAACATTAACGGATTAACATGGCAAGAAATAATTGTTGCTCAGAACACGGAACAGCTTGTTGTTGTAGGAGCCAAACTCGAACATCTTTGATCCACTGAAGAGATAGTTGAAACCTAAAAATGATCATGAAAGACAGAGTTAGATGGGATTTTATTTTAGATTTCCTCTCGTTACAACCCTTACCTTTGTGCTGGAAGGCTGCGGTCACCTTCCCTGTCATTCCAGGGAAAACAACTTCCACCGGTTTAGGATAACCTTTCTCCATTCTGCGTCTTTCCTCATCATAACTGCACAAAATAAATTCTCGTTACTTGAAGATTCTTGAAAAAGGTGACCAGACTAACTCAATCAGACTGATTTACTGACCTATAAACCTGGCTGTTAACGAAAAACAGGATTTTGTAGCTGCTCTCGTCGTAGAGGACTGCATTGATTTTCTTCACTTTTTTGGGCAAACCGAACATGCGGAGACTCTTGGGATAACCCTCTGCCATATCATAGCCATAGAGAGCCCAGACCTTTCCACCTGAGGTGTAACAACATTTTCAAATTATATTTAATTTCTCATAAGACATAGTTATCTTCATTAAAGAAAATAAAGTTTCTTTATTTGCATTGATGGTTCCATGAAGAATATTCTTTACAGTGGAAAAAAGTTAAAATGAAAATGAAAGATTAAAATGGTTCTTTTCAGTGAAAAGTTCTTTGGAGAACCCAAACAGGTTCGGTAGTAGGGCGGCAGTGGCTCAGTGGTTAATGTAGGTTGTCTACAAACCAGAAGGTTGGTGGTTCAATCCCCTGTTCCACCTGACCAAGTGTTGAGGTGTCCATGAGCAAGACACCTAACCCCAGCTGCTCCCGACGAGCTGGATGGCGCCTTGCATGGCTGACACCGCCGTCGGTGTATGAATGGGTGAATGTGAGGCAATATGTACAGCGCTTTGGATGGCCCTGGGTCTGTTGAAAGCGCTATATAAATGCAGTCCATTTACCATTTACCATTCTATGGAACGCTGTGAAAAAAACCCTTTTGGAACCTTTATTTTTAAGAGTGTTTCGGTATTTTATATTAATGTGTTTTTTACCTTTGATAAGGAAGACTTTGTCCTCCAATAGACTCTCAAATGCTGAATCGATATGTTCTGGAATCTCAGGCCAGAAGCTTTTAATGAGATGTTGTTCAACGGTTGTGCTCAGGGAATAACTGCGCCAGAAGAAGCTGTGAATAAAGCCAACAGGTAAGATCCACTTGTTATAAGTATCATTAGCATCATCAAGTCAAGTCAAGTCACCTTCATTTATATAGTGCTTTTCATAACACAGGTTGAATCAAAGCAGTCTTACAGTGATAATAGAACATTTATTTTGTTTTAGAAGAAAAGCTAAAGTAAGTTTTTGATTGATGAATTTCTGTTGTAAAAACTGTTTAGTTATTTAATTTGGCGCCACTTAAACAACACCATCCTCAGCTAAAACAGAAAACCCCCAACGCGCTCCGGACCCCATCCGCAAGGCAACAGCACTATCATAACTATCATAAGCTCACATTGACAACAGAAAGCATTTCAGTCTCTGTTTACCTGCCCTTGAAGAAGATAATTTCTCCGCGGAGCATGGTGACAGCATCAAGGACCAGATTGGGATCGCATATGTTTGGGGTAACTGGTGGTGCGGGTTTTGGATCACCTGGGTTGACATCAGGGTTTGGGCCTGTTTGATAAAAATGTCAAATCATTAGATACATCACTTTCAGGGTCTTTTGAACCATTACCAGTATATGCTATTTGTAATATCCTACCATAAAGATACTGGATTCCATTGACATCGTCTTGAGGGAGGAGGAAGGTATCGACATCTCTAGAAATGTAGTTGGAATTCATCAGTGCACCCGGATCCTGGGAATGTAGAAGCCCTAGAGAGTGTCCGAACTCATGGGCAGCAACCAGGAACAAATTGTAACCTGTGGAATGATGGTGAATACAGTTGGTCTTTAATTTGTGTATTGGTACAAAGTGGAGACTTTTCCAAATGAACCCTAACCTTGAGGAGATCTGTACACGAACGTCTCGTCATCGTCAAAATGGGCATCACCACCGATGCCCTCATATGGAGGGAAAGCATGAGCCAGAAAATCATTTGGTCCGTCAAAAGGGTAACCATCAAAATGATCTGGAAAGAAGAGGAGATTTATTTTAAAAGCACACTTACAAATAAATGTAAAAAACTAAACATTTACTGTGAGCAGCTGATAAAATATATAAAATGTATATATACGTACCAAGGATCATTTGTTGATTATAACTGCCGAATTGGACATATATTAGTGCTGTCAACATTAACGCATGCAATTAATTTAAAGTCCTTAGCGCGTTAAAATAATTTAACGCAATTAACGCAAATAAATTACAGAAGTACGTGAAGCTGCATCATTAATGTAATTTTCGTCAGGCAGTTAGATCTTTTGAGTTTTTCACAATCACACAACATCTGACTACAGCCCCCGTAACCCTGTAAGAGGAAATGTCCATTCTTACTCTTTAACCAGATTCTACTTCTCTGTTTGTGATCAGGCCATTTTAAGCCGTTAAACTCTGGGAAAGTTGTTCAGTGATCCAGTAATCGAAATTAATTAATTATAATATAATAATTAATCAAATTATTATTGATTACATGAGACATATCAGAGAGAATAGAGACTCACATTGCGTTTTTAGTGAATTATTAATTCCAGTGTGTGCTTTGCTTTAAAACACGAGCTCTGTCGTATTCTGCGATTGTTTCTGAAGAGCGCAATTTGGTGACGAACAGGAGGCGTACAGTGAGCGCGTAAGTGTCTGACAACAAACGAACCGTTTATGTGCACGCTCTCGATCACTGATTGCACGCTGCATTCGTGTACAGACACAGTACATTTGCGTTGTTTCCACACACACTCAGGAAGGATAATGTTTGATGTGTCATGTGTTTATGCAGTCAAAGCGGTTGATTTAGGAGTTTTTTTGACGTCTCTATGTGGTCCTGTTTGGTATCGCAGCTTGAAGTCTAAAATGAAAACAATCTCGCTGTTGTTGCTCTGTACATAATACATATAGTATACAATGTGAATTCTGTAAAGTTTTTTAAGTAATGTTTTTTTTTTTTTCATTGTTTTGTTCATGTTTTTATTTTTGGGCATGTTTGCTACAAAAAAATCCCACTTTTTCTCATGTATCATCTTGATACATGATCAGTTTAAAAAGATAAACTGACCTCCAACAACAAAGGAGATCATGATGTCAGCTGTGCCACTGTAGAGACGGGTAAATCTCAGAGGAGTGACATCTGCCCAGACTTGCAGGGCTCTTTTGATGGAATCATCCACCTCTGCTACTGACATGTCAGAGGTATAGTTCTCAATCCTGGCATAAAAGACAGTAAAATAAATGTTACAAGTCCGTTTTAAATGGATTTGTCTTTAAGTCTGCAGGTCTTACCTGTAGGTCAGATCATGTTTTTTCCACTTGTAGTGCCCTCCAAAAGTGGAGTACGCCGCAACATCTGGAACCCCACAGCGTGGCTTCTTCATCACATTCAGTGTCTCTTCATCCAGCTTCCCTGTCATTTTGAGTCCAAAAAACTGCTGCATCTCTTTTAACCTCAGACTCATGGCACTGGAGCGTCTTTCAGTATTAGAAGAGGACTGCTTTGGCAGGCCATACAATCTAGTCAGATAATCCTGAAAAAAAGATTAAAATAAATCAAAGTTAGTTTGCAAACTGTATCTTATAGAGATGCTAAACTAGTTAACAGTACATCCAATGTGCAAATTACCTCAGCAATACTCTCTCTGTCTTCAGGTGGCGCTATTGGGTTGGTGTAACCAGAAACCACCAAAGCGATAAGAACGCACAGCTTGTAGTAGCTCTTCATGTTGCTTCTCTTTCAAGAAACTGATGCTGTCTGTGTTTTTCTCCCCTCTTAAATACCCCACAGAAGGACTGATTTTGCAATACGAGATTGAGTCACATATTGCACCTTACGCCACAGGAAAGGAAATCTGGGAATGACAAACCACCAAACAGACGTTTTTAGCAATAGATTCTTCTTAACACACGTCATTTATAAAGGAAATATTGCCTATAGTTAAATTTTCTTGTGTCATTTATATAAAAAAAGTTATTTATTCAAAGAGAAGTCAACTCTTAAACAATCCAGGGACCCCCTAATATAATATTGCATTTAGCAGCTGATTTTCTTATTTTTCATATGTTTAAAGGGATAGTTCACCTAAAAATGAAAATTAGCCCATGATTTACTCACCCTCAAATCATCCTTGGTGTATATAACTTTCTTCTTTCAGATGAAAACAATCATAATTATATTAAAAATGTCCACGATCTTCCAAGCTTTATAATGGCAGTGCATGGCTGTTTCTGTTTTAAGTCCATAATAGTGCATCTATCCATCATTTGTAAAAGAAAAATATCCATATTTAAAACTTTACAAACTCTAACTTCTGTTAACCCCCCGGAGCTGTGTGGATTACTTTTATAATGGATAGATGCATTTTTATGGACTTCAAAACAGAAACAGACATTCACTGCCATTATAAAGCTTGTGTCACAGGTTGAAGGAGGATGAGGACAGAATTCAGGTTTTCACAACAATGTTTAATTATAAGGCGAGGAAGAAAGTAACAGTCGTTGTGACTATAGCACATACAAACAATAACTGACGATGAACTGAACAGAACAGGGAGTATAAATACACAGAGTGAAGGAAGGAACTTAACAGCCACTGGTGGAAGACAATTAACTAATCAGGGCTGAACGAACACAGGTGCAGACAGAGCATAATTGTTTCAGCTTGGAAGCTCGAGGACATTTTTTAATATAACTATGATTGGTTTCATCTGAAAGAAGAAAGTTATTTACACCTAGAATGACTTGAGTGTGAGTAAATCATGGACTTATTTTCATTTGTGGGTGAACTATCTTTTTAAGTTTAAAGGGGTGGTAAACCACGATTTCACTTTTCTAACTTTAGCTAGTGTGTAATGTTGCTGTTTGAGCATAAACAACATCTGCAAAGTTACAACGTTCAAAGTTTAAAGCAAAGGGAGATATTTGCTTTTAAAGAAATCGATTTCTAAGGACTACAGCAAACGGCCGGTAGGGACTACTACACATTCACCCAGGGTTTGCTGACATCACCAGGCCCAATATTTACATAAACCCCTCCTCCGAGAATATGAAATAAGGGGGGCCATTTTGTATCGCCGCGGGGAATAGTTGTTGTGGTATAGTTAGTAGGCTGGAGTGCTGTTGACAATGCCGACGAAACGCTGTTATTTTCATCCGGATTGCAGGTCCACTTTCTTCAGCCTTCCTAGGGACGGGGCAGTGTTGCAGTGAGTTTAACATACAACGTCATATTCATGTGTGTAAGAGACATGAGGGGAACACGATCGCATTTGCATCGGATATATGCTGCCCATCATAAATCAAAGCACGAGACAGACAGGGGTCGGAGGAGAAGATCGGAAAATGTGACATAATGGACTATATTCATCTGTATTTGCAATACATGAGCCTTCAGCTGCACGAGACAGGCGGGCACGCGCGGCTACCGCGGCACATCTCGCAGAGGAAAGCTTCCACAATCTTCGCGAGTACAGGCTACAACCTGTAAGTGTGATTTATTTTTCGTCGATGTGTTTTCCTGTAATAGTTCGTGTTGTTAATTGTAGCCTACGTTGTAGCAAGGAAGTAAACATGACAGCGCTGTTTGGCTCTGCAAACCAGTTTGCTAAATGCTCATTCATACTTAACGTTATCTGACAAACACCTTATGTTACAAACTGTTTAAAATCTCAACAGCGAACTTGGCATTAGTGTAAATTATTCTTTGATTAGAGCTTTTATGTATTGTTTATCTACAGGCATGCTAAACATGGTTCTGTGTTTGATTTGGCTACTATGTTTAGTGTCCGTTCTTGCGACAGATATTTGGCAAATCGTTCTAAAAATACAAAAGTAACAGTGCCATTCAGGAGCGATCACTATAGATCTGCAGTCTTTACTCTTGAGGACTGAACAGGTTCTGCTCGATCATCTTCACTAAAATTGTCTGGGTCTGATTCGGGCTCTTGGTATGGTTTCATTGACGCTATTGTACACAAAGCTCAGGCTAGTAGCCTGAGGCTACCTGTAGAGGTAAGGGGCGTGACGCTTTCGAGAAATGTTCACTAGGCGGTTAGCGAATCACAACACACTGGGCCAGCTAACCAATCAGAGCCCATTGCGTATTTTTGAGGGACCGGCTTCACAGAATCCGGAAACCATCAGACCGTTTTTACAAGGAGGGACAGAGCAGTGTAGAATAAAGGTCAAATATATGAAAAATACTGCATTTTTTTAAAAACGAAGCATGAACACATGTTACAGTGCAGCCCACAAACACAATCAAGCCTTCGAAAGAGTGTGCTTTACCACCCCTTTAAAAAATGTATGCGAGTATAAAAATCTTTAAATATTTTTTGGCAGCAACACTGTATAATAACTTTTATTAATGGCATTAACACAAACACTATTAATACTCCATGGAAGCAACTCAATTAATCTAATATGATATAAGGTATTGTAAGAAAAAATTAAATTATATTTAGAATTTATATAGAATTTTTTAAAGAAATTTCTGTTGTTTATTAAATGTTTTATACATAAATACCTACCACCTGGATATACTATATTGATTTGCAAAGTGTATAAAAAGTATTATCTTCATTCATTCTAAGAATTTGCAAGTTTATATAACTTCCAGAGAAACTGAATTACAGTAAATACATTTTCACATATAACAATGGATACGTGCGCTTAAATTCTCCAGTCGAGTTCCCCAGGATTGGGCGAACCCTGTTGAGTCCTCCACAACCCGCGGCAGTCGGATGTGGCGGAGCGTCCGACGCCAGGTCTGGCACTTGTATGCATTGGTGGAACTTGTGTCAGGCTGGGTTCCATATGTTGCGACCCCTACGGCGGTCCCATATGTGTTTCTCCACGGTACAGCTTCCTATACGCCCCCACCTGGTGGAATGACCTGCCTATCTCAATTCGAGCAGCCGAGTCTGTAGCCATTTTCAAAAAACAGCTAAAGACATGTCTCTTCCAGCAGCACCTGACCAATCAAGAATAGCACTTAACATTCTATTCATTTTCTGTCTGTCTAATTTATTTATTAGGAAAAAAAAATAATAATTCTGTCCTGTGTGTTCTGTGTTAGATTCACTGAGACTTGTTACAGCACTTGCATACTGTTCCTTTGACTGTTCTAGTTGCTTCTATTGCTCTCACTTGTAAGTCGCTTTGGATAAAAGCGTCTGCTAAATGACTAAATGTAAATGTAAATGTAAATCTACTTGTTTGTGCTAAAGTTGAAACATTCAAAATACACAATTTAAATATACTCTTGTATTTAAGTTGAAATGCAGAATTCACTCAGCATACACTTCAAATGTATTTTGGTGACATTATAATTGCAATTAAATGAGTGTTGAACATTATACTGATAACAAACTGTGATTTTAAAACGCATTGCAATGGCATTCCAAGTAAACTTGAAGTGTGCTAATGGCATCATTATAGTGTGCTTCAAATAGGCTACAATAAAGTAATCTTTATATATAAAGGCACAGCTTAAGAACATTAGACTATAAGAATATGCCTTTTACCAACATTTTACAGACACCCCACAGAATACCATTAACTTGCTTATCCAGTGAACATCAGCGAGAGAATGGGAACAGATATATGTCCATTGATTGTAGGAACCAGTACGGACTGGAATCAAACCCCAGTCGCTGCCACACAAGTGTACTCGCTATACCAGTTACGCCACCAGATATGGACCATGCAAATCTGGGGTTACTTTGTGTACTTTCATACGTTTACAAGTACTGCTATAAGCAAACAGATTTTTCCATCAACGACAGAACAAATGAAATGGATTTAAATACTGTGAATCTCTGAGAAAAGTTTCAATATAGGCACAGTAAGTGGTGCGTGAAAATAAACGTGAACACGAAAATGCGTTTACCTTGGAGCTGTAGAAGAAATAAAGCCAGCAGACACAACATTAAATATCATTGCAGAATGTTTTGCTTTTTACCTGACATGCTGCATTAGCCGGCATAACATTAGTTTTATTCTTGTGCACACACTAAAACAGATGGTTCTGTTCGTTGGTGTTGCGGATGGAATAAAACCATCCGTAACATTTCTCTTCTGCATGTATTTCAAATATATTTTAGTATTTATTTTTCACTAGGGTAGTAAATGCAATAACCATGGTATGTGTTGTAAGAACATATAAAGTACAGATAAAACTATATACAGCTTCTCATTATCATGGTTAGATCAATGTGTTCATGCTTACTATAAAATATACTGTAAAATGTATGATCCGGCATCATTTAAAAACTATAATCTCCATATGTATGCCTTTTACTTTATTTAGGATGAATCAAATTTCAGTCAAAAGTAAAAAAAATAAAAATAAAATAAAATAAAAAAAAGAAGAAGAAGGGATTTCAGTAAAGTGACTATGACATTTTGCATACAACTTTGATTCTTAGTAATTTACCATACATTAACAATCGGTCCATTACTTTGTAGGTGCGTTTGTCACAAATTTTCTTTTTTTTTTCTCATGCATCATCTAGAATTGAGGAAGCCCAGTGCGTTCAAAACATCTTATTTTTTCCTTTAATGTTGTAATGAGATGTGTGACATAAGCAGATGGGTTATGACAACTTACTGTGTAAGTCATTTGTGAATAGACTGTTTCTGCCTAAAGGCAAAACTAAATGTTTTGTGGGCTTATTTTATATAAAGATTATTATTGGTTATTTGAAAAGCTTCTTCAGTTCATTATGGTAAAATATCTATGTATGTTTTTCTGAGCACATATTAGGGCCAAAAACAAGCTAATTCATTATTTTAGTTTAATTTTACTACATTAGCATATATATTTTTATCATTAGCAGTTTAGTACTGTACTTTCTTTGCAGATTCATCATGTACTAAAATTAAATTAACGAACTAGATTGATGTACAAAACTATCAGGCTGTTTAGAACGTTTTAGGTTCTAATGGACAGCCTTAGCTAGAAGTATGAAATTTGCTAATTATAGGACAACATACAGCATACATTAATTAATGAAAAACAACACTGTATCTTTTGGGGAAGTTGGATTTAGACACGTAAAAAGCTACATTAGACCAAATGTGCACATACACACTTTCATCATCACTCAAACACCACTGAGGCAATTTATTTCAAAAGAATTTCATGGGAAATCTGAATAAATGGGAATCATGCAACAGGAAACCAATAAGCCAGATAAGCTGGAACAAAATAACTCACAATTTGGTTACCATCTCCATAGATGGTGTGCCGTCTGTTATTTCTCAGCACTGTGTTTGCTGCCATTCTCTTAGTTTTGGGGTCAAACTCCAGTTTTTGAGGTCCAACGAAGAAATACACACATCCTAGACAACAATGAAGAAAATTATTCAAAGGTCTGAAAATATGGCCTCGGTTTGGCTTAAATTTTAATGCACGATCTGATGATTATGCGCTGATTTTGTAATTAGCTGTGTTATATCAGTCACACGACCGCAATCCGCGCATACTCCGAGTCCTTACTACACTAAAATTCTCTCCAAAATGACTGTGCAGTTAAATGGACTAAACGAATTTAGATTTTGAATTCGAGTAACGTCTCGGTTACGTATGGTAACCCTCGTTCTCTTTCAGTCGGTCACTATGACATACGTCGGTTATGCCCCTCAGACCCCGTTCCGATGCGGGCGTGGAAATTCACGCAGGGAGAGTCACACTGCTGTTCCGCAAGACCCACTCAGCAGACTTATTGGATAACGCTGGGAAAGCGTGCCCGGAGGGACGCTGCAGAAGCCACATCATGCCCGGAGGAGTTACCATGTGGAGAATACAGGTATGGACTGGCCTTGGGCAGTGCAACATACGGAAGTCCCAGGGGTGGCCCCGGCCTGTTGCAGGCGGGGGAGCAACACCGTACTGAGACGGCAGAGGAACTCTGCCGAGGGAAAGACACAAGCTCGCCATAGGAAGCTGTACCGTGGAGAAACACATATGGGACCGCCGTAGGGGTCGCAACATATGGAACCCAGCCTGACACAAGTTCCACCAATGCATACAAGTGCCAGACCTGGCGTCGGACGCTCCGCCACATCCGACTGCCGCGGGTTGTGGAGGACTCAACAGGGTTCGCCCAATCCTGGGGAACTCGACTGGAGAATTTAAGCGCACGTATCCGGTCCATGGGGAAGGGAATGGCGCAGCAAGCCGACACTAGAACGGGCACATCAGTGTTGCTGATTATGGGAAGCGAGCACACGAGAAGCAACAGGTTCTACACGTAGGCTATAAAACCTAGTGAACGTGTTTGGTGTCGCCCAGCCCGCAGCTCTACAAATGTCTGTCAGCGAGGCGCCACGAGCCAGGGCCCAGGAAGAAGCTACACCCCGAGCGGGCAGGGCACGTCTTGGGATTCATACGCCAAGACGATGGCATCCACTATCCAGTGGGCCATCCTCTGCTTGGAGACAGCCTTTCCCTTCTGCTGTCCTCCATAACAGACGAAGAGCTGCTCTGAGGTCCTAAAGCTTTGCGTTCTGTCAACATAGACGCGCAGGGCGTGAACTGGACAGAGAAAAGCCAGGGCTGGGTCTGCCTCCTCCGAGGGCAGCGCTTGCAGGCTCACCACTTGATCCCGAAAGGGAGTAGTGGGAACCTTGGGCACATATCCAGGCCGGGGTCTCAGGGTTACCTGAGAGTTACCTGGCCCGAATTCCAGGCACAATTCGTCGACCGAAAATGCCTGCAGGTCCCCTACCCTCTTAACCGAGGCCAATGCAACCAGGAGTATTGTCTTTAGAGACATGATTTTCAGCTCAGCTGACTGCAAAGGCTCGAAGGGTGCCCTCTGCAGTGCGGTCAGCACCAGAGTTAAGTCCCAAGAGGGTATAGAGGGAGGACGAGGCAGATTTAATCTCCTCGCCCCCCTCAGGCACCTGACGATCAGATCGTGCTTGCCTAAGGACTCACCATTTACCAGGTCATGATTTGCGGCGATGGCGGCAACATATAGCTTGAGAGTGGAGGGAGACAGCCTTCGCTCCAACCCGTCTTGAAGAAAAGAGAGCACAGATCTGACCGAACACTTTCGGGGGTCTTCTCGGCGAGAAGAGCACCAATCGACGAACAGGTTCCACTTCAACGCATACAGCCATCTCGTAGAGGGGGCTCTGGCGGAAGTGATGGTGTCAACTACCGCTTGCGGTAGGTCACCTAGAACCTCCACGTCCCATCCAGGGACCAGACATGGAGTTTCCAGAGGTCCGGACGCGGGTGCCACAGGGTGCCCCGTCTCTGAGTTAGGAGGTCCTTCCTCAGAGGAATGGGCCAGGGAGGTGCTGTCGCGAGGAGCACTAGTTCCGGGAACCAAGTCCTGTTGGGCCAATACGGAGCTACCAAGAGGAGCTGCTCCTCGTCCTCCCTGACCTTGCATAGTGTCTGTGCAAGAAGGCTCACTGGGGGAAACGCATATTTGCGTAGGCCCCGGGGCCAGCTGTGTGCCACTGCGTCCATGCCGAGGGTTCCCTCGGTCAGGGAATAAAACAACTGGCAGTGGGTCGTGTCGGGGGCGGCAAACAGGTTGATCTGTGCGGCCCCAAAGCGACTCCAGATCAGCTGGACCACCTGGGGGTGGAGTCTCCACTCTCCGGGGAGCACCGGTAACCGTGACAGCTCGTTGGCCGCACGATTGAGCGGGCTCGGAATGTGAATGGCACGAAGGGACCTCCGATGCTTCTGACTCCACAGGAGGAGATGGCGGGCGAGTTGGACATGCGGTGGGAGCGTAGACCTCCCTGTTTGTTGATGTATGCAACGGCCACAGTGCTGTCCGTCCGGACCAGAACGTGTTTGTCTTTGAGCGGTGCTTTAAAGCGGCTGAGAGCAAGACGAACTGCCAGCAACTCCAGGCAATTGATATGCCACTGCAGTTGGGGCCCCGTCCACAAACCCGAAACTGCAAGCCGTTGTACGTGGCACCCCAGCCGGTGGATGAGGCATCTGTGGAGACAACAGAATGCCTGGACACTTGTTCTAGGGGCACACTTGCCCGTAGAAATGAAGGGTCCGACCACGGGCTGAAGGTTTGGCGGCATCTCGGCGTCACTTGGACACGGAGGGACCTGCTGTGCCACGCCAATCTCGGGACTTGGTCGTGTAGCCAGCGTTGAAACGGTCTCATATGGAGCAGCCCTAGCGGCGTTACTGCGGCTGCTGCTGCCATATGCCCCAGGAGCCTCTGAAATTGTTTCAGTGGTACCGCTGTGCTGCGTTTGAATTAATTCAAGCAGTTCAACACCTCGGTGAGGCGCGCTGTCATGGCAACCGAGTTGATCTCCATCCAGAGAAAAGAGATCCTCTGTACGGGACAGAGTTTGCTCTTCTCCCGGTTGACCCAAAGACCCAACTGGCTGAGGTGCCGAAGCACCATGTCCCTGTGTTCGCACATCTGACCCCGCGACTGAGCAAGGATCAGCCAGTCGTCGAGGTAGTTGAGAAGGCGAACACCACGCTCTCTCATGGGAGCAATGGCCACCTCCGCGACTTTCGTGAAGACACAGGGCGACAGGGAAAGCCCGAAGGGCAGGACTTTGTACTGATATGCTCGTCTGTCGAATGCAAAGCGTAGAAACGGTCTGTGTCGAGGGAGAATCACTGCAAACCAATCTTGGGGAACCAATCCTGAGACCGTACAAGCGGGGTCATCGGCACCACAGACGTACCCGCAGCGGGGCAGCATAGCAGAACGCAGGGACCCGTGGACGACATGGGAGTGGTCCTTGGAGGGGTCTGGGTGAGTGACACACGAACCTGCATCCGCTGGGGTGGCGGGCGAGTGTGAGGAGGCACATTGAGTACGTCCCGACAGCCAACACCCCTTGCTGGGGAAGGTAGAGTCGTCCGAGGGGAACGTGGCATGGTAGCGTCGCATACCGCCAGAGGCGCGCTCTTTGCACCCAGAGATGTTGGAAACCGCTTTTTTACTGATAATTTGGGTGGAACGGAAATAAAAGAACCAAAAATTCTCCCCCGGCCCTCCTCCGGGGGAAGGAGTGGTGCTGCAGCCATCTCCTGAAGACCAGTTTCCTCCATCTCTGGGTGGCCCGGTTCAGGGTCTCTTATGACGGCGCTTGCCACCTGGCTTGGCAGCGGCCTGAGCGGGCTGGACGTCCTTCCCGCAGCCGGCTCCAGGCCTCCGCCTTGGTGGACGTTCTCGGCGACGGGCAGACGGAGGTGCTGCTGCCGGGGCAGGATGTGTTTGATCACCTACGTCTGCTTCTGGACGGCCGAGAACTGTTGGGCGACGTTCTGGACCGTGTCGCCGAACAATCCGGCCGACGAAACGGGGGAGTCCAAGAACCGGATCTTGTCGGTCTCCCTCATATCGGCCAAGTTTAACCAGAGATGTCATTCCTGGACCACTAAGGTGGACATCGCCTGACCAACGGAACGGGCGGAGACTCATCCCACGCTCAACCGGTGGGATCCCCTCATACCCCTTGGCCTGCTCGCAGTCAAGGGTAGCGAGGAGGGAGGAGCCACCAGGTCTGTTTCTGGCAATAAAGGGTGTCGTCCACGACCTGGTAAGCTCCTAAGCTCCTCATGCACTTCCGGAAAGAACCCCCCCCCCCCCCCCCCAGAAACTAATCATCCAACCTAGAATGTTCGGGATGTGGTGGAGGGTTCCACGCAAGCCCGACCTTTTCGGCGGCCCGGGAAAGCATATCCGTCAACTCGGGGTCCGGTTCAACCACAGCCACTCTCCCAGAGGGAGGTAGTGCAGATGAATCATCATCCTCCGAGGACTGGGACTCCACCTTCGATGCAGCGATCGACATCTGCTCGTCGCGGGTGCCCCGAAGGAGATCGCCGGCCGCCCATGAGCGGGACCAGCGACCTCCTCCGGAAGCACCACCGGCTGCGGCGCTTGTGAGGGTTCAGGGGCTTGCGGAGGTATGCTCGGTGGGTTTGCCCTGACCGTGATCCTCAGGTCATCCCGGCCATCCGTCGAAGTAGGTATATCCTGGGGGATAGCTCTAGATCGAGGCATGGGGAGGGGGACTCCGCCTTCCCGGAGGTAGGTGAGTCTCGACCTAAGCGCCGCGATAGTCATGTTCCCGCAGTGAGAACATGAACTATCCACAAACGCTGCCTCAGCGTGCTGAACGCCCAAACACATGAGACAGCGATTGTGACCGTCAGTGGGCGAGAGGGAACGACCGCATCCAGAAACGCACGGTTTGAATGACATCTTGAAAAAGACGTAGGGTCAAACCGTGTTGCTCCGTGTTGCTCAAACCGTGTTGCACCCAGGGAAGACCGCGGCAACACACAGGAGATAGTGCAGCCTGTGTTTGCACTCAATGGAAACGCCCACCGAACCGACAGGTTGCTGTGAGAACAGCAGTTGTTTCTCTTCAATGCAGCTGAGTCTTGCGGTCGCGCTGGATAATGCCGTCACACCAGCACAGCGTCCCTCTTCTCTCTCTCTCTGTTAATCTCTGAATTCGCTTGATATCGCTGAATGCAGGAAGCAGTCTGAAACTCTTCATCAACACCGTTCGGCTCCGAAGTGAATGACGTCAGTGCATTGCTCTCGCTTCCTATTTATACCCGCGGCGGGGGCGGAGCGCGAGATGCAAATCTCGCACGCCAATGGCCCATTGGCCCGTTCTCTAAATCTCGAAGCTGATAGGGGCTCTCTGAAGTGATCCCAATTCGTCGGTATAACCGACGTACGTCGTAGTGACCGACTGAAAGGGAACTGTAGTAACTCGAGGAATTGTTTCAGCCCTTATATAATATGGGCTATATATAATATAATTATATATATATAATGGCCCCTTTTTATATTAGGTGTCCTTAAGTACTATGTACTTACATAAAAAAAAAATAAGTACAATGTACTTACTGTGTTCAAAATATATTGCAAAACACTTTTGCTGATATTGAGGTGGGATACGGGTAGAGTTATGGACAGGTGTGGTGGTATGGGTACGTTTAAGGGTAGGGTTAGGTGTAAGGGAAGTGTCAACTGTGTAATTACAAATGTAACTACAGAAATTAATTACAGAAGTAATTACATGCAGGTATTTTTAATAGAGTCATTTTAAATAGAAATGGCTGGTTAAGCTAAAATGGGTCACAGTTTTCAGCTAAAATTGGCTGCATCACACACACACACACACACACACACACACACACACACACACACACACACACACACACACACACACACACACACACACACACACACACACACACACACACACACACACACACACACACACACACACACACACACACACACATTTTACACAGAAATTGAGGGTGAAAAATAGGTTTATAGGCTTAGATATGTATCCATACATTTTAAAAGAAAATTGCATTGCAGACAGTATGGCAGGAGGACAAGCAAAGAAATTAAACAATGAGATAAGAAGAGAGAAGAGAAATGGAAAGAAAAGAATGTTTAAAAAAAGTTAAAAAAAACTTTTAAAAAAAGAGGGTCGCTCTAAAAAAAGTTTGAAAACCACTGGCCTAGTGCATCCCAAATTTTTCAACATTAAAATTGTAATAAAATAATTATTTATATATATTAAACATTTTTATTTAATAATATAATATAATAATGGCCTTTAGAAAAATGTTTTTTGAGGAGGTTGGGTAGGGCACTATAGGCCCCTGTGGCTTAAGCTTTTGTTCTTAATGGCATTTTTTCCTTCCATTACTTTTACTTTTATACTTTAAGTAGTTTTGAAACCAGTACTTTTACTTGAGTAAAAAGCTTGAGTTGATACTTTAACTTACTAACAGAAGTCTTTTTAAACCCTAGTATCTATATTTCTACTGGAGTAATGCTGCTCGGCCATGGTAACCCATTCCATGAAGCTCTCTCACACTGTTCTTGAGCTAATCTGAAGGCCACACAAAGTTTGGAGTTCTGTAGCAATTGAAAGATGGCGACTTCTGCGCACTGTGTGCCTCAGCATGCTCTGACCCCGCTCTACGAGTTTATGTGTCCTGTTGCTGTTGTTCCCAATTGCTTCCACTTTGTTATAATACCACTAACAGTTGACTGTGGAATATTTAGTAGTGTGAAAATTTCACGAATGGATTTATTGCACTGGTGGCAGCCTATCACAGTACCACGCTTGAATTCACTGAGCTCCTGAGAGTGACCCATTCTTTGTTTGTAGAAACGTCTGCATGTCTAGGTGCTTGATTTTATACACCTTTGGCCGTGGAAATGATTGGAACACCTGATTTCAATGATTTGGAAGGGTGTTCCAATACTTAGCAATATACAGTCCCTGACAAAAATCTTGTCGCTTGTGTACAAATTGACCTGAAGTGTCGCTGAAATATATTTCTAATCAAGATTGTTTTTACAAGAAATGGCTCAGTTTAATCCCAACAGCTTTTGTAATAATGTTTCAGTGACAAAACAAAACTGTCAAAAATTATTATTATATTCACAGCCTGGTAAAGCCCATTGAGTCAATTTTTGCAAAGACATAAGTGTTGTCGCCTTGTCATATGAGCTTCACCTGCGACTAATAATGGATCAGTTAGGTCTCAGGTGTGTATAAAAAGAAAGTTTCGGTTACTAATGTAACCTCGGTTCCCTAAGAAGAGGGAACGAGTATTGCGTTTTGCTAAAACGCAAGGGGGAATTCCTTTTCCTCGAGATATTGAAGCAAATTTTATCCAAAAATACCTTTTAAACGCAGTGCAGCTGCACAACTCTCAGCAGGAAGCAGCTGCGTGCTGATTGGCTGTGCCGCTGCAACTGCAGCAACCTATAGCGAGACCGTGGGGCAGGACGGACCAATCAGGTCCTTCCAAATTCCCGCCACAAGGGGCAACAGAATTTGCATAGCCAAGGGTATATAAGACCCACTCTCGCAAGGTTAGTCAGGTTAATCGACTGAAGCGACTCCTGAGCAAGTGAGCAAGCACGGCAAGCAAAACGCAATACTCGTTCCCTCTTCTTAGGGAACCGAGGTTACATTAGTAACCGAAACGTTCCCTTACGAGAGTACTCTCGTATTGCGTTTTGCTAAAATGCAAGGGGGACCAATGCAAAACGCCGTGGTTGCTTAATGGCTCTAAGGCCGACGACACCAAACCCAGGCCAACCTAGGTGGGCCCGTAATATGATATCAATAATTCAGAGTGAGCCAGACCTGAGTCGGGCCCTAATGAGAATGAACACGATATACGTGCAATAATAAGAATAGACCAGACATAGTCGGGTCAGGAATAATGAGTGGCCAGATAATTCGAGCCATATAAGGAATATGCTTATGACTTATACAATATCCAACCCAGGCCGGACTTATCGAGCCTTAAGGGGTTAAATCTGTTTACACAGCAAAAAGCCCGGCTTGTAAAGCCGGAACATCTAAATTATAGAATCTGATAAAAGTGGACGGGGAGGCCCAGCCTGCCGCCGCACAGATATCATTCAGAGAAATGCCAGTAGACCAAGCCCACGAAGAGGCCATGCCTCTAGTAGAATGGGCTTTAATGCCTAAGGGGCAGCTGAGATCTTTAGACTCATAGGCCAGTGAGATAGCATCCACTATCCAACGTGACAAGGTCTGCTTTGTGGCCGCGCACCCTCACCCTCACCCTCAAACATTGTAAATGGTTGAGAAGCCAAGATCTGTGGTCTAATAACTGTATCTCTGACTGAGCTATTATGAGCCAGTCGTCGAGATAGTTGAGAATTCTCACCCCCCGAAGCCTCAGCGGGGTTAGCGCCGCTTCCATGCACTTTGTAAACGTGCGAGGGGCTAGGGATAGACCAAAAGGTAGCACCTTGTATTGGTAAGCTTTCCCCTCGAAGGCGAATCTCAAGAATGGCCTGTGATGGGGGGCTATTTGTATGTGAAAATAGGCATCCTCTAGATCCACAGTGAAAAACCAATCTCCCGGGCGAATGTGCGCGAGGATTTGTTTCATTCTCAACATTCTGAACGGGCGCTTCATAAGGGCTTTGTTCAAATGTCTGAGGTCTAGGATGGGTCTTAGACCACCGTCCTTTTTTGGAACAAGGAAGTAACGGCTGTAAAAGCCCGACTCGCTCTGTGAGGGGTGTACGGCTTCTACCGCTCCCTTTATTAACAGTTTTGATATCTCGGTTCGAAGCACGTGACTTTTGTCGCTTCTCACCGTTGTCTCTTCCACGGCGCGAAAGCGCGGTGGTCTGCGAGCAAACTGTAGCGAGTAACCTCGTTCTATTATGTTCAACACCCATTTCGAAATGCCGGGAATGGCCCGCCAGGCCTCGGCCTTCGAAGCCAGGGGCTGAATTAATCTGTGGGGCGAGTCGCTGAGTAACAGGGACTCGGTGGCCCGATAACTTTGCGCTAAGTTGGCGCTTATGAGGGAATTGTTTCCCGCCGCCTGAGTGCAGGGGGCCGGGGGACATTGAGTATTGGTGCTTGTGTACAGGCGAGCGCGCTTGAGTGCGGGCTCGTTGACTGTGAGAGTAATGTTTCCAAACACCTGAGTGCAGGGGGCTGGGGAACATGGGGGAGTGCTTGAGTGTAGGGGTACATGCTTTAATGCTGGCACACTGCCTACAGAGAAAAAGCTCTTTTTGTGACTCATATGGGTCGCCGTGAAAACGGCGTTTGTGTACAGGTGAGCGCGCTTGCTTGCGGGCTCGTTGGCTGTGAATGTGGCGTTCCCAGCCGCCTTGAAGGGAGCCGGGGAACGTTTTAGAAGAGAGCGAGGCGGTGCACCGGCCAAAGCGAGCACTATCCGCCTTCTCTTCATACCTCTGGCTAGGACGGCTTCGGAGGCTCAGGTTTTCGACACATTGCTGGGTCGTGGACCTCGACGCTCCGGCGGTCTGTTGCGGCTCGTAGAGCGGGAACGCTGACCGGGCTTGGAAGCCGCGTGAGGCTGGCGAGCTGAAGGCGGCGCCTTGGTGGGCTGAGCTGGTCCAGCTTTAGCTTGACGGCTTGCGGAGGAGCTGGAACGCTTAGGCAGGAAATGTCGCATTGCCTGCGAAGCCTTCTGTGCCTCAGTGAAGCGCTCCGTGAACCCAACCACGGCGGAACCAAACAATCCTGAAGGCGAAATGGGCGCGTCCAGGAAAGCGGTCTTGTCCGCGTCCTTCATCTCAGTCAAATTAAGCCATAAATGGCGCTCCAACACCGTCAGGTTGGCCATACATCTGCCGATCGCCTGAGCATTAGCCTTGGTGGCGAGCAGGGCCAAGTCAGTGGCGCCGCGCAGATCCTTCAGAGCCTCGTTGTCAGGAACAGACTCGTCCAGGGAACGGAGGAGTTTGGCCTGGAAGACTTGAAGCACCGCCATAGAGTGCAGCGCTGACGCCGCCTGGCCGGCGGAGGCGAATGCTCGACCGGCGAGGCTGGATGTAGTGCGGCAGGCTTTGGAAGGGTGCACAGTCTTTGACTGCCATCCTCTGGTGGAGGGCGGGCAAAGGTGTGCAGCGACGGCTTCCTCGAGGGGAGGAAGGGTTTGATATCCTTTTTTCTGAGCGCCATCGACTACCGAGAGCGCTGGAGAAAAGGAGGATTTGGCGCGAGAAGAAAATGGCACCTTCCACGATTTTGTTAGCTCCTCGTGGACTTCTGGAAAGAAGGGAGCGGGTCTTTGAGCGGTCGGTTGACGGCGGTTCTCGAAGTACCACTCATCCAGTCGGCTTTTCGTGGGCTCCTCGGGCTGAGACCAGTCAATGCCGAGGTTGTCCACGGCCTTGGTGAGCAAGCGCATAAGCTCAGCGTCAACTGAGGTTATGCCGCCGCTAGCCATCCGCGTCGGGCGTGCTCCGAGGCGGCATCCGACCACCCGCTTCCGGATGCAGCAAGGGAAAGGCTGTCATCCTCTTCCTCCTCCGGTCCGCCGAACGAAACAGCAGCAGCCGCCATGCGAGGGGAGCCGTGCTGCTCGTCGACGAACAAGACGGGCGATGGCGAGGCACGCGGGGACATGCCCGGCGTGTGCTCGTCAGAGCGCTCCGGTGGCCTCTGGTTGCGACGTTTCTTCTTCCGTGGCTCTAGAGGCTGGGAGCACGGGACGGGATCCGCGTCGAAGCTGGCGAGCCGAGCCCGAAGGGTCTGCAGCGCCAGTTCGTCGCACTCAGGGCAGCCGCCCAGGTTGAGTGCAGCCTGCGTGTGGTCTCGTCCGAGACATGACACGCAGATGATGTGCCGATCCTCGTCCGCGATGAAACCTCTGCACGAGGCGCAGGAACGAGACATTTGGAACAACGTCTCGTGCTCTTTTTGAATGTGTAAAAAACACAGAAGGTATAAAAAGGATATAGTGCCGGATGGCGCAGCTGGAAGGCAGGCTGAAGGCGGAGAATCCGACGTCCTCAGGCCGCGTGTTCCGCTGGGTGCATGTCGACGGCAGGCTTCGATCCGGAGCTCAGCGATTGCAAGTCGCTGAAGAAGAATTAATCTGACTAACCTTGCGAGAGTGGGTCTTATATACCCTTGGCTATGCAAATTATGTTGCCCCTTGTGGCGGGAATTTGGAAGGACCTGATTGGTCCGTCCTGCCCCACGGTCTCGCTATAGGTTGCTGCAGTTGCAGCGGCACAGCCAATCAGCACGCAGCTGCTTCCTGCTGAGAGTTGTGCAGCTGCACTGCGTTTAAAAGGTATTTTTGGATAAAATTTGCTTCAATATCTCGAGGAAAAGGAATTCCCCCTTGCGTTTTAGCAAAACGCAATACGAGAGTACTCTCGTAAGGGAACCCCAGTACACCAGACCTTCACATCAACAGCAACTAGACCTCTGCAAACATGTCTAAGATTCACCCTGAGACTAAAGTTTTGATTATCAAGAGGCTGAAGACCAGATCCACTGCTGATGTGGCAGACACCTTCAATGTATCTCAGCGTCAAGTACAGAGGATAAAAAAAAGATTTGAAGAGACTGGAGACTTTTTTGACAAGCCCAGGTCAGGCAGACCCCCCTAGACAACTGCTCGAGAGGACTGTTTGTTGGCTCGAAAATCCATGGCCAGCCCATTTTCCACTGCAGCAGAGCTCCACGAGACCTGGTCACCTGAAGTCCCTGTGTCAACCAGAACAGTTTGTCGGATTCTGTCTTGAAATGGCCTCCATGGTCGAATCAGTGCCCAGAAGCCAGCACTAAACAAAAGACAATTGAAAAACCATGTGTCATTTGCCAAGGCCCATAGCCTGCTAAAAGAATGGACGCTGGAAAAGCAGCAGAAGGTGGATTTTTCAGATGACTCTTCTGTTGTATTACACCAAAGTCGCCGTAAATATTGCAGGAGACCTACTGAAGCCCGCATGGATCCAAGATTCACCCAGAAAACAGTGAAGTTTGGTGGCGGAAAAATCATGGTCTGGGGTTACATCCAGTATGGGGGTGTTCGAGAGATCTGCAGGGTGGAAGGCAACATCAATAGTCTAAAATACCAAGAAATCTTAGCTACCTCTTATATTCCCAACCATAAAAGAGGCCAAATTCTGCAGCAGGATGGTGCTCCATCGCATACTTCCATCTCCACATCAAAGTTCCTCAAGGCAAAGAAGATCAAGATGCTCCAGGATTGGCCAGCCCAGTCACCAGATATGAACATAATTGAGCATATCCGGGGTAGAATGAAAGAGGAAGCATGGAAGACGAAACCAAAGAATATTGATGAACTCTGGGAGGCATGCAAGACTGCTTTCTTTGCTATTCCTTATGACTTCATCAATAAATTATATGAATCCTTGCCAAACTGCATGGATGCAGTTCTTCAAGCTCATTGAAGTCATACAAGATATTACATTTGGATTAATATCTCACAGCACCCCTACTTAATTTGCTAATATTTTTTTGTATTTGCAGTAAATTTGTTCAATTTCTGTATAGGCAACAAAACTTTTGTCTTGCAAAAATTTGATCTTTTTCTCTTGATTAAATGATAAATCTTTTTTCAGTGAAACTAATTTATTTCAGTGAATTAAACATCATTTGGGAGGGTTTTAGCTTTTCATATGAACTATTTCTAAGACCAATTGATTAATTAAAAGTCAGGTCAATAGCAGGTGTTTCTACAAAATAGATAAGCGACAAGACTTTTGTCAGGGACTGTAGTGTATAAATAAAAAGCTGTAAGTATGATGTTGTTCACTTAAAGAAAACTACATGTATACTTGTAGTAGAAAACTAATAATTCAATTCAATTCAATTCAAAATTTATTTGTATAGCGCTTTTCACAATACAGTTTCAAAGCAGCTTTACAGAAAGTGCATTTCATAGATGAACAGTAAACATGTTAGAAAGACAATGTTAAAGAATAATAAACCAGTAGTTTACTGAGATCATACTTCAAAGTGCACTTTCATAAACTAAAAGAATGTGCTTCAAGTTTTTGACAAGTAAACTATTAGTATACCTATAAGACTTGTTGTATAGTTGCAGTACAAGCGAAAAACTTAGTTGTACTCAAAGTGTACTACTGTTACACTTAAAGCATACTTAAAAAGTATACTTTTATACTCTAAAAAGTGGTCCATGTAGTATTTGAATAGGACACTTACAAGTATACTTCTAGTACATTGATATAATTATACTTACTACATAAAGTATACTTGAAAATATTCTTGAACTTTACTTAATAAAATGAACTTAAAGTATACTTATTTTTCATAAGGATAGCCAGAAGCAAGTTATCTGAGTCTGAAGAACAGACATTAAGTATCTTAATTTAACTATTTCAAAATGAACATGCTCACATGCTCTTCATTTGAATTGGATACTTTAGTTTATTTGAAATAGTCAAGAACGTCAAATATTATTATACACATTCTTTAAAAAAGTTATCAAGAGTAAAATAGAAGTCCAGTGACAATATTGATCAGCAGAATGCAGAAATACAATGAACAATTAATTAATGTGAAATGTTACATATGCACATACATTTAAGTAAGTACTGTAGTTACGCTCCATTAATTTCTTGTTTCAGGGAAACTTGAATAACAGGACAGGAAGTAATTTTTCGTCAGCACACGGATGAGTGCTGGTGGTGCTGAACTCCTGGTGCTGCTGAACTCATACACCTTTGTCCCACTGAAGAGATAAATTTTATCTGGAAGAAAATAAATCAGTGAACATTATGAAATTGTACATTCATGCCAGAATTGAGTATTTGTATTGTTACAGATCTGTAGAAAAAGGAAGTTAGAAACACCTACCACCGATTAGGTGTGCTGCTGTAACCTCTCCAGTCACCGCCGGAAATCCATCTTCGAGTCGTTTGGGATTCCCTTTGTCCATTCTCTTCAGAAGCTCATTATAGCTACCAAAAAAGGGAAATTGTACATTCTTATGTCATTTTGGAGCAAATTTAATGGCTTTTGTTTATGATACGACACTTGACCCACCTGTAGTAATATGTGTCAGAGAAGAGCAGTGTTTTTCCTGAGGTTTTGTCGTAGACCGCAGCACTGACTTTTGTCACAGATGCTGGCAGACCAAAGCTGCTGAGAGGCTTGGGATAGCCTGGCTCAACATCAATGCTGTTAAAAGCCCAAACTTGTTTACCTATAAATCAGGCAATAAGTTTTGTTTTATTTTCCAGAGGTTGTAAATTGGAAAAGGGTGACTGTGGTTTCAGCATTCCCAGATTGTTTGAGAAGATACCTTTGAATAGGAAAAGTATTTTTTCAGGATTCTCGTAAGCAGCATCAATATTATCTGGGGCATTGGGCCACACATTCCTGATTAGATGTTTTGTCACTTCCACTCGAAGTGGAGACTTACGCCAGACAAAGCTGCACAGAGGATGTATACAAACACACACAGTTAGGTCCATATATATTTGGACACAGGCATAATTTTCATACTCTTGGCTCTGTATGCCACCAGAATAAAATTAAAATGAAACAACCAAGATGAATTTGAAGTGCAGACTTTCAGCTTTAATTCAAGGGGTTCACCCCCCGGCCCTTAATGCATCGTGTTTCCTTCTGGAGCATCAGTGAATGTTTGAACCTTTTTTAATAGTTGTGTTTGAGTCCCTCAATTGTCCTCAGTGTGAAAAGTTGGATCTCAAAATCATACAGTCATTGCTGGAGAGGGTTCAAATATGAAAAAGATGCTGGAAAACTGAAGAATGTGCTGGACCTGGAGGATTTTTCTGAAGAACATTGGGCAGTTTAACTGCTCAGGACAAGCAAAGGACTCATGAACAACCATCACAAAACAAAAAAACAGCCGTGGATCATCCAAGTAACGACACACAGCACTGAGAATCAATGGTTCATAAACTTTTGATTGGAGTCATTTTAATAAATTCAGCTGTTTTTTTTGTCTTGTGGACTATATGTAAACATTTTTATGTAAAATATCTTAATCAGGACAGTGCAAAATAAAAAAATAATCCATCATATTTAGTTCAAATTATTCCCATTTTCACAAATTCTGCAAGCAGTTCACATACTTTTTCTTGCCACTGTGTGTGTATATATATACATATATACATATGATTTTTATTTGTTTTATGTATTACCTGTCCTTGAAGAACATTGTTTCTCCCTTAAGTGCTGTAACTGCATCCAAGATCAGGCTAGGGTCACAAACATTAGGAGTCGTTGGTGTTGGACTAGGTCTAATGGTGGTTGTGTCTTCGTTTGGGCCTGAAAAAAATACCACATAGTAAAAAAACTACTGAATATGTTTCACTCAAATATTATGGATGTACTCTTGAAGCTCATATTACCATAGAGCGACTGAATCCCTGTAATGTCATCAGATGGCAGAGAGAAACGTTGTGGATCAGTGAAGCTGTATATGGGAAACATCAGAGCTCCAGGAACATTGGAATGAGAAAGACCCAAAGAGTGACCAAATTCATGGGCAGCCACCAAGAACAGATCATAACCTACAGAGAAATTAAGTGCCACTTTAGATTTTTACTTGAAACCAAAGAGGTGATTAAGACGAATCTCTGACAACTACATTTGGCAAAATTAAATGCACAAAACTAAACAAAAAAACTAATTACATTTATCTTTTGGTGAGCGGAAAGTGAAAACCTCATCATCATCGAAATGTGCATCTCCACCAATTCCAGGTGAGGGAGGGAAAGCATGAGCCAAAATGCCTTGTGGTCCATTAAATGGGAAAAAATCACCATGTTCTGTAGGAAAGAGTATGGCATTACACTGATTTTGAATATATAATATAATTAGATTTTGGAAATCAACTGAATCTGTGCTTTATTTTTAAGAAATTTCAGTTGCAATTAAAGGGATAGATCACCCAAAAATGAAAATTAGCCCATAATTTACTCACCCCCAAGTCATCCTAGGTGTATATGACATTCTTCTTTCAGACGAATAAAATCGGAGTTATATTACACAAGTCCAGGCTAATCCAAGCATTAGAATTTGATTCATAGTTGCTCTGTTTGAAGTCCATAAAAAGTGCATCTGTCCGTCAAATAACGTGCTCCACGCGGCTCCAGGGGGTTAATGAAGGCCTTCTGAAGCGAATCGACGCGTTTGTGTAAGAAAAATATTCATATTTAAAACTTTATCAAGTAGAGTTCCAGCCGATGGATTTCCTTTAAAAAGTGTTGAATGTTGAAAGTGAAACTCAAGATGCGTACGTGACGTCATGACGAGTGGACCTGGTCGCGTTAGTCTTTCGATCGACAGGGGAACTTTCAACTTTTTTTCCATAAAATGAACAGGGAAGGTGGTCGATCGAAAGTTTACTTGATAAAGTATTAAATATGGATATTTTTCTTACACAAACGCATCGATTCGCTTCAGAAGGCCTTTATTAACACCCCAGAGCCGCTTGGAGCACGTTATTTGATGGGCTGATGCACTTTTTATGGACTTCAAAAACAGAGCAACTATGAATCCAATTCTAATGCTTGGATTAGCCTGGACTTTTGTAAAATAACTCCGATTTTATTCATCTGAAAGAAGAATGTCATATACACCTAGGATGACTTGAGGGTGAGTAAATTATGGGCTAATTTTCATTTTTGGATGAACTATCCCTTTAAGGATGTAACAATTCACTCATTTTCCTCTATGAGTTGAATAGTATGTTGAATAGTTTGTGTTGGCCAGTAATTGATCAAATGATTGCGTGATCGTTTTTTGTTTCATACGATCATTCATTGAAACATTTGCCAGATATTTTAAATAAAAATGAAAATACTTTAATTAAATGGAAACTTCATTATTTAGTCTAATATAAATCTGCTATTTTGTTAGTATCAATGGCGAGAACAAAACATGATTTTGGTTTTCCCTTTTGTATATTTGCATATGTGGCGGACGTAGGCCAGTATGAGCTGTGCGTGTAAACCTCACTACCCTGGCCTCAAGAGGTGTAATAGCGACTGATTCTAGCAGCTGTGGTCTTTAGTGTCCTTGTTAGAGCGCCTGCCTCCCACGCCAGAGACCCCCATATCGAATCCTGCTAAAAGCGAGTTGAGTAGGACCAGTTATACATACGTAGTTATGGTATTATTTTTACAACACTAAGTTACGTCCATTACATTTGCAAAAATACAAAAGGGAAAACAGAAATCATGCTTTGTGCTCAATTGATACTAACAAAATAAGCTTTATATTACACTAAATAATGAAGTTTCCATTCAAGTATTTTCATTTTTATTTTGAAAATCTGGGAAATGTTTCAATGAATGATCGTATGGAACAAAAAACGATCATACGATTTACAACCGAGAAAAAAGTAAAATGAAAATTTGTTTAACATAATTAATCAAAACCTTAAAAGCACATGGTTAATAAAGAAAAAATAAACATAAATAAATGGATAGAGGGAACATACCTTTTGTAGCAAAGGAGATCATGATGTCAGCTGTGCCATTGGAGATACGGGTGAATCTCAGAGGAGTGACATCTGCCCACACTTGCAGGGCCTTTTTGATGGAATCATCCACCTCTGCTTCTGACATGTCAGGGGTGTAGTTCTTAATCCTGTGGAAAAAGTCCATATCTATCTGGTTCTTTTACTCTGTCTTTTTTCTGTGACACCAAAATAACTGATATCATACACACCTGTAGGTGAGATTGTTGGTCTGCCATTTGGGTCCGTCTACAAAGGTGGAGTACGCAGCAACATCTGGAACTCCACAGCGTGGCTTCTTCATCACCTCCAGTGTTTCTTCGTCCAGCCTTCCAGTGATCTCGAGCCCAAAAAACTCCTGCATCTCTTGCAATTTTTCAGTCAGTGGATCTGGCCGGGGGCGTCCTTGTCCAAAAGTTTCATATTCTACTTTATTTGCCGAATTAATATTTGGTTTTTCTTTATATCTCAGTTCGTAGAAGCTATTCAGGTAACTCTAAAGACAACAAAAACAGAATTATTGAAATAATTAGGCCTATAACAATAGACAAAACAATCAATAAGCATATATAAAAAATAAAAAAAACCTTTGCAATGTCATAATCATCATTGTCATAATCAACAAGCTTTTCAGTCGGTGCTGCGTGAATAACAAACACCAGGTTTGCAAGAAAACACAGCTGGCGGTGAATCCTCCTCATGTTAAGTTACTTCGTACGATTTTGAGCATTACTTCTGATTGATAAGTGGCTGATGGAGGCTTAAATACTCTGTGTTGAGCAACAGGTACAAGTAGCAGCCACAAATTCTGTGAGTAATCCATCAAATTGACAGGCAAGACAATAATAACAGGATTTTCAACTTTCTTGACACATCCTTTTTCTCTTTGTATTATTTCTCTTCCTCATGCCTTTATTTATAAGCAACATTTCTAAGCATTTCTATGTTTTATAAACAAAAACAAGGGCAACATGGTAATAATATAATGAGCTTTACTGGACTGTTATTCAACTTAAAATTACTAATCCAAATTTTCCAATTAAAAATCCAAATTTTCCAATTAAAAATCCAAATTTTCCAATTAAAAATCCAAAATACCACCACCTCACAGATAATAACAATATTAGGAAGAAAGTAAAAATAATAATAAATGTGATGGTTATGGCGTGGAATTTTGCTAATAAAAAAAAAAAACGTATAAGGGTTTTAACCTTTTTTTAACCTTAAAGGGGTATATATATATATATATATAGATAGATAGATAGATAGATATATAGATAGATAGATAGATAGATAGATAGATAGATAGATAGATAGATAGATAGATAGATAGATAGATAGATAGATAGATAGATAGATAGATAGATAGATAGATAGATAGATAGATAGATAGATAGATTGATAGATAGATAGATAGATAGATGAAATACACACATTTAAACCACCTCCTCTCATATCCTCAAAAGGGAAATGCTGACTTTATTTACTTATAAAATAGTAAAAGTTGTATTTAGGGACAGAATAAATCCATGGGAAATCCCTAATTTTTAGAAGAAAGCTGGGCATGTGTGCAAAGAGAGTGAGGTGTGCTTGGGGTGTTATGCAAGATCTGCAGGTAACGGCAATCGTTGTCACTCTTTATTGTCAAATGGATGATTAATATTTTATAATGAATGAACAAATGATGACTGAGGCTTTCTACCAATAATGCATATGTTATGAAAGTAGTGTCATGACAACTGTCATGAAAGTGGTCCACATGGCTTGTACAGTATATTTTAATTCTTCTGAAGCCTTATAGTTCTGTGTTGGGAACTATCATACTCTTTTTTTAATCATTATTATTTAACCTTTATGGGTAACCAAATAGTTGATGGGCCCCATTGACTTCCATAGTATGGAGAGAAAAAAATATTCTATGAAAGTGAATGTGGCCCATCAACTGTTTGATTACCGACATTCTTCAAAATATATTATTTTGTGTTTAACAGAAGAAAGAAATTCATACAGGTTTGGAAAGTTGATGGTGAGTAAATTATGACAATTTTCATTTTTGGATGAACTATCCTTTTAAGAACAAATTCTTATTTACAAGAACAGCTTGGCAGGAGAATAACATATAGGCATGGGCTACAATGATAATTATGGGTGGTGGATATATAGAACATGGATTAACTGAAAATTCAAATGAGTCACTAGGACACCAGAGTGGAGATTCCGGATTTGTGTAACACAGACAAATGGAGAATGTTGAAGGAAACATCTCTTAACTGTCATTAAATTAATATTACATTGACAAACTGTATTTGCAAACTGTATCTTATAGAGATGCTAAACTAGTTAACAGTACAATCAATGTGCAAATTACCTCAGCAATACTCTCTCTGTCTTCAGGTGGCGCTATTGGGTTGGTGTAACACCAAAGCTATAAGAACGCACAGCTTCATGTTGCTTCTCTTTCAAGAAACTGATGCTGTCTGTGTTTTTCTCCCCTCTTAAATACCCCACAGAAGGACTGATTTTGCAATACGAGATTGAGTCACATATTGCACCTTACGCCACAGGAAAGGAAATCTGGGAATGACAAACCACCAAACAGACGTTTTTAGCAATAGATTCTTCTTAACACACGTCATTTATAAAGGAAATATGTCAATGCCTATAGTTAAATTTTCTTGTGTCATTTATATAAAAAAAGTTATTTATATTATTTATAATATATATAAATATAATATTTATATATTAAGTCAACTCTTAAACAATCCAGGGACCCCCTAATATAATATTGCATTTAGCAGCTGATTTTCTTATTTTTCATATGTTTAAAGGGATAGTTCACCTAAAAATGAAAATTAGCCCATGATTTACTCACCCTCAAATCATCCTTGGTGTATATAACTTTCTTCTTTCAGATGAAAACAATCATAATTATATTAAAAATGTCCACGATCTTCCAAGCTTTATAATGGCAGTGCATGGCTGTTTCTGTTTTAAGTCCATAATAGTGCATCTATCCATCATTTGTAAAAGAAAAATATCCATATTTAAAACTTTACAAACTCTAACTGCTGTTAACCCCCCGGAGCTGTGTGGATTACTTTTATAATGGATAGATGCATTTTTATGGACTTCAAAACAGAAACAGACATTCACTGCCATTATAAAGCTTGTGTCACAGGTTGAAGGAGGATGAGGACAGAATTCAGGTTTTCACAACAATGTTTAATTATAAGGCGAGGAAGAAAGTAACAGTCGTTGTGACTATAGCACATACAAACAATAACTGACGATGAACTGAACAGAACAGGGAGTATAAATACACAGAGTGAAGGAAGGAACTTAACAGCCACTGGTGGAAGACAATTAACTAATCAGGGCTGAACGAACACAGGTGCAGACAGAGCATAATTGTTTCAGCTTGGAAGCTCGAGGACATTTTTTAATATAACTATGATTGGTTTCATCTGAAAGAAGAAAGTTATTTACACCTAGAATGACTTGAGTGTGAGTAAATCATGGACTTATTTTCATTTGTGGGTGAACTATCTTTTTAAGTTTAAAAAATGTATGCGAGTATAAAAATGTTTTAAATATTTTTTGGCAGCAACACTGTATAATAACTTTTATTAATGGCATTAACACAAACACTATTAATACTCCATGGAAGCAACTCAATTAATCTAATATGATATAAGGTATTGTAAGAAAAAAATTAATTATATTTAGAATTTATATAGAATTTTTTAAAGAAATTTCTGTTGTTTATTAAATGTTTTATACATAAATACCTACCACCTGGATATACTATATTGATTTGCAAAGTGTATAAAAAGTATTATCTTCATTCATTCTAAGAATTTGCAAGTTTATATAACTTCCAGAGAAACTGAAAAATTACAGTAAATACATTTTCACATATAACAATGGATACGTGCGCTTAAATTCTCCAGTCGAGTTCCCCAGGATTGGGCGAACCCTGTTGAGTCCTCCACAACCCGCGGCAGTCGGATGTGGCGGAGCGTCCGACGCCAGGTCTGGCACTTGTATGCATTGGTGGAACTTGTGTCAGGCTGGGTTCCATATGTTGCGACCCCTACGGCGGTCCCATATGTGTTTCTCCACGGTACAGCTTCCTATACGCCCCCACCTGGTGGAATGACCTGCCTATCTCAATTCGAGCAGCCGAGTCTGTAGCCATTTTCAAAAAACAGCTAAAGACATGTCTCTTCCAGCAGCACCTGACCAATCAAGAATAGCACTTAACATTCTATTCATTTTCTGTCTGTCTAATTTATTTATTAGGAAAAAAAAAATAAAAAATCTGTCCTGTGTGTTCTGTGTTAGATTCACTGAGACTTGTTACAGCACTTGCATACTGTTCCTTTGACTGTTCTAGTTGCTTCTATTGCTCTCACTTGTAAGTCGCTTTGGATAAAAGCGTCTGCTAAATGACTAAATGTAAATGTAAATGTAAATCTACTTGTTTGTGCTAAAGTTGAAACATTCAAAATACACAATTTAAATATACTCTTGTATTTAAGTTGAAATGCAGAATTCACTCAGCATACACTTCAAATGTATTTTGGTGACATTATAATTGCAATTAAATGAGTGTTGAACATTATACTGATAACAAACTGTGATTTTAAAACGCAGTGCAATGGCATTCCAAGTAAACTTGAAGTGTGCTAATGGCATCATTATAGTGTGCTTCAAATAGGCTACAATAAAGTAATCTTTATATATAAAGGCACAGCTTAAGAACATTAGACTATAAGAATATGCCTTTTACCAACATTTTACAGACACCCCACAGAATACCATTAACTTGCTTATCCAGTGAACATCAGCGAGAGAATGGGAACAGATATATGTCCATTGATTGTAGGAACCAGTACGGACTGGAATCAAACCCCAGTCGCTGCCACACAAGTGTACTCGCTATACCAGTTACGCCACCAGATATGGACCATGCAAATCTGGGGTTACTTTGTGTACTTTCATACGTTTACAAGTACTGCTATAAGCAAACAGATTTTTCCATCAACGACAGAACAAATGAAATGGATTTAAATACTGTGAATCTCTGAGAAAAGTTTCAATATAGGCACAGTAAGTGGTGCGTGAAAATAAACGTGAACACGAAAATGCGTTTACCTTGGAGCTGTAGAAGAAATAAAGCCAGCAGACACAACATTAAATATCATTGCAGAATGTTTTGCTTTTTACCTGACATGCTGCATTAGCCGGCATAACATTAGTTTTATTCTTGTGCACACACTAAAACAGATGGTTCTGTTCGTTGGTGTTGCGGATGGAATAAAACCATCCGTAACATTTCTCTTCTGCATGTATTTCAAATATATTTTAGTATTTATTTTTCACTAGGGTAGTAAATGCAATAACCATGGTATGTGTTGTAAGAACATATAAAGTACAGATAAAACTATATACAGCTTCTCATTATCATGGTTAGATCAATGTGTTCATGCTTACTATAAAATATACTGTAAAATGTATGATCCGGCATCATTTAAAAACTATAATCTCCATATGTATGCCTTTTACTTTATTTAGGATGAATCAAATTTCAGTCAAAAGTAAAAAAAATAAAAATAAAATAAAATAAAAAAAAGAAGAAGAAGGGATTTCAGTAAAGTGACTATGACATTTTGCATACAACTTTGATTCTTAGTAATTTACCATACATTAACAATCGGTCCATTACTTTGTAGGTGCGTTTGTCACAAATTTTCTTTTTTTTTTCTCATGCATCATCTAGAATTGAGGAAGCCCAGTGCGTTCAAAACATCTTATTTTTTCCTTTAATGTTGTAATGAGATGTGTGACATAAGCAGATGGGTTATGACAACTTACTGTGTAAGTCATTTGTGAATAGACTGTTTCTGCCTAAAGGCAAAACTAAATGTTTTGTGGGCTTATTTTATATAAAGATTATTATTGGTTATTTGAAAAGCTTCTTCAGTTCATTATGGTAAAATATCTATGTATGTTTTTCTGAGCACATATTAGGGCCAAAAACAAGCTAATTCATTATTTTAGTTTAATTTTACTACATTAGCATATATATTTTTATCATTAGCAGTTTAGTACTGTACTTTCTTTGCAGATTCATCATGTACTAAAATTAAATTAACGAACTAGATTGATGTACAAAACTATCAGGCTGTTTAGAACGTTTTAGGTTCTAATGGACAGCCTTAGCTAGAAGTATGAAATTTGCTAATTATAGGACAACATACAGCATACATTAATTAATGAAAAACAACACTGTATCTTTTGGGGAAGTTGGATTTAGACACGTAAAAAGCTACATTAGACCAAATGTGCACATACACACTTTCATCATCACTCAAACACCACTGAGGCAATTTATTTCAAAAGAATTTCATGGGAAATCTGAATAAATGGGAATCATGCAACAGGAAACCAATAAGCCAGATAAGCTGGAACAAAATAACTCACAATTTGGTTACCATCTCCATAGATGGTGTGCCGTCTGTTATTTCTCAGCACTGTGTTTGCTGCCATTCTCTTAGTTTTGGGGTCAAACTCCAGTTTTTGAGGTCCAACGAAGAAATACACACATCCTAGACAACAATGAAGAAAATTATTCAAAGGTCTGAAAATATGGCCTCGGTTTGGCTTAAATTTTAATGCACGATCTGATGATTATGCGCTGATTTTGTAATTAGCTGTGTTATATCAGTCACACGACCGCAATCCGCGCATACTCCGAGTCCTTACTACACTAAAATTCTCTCCAAAATGACTGTGCAGTTAAATGGACTAAACGAATTTAGATTTTGAATTCGAGTAACGTCTCGGTTACGTATGGTAACCCTCGTTCTCTTTCAGTCGGTCACTATGACATACGTCGGTTATGCCCCTCAGACCCCGTTCCGATGCGGGCGTGGAAATTCACGCAGGGAGAGTCACACTGCTGTTCCGCAAGACCCACTCAGCAGACTTATTGGATAACGCTGGGAAAGCGTGCCCGGAGGGACGCTGCAGAAGCCACATCATGCCCGGAGGAGTTACCATGTGGAGAATACAGGTATGGACTGGCCTTGGGCAGTGCAACATACGGAAGTCCCAGGGGTGGCCCCGGCCTGTTGCAGGCGGGGGAGCAACACCGTACTGAGACGGTAGAGGAACTCTGCCGAGGGAAAGACACAAGCTCGCCATAGGAAGCTGTACCGTGGAGAAACACATATGGGACCGCCGTAGGGGTCGCAACATATGGAACCCAGCCTGACACAAGTTCCACCAATGCATACAAGTGCCAGACCTGGCGTCGGACGCTCCGCCACATCCGACTGCCGCGGGTTGTGGAGGACTCAACAGGGTTCGCCCAATCCTGGGGAACTCGACTGGAGAATTTAAGCGCACGTATCCGGTCCATGGGGAAGGGAATGGCGCAGCAAGCCGACACTAGAACGGGCACATCAGTGTTGCTGATTATGGGAAGCGAGCACACGAGAAGCAACAGGTTCTACACGTAGGCTATAAAACCTAGTGAACGTGTTTGGTGTCGCCCAGCCCGCAGCTCTACAAATGTCTGTCAGCGAGGCGCCACGAGCCAGGGCCCAGGAAGAAGCTACACCCCGAGCGGGCAGGGCACGTCTTGGGATTCATACGCCAAGACGATGGCATCCACTATCCAGTGGGCCATCCTCTGCTTGGAGACAGTCTTTCCCTTCTGCTGTCCTCCATAACAGACGAAGAGCTGCTCTGAGGTCCTAAAGCTTTGCGTTCTGTCAACATAGACGCGCAGGGCGCGAACTGGACAGAGAAAAGCCAGGGCTGGGTCTGCCTCCTCCGAGGGCAGCGCTTGCAGGCTCACCACTTGATCCCGAAAGGGAGTAGTGGGAACCTTGGGCACATATCCAGGCCGGGGTCTCAGGGTTACCTGAGAGTTACCTGGCCCGAATTCCAGGCACGATTCGTCGACCGAAAATGCCTGCAGGTCCCCTACCCTCTTAACCGAGGCCAATGCAACCAGGAGTATTGTCTTTAGAGACATGATTTTCAGCTCAGCTGACTGCAAAGGCTCGAAGGGCGCCCTCTGCAGTGCGGTCAGCACCAGAGTTAAGTCCCAAGAGGGTATAGAGGGAGGACGAGGCAGATTTAATCTCCTCGCCCCCCCTCAGGCACCTGACGATCAGATCGTGCTTGCCTAAGGACTCACCATTTACCAGGTCATGATTTGCGGCGATGGCGGCAACATATAGCTTGAGAGTGGAGGGAGACAGCCTTCGCTCCAACCCGTCTTGAAGAAAAGAGAGCACAGATCTGACCGAACACTTTCGGGGGTCTTCTCGGCGAGAAGAGCACCAATCGACGAACAGGTTCCACTTCAACGCATACAGCCATCTCGTAGAGGGGGCTCTGGCGGAAGTGATGGTGTCAACTACCGCTTGCGGTAGGTCACCTAGAACCTCCACGTCCCATCCAGGGACCAGACATGGAGTTTCCAGAGGTCCGGACGCGGGTGCCACATGGTGCCCCGTCTCTGAGTTAGGAGGTCCTTCCTCAGAGGAATGGGCCAGGGAGGTGCTGTCGCGAGGAGCACTAGTTCCGGGAACCAAGTCCTGTTGGGCCAATACGGAGCTACCAAGAGGAGCTGCTCCTCGTCCTCCCTGACCTTGCATAGTGTCTGTGCAAGAAGGCTCACTGGGGGAAACGAATATTTGCGTAGGCCCCGGGGCCAGCTGTGTGCCACTGCGTCCATGCCGAGGGTTCCCTCGGTCAGGGAATAAAACAACTGGCAGTGGGTCGTGTCGGGGGCGGCAAACAGGTTGATCTGTGCGGCCCCAAAGCGACTCCAGATCAGCTGGACCACCTGGGGGTGGAGTCTCCACTCTCCGGGGAGCACCGGTAACCGTGACAGCTCGTTGGCCGCACGATTGAGCGGGCCCGGAATGTGAATGGCACGAAGGGACCTCCGATGCTTCTGACTCCACAGGAGGAGATGGCGGGCGAGTTGGACATGCGGTGGGAGCGTAGACCTCCCTGTTTGTTGATGTATGCAACGGCCGCAGTGCTGTCCGTCCGGACCAGAACGTGTTTGTCTTTGAGCGGTGCTTTAAAGCGGCTGAGAGCAAGACGAACTGCCAGCAACTCCAGGCAATTGATATGCCACTGCAGTTGGGGCCCCATCCACAAACCCGAAACTGCAAGCCGTTGTACGTGGCACCCCAGCCGGTGGATGAGGCATCCGTGGAGACAACAGAATGCCTGGACACTTGTTCTAGGGGCACACTTGCCCGTAGAAATGAAGGGTCCGACCACGGGCTGAAGGTTTGGCGGCATCTCGGCGTCACTTGGACACGGAGGGACCTGCTGTGCCACGCCCATCTCGGGACTTGGTCGTGTAGCCAGCGTTGAAACGGTCTCATATGGAGCAGCCCTAGCGGCGTTACTGCGGCTGCTGCTGCCATATGCCCCAGGAGCCTCTGAAATTGTTTCAGTGGTACCGCTGTGCTGCGTTTGAATGAATTCAAGCAGTTCAACACCTCGGTGAGGCGCGCTGTCATGGCAACCGAGTTGATCTCCATCCAGAGAAAAGAGATCCTCTGTACGGGACAGAGTTTGCTCTTCTCCCGGTTGACCCAAAGACCCAACTGGCTGAGGTGCCGAAGCACCATGTCCCTATGTTCGCACATCTGACCCCGCGACTGAGCAAGGATCAGCCAGTCGTCGAGGTAGTTGAGAAGGCGAACACCACGCTCTCTCATGGGAGCAATGGCCACCTCCGCAACTTTCGTGAAGACACAGGGCGACAGGGAAAGCCCGAAGGGCAGGACTTTGTACTGATATGCTCGTCTGTCGAATGCAAAGCGTAGAAACGGTCTGTGTCGAGGGAGAATCGCTGCAAACCAATCTTGGGGACGGACGCACCTGAAGATGCGCTTCTACGTCAACATTCGGAACGGCATTCTGTGTAAGGAGCGGTTCAAGTATCGCAGATCCAAGATCGGTCGTAACCCACCACCTTTCTTGGGTATAATGAAGTACGGGCTGTAGAACCCGGACATATCGGCTGGAGGGACCGGCTCTATAGCGTCCTTCGCCACTAGGACAGCGATCTCCGCCCAAAGTACAGGGGCGTTCTCCCTTGTTACAGACGTGAAGTGAACGCCCCTGAACTTGGGGGGACACCGGGCAAACTGAATCGCATAGCCGAGTCTGAAGGTGCGGATGAGCCAGGCTGGGGAGCGCTAGCCAGGCCCCCAGAGACCGTACAAGTGGGGTCATCGGCCCCACAGACGTACCCGCAGCGGGGAAGCATAGCGGAACGCAGGGACCTGTGGACGACATGGGAGTGGTCCTTGGAGGGGTCTGGGTGAGTGACACACGAACCTGCATCCGCTGGGGTGGCGGGCGAGTGTGAGGAGGCACATTGAGTGCGTCCCGACAGCCAACACCCCTTGCTGGTGAAGGTAGAGTCGTCCGAGGGGAACGCGGCATGGTAGCGTCACATACCGCCAGACGCGCGCTCTTTGCTCTTTGGGTGGAACGGAAATAACAGAACCAAAAATTCTCCCCCGGCCCTCCTCCGGGGGAAGGAGTGGTGCTGCAGCCATCTCCTGAAGACCAGTTTCCTCCATCTCTGGGTGGCCCGGTTCAGGGTCTCTTATGACGGCGCTTGCCACCTGGCTTGGCAGCGGCCTGAGCGGGCTGGACGTCCTTCCCGCAGCCGGCTCCAGGCCTCCGCCTTGGTGGACGTCCTCGGCGACGGGCAGACGGAGGTGCTGCTGCTGGGGAAGGATGTGTTTGATCACCTACGTCTGCTTCTGGACGGCCGAGAACTGTTGGGCGACGCTCTCGACCGTGTCGCCGAACAATCCGGCCGACGAAACGGGGGAGTCCAAGAACCGGTTCTTGCCGGTCTCCCTCATATCGGCCAAGGTTAACCAGAGATGTCATTCCTGGACCACTAAGGTGGACATCGCCTGACCAACGGAACGGGCGGAGACTCATCCCACGCTCAACCGGTGGGATCCCCTCATACCCCTTGGCCTGCTCGCAGTCAAGGGTAGCGAGGAGGGAGGAGCCACCAGGTCTGTTTCTGGCAATAAAGGGTGTCGTCCACGACCTGGTAAGCTCCTCATGCACTTCCGGAAAGATTCCCCCCCCCCCCCCCCCCCCCCCAGAAACTAATCATCCAACCTAGAATGTTCGGGATGTGGTGGAGGGTTCCACGCAAGCCCGACCTTTTCGGCGGCCCGGGAAAGCATATCCGTCAACTCGGGGTCCGGTTCAACCACAGCCACTCTCCCAGAGGGAGGTAGTGCAGATGAATCATCATCCTCCGAGGACTGGGACTCCACCTTCGATGCAGCGATCGACATCTGCTCGTCGCGGGTGCCCCGAAGGAGATCGCCGGCCGCCCACGAGCGGGACCAGCGACCTCCTCCGGAAAGCACCACCGGCTGCGGCGCTTGTGAGGGTTCAGGGGCTTGCGGAGGTATGCTCGGTGGGTTTGCCCTGACCGTGATCCTCAGGTCACCCCGGCCATCCGTCGAAGTAGGTATATCCTGGGGGATAGCTCTAGATCGAGGCATGGGGAGGGGGACTCCGCCTTCCTGGAGGTAGGTGAGTCTCGACCTAAGCGCCGCGATAGTCATGTTCCCGCAGTGAGAACATGAACTATCCACAAACGCTGCCTCAGCATGCTGAACGCCCAAACACATGAGACAGCGATTGTGACCGTCAGTGGGCGAGAGGGAACGACCGCATCCAGAAACGCACGGTTTGAATGACATCTTGAAAAAGACGTAGGGTCAAACCGTGTTGCTCTTTTTGTGAGGAAACACTCTTTTCAGAAGTGCTGAAGCACCCAGGGAAGACCGCGGCAACACACAGGAGATAGTGCAGCCTGTGTTTGCACTCAATGGAAACGCCCACCGAACCGACAGGTTGCTGTGAGAACAGCAGTTGTTTCTCTTCAATGCAGCTGAGTCTTGCGGTCGCGCTGGATAATGCCGTCACACCAGCACAGCGTCCCTCTTCTCTCTCTCTCTCTGTTAATCTCTGAATTCGCTTGATATCGCTGAATGCAGGAAGCAGTCTGAAACTCTTCATCAACACTGTTCGGCTCCGAAGTGAATGACGTCAGTGCATTGCTCTCGCTTCCTATTTATACCCGCGGCGGGGGCGGAGCGCGAGATGCAAATCTCGCACGCCAATGGCCCATTGGCCCGTTCTCTAAATCTCGAAGCTGATAGGGGCTCTCTGAAGTGATCCCAATTCGTCGGTATAACCGACGTACGTCGTAGTGACCGACTGAAAGGGAACTGTAGTAACTCGAGGAATTGTTTCAGCCCTTATATAATATGGGCTATATATAATATAATTATATATATATAATGGCCCCTTTTTATATTAGGTGTCCTTAAGTACTATGTACTTACATAAAAAAAAATAAGTACAATGTACTTACTGTGTTCAAAATATATTGCAAAACACTTTTGCTGATATTGAGGTGGGATACGGGTAGAGTTATGGACAGGTGTGGTGGTATGGGTACGTTTGGGTGTAAGGGAAGTGTCAACTGTGTAATTACAAATGTAACTACAGAAATTAATTACAGAAGTAATTACATGCAGGTATTTTTAATAGAGTCATTTTAAATAGAAATGGCTGGTTAAGCTAAAATGGGTCACAGTTTTCAGCTAAAATTGGCTGCATCACACACACACACACACACACACACACACACACATACACACACACATTTTACACAGAAATTGAGGGTGAAAAATAGGTTTATAGGCTTAGATATGTATCCATACATTTTAAAAGAAAATTGCATTGCAGACAGTATGGCAGGAGGACAAGCAAAGAAATTAAACAATGAGATAAGAAGAGAGAAGAGAAATGGAAAGAAAAGAATGTTTAAAAAAAGTACAAAAAAACTTTAAAAAAAAGAGGGTCGCTCTAAAAAAAGTTTGAAAACCACTGGCCTAGTGCATCCCAAATTTTTCAACATTAAAATTGTAATAAAATAATTATTTATATATATTAAACATTTTTATTTAATAATATAATATAATAATGGCCTTTAGAAAAATGTTTTTTGAGGAGGTTGGGTAGGGCACTATAGGCCCCTGTGGCTTAAGCTTTTGTTCTTAATGGCATTTTTCCCTTCCATTACTTTTACTTTTATACTTTAAGTAGTTTTGAAACCAGTACTTTTACTTGAGTAAAAAGCTTGAGTTGATACTTTAGCTTACTAACAGAAGTCTTTTTAAACCCTAGTATCTATATTTCTACTGGAGTAATGCTGCTCGGCCATGGTAACCCATTCCATGAAGCTCTCTCACACTGTTCTTGAGCTAATCTGAAGGCCACACAAAGTTTGGAGTTCTGTAGCAATTGAAAGATGGCAATGCCTCAGCATGTGTGCCATGCAGAAAGATGTGTGCCTCAGCATGCTCTGACCCCGCTCTACGAGTTTATGTGTCCTGTTGCTGTTGTTCCCAATTGCTTCCACTTTGTTATAATACCACTAACAGTTGACTGTGGAATATTTAGTAGTGTGAAAATTTCACGAATGGATTTATTGCACTGGTGGCAGCCTATCACAGTACCACGCTTGAATTCACTGAGCTCCTGAGAGTGACCCATTCTTTGTTTGTAGAAACGTCTGCATGTCTAGGTGCTTGATTTTATACACCTTTGGCCGTGGAAATGATTGGAACACCTGAATTCAATGATTTGGAAGGGTGTTCCAATACTTACAATACAATACAATACTACAAAAATCTTGTCGCTTGTGTACAAATTGACCTGAAGTGTCGCTGAAATATATTTCTAATCAAGATTGTTTTTACAAGAAATGGCTCAGTTTAATCCCAACAGCTTTTGTAATAATGTTTCAGTGACAAAACAAAACTGTCAAAAATTATTATTATATTCACAGCCTGGTAAAGCCCATTGAGTCAATTTTTGCAAAGACATAAGTGTTGTCGCCTTGTCATATGAGCTTCACCTGCGACTAATAATGGATCAGTTAGGTCTCAGGTGTGTATAAAAAGAAAGTTTCGGTTACTAATGTAACCTCGGTTCCCTAAGAAGAGGGAACGAGTATTGCGTTTTGCTAAAACGCAAGGGGGAATTCCTTTTCCTCGAGATATTGAAGCAAATTTTATCCAAAAATACCTTTTAAACGCAGTGCAGCTGCACAACTCTCAGCAGGAAGCAGCTGCGTGCTGATTGGCTGTGCCGCTGCAACTGCAGCAACCTATAGCGAGACCGTGGGGCAGGACGGACCAATCAGGTCCTTCCAAATTCCCGCCACAAGGGGCAACATAATTTGCATAGCCAAGGGTATATAAGACCCACTCTCGCAAGGTTAGTCAGGTTAATCGACTGAAGCGACTCCTGAGCAAGTGAGCAAGCACGGCAAGCAAAACGCAATACTCGTTCCCTCTTCTTAGGGAACCGAGGTTACATTAGTAACCGAAACGTTCCCTTACGAGAGTACTCTCGTATTGCGTTTTGCTAAAACGCAAGGGGGACCAATGCAAAACGCCGTGCTTGCTTAATGGCTCTAAGGCCGACGACACCAAACCCAGGCTAACCTAGGTGGGCCCGTAATATGATATCAATAATTCAGAGTGAGCCAGACCTGAGTCGGGCCCTAATGAGAATGAACACGATATACGTGCAATAATAAGAATAGACCAGACATAGTCGGGTCAGGAATAATGAGTGGCCAGATAATTCGAGCCATATAAGGAATATACTTATGACTTATACAATATCCAACCCAGGCCGGACTTATCGAGCCTTAAGGGGTTAAATCTGTTTACACAGCAAAAAGCCCGGCTTGTAAAGCCGGAACATCTAAATTATAGAATCTGATAAAAGTGGACGGGGAGGCCCAGCCTGCCGCCGCACAGATATCGTTCAGAGAAATGCCAGTAGACCAAGCCCACGAAGAGGCCATGCCTCTAGTAGAATGGGCTTTAATGCCTAAGGGGCAGCTGAGATCTTTAGACTCATAGGCCAGTGAGATAGCATCCACTATCCAACGTGACAAGGTCTGCTTTGTGGCCGCGCACCCTCGGGTGCGGCCGCCAAAGCACACAAAGAGCTGTTCAGTTTGCCTGTAAACAGCGGAACGCTCTATGTATATTCTCAGCGCTCTGACAGGACAGAGCAAATTAGCATCTATTTCATCTGACTGTGATGAAAGTGCCGAAAGTGAAATGACCTGTGCTCTGAACGGAGTTGAAAGCACTTTAGGTACGTATCCATGTCTTGGTTTGAGGACGACTTTGGAGTCGTTTGGCCCAAATTCCAGACATGAGGCGCTCACAGAGAGCGCGTGCAAATCACCCACTCGCTTAACTGATGCGATCGCTAGCAGAAAAGCGGTCTTTAGTGACAGGAGCTTTAAGCTCACTGAATGCAGAGGCTCAAATGCAGAGCTCTTCATGGCATCCAGGACCGTGGACAGGTCCCATATAGGGACAGAAGGGGGGCGAGGTGGGTGTAGCCTTCCAGCCCCCTTAAGGAAGCGAACAATGAGATCGTTCTTTCCTAGTGACAGTCCGTTCACTTGAATGTGATACGCTGCTATAGCAGCCACATAAACTTTGAGCGTGGAGGGGGAGCGACCCGCGTCCAGAAGCTCTTGTAAAAATGTAAGCACCTCTGACACTGCACAATCATGTGGGGTCAGACTTCGCGCTTTACACCAGTCTGAAAAGACTGACCATTTGCCTGAATAGAGCCGCCTAGTCGTGGGGGCTCTAGCTTCAGTAATAGTATTCATTACGCTTTCAGAGAGGTTCTCATGTACCCGTTGATGGGCCAAACATGAAGCGCCCATAGATCGGGACGGGGATGCCAGATCTGCCGTTCCGCCTGCATGAGGAGGTCTCTCCTCAGCGGAATCGGCCACGGAGCTGCATCTGACATCTGACTCAGCAGTGAGAACCAAGGTTGGTTTCTCCAAAGCGGGGCTATTAAAAGCACAGCGCAATTGCTCTCCCTGATCCTCTCTATGACCTGAGGTAACATTGAGACTGGGGGAAAAGCATAAAGAGGAAGGTTGGGCCTTTCGTGGGCCAACGCATCCTCGTGCTTGGTGAAATATATTCGGCATTGAGCATTGTCTTGTGAGGCGAAAAGATCCACTTTTGCCTCTCCAAACTTGCCCCAAATTATCTGAATTATATTTGGGTGAAGAGACCACTCTGCAGGGGACACTTTGCCCCTGGACAGCATGTCCGGACCCAAATTCAGAATGCCTGGCACGTGAGTCGCTCTCAGCGAGCTCAGATTGTGCTCTGCCCATATTAGGGCTTCTTCCGCCATTGAGTGCAGATCGACAGATCTCAGACCGCCTTGGCGATTTATATAGGCTACCACCGACCTGCTGTCCGTTCGGATCAGGACATGGTGGTATTTTATGTACGGAAGGAAAGCTCTTAGCGATATCGTGAACGCTTTCATCTCTAGACAGTTTATATGAAGGCTCTTCTCCGAGTCTGACCAGAGACCGGAGATCGGCCTGCCCTCGTGAAGGGCTCCCCAACCTAGGTTGGATGCATCTGTCGAGATAACTTTCCACTTCGTAACAGTGCCCACACTCACGCCCGTCCTGTACCAGGCGGGATTTTTCCAAGGAGCCAGAGCTAACATACAGCTGTGGTCTACCCTGATTCGTAATCGGCCCGAAAGCCATGCGTGAGCTGGAACGCGGCGATTCAGCCAGCGCTGTAGAGGGCGCATGTGTAACAGACCCAGTCTGAGCACTGGCGCCGCCGAGGCCATGAGACCCAACATCCTCTGAAAATATTTGAGAGGAATGCGTGCACCGGACCTGAGGGAAACCGCTCGGTTCCGAACAGAGAGCGCGCGCTGTGACGTCAGCCGCGCGCTCATCTGCAGTGAGTCCACTACTGTTCCCAGAAACGAAACTTTCTGTGTGGGAGACAATAAGCTCTTTGCCACATTGATTCTGAGTCCCAAACATTGTAAATGGTTGAGAAGCCAAGATCTGTGGTCTAATAACTGTATCTCTGACTGAGCTATTATGAGCCAGTCGTCGAGATAGTTGAGAATTCTCACCCCCCGAAGCCTCAGCGGGGTTAGCGCCGCTTCCATGCACTTTGTAAACGTGCGAGGGGCTAGGGATAGACCAAAAGGTAGCACCTTGTATTGGTAAGCTTTCCCCTCGAAGGCGAATCTCAAGAATGGCCTGTGATGGGGGGCTATTTGTATGTGAAAATAGGCATCCTCTAGATCCACAGTGAAAAACCAATCTCCCGGGCGAATGTGCGCGAGGATTTGTTTCATTCTCAACATTCTGAACGGGCGCTTCATAAGGGCTTTGTTCAAATGTCTGAGGTCTAGGATGGGTCTTAGACCACCGTCCTTTTTTGGAACAAGGAAGTAACGGCTGTAAAAGCCAGACTCGCTCTGTGAGGGGTGTACGGCTTCTACCGCTCCCTTTATTAACAGTTTTGATATCTCGGTTCGAAGCACGTGACTTTTGTCGCTTCTCACCGTTGTCTCTTCCACGGCGCGAAAGCGCGGTGGTCTGCGAGCAAACTGTAGCGAGTAACCTCGTTCTATTATGTTCAACACCCATTTCGAAATGCCGGGAATGGCCCGCCAGGCCTCGGCCTTCGAAGCCAGGTGCTGAATTAATCTGTGGGGCGAGTCGCTGAGTAACAGGGACTCGGTGGCCCGATAACTTTGCGCTAAGTTGGCGCTTATGAGGGAATTGTTTCCCGCCGCCTGAGTGCAGGGGGCCGGGGGACATTGAGTATTGGTGCTTGTGTACAGGCGAGCGCGCTTGAGTGCGGGCTCGTTGACTGTGAGAGTAATGTTTCCAAACACCTGAGTGCAGGGGGCTGGGGAACATGGGGGAGTGCTTGAGTGTAGGGGTACATGCTTTAATGCTGGCACACTGCCTACAGAGAAAAAGCTCTTTTTGTGACTCATATGGGTCGCCGTGAAAACGGCGTTTGTGTACAGGCGAGCGCGCTTGCTTGCGGGCTCGTTGGCTGTGAATGTGGCGTTCCCAGCCGCCTTGAAGGGAGCCGGGGAACGTTTTAGAAGAGAGCGAGGCGGTGCACCGGCCAAAGCGAGCACTATCCGCCTTCTCTTCATACCTCTGGCTAGGACGGCTTCGGAGGCTCAGGTTTTCGACACATTGCTGGGTCGTGGACCTCGACGCTCCGGCGGTCTGTTGCGGCTCGTAGAGCGGGAACGCTGACCGGGCTTGGAAGCCGCGTGAGGCTGGCGAGCTGAAGGCGGCGCCTTGGTGGGCTGAGCTGGTCGAGCTTTAGCTTGACGGCTTGCGGAGGAGCTGGAACGCTTAGGCAGGAAATGTCGCATTGCCTGCGAAGCCTTCTGTGCCTCAGTGAAGCGCTCCGTGAACCCAACCACGGCGGAACCAAACAATCCTGAAGGCGAAATGGGCGCGTCCAGGAAAGCGGTCTTGTCCGCGTCCTTCATCTCAGTCAAATTAAGCCATAAATGGCGCTCCAACACCGTCAGGTTGGCCATACATCTGCCGATCGCCTGAGCATTAGCCTTGGTGGCGAGCAGGGCCAAGTCAGTGGCGCCGCGCAGATCCTTCAGAGCCTCGTTGTCAGGAACAGACTCGTCCAGGGAACGGAGGAGTTTGGCCTGGAAGACTTGAAGCACCGCCATAGAGTGCAGCGCTGACGCCGCCTGGCCGGCGGAGGCGAATGCTCGACCGGCGAGGCTGGACGTAGTGCGGCAGGCTTTGGAAGGGTGCACAGTCTTTGACTGCCATCCTCTGGTGGAGGGCGGGCAAAGGTGTGCAGCGACGGCTTCCTCGAGGGGAGGAAGGGTTTGATATCCTTTTTTCTGAGCGCCATCGACTACCGAGAGCGCTGGAGAAAAGGAGGATTTGGCGCGAGAAGAAAATGGCGCCTTCCACGATTTTGTTAGCTCCTCGTGGACTTCTGGAAAGAAGGGAGCGGGTCTTTGAGCGGTCGGTTGACGGCGGTTCTCGAAGTACCACTCATCCAGTCGGCTTTTCGTGGGCTCCTCGGGCTGAGACCAGTCAATGCCGAGGTTGTCCACGGCCTTGGTGAGCAAGCGCATAAGCTCAGCGTCAACTGAGGTTATGCCGCCGCTAGCCGTCCGCGTCGGGCGTGCTCCGAGGCGGCATCCGACCACCCGCTTCCGGATGCAGCAAGGGAAAGGCTGTCATCCTCTTCCTCCTCCGGTCCGCCGAACGAAACAGCAGCAGCCGCCATGCGAGGGGAGCCGTGCTGCTCGTCGACGAACAAGACGGGCGATGGCGAGGCACGCGGGGACATGCCCGGCGTGTGCTCGTCAGAGCGCTCCGGTGGCCTCTGGTTGCGACGTTTCTTCTTCCGTGGCTCTAGAGGCTGGGAGCACGGGACGGGATCCGCGTCGAAGCTGGCGAGCCGAGCCCGAAGGGTCTGCAGCGCCAGTTCGTCGCACTCAGGGCAGCCGCCCAGGTTGAGTGCAGCCTGCGTGTGGTCTCGTCCGAGACATGACACGCAGATGATGTGCCGATCCTCGTCCGCGATGAAACCTCTGCACGAGGCGCAGGAACGAGACATTTGGAACAACGTCTCGTGCTCTTTTTGAATGTGTAAAAAACACAGAAGGTATAAAAAGGATATAGTGCCGGATGGCGCAGCTGGAAGGCAGGCTGAAGGCGGAGAATCCGACGTCCTCAGGCCGCGTGTTCCGCTGGGTGCATGTCGACGGCAGGCTTCGATCCGGAGCTCAGCGATTGCAAGTCGCTGAAGAAGAATTAATCTGACTAACCTTGCGAGAGTGGGTCTTATATACCCTTGGCTATGCAAATTATGTTGCCCCTTGTGGCGGGAATTTGGAAGGACCTGATTGGTCCGTCCTGCCCCACGGTCTCGCTATAGGTTGCTGCAGTTGCAGCGGCACAGCCAATCAGCACGCAGCTGCTTCCTGCTGAGAGTTGTGCAGCTGCACTGCGTTTAAAAGGTATTTTTGGATAAAATTTGCTTCAATATCTCGAGGAAAAGGAATTCCCCCTTGCGTTTTAGCAAAACGCAATACGAGAGTACTCTCGTAAGGGAACCCCAGTACACCAGACCTTCACATCAACAGCAACTAGACCTCTGCAAACATGTCTAAGATTCACCCTGAGACTAAAGTTTTGATTATCAAGAGGCTGAAGACCAGATCCACTGCTGATGTGGCAGACACCTTCAATGTATCTCAGTACAGAGGATAAAAAAAAGATTTGAAGAGACTGGAGACTTTTTTGACAAGCCCAGGTCAGGCAGACCCCCCTAGACAACTGCTCGAGAGGACCGTTTGTTGGCTCGAAAATCCATGGCCAGCCCATTTTCCACTGCAGCAGAGCTCCACGAGACCTGGTCACCTGAAGTCCCTGTGTCAACCAGAACAGTTTGTCGGATTCTGTCTTGAAATGGCCTCCATGGTCGAATCAGTGCCCAGAAGCCAGCACTAAACAAAAGACAATTGAAAAACCATGTGTCATTTGCCAAGGCCCATAGCCTGCTAAAAGGATGGACGCTGGAAAAGCGGCAGAAGGTGGATTTTTCAGATGACTCTTCTGTTGTATTACACCAAAGTCGCCGTAAATATTGCAGGAGACCTACTGAAGCCCGCATGGATCCAAGATTCACCCAGAAAACAGTGAAGTTTGGTGGCGGAAAAATCCTGGTCTGGGGTTACATCCAGTATGGGGGTGTTCGAGAGATCTGCAGGGTGGAAGGCAACATCAATAGTCTAAAATACCAAGAAATCTTAGCTACCTCTTATATTCCCAACCATAAAAGAGGCCAAATTCTGCAGCAGGATGGTGCTCCATCGCATACTTCCATCTCCACATCAAAGTTCCTCAAGGCAAAGAAGATCAAGATGCTCCAGGATTGGCCAGCCCAGTCACCAGATATGAACATAATTGAGCATATCCGGGGTAGAATGAAAGAGGAAGCATGGAAGACGAAACCAAAGAATATTGATGAACTCTGGGAGGCATGCAAGACTGCTTTCTTTGCTATTCCTTATGACTTCATCAATAAATTATATGAATCCTTGCCAAACTGCATGGATGCAGTTCTTCAAGCTCATTGAAGTCATACAAGATATTACATTTGGATTAATATCTCACAGCACCCCTACTTAATTTGCTAATATTTTTTTGTATTTGCAGTAAATTTGTTCAATTTCTGTATAGGCAACAAAACTTTTGTCTTGCAAAAATTTGATCTTTTTCTCTTGATTAAATGATAAATCTTTTTTCAGTGAAACTAATTTATTTCAGTGAATTAAACATCATTTGGGAGGGTTTTAGCTTTTCATATGAACTATTTCTAAGACCAATTGATTAATTAAAAGTCAGGTCAATAGCAGGTGTTTCTACAAAATAGATAAGCGACAAGACTTTTGTCAGGGACTGTAGTGTATAAATAAAAAGCTGTAAGTATGATGTTGTTCACTTAAAGAAAACTACATGTATACTTGTAGTAGAAAACTAATAATTCAATTCAATTCAATTCAAAATTTATTTGTATAGCGCTTTTCACAATACAGTTTCAAAGCAGCTTTACAGAAAGTGCATTTCATAGATGAACAGTAAACATGTTAGAAAGACAATGTTAAAGAATAATAAACCAGTAGTTTACTGAGATCATACTTCAAAGTGCACTTTCATAAACTAAAAGAATGTGCTTCAAGTTTTTGACAAGTAAACTATTAGTATACCTATAAGACTTGTTGTATAGTTGCAGTACAAGCGAAAAACTTAGTTGTACTCAAAGTGTACTACTGTTACACTTAAAGCATACTTAAAAAGTATACTTTTATACTCTAAAAAGTGGTCCATGTAGTATTTGAATAGGACACTTACAAGTATACTTCTAGTACATTGATATAATTATACTTACTACATAAAGTATACTTGAAAATATTCTTGAACTTTACTTAATAAAATGAACTTAAAGTATACTTATTTTTCATAAGGATAGCCAGAAGCAAGTTATCTGAGTCTGAAGAACAGACATTAAGTATCTTAATTTAACTATTTCAAAATGAACATGCTCACATGCTCTTCATTTGAATTGGATACTTTAGTTTATTTGAAATAGTCAAGAACATCAAATATTATTATACACATTCTTTAAAAAAGTTATCAAGAGTAAAATAGAAGTCCAGTGACAATATTGATCAGCAGAATGCAGAAATACAATGAACAATTAATTAATGTGAAATGTTACATATGCACATACATTTAAGTAAGTACTGTAGTTACGCTCCATTAATTTCTTGTTTCAGGGAAACTTGAATAACAGGACAGGAAGTAATTTTTCGTCAGCACACGGATGAGTGCTGGTGGTGCTGAACTCCTGGTGCTGCTGAACTCATACACCTTTGTCCCACTGAAGAGATAAATTTTATCTGGAAGAAAATAAATCAGTGAACATTATGAAATTGTACATTCATGCCAGAATTGAGTATTTGTATTGTTACAGATCTGTAGAAAAAGGAAGTTAGAAACACCTACCACCGATTAGGTGTGCTGCTGTAACCTCTCCAGTCACCGCCGGAAATCCATCTTCGAGTCGTTTGGGATTCCCTTTGTCCATTCTCTTCAGAAGCTCATTATAGCTACCAAAAAAGGGAAATTGTACATTCTTATGTCATTTTGGAGCAAATTTAATGGCTTTTGTTTATGATACGACACTTGACCCACCTGTAGTAATATGTGTCAGAGAAGAGCAGTGTTTTTCCTGAGGTTTTGTCGTAGACCGCAGCACTGACTTTTGTCACAGATGCTGGCAGACCAAAGCTGCTGAGAGGCTTGGGATAGCCTGGCTCAACATCAATGCTGTTAAAAGCCCAAACTTGTTTACCTATAAATCAGGCAATAAGTTTTGTTTTATTTTCCAGAGGTTGTAAATTGGAAAAGGGTGACTGTGGTTTCAGCATTCCCAGATTGTTTGAGAAGATACCTTTGAATAGGAAAAGTATTTTTTCAGGATTCTCGTAAGCAGCATCAATATTATCTGGGGCATTGGGCCACACATTCCTGATTAGATGTTTTGTCACTTCCACTCGAAGTGGAGACTTACGCCAGACAAAGCTGCACAGAGGATGTATACAAACACACACAGTTAGGTCCATATATATTTGGACACAGGCATAATTTTCATACTCTTGGCTCTGTATGCCACCAGAATAAAATTAAAATGAAACAACCAAGATGAATTTGAAGTGCAGACTTTCAGCTTTAATTCAAGGGGTTCACCCCCCGGCCCTTAATGCATCGTGTTTCCTTCTGGAGCATCAGTGAATGTTTGAACCTTTTTTAATAGTTGTGTTTGAGTCCCTCAATTGTCCTCAGTGTGAAAAGTTGGATCTCAAAATCATACAGTCATTGCTGGAGAGGGTTCAAATATGAAAAAGATGCTGGAAAACTGAAGAATGTGCTGGACCTGGAGGATTTTTCTGAAGAACATTGGGCAGTTTAACTGCTCAGGACAAGCAAAGGACTCATGAACAACCATCACAAAACAAAAAAACAGCCGTGGATCATCCAAGTAACGACACACAGCACTGAGAATCAATGGTTCATAAACTTTTGATTGGAGTCATTTTAATAAATTCTGCTGTTTTTTTTGTCTTGTGGACTATATGTAAACATTTTTATGTAAAATATCTTAATCAGGACAGTGCAAAATAAAAAAATAATCCATCATATTTAGTTCAAATTATTCCCATTTTCACAAATTCTGCAAGCAGTTCACATACTTTTTCTTGCCACTGTGTGTGTATATATATACATATATACATATGATTTTTATTTGTTTTATGTATTACCTGTCCTTGAAGAACATTGTTTCTCCCTTAAGTGCTGTAACTGCATCCAAGATCAGGCTAGGGTCACAAACATTAGGAGTCGTTGGTGTTGGACTAGGTCTAATGGTGGTTGTGTCTTCGTTTGGGCCTGAAAAAAATACCACATAGTAAAAAAACTACTGAATATGTTTCACTCAAATATTATGGATGTACTCTTGAAGCTCATATTACCATAGAGCGACTGAATCCCTGTAATGTCATCAGATGGCAGAGAGAAACGTTGTGGATCAGTGAAGCTGTATATGGGAAACATCAGAGCTCCAGGAACATTGGAATGAGAAAGACCCAAAGAGTGACCAAATTCATGGGCAGCCACCAAGAACAGATCATAACCTACAGAGAAATTAAGTGCCACTTTAGATTTTTACTTGAAACCAAAGAGGTGATTAAGACGAATCTCTGACAACTACATTTGGCAAAATTAAATGCACAAAACTAAACAAAAAAACTAATTACATTTATCTTTTGGTGAGCGGAAAGTGAAAACCTCATCATCATCGAAATGTGCATCTCCACCAATTCCAGGTGAGGGAGGGAAAGCATGAGCCAAAATGCCTTGTGGTCCATTAAATGGGAAAAAATCACCATGTTCTGTAGGAAAGAGTATGGCATTACACTGATTTTGAATATATAATATAATTAGATTTTGGAAATCAACTGAATCTGTGCTTTATTTTTAAGAAATTTCAGTTGCAATTAAAGGGATAGATCACCCAAAAATGAAAATTAGCCCATAATTTACTCACCCCCAAGTCATCCTAGGTGTATATGACATTCTTCTTTCAGACGAATAAAATCGGAGTTATATTACACAAGTCCAGGCTAATCCAAGCATTAGAATTTGATTCATAGTTGCTCTGTTTGAAGTCCATAAAAAGTGCATCTGTCCGTCAAATAACGTGCTCCACGCGGCTCCAGGGGGTTAATGAAGGCCTTCTGAAGCGAATCGACGCGTTTGTGTAAGAAAAATATTCATATTTAAAACTTTATCAAGTAGAGTTCCAGCCGATGGATTTCCTTTAAAAAGTGTTGAATGTTGAAAGTGAAACTCAAGATGCGTACGTGACGTCATGACGAGTGGACCTGGTCGCGTTAGTCTTTCGATCGACAGGGGAACTTTCAACTTTTTTTCCATAAAATGAACAGGGAAGGTGGTCGATCGAAAGTTTACTTGATAAAGTATTAAATATGGATATTTTTCTTACACAAACGCATCGATTCGCTTCAGAAGGCCTTTATTAACACCCCAGAGCCGCTTGGAGCACGTTATTTGATGGGCTGATGCACTTTTTATGGACTTCAAAAACAGAGCAACTATGAATCCAATTCTAATGCTTGGATTAGCCTGGACTTTTGTAAAATAACTCCGATTTTATTCATCTGAAAGAAGAATGTCATATACACCTAGGATGACTTGAGGGTGAGTAAATTATGGGCTAATTTTCATTTTTGGATGAACTATCCCTTTAAGGATGTAACAATTCACTCATTTTCCTCTATGAGTTGAATAGTATGTTGAATAGTTTGTGTTGGCCAGTAATTGATCAAATGATTGCGTGATCGTTTTTTGTTTCATACGATCATTCATTGAAACATTTGCCAGATATTTTAAATAAAAATGAAAATACTTTAATTAAATGGAAACTTCATTATTTAGTCTAATATAAATCTGCTATTTTGTTAGTATCAATGGCGAGAACAAAACATGATTTTGGTTTTCCCTTTTGTATATTTGCATATGTGGCGGACGTAGGCCAGTATGAGCTGTGCGTGTAAACCTCACTACCCTGGCCTCAAGAGGTGTAATAGCGACTGATTCTAGCAGCTGTGGTCTTTAGTGTCCTTGTTAGAGCGCCTGCCTCCCACGCCAGAGACCCCCATATCGAATCCTGCTAAAAGCGAGTTGAGTAGGACCAGTTATACATACGTAGTTATGGTATTATTTTTACAACACTAAGTTACGTCCATTACATTTGCAAAAATACAAAAGGGAAAACAGAAATCATGCTTTGTGCTCAATTGATACTAACAAAATAAGCTTTATATTACACTAAATAATGAAGTTTCCATTCAAGTATTTTCATTTTTATTTTGAAAATCTGGGAAATGTTTCAATGAATGATCGTATGGAACAAAAAACGATCATACGATTTACAACCGAGAAAAAAGTAAAATGAAAATTTGTTTAACATAATTAATCAAAACCTTAAAAGCACATGGTTAATAAAGAAAAAATAAACATAAATAAATGGATAGAGGGAACATACCTTTTGTAGCAAAGGAGATCATGATGTCAGCTGTGCCATTGGAGATACGGGTGAATCTCAGAGGAGTGACATCTGCCCACACTTGCAGGGCCTTTTTGATGGAATCATCCACCTCTGCTTCTGACATGTCAGGGGTGTAGTTCTTAATCCTGTGGAAAAAGTCCATATCTATCTGGTTCTTTTACTCTGTCTTTTTTCTGTGACACCAAAATAACTGATATCATACACACCTGTAGGTGAGATTGTTGGTCTGCCATTTGGGTCCGTCTACAAAGGTGGAGTACGCAGCAACATCTGGAACTCCACAGCGTGGCTTCTTCATCACCTCCAGTGTTTCTTCGTCCAGCCTTCCAGTGATCTCGAGCCCAAAAAACTCCTGCATCTCTTGCAATTTTTCAGTCAGTGGATCTGGCCGGGGGCGTCCTTGTCCAAAAGTTTCATATTCTACTTTATTTGCCGAATTAATATTTGGTTTTTCTTTATATCTCAGTTCGTAGAAGCTATTCAGGTAACTCTAAAGACAACAAAAACAGAATTATTGAAATAATTAGGCCTATAACAATAGACAAAACAATCAATAAGCATATATAAAAAATAAAAAAAACCTTTGCAATGTCATAATCATCATTGTCATAATCAACAAGCTTTTCAGTCGGTGCTGCGTGAATAACAAACACCAGGTTTGCAAGAAAACACAGCTGGCGGTGAATCCTCCTCATGTTAAGTTACTTCGTACGATTTTGAGCATTACTTCTGATTGATAAGTGGCTGATGGAGGCTTAAATACTCTGTGTTGAGCAACAGGTACAAGTAGCAGCCACAAATTCTGTGAGTAATCCATCAAATTGACAGGCAAGACAATAATAACAGGATTTTCAACTTTCTTGACACATCCTTTTTCTCTTTGTATTATTTCTCTTCCTCATGCCTTTATTTATAAGCAACATTTCTAAGCATTTCTATGTTTTATAAACAAAAACAAGGGCAACATGGTAATAATATAATGAGCTTTACTGGACTGTTATTCAACTTAAAATTACTAATCCAAATTTTCCAATTAAAAATCCAAATTTTCCAATTAAAAATCCAAAATACCACCACCTCACAGATAATAACAATATTAGGAAGAAAGTAAAAATAATAATAAATGTGATGGTTATGGCGTGGAATTTTGCTAATAAAAAAAAAAACGTATAAGGGTTTTAACCTTTTTTTAACCTTAAAGGGGTATATATAGATAGATGATAGATAGATAGATAGATAGATAGATAGATAGATAGATAGATAGATAGATGATAGATAGATAGCTGAAATACACACATTTAAACCACCTCCTCTCATATCCTCAAAAGGGAAATGCTGACTTTATTTACTTATAAAATAGTAAAATTTGTATTTAGGGACAGAATAAATCCATGGGAAATCCCTAATTTTTAGAAGAAAGCTGGGCATGTGTGCAAAGAGAGTGAGGTGTGCTTGGGGTGTTATGCAAGATCTGCAGGTAACGGCAATCGTTGTCACTCTTTATTGTCAAATGGATGATTCATATTTTATAATGAATGAACAAATGATGACTGAGGCTTTCTACCAATAATGCATATGTTATGAAAGTAGTGTCATGACAACTGTCATGAAAGTGGTCCACATGGCTTGTACAGTATATTTTAATTCTTCTGAAGCCTTATAGTTCTGTGTTGGGAACTATCATACTCTTTTTTTAATCATTATTATTTAACCTTTATGGGTAACCAAATAGTTGATGGGCCCCATTGACTTCCATAGTATGGAGAGAAAAAAATATTCTATGAAAGTGAATGTGGCCCATCAACTGTTTGATTACCGACATTCTTCAAAATATATTATTTTGTGTTTAACAGAAGAAAGAAATTCATACAGGTTTGGAAAGTTGATGGTGAGTAAATTATGACAATTTTCATTTTTGGATGAACTATCCCTTTAAGAACAAATTCTTATTTACAAGAACAGCTTGGCAGGAGAATAACATATAGGCATGGGCTACAATGATAATTATGGGTGGTGGATATATAGAACATGGATTAACTGAAAATTCAAATGAGTCACTAGGACACCAGAGTGGAGATTCCGGATTTGTGTAACACAGACAAATGGAGAATGTTGAAGGAAACATCTCTTAACTGTCATTAAATTAATATTACATTGACATCGCCCTTGAAAACAGTTGAGATGTAATTTGTTCTTCTCCCAAACACGGGAGTTTCTTCTTTTTAGGTGTGTAGGACATTTTTCCTGCCTTAAACATGTCTAGCCTGTTTTGTTTGTGTTTTTGATTTGTCACATGTTCCTTTGTTCTTTTTCCCGCCATTTCTGTGTTTCCCTGATCATCCTCATTAGTTCATTTATCCCAGCTGTGTCTTGTTAATTATCTAATTTCTGTTCACTATTTAAGTTCCTCTTGTTCATTCACTCCTTGTCTGGTCATAGTTATGCAAAGTGTGTAAATGCTGTTGTGTTAGTGTGTTCGTATCTACCTGTATTGAGAACTTCACCAGTAAACTTCCTTTGAGTAATATATTTACCTGTCCTTGCCTTCCTGCCTGAGCGATTCGTAACAAATGACCAGATCTACACAAGAAGAGGCTGAAGATGACCTCCTTTTCACCATCCACCAGAGTAGTCATCCTTTGGAATGGTTATGTGGAGGAATTTTGTGAGTTTTGCTATGGTGAGCTGGAGTGACCAGATGGTCAATAGCTACTTTCGGATGGGACTGGACGATGACTTATTCCATGTCCTTACCCCCAGAGATTGTTATAGGCAGGGGTGTAAATTTCATCTAAAAGTTTGGGGGGACAATAAACATGAAATTTCTCAAGAGCAATTTTTTGAAGGGGACACAAATAATGCAGCCAAAATCGTACTTGTAAGGATATGTGTACCACAATTTCATTTCACAAAATTCACAAAACATTTCGTACTTATTTGGCGTTTTGGTGCACTGAAAAATTATCTAATGTCCGTTTTTCTTTTCTGTCATTTTATCTGACCAACAACACAAAGCGATAGTAGTTTAAATACGATTAAGGTTCACCACGCAGTCTTATTATTATTATTATTATTATTATAATAATTATTAAATTATCTTATGTCCTCCACATAGTATTTTATACTATGATATTTAGATATTCAACTGCAGCAAGCCCTCTGATCTGCCACTTATTATCATATTGAGCAAAACCCTACACAGATCTGACTGAACTTTCGGTTCTCTTACGAGAGGTTCTCTCGTATTGCGTAAGTTCCTTACGCTACGGGAAAGTATTCTTTCTTCGAGATTTCTGAAAAACCCAAAATTATCCTTAATTTTGTAACATTGTCAACGCAGTGCGGCAGCCTGGCAGACCATAGCAGGCTATTCCAGCGTGCTATCGGCTGCTCTGCTGGCAACTGCAGCAGCCTATCGGTGAGCCCGCGTGACGTGGCGACCAATGAGGGCGCTTCGCGCCCACCTGGCTTCATTTGCCTACAGGTGGGGCGTGGCCACGTGTATATAAGCAGGGCTCACGGGCTGCATATTCGATTTTCTTTTCTTCAGCGAAGCCCTTCGCATCGCTGGATCTGGAACCCGCCGCCGTGATCGTGCAGACGAGCAAGCAGAGGACAGCGCCTGGAGAAGCCGGCAGCATCGCGCCACCTTCAGCCATCCGTGCCTGCTCTGCTATCCAGCAGCATTATATCCTTTCATTGCACGTGTTCTCGCCGTTGCGTCACACGTTTCATAAAAGAGCACGAGCGTTTTTATCAAAACGCCTCGTTCCACCTGCGGCTCGTGCCACGTGCAGCTCAGCACCAGAGACCGCCATGTGTCTGCGCTCTCTGTCTGGGCCGTGACCACGCCGCCGCCGCACTCCTCGCGGGCGAATGCCCCGAGTGTGAGGAACTCTCTATGTCGACCCTGCGGGCTCGACTCGAGCAGTTTTATGACGACATCACTCCGCTGTTCCCCCCCTCTGTTCAAGCCGCGCCACCGCGCCGCTTACAAGAGATGGTTGAAATGAACGGTCTCGGAGCGAGCCTCCTCCCCCTCTGTTCAAGCCGCGCCGCTTACAAGGGATGGTAGGAATGAACGGTCTCGGAGCGAGCCTTCTCCCCCTCTATTCAAGCCGCGCCACCGCGCCGCTTTCAAGGGATGGTAGGAATGAACGGTCTCGGAGCGAGCCTCCTCCCCCTCTGTTCAAGCCGCGCCACCGCGCCGCTTGCAAGGGATGGTAGAAATGAACGGTCTCGGAGCGAGCCTCCTCCCCCCTCTGTTCATGCCGCGCTGATGCGCCGCTTATATACAAGGGATGGCAGAAATGCACGATCCTGCAGCTCTCTTTACGTTACAAGAGAGCTGTTCCACCCTCGCGCACATTTTTCAGTCCCCTCATGAGTTCAGGCGACTGGAATTGTTCATATTGCTGTACACGAGCCTGTTAAGACACGCACGCCAGCAAACATACGCCGTCATAAGACATGACGCTGACATATGCTCTCCAACGAACCCGCACTCCCCCCTCTTGGACCGCGCAGATTGCGCCGTTCACAAGGAATGTGAATGCGCACGTGCGCGCGCCGCACTCACCGGGAAATTAACAGAGGGTGTTTTCGTCCCGCTGTGGCCGGACGAACCGCCATTCTCTAGCATTTCTCAGCCCCCTCTCTAGTTCAGGCGGCTGGAAATATTACTATTGCAGTAACGAGCCTGTCTTTTATGCACGCACGACTGCCAACAAGCACGAGGACGTACTGCTGTATGCTCGCGCTAACTGAACGCTATTGTGTCCCTCCCGGTAGCACAGTGGCAAAATCAGCGGCTGAAACGCCGGAGACCCGAGTTCGAGCCCAGCTCTCGCGGAAGATAAAAATGTTTTACTGTTCGCTTCCCCGGGCTCGCGGCCAGCTTTTCTTACATACAGAAAGCTAACTCGCACCACGTGGTGCTCGAGTATTTTTGGACGTCTATACATAAGGAGAGAAAAGACGGTTAAGTCCCGCTGCGGCCGGACCACCGTTAAAACTCTGTTTTTCCTGTCAGTCCCCACTCCTGTGGCTACTGCAGATGTTTTCCACGCAGCCTACGAGCCGGCGAACTCGCCCTCTCGCCTGTTTCCAACTGTAGCCCCTCCAAAGTCCTCCTAGCAGAGGGGGGAAGCGACGGTTAAGTCACGCCGTGGTCGGACCACAGTCAAAACTCTTCTTCCTGTCAGCCCCCACTCCTGTGGCTGCTGCAGATGGCTCTCACGCAGCAAACGAGCCGGCAAAACTGCCCTCTCGCCTGTCTACAACCGCCGTTTTTATGACGAACCAGAGAAATCACGAAGTTGCCTTTTTTCTGGTTGCACGGCTCACGCCGTATGTGTTTTCAAATGCAGTAAACGTGCCCACTTTTGTGTTCACCCCTGCACCCAAGCACCACAAATCCCGTGTCTCTCACTCACATAAAGCGGCCACCGGCCGCTCGAGTGCTAGAGTTAGGTCACGTGTCCGCTTATTTGCGCCCACGCCTAATCACCACACGCGCTGTCACACAGCCACTCTTAACCGGTCATGTTCCACGCGTAAGAGTTGTGCCCGCTCAAACGCGCTCACACATTTTCGCGAACATTCTGCCCCCGGCGCCATGCGCCGCGCCACACACCATTTGTTCTCAGCCCAAGGTGGCCGGAACGACGAGTGTAAGGCCACACACAAGCCACTCCCTGCTCGAAGCGGCAGAGATACAGTGTGTAGGGCGGCCAGCCATCGCGAGCGATCGGCTGGCCCACAGCACAGAGAGCGCGCGCACTGCGCCCGCCCCTCCTATACAGGCCGTCGAACCCGCAAAGCGCGGCGTTTCGAGCCCGGAGGCCGTTCTATCCCGTGTGGCACACGCGAGAGCGTGGGAAGCCATTCCAGGTGTATCAGAATGGGTGCTGAAAACAGTGAAGCACGGCTACACTCTGCAGTTCGCTCGCCGCCCTCCGCGCTTCTGTGCGCGTACGGAGACGAGAGTGAGCGAGGAAGTAGCACATCTACTTCGAGCGGAGATAGCCACACTGCTGTGCGAAGGGGCTATAGAACCGGTTCCCCATTCTATGAGCGAGTCAGGCTTTTACAGCCGGTATTTTCTCGTGCCAAAAAGGGTTGGGTCGCTCAGACCGATTCTGGATCTGAGGCGTCTGAACAAAGCTCTTATGAGAAGATCGTTCAAGATGCTCACGACCAAGCAGATCCTCGCGCATATTCGCCCGAGAGACTGGCTAATCTCCCTAGATTTGAAAGACGCATATTTTCAAATCAAGATAACGCCGCGTCACAGGCCATTCTTACGATTCGCCTTCGACGGCCAGGCTTATCAAAACACCGTCCTTCCGTTCGGCCTGTCACTAGCACCCCGTACATTTACGAAGTGCATGGACGCGGGCCTCGCTCCCCTGAGAGGTCGAGGGATGCGAGTGTTGAACTATCTGGACGATTGGCTCATCCTGGCGCAGTCAGAGGCCGAGCTCCTCGCCCACAGGGCAATGCTGCTCAGCCATCTGGACAGCCTGGGGCTCACGGTCAATTGGACCAAGAGCTCATTAGTGCCCACGCAATCAACCTCATTTCTGGGTTTGAATCTGGACACTGTGGCAATGTCAGCCCGCCTGTCACCCCAACGTGCGCGCCAAGTTCGGCGCATGGATGCGTACTTCCGGCCGGGCAAAATCGCACCTCTCAAGCTCTTTCAGAGGATGCTGGGACGTATGGCCTCAGCTGCAGCTGTGCTCCAGCTGGGCTTAATGCGCATGCGCCCGCCGCAATGCTGGTTAAACGCCCGAGTGCCTCACAGAGCCTGGGCGTCCGGAGGCTTCAGGATCAGAGTGACTCAGGGCTGCGTTTCAGCCCTAGAGCCCTGGTTAGTAGCCGACTGGTACCAGCGGGGAGTGACGATGGGAGCCATCTCACACCGCAAGGTCATCTCGACGGACGCCTCCACCACGGGTTGGGGCGCCGTTTTCGAGGGCAGATCGGCCTCGGGCCTCTGGTCGAGCGGGGAAAAGCTCCTACACATAAACTGTTTGGAGATGATAGCGGTAGAGAACGCGCTCAAGCAGTTTCTCCCGCTTATACGAGGACACCACGTGTTGGTCCGGTCGGACAATACCACAGTGGTGCCCTATGTGAACCGGCAGGGCGGTGTCAGGTCCAGGTGTCTGGGCAATCTGACAGAACGCCTGCTCGTGTGGGCACACAGCTCGCTGCGCTCGCTGAGAGCTGCGCACGTACCGGGCCACCTCAATGTGGGCCCGGACAAGCTGTCCAGGGGCCTCATTCTCCCAGGAGAATGGTCCCTGCACCCTCAGACAGTCCAGCTGGTATGGCGCCTATTCGGCAGAGCGGAGCTCGACCTCTTTGCAACAAAAGAGAACGCCCGCTGCCCGAGGTTTCTGTCCAAAAGCGAGGATGCGCTGTCCCAACCTTGGCCCAGCCTCCCGCTGTATGCTTTCCCGCCGATTTCCCTATTGCCCCAGGTCATAGCGAAAATCAGGGAGACGCGCCGCCTGGTGCTCCTTATAGCGCCGCGCTGGGAGAACCAGATTTGGTACCCAGAGCTGGTGAAGCTGTCGCACTCACCCCCCTGGCCAGTTCCGCTGAGAGCAGACCTCCTCTCTCAAGCAGGAGGGTCAGTTTGGCATCCCCATCCAGAGCGTTGGTCTCTGCATGTATGGGTGACCAACGGATACCCGTTGACCTGCCCGAAGGGGTTATGAACACGATTTCACACTCTAGAGCCCCCTCGACGAGGCGGTTATATAGTTCTAAGTGGTCGGTGTTCACTGAGTGGTGTGTTTCCAAGGGATTGGACCCACAGCAATGTGGGGTCCAGCGGGTGCTCTCCTTCCTCCAAGAGCTTTTGGAACTGGGCAGGTCCCCTTCCACGCTCAAAGTGTATGTGGCGGCTATAGCAGCGTTCGCTCAGACGACGCTAGGTAGCACGCTAGGAAGGAACGAGCTCATCATCCGTTTCCTCAGAGGAGCCAGACGGATGAATCCCCCGCGGGCCCCATCGGTTCCTATATGGGATCTGGCCTTGGTCCTAGAGGCCCTGAAGGCCCATCCTTTTGAACCGCTCGAGACTGTGGAACCAAGGTTCCTTTCGCTAAAAACCGCGTTCCTGATAGCTCTGGCTTCAGTGAAACGCGTGGGGGATCTACACGCGCTCTCAGTGAGCCCGACGTGTATGGAGTTCGGTCCTAATGACTCTAAGGTCATTCTCAGACCGAGGCATGGTTATGTCCCCAAAGCGATTGGCACTCCCTTCAGGGCGCAGATTATCTCCCTCTCGGCTCTGCCAGCATCCGACGAGGGGGACGGTGGCAATATCCTCTGCCCTGTCAGGGCATTGAGGGTTTATGTCACACGCTCCGCCGCCTTCAGGCGTTCTGAGCAGCTATTTGTTTCGTTTGGTGGGCGCACTAAAGGTCTCGCCTCCTCGAAACAGACCCTTTCCAGGTGGATAGTGGACGCGATTGCAACTGCATACGCTTCCAAACACCTGCAGTGCCCGCTAGGTGTCAGAGCACACTCCACCAGAGGCATGGCCTCTTCGTGGGCTTGGGCCAGAGGGATTTCCATCCACGATATCTGTATGGCGGCAGGCTGGGCCTCCCCGTCTACGTTCGTGAGATTTTACAATCTGGAAGTTCCTGCCTTACAGGCGAAAGTGTTACCAGTTCAATAGGGCTGTTGGTCCTGCCCAGTGATTCTGCGCAGACATAGCTCACATACTGGTAGTAAGTTCGGTACTAGGCTCATGTGAATTTGAAGGAGACCGGCGGTGCCGTTTCCTCATTTACGAGACGAGCTGTTGTGAGTTTGAAGGTGACCGGCGGTGCCGTTACCTCACTCATATAACAAAATATTGTGAATTTGAAGGCGACCGGCGTTGCCGTTCCCTCATTCATGAGACAAGGTGTGGTGAATTTGAAGGAGACCGGCAGGTGCCGTTCCCTCATTCATGGGACAGGGTGTTGTAACCACCCGTTGTAACCACCCGTCAGTTCGAATGAAGTGTCTGTAGATGTGGTGGCCCGTTTTCCTTACCGGCCACCCTGCCCGAGCAGTGTTATGGTCCCCGGTTCCCTGGGATACATATGCTGTACGCGAGGCGCGCACGGCGTTGACAATATGTTCCCGTAGCGTAAGGAACTTACGCAATACGAGAGAACCTCTCGTAAGAGAACGATACTCGGTTACTTAACGTAACCTCGGTTCTCTCTAGAAGAGGGAACGAGTATTGCGTTCCTTGCCGTGCGCCCCGCGGGCTTTTACGCTTCAGAACTACGAAAACCGAATATGCAGCCCGTGAGCCCTGCTTATATACACGTGGCCACGCCCCACCTGTAGGCAAATGAAGCCAGGTGGGCGCGAAGCGCCCTCATTGGTCGCCACGTCACGCGGGCTCACCGATAGGCTGCTGCAGTTGCCAGCAGAGCAGCCGATAGCACGCTGGAATAGCCTGCTATGGTCTGCCAGGCTGCCGCACTGCGTTGACAATGTTACAAAATTAAGGATAATTTTGGGTTTTTCAGAAATCTCGAAGAAAGAATACTTTCCCGTAGCGTAAGGAACTTACGCAATACTCGTTCCCTCTTCTAGAGAGAACCGAGGTTACGTTAAGTAACCGAGTATCGTTTTAAAACTTTTCGATTTACGCCCCTTAGGTCTGTAACAGACTTCATTAATTATGTCCTTTTATTTAAATGGTTCTGATTTCATAGTTGAGGTAGTTAATGAGGACAATCATTGCATAATTTTATTTACATTTATTTATTTTTATTTCAGACAGGACCACTTTGGAAAGTAACTTCAGTTTCTTGAAACCCCTTTATCGTTGGTGGTATGGTTCCTTAGTGGGGGTTCTTGCTCCATGATAAATAGAACATACAAGAGCTGTGTGCGTTCTTTTGATGAAATTGTGACAGAGTATAATTATTGTAATGCAAATCTTCCCTAAAATAATCTTTGGGCAGCTTTACACTCCATTAGTCTACATTATAAACATATTTAATAATGAAAAAGTTTTGTCATGTAATATTTAATGTCTGACTTTTTACTTGAACCTAGGTTAAATATATAATTGATCATTCTAATTATTAATTTATTGACTGTTACAGTACAATTTAACCTGTCAAATTTAGCATATTAATTTAAAAGAATAATTAAACATGTTTAAGGCTGAAATATCAGAATAAAAAAACAAAGGAATAAAAGAATATTATCTTTACTACCTTTTTTGTTTTGTTAGCATAAGAAAGTAATATATGGATTAAAAGTGAAAATTGATATGGAAACAATTAGAGGTACTTTCAAGCCTGCTCATGTAAAATAAGCTGTCATGTGAAACAGGAAATGAATTGTACTTATTTATAATCATCAGTCAGCCTTAATAATACAGCAGCACATAGAATAGCATTATGTTTTACTCATAATGGTGCTGATGAATCAGAAGTCTTGTGCATTCAAAGAAAATGGGTTACTATTGCTTTGCGAAATAAGGTGGATGGGCACTGTATGGATGTGTATCATATTAGATTTATGTATTTGCAAACATTTTTATGCTTTTTTTAAATTTTTTATATATTTTTTAATTCTGTTTAAAATACAATACCTTTTAATTCTGCAGCCAGATGAAATGGACGACACAGACCTAAGCCTGTACGAGACGCAGAAAACCACATTAACTCAAGACCTGACGAGCCACAGCTTGAGCAGCCGTATATCCACAGATTTAAAGGTACACCACATACATCTGTCCTGTTTTATAATGTCAGAGTACAACACAATAGTACATTTGAAGACATGTACGATCACACGTATGTGATGAGCGCGTTCAGTGCGTCACGTGATAAACTGCCAAAGGACAAGGAGGGCTGTGCGATATATCACGATCTTAGATTGTGAACTATTATATCCACGTTCTGCCTTGTAGAGAGATCGTTGCAGGTTGCACTTCTGGCACCTCTGTCCCAACATACTGTCCAACATGATGTACGTTCACATAGGGCTGGACGATTAATCGAAAAGTAATCGACTAATTCAGAACCTCTAACCGATGTAATTTTGCCATGTTGGTTATGGTTTTAATCATGTGACTCCGCCCCATCCGTCACATCAAGTGCAGTTTGCAGGCACACGGAAAGATGCAGGAGCAGTTATGTGTTTATAGATGCTCAGTTTTACTAGGATAATTGCATGTTTATACAGGTCAGTTAATGGCCGCTCTTATATGCGCTGATACACACCGAGACGGCACGTGTGCCCCGAACCCAGATAACTTTCACTTGCGTCCTCATGAAGTTTGTCAATTTAATGAGTTTAAAGGTTTGCCAGTTTAAACATTAAAGCGATTGTGCTCTATTCAAGAACAACAATATGGAAAACTTATCCGTTCAGTGCTCATGAGCTGTTTTCTGTGACACAGAGGCGTGTCGCGTCTGACAGCGCCCTGAAGGCAGACCTCTTCACCTGCGTCCTCACAAGCTTTGTTATTTGTGTGTTTTAAGGCCTGCCAGTTTGAACACTGAAGCGATTTTTAGACCATCAGATGCGTATTATGTTGAACTAATGCCTGATATATTGTCACAAACGAACACTCAGACAGAAGCTCGCAGAGAGGAGCGCAGAAACTCGTTGTCTTGTGATCATCACTAAAGTAGCTTAGAAACCGTTATGGCATAGATTTGTCTACCTTTTGAAGTAAGTACAAACCACAGCTTCATAATTAATAATGCGGTATGACTAATTCACACACCCAATCACACTCTCATTAATGCATTCAGATAAATGTAATGTAGGCCTACTGTGAACACTTAATTTATCTGATGTACGACAAGCAGAAATCTGCCCCATAGACATCAAACATCACAAAGAAATGCACTTTCATTAGAAAAAAAAAAAAATCCCACCTTTTAATAGAAAATATTTACAGTACAAACCTTATCAGTGAACTATGAGCGCAAAAAAGGAAAGCAAAAAAAAGAAGAGCAAAATAATCGTTCATTAATCGTAATCGAGGTAAAATGTTCAGTTCATTGAGATTATTTTTGGTCAAATGGTTACAGCCCTACGTTCACATCACATGATTTGCGGCGTAGCGGTAGAGTTGTGCTCACATGGCATCGCAAATCTTCGCCATCATGAAAGCTTATGTTTGCATGCGTTTTAAAGCCTTGCCAGATAAACTTTATATTTACACACACTGATCTAACATACACTTTTCTGAGTGTGTACACTTAAGGCGACATTCGCACTACGAGCCTTGGTGCGCAATAGACCCTTTTCACATTTCCGGGTTCTCAGAGCGGAAGTTGTCATAGTTGGGTTAAATATTATAGCTGTGAATGAGAGAATACATTAAATATTTTTTTTTGTGTGCCGATTTACTCAAATAGCAAAAACGCCACAGTAGTGATTTCACAACTTTCAAAAAGAGGGAAAAATAGAGTGAGATTGATAACGGCAGTGAAGAGAAAGATGTTCATTTTGACCATCACTCCCATAGATGCTGTATTAGTAACACCCTCACAGCAGCGGTCACTTGTTTGTGTTTTTAGGCAAAAGCATTAAAATAGTGTGTGTGTCAAGGACAAAATGTCAGGTTACTCACCAGCATTATGAGGACACTTGGGTTTATGAGGACATCTTAGTGTCCTCATAAACCCAAGCCCATATATATTGTTTTTAGGCATAAATTGATGCCCAGGTGAAGTTTTCAATTTTCTAAATATGACCTTACAAACCATGTTGTGTATGTGTATATATTAAAAATATGACCTTCTATACCATGATGTGTATGTGTACATCGTCCTCTCAAACCAGGTTATGATTTGTATGTTTGTTTTTTTTTGTTTTTTTTTACCAGCCGTAATAGAATATAGTCACAAAATAAAGCTAAAATTACTTTTACAGACATATATGGGTCATTCTACAGGGAAAGAAAAAAGCTGTATGCAATATGCAATATTCATGCTAATGCACAGATAATTATGAGTTTGTGTATGACCCATGAATAACTAGCCAAATAAATGTAATAATGATTACTTAATTAGCAGCTAATAAAGAATCTGATAAATAGGTTAGATCTATGAATTAATAAATTAATGTGTTAATTACTAGTATGGGTTGGAAGCTTATGTAACTAGCTTTAATTGAGTGGAAAGGGGCAATTAAATACCACAAAGAGTTTTTATATTCAATTGTGCTACTTTTCTATCGTTTTTTAAATGTAAACGTCACCCGTGTTTGACTGTTGCACTCGCATCTCGCTTCTATACTTTTGCAGAGAATCGTGCATGACACAGCTTTATAAACGCGGCACTTAAAGGAACTGTATGTAAGAAATGTATTTCAATTAATCATAAAATGGCCCTAATATGTCAATAGACATTAAGAAATCATGTTAATTTCAAATACTTATATCACTGACAACAGTTGTCCAGCCAAGATATTGTCATTTTAAAATTGAAGTTGCAGCCCTCAACTGATGTTGATGTTGACATGTTGTGTCATGCCTGAAGCGCCGCCCTCCACCTATCTACCAATCACGAAGTCAGTAGTGTTTCTGCATTCGGGTTGCCAGCTCTGCTAGTTACCACAGCTGCAGCTACAAACTTTTTGGATAAACAATGTCTAACTTTACGAAACCTAAACGACCTCGATATGAATCAGAAAAACGTCGTGACAGTGTCCGAAATAAAACAAGGATTTGTATAGGAGATGCCTTTGAAAGATGGAGACGGCTGAAAACGGAGAAGAATTTGAAGACTGACGCCAACGTTGCTAATTTTCTCCTGGACAGGTAAGGTTCATCTATGTTTGGCTAACTTGTAACGTTACTTAATGTAAATGGACATTTCAAATATTCACGACAGTCGAACAAAGTTGTGCATGTTCATGCAAAGTAAAGTTAGGTTAGCGCAGATGGAGGAGGTGGGTCATTGAATTGAAAAGGTAACGTTAAGGAATTGTTTGGTAAATAAAAATGGCGAGTCGTCATTGCTAACATTAGTAATGCATTATCAGAGCCCGTTTCTCTGTCATTATGCTGAGACGCTGATGAAAACAACATTAGCACGCCTATTATGGCAATGTGAAAACGTATTTGAGACAGTAGCCTAACGTTACCTCGGTAAAAATTATTCCTCATTCTTCCTTCGTATATATAGTGGATAAAACATGCTGCAAGTTGACCTGTATGACCATTGCAAATGTTATTTAGTTACTCTCAATCTTTTCTGATGGGACTGAAATCAACCATGTGATAGCCATTGTTGATATTGAACGCTGACATGGCGTAATTTGTCCCGCGTTATACTTGCTGTGGCAATGTTTGTTATTTGTTAGCCTACTTATGACAAAAACGCTTGTCTCTTCAGCTGGAAGAAGCACCACCAGACTGCACCATCACTTTCCAGTATTGGATGTGCATCGTCTGAAACACTTTCAAATCGGTCAGTAGTCAGTACCACATTTGTTGTAACAAAGTGTAGTATATACTATAATATAACATTACTACAATATACTGTAGCATCTTTACTACAGTATGGTTCAAAAACACTATAGTATTTACTAGATTAATTTTGCTGTAATTTTAATATAATATACTATAGTATTTTTCATGTGGGAATGTACTGTCACATACGAGCGTTCATATTTACGATTATATTTGGCTAATCGCCATTAGTAAATTTTTGCGATTCATAATTACTTCACAAAACATCGCTCTTGAAGCATAAACATAATAAAAGGAAAGAAAAAAAAAATACTGTGTACGGCTCGTCATTGCCATTGAAAGCTCCGTGTAGCAGCCTACGTTCCCGCTGAATCCTGCAGCCTATCTGGCAACCTCGAGTTAGGGGGGAGGGGTAGAGGGATACACCGCACTACAGTAATTTGAAAGTGATCGCAGTACCAGTTTTGGCCACAGTCCTACATACAGCTCATTTAAAGGTGTCCTAGAACGAAAAATTTAGAAAAAAACCTTGGCATAGTTGAAAACAAGAGTTCAGTACATGGACATCATATACAGTGAGTCTCAAACACCATTGCTTCCTCATTCATGTGTACAAACCCGATTCCAAGAAAGTTGGGACACTGTACAAATTGTGAATAAAAACAGAATGCAATGATGTGGAAGTTTCAAATTTCAATATTTTATTCAGAATACAACATAGATGACATATCAAATGTTTAAACTGAGAAAATGTATAATTTAAAGGGAAAAATAAGTTGATTTTAAATTACATTTCATCAACACATCTCAAAAAAGTTGGGATAAGGCCATGTTTACCACTGTGTGGCATCCCCTCTTCCCGTCTGCAAATGTCTGGGGACTGAGGAGACAAGTTGCTCAAGTTTAGGAATAGGAATCTTGTCCCGTTCTTGTCTGATACAGCCTTCGAGTTGATCAACTGTCTTAGGTCTTCTTTGTCACATCTTCCTCTGGACTGCAGGCTGGCCATTTCAGTACCCGGATCCTTCTTCTATGCAGCCATGATGTTGTAATTGATGCAGTATGTGGTCTGGCATTGTCATGTTGGAAAATGCAAGGTCTTCCCTGAAAGAGACGACGTCTGTATGGGAGCATATGTTGTTCTAGAACTTGGATATACCTTTCAGCATTGATGGTGCCTTTCCAGATGTGTAAGCTGCCCATGCCACACGCACTCATGCAGCCCCATACCATCAGAGATGCATGCTTCTGAACTGAGCGCTGATAACAATTTGGGTTGTCATTGTCCTCTTTAGTCCATATGACATCCCAGTTTTCCAAAAAAGAACATCAAATTTTGATTCGTCAGACCACAGAACAGTTTTCCACTTTGCCACAGTCCATTTTAAATGAGCTTTGGCCCAGAGAAAACGCCTGCGCTTCTGGATCATGTTTAGATATGGCTTCTTTTTTGACCTATAGAGTTTTAGCCGGCAACGGCAAATGGCACGGTGGATTGTGTTCACGACAAGGTTTTCTGGAAGTATTCCTGAGCCCATGTTGTGATTTCCATTACAGTAGCATTCCTGTATGTGATCCAGTGCCATCTAAGGGCCCGAAGATCACGGGCATCAAGTATGGTTCTCCGGCCTTGACCCTTACGCACAGAGATTGTCCAGATTCTCTGAATATTATGAATATATTATTCACTGTAGATGATAACTTCAAACTCTTTGCAATTTTTCTCTGAGAAACTCTTTTCTGATATTGCTCTACTATATTTCGCTGCAGCATTGGGGGAATTGGGCAAATCCTCTGCCCATCTTGACTTCTGAGAGACACTGCCACTCTGAGAGGCTCTTTTTATACCCAATCATGTCGCCAATTGACCTAATAAGTTGCAAATTGGTCCTCCAGCTGTTCCTTATTTGTACATTTAACTTTTCCGGCCTCTTATTGCTACTTGTCCCAACTTTTTTGGAATGTGTAGCTCTCATGAAATCCAAAACTTTTAAAAATGTCTCACTTTCAACATTTGATATGTTATCTATATTCTATTGTGAATAAAATATAAGTTTATGAAATTTGTAAATTATTGCATTCCTTTTTTTTTATTCACTATTTGTACAGTGTCCCAACTTGTTTGGAATCGGGTTTGTAAATATTGTGTGTGACAAACACTGCAACAGTCGGGATCATTAATATGTTACGACTGTTGATCATAAATATGTACGCCCCCAACATTTGCATATGCCAGCACATGTTCAAGGTCAGGCAGAAACTGTACAGCTGAATCATCTGGAGTTCTGCAGGTATTGTGAAGAAACAAGCGTCAAGCGAGGATATCGAAAAGATCATGGAAATAAATGTTATGTTCCAGGCTGTGCACGGGATGTGAGGACTTTTCATAGCCTTCCCACAGAACAAAACTGTCAACAGACATGGATGATGTTTTTCTATAACCGGATACCGCAACAAATACAGACACTACCGTTTGTTTGCTCGGCCCATTTCACCACGGACAGTTTTTGTAACCTGGGACAATTTATGACAAATATTAAAATTAATAATAATTAATAATTTGTCAGTGTGTGTGTCAGCTCAATCATGGTATGGGAGGACATGTTTAACATTACTACAAATACAGACACTAACAGTTTTCACTTGCTTGATTTGGTGCTTTAATCGTTTATACGTGATTTTGCACTGCAGCTATGTAAAGACCACCTCCCTCATTTCCATGTTTCACACAGAAAAGTAAAAATAAATGAATATGGTTATACATGAATATATAAATGCATTTAAAAGTAAATCAATATATATATTTTTTTTAAATAGTAAGTTGAAAATAATAAAAACAAATACAGAAAAGTGAATGAAAAAGGTAATAAAAAAATTCTGGATTTAAAAAAAATATATATATATTATTATTGTATGAATTATATTACGATAAAAATCATCTAGACTATTTAGACAATCATATAGACTTGTGGGTGGGATTTATTGAGTCAGGCCAGAAAACAAGCTTGTTGCCACCTACCGATGTGTCAATCTCTCATTAAACTTTGGAAATAGATAGCATGTTTAGCACCTTTAGAACAGTGATGTTGTCAAGTTCAGTGACAGTTAATTTTTTTTTTTAAATGTTTAAAATTAATTATTAAATAGTTTACGTATATACTTGTTTTAATTATTTTTTTTGTGTGACAAGTGATTATTTTAAATTTAAATGTTTTTATTGTTATTAATGTTTTTATTCGAGTATTTATTAATGTTATTATTCTTAATTATCTGAAATAGTGAATGTGTATACACACTTTTGAGTGATTTAAAAAACTATATTTTTTAAAAATGTAATGAATTATTTACAGTAAAATACTGTTGTATTTAAGATTTCAGGTGTTCCTTAAAATAAAGATAATAAATAGTGTCTGATGTGTTGTTTTGCATAAAGACTTGGATCTTGTATTTGATCGGTTGCATAGATTTAGAAAATCACAACATGATGGGAGAAAATTCAAAAGATCTCACCTAAAGATGGCACATTTAAATTTGTATTAGAATACTATTCTAATAGTATGTAACACTATATTTCAAATGTTACATTTATTTACATTATTTTAGTTTCCGTATTAACTTGATCATTTATGTCCTCGTAGACCAGCAAGTGGTCCAATCTGTGTATGTGTGAGGGACCAAGCAGTCAAGGGCAAAGGACACAGGGTTTCCAACCAAAAATTATTTATTAAATGCAAAGAAAACAAAATTACAAATTAAATAACTGACTGAAAATAAAGTCAGGTCTTGGCTCGTGACAATAGTAAACTAAAGGAACTCAAAAAACTAACAACAGTAATCAAACTAAACAAAGAAAACATGGCCTCCCCAAATGACACACATGGGGAACTTATATACACACAGGACTAGTCCATTAGACATACACAGGGACCATCACAAATATCACTTAGCACAACTACAATAAATAAAGTAATTAACTTCAGAAATAAGAAATGGGCCATAAACAAAATAATGTGCCCAAATAATTAGTCAACAAAATATAAATAGAATTCTAATAAACAAAAACAAACATACAGTCAATCATACACCCCCCAGCTAATTAGCAACATGGATTAGCCCAACTGAACAAAATGGCAGCAACTGACGCCAACCGGTCCTTTATTGGAATGGACCTCCACCGGAGCGCAGTGTCCCAGACAGCGCCAAACCTCCGCTCTTCCCACGTAAGCAACTTAAACTCAAAAGAAATAAACGTTAACAATATACCACTAATAACTGGAAAGTGTGCACCCAACCCAGTCATGTATGGTAAAAGTGTAAATTATAAATAAAGTGGGTAAAATGAACCAAATTTGTATGTGTCTTTATTATGAAATGTATAGGATGATCTGCAACTAAATATTTAATTCTAAAATGTAATAAAGAACAACCAAAATAACATGTAAACAAACAAAAGGGGAAAAGGCATGTCAGTGTGTGTGGCTTAGTTACCGCCTTGCTGTGTGGCCACGTCGTCGGCCATCACAGTATGATAGACCTCATAACCCATAATGTCCCTATAAACAATGATTGTATTTTGACCTTATAAACCTGTGAAATTTCTGTTGCAAGTCCTCTCCATGATGTACATTATATGCTACATATGAAGTCAGATGTATCTTGTTAATCAAAAAAGTAAGCCTTTTGCATAACTGTATTGATTTCCTGATGCTGGGAAAGGTGTGTCCTTGTAAACCATGGTAAATGCCAACTGTCCTCATAAGTACTATATGCCTGTGTGTGTGTGTTTGCAGGATTTACAATATTGATGACTGTTAAAACGCGTCATCAGGGTCTATCCTCATTTACTGCTCAGATCAGATTTTTTTGGTACAGCTATTCACATTGTTGTTTTAAATGTAGCCAATATCAGATTCCAGTGCCAACAGATCATGGTCCATACATATTTAGCTGTGAACAGTACAGGTACACGCACTGTAGAAATAATTAAATTCACATGCACTACGTCTGATGTACGTTGCAGTGTTCATTGGTAGTTGCATGGGCGTCAGAAGCAAAGATTTCCTAAAAATACCGCTCTCTTTTGAGACAGGAATAGTTCTGAGTCAAACCGCTCAAGCCATTGTCAACTGCAAAGTCGTCACTTCGGTTGAAATAAAATGCTTTCATTGCGTGGAAACGTCACCGTTATTTTATATAAAATAAAATACTGAAGTTTTACGGAAATGGGTCATACCTGAGCAGTTGAAGTAAAACCCCTCTTATTCAAGGATGCACATGTATTGCATGGACGGAGCAAACACTAAGTGTCTAAAATGCATACGCACAGTTCTGATGAATAATACACGAGATTTAACTGAATATACGAAGGAGTAACTACAACATTACCAACACTGAAATAAAAGCGTGCGGTTTATCCATCAATCAGATGCGCATTAAAGTAGCCTCCGATAATAGCAACAGTAGACACTGGCGCGCGCTCTCTCAGAATCATCAGCAGGAGAATGATCCGTATAAAGAGAACAAAGAGGCTTTTCTTTCTATTCTGTGAAGAAAAGTTAGTTTAGGATTAGTTGGAGAAGTGCAGGATATTCTGGTCTCTCCATGGAAACATTGCATGTTTAATGCCAGGAACACTTTAATAAGGTTGTGTAGCCAATAACATTAGCCTACACAATAGTTAGCATTACTAACAATACTTTTAAAGCCTTTTTAAATTTTGGCTTATGTAAATTTCTTTATAGGCTATTAAAATGAAGTGTATAATAATAATAATAATAATAATAATAATAATAATACAAATACACAGTAATAATATGAACTAACATTAGCAAGTGTTTTTTTTTTTTTTGCCCACTCTGTGACCTCTGAAGGCCGCTGTGCAATTCATACACTCTCAGAAAAAAAGGTACAGTGCTGTCACTGGGGTGGTACCATAAGGTACAAAAGTGAAAAGGTACATCTTTGTACCTTACTTACCCCTAAAAGGTACATATTAGTACATCAAAAGGTACATATCAGTACTTTAAGAGTGCGTATTAGTACCTTAAATGTACATATTAATACCTTAACGGTACATATTAGTTTTGTACCTTAGGGTACCGCCCCAGTGACAGCAATGTACCTTTTTTTCTGACAGTGTACCCTGACTAAGACACATCAGGGGAAGCATTTTAATGATCCTATGAATGCATATACAAAATGCAGAATCAAATTAATCGAATCGCATCGAATTTGAATGTGAATCATCTCGAATTGAATCATTCTGAATTGGCAAAAATCGTTATTGAATTGCTTCGAAAACCTATGAATTGTGAATCAAATTGTTTTGCTGCCAACCCAAAGAATCACAGCCCTAAGAATAATTAATAATTAATATTTGTATTTGTTTTGTTTTTTCTAATGGGTATGATTTCCTTTATATCAAACATTGCTTCAGTGGTCCGAAAATTAGTTGATGTTGAGTTTTAGCAGATTTTGTTTTCTTGCTCAGTTTTCCTTATTTGTAATATCCATAAAATAATATTTTCAAAATAAGGTTGATTCAATCCACACCCTAGCACTAGATTCTCAGCGTAAGCGTGCTCAGAGGTGTGCTTCTATTTACACACATTTCTACGTCCAAGTTGTTAGATCCCACACTTTGTGTGAAACTGTTCTTTTACACACTCACTACGCACAGATCTGTGTGTACGCACCGTTGATAAATGAGGGCCCTTGTCTGTGCGATCACAGATCACTGCAGTGTGACTCTGACAGATGATTGTCAAACCCAGTTCGAAAAAAATAGTCTATTCATATGGTTCCTGAAACAAAGAAATTAAGCTGCAAATATTACGAATACAAATTAATAATTTAATTAAATGTTACACATTAATCGTTTTATTTGTATCTGATTGTCAGCTAATAAATGTGTGCTGATGGTTCGAGTACTGTTGTTTGACATGCGGGCAGCTCATGAGCCTGTGTTTTCAGCTGCGTTCATCGTAAATGAGCTGTTCTGAGATGCTGTATCATCAGCTGCACGTGTGTAAATAAACTCAGCGCTGCGTAGGGCTGGCCGATAAAACGCTAACGATATGCATCACGATAGACACGTAACCGATATCAATGATAAAACGTTTGAGTTTTTTTTTTTTTTCTTTGTCGGAAGAAACCAGAGGTTGAGAAACAAGTTTGGTTGCATGAACAAAGGTCCTCACTCTCTGGTAACCTAGCAATGTAGGGAGTGACAGGATAACAGCCAATCATGTAACTGTATCAGGTTTGGTTGCACTATATCGTTGTCTCGTGTTGGACTCTTCAGTAACAGAACCGCCGTGGAGTGATAAGAGGAAATTGAGCGCCACAGCGAGCGAGGAAATTGTTGATAAAACAGGAAAACAAGTCAGCTTGCCAGTATGGCTTTTTTTTTTGGGGGGGGGATTTGATAAGTCTGAACATTTTTTTTAAAATATTAAACATTTCACACTGCAATGCTTTTTTGTTTTTAGTGACTGGAAGTGCTGAACATCGTGGGAACATCGACTGATATTAAGAAAAAGCAGAAGTGGCTGCTGTGATTGGGCATTTTGTTTGGGCATTTTGTTGTTGATGTTTCAGATATCTGTATCGGTGGCAAGATGACCAAAATGTATTGCTGTTCACATTGACTGTTTTAAAGCTCTTCAAAATAATAAATTCAAAACATTAACATGGTTAACTTGCTTGACTGCTTATTTGCCACCTCTCAGAAGCCTCTTTAAAGCTACACTGTGTAACTTTTTTTGTTTATTCTTAGCTAAAAACACGTAGTTCTTTCAAAAATATAAGTGCTCATTAATGTATATTTACTTATTTCAAGTTATAAAGTATTCTCGTAAGTTTATAATATGCCATTGAAAATACATACGGGTAAGGGGTTCGAATGGGGGTCGCCATGTTGCCCCTCCATCTTGAAAGTACATTATCCAAAGAGGGACATACCTGTAAATTCAAGCTTCGCCTTTCGCGTTTTAACACTCGATGGCACCGTGTCTGGATTGAACTGGAAGCCATGTTAATCTTGGACTAAATTGGCCACCGTAGGAGTTAAAACGAAATCGGAATTGGGAGGAACAGAACCTAATATTTACTGGATGGTCATATACCTTTTCACCGCTAGATGGGGGAAAATATCACACAGTGTAGCTTTAATGAAGAGGAGGTATTGTTTCTTTATAACCTGCGAAGATGTTTCAGTAAAACTTGCAAAGACGATCCGGAGGCAGTCATGCTTCTGACACCAGCCCTAATCCAACCACTGTAGCACTACTACAGTATCACTCTAATTGTTTGAATATTTGAAAGGGTTATTTCACCCTAAAAATATAATTTACTCTCCCTCATGTCGTTCCAAACCCATAAGGCCCATTCATCTTTAGCACACAAATTAAGATATGTTTTATGAAATCTGAGAGATCTGTCCTTCCTTTGAAAGTCTGTTCAACCAAAACTCTGAGGCTTCAAAACGTTCATAAAGAGATGGTCAAATAAATCCATATGAATGGAGGGGGTTAATCCAGTCTTCTGATGAGACACCAGGGGTGTCTAAAGTCGGTCCTGGAGGGCCGCTGTCCTGTCTTGCAGAGTACAGCTCCAACCCCTATCAAACACAGCTAAATCAGCTAATCAAGGCATACTAGAAGCTTCCGGGCAGGTGTGTTGAGGCAAGATGGAGCTGAACTCTGCAGTACAGGACAGTGGCACTCCAGGACCAAGTTTGGACACCCCTGCTCTGCTAAAGCAGCTGTAGCTTGTCATCTCCTCATTCTGACATTTAAAGGCTTCACTTTCAGTCGAACATGGTATGATCACTCTACATGACTCCCAGTGTAATCAACAAAGATTCCCAGACTGCACGTGTGGCAGTAGCAGCTGTAGAAGGCATGCGTCATGACACTACACTCTGTGATGTTGATATGGGTGCAGTCTTCTTTTCTCTCTATAAAGACTTGATAGTGCATGGGTTGTGATCCATTAGCTGGACATGTTTGTGACGGGGAGCACTATTACTACTGTCAGTGAAAGTAACTCAGCAGTGAGTGACCCAAAACCTAGTCGTCATAGTGAAAACCACCCAACAAAAAGGACTGAACCCAGCATGTATAATATAATCCAAATAATTAACCTTAAAGCTAAAGGCCTGTTTTGGTTTCATGGGCAATATCAGAGTACAAACCTTTCTGGCTTCATTTTTGTGTAGTGATAATTAACGATCATGTCAAAGACAACTCACAGTCCCAGTAAACCCATCTGTCTTTGCAGTGTAGTCATGTTTCGTTGTATATGCTAATGAACTGTGATGTCATTGTGACATCACACAGTCCTTGTAAACCATTTGTCCTCATAATCCTGGTTTTTGTCTTCTAGGACACACGTCCTTGTAAGGCAGCAAAAAATCAGGGTGCCATGTATCATGTTTTATAAAGTTTAAATAAAGTTTGTTTTGAACCCAGGATTTTTTTAAAGCATTTCCATTTTTATTTGAAAGCTCTAGCATAAAAGGAAGTCATAGTCCCCCTAAACCACTTTTTTTTTTTTTCTGGTTTGAAGAAATTGTCCTTATAAGTCATGCTAACCTGTGTGTGATCTAGATTAAAATGGCTCATTAAAATTCTGCCGAAGGCATTCAGAATGTGTGATCGTTTGTCTTTTTGTAGTTTGAATAATAAATAACTTCTGTCCCTTTTAAGACCTGACGCACGCATGGATCCCACTGTTCCTGTGAGCTGGTTACGTTAACTCCCCAAGATGGGCATTGAGACATTTTTTTTTGAGTGTATTTGACCATTAATAAGATGGAAAAAGGAGCTCATTTTTGCACTTATGTCAGAGGCGGCTTTATTACGGTATGTGTGTGAGCTTCAGATGCGAGCGCGAAATCCGCGGGAATTGGTAGAATTAACATTATGTGCAACCCCACGAGAAATTCAGACCGGTCACACCAATACTAATACGCTGTCATGAGAAATCCAGCAGAACACCCGTTTGCAATGTTCAGAGGATTAAACGGACTGAATGAGAGGAGGCGGGTGTGTGTCAACTCACTGTTGGTCGTAGAGGAGAGCGCAGCTGATATCGATACTGTAGAAAATGAGTATCGTTTCAGATATTTCAGTATCGATACATAGCCAAATATCTATTTTTGTCAACACTAGTAGGCATACTACTACCCAGGCTGCAGACTTCACCACTCTTCTGACCTCATTTGACCTTAAGCGAGTATCTACTACAGCGACTCACAAATCAGGTAACCATCTGGACCTTATCTACACACGCTACTGCTCCACAGACGACACTTTAGTTACTCCATTGCACACCTCAGATCACTTTCTCATCACTCTTAACCTCTTAACTCCTGACACAACACACACTCCTCCGCTGATCACCTTTCGGCATAATCTACGCTCACTCTCCCTCCTGTCTATCCACTATGGTTTCCTCCTCACTCCCTCCACCTGCTCAGTTCTCAGCACTGGACACTAACAGTGCTACTGACACTCTTTGCTCCACTCTAACATCTTGCTTGGACAACTTCTGTCCCGTTTCAACCAGGCCAGCCCGCACCACTCCCTCTGCCCCCTGGCTGTCTAATGTTCTCCGAACATCGCTGTGGGCACCGGGCGGCAGAGAGGAAGTGGCGCAAAACTAAAAACACTACTGACCTGACCCTGTATCAGTCTCTCCTCACTTCCTTCTCTGCTAATGTCTCCACTGCTAAAACTACAAACTACCACAACAAAATCAACAACTGCTCTGACTCTCGTGCACTTTTCAGAACATTCTCTTCGCTCCTTTGTCCTCCCCCCCCCCCCTTCATCAACTCTTACAGCTGACGACTTTGCATCATTTTTCACAAATAAAACCTCCTCCATCAGCAGCCAATTCTCCACACCACAAACCGACACGCACATCTCAACAACCATCACACATGCACTCCCCTCTTTTTCTCTGCTCTCTGAAGCTGAAGTCTCCAAACTCAACTCATCCTTTCCAACCACCCCACTACCTGCCCACTTGACCCTATCCCCACTTACCTCCTTCAGGCCATTTCTTCTTCTGTTACTCATGCACTCACTCACATTGTCAACACCTCTCTTCACACCGGGACCTTCCCCACAGCATTTAAGCAGGCTCGGGTAACCCCACTGCTTAAGAAACCCTCTTTGAACCCAGCACTTTTAGAAAACTAAAGACCGGTATCCCTTCTGCCTTTCATTGCAAAGACACTCGAGCGAGTTGTTTTTAACCAGCTCTCTACGTTTCTTGAACAGAACAACCTCCTGGATATCAACCAATCCAGCTTCAAAAGTGGCCACTCAACTGAGACTGCCCTGCTCTCGGTTACGGAGGCACTGAGACAAATCCACAGTACTTATCTTACTGGATTTGTCTGCTGCTTTTGACACAGTTAACCACCAGATCCTCCTGTCAACTCTCATGAAGATGGGCATCTCAGGAACTGCTCTCCAGTGGCTCAAGTCTTACCTCTCAGGTAGGTCCTTCAGGGTGTCATGGAGAGGTGAAGTGTCTAAGTCACATCTAGCCACTGGAGTTCCACAGGGCTCAGTGCTTGGACCACTTCTCTTCTCCATCAACATGTCATCACTGGGAACTGTCATTCAGAAACATGGTTTTTCCTATCACTGCTATGCCGACGACACTCAACTCTACTTCTCATTTCAACTAGATGATCCCACGGTTGGTGTTCGTATCGCTGCCTGCCTAACTGACATTTCTGCCTGGATGAAGGTGCATCACCTGCAACTCAACCTTGCAAAGACAGAACTGCTTGTGGTCTCAGCCAACCAAGCACTGCATCATAATCTCTCCATTCAGCTAGGATCTTCAACCATTACTCCGTCCAGGACAGCCAGGAACCTTGGAGTTGTGATTGATCAGCTAAAATTCACTGACCACATTACTGCAACAACCCGGTCATGCAGATTTGCATTATACAACATAAGGAAGATTAGACCCTTCCTATCAGAGCAGGCCAAACAACTATTGGTCCAAGCTCTTGTTCTCTCCAGACTGGACTACAGTAATGCTCGTCTAGCAGGCCTTCCGGCATGCACTATCAAACCCTTGTAACTGATCCAGAATGCAGCGGCGAGGGTGATCTTTAACGAGCCGAAAAGAGCACACGTCACGCCTCTCTTCATCAATCTCCACTGGCTGCCAATAGCCGCTCGCATCAAATTCAAGACACTGGTACTCGCCTTCAAAGCAACCACTGGCTCTGCACCAATATACTCGCTTGTTCAGACTTACACACCCTCCAGGAGCTTACGTTCTGCCAGTGAACGAGGCCTTGTGGTGCCATACAAAAGAGACATGAAATCACTCTCACGGACCTTTACCTGGACTGCCTCCACCTGGTGGAATGACCTGCCTATCTCAATTCGAGCAGCCGAGTCTGTAGCCATTTTCAAAAAACGGCTAAAGACACGTCTTTTCCAGCAACACCTGACCAATCAAGAATAGCACTTAACATTCTATTCATTTTCTGTCTGTCTAATTTATTTTTTTAAAAAAAAGTCCTGTGTGTTCTGTGTTAGATTAACTGAGACTTGTTGCAGCACTTGCATACTGTAGCCTTTGACTGTTCTAGTTGCTTCTATTGCTCTCATTTGTAAGTCGCTTTGGATAAAAGCGTCTGCTAAATGACTAAATGTAAATGTTATTGCTTGGAACCCTAATGGTAGAGTGGGGAGCGGATAAATCGATGATAAGTCTTTCTTCCTTGAGTATTTCCTGACGGCAACTCCTAAGGGGTTAATATGGAAAAGTTTGAAAGGTGGTTGATCAAAAGGTCCGATCATGTATCCCTTCTCTATTTCTTTCCCCATTAGTTCGTCTACGGCCTGTGGATCTGTGATGGCTGACTGAAGGTTTTGGCAGGTGAAAGAAAATATGGGCATATAGGAAAGACCAGCTAGAAACCTGTGCATGAGCCCTAGAATGAGGTAAGACACGAAACAACAGTTTGGATGCTTTGTCAGAGCTTTAGATAGCTCTTCAGTGTTCACAGGAGTGTTTATTTATTTTGGAATTTTGCACGGCGTCAGACTGCGCCCTCGTAATAATTGGACATGAAAACTTCAGGTGGCTGTTCCCACAATAGTTGCAAGCATGAGAATTTGCAATTACAAGTACAAGCATAAAATTCACCTGTTCTGGCACCGAAACTCTAGTGTCATGGGTTGAAGCGGTCTTAGGGCAGAGAGAAGTGGTGTGGGAAAACGACCCGCAGAGTGAGCATAACAGAGCTGGGTGGCCCGTAAAGTGCCTGCTAATGAGAGCGAGATTGACCATGGACCAGTCCAATCTCTGATTAAAACGTTGTATGTACATTGCTACTTTAGATGAAAATGTGTGCCGCCGTAAGACATTGCGAGATTCGAGATAATGGCTAGATGGGTATCTAATTCCTTTCTGGGTACACTTCACAGATGATGTCTCTGAACATGCTGAAAGCGATGAAAAATCCGGCCATTGTTAAGGTTTTGGTAAGTCTTGGGTCACTATCTGATATATCATAAAAGTCCACAATTCTTCTTTCGTTTCTGTGCATAACAATATTTTCACTAGGTTAATGTCGTTACCTGACGGATTTGAGCACGCATATGAGGAGAGATTGCAGCTGCTGGGGGAAAGAAAGGCTCCCCGGTGGAAGCGGCAGATCCCTGACAATCCCGACTTCCACGCCGGCACTTCCCTGGTATCGCCGTGGACGTAAGTGATGGGTCGTCTGGCTTTGGGTTCGGGCCGTGGAGAAAGGACGGTCGGCCTGACGAGGGTGATCGCGCTGCCCGAGTGTAGGAGGGCGAGGACCGGTCGGCCATTTATCCTGACTTCCGCCCTTGGGGCCTGTTTCGGAGCTTCCGAAACACAGCCTGCCAGCCAAGCCCGTCCAGGGGAGTGGGGAGCTTCGGTGGGCATGGGCTCGTCCTGCGCGCCGGGAACCGCCGGCCTGCTTCCTGGTCGCTGGGTGCCCTCCAGCGTGCGTCGCTCCTGGACCACCCTTCGGGGAAAAGGCGGCGCTCGTTCCCCAACCTCCTGGTGTTGGGTGGCCTCTGCCAGCTCCATGGCCTCCACCAGCTCGTCAACGTTGGTGGGGTTCCGCATGCCGGCTGCCTGCCGGAGAGGGCGGGTGACGGGGCAAGGAAGTACACGACACAAGGATAGAGGGAAGTTCCCCGAAGGGTGGCTTTTATTAATCAACAAGATGGGGAAAATAGCTTTGTATATTATATTATATTATATTATATCGCGTGCTCACCGCTGCATCAGCATAACAAACTGTTGTTCTCACAGCAACTGTCGGTTGGTGAGGGCGTTTGTTTCAGTGAGTGCAGACACAGGACTGCACTTACCTCCTGTGTGCTGCCACGGTCTTCCCCTGGGTGCTTCAGCACTGTTGAAAGAGTGTTTCCTCACAAAAGAGCAACACGGGTGTGACACTGCGTCTTTCTCAAGACGGCATTCCACCCGTGCGTTTCTGGATGCGGTTGTTTTCTGTCCTGATGGCCACGATCCCTCTCGCATAAACATGTTGAGACTGTGTTCGTGGGTGATCCGTGTTCTCTCAGGGGAATGGGATCACGTCGACGTGCTGTTCATCTCACCTTCCGCGTGAGGGTTTGAGTGTTCAGCGCGCCGTGTGCCGTCTAGCTGCCTGGTGACAGAGTGGGTTGCCACGGCAACCCAGCGTGCGTCACTCGACACCTCCGATGCGTGGTCGAGACTGATACCTCAAACGGGGTTGAGTCCCTTCGCTTATACCCCGATCTAGTCTCTTTTCTGGTGCACCAGAAAAGGGGCTACTTTGGCTGATAAGCCTGGGTGACCTGAGGATTACAGTGAGGCTTCCCTGCCGAGTACACCTCCGTGGGCCCCCCACTCCTCTATCGCATCGCAAGCATGTTGAGACTGTTTGTGGGTGGTTTATGTTCTCTCATGAGAGCATAGCCACGTCGGCGCATTGTTCGTCTTGCCTTTTTCATAAAGGCTTGAGTGTTCAGCGCCGTGTGCCCTCTCACGGCCACGCTCACTCTCACATGTCTGCTGGTAGCTTCAGATGGGATTGCTGGACCTTAAAAAAAGGGACCTAGTGTTTCATTTGGGGCTCTAGCAGAGGACAGATGTCAATTTCTGCATCGGAGAGAGGGCTGTTATGTGTTGAAAATGATGCTGAGATTCCCACTATAATGGTGCTCGTGCTGAATCAGATTCATACTTGACAGCCATGCTTTCCCGGGTGGCTGAGGCATAGTGCAACGCATAAATCGCCTTGCCCGCCCCTTGCCTTTTCCTGGATGTGCATTGGAAGGCTTTGGCATTGTGGAACTATTTGGTGCCAAAATATGGAACACCAATAGGGCCATAATCTCTAAAGTTTTCCTCTCTCTCACTACCCTCATCGGTGGGGTGGCAGTGCCATTGGCAGGCCACCTCCGCCCTGCTTACTGCACGAGGGTAGTTCTGAGCTGAGGTTGATCTGCGCACCGCGCTGGCCCTTGGCCAGACGATGTCCACCCTGGTCCAGAAACACCATTGACTCGGATTTGGTCAGCCACTGTTCTTCCCCCGGAGGAGGGCCGGGTGGAAAACCATTAGTAATTCTGTTCCGCCACTGGTGTTAAAAACAGCCAGTGGTACCCAAATTCTCAAGAGCAGTTCCAATACCTCTGGTTCTCGGGAGTTCAGGAATAGCAGCATATGACACGCGAGTACGTCTGTGGTGCCGTTGGTCCCGCTTGCACGGTCTCTGGGAGCCTGGCTAGTGCTTCCCAGCCCATCTTGCCAGCTCATCTGTACCATCAGACTCGGCTATGCGATTCAGTTCGCCCGGCGCTCCCCCAAAGTCAGGGGCGTTCACTTCCCTTCAGTATCGAATAGGACGCGACTGTGCTTCATGCGGAGGTCGCTGTCCTACTGGCGAAGGACGCGATAGAGCCGGTCCCTCCAGCCGATATGGAGTCCGGGTTCTACAGCCCGTACTTCATTGTACCCATGAAATGTGGCGGGTTTCGACCGATCCTGGATCTGCGATACTTGAACCGCTCCCTTCACAGGATGCCGTTCAGAATGTTAACGGTCCGGACGGACAGTACTGTGGCTGTTGCGTACATCAACAAACAGGGTGGTCTACGCTCCCGCCGCATGTCCTAACTCGCCCGCCATCTCCTCCGGTGGAGTCAGAAGCATCTGAGGTCCCTTCGTGCATTCACATTCCGGTCCCGCTCAATCGTGCAGCCGACGAGCTGTCACGGTTACTGGTGCTCCCCGGAGAGTGGAGACTCCACTCCCAGGTGGTCTAGCTGATCTTGAGTCGCTTTAGGGCCGCACAGATCGATCTATTTGCCGCCCCCGACACGACCCACTGCCAGTTGTTTTATTCCCTGACCGAGGGAACCCTTGGCACGGATGCCTTGGCACACAGCTGGCCCCGGGGTCTACACAAATATGCGTTTCCCCCAGTGAGCCTTCTCGCACAGACACTGTGCAAGGTCAGGGAGGACGAGGAGCAGCTCCTCTTGGTAGCTCCGTATTGGCCCAACAGGACTTGGTTCCCGGAACTAGTGCTCCTCGCGACAGCACCTCCTTGGCCCATTCCTCTGAGGAAGGACCTCCTAACTCAGAGACGCTGAGGCACCCGCGTCCGGACCTCTGGAAACTCCATGTCTGGTCCCTGGAAGGGACGTGGAGGTTCTAGGTGACCTACCGCAAGCGGTAGTTGACACCATCACTTCCGCCAGAGCCCCCTCTACGAGACGGCTATATGCGCTGAAGTGGAACCTGTTCGTCGATTGGTGCTCTCTTCACCGAGAAGACCCCCGAAAGTGCTCAGTCAGATCTGTGCTCTCTTTTCTTCAAGACTGGTTGGAGCGAAGGCTGTCTCTCTCCATCCTCAAGGTGTACGTTGCCGCTATTGCCGCAAATCACGATATGGTTAATGGTGAGTCCTTAGGTAAGCATGATCTGATCGTCAGGTTCCTGAGGGGGGCGAGGAGAGTAAATCCGCCTCGTCCTCCCTCTTTACCCTCTTGGGACTTAACTCTGGTGCTGACCACACTGCAGAGGGTGCCCTTCGAGCCTTTGCAGTCAGCCGAGCTGAAAATCTTGTCTCTAAAGACAATACTCCTGATTGCATTGGCCTTGGTTAGGAGGGTAGGGGACCTGCAGGCTTTTTCAGTCGACGAATTGTGCCTGGAATTCGGGTCAGGTAAATCTCAGGTAATCCTGAGACCCCAGTCTGGATATGTGCCCAAGGTTCCCACTACTCCCTTTCGGGACCAAGTGGTGAGCCTGCAAGCGCTGCCCTCGGAGGAGGCAGACCCAGCCCTGGCTTTTCTCTGTCCAGTTCGCGCCCTGTGCATCTATGTTGACAGAACGCAAAGCTTTAGGACCTCAGAGCAGCTCTTCGTCTGTTGGAGGCCAGCAGAAGGGAAAGGCTGTCTCCAAGCAGAGGATGGCCCACTGGATAGTGGATGCCATGGTCTTGGTGTATGAATCCCAAGACGTGCCCTGCCCGCTCGGGGTTAGAACTCACTCCACCAGGGGTGTAGCTTCTTCCTGGGTGCTGGCTCGTGGCGCCTCACTGACAGACATTTGTAGAGCTGCAGGCTGGGCGACACCTAACACGTTCGCTAGGTTCTATGGCCTACGTGTAGAACCGGTTGCTTCTCGTGTGCTCGCTTCCCAAAGTCAGCAACACTGAAGTGCCCGTTCTAGTGTCGGCTTGCTGCGCCATTCCCTTCCCAATGGAACGGATATGTGCGTTTATTTTTTCCAGTCGCGTTCCCCAGGAAATGGCAAACCCTGTTGAGTCCTCCGCAAACCCCGGCAGTCGGATGCTAGTATGCAGTGGTGGAACTTGTGTCAGGCTGGGTTCCGTATGTTGTGACCCCTACGGCAGTCCCATATGTGTATTTTCCACGGTACAGCTCCCTAAGGCGAGCTTGTGTCTTTCCCTCAGTAGAGTTCCTCTGCTGTCTCAGTACGGTGTCGTTCCCCCGTCTGCAACAGGCCAGGGTCACCCCTGGGACTTCCGTATGTTGCACTGCCCAAGGCCAGTCCATACGTGTATTCTCCACATGGTAACTCCCTCCGGGCATGATGTGGCTTCCACAGCGTCCCTCCGGGCACGCTTTCCCAGTGTTATCCAATAGTCTGCTGAGTGGGTCTTGCGGAACAGCAGCAGTGACTCTCCCTGCGTGAGTTTTCCCGCACTTAACAGATGGGGTTTGGCGTGCTCTTCGCTGGGCGCTGGAAGTGATAGTAACTGTGGCGTTTTCCAAAGGGATCCCAATTTGGTGGTGATGTCCGATGTACGTCGAACGTGACCGACTGAAAGGGAACGTCTCGGTTCTGTATGGTAACCCTCGTTCCCTGAAGGAGGGAACGGAGATGTACGTCCCATCGCCACAGTAGCTGTACCATCACTGCATGGCCGAGTCACTAGTTCGGCTCCTCAGGGAAAAACAATAGTGCGCTGCTCTCGCTTTCTGTTTATCCCCGTGGTGCGGGGCGGATCATGAGATGCAAATCTCGCATGCCAATGGCCCATTGGCCTGTTCTCTATATCTCGAAGCTGATAGGGGCTCCCTGAAGTGATCCCAATTCGTCTGTGACGTACGTCTCGGTTCCCTCCTTCAGGTAACGAGGGTTACCATACATAACCGAGGGTTACCGAGACGTTTTCGCTTATCAATCAGATCGAAAGTAACTAGTAACTAACTACTTGAGTAGTTTTTTCATCGAATACTTTTTTACTCTTACTCAAGTAAATATTATGATTGTTACTTTTGCTTGAGTAAATATTTCCGTAAGTACTTGTACTTTTACTTGAGTACAGATTTTGGCTACTCTACCCACCTCTGGTCATGTTAAGATGGAGAAGCTGATTTTAGCTGTTAGCAACTTCCCTTTTCTTTACGATAGGTCTCTGTGTACATACAGAGACACATTTACAATAATGTAGGAGGAGGGTGATCTGCTAATGATGTTTATAAGCAACCCGTATTGGGAATGCCCACTAGCGACATGAATCTCTGGTGCTGGCGACATGCAGCGACAAAATCGCTGGCGGCGTGAATGGGACTCAAGGATGGAGAAGAATCATTTGTCTTGAAATGAATGCATGTTAAATGAACCTTCATTCTTTGAGGGCTGAATTTGTGAACTGTTTGTGTTTCAGAGCTGTCCTTAAGAGATGGGTCTCAATGGCAAACTCATTATTATATAATAAAAATTATTAATTTTTATTATATAACTTTTTATTAATCAAAGAATAAAAAAAAACAAGAGCATCACATATACAAGAGCTGCAAGTAAATTTCTCTTTGCCTTTTGTTGTTTGATTCACATTAAGTTTTTTTTATTTATTTTTTATTCTTCCGGAGGTGCATGCCCCCGGACCCCCACGTGACGTGGTAACAACCTCTGGCAAGTAACAGCACTGCTGGAAAAATTTCTAGGGGAAAACACTGAATATTGGTATTAATAATAACCTATAACAGAGTGAGTTTTTGTCAAATAAAAAAGTCACTCACACTCACACAATCAAAGGAATTAAATAAGCCAATAACTGGGCAATTTGCTTTTAAAATGTGCCAATCAGCCACTGCAAAACACACACACTTCAAAGTCAGAATAAAGTCTTACTGCAATATTCGTTGATGCTTCCAAACAAAACATATTGTACATTGTTTATTTTTATCTTTTTGATACCATTTACTTTATTGTTAGGTTTATTGTTTATTCTTACCTGTTTAGTACTTTTTGAGTTATTGAAATTTGATGTTTTTTTCTTAGAAATAAATTATTGCTTTGTCTCCTACTTTGTCATTTCCTAATAGCATGGTCATATTTGTCTGTAAGCATATTTTGGCATCTTTGTATAGTCTCACCCAACACAAATGATTCTTAAAACATTCTACAATTGTATCTTGTGAAAAAATGTCAAACTTAAGAGGTTAAGGTCGTTAAAAAAAACATTGGTTTACAGCATGGGTCTCAGACTCGCAGCCCGCGGGATGATATTTTGTGGCCCCCTACTTGGAATCAAAGTTTAGTGTTAGTGCGGCCAGCACTAAGTCGTTGCGTGTGCTGCGCTTGCCACGCTTGCTGCCTCCAATGTTAACCGCGGATCTATGTATTTATTCACTTGTGCGAATTATCTCGGGACTAATAATATATTTGACGCAAATTAATGCAAATATTGTTTGCAAATAGTCCCAAAAATGTATCTCCCAACTAGAATTAGACCTAGAATTTCGTGCACTGTTCTGTTTGACCTGGTTATGGCCTTGCTTTGAATTAGTCTATTATTTTAAATAAAAATATTCATTATTTCATTATTACATAATGATTTAATTTATATAGGCTATATTTTAAAAAAATAGAGTAGGCAAGAGAAGCCTATATGTTCTGAAGAACCGTTCATGTTCAGAAGGAAAGTTAAAATTGAGAGGAACAGTTCATGTTCAGAAGAAACATTCATGTTGAAGAACTGTTAATTAGAAAGATTGAGAAAATTGGATCAGTTGTGCTCCTTTTTTTTTTGGAATACTTGAAACACTTTTTTAGTCGAATGCTTGATGCGGCCTAGCCTGACCCAGAGTCTACCTTCAGTGGCCCCCAGGTAAATTGAGTTTGAGACCCCTGGTTTACAGAGTCCAGCCTATGCAGCCATAGAGTTCTATTGTCATAGTGACTATTGATATTGTAGCTTTTTTTAAATATTTTTATACCATCATATGTCATCAGGTGTCATCAAAGTCACCATTTTTAGGTTTTGGCTCTCTGGACTTTCTAGAATTGTTTTTTTTTTTTTTTACTGAAGTTAAAGAAATATTAAATATAACATAAAAATAAGCATATTTTACATTAAAAATATGGTACTTTTAGAGGTAAATAAATTCATGAATACCCCAAAAATCACAAAAAGGCATACATTGCTAGAATTTATTTCATTGAAGGTGGTGACATAACATTTATTTTAAAAGAAAATTGGGGATCACACCTGAGACCTTCGTGCCCAAATTTGTCCACGTAGGCGGGATTCAGGGCTGTTATGTGAGGGGGGCTAAATACTATTGCCTCAGGCTAGTATGACAGGCAGGATTTATAAAATAAAAAAGCAACAGAAAAACAAAACTACATTTAAAACATAGAACCCACACACTCACACACATATAAGCTAACAAAAAGTTCCATCTGCACCAGCTCATTGCTGGGGTGATATCTTTTGGTGTTTAGTCTAAGAGTTAGGGTCAATGTAACCACGTTTGTTTAGGCTACATACCCTGAAGCATCTTGTGGATTGCCCCCCCCATTCGCGATAGTTCCTACAATAACCAAACAATCGCTTCAGCCCCAAAACAACATTATCACTGAGTATCCGAGGGGTCTATTATCAACTATTAGTCTTTTAACACAAACAGTAGCGTTCCCAATGAGCTAGTTGCTTAAACATTTCAATAAACACCTTATGTCTCCTCGTTTGTTTTGTTTCTTCAAAGGAGAAATATAAAAAAGGAAAGTAACCTAAAATAAAGTTCAAAGGCTTCATTGGTATTCTTAAGTAAATAAGTAGGCTAACCGAATCAATGTCCAAGCCATTGTCTTCTAGTCATACCTCCAGTGTGAGTTCACTGATCAGTGTGGATTATCATCATCAGCTTTGTATAATCCTTTTACTTCCAGTATTTTTATTGCTGCAGCTGGATTTGGGAAGATTATTGTAGACCCGTCATCCTTGAAAACCTTTAGTTTAGCAGGAGCCAGAATGTGTGTTTTGATGTCCTGGGCCATTAGCTGTACTCTGATGGGCTTGAACAGGGGCTTGTTTCAAATACGCTATTTGTTGCATAATCGTTCTGATGTCACACTCAGTCTCTTGACTCTTTCAGTTCATCTTTCAGTCCTTTGAACTCATTGCTTAAGGAATCTTTTACCTCAGCAAACAGTTTGTGCATTTCACTTAAATTAGCCATGCTGTTGGCGTCTCCAACAGTTTGTTTGTTTGCAGTTTTCTTCTTTGGCGGATACTTATTAAACTCCATATGTGTTCTGGAGTAAATGTTCATAACTCCGTTTCCGCTGGCAGGCATATTTCCTCTTTAAATGTAGGATAGACAAAGTACAGAGTTAATTTTCAGGGGAGGTATGAGCTAACTCAATCAAGCTGCCGCCATGTCACCGGAACCACTCAATCAAGCATAATCAAGCATAAATGCAAATTAAGTTATGAACTATGACTGCTTTTCAAAGTACAAATTGTTTTAAAACAGTTTAAAGAAATTGATGATGACCTAAAGTTAACATTTGTGATGCGATCTGGGAAAACCCGTCAGCTGTCGCGCTGGAACGTTTTCAGCAAAGTCGAAGAATAGGTTGAATGTGAATTTTTTTTGTCAATATTGGGTTTTTATTAAATAATTATTCTATAACATCTTGTCTATCATTTCTAAAAATAGCTTGGCAAAATTAACTTGTTTAGTGCGAGTCAGAGTCAGCCCATTGACTTATGTCCTGATCAGTGCCCTGACTACTGAACTAGGGAGCTGATTGAGACACACACTTCGTCTTTCTCCAATGTTTCGGATCATGCCCGGCAGAGGTGGAAAAAAAAAAAACGGCCAAAGTTTTCGCTCTCTTAACACCACAAAGACAGTTCACCCATCAAAATAGACCCATTACATGTAGAATAAAGGTGTATAAAAGCATATTTCCCTCCAGTCCTATGTAAACTACGGCACGCAAAGTTTTTATTTAACCCCTAGAAATCTGAGCTGTTTTGGGGCCCTTTAGAAGTTTTGACATGCTCTGACATTTGTGCTTTTTTCAGTTGCTTATATACATATTAATGGCAAAAGTGTAGTTACACTGTATTCAGCACAAACTTTGCTACCATAATATCTAAGCAACATGTATGTGCATGCTTGTATTTTTGAGAGAATAATGTTTATGCATGGTTTAAAAAAAAAAAAAAAAAAAAAAAATTAAATTAAGGCCTCAACCCACACAATAGATATTTGTCCACAAGACTTTTGACTAATAGGTGTTGTTGCCTAGAGTTTTTGCTTCAAACTGATGTGAGAATAATTGAGCCTACTCATTTAAATAAAACAATATATTAATTTACATTTTGTGAGACATTTTTTCTTTACAAAGGCAGTATGAGAGGAGGCGTGAACGTTAATGAATAATGCTGGGTATCACAGCTGAGATAACAAAAGAACACATAATGGGCCGCATAATGACCTGCATAATGAATGAGGCAGCACGGCCGCTGAGATCATGGGGCTCACAAATGGGTCTGTCAAGGGAACCTGAGAGTGCTGAGGCATCTTCTCTTTCCTAGTTTGACAGTTCCATTGTTCTCCATCCCCGCGTGGAAGCCCGCACTGTGGCTTCTTTCCCCGGGGCGGAGGACCCGATGCGTGAGCTGTCTTATTCTGAGGAATTAGACACGCTCAGTATCTAGGCAGTTGAAGTTATAACGAGAGCAGCACATAGGTTATGGGTCTGCAATTAATGTGACACACGTGATCGGTGTGCATGTGATATTGTTGGGTGCAAGGCATGCAGTAAGATCCTGAGGGTACTGGCTGTTTTCATTTAGAAATATCTCGACGCGTACAGCCAGGTGCCTTTTGGGTGTTTCAGCCTTGCGCCTGTTGACTTTCTTCTCGAGGGATGAAAGCCAATTTTATGATAACGGCTCGAAGGCAACGTGTTGATTACGAGACCGTATAAATACTTATTAAAACAGTATCGTCTGGTGATTATGGCTGCATTTAATTCTGAGGAATTAAAATGAAATATTATCTGACTTTGAGGAGTTAGATATTTTTATTCAGCCTATCATTCAGACCAGGTTGCATGGGTTGGGTGATTGTGGTGGCATTTTATTCTGAGGAATTAAATGGCATATTATCTGAAGTGTTTCACTTGTCTGAATATTCATCTAAGATGGGAGCATAACATGCATGGGCAGTTCCTGTGGGGGCTGCTTTCATGCAATATGAGGTTTGCTCCTCTTCGAGGTCCTCAGGAAATTGATGTTGTTCCTGCCGCCTTGTGGGCTGCAGGACACATCAGTTTCTAGCAATTGCTAATCACAGTGTCCGCCCTAGTTGTTGCGGCCCTGTTGAGCTGCTCCCTTAGATGAGGCCTCTGCTGGCCAGCCCCCTCTCCTGGGAAGGAGCTATCGAGGTCGCCTCCCTCGTGGAGCTTTTGGGAATCGATGCTGTTCTCCCGCCGTCCAGTACACTTCGGGCCGCATCGATTTCCTATGAATGCACACTGCTCCATCCGCCTCTAGAAAGACCTGCAGCTGGCAGCGAACACGTCCACAAACTGAGGGTCATTCTCGACTGCTCCCTGTTGATCAGCCGCTTCAGGGGGTTGGGAATGAGGCTCAGTGGACACCGGAAGCCAGCCTCGAGAGTGGTGGTCTGGACTGCAGTGGTCCCAGGGCAGGTTCGGGTAATGGAACAGGAAGTTCACTCCCTGTTGGCAAGGAGACCACAGAATGTACTCCTCCGCCAGACAGGGAGTCGGGGTTCTACAGTCAGTACTTCATAGTTCCCAAGAAGGATGGGGGGTTATGTCCAATCTTAGATCTGAGGTACTTGGATCGTTCTCTGAGGAGGTTCAGATTCAAGATGCTCACAATTCTTAGCGTCGTGATTCAGATCCAGTTCGAGGACTGGTCTGTCAAAATGGATCTATAGAGGACACATACTTCCGTGTATCCATCCTTCTGTGTCACAGGAAGTTCCTGAGGTTCGCTTTCGGGGGCAAAGCTTACCAATATCGGGTTCTTCTGTACGGCCTGGCTCTTTCCCCTCGCACGTTCCCAGTTGCATGGATGCAGCTCTGGCTCCAACTGAGTCTCTGGGGCATCTGTGTACTGAACTGCATCATCATTGACTGGGCTCATATTGGCCCAGTTGCGAGTAGCAGCAGTTCGGCTGCACTCGGTGCGTGGGGTTGAGACTCGACACGCAGGAGCATGTTGACGCCTTCTCAGAGAACTGTGTTCCTGGGAGTTGTATGGGATTCACTACATTGTGGGCACAATTGTCTCCCGCACGTATCGAGTCCATATGGGCGGTGGTCTCTAAAATGAAGCTAGGCCGCAACATCACTGTGAAGCAGTTTTAAGACTGCTGGGGCTCATTACAGCTGTGTCCAACAGAATATCTCTTGGCCTGCTGCGCATGAGACCCCTACATTGAGGGCCAAGGGGTTTTCCCCGAGGGGGAATCCGTTCCGAATGATCAGGGTAATGCACAGATGCATTCGTTCCCTCGTCATATGGAAGAAACCTTGGTTCCTGTCCCAGGGGCCTGTGCTGGGAGCATCATGTTGCCAGAAAACCGTTTCAACAGATGCCTATCTCACTGGTTGGGGTGCGGTCATGGATGGCGGCTTTGTGAGAGGTCTGTGGGAGACCTGGCATTCCTCCTGGCACATCAACTGCCTAGAAATGCTGGTGGTCTACAAAGCTCTGAGGAGCTTTTTCCTGGACCTCCGCAGTCACCATGTACTGATACGGACAGACAATACATCTGTAGTTTCATATATGAATCATCATGGGGGTGTGAGGTCACGCCCTCTATGCAGACTGGCACACCAGATCCTCCTGTGGTCCCTGGGGAAACTGTCGTCTCTCAGAGCAATGTACATCCCCGGGACCAAAACCAGGGAACAGACGTCCTGACGAAGCAGGGATTGAGGCCAGGGGAGTGGCGACTCCACCCCAAGGGATTCGGCCCAGTGGAAGTGGATCTCTTCTTGTCTCAAGAGTCTTCCCACTGTCCACTGGTTCTCTCTCAGGCATCAAGCTCCTCTGGGGCTGGACGCCAGGATGCAGACGTGGTCGAGGCAGCGTCTGCACGCATTTCCCCCGATCACTCTGCTTGAAGTGGGTCTGCCGAGAAGGGATCAGCCTACTTCTAGTACCACCCTGCTGGCCGACCTGGGTATGGTTCTCGGACTTTGCAGCACTGCTAGACAGCCTCCCATGGCAGGTCCCTCTGAGGAGGGATCTGCTGTCTCAGGCAGGGGGCACGATATTCCACCCCCGGCCAGAGTTGTGGAACCTCTGGGTCTGGCCCCTGAGGGGGCTCGGTACCTAGAGGCTGGCCTGTCAGCAGGTGTTGTTGAGACCTTACACAGCTCCAGGGCTCCTTCCACCAGGAGACTGTACAGCCTGGATGTGGTTTCCACTTGGCGTGGAGAGCGTGAGGTGGAACCAGTTAACTGCCCAGTGGCCTCAGTTCTGGAGTTCCTCCAAGACTGCTTCTCAGCCGGTCTTACCCCATCCACGTTTAAGGTATATGTATGTGGCTGCCATTGGGGCTTTCCACTCACCTGTATAGGTGATGGGCCTTTGGATGGGCACCATCTGGTTGTACGGTTTCTCCGCGGGGCTCGGAGGATGAAGCCTGCGACTCGCTCCAGAGTTCCAACCTGCGACCTGGCGGTGGTACTTGAATGGTCCTTGGAGTCGGCTGAGGCAAAGAGGCCTTTATCATTGCTATCACCTCTCTGTGGAGAGTGGGGGATCTCTAGGCCTTGCCGATAACACCAACTTGCCTGGAGTTTGCCCCCGGCGGAGTTAAGGCCATCTTACATCCAAGACCAGGCTATGTGCCCAGGGTGCCATCTAATGTGGCACAGTCACCTCACGGTGGAAGAGGGTAGACTTCACCTGCTCTGCCCGGTCAGAGCCTTAAGAGTTTACTTGGAGAAGTCTTCACAGTGTCACAAGTCAGACCAGTTGTTGGTGTGCTTGGCTCACCCAAGAAAGGGCTGCCTGCATCGAATGTCTATGCAAAAGAAAGGGGGTGACAGTTATTTAAACCTGTTTTTCTCAAAATTCCATTCCTAAAAATCATAGCGATCAGCAGACTTTAGATAACCATAACTTTTGCTTCAGAAACGCCTTGAAAGAATAATATATAAAATATATTTTATATATTATTCTTTCAAGAGAATATATATTTGAAAAGGGCCTGGCCCCAGCCTTCATATGGTATCAAAATCTGTAAAAGGTGAACGCCAGCGTCAGTATCGGCAAACGTAGTAAAGGATGGGAACAGAACTTATATATTACAGTACAAATAATGATTGGCTAGATACTGTAGATAATTAGTGCATGACGTTGGAGTCTACCAGATAGAACTACGCTAGAGCTCCCATGTCTGTTTTCTCAGTGGTAAACAATTTTCTGCAACCTCCTGATTCTTTACCATCTAATATGTATTCCATTGACTTATGTGACCGCTTTATGACATTTTTTGAGTCTAAGGTAAAAAATGTACATCAGCAATTACTTTCCATTATACACATGCTTGTGAGTGACTTTTCTTTTTATATATTTGGACAGACAACACCAAATAGACAGACAATTCACACAGAGCGCTTCAGCTGAAGAGCAAAAGGCTAATGAGTTTGTGTGTCAGCATCCCTTTGTATCTTCCGGTTATGCCTTCATCTACTACATCATGACGCAGCACCAATCAGGATTGGATAGATTTCATTCATACATCAGACACACTACACTGAGGGCGTTCCCAGAGTGTCGTCACTCGATGACGCAGTACAAGTTCCCTCGAAGGGGAACAACACAGTTCATGACCCCTTTAATGGACAAGGCATTGAGAACAAAATTTAATTTAAAGGAAGTCCTAATTATTTGATTTTGAATGTTGTACAGTTAACATGGTCCGAGTACTGTTGCATTTTATGAAGTTTTTTTTTTTATAATTGGGTATTGCGTATGATTAACAGTAATGTCATGATATAACAATGAGTGTACTGAACAAGCCATTGCTGAATTTATATGTTTTGATAATTAGGTAATTTTGATGTCATTGACATTAATGAAATGTTTTTAACATTAACAAGTCTAGATTTATGTTAATTTAATTAAAGTGTACATGATATATGTCTGTAGACTATAAACTGAAGGATGTTTTATGTAGAAACTTAAAGTGATTAGATATGTAAGGGGTGTAAATGGTAAATGGACTGCATTTATATAGCGCTTTTAACGGACCAATGGCCATCCAAAGCACTTTACACATTGCCTCACATTCACACACCGACGGCGGTGTCAGCCATGCACGGCGCCATCCAGCTCGTCGGGAGCAGCTGGGGTTAGGTGTCTTGCTCATAGACACCTCGAAACCTCGATTCCTTGGCTCAATACCATTGCACATGACATCATTTTCCGTCATGAAAATTTTCCCACCATTTTGAATTTTCTGAAAAACCTACTTCCTAGACGGTTCATCTGATTTGCACGGAAATTGAACCAGATCATCTTCATACCATGCTGACAAAAAAAACATGGAATTCAAGTGGATTTGTCACATCGTTTTCGATAAACGTGCAAACAAATTTTACGTAACGCTTGTGAAAACACACTTAAGGCAATATCTCCGCAACGCTTCATCGTATTCAAACCAAACTTGGTACGTCATCACAAGCATGACCTGAGGCAACATGCAGCATTTTGGCGCAGCGCCACCTACTGGGCCGGAGATTTAAAAAAATGGCTGTTTTTGCTTATAACTTTTGAACCTTTTGTCCAAAAACTGGTCTCGTTAGATTCAGGACGGCATGCCAAGTCGTCTGATATTAAATTTTACCATATCGGCCATTTTGGCTGTCGGACATTTTTAATTATGTGCTAAAATGCTGTATTTTATGAACACATTAACGGATTGTTACGCAACTACAAACTGCCCTGAAAGAGCCTGAGAAGGTTCGAAACAGCGCCAGCTAGTGGAGAATTTATTTTTTCAAATGCTTATAACTTTAGGTGAGATTGACTTGTTTTCATGGGAGTAACTTTTTCTGTCTCCCGAATCCTTGCCGAGTCCAACGATACCAGACTTGCTAGGTTTCGGCATATGGTTTGTGCAATGTTGTTCGAAAACATAGGTCGATAGCTAAACATCAATGCCCAAATGTCAAAATGATAGATGATAGTAAGGGGGAGTAAAATCCAATCAAAGTCAGGTGTCAGTCATTTTTCATGTGTTTTTTTTTTTTTTCATATAAATATTTATAACTCCAAAACGAAATGAGATATTTTCACCAAAATTGACACACACATGTATAGGCTCACTCTGAGGACACACAAAAAAATGGTAGGATTGTGCCTTTTGGTGGTGCTATAATAAAACACAACATGAAATTTCCGTTGACTACAATGCAGAATAATAATATAAAATGCTATACTTTACAAATTCATGTATCATTACGGAACTTGGTATGTGCCATCAGCACCATGCCTTTAAGGTACTTAAAAGGTTTCAAAACAGCACTGTCATGTGGTTCATACTTATAATGAAAAGGCCTCTTGAGGCTATATCTATGCAATGACATATTGACACTATATTGAAACCCTGCTTTGATATATTGACACCAATCTTTGCATGTGTCATTGTTCCCTTATTCTGACCAAACCATATCAATTTCGTAACTATGCCACCTATTGGTTGAAAGTGATAAATTAAATCAATATTATTGACTGTATTTATAATTTTACAGCTATTTTGCCTAAAATCACCTTAATAGGTCTTTAATTGCTCATTGCTGCAGTTGATCTGACATTGCCAGTCATTTTGGCATGTCTTGTCTTCTTCTTTGCGCTTGGCCCCGATAATGGCTGCTTGCAGCTATATTTTATATGATTTATTTTTTACTAAACACGAAAGTATGAAGATGAATATTGTCTGTACCTCTTACTGAGAGAAAGAACATGATATCAGTATGTTTTGGGAAAGTTTCTGGTCAGAGCTGGAGCTCGACCAACTCAAACCTTGGAGAAGCTGTGTATCGGTGTATGTGCGCTAGTGTTCTGTATTGCAGATCAGTATTGAAGGCGTACATACTAGCGAAAGTGTGTTTCTGGACAAGCTGGCGCCTCTTCCCAACCTGGAAGGTCATTATGTGCCTAATTCTGAGATGAAAGCCTCAATGGAGACGTGCATCTGATTAACTGACAATGTTTGGACATTTACTATGACTATCTATTTTCTCTTAGCCAAACAGAATCATTCAACCTGAAGTAATGACCTAGACCTTGAAAAGATAATTTTGTTGAGAAACCGTATATACGAAAAGAGAGAGAGAGAGCGTGTGGCCTACAAACTCCTTGAAAGACTTGAAGTTGGCATCTACTGATAAAATGGCAAACTATTCTTCAGTAAAACAATTCTTTAATTAATCACACTCCTGACTCATGGTCTTCATTCTTCACATCTGGTCTTGGGTCCTAAACTGTTGCTCCCTAACGTCTCATTATCCATGTTCTTTCCGTGGTTGCTACCGTTGTATCTGTCCCATTGAGCCTCTCATCCTCCCCACCTCTCGGGACAACCTGGGGTATTGCTCAAATTCCATAGTTTGCGCTGGTGCCCTCTTGCAAGTGCTGTGAATGGGGTTGCTAGCCTCAATCACCCACACCAGTTTTTCTTTGAGGTCATCTGTCTTTCCAGCATCACTAATCTTCCGTGGTTGTCATCCAGCCTTTCCTGGAAGTCACTGGTGTCCCAGGAGATTCATTTTTTTTTTTTTTTATATGATCATTTTTTTATTGCAAGGTTGAACATGGTCCACATGTGCGACCACAAATAACTGTAATTGTATATATAAAAAAAAAAGTCAATCGATAATGTTTTTTTATCTAATTAATTACATACTAAATTAATTAATCTAAATGAATCACATACATATTTTTTGCTGTGAAAGTATTTTAAATATTTCAATTAAAATGAATCAATGAATAATCAGCATTAGTGACATTAAAGTTCAAAAACTCTTTTATTATCATTTTCACTGTTCAAATATTGGCCATACCAATCAACAATATGACCTAATATGCTGAGGAAATCAATTCAAAAGTGCTCCGGGAAGATTTTTTTCACTGTACATACAAGGTAACTGGTCTGCAGGACATTGTGATCCATTTAGCAAGGGAATTGCTCAGTCAGTCACATGCAGATTTGCTAAATTTGCTTTTCAGTGTTTATTCCATTGTGTTTTGAAGATGATGTTTACTGATAGAGTTGGTATCATGGGATGTGCTAGGTCGTACCTCCGGATTAACGTTAACTCCTGGATGCTTTGCATTGATGTGGTACTTAAGAGTTGACAAACTCCGGTTATATGCAAATTGCTTGCTGCAGACCAACACGATCACATGAGAATGTGTATCAATAGTACGAGTGTGCAATGTCGCGGAATGTATACGCTACGCAGTTTTTCGCGTGCATATGATACTCACTTTATGCCGTTTATATGACACGCTCTTGGGTAGGATAGGAGTAACATGGCAGGACATCGCAGACAACTTTTTTTAGACTATATTTTTATCAACACTTCCATCAGGCCGTTTTTATACGTAATCAGATTCATAATTTATTGCATTTACTTTTGCATTCAAGAGTGATTGAGTGAGTCTGCGAGTGTGTGTGTGTGTGTGTGTGTGTGTGTGTGCCTGCTAGTGCAAGCGTGTGTATGTTTATCTGTTGAACTTTCTTTGAGCCGAGTTTTTCAAGTATAATGTGCTTTTCAACAAATCAAATAAATATAGGGAAACATTTGAGTGACAAAATGCTGTAGTTTAACATGGATTCAGCTTGAAAATGGGATAGTAGGGAAGTAGGGATTCACCAAATTGAGTTGGTGTATAGATATTAAATGTGTGAATAATATAGTATCAAAATATGTTAAAAGGACAAATATTCAATAAACTTAACTATTAGCTATAAAATATGTATCCAAGAGAATTATTTATGTATTTAAATGCAGTTCATATCATATAGTGTGACAAAATAATCATATGGTGTTACGTGAGATGGTGGTCCAGTGGGTTAAACCATGGAACTGATATGCAGAAGGTTTCTGTTTCGATTCCAGTGGTCACCACCGGTGTGTCCTTGAGCAAGGCACTTTACTCCATGTTGCTCAAGGGAGATTGTTCCTGTAATAAGGGCAGTGTAAGTCGCATTTGATAAAAGTGTCTGCCAATTGCATAAATATATATATAAATATAAGAAAACCCTGTTACACCATGAGGTTTCATGTACTTAGCATGACATTAAGCAATGTGCTTTTATGCTAACATCCTAAAGCCATGCTAACTACAATATGACAATATAGTTTTAAAGGTAATATTGACTGAAAAGTAATTCATTTAGGCACTTTTGTGTAAAATGTGTCACACCAAAAGACAAAGACCAAAAGGGCAAAAGGGAACTGAAGCAGGAGTGCCGGATGTACTTGATTTTTTTGAAAACATGAAGAGAGAAAACTCACCTTGTAACTTTCAGTGTCCTTCAGAGGGGTTGTTCTTCCTCCTGAAAGAAGAAGGAGCCCCACTCCCCAAAGGTCTCCAAACAATTGCCCGTTTAAAAAAAGGAATATGGCGTCACACCATATGATATCCATTTTTTGGACAAAATGTTTTAGTTAAGGGTGGCTTCAAAATATTATGCCTAAGTTTTTAGTCAAGCAGACTCACAAGTAGACATCTGGGTAATCAATATATGATTGAATAAACATAAAATTAATTCATTTTCTTGTTTTTATTCAAAATCAAAATTTGTGAAATGTGCTTGGGACAGTCACGCCATATGAGCTTTTTCTGGTTTGGCTGAAAATTGTGAAAAAATGAAAGATTAATCCCATGAATGCTCTGTATGTTCATATATAACAGCAATTTCTGAACAATATCACCAAAGTTTTTGACATATTATTTTATAATTTGCTTAATTTTGACACATTGGACCAAAAAAAGGTCATGTCATGTCAACCACCCAAATATAGCTCCAGGATTCTGACTGCTCCTCCTTGATAATGTTAAGTATGGGTGGCCTGCTGAGTTATTATATGGGATAGCTTTGTAACAAATTCAGTCCAGGCCTTAAGTGTTTTTGACTTAGCTTGGTTAATTCTCGCTGTAGTGAGTTCTAACATGGCATTGTGTTTGAGTTCTAAGAGCCATAATTTGGCTGCTGGAATTGTAGGCTCATGCTAAATCTTGAAGATTATTTTTTTGGCCGTAGTTAGAGCAGTGTGAAGAATCCTGTGCTGGCTAACAGTCAGATCAAGATCCGCATCATCATTCAACAAACAGAGAGACTAGGGTGTTTAAGGATAACCTTGTCACATAGTTCTGTCACAACTTGAAAGACCTCATCCCAGAAGTGGATTAACTATTATTTCTAAATAAATGTATTTGTTGTTACTCACTATTCCTGCGACTCTGTGTTTTCTGACAGATATAGGCGTATTTTTTATTCAATGGCAAGTCAGTCTTTTACAATCATAAAATACTTCAAAAGTATTTAAGCAGCAGCAAGCAGCCAATGGGAATCTGTGGGAAGAAAGCTGCGATCAGTAGGCTGTTCCAGTTTATTAAATGACAATCTTATATTCATGTTTGAAAGGTTACATCAAAAACAGCTTTAGGGGACGCTAGAGAGCAGCACATGGAGTAGGCCGTGTTTTCACTCAGCTCCATCACACTTGAGGAAATAAATAATCTAAAACTTTGTTACTCCTGCTAAATTTGATAAATTAGCATAATTAACACGCCGATGATGAATAAATATAAAAAGACTGTCAAAAAGGCTCATTCCCTGGCTGCCTATACGGTGGAAGGCAATCCAGCAAGTCCGACGTTAGCCGATGCAAACACTTGCGGCCAAGTCAACTCAGTTAATGAGACCACAGTCACCAATGTTTCTCAACCTTTAGAGGGTGAAGACGTGCCTTCACCTAGAGCTATTCTTTCGGCCATTAGAAAGATGGACTGTTCCATGAACGGCAGATTTAACGACTTGGAGGCTTCCCTGTCAGGAGTGAAGTCAACACTAGCGGCCAACACATCCCGTATCGTTGACCTGGAGGAGGCTAGCACTGATTATGAGCACCGAATCTCTCATTTGGAGCAGCTTTGATCCAATTTATCACAGGAGAATACATCTCAAAAGTGACGGATTTAGAGGCCAGATCCCACAGACAAAATATCAAGATTGCAGGTGTCCCTGAGAACGTTGAGAGAGGCAACCCTCCACATTTTGTATCTGGCCTGTTACCTTTGCTACTGAGCAAAGCTAATTTTCCGCATGGTATAAAGGTTGACTGAGCCCACCGCATTGGTCCCGTTGTGAACAACAGGCCGCGAGTTATGATTGCCAGGATTCATCATGATTCTGTTAAAACCGAAATACTGCAGCCTTTCCGTAACCAAATCCCGCTCTCTTTCAACGGGGGACGTATCAGTATCTTCCCGGACTTTCCAGCAGAGGTATCCTCCCAACGCAAACAGTTTGACAGAGCACGGGAGGAACTAAGAGCTAAAGGAATAAAATCTGTTCTGCCGTCTCCTGCCCGTCTCATCTTCACTCATGAGAAAACGAAGAAAATATTTTCGTCCCCACAGGAGGCCGAATCATACATTGACAGTCTCTCGTAGTGACTGAACGCGAAGTAACCATGGTACATCATGGTAAGACACTATTTCAAGCTGCTGGTGGCCTGCGCAACCCATGGACTTGTTGAGCGTGACTTATTATATATATTTAGATATAAAGACTTCAGATGCAAGCCTCTAAGTCTGTCTGATGTTTTTATTTAAAATAAGCATTTTTGTCAGGCTTCTATTTACAGGTTTCTACCTAAGTAGCAGTACTTCTGAATGGGCTGAGGCTGGGATTTAGTGGGTTTGAAGTGAAAGTATTTCATGTACGTATACAATATGCGAAGAGCATTCACGCAGCATCGTTATCTAATTTTTGACCGAAGTGGCTTTTAGAGGCTTTTGCATATGAACTCTTCATATATAACTCTTGACGGATCAGTCGGGCCACCCTTATATTTTGTCACTAAGGACTTGAAAATGAGCAGGTCAGTAATGTCCGAAGATTGCTCATATGTTTATGCTTTTGTGTTTGTTTATGCATACACGTAATGTTCATTTATTCATTTATACGCAAACGTTTTTTTCTGGACTATTACGAGTGGATACAGAGCTGTATGTTGCTTTGAAGAACAGTTAGGTCGCCGGTCGATTTTTGTTTTCTTTTTCGCTTTATCTTTTCCCCCTCCTCTTTGTGTTCCGTTCAGCTGTCCCACGTTTAAATGAGGTATTTTTCGCTGGGGTTCAAAAAGCGAGTTTATTGTGTTAAAAGTATTACCAGCTTATCTTTGTATTGGGAATGTTTATTTGTTTTTTCCTCTGTTTTGAGCATCTAACAATGCCTATACTTGTACTTAATTGTCACTTATTTTACCCTATGGTTTACCTCACCCTGCACTTTGATGAGCTCCCTTAAGAAGCATTTGAATATTCTGAGCTGGAATGTGCGTGGTTTAATTATTGTTAAAAGATCTAAAGTCTTCGCACATTTGAATTATTTGCACGCAGATATACAGTGTACTGTGTGGCAGGAGGGGTGGTTTAGTGAGGTCTGCAGCAGGAGAGAGAACTGGGAGAAAACTGGGGAGAAAGTGGGTCAAGAACAAATGACAAACACCTGTGTCTTGTTTCAGAGATTGGTGTGGAGAGTCTTTTTAAAAGCCACCAGGAAAACGAACAGAGGGAGAGAGAGATCAGCAGGACTCGTGACTGAGGAAGATATGGGGTGTGTCTCAAACAGCGCCCTAGCTCAGTAGTCAGGGCACTGATCAGGAAGTCAGCCCAACTTATGTCCTGATCAGTCCCCTGACTACTGAGCTAGGTAGCTGATTGAGACGCACCCATGCTCTGGAGAGCTGACTACTAATGGTTTTGTTTTATTGTTTTGAGTTCTAAAAGAAGCACACTGTGCACCCATCTTTGTATTTGTGAAAGTGATTAAAATCCCACAAGCCTCAGCAAAGCCGACCCTGTCCTCTTCCTTCCTTGTACGTGAACTTTGTTACATACTGTTTCTACAAGAGACTCATATTAAGCATTCCTGTGCTCACAGACTTAGATGTAGATGGATAGGCCAAATGTAGGCTACCAGTCTTCTCTTCAAAGGCCTGTGGAGTGTCTATATTAATACACAAGAATATTCCCTTTCAACATTTGTCCACTAAAGAAGATATCAATGATCATTATCTTATTGTGACTGGCACTATTTTAGAGAAACATGTTACATTTGTGAACTTATACGCTCCTAATTTCGATGATCCACATTTTTTCCGATCTGTTTTTAATATGATACCTGATGTTGACTCTGTAGCAGACTGATTGTAGTGGTGTCAATCACACCCTTTGGACCAATCAGGACGTAGCTGCATGCTATATGGGCAGAGGGTGAGCACTCGTGATACTACGGTCTTGTTGTTCGAGGCGTACTTCCGCTGTGGGTCCTCTCGCATTCGTGGTGCCGTCATGGTTATCGGACAGTGTTTCTTCTGTCATTAAACCCGATCTTTCCTGTGACGGAACCGGGTTGCATTGTGCTACTGGCTTCGCGTAGCTGTACTAACGACACAATTGGGGTATATAGCCTATAGATGTGCAGCTCCCTGACGGGACGGTGAAGCGCTTGTTGGCGCCGGTATCTGCACGAGTCCCTTTCTCGCCACGCTGCTGTTTTGTCTCGACGGAGTGATCTGCTTTAAATCAATTCAGTTGGATTTGTGTTTAACAACTGTTAATGGGGAAAGCTCTATTGGCTCCCTCCGGGTTTTGAACGCCTCAACGCACTTACAGCGCGGGACTCGACGCGCAACTGGGCGTCTGTATTAACCCGTTTGTATCTCACTGTGTTCATTAATGTGTGCGCAAGGTTTTTGTGTTTGGTTATGATTAAGTGATGTTTGATTAGTTTATACTTCTCTTTTTTTTCCTTCGGGTTTAGAAATAAGATTTGTTTTCTTTTTCTTTTGTGTTTCTCATTGATTGATGTTTTGTTTGTTTTATATTTTTTTTGGCCTTTATTAATTGAATGTTTTTCCTTTAGTGCTGAGTGCCGGAAGTGGTGGTGCCGTTGTCCTCGGTGGTGGTGTCTCCTCCTGTGTGCTGTTTTTCCCTCTTTTGGTGTATTTTGAGTTTGGTTGTGTGTGTGTGTGATCAGGGAATCCTTAACCCCAGAGCTACCAAAACCCTTGACCCGGTTTCCTCCACTGGTAAGGCCTCAGCACTCCCCCTTTCCGTTATTTTTGTTAATTAGTGTGAATGGCACTTTATATTTCATGTTCATTTTAATGATTTAAATAAAATTATTGTTGTTTTTTACTGGAAATACGTCTCTGGCTTCATGCATGAATTAAACCTGTGTGCTTTGGTAAACTGGGAGGTTTAATTATCCAACTAATTTCATTCTATTTCCTGGGGTGAAACTCCCTGGGTGGCGTAGTCAGTATACTTAGTCGCACCCCGCCACAATCTGGCGCAGTCGGCAGGATTGTGCATTTCTGAAAGCCATAGACGTATGTTCCTGTTTTATTGTATTTGTTTGGTGTTATTGTGTTTAACCTTGTTTTTGTTTTTTTTTGTGTGTTTTTTTTTTTAGAGACAAAACAGCAGCTGGCTTTTGACGAACTGCTGTTTTCCTTTTCGGCTCCATTGTTTCAGTAGAGCTTAGTTATGGGTGAGGAGTTACAGGAGTTAAGGGAGTTAGTGGCACAGCTAAAAGCGGATAATGAGAGGATGCGCCAGGAGCAGAATTTTAACGCTCCAGGTCCCAGCTTGGCGGCTCCTACTAATGCCATGGCTAATGCCCCTGTAACTGAGCGACTGATCGTTGTACCTCGAGATAGAAAATGTCCCACGTTCCGGGGTAGATCGGGTATAGGGCTCTCAGAGTGGCTTGATGAGGTGCAGGCCTGCATGAGGGCCCGCCACCTGTCTGTTTCCGATCAGGCCTTTTTTTTGTTTGACCATTTGGAGGGGGAAGCGCGTGAAGAAATAAGGCATCGCTCTAGTACAGAGCGAGGTGACCCAGCCAAAATTATAGCAGCATTAAAGGAGATGTACGGCTGTTATGAGACCTATGTAGCACTTCAGGAAGCTTTCTTTTCTAGACGGCAGCAGGAAGGAGAGACACTGCAAGAGTTTTCACTTGCCCTGTTGAGTCTTATGGCGTCCGTAGAACAGAGTGCCCCCAATGGCATGCCAAATTCCGAAGTATTGTTGCGCGACCAGTTTGTGGAGCACGTGCTTGAAGGTGCTCTTCGCCGCGAGTTAAAACAGTTGGTGCGTCGGGAGCCAACTGCAACCTTGCTCGAGGTTAGGGGCGAGGCCATCCGTTGGGAGCGTGAGGGGTCGCCTGGGGGTGCTAGGGGTCGAAGTCATTCTGTCCCCTCTGCCTTGGGCATGCAGTTTGGAGTCCGGTGTGGTCCTCAGGGTTTGAGTACCACTATTCCAGAGTCTGAGTGGAGTGAGATGAGAGAAATGTTGAAGTTACAGCAAGAGCAGTTGAACCAGCTTACTCAAAGCATTTCCCTCTTACAGAATTCCCAGCCGCGCAACCGGCCATTTTATAAAGGCCCTGTTATATGTCGGCGCTGTCAGCAGCCGGGTCATTTTGCCAGGGAGTGTGAGGGGATACGTGCTCCACCTAATGCTCCACCTGTTTTGCCCGCCTCCCAACAGTCCAGTAGGCAATTGCGTCATTTCCCGTCTTCGGAAAACTAGCGCCCGCCGAGTTGCAGAGTCACAACTCGGGGGGGGCAGTCATGGGCTCGGAAGTTATTCCAAGTGTTTTGGAAAGAGGTCCTCTGATTTCTTCTTGTCCATATTTGAACGTAATGATGGGAGGGGTTAAGGTCCCCTGTCTGGTGGACACTGGATCTATGGTGTCTACAGTTACAGAGAGTTTTTTTCTTCAGCATTTTGAGCCGTGGGGTGGAGAGAGACTTCAGTCGTGTCATTGGCTGCAGCTCCGGGCAGCCAATGGGTTGGCCATCCCTTATATCGGCTACTTGGAGTTGGATGTTAAACTTTGCAGTAAGTTAATGACAAGGTGCGGGGTGTTGGTGGTTAAAGATCCCGCCGGTGATATGCCACTCCATGTCCCTGGTGTGATGGGGATGAATATCATCCGTAGGTGCTACAGAGAGCTGTTCGGCCAGTATGGGTTGGCCTTGTTCGATCTACCCTCGGTATCCGGGGCTCCTGAACCTGTGGTGAAGGCATTGCAGCGGTGTCACCAGGCCAGCGAGCAGGCCCCTCAGGATGTTCCAGGTAGGGTGAAGATTCGAGGTAGTAAGTCCTGCCGCATCCCTGGTGGCACGATGAAGATCATCGCTGCGACCTGTTCAGGGCAGTACTCTGGTTGTCCGGTACTGTTTGAGCCCCTGGATTCTGGATTACCGGCTGGACTGTTGGCCTCTCCGGCCCTGGTTCAGGTGGCTGGAGGTACGGCTTATATCCCTATTGTGAATGTTGGGGCCATCGATGTGGTGCTGTATCCGCGTACTGTAGTAGGCACCCTTGATAAGGTTCGTGTGGTCAGCTTGCCTACAGGGGTCACCGAGGTGCAATCTGTGGTTGCCACAGTGAGGTCCCAAGCTGTTTCTTCTGGGGTGCGAGACCAGATTGAGATAATGGACTTGTCGTCATTACCGGTGGAAGAGCAGGGTAGGGTTCGGTCCTTTTTACAGGAATATATCTCTGTCTTTGCCTCCCATGATGGTGACTTAGGTTGTACAGATCTGATTGCCCATGATATTCCGCTTTTGGATGAAGTCCCTGTTCGGCAACGCCATAGGTGTATCCCTCCTTCTGAGTATGAGTTAGTTAAAGATCACATTAACCAACTTTTGGAAGCACAGGTAATTCGGGAGAGCAGCAGTCCTTATGCTAGTCCCATTGTGTTAGTGAAGAAAAAGGACGGAAGCATGCGTATGTGCGTTGATTACAGACAACTCAATAACAAAACGAGAAAAGATGCATTTCCTCTTCCTCGTATTGAGGAGTCCCTGGACGCCTTGACGGGTGCCCGCTGGTTTTCGACGTTGGATTTGGCCAGCGGCTATAATCAGGTCCCTGTGTCTGAGGCGGACCGACCCAAGACGGCATTCTGTACTCCATTTGGTCTTTTCGAATGGAACCGTATGCCGTTTGGGTTGTGCAATGCTCCAAGTACTTTCCAGAGACTGATGCAACGTATATTTGGTGACCAACAGTGCCAATCGTTGCTCTTGTATCTTGATGATATTGTGGTTTTCTCATCCACGGTTGAACAGCATCTGGAGAGGTTGGAGGTAGTGCTGGGGAGGCTTCAGCAACAGGGCCTAAAGGCCAAGCTCAGCAAATGTGCGTTCTTCCAACAGGAAGTGCGCTACTTGGGCCATGTCATTTCGGACAAAGGCGTCTCCACAGACCCCAGTAAGGTGCAGGTGGTGGCAAACTGGCCACCCCCTACTACTATACCAGAGTTGCGGTCGTTCCTCGGTTTTGCTAGCTATTACCGCCGTTTTGTAGAGGGGTTTGCCAAGCTGGCGGCCCCTCTGCATAGGCTGGTAGCTCAACTAGGGGGCACCAAGTTAAAGAGAAGAGCAGAACTTTCTATGGGAGGACATTGGACGGAGCAATGTCAGTGTAATTTCGAGGCACTTAAGGTCAAACTTGTTACAGCACCAGTGCTCGCTTATGCCGATTTCTCATTGCCGTTCATTTTGGAGGTCGATGCAAGTCACGGGGGACTTGGGGCAGTGCTCTCCCAGGAGCAGTTTGGCAAGGTTAGACCAGTGGCTTATGCCAGCCGAGGTCTGAAGCCCACTGAGCGCAATATGCAAAACTACAGCTCCATGAAGCTGGAGTTTTTGGCACTCAAGTGGGCCATGACCGAGAAATTCAGGGAGTATCTGTTGGGCCATAAATGCGTCGTCTTCACGGACAACAATCCCCTTAGCCATTTGTCCTCAGCGAAACTTGGGGCTACCGAGCAGCGCTGGGCAGCGCAGCTGGCCTCCTTTGATTTTGAAGTAAAATATCGATCGGGGAGGAGTAATAGAAATGCAGATGCCCTGTCCCGTCAACATCCTGTTGGTAGACAGGACCTAGAAACTGTGGTTCCTGGTACATTACTCCCAGACCCTTTGCAGCATGTCCTAGTGGAAGCAGTTCAATCTGCTGTTGTTTCTTTGCCGGGATATACTCTGTCGGACCTCAGTGACTTGCAACAGGCCGATCCAGTCATTAAAGAGGCCCTGGTCTTCTGGCAGAAGGGAAGTCGTCCCAATGGTGAGGAGCGGAGGGCGGCTTCACAACCCGCCTTGGTATTGCTCCGTCAGTGGGACCGCTTGATGGAAAAGGACGGGGTCTTATATCGTCAGACTTTCCGCCCTGATGGCCTTGAGGTAGTGTTTCAGCTAATTTTGCCAGCTTCCTTAAGGGAAGAGGTGTTGACCAAGGTCCATCAAGACCATGGTCACCAGGGCGTGGAGAGAACACTGGAGCTTTTACGACGGCGGTGCTACTGGCCAGGTATGTCCTCTGCAGTCGCACAATGGTGTCGGGCCTGTGAGAGGTGCCAAGTGGCTAAGGACACCCAACCAGCCGTTCGTAGCTTCATGGGGCATTTATTGGCTTCAAGGCCAAATGAGATTGTGGCTATGGATTTCACCGTGTTGGAACCAACTTATAATGGGTTGGAGAATGTCCTCGTGATGACTGATGTTTTTAGCAAGTATACGCTTGCTGTTCCCACCCGTGATCAGAGAGCATCTACCGTGGCTCAGGTTCTGGTGACGGAATGGTTCTCTAAGTTTGGTGTTCCTGCTCGTTTACATTCGGACCAGGGTCGCAACTTTGAGAGCGCGCTGATCCAGCAGCTCTGTGGGCTCTATGGTATTGAGAAGTCTTGTACCACTCCATACCATCCAGCTGGTAATGGTCAGTGCGAACGCTTCAATCGCACTCTGCATAACTTATTGCGTACCTTCCCAGTATCTCGGAAGCGGGACTGGAGTTCCTGTCTGCCACAGGTGCTGTACTCGTATAACACTACTCCTCACCAGGCTACTGGAGAGTCTCCTTTCCTGTTGATGTTTGGGCAAGAGCCCAGGCTCCCAGTTGATTTCTTGTTGGGTCGAGTGCAGAATCTTTGTGGTGGCAGTACCCATGAGTGGATCCAGGAGCATCAGACCCGCTTGCGGATAGCCTTTGAAGGGGCTGGGGAAAGGTTAAGGGGTGCGGCTGAGCGTCGCAAGAGGAATTATGATCAGCATGTTCGAGATCATTCCTTGGAAGTAGGCCAGCTGGTGTGGTTGCGGAACCTCAGTACCCGGGGTCGTCATAAGATCCAAGATCTGTATGATTCTATGTCATATAGGGTTCTGAGGGCACCCGCCGAAGGTGGAGCGGTGTACACCATAGCGCCGGTAGATAATCCGACTAAATTGAGGCATGTTAACCGTGCCCTTCTGAAGGCTGTGGTCAGGTTAGACCCTCCTGGAGACCCCGCTGCTCCTCTGTCATCCCCCTTAGATCACTACGAGTCAGAAGAGGAGTACTTTGGTGACAATGAGGTATTAGTTCTCGGGCAGGGGTCTCCTGTAGTAGAACAAACTCGAACCAACTTAGTATCTCCGGTTTTGGAGACCGTTAGGGCTCCTAGTACTGCGGGTGAAGTTCCACTGGCCACCCATCCTGATTCCGGCGAAGCGGCAGTTCGTCGGACAGCCCGATCCACAGCAGGTCACCATTCCAATATCAATCGCCTCCCAAGGGCTGTGGGGGGAACAGTGGGTGGTGCCGTGGACCTTCCGGACCCTTTGGCTAATTCTATGTTAGCCTTCTCTAGACCATGGAAGTAGCTGGAGTTAAACCTGTGGTATGATCAATCGTCGGGGCGACGATTCAAAGGTTGGGGTAGATTGTAGCAGACTGATTGTAGTGGTGTCAATCACACCCTTTGGACCAATCAGGACGTAGCTGCATGCTATATGGGCAGAGGGTGAGCACTCGTGATACTACGGTCTTGTTGTTCGAGGCGTACTTCCGCTGTGGGTCCTCTCGCATTCGTGGTGCCGTCATGGTTATCGGACAGTGTTTCTTCTGTCATTAAACCCGATCTTTCCTGTGACGGAACCGGGTTGCATTGTGCTACTGGCTTCGCGTAGCTGTACTAACGACACAATTGGGGTATATAGCCTATAGATGTGCAGCTCCCTGACGGGACGGTGAAGCGCTTGTTGGCGCCGGTATCTGCACGAGTCCCTTTCTCGCCACGCTGCTGTTTTGTCTCGACGGAGTGATCTGCTTTAAATCAATTCAGTTGGATTTGTGTTTAACAACTGTTAATGGGGAAAGCTCTATTGGCTCCCTCCGGGTTTTGAACGCCTCAACGCACTTACAGCGCGGGACTCGACGCGCAACTGGGCGTCTGTATTAACCCGTTTGTATCTCACTGTGTTCATTAATGTGTGCGCAAGGTTTTTGTGTTTGGTTATGATTAAGTGATGTTTGATTAGTTTATACTTCTCTTTTTTTTCCTTCGGGTTTAGAAATAAGATTTGTTTTCTTTTTCTTTTGTGTTTCTCATTGATTGATGTTTTGTTTGTTTTATATTTTTTTTGGCCTTTATTAATTGAATGTTTTTCCTTTAGTGCTGAGTGCCGGAAGTGGTGGTGCCGTTGTCCTCGGTGGTGGTGTCTCCTCCTGTGTGCTGTTTTTCCCTCTTTTGGTGTATTTTGAGTTTGGTTGTGTGTGTGTGTGATCAGGGAATCCTTAACCCCAGAGCTACCAAAACCCTTGACCCGGTTTCCTCCACTGGTAAGGCCTCAGCACTCCCCCTTTCCGTTATTTTTGTTAATTAGTGTGAATGGCACTTTATATTTCATGTTCATTTTAATGATTTAAATAAAATTATTGTTGTTTTTTACTGGAAATACGTCTCTGGCTTCATGCATGAATTAAACCTGTGTGCTTTGGTAAACTGGGAGGTTTAATTATCCAACTAATTTCATTCTATTTCCTGGGGTGAAACTCCCTGGGTGGCGTAGTCAGTATACTTAGTCGCACCCCGCCACAACTCCACTCATCTTATTTTTGGAGGGGACTTTAATTGCATCTTGGACCCTTTTATGGATAGGCACTCCCCCAGCCCTACTAAACCTTCTAACTCTGCTACTGTTCTTAATAATCTCATTCATTCACTGAATATACTTGATATTTTGAGACTTCAAACCCTACTGACAAAGACTATTCTTTTTTTTCTTCTAATGTCCATAACTCATATACAAGGATTGACAATTTTTTAACTGATTTTAAATTAACCTTCAAGATCATATCCTCTAAATACCTGTAACGTTTAGTCCATTGGAGGCAAGTTGAAGTGATTAACCCAAGTGTGGTTTATTTACAGGTGAAAAGAGACAACACAAACGATGACTTGACTTGAACTAAGCAGACTTGACTAGTGATGGGACATTTGAGGCGTCAGAGCTTGTGTCGAAAATAAATGGGCGTGCCAGATGAAGCTCCGATTCGAGGCTTGTGTTGTATCACGTGACCAATGACAAACCAGGCCTTGCTTTGTGTGGAATACGTCATTGGTTCGGTCTGAGTGTCGCTTCGGGTTCGAAACTTGCACCACCTTGTGGTTGTTGTGTAGTTTTAGAGAAGTGTAAGGAGTAGTAGAAGTGTGAGTGTCAGAGAGTTATAGAGTTATGTCATTGTGGTTCATATGTGTTAGGGCTATATTACATTATACTATTATACTACAGTATACTACATTATTACTATTAGGTTAGATAGTTTTTCTCTAATAGTTTTTTTTTCTATTTTTAGGTGTCCTTTCTGCTGGATAGGTTGATCACAGTATAAATAAATCATTTATTAACAGTGTGTCTGACAGTTGTCTTTGTGCAAGTAAAGTCAGTCAGAGAAAGATACATATTTTATCTTATACCCAGGCAATGGACAAATGTCTGCTCAGGTCATTGGTTCAGGATTAATGGATTTGACTGTTATTTCTTTGTACAGTAGCTAGGTATCACTAGTGAGCAATGATGAATGAAGCTTCGGGTAATGAACCTTTTGGTGAAGCAATGGGCTGCGATGTCTCAGTGGTTCAGGAAGCCTCATTTTGCCATCACTAGACTTGACTTGAAACATGACAGACACTCACCAACAGTGGTTACAGGTAACAAAACTCGACAAGGGAACAAGGCAAACATGAGGGCTTGAATACACAAAGACTAATGACTAAACAAGACACACCTGTGAACAATCAAGACAATGAACCAATGACAGAACTTAACTAAGAACACATGACTAAATCAACCAATGAGAACATAACACATGAGGACAAGGGAATCACATGACATGATCACATGAGGGCACAATGGAATCACATGACAAAACCAGGAAACATGACAGTGAACATGACGCGAACCAACACACTGTGACAATACCATAATATTCTAATATCTGATCACTCCCCTGTTTCTATAAAAGAAGACTTTGGGATGGAACCCCCCCCCCTCCCACCCCCTATTCTTGGCGTTTTAATCCCACTCGGTTAAATGTTTTAAAGAAACTTTTGCCACCCATATTGCTGAATTTCTTACTCTGAATGATAAGGGGGATGTGTCTGATTCAACATTATGGGAAGCTCTTAAATTCACTTTTACATGGTGTTTGAACATAAATGTGTGTTGGCAGTGTGTGTACACAACCACCCTATAATGGTAAAAATCCACCCACTCCTTTTTTTTAATCCCCATAAATCATAAGCAGTGTCTCAGAACAAGCCGTTTGCAGATTTCTGGGAATGTTACGTCAAATTTCAAAGGCCCCGCTCACGAGTGTTGATAGACACCGTCATATTAGCATAGACCCGCCTTCAGAGAGCTGTGCACAGTCTGCCATGTTTATCTCCTCGCCAGAGCATTTAACAGCAGCATTCAAGTAAGAAATGTGTTCTTGATAAAGCTGCTAAAGTTATTCAATCAAGAGCAGTGAGTGATTTTCTTGTGATGTTTATCTTGTGTTGTTTGATTCATTTTAACAACAGATATAGCAGTAGGTAATGTATATTACACTGCTTTCACTTTAGTAACGTTACACAGATCTAATATACACAACACGGGATTTCTGTACTTGCTGTATAAGTGCACATAACCAACTGTTTTCATGTGAACTTTTTGTGTTTCTGACATAATCTTGTGTGCATTTGACAGTGTATTTGAAAGATAACTAGTCTAATTTAATAGCCTACTCACGGACATGCCGACATCCAGCTCTCTGTGCGCATGCGTCGAGTGTGTGTGCTCAAGATGAGACTGATAAGGCTTTAAAACGCATGCAGATGATAACATTTCATGATGATGAAGAACTGCAATGTCACATGAGCGTGTCTGTGATAGAGATGATCATCAAAACAAACTGATGTATCGTGTTTCAGTTTTCAATCGTTTGTTCACTGGTGTTCGAGAACTGTGAATGTGAAGGCTCCCCTTTAGAACTGTAAGTGAATTAAAATATCTTGGTATCACTGTCCCTAGACATTTCAAAAGTTTATATGAAACAAATCACAAAGTTATGATAGACAAATTGAAGAGTGACATCCTTTAACAATGATTGGCCGTGTCAACGCAATCAAAATGGTTACCTTACCCAGGTTTCTCTATTTCTATGTCCCAATCTTTCTAACCCAATTATTCTTTAAGACATTTGATTCGGTGATCATGCTATTTATTTGGGGGTATAATGCCCATCGTATATCTAAACCACATATCTGTAAATCTAAAGATGTAGGAGGTCTAGGACTTCCTTGTTTTCAGCACTACTATTGGGCAGCCAACATAAGGGCTATTGGCATAGTGCATATCCCGAGGTAGGGGAGCGGGGGGCACAAACTAACGCGGGGTTAGTTGTAACACGCATGTTATAACACTTTCCACTAGGGGTGTAATGGTACATGTATTCGTACCGAACCGTTTCGGTACAGGGCTTTCGGTTCGGTGCGCATGTGTACCAAACAGTTACGAATGCAATCTTTAACAGTTAACAGTTGGCTTGTTTTAAGCGTGGAACACACTTCAGTCCTAGTTCCCACTCGAACATATTAAGTATTCTGTCCATTTCATCACGAAATTCAAACGATAAATGCCGTTTTGACGCTCTTTAATGTGGCGACTGATCACTGTATAGGCGTGTCAATTCAAGCAACCGCGGCGTGCGTGCACGATCATCTCTTCCAGAAGAATAAACATGAATTAATATCTTAAGGTATGTTGAGGATACATTAACACTTACTGATACGTATCATATGTCGTGTAATCGCTCAATCAGTGTATAAACCGCAGGAAGAGGTCAAACAGCCTGTAAACAATGTCACGCAGCATCATTTACCTCAGAAGTCATTCAGTGTCCACAGCTGTCAATTCACTAGAGAAATCAACTTTTTCACTAAATATATGCACAATATTAGCCTATATATATATATATATATATATATATATATATATATATATAGAGAGAGAGAGAGAGAGAGAGAGAGAGAGAGAGAGAGAGAGAGAGAGAGAGAGAGAGAGAGAGAGAGAGAGAGAGAGAGATAAATCAACTCTTTCGCTGAATACATAATATGCACTATATTATCCTATATTAGTTCTACTTAACCTCTTGATTATTTAATGTATGTTTAGATAAATCTGTCATGAAAATGACAGCCACTGTGTATAAATGATTATATTTCAACAACGAATTGGAGAAAAAAACTAATTTTATAATTAGATTTAGGAGTTAATGCAAAAACTGCCTTATTTTAGATGTTTGCACACGTGCTATTTGAGTGTTGATTATTATATCTAAACATGAATATCAGCTGAATCTAGGCTCATAGTTTGGGCTCTGTTGTTAACCTTTAATATTATAGTAATAATGTGCAAGTAAGGGCTCCCTATATAGTTTACAGCATTATCCTTAAGAAACTTTTAGTTATAATTGAATTCATTTAAGGTCAGACAATTTTTTTTCCAGTAAACCACTGTTTAATAAAAAAATAAATAACAAGCAATTTTAAAAACTGCTGTACCGAACCGTGACTTCAAAACAGAGGTACGTATCGAACCGTCAGTTTTGTGTACCGTTACACCCCTACTTTCCACACATGCCAGGATGACGAAACGTGTATTTACTAGTTGCCATATCAACATTATTTAGAGAAAAAATACCGCCAAAATTAAACCATAGCAAAAGTAAATTTCTTAAGTTTATTTTTCATCTCTGTTTTTTGTGTTTATTTAAAATAAGACAAATCTGATATTATTGTAATCTTATATCTCTTTAACAGTTAAGAGCGTTCTTTAATGCTGATCTAACTAGCAGAAGACACGAGCAGCGGTTTACATCCCAGTTGTGCAGATGGGGTGCGTTGTAACACTGCGTTAAAGTGAGCCCCTAATAGAAATATGTTATTATTTTCTAAACTTTTATGAATTATTTTGAGAAACCATGAGAAAACGGTGAATGACTTAGAGTCAATGTTCAGAAATTATTCGTTATTAATATGTTTTTAAATATGCTGTTTAGCTGTATTTAGCGTTTGTTGTCAAACTCAAAAATTTGTATATTTTTAATGATTAAAAATGCCATTATTTTATTTTAAAAATTATATTATTTTTTATTTTAAATTTTATTTATATCAGGTAACATTTCAAGCTGTAATTTGGTCATGTTACAATGTGCCCCCTAACATGATACAATGTACCCCACCTATGGGGCATGTTGTCACATTTCACTTCCATTCTTTCGGGGTAAATCAAGAAAAAATTATACTCTGTATTAATTAAATAAAACCACATAATTGTACTAGACAAGTGTGCAATTAATGTGGGAAAAGTTAAATACTCTGAACCCCAAGTGAATGTACACAACTGAGACAGTCAAAAAGCGTTAGGCTGTGCCCCGCTCTCCCCTATTGAATACCACCATTCCTGCATGGCTCGTTATTGAGCGGGATATTCAGGATTCCTCCCTTCCCGCTTTACTCTTTGCAGAAAATAAACCTAATAGAACATTTAAGAAGTGTAAGTGTAACCCCATTGTTGTAAATTCTTTTAAGATTTGGTATCAGCTTAGAACGGTCTTCAAACCCTCTCAAATGTGTTCTCTTACTCCTATAGCCTATAACCACGCATTCCCTCCCTCGCAGACATATAAAACTTTTTTTATCATGGAAAGAAAAAGGAATTGTATCCATAGGTGATTATACATTAGCAATGTATTTGCTTCTTTTGCCCAGCTTAGACAAAAGTTTGGACTACCCCCCTCTCATTTGTTCAGGTATTTACAAGTACGAAGCTATGTTAAAAGTAATATACCTAACTTTAAAACCTATAAACCCCCTGAAGATCTTTATTATTGCATGACCTCTGAACTTGACATGAAGGGTCACTGTAGGATACTGTAGATTATATAGCGCTTTGCAGTGTGCAATAACTTACTTTTTTCCATAATTGGGTAATCGCTTACCAAATAACCATTGGTATTGGCATTTTATTTGGCATATATATTTTACTTTAATGTTTAATGTTTCTGTGTGTATATGCACTTATACATATGTATATATGGGCATTTATTATTATTATTATTATTATTATTATTTTGTATAATTATTTATTTAATTTATTTACTTGTCACTCATTTGCTGGCATTGGGGTGGGGGATGTTCTGTAAAAATGTGAAAAGCTTTAAAAAAAAACAAAAAAAAAAACAGCTTTAGCTTGTGCCACTAGATCATATCAGGATTTTGGTTTGATCTTCCTTCTGTTTTCTTCCCCCTTCATGTTTTAATTTCTGTCTTTTCCACGTGTGTTTGCGCATAGCTGTTTTCTCAAATTTTCTCAGCATTTACAGTAATGCTTGCTGGTTTTTATTCAAATTTTGTATTTAAAATGATTTTATACACAGAAATTGTTCAAGGAAAATCCTTAATTCACATCAAGTCCCCTTTCGTTCAGTCACTACGACGTAACGTTAGTGACTAACGAATGGGGGTTTCGCTTAGAAGCTAATTACCTTCGAGAATTTAACAGCGCCCAATGGCAGTGCCAGTGCCATGGGCATGCGGAATTTGCATGCGTACCTCCGCCCCACCTCGTGGGTATATAAGGAAGTATGCTGGCATCATCGCATTATGTTTCTACTTTGGAGCCAAGAGTATCTCTTCACTCCTTCAAGCCTGCTAACTGAGTCTTTGTCAGCCTTCGAGACGAGCAGCTTTCCAGAGGCGTTGGTGTCTACGGCGCGTTCCAGCAATCGCATACTGCCTGCCTGCTGATCTGCACAGTGGTCTGCTAGACAGCTGGTGTGTGGTCCCTGGGCACTTCCGCGTTCTCTGCGAAGCTTCCTCTCACAAAAGAGCTTGCACGTGGCACGTCCTTTTCAGGATGTCTCGCCCGTGTACTTCTGGGTGTGGCCGGTTGCTTTATTGCCGGTTGCTTCCGATGGGCACAATCACTGCTTGGGCGTTCAGCATGCTCAAGCAGCGTTTGTGGATGCGTCATGTTCCCACTGCGGGAACATGACCATCGCGGTGCTGTGGTCGAGACTCGAGGATCTTCGTAAAGAAGTGAGAGTCCCTTCTACCACACCCCAATCTACCGTCTCCACGAGAGGCGGTACTTTGGCTGGTGGTCAGGGTGACCTGAGGGTGACGGTGTGGAACAAAGCCCCGACGCTCATGCCTCGGGCCACACTCCCCTCTAGCGCTCCACAACCCGTGAGTGTCCAGACGGAGATCGTGGGGCCTGCTCCGGCCCCCCCGCGTATCTCGTTTTGCGCTCCAGAGGATGATGCAATGTCGGTCACCGCATCACAAGGTGGGCTCGAGTCCTCTGAGGATGATGTCTCGGCTGTGCTGTCGCCTTCGGGCGTGCCAGTATTGCCCGAGTCGGACCCAGACCTGACAGCCATGCTGTCTCGGGCAGCCGCAAGTCTTGGAATAGAGTGGAACCCTCCGCCCTGTCCCGAGCGCTCGCGGCTCGATGATTGGTACCTTTCTTTCCCGAGCTGCATGAGGAAGTTGCGCGGTCCTGGAAGTCCTGGAACTTCCTCCGCCTTCTCCACTCTCGATGGGGCCGCGGCCAACGGGTACACTGGGGTCCCCCCAGTTGAACGTTCTGTTACGATGCAACTGTGTCCTCAGAGCGCTTCAACTTGGCGTGGTGATCCTAAGCACCCCTCCAAAGCCTGTTGATTCACATCAACATTGGTGGCAAAATCATACAGAATCATACGGGGCAGGCTGCCGCCTCTTTGCAGGCCATGGCGATCCTCCAGGTCTACCAGGCCAGGATCCTCAAAGACATGCACAAGGGTGGAGTTGGACCTGGGGCTCGTGGACGAGCTGCGTGCCGCCACCGACCTCGCCCTCCGGGGGACGAAGGTGACCGCACGCTCCCTGGGTCAAGTGATGTCCACAAATGTGGTCCAGGAGCGACATTTGTGGCTTAACCTGGCTGATATGTGGGACAGCGAGCGGACCCGGTTCCTCGATGCCCCCATATCCCAGGCTGGCCTCTTCGGCGGGGCGTTTGAAAGCTTCGCCCAACAGTAGGGGTGTAACGGATCGCAGTTGATCCGTGATCCGTACGGATCACGACCCACGGTTCGGCACGCAAGTGACCCGCGGATTTATTGTGCATTTTTTTTAAACTTGTGGATTAATCTGAATTGTTTAGCGATCGCAGACTAAAAGACAGTTTTTCTGCCAATATTGCTTTTTAAGTGATCTCTTTCCTTTAAACTCGATGCTGAGTTTCAGAGAAACACATGTGTTCACGTGAATAGGGCATGTTAATCAGTCAGCAGTGGCTAGCGGAGAAGTAGAAGAACTTGAAAAGCCTCCCGCATGATTCAAATCGCATGTATGGTGTGGACAAAACTGTAACAGTATGTAGGCATTGTGGCACGAGAAAGCCGTATGAAAGTGGCGCATACATCGAGCATATGGCACCTGCTGACGCCCGTTTCACAGATACTCCGTTTGCTGTGCGTATGCGGTGCATATTTTTTCCGTACCCTTGTTAACGGATATGCTACAGCTTTCACTGCACGCGGCTTCGGTCCGTCAGGTGCGCCCCAGGAGCGCATGGCCATACAGCTGTGCTGCGATCGTTTCCGCACAGAGTCTATTTTTTGATGTGCTGGCGCTGAATTAAAGTGACAGCGCATCCGCTTTAAAACAAACATGTATCGATGCAAAAATCTAGTAATTCCACCACAGATGCATAATGTAACGTCTACTTGGTTTTAAAGTCAACACATGGCTTTTTGCCTCGAGTAAAGCAAGGAAAACGGCCTTTAAGTAAACAGGTGGAGAGCACCTGTCCTTTCTTGGAGGTGCAAAAACAAAGTTCTTTATGAACTGCAGGATTTCTTGTAAAAAGATTTAAAAACGAAAGAAAAGCGTAAGTTAATTTAAAATGTTTGTTATTTTAACATAGTCTATTGTCTGTTTTGCAATTTGCATGAGCAACGTAATATATACATCTAAAGTAGGTATTAGGCTATATAAATACAAAGTAATGAATTCAATAAAACGTTGTTTACGTGTAGTGCGTTTAAACATGATATCTATAAAATAGTGTATAGGCCTACAAAGAGAATTGCAATGCTGACAAGTGTGAGAGGTCTACTCTCTCCCCAGAGAATGTTGACATCATAATCTCTTTAAAAAAAAAAAAAAGAAGAAGCAGCTCAGGCCCATTTTCACGTCTCAGGTTGTTTTTAGTCAAATTTGATTTATTCAGATGGTTATATATTTATTTTATTTTTGTTAACACCAAAAGTTTCTTGTTAACCTATAAACCATATAGGTTATGTTAACACCAAAAGTTTTCATGTAATAAATGGAAAGCAAATAAAAATAGTCTCCTCCCCCTTTTATTCTGATCCGAAAAATGATCCGATCTGTGACTCATGATCCGTAGTTCGATCCGAACCGTGAGTTTTGTGATCCGTTGCACCACTACCCAACAGTTTTCAACCACTCAGAAGCAGACTGAGGCAATAAAACATATACTGCCCCGGCGGCCAGCTGCTGCCTCCACCCAGCCGCCGGCACAGTCGCCTCAGCCTGCTCCCGCCAAGGACGCCCTCCTAAGGCTCCCGCCCCTCGTACATCAACCACCATGGCGGTCTACGCTCCCGCCGTATGTCTCAACTCGCCCGCCATCTCGTCTTATGGAGTCAGAAGCACCTGAGGTCCCTTCGTGCTGTCCACATCCCGGGAGAACTGAACCGTGCAGCCGACGAGCTCTCACGGTTTCAGCCACTTTCTGGAGAATGGAGACTCCATCCCCAGACGGTCCAGCTGATATGGGAACGGTTTGGCGACGCACAGGTAGATCTGTTTGCCTCCCACGACTCTTCCCATTGCACCCTGTATTATTCCTTGACCGAGGGCATGCTTGGCACGGATGCACTGGCGCACAGCTGGCTGCGGGGCCTACGCAAATATGCGTTCCCCCCAGTGAGCCTTCTCGCACGGGTACTGTGCAAAATCAGGGAGGACAAGGAGCAGGTCATGTTGGTCGCCCCGTATTGGCACGGCCAGACCTGGTTCTCAGAACTGCTACTCCTTGCGACAGCCCCTCCCTGGCCTATTCCTCTGAGAACGGGCCTCCTCACTCAGAGACGGGGAACCCTTTGGCACCCGCGTCCCGCATTCTGGAAGCTCCCGCATTCTGGAAGCTCCTGCGGTGGTCGCTACCATCACTTCCGCTAGGGCAGAGTCCACTCGGCATGCCTATGCGTTGAAGTGGAACCTCTTCGTCACCTGGTGTTCTTCCCGCCAAGAAGACCCCTGGAAATGCCCGATCGGGTCCGTGCTCTTGTTCCTCCAAGAGGGGTTTGAGCGAATTCTGTTTCCCTCCACCCTCAAAGTGTATGTGGCCGCAATATCTGCCCACCATGATCGCTTGGGGGACAAAAAGGTAAGTCAGCACGACCTGATCATCAGGTTCCTGAGGGGAGCGTGGAGACTGAATCCTCCTCGCTCTCCTCTCGTTCCCTCTTGGGACCTCTCAGTAGTTCTAAGTGCTCTGCAGAGGCCTCCCTTTGAGCCTTTGCGGTCGGTTGATATTAAGTTTCTGTCGATGAAGACGGCTCTGCTGACCGCATTCCGCATTTTCGGTTGACGAAGCGTGCCTGGAATTCGGACCGGCTAACTCTCACGTGATCCTGAGACCCTGGCCCGGATATGTGCCCATGGTTCCCACCACTCCGTTCTGAGACCAGGTGGTGAACCTGCAAGCGCTGCCTTTATAGGAGGCAGACCCAGCCTTGGCATTGCTCTGTCCAGTACGCGCTCTCCGCGCTTACGTAGACAGGACGCAGTGTTTCAGGACCTCAGACCAGCTCTTTGTCTGTTATGGTGGAGAGCGGAAGGGAAGAGCTCTCTCAAAGCAGAGGTTGTCTCACTGGATAGTGGACAACATTGTTTTGGCTTACCAGCAGCAAGGTCGACCATGTTCATTCAAGATTCAAGAGATTTATTTGTCACATACACAATTATATAGAGCATATATAACCAGCAGTGAAATGAAAGTCAGGTCCGCTCCAAGGACAGTGCAGTGTCCCCTTGGGGTTCGGGCCCACTCCACCCGGAGTGTGGCCTCCTCTTGGGCTTTAGCGCATGGCGCCTTGCTAACAGACATCTGCAGAGCTGCAGGCTGGGCGACACCGAACACATTCGCCAGATTCTACAATCTCCGAGTGGAGCCAGTGTCCGACTATGTACACGCCTCTACTAGTGGCCGGTAATGGACCAGGCTCAGGTGTCTTCGCTTGCTCGCCATTCCACTCCACGGACTGGATATTCTCCTCAGGTGAGCTTCCCCGAGAGCCCTGAGTTCCTCCAGCACTGTTGACGCCGACATCAGTTCAGTCTGCCCTTTCAAGCCCAGACCCTCATGTCCGGCCAGGTGCCCCGTGTGCATGGTTCCCCTCCGGCGACCCCCACACGAGTATATCCACCGTAAGCCTCCTCAGTGAGCAGGTGTCTTTCCTTTGGCAAGTCCCTGCCACCCCTAGGGTTAAAAGTCCACCCTCTGGCAGGTACCCTAGAGTTCTTCCATATGCAGCCCTTAGCGGGTCATATGTGTATTCTCTAAGTACTCCCCACGGGTAGGCATTTTGGCATATCTCCACTGGAATATGCTTCCCAGTGTACCTTGGTAATCCTGTGATAAGTGGGAGTCCTTCGTCCGTACTAGTCTTACGACAGGGTACTCACACTTACACAGGGCACTGGAAGACAGCCGAGTGGCGTTGTTATATTGGGACCCCCATTCGTTAGTCACTAACGTCCCTTTGCTACCTCCGCTGTGCTGCTGGAACGCGGAGTTCAGTCTTGGTTCCACAGCAGTAACATAATGCGATGTTGCCAGCGTACTTCCTTATATACCCACGAGGTGGGGCGGAGTTACGCATGCAAATTCCGCATGCCCATAGCATTGGCACTGCCATTGGGCGCTGTTAAATTCTCAAAGGTAATTGGCTTCTAAGCGAAACCCCCATTCGTTAGTCACTAACGTTACATCTCCGTTCCCTTCTCAGGGAACGAGGGTTACATACGTAACCGAGACGTTCACATCAAGTTCAATTCACAGTATATCAATAAACTTGTTACATAACTCTCAGATGTATTACATTTGTAGGCCTACTGCACTTTGATAATGGAAAAATATTGTTTGTGTTTCTTTTCAAGTTCCTCAATAGAAGGTTCCTCAGAATAAAAGGCCCCTTCGATGGGATTTTTAAAAGGGTTCAATAAATAAATCCCCGACGCTAATAAATCATAACCGACACAGCAGTTGTTTATGGCACGGCCATCTCGGGAATTTGTGTATCAAAATTATTTCTGATCTTCCCAGGGGTAAAACACCACATCAGAGGGCATATTTTTCACCTAGGAAACTCGTATTTACAATAATTCCGATAGCACATGAAGGCAGCATTAAACATTTATATCTCTTTCATCAGGCTCCGAAAAATTCTTCAAAAAGAACACAAAACTGCTCTCAGCCTCCATAGTTGCAACTCTTGTGTCATCAGAACAGGGTGTTCAACGCACCACCGTTTCAGTTTAAAAAACTTTTAGCAACGTTTAAAAACATCCCACCCCCGACTCATGCCATTGGTTTAGCGCACACTCAAATTTGAGAGATTTTCCACCAGAGCTCATTGTGTGATAGCAGGTCGACAGGATGACAGCTCGAGTGTTCTGCGCTGTGTTATTTTGTCTGTCTGGATGCTTGAGCTCAACAGAAACTGATACAGGACTAAACACAGGTGAGAAGCTCCATGCTCTTTTAACTTCATTACACAATCTGAAGAAGTGCATAAAAAAATTATGACATCAGCACATTACAACTTACAAACATACAGTAGCATACAGACATCCAGTGAAAGATGACATTTGTTGATTAGTTTAAATAATTCATATAAAAGTCATATATAAATGCTGGCTACGCAAGTTCTCTGTTGTTTTATCACTTTTTAATAGATTTTTCCATCGTACAAGGATATTATCTATATTCTTATGTCTAGCCTAGATACATATAGCCTATATATTCTTTTTTTTCTTTTTTTTTACAGTAAAACAATAACATTAATATTATTATTATCGTTACAGATATGTTTTCCATTAATCTGTATTTTTAAAAAAGGTTTTGTATTTTCCTGTTTTATATAACATGGGCTAACTTCAAACTTGTTCAGTAAATGTTTGAGGTCTTTAGGTTTTTGTCGTTGTGATTAAAATGCTTAACATTAATTTTGACAGATATGTAAGCAATAAGGTAGGAGGCGTGCTGTACTGAATTATGCTGCATTCATGTGCTATCACCTACTGACGTGATGATCTTTTGAATATTCCTTTCTAATAATTGCCTCATCGACACGGCATCCTCAATAAACCCGTCTCCGGCGTGATGACTCAAATATTCCAATCTAATATGACTTCTGACCTGTAATGTTGCCAGAATCATAATCATATACTTTGTTCGTTGGCCAGAGGAGAACTGGCATCCCGACTAGGCCTGTTTTCTCCCAAGGTTTATTTTTCTCCATTATTTTCCTGTTAAACACTGTGAAGCTGCTTTGAAACAATCAGCATTTTAAAAAGCGCTGTATAAAGGTGACTTGACTTGATTATCAGAATTATCGTAAATACTCGTTTCCTAGTTAAAAAAAGTGGACATGAACACCCTCTCTAGTCAAAATTTGAATGTGATGAGCTCGTAATCACAACTTCAGAAGTGGAAAGTAGGATTTCAAATAGCACGTGAAGGCATGCATAAGTCACAGCTGTCTGCAACCCCTCAGTCTTATTCACACAGCCTTCAGTACCTATTATAAAACGGTTATCACAAAATATAAGTAAAAAAAAAAAACTTGTTATAAATGATATAATAAAATGTTATATATATATATATATATATATATATATATATATATATATATATATATATATATATATATATATATATATATATATATTCCTGAATGGCAAGTGAATGCAGTCTAGTGTAGCCTAATATGCCTCATCTTATGAACTCAAATAATGCCTGTCATTAATTTTTATTTTAATTTTTAACACCATATAACCTATGATATTTTCTCACACGTACATCTGCTTATCTCTCAGAGAAAACATTTCCGTCTTTTAGTTTAAAACAGACAGATTCACGGCACAGTGCGAGTTTGCAAGCATCACTACAGTGTAAATTGAAGGACATGCACCATAAACAAAACTATTAAATACAGTAATATTCGCTTCGCACTTCAGAAACGGTGGGCTTCCATACAGACATTTTCACTATGGCAAGCTGTTTGACTATCCATAAATATATTTTGAATAGCCATAAATGTATTTTGACGAGTCATTATAATTTGACTATAGTCAGAATTATATTTAGAGATATCTGCTATTAAATTGGCACTAGTAAGAAATCTGATTCAAGATATCTCTAAATACATTTTGACTAGTCAAAACTCTTTAAGATATTTGCAGTGCTCTCAAGTTTTATCAAAAGTTTGGAGTGAGATTGCATCTGTTAGGGGAGGAGCCACTCAAATATTTGCAGCAGCGGCCCCTCGGCCCACCCTCAAGTCACCCTCAAGTCATTCCAGGTGTAAATGACATTCTTCTTTCAGACAAACACAATCGGAGTTATATTAAAAAATGTCCTGGCTCTTCCAAGCTTTATAATGGCAGGAGTGGTCATTTCGGGGTGTTAATAAAGGCCTACTGAAGTGAATCGATGCGTTTGTGTGAGAAAAATATCCACAAAAATGTTATTAAGTAAAATAACTAGCTTCTGTTAGACAGCAAAAGAATAACAACTGAACTGACGCATGTCAATTCTTACAAAAATCTTCTCTTTTTTACAGTGAAAAATTAATTCAGCATTCAGTGATATGTTTTCTCTGTCATGTGACTGTATTGCAGCAAATCCAGGAGTGTGTCCACAAAGATGTTATGGAGCAGCAGTGTGTGCCCGGATACGCTTTAGGCCATGTGCAGATGACAGTGGCTGTTCCAAGAATGAGAAATGCTGCCACAATGGATGTGGACTTCATTGTATGGTGCCAGTTATAGGTAACATATTATATTATATTATATTATATTATATTATATTATATTATATTATATTATATTATATTATATTATAAAAAAGGGGGAGGGGGGGGGTGTAGTTATGAAGAGTCAAACCATAGTTTTATTTGCTAAATTGGCTTGCCATAGTATGTGTGTGTGTGTGTGTGTGTGTGTGTATGTGTGTGTGTGCTGCCTGCTTTCAGTGAGCTTCAATAAACAGTTTTAGATCAGAAATTGCTTGTAAAGTTCAAAAATAATTACAATGAAAAAGCATGTAACATATTGAATAAAACATTCATTTTAAGACTGAAATAGTTCTTTCTTGTAAAACGTATTTCAATAAACTTACAAAAATCTTCTCTTTTTTACAGTGAGAAATTCCTTCAGCATTCAGTGATATGTTTTCTCTGTCATGTGTCTGTATAACAGCAAAGCCAGGAGTGTGTCCAAGCAGACGTTATGAAGCAGCAATGTGTGCCTGGATACATTTTGTGTCGTGTGCCGATGACAGTGACTGTCCCAACAATGAGAAATGCTGCAGCAATGGATGTGGACTTCAGTGTAGGGCTCCAATTACAGGTATTATATTATATTATATTATATTATATTATATTATATTATATTATATTATATTAATTATATTATATTATATTATATTATATTATATTATATTATATTATATTATATTATATTATATAAAAGGGTGGGGTTATGGAAAGTCAAACCATAGTTTTATTTTCCAAAATGGCTTGCCATAGTGTGTGTGCTGCCTGCTTTCAGTGAGTTTCAATAAACAGTTTTAGATCAGAAATTGTTAGTAAAGTAAAAAAATAATTACAAATAAACAGCAAGTAACTTTGTATACACAATGAATAAAACATACATTTTAAGACTGAAATAGTTATTTCTTGTAAAACGTGTATATATATATATAGGGCCGTTTCTAGCCATTCTGACGCCCTAGGCGAATTCCTTATTGGTGCCCTGGTATTACTTAACACATACATACGTACCAAATTATATTTGTTAATAAGTATTCAAATGAATAGCCAGATGCCAGTATAGCCCTAGGCCTATCATATATAGCCTATATTTGTGCAGTCCCTAGTTGCTAAGAAATTGCTCTCAGACATAACTACATAATTATTATGTGTTATTAGTACATTTCACATGAAAGTAATAAGAATAAATACTGATTCAGTGTGGTTTTTATTACTCATTGATGCGTGAACTTCCCCTTTAAATAACGCAACACTTTGCCCTCTGTGTGTACGACACTGCTTGCATTAAGCACTATTAGAACTGAATGAATCGATTCAGCATTCAACACCATCCGTAAAGATACGTTAAATTCGTCAACGTGATTTAATAAAGGATGTATTCATGTAAACAACCCTTATGATGACAAAAAAAAGGAGGACCGTGACGTCGCCCGGTACGGCGCAGCCGGGGCCCCACCCTGGAGCCAGGCCTGGGGTTGGGGCTCGTATGCGAGCGCCTGGTGGCCGGGCCTTCCCCCATGGGGTCCGGCCGGGCTCAGCCCAAAGGAGCGACGTGGGGACACCTTCCCGTGGGCTCACCACTCACAGGAGGGACCGTAAGGGGCCGGTGCAAAGCGAATCGGGCAGCAGTCGAGGCCGGGGGCCTAGACGACCCGATCCCTGGACACGGAAACTGGCTCTTGGGACATGGAATGTCACCTCGCTGGCGGGGAAAGAGCCTGAGATTGTGCGTGAGGTTGAGAGGTTCCGACTAGAGATAGTCGGAATCACCTCCACGCACGGCTTGGGCTCTGGAACCACACTCCTCGAGAGGGGATGGACTCTTCACCACTCTGGAGTTGCCCATGGTGAGAGGCGGCGGGCTGGTGTGGGTTTGCTTATAGCCCCCCAGCTCTGCCGCCATGTGTTGGAGTTTACCCCAGTGAACGAGAGGGTTGTTTCCCTGCGGCTTCGGCTCGGGGATAGGTCTCTCACTGTTGTGTGTGCCTACGGGCCAAACAGCAGTGCAGAGTACCCAACCTTCCTGGTGTCCCTGGGAGGGGTGCTGGAGAGTGCTCCAACTGGGGACTCCGTCGTTTTACTGGGGGACTTCAACGCCCACGTGGGCAATGACAGTGAAACCTGGAGGGGCGTGATTGGGAGGAACGGCCCCCCTGATCTGAACCCGAGTGGTGTTCAGTTATTGGACTTCTGTGCTAGTTACAGTTTGTCCATAACGAACACCATGTTCAAGCATAAGGGTGTCCATCAGTGCACATGGCACCAGGACACCCTAGGTCGTAGGTCAATGATCGACTTTGTGGTCGTTTCATCTGACCTGCGGCCGTATGTCTTGGACACTCGGGTGAAGAGAGGGGCGGAGCTGTCAACTGATCACCACCTGGTGGTGAGTTGGATCCGATGGCGGGGGAGGAAGCTGGATAGACTCGGTAGACCCAAACGTACTGTGAGGGTCTGCTGGGAACGTTTGGCCGAGTCTCCTGTCAGAGAGATCTTCAACTCCTGCCTCCAGCAGAGCTTCGACCGGATCCCGAGGGAGGCTGGAGATATTGAGTCCGAGTGGACCATGTTCTCCACCTCCATTGTCAAAGCGGCTGCTCGGAGCTGTGGACGCAAGGTCTCCGGTGCCTGTCGAGGCGGCAATCCCCGAACCCGGTGGTGGACACCGGAAGTAAGGGATGCCATCAAGCTGAAGAAGGAGTCCTATCGGGCCTGGTTGGCTTGTGGGACTCCTGAGGCAGCTGACAGGTACCGGCAGGCTAAACGGACTGCAGCCCGGGTGGTTGTGGAGGCAAAAACTCGGGCCTGGGAGGAGTTCGGTGAGGCCATGGAAAAGGACTATCGGCTGGCCTCGAAGAGATTCTGGCAAACCGTCCGGCGCCTCAGGAGGGGGAAGCAGTGCCCTACCAACGCTGTTTACAGTGGCGATGGGCGGCTGTTGACCTCAACTGGGGATGTTGTCGGACGGTGGAAGGAATACTTCGAGGATCTCCTCAATCCCGCCGTCACGTCTTCCATTGAGGAAGCAGAGGTTGGGGGCTCGGAGGGGAACTCGTCCATCACCCAAGCTGAAGTCACCGAGGTGGTCAAGAAACTCCTCGGTGGCAAGGCACCGGGGGTGGATGAGATCCGCCCTGAGTACCTCAAGTCTCTGGATGTTGTGGGGCTGTCTTGGCTGACACGCCTCTGCAGCATCGCGTGGCGGTCGGGGACAGTGCCTCTGGGATGGCAGACCGGGGTGGTGGTCCCTCTTTTTAAGAAGGGGGACCGGAGGGTGTGTTCCAACTATAGGGGGATCACACTTCTCAGCCTCCCCGGGAAAGTCTATGCCAGGGTACTGGAGAGGAGAATTCGGCCGATAGTGGAACCTCGGATTCAGGAGGAACAGTGTGGTTTTCGTCCTGGTCGTGGAACACTGGACCAGCTCTATACCCTCTACAGGGTGCTGGAGGGTTCATGGGAGTTTGCCCAACCAGTCCACATTTGTTTTGTGGATTTGGAGAAGGCATTCGACTGTGTCCCTCGCGGCGTCCTGTGGAGGGTGCTGGGGGAATATGGGGTCCGGGGTCCTTTGCTGAGGGCTGTCCGGTCCCTGTATGACCGAAGCAGGAGTTTGGTCCGCATTGCCGGCAGTAAGTCAGACTTGTTCCCGGTGCATGTTGGACTCCGGCAGGGCTGCCCTTTGTCGCCGGTTCTGTTCATAATTTTTATGGACAGAATTTCTAGGCGCAGCCAAGGGCCGGAGGGTGTCAGGTTTGGGGACCACACAGTTTCGTCTCTGCTCTTTGCGGATGACGTTGTCGTGTTGGCCCCTTCTAACCAGGACCTCCAGCATGCACTGGGACGGTTTGCAGCCGAGTGTGAAGCGGCTGGGATGGGAATCAGCACCTCCAAATCCGAGGCCATGGTCCTCAGTCGGAAAAGGGTGGCTTGCCCACTTCAGGTTGGTGGAGAGTTCCTGCCCCAAGTGGAGGAGTTCAAGTATCTAGGGGTCTTGTTCACGAGTGAGGGGAGGATGGAACGGGAGATTGACAGACGGATCGGTGCAGCTTCTGCAGTAATGCGGTCGATGTACCGGTCTGTCGTGGTGAAGAAAGAGCTAAGCCGTAAGGCGAAGCTCTCGATTTACCGGTCAATCTACGTTCCTACTCTCACCTATGGTCATGAGCTTTGGGTCATGACCGAAAGGACAAGATCCCGGATACAGGCGGCCGAAATGAGCTTTCTCCGCAGGGTGGCTGGGCGCTCCCTTAGAGATAGGGTGAGAAGCTCAGTCACTCGGGAGGAACTCGGAGTAGAGCCGCTGCTCCTCCACATCGAGAGGGGACAGCTGAGGTGTCTCGGGCATCTGTTCCGGATGCCTCCTGAACGCCTTCCCGGGAAGGTGTTTCGGGCATGTCCAACCGGGAGGAGGCCCCGGGGAAGACCAAGGACACGCTGGAGGGACTATGTCTCCCGGCTGGCCTTGGAACGCCTCGGTGTCCCCCCGGAAGAGCTAGAGGAAGTGTCTAGGGAGAGGGAAGTCTGGGCATCTCTGCTTAGACTGCTGCCCCCGCGACCCGGCCCCGGATAAAGCGGAAGAAGATGGATGGATGGATGGATGGATGTATTCATGTTGTGAATTTGCACATTTTATTATACCATTTTTAAATTGGGACAATTACAAAACACACTGATTCTTTTAACAATGCATTGGCGCAAAAACATTTTGGAGGAGCAATAAGAGAAGAAAGCTTTATAGAGTCAAAATATAACTGATAATCATGAAATGCCGAAGTAAGTGTGCAGTTATATTTTGCCTCTAACATACACACCGAGCAATGCTATCTGCCCATTCACAGCGTGATTTCTAGACTGCCACAAATACTGCCCTAAAATACAGATTTGCACCTGTTATTTTAATTGTCCTTTAGTTTGAATTTAGCTTTATTTAATGGTTAAAAAAAGCATTACCTTGCCAAAGCATTGACCGAGCTCATTCATCTAATGGTGTTGTTGAGCCAGTGCTCCAAACGCAAACTTTTTTGACAGTAGCCTACTCTGATCTGATGGCATATAGGAATCGTCAGATTGACAGTTCTCTGATCCAATAGTGTGGGGGAACTAGTGGGGGCGGCAATAACATTTTTTAGGGTGGCCGTGACACCCTATACACACAAACATCAGTGCCAGATATGCGCTTAGTGGCGCCCCCCTACTGATGGCGCACCGCCTAGTTTGCCTATGCCTAAAAACGGATATAATAAATATATATATATATATATATATATTAGGGGTGTAACGGTACACGTATTCGTATTGAACCGTTTCGGTACAGGGCTATCTTTAACAGTTAACAGTCGGCTTGTTGTAAGCGCGGAACACACTTCAATCCGAGTTCCCACACGAACATATTAAGTATTCAGTCCATTTTATCACGAAATTCAAATGATAAATGCCGTTTTAACGCTCTTTAATGTGATGTGACTGATAGACGCGTATCAGTTCAAATTGCAGGCAGCGCGCGGCGCGCGAGTCAATGCGATCATCTCTTCCTAAAGAATAAACATAAATTAATACATCTTAAAGTATGTTGAGGATACATTACAACTTACTGAAATGTATCATATGTTGTGTAATCGCTCCATCTGTGTTTACTAGGGGTGACATGACTGATAGACGCGTAGCCTATCAGTTCAACTTAAAGCGGCAGCGCGCGGTGCGCGAGTCAATGCGATCATCTCTTCCTAAAGAATAAACATAAATTAATACATCTTAAGGTATGTTGAGGATACATTACAACTTACTGAAATGTATCATATGTTGTGTAATCGCTCCATCTGGGTTTCAACCGCGGAAAGACAATAAAACTGCTTGTAAACAATGTCATGCAGAATCACGTTTACTCAGAAGTCATTCAGTGTCCACAGCTGTAGCTCACTAGAGAAATCAACTCTTTCACTGAATACATGCACTATGTTAGCCGTTATATTCATTATATTAGCCTATATATATTCATTATATACTACTTAGCCTGTTAGTGATGTCTTGTTTATTTAATGTATGTTTAAATAAACCTGTCATGAAAATTACAGCCACTAAATTATTATATTTCAACAACGAATAAAAATAATTAGATTTAGAAGTTAATGCAAAAACTTGTACGCTTGTATGTATAGGTTTCTACCTAAATACCGGTACTTCTGAATGGGCTGAGGCTGGGATTTAGTGGGTTTGAAGTGAAAATATTTTTATGAATGTATACTCAGTGGTGGAAATGGCCAAAATTCACTAGGCGGACTCTTGTTTGGAAAGGTGTTTTTTTTAGTTGCACAGTTTAAGAGGTCACAAAAACCTTCTAAATAAATTGTCCTCAGGTTAAAGAAAACCTCTCGATTAAAAAAGTAACTAATTAATCGCACATTCAACATTTGCGTTTTTAATATTTTTATATTGTAATAAGTTCACAGTTACTTTCCAAATGAATGTAGAAACAACTTAAAGACAGTATATTTGAAATATTTTTTGTAATGGCATATTTTATGAAGGCTAGTATCACTGATCACGGATATATTTTGAAAAATATATATTTTTTCTACATTATTTTCTGAATTCTACAGTTTGTCTTGGATTAGTTTAATAATATAGCCTACACATCATTGATAACCCCTTGTTATAAATAAAAAAAGTTATTAGTAATTCTCTCTGGCCTGATTAGCTCAGGCCACTAAAAACACAAAACAAGCAGGGCCGTAACCACCACTTGAAGGGGACAAGTACCGTTTTGCACTTTTGACATATTAGTGAATAGTGAATGTGTGCATATTTAAAATAAAATACTATTTGCAAAGAGTTTAGCCTAAATGGATTACCTTACAGCTAGGCTACAATTAGAATAGAACTTCTTTTACCATTCTTATTTTTCTATTTTCTTTATTCAATTAAAGGAACTGTATGTAAGAAATGTATTTAAATTTATCATAAAATGGCCCTGATATGTCTGTAGACATTAAGAAATCATGTTAATTTCAAATACTTATATCATTGACAACAGTAGTCCGGCCAGGATATTGTCATTTAAAAGTGAAGTTGCAACCCTCAACTGATGTTGATGTTGACATGTTGTGTTTTGGCCTGAAGCGCCATCTATGGGATCAGTTTCCCGCCAAATTTATTGCGGTCACGCATAAAAAAATAATAAGCGTGAATCAAAATATAACGCACAAAACTGAAAAATCAATGCAAAGTTAACCAGAATCACAGACAACGCAGTCACGGAAATAAAAATAATAAGCGTAAATCAAATATTTAAACAAGTTTAAAATGATATTGCTCAAAACTGAATCATGAATTCAGAATTTACATTTTACATTTACATTTAGTCATTTAGCAGACGCTTTTATCCAAAGCGATGTACAAATGAGAGCAATAGAAGCAACTAGAACAGTCAAGGGCAACAATATGCAAGTGCTGTAACAAGTCTCAGTTAATCTAACACAGAACACACAGGACAATTTTTTTTTTTTTTTTTTATAAATTAGACAGACAGAATGAATAGAATGTTAAGTGCTATTCTTGATTGATCAGGTGCTGCTGGAAAAGACGTGTCTTTAGCAGTTTTTTGAAAATGGCTACAGACTCGGCTGCTCGAATTGCGATAGGCAGGTCATTCCACCAGGTGGGGGCGGTCCAGGAAAAGGTCCGTAAGAGTGATTTCATGCCTCTTTGGTATGGCACCACAAGGCGTCGTTCACTGGCAGAACGTAAGCTCCTGGAGGGTGTGTAAGTCTGAACAAGCGAGTTTAGGTATATTGGTGCAGAGCCAGTGGTTACTTTGAAGGCGAGTACCAGTGTCTTGAATTTGATGCGAGCGGCTATTGGCAGCGATTCAGAATTATCTGAATCGCTCACAAAATCATGTTTTCTGCTCTTATTTTCATTTTTTGCATGTCCGTGCGCTTTTCTCTTTTGCTCTTGTTTCTACATTCTGTGCTTGCGGTTTCAAATGTTGCAGTTCAAGTTTCATGTAAATGAGGGCGGGTCTTAGCATCACCATTGGTCCACTAGTTCTAGATTGACAGCTCATCCTCAAGCCAATCAATTGAAGAGGGAAGTTTACGTCACTCAAATGCGACTCATGCCACAGTTCAGCCAGCCGCTGTTGAGCTACGAGTATAACGCATTCTCTATCACTATATCTGCAAGGAAATACATTATTGTATTGTTATGAATATAATCGTAGGACTCTATTCTTTTGTATGATAGACGTTTTAGGGGGGTAAAATGAACATGATCACGACTGGGTACTTACTGACGCTTGGCTGTGAGCGAAACGTTCACTATAGGCCCAGAGATGCACGGATGGGCTTTTATTTCATCCGCAACCGCATCACAAAATCCGTCCGCACCAACGTTTTTTGACCAATGTTCAAAGCCGCACCCGCCCGCCATCCGCTGATTGTAAAGCCTTGTTGGGCGATGCAAGGCGCTGCTGACGCGAGCAATTGTAATGCAATGGACTGTGGCCTACATTAAACCTTTAACTAAAATAGTTATTGAGCTGTTTACACTGTCATATACAATAAAAGAGCCTGCACAGCGACAGGAAATAAAAATGAACGCAAAAAACCTGCCTACCATAGCCTATAGAGCATGTGACTGAAGGAGCTCATGAACCACTCACCAGTAAAACTTGCGCTTAAATCCCGCTCCAACATAACATTTCTCTGTAGCCTACTTTACTTGTTTAGTTTCATATGTTTAAATATTATAATGTTATTTTTTCATTTAATTTAGCCTACGTTGATTATGAAATAGGATTATGATATATGTAAGAAGACATGGGAGTCAGAAATGATTTCGAATACTTTAAGTTGTGTTAAGTTTTCTTTAAAGTGAATTTCGTTTTTGAATAAATTGTATCTTAATTTTAATCAATGTTTTGTCAACCAATTTGGAGGATTTAATAAATAATAAGAAAATATAGCAGACAATGGCATGGCAGCGCCAGCGCAGCATGAACAACGGCTTAAATGAACAACTAGGAAAAAAGCTTTAGCTGGGGGCAGCCCTAGCTATTTATTTCCTATAGGCATATATTCGAACCAGCATGACTCAAAGGGCATGAGCTTTAGAAATGAACGGAATCTTCAGAAAGGCGCTCTCACTGCTCACTGAAATATTACTGCTCTACGCATTCTATGCAGACCGCAACGGTCACAATATGACTTCATGTATATGTTTTAAAAACATAATTCAACATATAAATATTAAGCCTTTTTTAATGGCCACTTAAAGTGTACAAATAAATTACTAAATGCTAAAAATGAATACATGTAAATTAACTCAAATTTGCAGCACCTCCACTTCCCGTGCTCCTGCTAGCCTATTGGCTATGAATAGCCTATATTGTACCCCAGAATATCAGCAGGGAACTGATCGGCGCACAGGGACAAAAATAAATAAACACCATAAATAAAACGCACATCGGAAAACCTGACGTTACCTGAAGGCTACTGTACAATTTTATCATTGTAATAAAAAACGCAATTTGGCACATAATTTCAACATGCTGCTATTTATCCTACTACTAATTAATGCCTATTGCAAAAAAGAATAAAATAACAAGTAATTCACATTATAGGCTAATTAACTCTATGCACTGTAATGTCAGGGTGACGACTAAGACGAGCCTGAAGAAATTATTTTGAGAGCGCGTCTTGGCCTAACAATCATACAAGAAACAAACTGGAGTTCAAGAAACAAACTCGTTATTAAAGAAAAACAGACTATTCGTTCACTGAAATTCACTGAAAGTCCACTGCACAACTGTGCAACACATGTTCGCATTTTTAATTGTCCATAACAACACCAAAACTTGCCTGCTTGCCTTGCACGTCTAATTAAAGTTTTCAGACTATTTTTTCGTTTTCTGCTGTGGATGTTATTGAATTTGTAGAAGTTTAGCTCTTGCGTTCTCTCTTTTAAATGTCTATTCCCAGAGTGACTACAATGACTGACTGTTTTAAGATATAACTAATATCGAAACAAAACCCAGGCAGTATGTACGAGATGTTTAGGCCTCCATACTAACAGCTGGGCTCCATGGGCGTCAGTTTGGTTTGAAATGTGCTGGGGACAGAGACGCATTCAGAAGTGCATTTTCAGAAGTGCTGGGTACATGATGCATTAATTTTTTTTCTCTCTTTCGCGCAGGTCATGTTTTGAAAGACTATGTCCTGTAGCTTACTAAATAAAAATGTCAGCTGACAGACATATTGCGGGTCTTATAGCCTATCTTACTCATGCCGACGAAAGCGCCCTGCAAATTCTTTAATATTTTTCATTTTTGCAATTTTTTTACCACTTCGTTATCAGAGTCCCACTGGAGCCCGTGTTTTTTTTATTCTCCCTATTACACATTAGTTGCAGCCATTAAAATAGTTGAGTTTTGTCTTTAATGTCAAAGTAGTTATATTTTGTTTTGTTTCTTTATTAAGTTAATTTAGAAAAATGTTTGAAGCATTTTTTTGTTTGTTAAACTAAAGTTTTTGCTTTTTAAAGTGACGAACAAGCGGCCAGCGGCTGACAGTGAGTTAACCCAACGCTTTAGCCTCTGAAATCAACACTTGACTTGTCTTGCCTATAAAATCCATATAAAACACTTAAAGCATCTTTTAAATGTTTAGCCTACTATCACCACCATCACAGTAAAAAGGCATTTTTGACAAGATGAGGCAGGCAGATCGCAATGGCGCGCGCAAACGAAACTGGCTACACAATCTAAACAAATAATTAAAAAAAACATGCTGGTTGTCTAACCTTACACCTCTCCTCGAAATGAATATAAATCTGATCTTCAATTCCCGTGCTATATGCACATTTAAAGGAGTTCATGTCAACGAAAGCAACAGATATGAGCATTTTATTCATCAGCTCATTTCAACATCAATGACCGCATTATGAGAACGAGCGACCTGAACACTGGTAAGAGCCTTTAGTCTCATTAGTTTTAATGAAGATGATTGTGCTTTTGAGCATCTAAGACTTAGCTTATGTTCAGTTTCACTTGTGGTTTCACAGTTTCACTTGTTGCATAGCCCCGTCCTATAGCCTAAAAAGGGCCGAAGCCCGGCCCGCGTCTGAGGTAGGCTATGACTGGAAAATTGGCCTGAAGCCCAGCCCTAGGGGCGTAAAAAAGTTGGGCCCGTCGTGCTCCGGAAAAAATGTAGGGCTCTACTTTGATAAAGGCTGAAAGCGTCTTTCTTTTTAATACATTTCTTGAATGTCTTAATTACAGTAGGCCTATAGTTATGATATTTGTGGCTGCACCAGGGTCCGTCATTACGCTAATCATGAGTGGCCCATGGCACCTGCTACCCATGGCTGTTAAGAACTGTAGGCTACATCAGTACATTACAACAAAGTGGTGGGTACAAAAGGGCTCATGACGAAATCTGGTGGGTCAGCCAGTAGTGCAATGTAACCACATATGAATAAGAAACATTATCGCATCTTTAAAACACATCAAAACTCGACGAAGCACAACTAGAACACGTATTTATTTAAACACGTATTTAATTTCATATGTTCAAATATTATAATGTTTTTTTTTATTTATTTAATCTACGTTGATTATGAAAGTGAACAGGATAAGATGCGCAATGTGTCAGAAGACATGGGGGACAGAACTGATTTTGACAACACTAAGTTTTGTTTTGTTAAAAGCCTTTCTTTTAACAGAATTTCGTTTTAAATAAATTGTATCTTAATTTTAATCAATGTTTTATCAACCATTTGCATGGATTTAATAAACAATAAGCAAATATAGCAGAGTAAGCCGACAATGACATGGAGGCGCTAGCGCTGAACAACGGCTTAAATGAACGAATAGGCTACTAGAATTTTTTTTTTAGTTGGGGGCAGTTCTAACTACTTATTTAAGATAGCCTATATTCAAACCAGCACATGTCACAAAGGGCTTTCTGGGTTGAGGGTGCTGCGAGCGGAATGAGCTTCAGAAATGAAAAATCTTCAGAAAGTCGCTCTCCACTCTGGAGGAAAATGACCGCTCTTTCTATGCAAACTGGGCCACAAATGGTAAGCACAATTACATTAACCCAAAACTAACTTAATTAAACTTTTTTAAATAATTAGAATAGACATTAATAGAATAAATTGTCATGCAAGTACTTTTAATTCTTATAAAGTACATTTCAAATCAGGTAATCTTAAGTAGGGTTGTCATTGTGGTACTTCTACTTTTACTAAAGTCAATATGTCTCTGGTTATTTGTAGCTTATTACTTCCACCACTGGTGATAGAGAATGCGTTATACTCGTAGCTCAACAGGCTGCTGGATGGCCAGTCAAGCGTCAGTAAGTGATTATGATAATTTTACTGCTTTAATTGTGAGGAAACCCCCCTAAAACGTCTATCATACAAAAGAATAGAGTCCTACGATTATATTCATAACAATACAATAATGTATTTCCTTGCAGATATAGTGATAGAGAACGTGTTATACTCGTAGCTCAACAGCGGCTGGCTGAACTGCGGCATGAGTCGCATTGGAGTGACGTAAACTTCCCTCTTCAATTGATTGGCTTGAGGATGAGCTGTCAATCTAGAACTAGTGGACCAATGGTGATGCTAAGACCCGCCCTAATTTACATGAAACTTGAACTGCAACATTTGAAACCGCAAGCACAGAATGTAGAAACAAGAGCAAAAGAGAAAAGCGCACGGACATGCAAAAAATGAAAATAAGAGCAGAAAACATGATTTTGTGAGCGATTCAGATAATTCTGAATTCATGATTCAGTTTTGAGCAATATCATTTTAAACTTGTTTAAATATTTGATTTACGCTTATTATTTTTATTTCCGTGACTGCGTTGTTTGTGATTCTGGTTAACTTTGCATTGATTTTTCAGTTTTGTGCGTTATATTTTCACATGTGCTTTTAAAATTTTGATTCACGCTTATTATTTTTTTATGCGTGACTGCAATAAATTTGGCGGGAAACTGATCCCATAGTCATCATCCACCTATCTACCAATCACGAAGTCAGTAGTGTTTCGGCATCCGGGTTGCCAGCTCTGCTCTAGATACCACAGCTGCAGCTACAAACATTTTGGATAATAAATGTCTAACTTTACGAAACCTAAAGACCTCGTTATGAATCAAAAAAATTTTGTGACAATGAAAAAAAAAAAAAAAACTTACTGTGTAGGACTCGTCACTTGCCATTGGAAGCTCCTTGTAGCAGCTTACGTTCCTGCTGGATCCTGCAGCCTATCTGGCAACCTCGAGTCAGGGGGGAGGGGGAGAGAGGATACAGCGCTCTACAGTAATTTGAAAGTGAATGCAGTACCAATTTTGGCCATAATCTTACATACATTTCCTTTAAATCCCTTTTAATCTTTATTTTATTTTTCAGGCATCTACTATATGCTTGGCCTGTGTTTTCATTGCATTTCCAGTTTTGACCAGCATGGGTCGCCATTTGTGTGTGTTTTGTGCATAGGCCTATCTCTCATGTATTTCTTGATTACAGGGTGCGTTTCTGGATCTGTTACTGTTTTCACTCGATATTAACAGAATTTTGAGCACTTTTCAGGCAAGACGGCCGGATCATTTTTAGATGATCATGTATTATTATTATATTTATAGACAAGATAATTTCAGGTATGTTTCACAGCTTTATCCATTCAAAGTTTCTGTTATGGCATCTGTTAAAGTAACGGTTTCTATTCAGATTCTCGGTCAAAATCACAGTTCATCAAAGCAGACCGCTTGAGGTAAAATTATCTGGAAAGAAGTTCTGTGAGGATAATGCTGCGTTCCAGGCAGGTTTTTGAGCCTGTAAGTTACGACTTCAAACCACGACTCACGACTTTGTAGCGTTCCAGGCAAAGTCACACCAAACTGCCTGAGCGGTAGCTAGATGTAAACAAAGAATGGCGAACCTTACGGGGATTATGCTCATTTACAATTATTTCTATCGCCAAAGGTGCTTACTCCTTGCTTATTTGAGGGAAACGGAGGAGAAAAAACTGTGCATAAGGCAAGAGAAGCTGTTATACCTTTTATTTTACGTTATTTGCATATTTGGACATGTATTTGGTATTCATTTATTCTTGCACTCCATGGCCTGAAAACTAGCTAACACTAGAAGAGCTAGAAGATAGAAGATAATGCATAACATTTGCGGATAACTCGGGAGGAAACGGCAATTTCCAACAATAACATTAGAGCAATACCTTATATTTGTTTTTTAATGTACGACTTTCATAAACACCGCGTCCATATGGCTGCCATTGTTGCTTCGCGGGCTATGTGACATCAGATCTCGTAACTGGGAGTACATCGATCTAGTACGAGTTCACGGGTGGGAAGTCACGGGTTTGACTGCTGTTCCAGTGCACTTTCACGGGTAGAAGGTTGGAAAAACACGGGTTACGGGTTGCCTGGAACGCGGCATAAGACACGCACCGATGGAGAAGCATTTCCATTGGCTGCAGTCTGCCGGTATTGGCCAATCACAAAAGTCGACATTGCGCAGCCATTATCACAGAAAATATATAACGTTTTCATTATTATACATTATGTTACGTTTATGTGGCTATTATATTGTAGACTATTGAGTGGCTAAAATATAGAAATCCTTTTCATTTCCATAAAAAGAAAGAAAATCTAACAATTTTTTTTTCAACTGGAACTCCGTCCCCCCCTCGAAATTCACTCCCTGGACTCGGCCCCCCCTGCAGCCCCCCCATTTCAACCCCTGCGTATACTATATGCGGAGAGTTTTAAATATGGATATTTTTCTTACACAAACACATCGATTTGCTTCAGAAGGCCTTTATTAACACGCCAGAGCCGTGTGGAGCATGTTATTTGATGGACAGATGCATTTTTTTATGGACTTCAAACACAGAGCAACAGTCACTGCCATTATAAAGCTTGGATTAGCCAGGATTTTTTTTAGTATAACTTTAATTTTTTATTTGATTTAATTTGTCTGAAAGAAGAATGTCATATACACCTAGGATGACTTAAGGGTGAGTAAATGATGGGCTAATTTTCATTTTTGGGTGAACTATCCCTTTAGGGATAAGCATGCTTATGTTAAGCATTTGCCTATTTAAATCACAAACAGCGACTTTTTATTTGGCCAGGCAGTGTATTAAATGAAAACTGATGTCATCAAAGTGCCATCTTGTGTTTTTCATTTGTGATTGTTCAGATGTTGAACTATGAAATCTAGTAGCAACTATTTTAAGTAATAACAGATTAATAAACACGCTGGTGAATGTGTGTACAAAACGAAATGCTGGCACCCGAACGCTTCTAATAATGAAGAAATCCGTTTTCTATTTCATCGTGGTAGACTTAAAGGCTTATTTCACCCAAAAATAAAAATGATCTTATTGATTCCTCACCCTCATGTTGTTCCACACCTGTACCCAGCAGGCACAGTATGTCAACGTGACGTTAGGAAGACGTTGGACTCCAACTAATCCAACGTCAGTCATCAGTTGGATTTTGGTTGAAAATGAAAATTGGTTTGACGTCTAAATCCAACATTTGTTTTACGTCAAGCTCCAACGTTGGGCAGACGTTACATTTTGGTTGGAATAAACACCCCCAAAAAAGTACACTTATTACCAGCTTAACCTATTAACCAGATTGACTTTATTTCTGTCATCTACAGATCCAGGCATCTACAGAAGTTCTTATTGAGAATTAACAGAGGTTTAGATGTTAATGTTTTGTTGAAAATTCTGTGTTTGCTTTAGTTGGGCAGTTTGACTCTTGACCTTTTAACATTCATTTTTCCTCTTTCTGCTGTAATTGTGTTTGTTATGGCAAGAACTGCAAGAAAAATTGTTTTCAGATTATGTCAGCTATTTGATGATGATAAAGATATGACCATCATGTAGTGTTTGATTCACTGATCATATTCAGTGTCTATTATTTGTTACATTTACATTTACATTTAGTCATTTAGCAGACGCTTTTATCCAAAGCAACTTACAATTGAGAGATATAGAAGCAGCTAGAACAGTCAAGGGCAACAGTATGTAAGTGCTGTAACAAGTCTCAAGTCTTAATCTAGCAAAGAACACACAGGACAGAACTTTTTATTTTTTATTTTTTATAAATTAGACAGAAAATGAATAAAATGTTAAGGTCAGGTGCTCCTGGAAGAGATGTGTCTTTAGCTGTTTTTTTGAAAATGGCTACAGACTCGGCTGCTCGAATTGAGATAGGCAGAGATAGACTCTACGATAGACTATCGAGGCAGCCCTTGCGCCACTCAGGCAGCACGGGGTTCGCATCCTGAACTACATCGATGACTGGCTCATACTGGGTCACTCTCGTAAGCAGGTCTGCGGACACAGAGTCCAAGTGCTCCGGCACTTAGCCCGTCTGGGCCTTCGGGTCGACTGGGAGAAGAGCAACTCTGCCCCATGCAGAGGATCTCTTTTCTCAGTGTGGTTTCCGACTCGGTTGCCAGGTGCGTGCTGCTTACCAGCGAGCGCGCACGCAGTCACGGCTGACTTGCCTTCGTTAATGCGAGAGCAAGAGTGAGGTCCCATGGAAGTTTTTTCAGAGGCTCCTGGGGCATATGGCATCTGCAGCCCCTTTAGCGCCGCTCGGATTGCTTTATATGAGACCGCTTCAGCTTTGGCTTCGCAATCGAGTCCCGAGATGGGCATGGCGGTCTGGCATGCTCCGGGTACAAGCGACTCGGGCCTGCCGACAGACTCTCACCCTGTGGTCGAACCTCAGTTTTCTAAGGGCTGGTATGCCGAGTTTCCAGGCATGTTGTTGTGTCGACGGATGCCTCTGCCACGGGCTGGGGTGCCATGTGCAATGGACAAGCAGCCGCGGGCTCCTGGACAGGACCCCAGCGTCTCCTGCATGTCAATTGCCTCGAGTTGCTGGCAGTACGGTTCGCCCTGCACCGCTTCTGGGCGTTGCTGAAGGGTCAACATGTAATAGTCAGGACAGACAAGACGGCCGTTGTAGCGTACATCAACCACCAGGGCGGTCTACGCTCCCGCCGTATGTCTCAACTCGCCCGCCATCTCGTTCTATGGAGTCAGAAGCGCCTGAGGTCCCTTCGTGCTGTCCATATTCCGGGAGGCCTGAACCGTGCAGCCGACGAGCTCACGGTTTCAGCCACTTCCGGGAGAATGGAGACTCCATCCCCAGTCGGTCCAGCTGATTGGGAAAAGTTCAGGGACACGCAGATAGATCTGTTTGCCTCCTACGACTCTTCCCACTGCAGCCTGTTCTATTCCCTGTCCGAGGGCACGTTCAGCACGGATGCACTGGCGCGCAGCTGGCCGCGGGGCCTACACAAATATGCGTTTTCCCCAGTGAGCCTACTCGCACAGCTTTTGTGCAGCTCAGGGAGGTCAAGGAGCAGGTCCTTCTGGTCGCCCCGTCTTGGCACGGCCAGACCTGGTTCCCCCGAACTCGTACTCGTACTCGAACGCGCCTCGCTAACAGACATCTGCAGAGCTGCAGGCTGGGCGACACCAAACACATTTGCCAGATTCTACAATCTCCGAGTGGAGCCAGTGTCCGACTATGTACTCGCTCCCCCGAGGGGCCGGTAATGGGCCAGGCTCAGGTGTCTTCGCTTGCTCGCCATTCCACTCCACGGACTGGATACGTGCGATTTTTTTCCCTCAGGTGAGCTCCCCGAGAGCCCTGAGTTCCACCAGCACTGCTTACACCAAAACACCTCTGTGTCTGCCCTCTAACGAGCCCAGACCCTCGTGTTCGGCCAGGTGCCCCGTGTGCATGGTTCCCCTCCGGCGACCCCCACACGTGTATTTCCACCGTAAGCCTCCTTAGCGAGCAGGTGTCTTTCCCTTGGCAAGTCCCTGCCACCCCTAGGGTTAAAAATCCACCTGCGGTTGGTACCCTAGAGTTTTCCATATGCAGCCCTTAGCGGGTCATATGTGTACTCTTAAGTCCTCCCTACGGGTAGGCATCTTTGCATACCATCACTTGGATATGCTTCCCAGTGTACCTTGGTAATCCTGTGATAAGTGTGAAGCCTTCGTCCGTATTAGTCTTACAACAGGGAACTCACACTTATGCAGGGCACTGGAAGACAGCTGAGTGGCGGGATTATATTGGAACCCCCATTCGTTAGTCACTAACGTACGTCGTAGTGACTGAACGAAAGGGAACGTCTCGGTTACGGATGTAACCCTCGTTCCCTGAGGAGGGAACGAAGACGTACGTTCCGTTGCCACATCAGCTGTGCTACCTGGAACGTAGGAGTTCAGTTGGCTCCTCAAGCAGGTAAACATAATGCGATATTGCCACGTACTTCCTTTTATACTCACGCGGTGAGGCTGAGTTACATATGCAAATTCCGCATGCCCTTTGGCATTGGCACGCCATTGGGCCTTTTCTATATGCTCGAAGATGATAGGCTTCTAAGCGAAACCCCCATTCGTTAGTCACTAACATACGTCTCCGTTCCCTCCTCAGGGAACGAGGGTTACATCCGTAACCGAGACTATATATATATATATATATATATATAATATTATTATTATTATTATTATTAATATTATTAATTTTTTTTTTTTACAAAAATATAACTTACAAAAATCTTCTCTTTTTTACAGTGAAAAATTCATTCAGCATTCAGTGATTTGTTTTCTCTGTCATGTGTCTGTATAGCAGTAAATCCAGGAGTGTGTCCAAGCAGACGTTTTGAAGCAGCAATGTGTGACCGGATACGTTACGTAATGGCGCCGACGCCGTGTACCAATGACAGTGACTGTGCCAAGAATGAGAAATGCTGCCATAATGGATGTGGACTTCAGTGTATGGTTCCAGTTACAGGTATTATATTATATTATATTATATTATATTATATTATATTATATTATTTATATTATATTATATTATATTATATTATATTATATTATATTATATTATATTATATTATATTATATTATTATATTATGGAGCTGTTTAATGTTTGAATCTGATTGGTTGATGAATGTTTTAAGGTGTGCAGTTATTTTCATGGAAACACACTTCTAAAGTAGCTCCAGACAGGTCTTGACCGCATTATGTACATGTCCATATCACTTCACCAAATGATTCCAGTTATTTCAAAGGTCCTTACAGCCTACAACAGCAAAATAAACAAAAACCCTTAATTCAGCATTCAGTGATATGTTTTCTCTGTCATGTGTCTGTATAACAGCAAAACCAGGAGTGTGTCCAAGCAGACGTTATGAAGCAGCAATGTGTACCTGGATACATTTTGTGTCGTGTGACGATGACAGTGACTGTCCCAACAATGAGAAATGCTGCAGCACTGGATGTGGACATGAATGTATGCCTCCAGTTACAGGTATTATATTATATTATATTATATTATATTATATTATATTATATTATATTATATTATATTATATTATATTATATTATATTATGATACAGGGCTTTTGAATGCTTGCATCTAAATGGTTGATGAACGTTCTAAGGTGTGCAGTTATTTTTATGGAAATGCACGGCTAAAGTAGTTCCAGGCAGGTCTTGACCACATTACGTACATGCCCATATCGCTTTGCCAAATGATTTCAGTTATTTCAAAAGGTCCTTACAGCCTATAACAGCAAAAGAAGCAAAACCCACGAAATGTGTAATGTGTCTGTACAACAGTAAATCCCAGAGTGTGTCCAAGCAGACGATATACAGCAGGAGAGTGTACTCGGATACGTTTTGTGTCGTGTGCCGATGACAGTGACTGTGCCAGCAATGAGAAATGCTGCAGCAATGGATGTGGACTTCAGTGTATGGCTCCAGTTACAGGTATTTATTATATTATATTACATTACATTATATTATTTTATTTTATTTTATATTATATTATGATACAGGGCTATTGAATGCTTGAATTTAATGGTTGATGAACATTCTAAGGTGTGCAGTTATTTTTATGGAAATGCACGGCTAAAGTAGATCCAGGCAGGTCTTGACCACATTATGTACATGTATATATCGCTTTGCCAAATGATTTTCGTTATTTCAAAAGGTCCTTACAGCCTACAACAGCAAAAGAAGAAAAATTCACAACAATTTCTTGTTTCTATATTTGTAATAATTATATTATATTAATTATATTATATTATATTATCAGAATCAGAATCAGAAAGAGCTTTATTGCCAAGTGTGCTTGCACACACAAGGAATTTTTCTTGGTGCTGAAGCTTCCAGTGTACATATACAATACAAACACAACAAGAACATAGTAATACAAATTCTAAGAATAAAAATATGAAAATAGCATTAAAAAAAGTCAGAATTTTGTTTAGTCAGAATAAACATTTACAGATTATAAACATATTTACAGTATGTGAGTAGTATGAATAAATATAAATATCTCCTGAGTTTAGAAGATATTGCACTAAACAGTGGGAGTATTGCACTTACAGGCAAATGCCTTGGGGGTTGGGGTGTGTATTTTAACTGTTCAAGAGGGAAATGGCCTGTGGGAAGAAACTGTTCCTATGCCTAGATGTTCTAGTGGCCAGTGATCGGAGTCGCCGTCCTGATGTTAACAGTTCAAACAGGCGGTGTCCAGGGTGAGTTGAGTCTGTGATGATTTTCCCTGTTCTCTTCCTCACTCTGGAAGAGTATAGGTCCTGTAGGGTTGGCAGGGAGGCACCAATAATACTTTCTGCAGTCCGGATTGTGCAATTTAGTCTCCTGATGTCATATTTGGTAGCTGAACCAAACCAGACAGTGATGGAAGTGCATAAAATCTCAATGACAGCCAAGTAGAACTGAATCAGCAGCTCCTGTTGAACTTCCTCAGCTGACAAAGGAAGTACAGTCTCTGCTGGGCCTTTTTCAAAATGGAGTCAATGTGATTGTCCCACTTCAGGTCCTGAGAGATGGTAGTGCCCAGGAACCTGAATGACTCAACTGCTTCCACAGTGCTGTTCATGATGGTGAGTGGGGGAGAGCTGGGCTGTTCCTCCTGAAGTCCACTATCATCTCCACCGTTTTGAGCATGTTGAGCTCAAGGTTGTTATAACTGCACCAGACAGCCAGCTGTTCAACCTCCAGTCTGTAAGCAGACCCATCACCATTTTGGATGAGGCCGATGACAGTGGTGTTGTCTGCAAATTTCAGGAGCTTCACAGAGGGGTCTTTAGAAGTGCAGTCAATGGTGTACAGGGAGAAGAGCAGTGGGGAGAGAACACACCCCTGGGGGGCGCCAGTGCTGTTAGTGAGAGTCCTGGATGTGAGTTTCCCCAGTCTCACGAGCTGTTGTCGGTCTGTCAGGAAGCTGGAGATCCACTGACAGATTGAGGATGGCATGGAGAGCTGGGTCAGTTTAGTTGAGAGAAGATCAGGCATGATGGTATTGAAGGCCGAACTGAAGTCCACAAATAAGATCCTTGCATAAGTCCCAGGTCTGTCGAGATGTTGCAGGATATAATGCAGTCCCATGTTGACTGCATCATCCACAGACCTGTTTGCTCTGCAGGCAAATTGAAGAGGATCCAGCAAGGGTCCAGTGACATCCTTCATGTGGGCCAGAACCAGTCTTTCAAATTACTTCATGACCACAGACGTGAGAGCGACAGGTCTGTAGTCATTAAGTCCAGTGATTTGGGGCTTTTGGGGGACAGGAATGATAGTGGAGCGTTTGAAGCAACAGGGAACTTCACACTGCTCCAATGATCTGTTGAAGATCTGCGTGAAGACTGGGGCCAGTTGGTCAGTGCAGGCTTTCAAACAGGCAGATGAAATGCCATCTGGGCCTGAAGCTTTCCTAGTCTTCTATTTTTTGAAGACTCGGCTCACATCCTCCACACAGACCTTAAGCTCGGGTTGGATGACAGGAGGGGGCAGGAGGTGATGGTGAACGTGTGAATTGCAGATCAGAGCGGGTGTGTGGTGTGAGACTGGGCTTTTCAAACCTGCAGTAGAATGCATTCAGATCCTCAGCCAGTTGTTGATTCTCTACAGAACGGGGGGATGGTGACTTGTAGTTGGTAATGTTCCTCAAGCCTGTCCAAACTGAAGCCGGGTCGTTTGCTGAAAACTGGTTTCTCAGCTTTTCAGAGTACCTTCTTTTAGCAACTTTGATTTCCTTTGTCAGTCTGTTTCTGGCCTGGTTATACAAGACTTTGTCCCCACTTCTGTAAGCATACAATTTGGCATGACGGAGCTGTTTGAGTTTCCCAGTAAACCATGGTTTATCATTAATGAATGATAAGAATGTCCTGGTAGGAATGCATGTATCCTCACAGAAACGTATATGATGTTACATTACCTGTGAGCTCATCCAGATCAGTTGTAGCAGCTTCAAAAACAGTCCAATCAGTGCAATCGAAGCAGGCTTGTAAGTCCAGCTCCGCTTCATTAGTCCATCTTTTAACAGTCCTTATTACCGGTTTAGCTGATTTCAGTTTCTGCCTGTAGGTCGTTATAAGATGAACCACACAGTGATCAGAGAGCCCCAAAGCTGCCCGTGGAACTGAGTGATATGCATTTTTTATTGTTGTGTAACAGTGGTCCAGTATATTACTGTCTCTAGTGGGACATGTAACATGCTGACTGTATTTTGGCAGTTCACGGGAGAGAGAGTCTGGATACCTTTGTTCAGTTTCAGTTATTTGATCAGCCAGCTGTTGTAATGCCGCGTGTTGAAGAATTCTCTTCCTATAAGAATCATTTCTCAAAGGATTATTGTTTTCAGAAGAGGCTTTATTCACACCAACCAACACAACAAAGCCTGAGTGCCGTTTGCAACCGGCACCCCCTGCCACTTGGATTTTCTGTCATATATATACCATAGTTGTCTTCCTATTATGGTAACAACCTTCAAACACCTGGCTCACATATCACCACATTCCAAGTTCTTTTTCTGTAGGACACAAATCTTCTGCTTGTCATTCTGAAGGACACTCACAGAGTCATACTTGAAACGTCAGCACACATTTGAAAATAATAGTGTATTTGCATTAGCCTTAAACTGCTAATTCTTAAATAATAAAATATTCTACATTCCCCCCTCTGAGGCTTGTCTAAGCCCCACCTCACTAACCTTTTCCCAGATGTGTAGTTTCAGAATCCATTTTTTTCAGTTATGCTACCTAATGACTTAAAATAAGTCACTCAGTTTCATTACGAATGATTAGATTATTCAACCACACTCCGGAGGAATATTAGAACCAATCATCTCCTTCCAGTTTTTGCTTTGTTCTCTTTTTCTGGAATGGAGTAAAATATTCTAATTTCCCTAATTCCTATGTCTTATCATCAATACATTGTTATAAGCGTGAGCATGCAATTTGTTCTGCCTTGCCTGTGGTTGTCACAGTTATGTAGAATAGTCAAACATCAAACCATGCATTTACTATTAAAAGTTATTTTTTATATCATAGTCATCTTCTTCAACCCAGATACTTTGCGCATCGTAGAGGGTCACCCTTTGGGGAGGGGTTAGGCTAGCACATACACCAAGGGTCTGGCTCATCATTAATCTTCTTCGTCCTCATTGGAGGTACTTGAATCAAATTCCAATGCTTGTAAAATCCAGTTAGATTTATCAGGCCAGTCCTTATTATCCATTAGGTTTTAATTGTTTGATGTTTTAGCACTCCCATATGCTTAACCGTGGTTTGGAAAACTAATGATCTTGCTATAGGAAGTACACAACAGAATAATATTCCTCCTATTAATAATGCTATTCCTATGAATATTCCTCCTTTAGTGAACAATGCTCCCATTGCGCCAAACTTAAAATCCAACCAGTCAAACATTCGGCCTTCCCTTCCAGCATTTGCCTTAACTTCTATTCTTAATTTTTTTATTTTCAACATAGCTTCACTAAATTTTCCTCCTGGTGCAGTATTATTTGGTATAAAAATACAACACTGATCTCCAAACATAATACATACTCTTCCTTTGTCTGCCAGAAACCCTTGCCTATTTTGGGCTTGCCTATTTTGCCATGTCATTCTACTTGTTTCTTTTAATTGTTCTCCTAGTGTGGCTAATGCATCATCAGTGTAATTAATACATTTTTGCTGATTATTGTAAATATAATGAATCCATTCTGTGTTTTTGTTTTGTGTAATCCATATAAAAATGGATTCAAACCCTGATTTAACTTAATCTCTTGCTTTAAATTCCTGAGGTATTCTTCTAGGTTGACTAATTTAATCTATTTTTATATTAGGGTCTGGTTCATAAGCTCTTTTGGTTCTATTTGTGTTTTGTATTGTAATTTGTTCTGGATCCCACTCCATTAAAGTCATTTCTTGAATTAATCGTACTCTAGCGCACACTCCTGTCCAATTTAGTGGCAAAGAAGCTAGAAGTTTTTTCCTCCCACAAGCCCAAAAGAAATCTGCTACTTCCATTGTCTGATCTTCATATACTTCTATTGACGGTAGTGCTATAGTTTGTGTTTTACAGTCTTCTTCATCTGGATTATTTTTTTTCCCATTTCTTATTCCTAGTGCTTGCAGTTCTGGGGCTCTTACAGGTATTTTTGTGTCCCAACCCTTTGCTTTATCTAAGTCCCAAATAGTAGTAAATTTTCCTTTAAATTTTCCCAAATTATGAGCTCCTTTAGGCTTATTAAAACACTCATACTCTTTATTATAATCTATACTGTACCATTTAGGGACTTTTTTCTTTTTTCTCGCTATTTTTTCTTTTTCCAGTTTAATATTTGCATTCACATCCCAATATCTACACCAATCTCCCCAATGTGGTCTATTAAATTTATCTTGAAGTTTAGAATTTCCCATAAAACCTAAACATTCTGCTTAGCAGTAAGGTCTAAAAAAGTCATTTGTGTGGCAATAGTGACTTTTAAATTCAGCACATTTTACGTAATCATGCGTATTTGGAACAACTATTACCTTATTTAAGGGTGATTTAGAGCACATTAAGCAATTGCTCAAACCTGTTTCTTTTGCTGTAAATGATGCCCATTTATACCAATCATTATTTTGCACTGTTTCCCAGTGCAAATTCTCAGCTCATTTTCTTTGCTATTTTTCTCAATTTCCTCATCCTTCGCATCTCTACGTTGTATTACTTTTTGTACTTCAATCAAATTTTGTTCGGCTGGTGTCATTGTTGGGCTATTATTAGGACTAACCGAGGCCTTTAAAGTCAATTGTAAGGAAGTCTGGGTGGTCTTGACAACAGTTTGATCCTGGAAGGAGGATTGGGTGCTGATGCTTATGGCTTGAGCTTGTAGTGTCAGATGCAGCAGATATGCGATCATTATCAGACACATCATTGGACTCAGTCTGTTGATTTTCTCTGGTTTCAACATTTTGCACCCTTTCATCCATTTCTGGACTTGCTTCCTCGCTTTCTTTTTGCTGGCTTTCTCTAGGAACTCTTGTGCAGTGGTTCAAATGATACCAAGTGGTACTTCCTTCCACTTGGACTGCAGTTGGAGTAGCTGTCACCACTTTATAAGGTCCCTCTCTCCTGGGTTGATTCCACTTTCTCCTGAATACCCTCAGATACACCTGGTCACCTGGGACAACTGGACAAGATGTTTCTGTCTCCTCACTGGGCTGCTTTCTTTTTTCCTGCAAATATATAGCTTTATGTATTGCAGTTAGTTTCCTCATATAAGATCTTAATTCCATTTCCAATTTTTCTAAAGGGGGTCCTTTGTAGGGACCTCTGCAATATGGTACAGGCATGGGTCGACCCGTAAGCATTTCATGCGGTGTTAAATGCGTGATTCTGTTAGTTTGCATGCGACAACTCATTAGTGCGAGTGGTAGCGCGTCAACCCAGTTTAATTTAGTACTTTCACATATTTTGGTAATTTTGGCCTTGAGTACTAAATTAGTCTGTTCGACCACGCCCTGGCTCTGAAGTCTTTAAATGCATATAAATGCTATAAAGTTTTATTCTAAGTTACTGCAATTCTTGCTGCAATACTTGTTTTACAGTTACCCATCATCTAAATAAATTTTTTAATAAACGCCGACCCGTTATTTGAACTTATTTCTGATGGTATTCCAAATCTAGGAATTTACCTCTCTTGTTAGAAATTTGATTACTGTTCCTGAACCCTCATCTGCAGATGGTACTGCTTCTACCCATCTGCTAAATCAATCAATTACCACGAGCATATATCGTTTACCTTGTACTCACTTTATCATGTCCACATAATCCATTACCAGATGCTTGAAAGGTCATTCTGGCACTGGTATGTGGCCAATTGGTGAAATTAAATGAAATAGCCCTTGTACCATATGAAATTATCCTTCCTAAGTATTCAAACTGTGGTTGACAATACTGTAGTTTACTTTTAGATGCCTTGTGACCTCCCTGGGCTAATTTGGTTAGGACTTTAATAGAATCTTTGTGACAATGTTCTCAATGTTACATATTGTATCAGAGTACTGTCTATCATTAGGTCTTCTAAATCAGCCTTGAGAACCTGATTGAATATATGTGGTGAATGTTTAAATCCCTGCGGCATTCGAGTATAAGTATATTGTTTATTTGCATATGTGAATGCAAATAAGTACCTACTTTCTTCTTCTACAGGAATGCTGAAAAAGGCATTACATAAATCTATCACCCATCTGGGGGAATATTTGTCAATAATGTGTTTGGGTTTGGAACATCAGCTGGCCAATCTTCTGCTATCTCATTGATTGCTCGTAAATCATGTACAAGGCGCCATTTTGTGTTATTTGCTTTTATTACAGGCAAAATTGGAGTGTTACAGTAACTATTTGTTTCTATTAATACTCCTACTTTTTTAATCCTTCAATTGTGTTTTTTATGCCTGCTTCTGCTTCAGGCTTTAAAGGGTACTGTGATTTTCTTGGCAGTCGTTCACCTGGCTTAAGCTGTATTCTTATTGGGCTAGCTGATTTGACCAATCCTACATCTGTTACCCCTTTTCCACTAAGGCAGTGCTAAAGCTAGATCGGAGCCAGAGCCTAGTTTCAAATTGGTTCTAGGTGTTTCCACACCTAAAGCCCCAGCTCGGAGCCAAGAAAAGTGGTTCTTAAGTAGTACCAAAACATTGCTGGGCTAGAACAGGGCTAGAAGTAAGAACCGATTACGTCAGGCGCTGGGGGCGGGGTCAACAAGACCAACACAAACTTGAGATCCGCCATTGTTGAAATAGCAGCTAATGGAGCTAACAGCTGCTGCTCGTTTGTAATCTCCGTCAATACAAATTACGGCGTACTGCATGAATGCGTTGGATTCGCTGTGTTTTCGTTGTGTTTTGATGCCGATGTAGGATCATAAAGCCATGTGAATCAATAGTAACGCAACGTTTGCATTGTTGATGGAAGGCTTGTTGGCAGCAGTGCTGTGCAGAGACAGATCGCCGTATGATAACGAGACCAGCGAGAGCACACGACTCCTAATTCTTTTGATTCACTCATGCGTTTTTTTTTATATCCTACGTGGATCGGTCTTGCGCAGCGCCGATGCATCTCGAACAAGCCTGGTGTGTTTGTGTTTCCCGCTGCCCAGGGTTGTCATGTTTTCACAACAAAACCCGCCCAATTGCTACTCAAAACAAGCCCAATCGCGTTTCAGGGGGGCTTTCCCCGGTAAAAATCACATTTGGGGGTAAAATATGTGTTTTTTTGGCATGGTTGCCTACTAAAATTTGCATTCCCGGGGCTAAATATCACATAATTGGAGTCGCTTCAACCCGCGAACATGAAAAACAGCCCACGGCAACAGTGATGAAGTAGCCCAATTCCGCGGACTTGGCAACACTGCCGCTGCCTCGCTAGCGTTGCTGAGAAAGATGAGACGTATACAGTGACGTAAGACCTGGCTCTGTTGTGGCTCTCAGCATGTGGAAAAGCAAACGTTTCTTAGAAGGCTCCTCAGTTGAACCAACTATGAACTGGGACTAGCTCTGGCTCTGAACTAGCTCTAGCACTGCCTTGGTGGAAAAGAGGTATGTATCATGTTGCGACCATAAATCAATTGGCACTTGTTGGTCCACTTTCTTAAATAGCTCACTCTCAACAGTCTCTATTGATTGGGATTTTGCTATCATTTGTGTTTGTACTTTTTGATTTATAACTTTTTCTTGATGAATCCCCATTAATTTGTTTTGCATAAGACTTTTATGAAATTCTTGTCAACAGGGTGAAAAATTAATGGATTTATTGTTGAATTCCACTGGCATTGTTCAGCTTTTTTCATCATTGACCCTAAATCTTTGGCTTCCAAATTCTTTCCTGTATATAAAGATACATGTGGAACAGAATTTGGTACATTGAACCAACTTTTTGTAAATTAATTTTCAGTTATTTTTATTGCTGCTCCCTGTTTACCTATTATGATGTATTTTGAGGTAATCTCAATTCTGTTTCTTTTTGCCATTTCTTTTATATTTTCTCATCTCTCTCATCGTCATATATCATAGCACAGTGAAATCCTGACTTTAGTAACTGAGTTTCAGAAATCTGCTCGGGTTACGACTGTAACCCTTGTTCCCTGAGTAGGGAACGAGCACTGCGTCTGGTTAGACACTTGGGGGATACTCCCTAAGCACTAGCGAATCTGAAGTCCGTATAGCCACTAAACCAATCTGATTGGCGTGCGTGATGACGTCATCGTGACGGCGTACCCGGAAGTATAAAGCGGGAGCCGGCGCACAGAAACGGCAGCTATTGCTCTGAAGCATGCGCTCCAGGTGTGCCGAGGTGTGGTGACGAGACGCAGTGCTCGTTCCCTACTCAGGGAACAAGGGTTACAGTCGTAACCCGAGCAGTTCCCTTTCGAGGGAACTCTCACTGCGTCTGGTTAGACACTTGGGGAACGAGTACCCACTAGCCCACACCGAGGGTAGCGCCTGCCCTAGTGTGAAACCGGAGACCGGGCACAACTAGGACTTGAGTACCCTAGCGCCAGCACCGTAGGGAGAACTTCTCCACTCCTTTACCTTCCGTGCCCCAGCCGATGAAGGGAGGCGTCTGTTGAAACGGTTTCCCGGCAACAAGACGCTCCCAACACTGGCCCTTGGGACCTTACCGAGGGTAGTGCCTGCCCTAGTGTGAAGCCGGAGACCGGGCACAACTAGGACTAGGGAAACCCAAGCGCCTTCGGCGCCCCAGCCAATGAGGGAGACGTCTGTTGAAACGGTTTCCCGGCAACAGGACGCTCCAACACTGACCCTTGGGACCTACCGAGGGTCGTGCCTGCCCTAGTGTGAAGCCGGAGACCGGGCACAACTAGGACTAGGGAAACCCAAGCGCCTTCGGCGCCCCAGCCAATGAGGGAGACGTCTGTTGAAACGGTTTCCCGGCAACAGGACGCTCCCAACACTGACCCCTGGGACAGAAACCAAGGTTTCTTCCATATAACTAGGGAACGAAGGCATATGCGCGTTACCCTGATCATACGAAAGATATTCCCTCTGGGGGAAACCTCTTGGTTTCCAACCACCACTGTCAAGGTCTCACGTGCAGCAGGTCAAAAGGTCTCACCTTGGACGCTGCTGTACTGAGCCCCAGCACTCAAAAGTGCTCCACAGTGAAGGTATCTTACTCCGCCGTCACGTGAGGCGGGGGATGTAATGCCTGAAGAACCAGGGAACTGACCAATCCTAAGTTCCCTGGTTCATCCGACTCCAATGGTCCGAAGGGGGCCTCAGCCAGCCTTCGAGAACCACTGCCAGATCCCAGGTTGGGAGCTCTGGAACGAGCCACAGGCCGCATCCACCGAACCCCACAGGGGAACTGTACAACCAGATGGTGTCTACCCAAGCCCATCACCCAAAGGAGTGTGGAAAGCCTTATGGCAACCACGGACACCCTGAGTGTGGACGGGGTTGGACCCGCAGAGAAGCGATCTCTGAGGAACTCCAGCACTGAAGCCACCGGCCAGTTAACTGGGACCACCTCACGCTCCCTGCACCAAGTGGCTCACCACTTGGGGCTGTACAGTCTCCTGAAATATGGAGCCCTAGAACTGAGTAAGGTCTCTATCACCTCTGCCGACAGGCCAATATCTAGGTACCTGACCCCCTCAAGGGCCAGACCCAAAGGTTCCAAACCTCCGGCCGGGGGTGAAATATAGTGCCCCCTGCCTGAGATAGGAGATCCCTCCTCAGAGGAATCTGCCATGGAGGACCTGCCAGCACAACTATGATATCCGAGAACCAAACTCGCGTCGGCCAACGGAGTGCTACTAAAAGTAGGCTGACCCCCTGTTGGCGGACTCTGTCCAGGACTCCCGGGAGCAGAGCAATCGGGGGAAAAGCATACAGACGCAGCCTCGGCCACGTCTGAACCATGGCAGGGCTGGATGCGTGATGGAACACCACAGTGGACAGTGGGACGTCCCTCGAGACGCCACCACCCCTGGGTGGAGTCGCTACTCCCCGGGCCTCAGCCCCTGCCTCGACAGGATGTCTGCTCTTCTACAGTACGCAGGACCCATGTAGAAATATTCGGAAGGCATTCCATGCGCCGAGATAATCTACTGAGGGAACCAGCCTCTCAAGGCTGGCCTCGGGTGCTACACGAGCCTACTCCCCAACCCCCTGAAGCGGATGACCGGCAGGAGTGGTTGGGAACGATTCTCTATGTGCGGACGCGTTAGCCGCCCAGCCGCAAGTCCCTCCGGAGGCGGCTGGAGCAGCATGCGTTCACGGGAAATCGATGGGGCCCGAAGCGTCATAGACGGCGGGATTACCTCGATTTCCCCGGAGCGCCGCAGAGGAAGCAACCTCGGTTGCCCCTCTACGGGGGGAACCGCTCTCGGAAGTCCAGCCAAAGCTAGGACTTCCCCCCCAAAGCGGCCGTCCATGACCGCGCCCCAGCCAGTGAGGAAGGCGTCTGTTGAAGCGGATTCCCGGCAACAGGACGCTCAGAAACAGAAACCAAGGTTTCTTCCATGTGACTAGGGAACGAAGGCATCTGCGCGTTACCCTGATCATACGGAAAAGATTCCCTCTGGGGGAAACCCCTTGGCTTCCAGCCACCACTGTAGAGGTCTCATGTACAGCAGGCCAAAGGGTATCCCGTTGGACGCTGCTGCCCTGAGCCCCAGCACTTCCTGAAAGTGCTCTACAGTGATGCTGTGGCCTAGCCTAATTTCTGAGACCATCGCCAGTATGGTCTCGACACGCGCGGGAGACAATTGTGCCCGCATCGTCGTCGAGTCCCATACGATCCCTAGAACCGTAGTCCTCCGGGACGGCGTCAACACACCTGCTGTGTTGAGTCTCAGCCCCAAGCACTTTATACGGGCCAGAGCGACACCTCAATGCCGAACTGCCATCCCGTACGACTGGGCCAATATGAGCCAGTCGTCAAGAAAATTCAGCACACGGATGCCCTGGAGTCTTAATAGAGCCAGAGCTGCATCCATGCACCTTGTGAATGTGCGTGGGTGAAGAGCTAGACCGAAGGGAAGCATTCGATATTGGTACGCCTCGCCCCCGAAAGCGAACCTCAAGAACTTCCTGTGACATGGAAGGATGAAGATATGGAAGTATGCGTCCCTCAGATCTATCGTGACGAACCAGTCCTCGAACTGGATCTAACTCACGATGATGGAGACCATGAGCATTCTGAAACCGAGCCTCCTCAGAGACCGATTCAAATACCTCAGGTCTACCGGACGCCACTCTCCTTCCCTTCCGAGAACTATAAAGTACCGGCTGTAGAACCCGGACTCCCTCTCTGGCGGAGGAACGCACCCTAAGGCTTCCTTCGCCAGCAAGGATTTTACCAGTTCCCTTGCCCGACCCTGCTCTTTGTCTACAGTACGCAGGACCCATGTAGAAATATTCGGAAGGCATTTTCATGCGCCGAGATACTCTACTCAGGGAACCAGCCTCTCGAGGCTGGCCTCGGGTGCTACACGAGCCTACTCCCCAACCCCCTGAAGCGGATGACCGGCAGGAGTGGTTGGGAACGATTCTCTATGTGCGGACGCGTTAGCCGCCCAGCCGCAAGTCCCTCCGGAGGCGGCTGGAGCAGCATGCGTTCACGGGAAATCGATGGGGCCCGAAGCGTCATAGACGGCGGGATTACCTCGATTTCCCCGGAGCGCCGCAGAGGAAGCAACCTCGGTTGCCCCTCTACGGGGGGAACCGCTCTCGGAAGTCCAGCCAAAGCTAGGACTTCCCCCCCAAAGCGGCCGTCCATGACCGCGCCCCAGCCAGTGAGGAAGGCGTCTGTTGAAGCGGATTCCCGGCAATAGGACGCTCAGAAACAGAAACCAAGGTTTCTTCCATGTGACTAGGGAACGAAGGCATCTGCGCGTTACCCTGATCATACGGAAAAGATTCCCTCTGGGGGAAACCCCTTGGCTTCCAGCCACCACTGTAGAGGTCTCATGTACAGCAGGCCAAAGGGTATCCCGTTGGACGCTGCTGCCCTGAGCCCCAGCACTTCCTGAAAGTGCTCTACAGTGATGCTGTGGCCTAGCCTAATTTCTGAGACCATCGCCAGTATGGTCTCGACACGCGCGGGAGACAATTGTGCCCGCATCGTCGTCGAGTCCCATACGATCCCTAGAACCGTAGTCCTCCGGGACGGCGTCAACACACCTGCTGTGTTGAGTCTCAGCCCCAAGCACTTTATACGGGCCAGAGCGACACCTCAATGCCGAACTGCCATCCCGTACGACTGGGCCAATATGAGCCAGTCGTCAAGAAAATTCAGCACACGGATGCCCTGGAGTCTTAATAGAGCCAGAGCTGCATCCATGCACCTTGTGAATGTGCGTGGGTGAAGAGCTAGACCGAAGGGAAGCATTCGATATTGGTACGCCTCGCCCCCGAAAGCGAATCTCAAGAACTTCCTGTGACATGGAAGGATGAAGATATGGAAGTATGCGTCCCTCAGATCTATCGTGACGAACCAGTCCTCGAACTGGATCTAACTCACGATGATGGAGACCATGAGCATTCTGAAACCGAGCCTCCTCAGAGACCGATTCAAATACCTCAGGTCTACCGGACGCCACTCTCCTTCCCTTCCGAGAACTATAAAGTACCGGCTGTAGAACCCGGACTCCCTCTCTGGCGGAGGAACGCACCCTAAGGCTTCCTTCGCCAGCAAGGATTTTACCAGTTCCCTTGCCCGACCCTGCTCTTTGTCTACAGTACGCAGGACCATGTAGAAATATTCGGAAGGCATTTTCATGCGCCGAAATACTCTACTCAGGGAACCAGCCTCTCGAGGCTGGCCTCGGGTGTTACACGAGCGTCGTCCCCAACCCCCTGAAGCGGATGACCGGCAGGAAGTGGTTGGGAACGATTCTCTATGTGCGGACGCGTTAGCTGCCCAGCCGCAAGTCCTTCCGGAGGCGGCTGGAGCATCATGCGTTCGCGGGAAATCGATGGGGCCCGAAGCGTCATAGACGGCGGGATTACCTCGATTTCCCCGGAGCGCCACAGAGGAAGCAACCTCGGTTGCTCCCCCGCGGGGGGGACCGCTCTTGGAAGTCCAGCCGAAGCTAGGACTTCTTCCCAGCAGCCTCCCTCCCTGGAGTACGTTCCTCAGATCGCCTCCAGGAGTGAAAGACCGCTGCTGGGACTGCTGGTGAGAACGCCGCCTCTGTTGCCAGGCTCCTGGAGGAGGGGCTCTAGAGGCGACGCTCTCCTTCTGCACCTGCCGGTGCGAGGAGCTGGTAGACGGCTGAGGCTGCCCCCTAGGGGCCGCTTTCCCAGGCTCTGAGTGGCGAGGGAGGCACTGACGGAAGGCCGCTGACTGCATCTTCGCCTCCTGGTACCCGGCGACAACGGTCTCAACCGCGTCACCAAATAGACCAGAAGGCGAAATCGGGGAGTCTAGGAGGAAGGACTTATCCTTCTCCCTCATCCCCGATAGATTCAGCCAGAGATGCCTCTCCACCATCACCACGGAGGCCATGGCCCGGCCGATAGCACGGGCCATCTCCCTGGTGATGCGGAGAGACAAATCTGCAGCCCTCCGTAGCTCCAGCACATCCTCCGAAGAGGGACCGACGCCCTCATCGAGCTCTTTAGGGCTTCCTCCACGACCTACACACCTGTGTAGGTCCGGGAAGAAAGGTAAACCCCGGCGAGGTGTTTGGACCCGGCGAGAAAGAAACCGGTCGTCCAGCCTACTAGGTGGCTGAATTTCCGGCACTTCCTGTGGCCAATTGATCTTCAATTTGGCCACCACACGAGTCAAAAACCTCAATTAGCTCCTCTTAGGCGAGTGGATGAAGCGATGAAACACTTCCTGCTTCTCCACCTGCCCTGATGCACCACTCATCTGGCTCCTCGGAACCGGAGAGAATAAGCATCAGATCCTCAACTCTGGGGGAAGAAGCCGCAGCGCGGGCTTCCACACGGGGAGGAAGATCTTTAGAACTGTCAGACAAGGATTGGGAAAGTGCCGCAGCAGTCCCAGATCCCGCTGATAAGTCCTTATGTGAAACCCATGGTCTGTGACACCGAGACGCCTCAGCGATCGCGGGTCCAGCTTTTAAGCATCAGATCCTCAACCCCGGGGGAAGAAGCCGCAGCGCGGGCTTCCACACGGGGAGGAAGATCTTTAGAACTGTCAGACAAGGATTGGGAAAGTGCCGCAGCAGTCCCAGATCCCGCTGACAAGTCCTTCTGTGAACCCCATGGTCTGTGACACCGAGACGCCTCAGCGATCGCGGGTCCAGAACCCTGGGGCTCACAAAGCTGGCCGGCCTCATCGAACACGGCCAGCCGAGAGTGGAGCAGTCTGAGTGTGAGCAGCTTTCCCACTGACAGGCAGTTCCCTCGAGAACTGCCAGAGCATGCTCAACACCCAGACACTGCACACAAAGCAGGTGTGCATCTGAGCCCGAATAAAGCAGGGACACAGATGCACACACTGCTTAAACTCTCTCACATTCTTTTCCATTCTTTCTTTTCATTCACACACTTTTGCAACTGTGTAATAGTAAAACAACAGTAAATAGACAGACAATTCAACAGAGAGCGCTATGCTGAAGAGCAATAACTGCCGTTTCTGTGCGCCGGCTCCCGCTTTATACTTCCGGGTACGCCGTCACGATGACGTCATCACGCACGCCAATCAGATTGGTTTAGTGGCTATACGGACTTCAGATTCGCTAGTGCTTAGGGAGTATCCCCCAAGTGTCTAACCAGACGCAGTGAGAGTTCCCTCGAAAGGGAACTGCGCTTCAATAAACTTTCCCCATTTATTAATGATTTGTCTTACATCATTTTCTATTTGTCCTATCCAGTATACATTTGCTTTTGGCTCAGAAATCACCATTTGAGTTCCTATTCCTTCTAAGTCTATATACACTTCTTCTGGAGAACACCATATTTGAAGTCCTAATGTACATAATGCATCTCTTCCTAACAAGTTTACAGGAGTTTGATTTTATACACGAACTGGTAAGGTCACACTTTTATTTTTAGTCTGTAAGCAAACTGGAGCTGTCAAAGGAATTAACTGCATTTGTCCCGAGAATCCTATTGTCTTTGCAAATTTTCCAGACAAGGGGAGGTGTGAGGCATAATTTGAACACATGTATACACTGCTCCAGTATCAACTAACATGGGTGTGTTTTTACCCTCTATTTTTACTTTTATCATTGGATCTTGATCAGCATTAGTTGTTAAAATTGGAAGCTGATTTTCCCATAGGATTCTCTGGGCACCCCTATTATCCCTGATTGGGACCTCCCCAAGGGTTTACTGGGCCTTGACATGGACCTCGATAGGGCCATTGCCAACCCCCTACCAACCCCCCCACCTTCCACCCCCGAGTGACTGTTGCCATGGATTGTTTGGGCAACTTGTTTTGTTATGTCCAGGTTGTCCACAACCCCAGCACAGAGGAAGATTATTAGGCTTGTCTTTTCCTCTCTGTCCTCCTTGCAGTGGATTTATTTTCCATCCTGCTGGCCCTTGTTGCTGAGCATATACATTGACCGTGGGTGCAGGGACCAGGTGTGCATTTGGAGGAATTGCTGTAGGTGGGGGTAACTGCATAGTCAGTGGTGGGTTATTTACAGAGGTATTTTGGTCCCAGCTCTTTTCAGGTCATTGACCAGCTCCTCCCGTGTAGTTCTGGGCTGATTTCTCACCTTTCTTAGGATCATTGAGACCCCACGAGCTGAGATCTTGCATGGAGCCCCAGTCCGAGGGAGATTGACAGTCATGTTTAGCTTCTTCCATTTTCTAATGATTGCTCCAACAGTGGACCTTTTTTCACCAAGCTGCTTGGCAATTTCCCTTGTGGAGGTGTACAATTTTGTCTCTAGTGTCTTTGGACAGCTCTTCGGTCTTGGCCATGTTAGTAGTTGGATTCTTACTGATTGTATGGGGTGGACAGGTGTCTTTATGCAGCTAATGACCTCAAACAGGTGCATCTAATTTAGGATAATAAATGGAGTGGAGGTGGACATTTTAAAGGCAGACTAACAGGTCTTTGAGGGCCAGAATTCTAGCTGATAGACAGGTGTTCAAATACTTATTTGCAGCTGTATCATACAAATAAATAGTTAAAAAATCATACATTGTGATTTCTGGATTTATTTTTTTTAGATTATGTCTCTCACAGTGGACATGCACCTACGATGACAATTTCAGACCCCTCCGTGATTTCCAAGTGTGAAAACTTGCAAAATAGCAGGGTGTTCAAATACTTATTTTCCTCACTGTAAAGCAGAAGAGTGTACCCATATACGTTTTGAGTCGTGTGCCAATGACAATGACTGTGCCAGAAATGAGAAATGCTGCAGCAATGGATGTGGACTTCAGTGTATGTCTCCAGTTACAGGTATTATATTATATTATATTATATTATATTATATTATATTATATTATATTATATTATATTATATTATATTAATTATATTATATTATATTATATTATATTATATTAATTATATTATATTATATTATATTATATTATATTATATTATATTATATTATATTATATTGTGCTATCAATCGCTAAAAAAACCCAGAATTAATCACACATTTTTCAGTAATTAATCGTGATTAATCGCACCTAACATCAAAGTTCTTTATTATTATATTGTAATGATTTCACATTTAATCTTGAAATTAATGTAAAAACACCATACAGACAGTAGTTGATATTTTTTTAAATTATTTTGTAATGTTTCCTCAGGTGCACTTATATGTTAGTATGGTTTTTACATCAAAAATGGTCATAATTAACAAAAAATAAAAGGCATTTTTCCTACCCTGATTTTAGCCTCTGATTTGAACACTCTGTTTGAAGGGACATGTCTGCTGTGAGACTTCAGTGTAAATGCCCACTGCTGTGATTGGATAACATCTTTGCATATTAAATACGTATTACACATGGATCTCTCTCGAAAACGTTTAGCACGTTTTTACTATTACAGCTGTCGAGATTAACCAATCATGAAAACACTTCGGTTACTTACGTAACCTCGGTTCCCTGAGAAGAGGGAACGACTATTGCGTTTGCTAAACGCAACGGGGGAATTTACTTTCCTCGAGATTTTGAAGTAAATTTGTATCCTAATAATACCATATAAAACGCAGTGCAGCTGCATGGCTCTCAGCAGGAAGCAGCTGCGTGCTGATTGGCTGTGTTGCTGCAATTGCAGGAACCTATGGCGAGACCTCTGGGTGGGAAGGACCAATCCGGTCCCTCTAATATTCCCGCCACAGGGAGCAGCAGAATTTGCATAGCCAAGGGTATAAAAGACCCTGTCTCGCCAGGTTCGTCAGGTTAATCGACTGAAGCGACTCCTTGAGCAAGCGAAGCATGGCAAGCAAACGCAATACTCATTCCCTCTTCTCAGGGAACCGAGGTTACTTAAGTAACCGAAGCGTTCCCTTTCGAGAGTACTCTCGTATTGCGTTTGCTAAATGCTACGGGGAACCAATGCAAAACGCTGTGCTCGCTTAACGGCTCTGATAGCCTGGAGACACCATACCCAGGCCGACCTATGTGGGCCCGTAAATATGATATTTATAGAAGTCCCCAATAGTAGCCAGACCTGAGTAGGGCTATTTCAATGAGAATAACACACAAAGATATATGTATATATTAGACATGTGCTGGTAAACGGTAATACGATATACCGCAATAATGAACATGCACAATATTGTTATCGTGGGCACTTCAAAATACCGTGAATAATTATTTATTACGAATTATTCCGATTTTTAGAATGCATTTTAAGAATACTTTACCCATCAACCTTTTAAAATGAACAACACGTCAAAGAGGAACGCACTGATGTAAACAGACCATGCATGAGCCGAGCACATGGCGGAATGAGTGCAGGAGACAGTGCACATTTACTCTTTGACTGCAGAGGGCGCTGACGGAACAGCAGAAATGCTGCCGTTTCACCGGTAACCCTCGTAAACAAAACGATACAGTGAAAAGACTATTCATTTTCAAACTTAAACATTTTATATTTTAATCTGGACTAAATTACATGCCCTAGATATTGTTTGAATATGTTCTGACTGTTGTTCAGTCACACACTTTACAATAAGGCTCCATTATTTAACATTAGTTAATTCATTAACAAACTATAGCGATAGCTTGACCGCTTTCATCTCTAGACAGTTTATGTGAAGGCTCTTTTCCAAGTCTGCATATAGAGCCATATTACGATACCGTTAGGCTCTAGACAGAGAGCGCATGCTATGACACAGGTCGCGCTCTAGTCAGCGAATGCGCGCTGTGGAGAGAACGGCTGTGACGTAAGCCAGTGTGGCGGATGCGAGAGAAGACACTGCATGAAAAGTGAGATTTTCGACCCCGTAAACGCCTGTATACTCCTGGAAATCTCCCTAATTTTCGGCAGTTTTCGACAATTTACAGGCAGCGAACGTCGCGTTCGTCTGTGCCACAAATTGTCGTAAACGAACCATGACGTAGGTGGAGAGCCCCCCGCTGAGACACCGGGCGGAGGTGCGATGCCTCTAATTTGCATATGAATAGCAGCGAAACCAGAGAGTCAACGGCCAGACTTGAATTTACTCACTCACTATTGGCTGAAGCCACTACATTTAAAAAAGAAAAATCCCTCGTGATTGGTTGGCAGATCACTGCAAACCAATCATTATTGGTCCCCATGGCTCATTATTAATGTAAACCCCAATAATATTAATAAATATATAATTTATGTTGTAATAATTTGTTTTATATTAATGTTATTGTGCTATGAAGTATTCATACCATCAAGGAATATATGGGAAAATTATACGGACCGTGCCGTTTATTCAAAGAAAGAGCATTTATAAGCATACAGCTGTTCATTCAAAGAAAGGGCTTCATTTATAAAACACAGCTGTTTATTCAAAGAAAGAGCTTTATTGTTAAACACACAACTATGTACAGTGCAGCAGTAATGTAATGTAAAGTTCGGCGTGCTCCAGGCTGCGAGAGCGGTGGCCGCACAATCCATCCAGACACCCCGTCAACAATGCGTCTTCCTCGTCAAACATGAGTTCAATGGTCGCGGACTTCCACATGTCCACCTCATCCAGCACACTCTCGCTTCCAGCAACTGTAATACAATCCATAAAGACAATAAGCCAGCTGAAAAATACTCACATTGACAAAAACCGGATCTAATATAATAAATCTTACCCTTTTTCTTCGAAGTTTTTCTCGAAGTTCGAGCTAAACTTCGCAGTTTCCGCCTGCTATGTAAGTTCAGTGTTTGTATCTGAAGCTGCGGCGTGTCGATTCATAATACGTCTTACAGGCAGCTGGAAAACAATTACATGAGACTGGTATTAATAAAAACAGTCACGGTAAAATTAAACTAGGAATGAGAAACACATTAGAAGTTACTTACACACAATTTCGTCGTGATCAGCGGTTAAATCTGGACTCTTGGAAATCGCTCCAAGCAGATAAGAGCTCACGGCTTCGTTATGAGGCGAGGATAGTCTGTGTAAACAAAATGTGCAGTTTTAAGCTCGGATCTATTAACGCACCCATTTCCTTATACAGCTGAATAAAAGCATATTCTTTAAATCGTGACGTTACATTACCCATGCTCTGAGGCAAACTGCAGGCGCTATGAACCAGAGTTGTGAAGACGAAGACAGCCTCCTGAAAATGAGTCGAAAAAGTTGGTCGCGTCCAGGAGTTGAAGACGGCGTCCTGTCATTGTTGATCACGAAAAGGAAAGCAGCAAAAAAAAAAGTTTAAAGCTCGTCTTCTACGCGTTATGGCCATGACCTCGACCTCACACGTCATTGGACTAGGACTCTACTATGGAACGCGCCCGGGGCCAAATCTCTTTATACGAAACGCGTGACTTATGACTGTTTCAACACGCACTGTTTGTCCGCGTCAAGCAGCAATTTTTTACGTGTTTCTTTTGTATGTGTAGACACGCACATTCTGGTCGTGTAACAGGCATACACACACAGTCGACGCACAGTTTTAACATGTTAAGAAGACACATTTGAACGTGTTTCTTAACGCGCACATTCTGTACATGTCGAAGTGTAATTTTTGTTTTTTTAAAGCAGACTTACCTTTAGATGTAGCCTAGGCTACATACATATTAATATAAGATATTCATTAATTGCTTAACTGACTACTGTGCTAGAGTAAAGTAGCCTAATGTTACAATGTATATTAAGTAAATGCTTAATTATACAATTATTATAATTTAGCTATATATAATTTCTAAAAGTATATATAGGCTAATTTACACAGCACATATTTATAACTGAAAACACACACACACACAACTTTATTCACTTTCACATAATAATGTTTTTGTAATTTGGTGTTTAGTTTGTTTATACTGTTCTGTCTCTGTTTTGTTTCCAGGAACATCTGATGAGTGCTATAATAAAATGACTTCATTATATTTAAAATATGTTTTGATATACATTTTATTTATATTATTAATATTTTATTTACCCATAACGTGTCTTTAGGAAGCCATAAGTTATAGAGACAAGAATAACTTTTGCCATTTAAATGCCACATTAATTTACTGAGGACCCATACAGCCAATGATCATGTGTGAAAACACTTATACATAAATTGATCACTTAGAAATCAAAACTAAGGTTTGAGAAAGAAAGAATATGCATACAACAAAATATATTGTTTCATAGCAGCTTCAGTAACAAGTTCAAAACAAATTCTGCTGTAAACCGGCTCTAACAAGCCAATAGTGTCAATATTCAGCTCAAGTGACTTCAGTGTTGATTCAGTTCAGTTGATTTCAGTTCAACTGATTTCAGTTCAACTGTAAATTCCTCAGTTGTGCATATTTGTGTGTAGTTAGATATATGCAAAAACAACATTTTTGGAAGAGTTAAAATAGTTTTGCACAAAGTGTTGCTTTTGCAAGCGATGTCTGATGTTTTGCATGTTGTGTGTTTTGTGTGTAGAGTTACAAGAAATGGAGCCATATTTTCATAAATTGTGTGTAAGCAATGACATACAGAGTAATTAATCTACACTGTGAGCCCGGACAAGTTGAATCTACTTAAAAAATTGGAGCAAACTGGTTGCCCTAAAAATTTAGTAATGTGAACTAAAACGAGTACATTTAACTTAAATTTAAGTTAACATTTTAACTTAAACTTTAAACTTGTTTTAGTTAAAAAAATTCAGAACCTAGATAAAACTCCCCCTGCTGCTACTCTGATTTGCATTTGTGTAGCTCACAGCATGTTCATTTACATGATAAAGCCTCCCCTAGAATTAAGGGGAGGGGGGGTCATGGGGGGACAACTGCCAAGCAAGGCCCACGTCAATTTCCGTCAATTTACGGCAGTTTTCGGAGTTGCCTGCAAATTGCCGTGCACAGTCGTAAACCTGAAGTTTCACGGCAATCTACAGTGCCACATACTGACGAAAATCCCACTTTTCATGCAGTGAGAGTGAGGAGAGCTTAGTAAGCTCTTAGAAGTGGCTTTGCAGCGGCAACACACACACAGACACAGTAATAAAGGATATTTAACGCCTGATGGCGCAGCTGGAACAGCAGGCGGCTGAAGGCGGAGACCAGGCAGGAATCCGGCGTCCTCAGGGCTACTGACCAGAGACCGGAGACTGGCCTGTCCTCGTGAAGGGCTCCCCAACCTAGGTTGGATGCATCTGTAGAGATAACTTTCCACTTCGTAACAGTGCCCAAACTCACGCCCGTCTGATACCAGACAGGATTTTTCCAAGGAACCAGAGCCAATACGCAGCTGTGGTCTACCTTGATTTGTAATCGGCCCGAGAGCCATGCGTGAGCTGGAACGCGGCAATTCAGTCAGCGCTGGAGAGGGCGCATGTGTAACAGACCTAGTCTGAGGACTGGCGCCACCGAAGCCATGATACCCAACATCCTCTGAAAGTGTTTGAGAGGAGTGTATACACCGGACCTGAAGGAAATCGCTTGGTTCCGAACAGAGAGCGCGAGTCTAACACTGTTCCCAGAAACTAAACGTTCTGTGTGGGAGACAATGAGCTCTTTGCCACATTGATTCTGAGGCCCAAGCATTTCAAATGGATGAGAAGCCAAGATCTGTGGTTTAATAACTGTATCACTGACTGAGCTATTATGAGCCAGTCGTCGAGAATTCTCATTCCCCGAAGCCTCAGCGGGGTTAATGCCGCTTCCATGTACTTCGTAAACGTGTGGGGAGCCAGAGATAGACCAAAGGGTAGCAATTGAATTAATTTGTGGGGCGGGTCACTGAGTAACAGGGACCTGTTAGCCCGGTTGCATTGTGCTAGTGGCACTGTGAGAGGAGGCGTGCACTGAATGGCGGCGCGTGCTTCATTTGGGTCACCGTGGAAGTGCCGCTTACCAAGGAGATTGTGTTTGTGTACAGGAGAGCGCATTTGTTCACGGGCTCGTTGACTGTGGGAATAATGTTTCCAGCCGCCTGAGTGCAGGGGGCCGGGGAACGCAGAATAGCAGGCGAATGTTTATTTGGGTCGCCGGGGAGATGGTGCTTGTGTACAGGCGAGCGTGTTTGTTTACGGGCTCGTTGACTGTGGGAATAATGTTTCCAGCCACCTGAGTGCCGGTAGCTGGGGAACATAGGGAAGTGCTTGAGTGTAGGGGTACAACTTTGATGTTGGCACACTGCATACAGATGAACTCGTAACACTGTGAGGATAGTGTTTATGTTAGGCGGCACACACCTGCAGTGGGCGTGTGCCTCACCTCCCTAGTTGGCAGACTGAAAAGTGGACGCATTCCTTGCATAGAAAAGCTCTTGTGATTCATTGTAAATAATGTGTGGTGGCACACACTGTGTAGTGGGCGCCACTTACATTAAAGCCGATGAGCGAGTCCACAGAGGTAAATTCATAACAGCATTAGTGTGCAACCGAGCATGTTTGACCACAGGCTAGTTAATTGCAATATTTACATTTCTAGTCACCTGAACCATGGGAACTCGGAGAATATAAGGAAATCCAGGTGGTAGATTTATGAGTGATTTAGCTCTTAGTAAGAGCTTAGTAAGCTCTTAGAAATGGCTTTGAAGCGGCAACACACACACACACACACATAGACACAGTAATAAAGGATATTTAACGCCTGATGGCGCAGCTGGAACAGCAGGCGGCTGAAGGCGGAGACCAGGCAGGAATCCGGCGTCCTCAGGGCTCCAGGAAGTTCTGCTGGTTGCGTTTCGACGGCGGGCTTCAATCCAGAGCTCAGCAAGTTGAGTCGCTGAAGAAGAAATAATCTGACGAACCTGGCGAGACAGGATCTTTTATACCCTTGGCTATGCAAATTCTGCTGCCCCCTGTGGCGGGAATATTAGAGGGACCGGATTGGTCCTTCCCGCCCAGCGGTCTCGCCATACGTTCCTGCAGTTGCAGCAACACAGCCAATCAGTACGCAGCTGCTTCCTGCTGAGAGCCGTGCAGCTGCACTGCGTTTAACATGGTATTTTTAGGAAAAAAATTTGCTTCAAAATCTTGAGGAAAGGAAATTCCCCCGTAGCGTTTAGCAAACGCAATACGAGAGTACTCTCGAAAGGGAAGTGTTGATTATAGCATTCAATTTAGATCTTCTGTCACATGAAAGCTGCAGCGATGACCATTGTAGCCGATCACAGACATGAATGCAGTGATCTTGTCATTGCAACTTTCAGCTTGCAAAACATTTCTTCACACTAACAAATGCTTTCATCATAACTGACGGTGCAAATATGATGTAAAAGATTTGTTGATTATAACAGGAGTTTTGAAGTGAGTCCACTGATAAACTTTCGCTGTTTGATTCACAGCTCCAGCGATTGTAAAGGGAACGTTCTTTGATAACTTTCTATATAGAATATAGAATGATTATTTTCATCCTACTAAGATAAACAATGTGAAGTTGTCTGTTTAGTCACTGGTTTGATTTACTGACACGTAAACATCTGACAACGGTACACAAAACTGATGGTTCGGTATGTACCTCGGTTTTGAAGTCACAGTTTGGTATGGGTTTGGTACAGCAGGGGAGAGAAAACTAAATATAAAATAGCTTTCAATCAATAAAAAAAAAAATCAGTTACCCATTTTTCAGTAATTAATCGTGAGTAATCGCACCTAACATTAAAGTTCTTTATATATTATTATAATGCAACTGTGGCGATGGGACGTACGTCTCCGTTCCATACTACAGGGAACGAGGGTTACCATACATAACCGAGATGTTCCCTTTCAGTCGGTCACGTTGGACGTACGTTGGACGTCACAGACGAATTGGGATCCCTTTGGAAAACCCCACAGTTACTACCACTTCCAGCGCCCAGCGAAGAGCCCTCAGACCCCGTCTGTTCCGGGCGGGAAAACTCCCGCAGGGAGAGTCACAATGCTGTTCCGCAAGACCCACTCAGCAGACTATTGGATAATGCTGGGAAAGCATGCCCGGGAGGGCCACTGCGGATGCCACATCATGCCCAGAGGGAGTTACCATGTGGAAAATACACGTATGGACTGGCCTTGGGCAGTAATACATACGGGAGTCCCAGGGGTGGCCCCGGCCCTTATAGGTGGGGGAACAGCACCGTACTGGGACGGCAGAGGAAGCTCTGCCGAAGGAAAGACACAGGCTCGCTGTAGGGAGCCGTATCGTGGAAGAATACACGTATGGGACTGCCGTGGGGGTCACAACATATGGAACCCAGCCAAACACAAGTTCCACCAATGCATACGAGTGTTAGACCTGGCGTCGGATGCTCCGCCACGTCCGACTGCCGCTGGTTGCGGAGGACTCGACAGGGTTCACCTTTCTGGGGAACTCGACTGGAGCAAATAAGCGCACGTATCCTTTTCGCAGGGAAAGGAGTGGTGCAGCAAGCCGACACTAAAACGGGCACTTCGTGTTACTGACTATGGGAAGTGAGCACACAGGAAGCTACCGGCTCTACATGGAGGCTATACAATCTAGCGAACATGTTAGGTGTCGCCCAGCCCGCAGCTCTACAAATATCTGCCAGCGAGGCGCCACAAGCCAGCGCCCAGGAAGAAGCTACACCCCTAGTGGAGAGGGCTCTTAACCTGAGCGGGCAGGGCACGCCAAGATGATGGCATCCACTATCCAGTGGGCCATCCTCTGCTTGGAGACAGCCTTCCCTTCTGCTGGCCTCCATAACAAACGAAGAGCTGCTCTGAGGTTCTGAAGCTTTGCGTTCTGTCCACGTATGTCCGCAGGGCGCGGACGGGGCAAAAAAAAGCTAGGGCTGAGTCTGCCTCCTCTGAAGGCAGCACTTGCAGGCTCACCACCTGGTCCCGGAAAGGAGTGGTGGGAACCTTGGGCACATATCCAGGCCGGGGTCTCAGGATTACCTGAGAGTTACCAGGCCCGAACTCCAGGCACGATTTGTCGACCGAAAATGCCTGCAGGTCTCCTACCCTCTTGATGGAGGCCAATGCAGTCAGGAGTACTGTCTTCAGAGATATCATTTTTAACTCTGCTGACTGCAAAGGCTCAAAAGGCGCTTTCTGTAGTGCGGTTAGCACCAGAGTTAAGTCCCAAGAGGGTATAGAGGGAGGGCGAGGCGGATTTAGTCTCCTCGCCCCCCTCAGGAACCTGACAATCAGATAGTGCTTCCCTAAAGACTTACCATCTACCATGTCATGGTTTGCGGCGATCGCGGCAACATAAACTTTGAGGGTGGACAGCCTTCGCTCCAACCTATCTTGTAGGAAGGAAAGCACAGAAACGATCAAACATGTCCGGGGGTCTTCTCGGTTAGAAGAACACCAATCGACGAACAGGTTCCACTTCAACGCATAGAGGCGCCTCGTAGAGGGAGCTCTAGCGGAAGTGATGGTGTCTACCACATTCTGTGATAGGCCACCTAGAACCTCCCCGTCTCGTCCAGGGACAAGACATGGAGTTTCCAGAGGTCCGGACGCAAGTACCATAGGGAGCCCCGTCTTTGAGTCGGGAGGTCTTTCTTCAGAGGAATGGGCCAAGGAGGTGCTGTTGCGAGGAGCACTAGTTCTGGGAACCGAGTCCTGTTGGGCCAATACAGAGCGACCAACAGGACTTGCTCCTCATCCTCCCTGACTGCACACTTTGACTTTGTGTCTGTGCGAGAAGGCTCACTGGGGGAAACGCATATTTGGGTAGGCCACGGGGCCAGCTGTGTGCCAGGGCATCCGAGCCGAGGGTCCCCTTGGTCAGGGAATAGAACAACTGGCAGTGGGTTGTGTTCGGAGCAGCAAACAGGTCTACCTGTGTGGCCCCAAAGTGACTCCAGATCAGCTGAACCACCTGGGGATGGAGTCTCCACTCTCCCGGGAGCACTGGCAATCGCAACAGCTCGTCAGCCGCACGATTTAGCAGGCCCAGAATGTGAATGGCATGAAGCGACCACAGATGCTTCTGACTCCATAAGAGGAGATGGCGGGCGAGTTGTGACAAGCGACAGGAGCGTAGACCACTCTGTTTGTTGATGTACACAACGGCCGCAGTGTTGTCCGTACGGACCAGAACGTGCTTGCCTAGTAGCAGCGTTTTGAAGCAGCTCAGCGCACGACAAACTGCTAACAACTCCAGGCAATTGATATGCCATTGCAGTTGGGGCCCCGTCCACAGATCCGAAACTGCACGCCCGTTGTACGTGGCACCCCAGCCGGTGGATGAGGCATCCGTGGAGACAACAGCATGCCTGGACACTTGTTCTAGAGGCATTCCTGCCCATAGAAATGAAGGGTCCGACCACGGGCTGAAGGTTTGGCGGCACCTCTGTGTCACTGAGACACGTAGGGAGCCGCTGTGCCACGCCCATTTTGAGACTCGGTCGTGTAGCCAACGTTGAAGCAGTCTCATATGAAGCAATCCAAGCAGCTTTACTGTGGCTGCGGATGCCATATGCCCCAGGAGCCTCTGAAAATGTTTCAGTGGTACCGCTGTCCTGCATTTGAACAAATTCAAGCAGTTCAACACCGACTGGAGGCGCTCCTCTGTGAGGCGTGCTGTCAGGCCGACCGAATCCAGCTCCATCCCTTGAAAAGTGATCATCTGTGTGGAACAGAGTTTGCTCTTCTCCCAGTTGACCCGAAGCCCCAACTGGCTGAGGCAGGGGTGCCGTATAGGGGGGGAAAGTTAGGACAATTTCAAGGGCCCCTGACTGACAGGGCCCCAACAAATAAAAACTTTTTTTATATATATATTATTATATTATACACTATATAAACCATCATCATCGAGTATATTTCAAATAATAATAAAATAAATTATGTCTTTGATTTTACTTATTTTGGCAATAAAAGTTAAATATCCCCATTGACCAAAAATTAAACATCTATATTGACCGACCACCCCCCTGTATCTGCATGAAATGGTTTGGTCCTGCCGTAGCGCACTCATCAGTAGCCGTGTTTCCATTACAGATTTGCACAACACTTTTGCAATATTTTCTAAAAGTTGATAAAAAATATTACAAAATGACAGCGTTCCCATTAACTGATGTTATGTGACTAAAACTATGTTTTTTTTCCTCTTGTGATAAGTCATTCCAAAAATTATGCCATGTAGTTTATGTATATCCCAGCCACCGCACACCATTTTTTTAAATGGAAGGAGACGTGCGTGTTATCCAAGCATTGATGGCAAGGAAAGCACCTTATATTTGAGCAGCACATATGAGGTGTTTCTGGTGTTTCTCCCTCAGATCTGCTTCAAGGTCTTGATAAATTGTGGCATTTTCTATTCTACTGTCTTTTATGAGTTTAATAAAAAAAAACTCTTCTTCTCTCTTCTGTCCAAACATACCATCATCTGTAAAGAATTATCGACTTTACATATACGCAGGTTATTATAACGCATTGCCACATACAGAGACAAGCGAAATGTTTGAATTTGCATGGCGGTAACTCAAATTATTATTATTTTTTTTTAACCAAAATATAAACTGAATTTAGAAATGCTTTTGAAATGAAAAACTTTAATAAACAAAATATATTTCTGAAATGAAGACCGTTTGGAGTGCAAAATAATCTGTTCCCTGAATCCACTGCCTTTGCTGTTATTGTGAGTGTACACAAATAAAAGTAGACAGTTTACTGTTTATAATTATGTCTTGCACTTATCTGTATGGCTAAAAATGACAGAGTATTGTGAGTTGTTTCCGTTGTCATAAAGGGAAAAAATCATCAGAAGGCGCCGGTGCCTTTGTCAACCATGGTTTAAAGAAAACGCAGCCTATTTAGTTTCATAGGCTATGTTTAAATATCATTATTATTTTAATTTCATATGTTGATTATGAAAAGTGAGCAGCATGAGTAAGGCAATGATCAGATGCACATATATCATTTTGTACTTTTTTTTTAGTAGAATTTTGTTTCCTATAAAGTCTTTTAAAATTAATTTTGTTTTGTATCAATTTTATCTTACTTTTAATCAATGTTTCATAAACTAATTGGCTGGATTTAATAAACAATTTGGAAATATAGCAGTCAATATAATCGTGACATTGGGGTCAGCTTCATTAATAGCATTGCATGTGAACTGGAGCGCGTCTCACAGACATGAGAAATATGTTGTTTGAAATTTCTACATTTAAACAAAACAATTCAAAACGAAAAGAAATAGGCTACTCTCTGATTATGTAATAAAATGTGCATTTCTCTCTTGGCGCGTTCACTACTGCGGAGATGACGAGTCAGCACGTCAGCCAATATGACACAGAAAACTCTAGAGTTTATTAATAAACAATTAAAATGTATCCTTGCTATTTTTTACACATTCATAATCAATACTTTTGCCGGTTCTTTGTGGCAAGCTTAATGCGTGCGCTTGAGTGGAGATAATAATACCCTATTATATCTGTAGGCCTACTCATTACGGTAATATATTAATATATTACGTAAACGCTCGGGTTTAGAATTCTCTCATATTTATGTAATTAAATTAATAAAAGTGCTTAGTCAACGAATGGCTTAAATGAACAACTAGCCTACTATTATATAAAAAACTTTAGTCGGGACAGCCCTACTTATTTCACATATTTTTGAACCAACATGTCACAATGTGCATTCTGGGATGAGCAAGCAGTGCTGAGTGGAATGAGCAAGCTCAAGTAATAGGTCAGTATTAGATTTTGGATAGCTAGCTTGGCTTGTATGTTTGGTGCAGAATGGGTGCGTTGGCCTCAACCTCATATTCTTTCATAGGGCCCAAAATTGTTAGCGGCGCCCCTGGGCTGAGGTGCCTGAGCACCATGTCCCTGTGCACGCACAACTGCTCTCGCGACTGGGCAAGGATCAGCCAGTCATCGAGATAGTTGAGGATGCGAACACCACGCTCTCTCATGGGAGTAATGGCCGCCTCCGCGACTTTCATGAAGACGCGGGGTGACAGGGACAGCCCGAAGAGTAGGACTCTGTACTGATATGCCCGTCCCTCGAACGCAAAGTGTAGGAACGGTCTGTGTCCAGGGAGAATCGAGACTTGAAAGAACGCGTCCTTCAGGTCGATCACTGCAAACCGTCTTGGGGACGGATGCACCTGAAGATGCATTTCTGCGTTAGTATTCTGAACAGTAGCCTGTAAAGGGACCGGTTCAAGAACCGCAGGTCCAAGGTCGGTCGTAACCCCCACCTTTCTTGGGTACACTGAAGTACAGGCTGTAGAACCCGGACTTCATATCGACTGGAGGGACCGGCTCTATCGCGTCCTTCGCCAGCTGGATTGTGATCTCTGCCCGGAGCACAGGGGTGTCCGCCTTAGCCACGGAGGTGAAGTGAATGCCCCTGAACTCGTGGGGATGCCAGGCGAACTGAATCACATTGGCGAATCTGATGGTGCGGATGAGCCAGCGAGGCGGGTTGGGGAGCGCTAGCCAGGCCCCCAGTGACTGGGCAAGTGGGACCAACGGCACCACCGACATACCCGGAGCAGGGCAGCGTAGCAGCGTGCAGGGACTCGACTCGGACGGCATGGGAGCTGCCTGAAGTGGGGTCTGAGTGTGCTGTGTAACACTTACCTGCTTCCGCTGAGGGGGTGTGCGAGTGTGGGAAGGCCTCTTATGTGCGTCCCTTACTGAGTAGTTTTTGTCTTTGCTTTCCGTACAAATGCCATCCGGCTCCGCAGTGAATGACAATAGTGTGCTGCTCTTGCTTCCTATGTATACCCGCGGCGCGGGGCGGAGCCCGAGATGCAAATCTCGCACGCCAATGGCCCTTTGGCCTGTACTCTATATCTCGAAGCTGATAGGGGCTCTCTGAAGTGATCCCAATTCGTCGGTGACATCCAGCGTACATCGAACGTGACCGACTGAAAGGGACCTAAATATAAAATAGCTTTTTTTTATTTTTTATTACTACTTTATGAAATTTTAAAGTGGAAAGACTGAAATGGTTCCCTTTCAGTTGATCACGTTCGACGTAGGTCGGACATCACCGACGAATTGGGATCACTTCTGGGAGCCCCTATCAGCTTCGAGATATAGAGAACGGGCCAATGGCCATTGGCGTGTGAGATTTGCATCTCGCGTTCCGCCCCACATCGCGGATATAAACAGGACGCGGATGCAGCGCACCATTGTCATTCACTTTGGAGCCAAATGGTGTTCATGAAGACAAGACTGTTCCTGCGTCTATCAGCAGAGAGAGAGAGAGAGAGAGAGAGAGAGAGAGAGAGAGAGAGAGAGAGAGAGAGAGAGAGAGAGACAGATTCCACCAAGGTAGTGCTGGTGCTAGTTCGGAGCCAGAGCCTAGTTTCAAATCGGTTCTTTCGGACACCCAAAACACCAGCTCTGAACCAGGAAAAGTGGTTCTTTAGTAGCACCAAAACATTGCTGGTCTATAATACCCCTTTTCCACCAGAATGAACCGGGTGCTAGTTCAGAGCCAGTGCTAGTCCCAGTTCATAGTTGGTTCGACTGAGGAGCCTTCTAAGAACAGTTTGCTTTTCCACATGCTGAGAGCCACAACAGAGCCAGGTCTTACGTCACTGTATACATCTCATCTTTCTCAGCAACGCTAGCGAGGCAGTGGGAAACACAAATACACCAGGCTTGTTCGAGATGCATCTGCGCTGCGCAGACCGATTCACGAATGATATAAAAAAAACATGTGAGTGAATCAAAAGCATAAGGAGTCGTATGCTCTCGCTGGACTCGTTGTCATACGGCGATTGGTCTGCACAGCACTGCTGCAAACAAGCCTTCCATCAACAATGCAAACGTTGCATTACTGTGAATTTACATAGCTTTACGGTCCTACATCGGCATTAAAACACAATGAAAACACAGCGAATCCAACGCATTCATGCAGTTCCCTGTAATTTGTATAGACGGAGATTACAAACGAGCAGCAGCTGTTAGCTCTATTAGCTGCTATTTAAAAAATGGCAGATCTCAAGTTTGTGTTTATCTTGTTGACCCCGCCCCCAGCGCCTGACGTAATCGGTTCTTACTTCTAGCCCAGCAATGTTTTGGTGCTACTTAAGAACCACTTTTCTTGGCTCGGAGCTGGTGCTTTGGGTGTGGAAACACAAAGAACCGATTTGAAACTAGGCTCTGGCTCCGAACTAGCACCAGCACTGCCTTGGTGGAAAATCGGTATAAGTAAGAACCGCTTGAGTCAGGGACTGGGGGCAGGGTTACCGTGACCAACAAGACGAACACAAACTTATGACCACCATTTTTTAAATAGCAGCAAATCGAGCAAATAGCTGCTGCTCATTTGTAATCTCTGTCTATACAAATTACGGCGAGCTGCACAAATGCGTTGGATTCGCTGTGTTTTGATGCTGATGTAGGATCGTAAAACCATGAGCATCAATAGTAATGCAACGTTCGCCATTGTTGATGGAAGGCTTGTTCGAGATGCATCGGCGCTGTGCAGACCGATCGCCGTATGACGAGTTCAAAGAGAGCATATGACTCTTTATACTTTTGATTCACTCATGCAGCGTGTTGATATCTGAATGATATTCGATGCGCTGATGCATTTCGAACAAGCCTGGTGTGTTTGTGTTTCCCGCTGCCTCTCTAGTGTTGCTTAGAAAGATGAGACGTATACAGTGACGTAAGACTGGCTCTGTAGCGGCTCTCTAGCCCGTGGAAAGCCAAACCGGTTCTTAGAAGGTTCATCAGTCGAACCAAGAACTGGCACTAGCACTAGCTCTGAACTAGCACCCGGTTCATTCTGGTGTAAAAGGGGTAACAGCGAAATCGCCTCGCGCTGGGGAAAAGGCACACTTTTCCCCAGAAAGGCACAGCATTTCCTGTTGGTGAGGGTGTTCCACACAGTGAGAGCAGATACAGGCTGCACTATCCCCTGTAATTCTGCCGCAGTTGTCCCTGGGTGCATCAGCACTATTAAAAGAGCGGTTTCCTCTATAAGAGCAACACGAAGCAACACTGTTTTTCCACCCGTCCGTTTTTGGATGCGGTTGTTTCCTGTCCTTGATGGCCACAATCCCCCTCGCATAAACATGTTGAGATTGCATTCGTGGGTGATCCACGTTCTCTAAGGGGAACAGGATCATGTCGACGCATTGTTCGTCTCACCTTCCTTGTGAGGGTTTGAGTGTACACCGTGTGCCGTCTAGCTGCCGGCTGACAGCACGGGTTGTCACGGCACATTGCTCGGCGCTCTAGATGCGCGGTCGGGACTATGAAACCTCTAACGGGGAATCCCTTTGCTTATAACCCAATCTAGTTTCTTTTCTGGTGCACCAGAAAAGGGATACTTCGGCTGATAAGCCTGGGTGACCTGAGGATTACAGTGGGGCTTCCCCACCGAGTACATCTCCGTGGGCCCCCACTCCTCTATCGCATCGCAAGGATGTTGAGACTGTGTTGAGACCATGCTCACTATCTCACATGCCTGCTGGAAGCTTACAGATAGGATTGCTGGTCCTTAAAAAAAAGGGGGGTCCTAGTGTTTCATTTGGGGCTCTAGCAGAGGACAGATGTCAATTGCTGCATCGGAGAGAGTGCTGTTATGTGTTGAAAATGAAGATGATGCTGAGATTTCCATTATAATAGTTGGTGCTCATGCTGAATCAGATTCATACTTGACAGCTATGCTATGGCTGAGGCATAGTGCAACGCGTAAATTGCCTTGCCCACCCCCTTACCTTTTCCCGGATGTGCATTGGAAGGCTTTGGCATTGTGGAACTATTTGGTGCCAAAATATGGAACGCCAAAAGGGCCATAATCTGTATAAAGTTTTCCTTTCTCTCACTACCCTCATCGGTGGGGTGGCAGTGCCACTGGCAGGCCACCTACGCTCTTAGTGCACGAGGGTAGTTCTCAGCTGAGGTTGAGCTGCTCACAGTGACTGACTATTTTTTAAAGTCTCTGCGCTGGCCCTCGGCCAGACAATGTCCACCCTGGTTCAGAAACACCATTGGCGACCCCTCAGTCTGCTCATCACCATGGGCATCGGTCCCACGGATTTGACCTGGATTTGGTCAGGAGCTGCTCTTCCCCGGAGGAGGGCCAGGTGGAGAACCATTGGGAATTCTGTTCTGCCACTGGTGTTAAAAACAGCCAGTTCCACAGTTCCAATACCTCTGGGTCTCGGGAGTTCAGGAATGGCAGCGTGTGATGCTACAAAGCCTCGCCGCTCTCGTTCCCCTCCCCACAAGAGGGTGAGAATGGCAGTGTGCGACGCCAGGGAACCTCGCCACTCTAATTTCCCTCTTCTCAGTGGTGCAAGGACGACAGTGTGTGACGCTATGCCTCGCCGCTCTTGTTCCCCGCTGAGGAAGGAGGTGAGGCAGGCCATGTGCGACGCCACAAAGCCTTGCCACGCTCAGCCGCTCCTTCACTCAGGAGAGTGCGCTTGGCAGTGTACAATGCTTCCATGCATTGTCACCCTCTGGTGCCTCTCCAAATTGCCAGGAAGGGGCGCTGGCTGTGCTCAGGACGCACACAAAAGGCCTCCTCACACCCATGCACCCATTAGCGGCAGCAGGTAAGTGTTGCACTGCACACTTCAGACCCCACTATCAGACTCGGCTATGCGATTCAGTTCGCCTGGCGTCCCCCCAAGTTCAGGGGCATTCACTTCACCTACGTATCGAAGGAGAACATCCCCGCGCTATGGGTGGAGATCGCAGTCCCACTGGCGAAGGACGCGATAGAGCCGGTCAGCAGAAACGCATATTCAGGTGCATCCGTTCCCAAGATTGGTCTGCAGCGATCAACCTGAAGGACACGTACTTTCATGTCTCGATTCTCCCTCGGCACAGACCATTCCTACGCTTTGCGTTCGAGGGACGGGCATATCAGTACAGTGTCTTACCCTTTGGACTGTCCCTGTCACCCCGTGTCTTCACGAAAGTCGCAGAGGTGACCATTGCTCCCATGAGAGAGCGTATGGTTTGCATCCTCAACTATCTCGATGACTGGCTGATCTTTGCCCAGTCTCGAGAGCAGTTGTGTGGACACAGGGCAACACTGCGGCCGTTGCGTACGTCAACAAACAGGGTGGTCTATGCTCCCGTCGCATGTCACTCGCCCGCCATCTCCTCCTCTGGAGTCAGAAGCATCTGAGGTCACTTCGTGCCATTCACATTCCGGGCCTGCTCAATCGTGAAGCCGACGAGCTCTCATGACAGCCAGTGCTCCCGGGAGAGTAGATACTCCATCCACAGGTGGTCCAGCTGATCTGGAGTCGCTTCGGGACCGCACAGGTAGACCTGTTTTTTGCCCCAGACACGACCCACTGCCAATTGTAGGCCTGTCACGACAACAAATTTTGCTGGATGATAAATTGGCCAAGAAATTGTTGCGATAAACAATAATATTGTCGTTCTGAGACCGTTTTCATTTAAAATAACGATAATAATAATGCCTGTACACCTTTTCAAAGATCAATAAACTTTTATTTCTAAAGACTATTTAACACTGAAAACTGAAAGTATTTTAAATATCCACAATAAATTAACAAAACAACCAAAACAAAAAAGCAATGGACTCTCAGTCTTTTAACAAAAAATGCACTTGAATAAACAGCTGGGAAAACTTCAATGGATGATTGTGTTTTAGGTAGTGCTGGGAATCGATAAAAAAAAAAAAAAACTTAATTAATTACAAACTTTTAATTTATGTGAACATAAAACAATCTTTACATAACCCCATTATAATAAATGTTATTTTTACCTGTGCCTTTCCTGTTAGACATATACAGAAATTTAATAGTTATCAAACACCTTTCTTAACTGCATAAATAATAAGGGCCGGGGCCACCCCTGGGACTCCCGTATGTTGTACTGCCCAAGGCCAGTCCATACGTGTATTTTCCACATGATAACTCCCTACGGGCATGATGTGGCTTCCGCAGCCGGTACGTTTTGTGTCGTGTGCCGATGACAGTGATTGTGCCAGCAATGATAAATGCTGCAGCAATGGATGTGGACTTCAGTGTATGGCTCCAGTTACAGGTATTTATTATATTATATTATAATATTATATTATATTATATTATATTATATTATATTATTATATTATATTATATTATATTATATTATATTATATTATATTATATTATATTATATTATATTATATTAATTATATTATATTATATTATATTATATTATATTCATTATATTATATTAAATTATTAATTATATTATATTATATTATATTATATTGTTCTTTCAATCAATTAAAAAAATGAATTAATAGCACATTTTTCTGTAATTAATTGTGATTAATCGCACCTAACATTGAAGTTCTTTATATATTATTATATTGTAATGATTTCACATTTAATCTCCAAATTAATGTAGAAACACCATAAAGACAGGAGCTGATATATTAAATATTTGTTTAATGGCATGTTTTAATGAAAGAAGGCCATGTATAATCGATAGCAATACCACTACTGATGTCTCCATGAATCTTTTTCTTTTTCTTGAAGGGGTCATGAACTGGATTTTTAAAATTATTTTGTAATGTTTCCTCAGGTGCACTTATATGTTAGTATGGTTTTTTCATCAAAAATGGTCATTTCTCTCAGGACCACTATCGTCAAAGATGATTAGCACATTAGCATATATTAGCAAATAGCATATACTATTTGTCATATAGTTTGGATTGCCGGTATGGTTCTGTTCTGGACAAGAACTCCCTGTTCATCCATGCAGCCTAGCATGGATAAGAGGCAGATAGAGCAGCAATAACCCCTCTTAGGGTAAGCAGAACGGAACCAGCATAATGTATTGCAGATATCATTCATGTTTAAATGTACAAAGTATTCAGGAATTTAGTCTGTTTCGAGGGAAATCAGAATACCAAATCCTGACTGACAAGAGGAGGAGCTGGGGGTGGAGGAGGGTAAATGAGCTCTGGAGAAACGCTATAGCAGCTGATAGTACTGAGGAGCTATATATATATATATATATATATATATATATATATATATATTATATATATATATATATATATATATGTATGTATGTATCTGGTGATAGACATTGTATCTCTATAGGTAGACATGATCAGGTGACGTACAGCTGATGCGAGTTGACTAACGTGACCTGCCAGAACTGACGCTATGCTTGATTTCTGTCAGGTCCACTATCATCAAAGATGATTAGTACATTAGCATATATTAGCATATAGCATATACTATTTAGCATATAGTTCTGGGCAAGAACTCCCTGTGCATCCATGCAGCCTAGCATGGATAAGAGCAGGGAGAACAGCAATAACCCCCCAAAACAAAACCAATGCCAACATCCCCCAAAACATGACTGATGCGAAAATCTGAACCTAAATTAAATTAAATTAATTAATAATATCTAATGTGGGAAGCATACACCCCGGCGGCACCAAAATTGCAAAAGCATGTTATTGTAACCAAATTTAAATCATTAAATAATATCTATTGAGGGAAGCGTACACCCCAGCGGCAACAAAATTGCAAAAGTATGTTATTGTAACCAAATTTAAATCATTGAATAACATCTATTAGGGGAAGCATACTAGGCTTGCTATGATAGTCTGTGTTTCCGGTGTTACCGGTGTTCAGACTCAACACCAGTTACATCACTTGCCCACCGTGGCACCGCCCCACCGTCGTTTAGATTTTTTTGTAGTAATAAAATAATTTAGTTCAGTTAGAGAACAGACAATACAAATAAAAACTCAAATAAAAATCTGCTTAATAAAGCATGATCCGACCATGAGTCTCAATCATGAGAATGAGGAGCTGACTGAGATGATCGCGGAAGATTTGGTTCCAAAGCGAAACATAAAAGCGCCTATTTAAGGGAGTTTGCCATTTGTTTCGTTGTTGTGTTTTTAATTAAAAATAATAGACTAATGAACCCACAATTCCCGCCACCGAATTGGCGCTAATTCAAAACCGAAAGTAAAATGTGTATGGCCGCACCGAACATGCATTGTTAACTTTCGTCTGGCTCTGCTGACTGCGTGCGCGCCTCGTCCACTTGGCACTCTGCGATGATGTCATTTTTGCTGCGCGCACCCTCGCGCTCATGCAGACGCGTCAAGTATAAACAAGGCTTTACGGAGGAACTGTCATTCATTCATGGCGTGCGTCTCAATCATAGACTGATCAATGCCTGATCAGTGCCCTGACTACTGAACTAGGGAGCTGATTGAGACGCACCTGTTATGTATGTAAATACGACTCTTACTTGTGCTAGCTTTAATTCTTTATTGTGTTCGCCAACCCGCCTCACATTTCCAACAGTCGTAAAACATTCAACGTTTACGTCAATTTCCGTCCCCCAACCCTTAAAGTAACTGGCATTCATTCTATCTTATTAATGTAACAAAACACATTACTTTAACTAAACATCAGGTTATTAGACTAGTTAAGCATGCAACATTTCCCCTCCCCTCCCAGTGAGCTAAGTGTGAAAAGACGTTAAGTAATCATGAAAGCGTGCAGGCCGAGTGTGCAGTCTGGTAGGTCTGCCTTGCGGTGCTGCTGATAGTGGCAGGGTTGTTTCTTGCGGAGCCACCGGATGCTGTGCTGGGGCCAGGGGGCACAAAGAACTCAGTAGATAGCAGGGGAGTGCAGCGTCACAGGTATTATCCACACCAGAAGGGCACAGTACTTTCCTAAGCTGACTGGCATGCCATGAGAACCATCAGACAGCTGGAATGTAACTGGACCTAACTGCTTCTGTACCTGTTGTGGCTGCGACCAGAAAGTGTGGAGCTTGTTTTTCCGGTGTGGCCGCTGAACACGCACCCAGTCCAGCGGGGAGATTCTGGGAATCTGGGCCTTTTCCTGGCATTGTATCTATGCTGTGCTTTGAGCATATTGTATGTTTGAACAAGGAGATATATCTGCCTCTGCCCCGTGAACTTGTGTACATTCTTGTATCATGTCCCCACTACTCACACTTGAGTCATGTGCCATGTTCAATTTAGCAGTGCACTGAGAAGCAGACTTGACTTGAGAGGCCAGAATTACAGCTTTATCTAAAGTGAGATCATCGTCTTCCAACAGCAGCCACTCCCGAACTAGCGTATTGTTTGTATTTTCAAGTAACTGATCTTGTATCATCTCATCTGATAAACTACCAAAACAGCACGATTTTGCCAGCCCTCTTAAGTCAGCGACATATTGCGCAATCGACTCACCAGCGCGTTGTCTGCGCTGTCGAAACTGCAGCCGTTTCAGCAGGAGACTGTTTTTTTTTTCAAAGTGTCGGTCTAACAATGTCATCGCAGCAGTGTAATCATCCGCGTCTCAGAGTGTGCGAAACACACGCTGTCCTTCGGTTCCGAGACAGTGCAGGAGTATTGCAATTTTCCGCTTCGTCGGGACAGCATCGAGACCCATTGCTAACAGGTACGTTTCAAAGGACGTTTTCCATTGTTCCCATGGGACTGTAGGCTCGCCGGGATGGGGCAAAAAAAGGCTCGGGGGAGATAATGACAGCATGGGAATATCATCTGCCATCCTCGTTGCCAAATGTTATGTATGTAAATACGACTCTTACTTGTGCTAGCTTTAATTCTTTATTGTGTTTGCCAACCCGTCTCACATTTCCAACAGTCGTAAAACATTCAACGTTTACGTCAATTCCCGTCCCCCAACCCTTAAAGTAACCGCCATCCATTCTATCTTATTAATGTAACAAACACATTACTTTAACTAAACATCAGGTTATTAGACTAATTAAGCATGCAACAGCACCCATGGCCTCAAAAAGCGCGCATTTACGGACGAACTGTCATTCATCCATTGCCTCATACAGAGCGCATTTACAGACAAGCTGGCATTCATGGTGTGTGCGCACTGGCGCGTTTTCAGTTCAGTTTTCAGTTGCGTTATGAATGCCCGAGCAGTTGTGTGCATGTTACTTTCAGTTAGAATAGATAGAATTAGTGATTTAAAAGCCCCTGTCGGTGATAGAATTAGTGATTTAAAAGCCTCGGTCTGTGATACCGGTATTACCGGTGTTGTCACACATTGATTAACCGGTGGGAAAATTTCCTCACCATCACATCCCTAAAGCATACACCCCTAGCGACAGCAAATTTGCAACAAGCATGTTGCTGTAACCAAATTGAAATCATTGAATAATATCTATTGGGGGAAGCATACACCCCTAATGTCAGCAAATTAGCAACAAGTATGTTGCTGTAACCTAATTTAAATTAATTGAATAGTATCTGTTAGGGGAAACATACACCCCTAGCGGCAACAAATTTGCCACAAGCATGTTGCTATAACCAAATTTTAAATCATTGAATAATATCTATTGATTTATTGACACGTAAACAGAAATATACAATTTTGAGGAAAAGAACATCTGACTGTACATTCATCTTTACATATCAGAAATCACTGGTCACTGGTGATTTTGGTTAGACACGGACACATAATCAATATATATTAGGGGTGTAACGGTACACAAAACTGATGTTTCGGTACATACATCGGTTTTGAAGTCACGGTTCGGTATGGGTTTGGTACAGCAGGGGAGAGAAAACTAAATATAAAATAGCTTTTTATTTATTTTTTATTAATTTTATTATTTTAAAGAAGAAAGACTGAAATGGTTAATTCTTGTAAAATATATTTGTAATAATAATATATTATATTATATTATTTTTATATTGCTGTTGAATGCTTGAATCTGAATGCTTGAATAATTTCTTGTAAAAACGTATTCCAATAACATAAAGGTACAACTTCCATTTTTTTTTATTAATTTTTTTACAGTGAAAAATTAATTCAGCATTCAGTGATATGTTTTCTCTGTCATGTGTCTGTACAGCAGTAAAGCCAGGAGTGTGTCCAAGCAGACGTTATACAGCAGGAGAGTGTACCCGGATAAGTTTTGAGTCATGTGCCGATGACAGTGATTGTGCCAGCAATGAGAAATGCTGCAGCAATGGATGTGGACTTCAGTGTATGACTCCAGTTACAGGTATTTATTAAGTTGGCTTGAAAAAGCCAACTTACTAAAATCCTAATAAACTTATTATTATTTGTCTTACTCAAATTTCTGACTGCTACTCCTCCTAGAGCTTTAACTCGACTCAGACCTTCGGACTAGTCTGACTCGATGTGCTATATCTTTTCAGACTGATTTGAATTACGGTTTTCTTAAAAATTTATATTAAAAATTATCTATCTATCTATCTATCTATCTATCTATCTATCTATCTATCTATCTATCTATCTATCTATCTATCTATCTATCTATCTATCTATCTATCTATCTATCTATCTATCTATCTATCTATCTATCTATCTATCTGTCTGTCTGTCTGTCTGTCTGTCTGTCTGTCTGTCTGTCTGTCTGTCTGTCTATCTAAACTGTTTTTATCTATCTATCTTCAAACTTTTTCTATTTATCTATCTATCTCTTATCGTCTCTCTCTCTCTTTCTTTCTTTCTTTCTTTCTTTCTTTCTAATTAATCAATCTTTCTTTCTTTCTTTCTTTCTTTCTTTCTTTCTTTCTTTCTTTCTTTCTTTCTTTCTTTCTTTCTAATTAATCCATCTTTCTTTCTTTCTTTCTTTCTTTCTTTCTTTCATTCTTTCTAACTAATCTTTCTTTCTTTCTTTCTTTGTTTGTTTGTTTGTTTCTTTCTTTCTTTCTTTCTTTCTTTCTTTCTTTCTTTCTTTCTTTCTTTCTAACTAATCTTTCTTTCTTTCTTTCTTTCTTTCTTTCTAATTAATCCATCTTTCTTTCTTTCTTTCTTTCTTTCTTTCTTTCTTTCTTTCTTTCTTTCTTTCTTTCTTTCTTTCTTTCTTTCTTTCTTTCTTTCTTTCTTTCTTTCTTTCTTTCTAATTAATCAATCTTTCTTTCTTTCTTTCTTTCTTTTTCTTTCTTTCTTTCTTTCTTTCTTTCTTTCTTTCTTTCTTTCTTTCTAATTAATCCATCTTTCTTTCTTTCTTTCTTTCTTTCTAATTAATTAATCTATCGTTCTTTCATTCTTTCTAACTAATCTTTCTTTCTTTCTTTCTTTTTCTTTCTTTCTTTCTTTCTTTCTTTCTTTCTTTCTTTCTTTCTTTCTTTCTTTCTTTCTTTCTTTCTAACTAATCCATCTTTCTTTCTTTCTTTCTTTCTTTCTTTCTTTCTTTCTTTCTTTCTTTCTTTCTTTCTTTCTTTCTTTCTTTCTTTCTTTCTAATTAATCAATCTTTCTTTCTTTCTTTCTTTCTTTCTTTCTTTCTTTCTTTCTTTCTTTCTTTCTTTCTTTCTTTCTTTCTTTCTTTCTTTCTAATTAATCCATCTTTCTTTCTTTCTTTCTTTCTTTCTTTCTTTCTAACTAATCTTTCTTTCTTTCTTTCTTTCTTTCTTTCTTTCTTTCTTTCTTTCTTTCTTTCTAATTAATTAATCTATCGTTCTTTCTTTCTTTCTAACTAATCCATCTTTCTTTCTTTCTTTCTTTCTTTCTTTCTTTCTTTCTTTCTTTCTTTCTTTCTTTCTTTCTTTCTTTCTTTCTTTCTTTCTTTCTTTCTTTCTTTCTAATTAATCCATCTTTGGATAGAAGTGTCATAGAAACACGAGGGTGGGTTTGTTTGACTTGGGGCATCAACAGCCAATCACATATCACCTTCAACACTTCCTAGCCACGCCCTAGCAACCATTATCAAGCAGCCTAGCAACAGTTTACCAAGACCTATATCTCTGCCTCAGAACATCATAGAGGCATGGGGGTTGGTTTATGTCATTCATACAGACAAGCAGCCTTTGGAGTATCATCATTGGATGCTGCCAAGCCACCCCATAGCAACCAAACAGAGTACCCTAGCAACCGTTTAGCAAGACCTATATCTCTGCCTCAGAACATCATAGAGACATGGGGGTTGGTTTATATCATTCATACTGACAAGCAGTATCATCATTGGATGCTGCCAAGCCACCCCATAGCAACCAAACAGAGTACCCTAGCAACCGTTAGGAAGACGTAGAGACATGGGGGTTGGTTTATATCATTCATACTGACAAGCAGTATCATCATTGGATGCTGCCAAGCACTCCATAGCAACCAAACAGAGTACCCTAGCAACCGTTTAGCAAGACCTATATCTCTGTCTCAGAACATCATAGAGAAATGGCGGTTGGATCTTTTGGCTCATGCTAGCAAACTGGACTTTCAACATGCTACACATGCTAACAGTGAATAGCTACATGCTAATAGTGATTAGCTTAGGGTTAGAACATGTTAACAACATGCTAATCATGTTAGCATTATGTTAGCTAAATGCTAATCATGTTAGCATCATGTTATCATCATGCTAATCATGTTAACATCGTCATACTAATCATGTTAACATTATGCTAATAACATTATGCATAATGCTAACAACATGCTAATTGTGTTAGCATCGTCATGCTAATCATCTTTCTTTTTTTAAATATATCTTTCTTTCTTTCTAATCCATCTTCCTTTCTTTCTAACTTATCTATCTTTCTTTCTAACGAATCTCTTTCTTTCTAACTAATCTATCTTTCTTTCTAATTAATTAATCCATCTTTCTTTCTATCTATCTTTCTTTCTAACTAATCCTTCTTTCTTTCTAACAAAACAACAGTAAATCCAGGAGTGTGTCCAAGCAGACGTTATACAGCAGGAGAGTGTAACCGGATAAGTTTTGAGTCGTGTGCTGATGACAGTGATTGTGCCAGCAATGAGAAATGCTGCAGCAATGGATGTGGACTTCAGTGTATGGTTCCAGTTACAGGTATTTATTATATTATATTATATTATATTATATATTATATTATATTATATTAATTATATTATATTATATTATATTATATTAATTATATTATATTATATTATATTATATTATATTATATTATATTATATTATATTATATTATATTATATTATATTATATTAGATTAGATTAGATTAGATTAGATTAGTGTGTGATGGTGGTCCAGTGGGTTAAACCATGGAACTGATACGCAGAAGGTTGCTGGTTCGATCCCAGCGGTTACCAAGTGTGTCCTTGAGCAAGGCACTTTACTCCACGTTGCTCCAGGGGGATTGTCCCTGTAATAAGAGCACTGTAAGTCGCTTTAGATAAAAGCATCTGCCAAATGTAAATTATATTATATTGTTCTTACAATCAAATTAACAGCACATTTTTAGGTAATTAATCGTGATTAATCGCACCTATCATTAAAGTTCTTTATATATTATTATATTATTACATTTAATATCCAAATTAATGTAGAAACACCATAAAGACAGTAGCTGATATTTTAAATATTTGTTTAATGGCATGTTTTAATGAAAGAAGGCCATGTATCACCGATAGCAATACCACTACTGATGTCTCCATGATTTTTTTTTTTCTTGAAGGGGTCATGAACTGGATTTTTTACAATTATTTTGTAGTGTTTCCTCGGGTGCACTTATATGTTAGTATGGTTTTTACATCAAAAATGGTAATTTCTGTCAGGACCACTATCGTCAAAGATGATTAGCACATTAGCATATATTAGCATATAGCATATACTATTTATCATATAGTTTGGATTGCCAGTATGGTTCTGTTCTGGGCAAGAACTCCCTGTGCATCCATGCAGCCTAGCATGGATAAGAGCAGGGAGAACAGCAATACCCCCCCCCCCCCCCCCCAAAACAAAACCAATGCCGACATCCCCCAAAACACGACTGATGTGAAAATCTGAACCAAAATTAAATTAATTGAATAATATCTATTGGGGGAAGCATACACCTCGGCGGCACCAAAATTGCAAAAGCATGTTATTGTAACCAAATTTAAATAATTGAATAATATCTATTAGGCAGTCCCTCCAGAAAAACGCGATTATGCGATCGCGTGATTTAACGCATAATCAGCCAAAGTCCGCATATTCATGCGGGGGCCGCATTTTTTCAAATATGCCGCACTTTCGCCACATAAATTGCCTATTTCCGCGTGCAAAATATGCGGGGCTAGCATGATTTCATAATCCCCGCATTTTCATTGCAAAAAAAGTCATATATATATTAGCAGAAAGTTGAAAAATGTTTGTTTACTTCACACAAGAGCAGCCATTTCCCCCTATTGCCATGGGAACGCTTTGAAGTGACGTAATTACCTGACGTGAAAGTCATCGAAAAACTGCAAACCCCGTGGTGAAACATGGATATCGGTGAAACCATGATGAAGCGCAAACTCCCATTTGCCAACAAAAATAACAGCAAAAGACGCGCAAAGCAGTTTCCTGGTGTGCTGACCGATTTCAAAACACAGCATCATCATGAAGCTTCGAAGCGTTATGAATCAATGAGTCGATTCAGCGGTTTGAAGCGTTTAAATCAATGAGACGATTCAGCGGTTTGAAGCGTTATGAATCAATGAGTGGATTCAGCGGTTTGAAGCGTTTAAATCAATGAGTCGATTCAGCGGTTTGAAGCGTTATGAATCAATGAGTGGATTCAGCGGTTTGAAGCGTTTAAATCAATGAGTCGATTCAGCGGTTTGCAGCGTTATGAATCAATGAGTGGATTCAGCAGTTCGGATCGCCAAAGTCACGTATTTCAGGAGTTTGACCCGCGATCCGAATCAAGAATCAACTCACTGATACATAGCATCATGATGCTGTGTTTTGAAATCGGTCATCACTATATAAGTCGTTATTTAGTTTTTTTTTTGCACACAATAACTATTATCGTTGCTTCATAAAGTTATTGTAGAACCACTGTAGTGAGATGGATTTTGTAACGACATCTTTAGTACCTTTTATGGGTCTTGAGAGTGTACATTGTGCCAATGGAGGCCTTTCTGAGCCATTGGATTTACACTAAAATATCTTCATTTGTGTCCAACAACATGAGGGGACGTCATTCATGACAGAATTTAAAATTTTGGATGAACTAACCCTTTAAGAGATTGCACTTTGTGCATTGGAAACACTCAAATGTCTGTAAAACAGGAAGTTATTTATTCATTTCTTCAGAAGTTGTAGCATATTCCTTTTGTAAAGCTACAGAACTTGTTTGACTCCATGTTTTGTAAATTTGAGCCATTATTAAGGTCTTCAATAAAACAAGATGAGAACTTAAATATTCCAGCACTTTCTGTGATGTAGTGCTTTTTTTCTCTTTTTCATCATTTTTCATCGCATAAAATTGCATAAATATCCCGCATTTTCCCGCATTTTTCATCGCATTTTTTAAGAAAACATGCCGCATAATCAAGGATTTTTGCCCGCAACAATCAAAAAAAAAAAGCCGCATTTTTCTGGAGGGACTGATTAGGGGAAGCATACTAGGCTTGCTACGATAGTCTGTGTTACCGGTGTTCAGACTCAACACCAGTTACATCACTTGCCCACCGTGGCACCGCCCCACCGTCGTTTAGATTTTTTTGTAGTAATAAAATAATTTAGTTCAGTTAGAGAACAGACAATACAAATAAAAACTGAACGTGTCTGCTTAATAAAGCATGATCCGACCATGAGTCTCAATCACGAGAATGAGGAGCTGACTGAGATGATCGCGGAGGATTTGGTTCCAAAGCGAAATGTAAAAGCGCTTATTTAAGGGAGTTTGCCATTTGTTTTGTTGTTGGGTTTTACATTAAAAATAATAGACTAATGAACCCACAATTCAAGCAACCCGCCACCGTTGCGTTATGAATGCCTGAGCAGTCGTGTGCATGTTACTTTCAGTTAGATAGAATTAGTGATTTAAAAGCCCCCGTCGGTGATACCAGTAATACCGATGTTGTCACACGTTGATTAACCGGTGGGAAAATTTCCCTAACGTCAGCAAATTAGCAACAAGCATGTTGCTGTAACCTAATTTAAATTAATTGAATAGTATCTATTGAATATCTGTGTCATCTTACAACATACAGTGTCATTCGTAATTGGTTCGGGTTTTCGGCGTCAGTCGCAGAACAAACAATACCCCGCTGCAAAGTGTGTTTGAAGTCTGAACGGAACCGCGCAACGTTACTCGTTTGAGCTGCATGGACATTTCTCAGCTCAGAGCAGTAATAGACAGCGCAGCGGAGCTCAGCTCACACACGGTCCGATCTCGTGACACCGTTACTACACAGTGCTGGGAGATCCAGTTAGAAAGAGTTTGAATTCTCCACAGTATTAATAACATGGCTACTGCGAGATCTAGTGGAAGCGTTCGACGCATAATTCTGTTATAAACCTCAGATATCAGATCAAACACAGCTGATGTGGAAACAACATGAGAGAAGATTAGGTGTTTCAGTCACAAATCACCAATATTCACCATTATTTACTGTAGTAACACCACGTGGATTTAATGTTGTTGTCATTATCCTATTCATCTCAGGGTTAGTACAACATTTTGAGATTGAAATTCAAGCACTTTAAGGGTTTTCAAGTGATTCACACTTTTTCCAGCACTTCAAAGCTCTAAATATTATCCAATTTTAATTTAAATTTTGTATGTTTTATGTTTTTTTATAATTCCTTTATTAATCACTGAAGCTGTTGGTCAGTTCAGTGTGAGACTATAAAAGAACAATGTTAACCTATATTTAATAAGAGTGGAATATTTACATTTCCCCTATACTTTTTTGAACATTAGCTACTGTTGTTAAAGGTCCCATGGCATGAAATTTTCATTTTATGAGGTTTTTCAACATTAATATGAGTTCCCCTAGCCTGAATATTGTCCCCAAGTGGATAGAAATGTTGATCGGTGTAAACCCGAGTTCTGGCTGTCTCTCTCTGCCTTTGAGAAAATGACAGGCCAGACGAGCCAATCCTGAAGTCTCCTGTTTTGACGTCCAAGCAGGAACGGTTACCTCCCTTTCCTCCGCCCAGAGAATCTGCCACGCCCATGCAAACGCTCGAGAGATCATTCCTGAGTGAACGAGTGAATGCTGGCAGTTTCTCAGTGTTTGGATGTACAAATGAAAACAGAAGTCTTTCTTCAGTTCCTTCTGATCTGTGATCATTGATTTCTAATGTGTAGCTAATTATTTATTATTCGTGCACACAATGCGGCTTCTCTCTCTCCCGACAGAACGGTGTTTTCGTGTTTTCTATTTTGTGAGTCAGTGTTTTTGTACGTCCTCGTCGCGTCTATCTGTTCTTAAATGTGCATACAGTCGTTTCTGCTCAACATCGGCCTCACACACGCCGAAGCTCGGGCTGCACTGGCCGTTGGCCTTCAACATCCCCGACCCCCAGTACTGCATCTGGCCCACAGCGGAGGCACCAAACGCGGCGTGAGATTAAGCAGAAGGGGGGTAAGCATGAGGGTATCCGGGCTAGGCTAGCCATCTTTCCCCACAATAAACTGGATTACATTCGATTACTGCTGTTGTGTCTTTGTTTGCGCTGTGTACTCAACGCGCATCACTGACGCTTTTCATATGATTGGAACATATCTAGAAATACTGCTTTAATCAACACTTACTAACTCGTTCATCTCGCTGTAATGGTACTTTGCATGTGTTACAAAGTTGGTAATAATGATGAAGACGGACTCGGCGTGACTGGGACTCGTGTTTATTCAGAACTCTCAGATACAAACACAATAAACTCGCGCTGACAGACAGCGCTCTCATAACTCAGTAGTTACTATAATTAGCAATCGCTCCGTCTCCGTGATGTCCGGTTCGCGAACGAATCATTCTTTTGAATCGGTTCTTTTTAGTGAACCGAACCAGTTCACCAAATCGGACTGAATTGTTCTAAACGACCTCGTTAAACCACGCCCCCTCCGCTCATTTAAAATGCAAAGATGTCAGCCAATCACAACAGTGGGCGTTTTTACTGAAGTCTCACAGCAGACACGCCTCTTGAAGCAGGGCATTCAGCCACAGGGCAAACAGCAGTATAGAAAAAATGCCTTTTATTTCTAAATTATGACATTTTATGATGTAAAAATCATACTAACAATATAAGTACACCTCAGGAAACATTATAAAATAATAGAAAAATGCCATGCCATGGGACCTTTAATAAAAAATAATTTTATCTGCATATCAATTCATAAACCTTTGAAATGTATATTGCAATATATATGGTGCCCATCTATACTGTGAAATAGCCGGGGTTTATTCACATGCTGAAAGTCTTGATCCCCAGGTATGTGCTACCAAGCCAGAAATATTTTACATAAACAATATAAAGTTAAAACTTTCATTCTTTCTTTCGTTCATTCTTTCTAACTAATCTTTCTTTCTTTCTTTCTTTCTTTCTTTCTTTCTTTCTTTCTTTCTTTCTTTCTAACTAATCCATCTTTCTTTCTTTCTTTCTTTCTTTCTTTCTAACTAATCTTTCTTTCTTTCTTTCTTTCTAACTAATCTTTCTTTCTTTCTTTCTTTCTTTCTTTCTTTCTTTCTTTCTTTCTTTCTTTCTAACTAATCCATCTTTCTTTCTTTCTTTCTTTCTTTCTTTCTTTCTTTCTTTCTTTCTGTCTTTCTGTCTTTCTTTCTTTCTTTCTAACTAATCCTTCTTTCTTTGTTTGTTTGTTTGTTTGTTTGTTTGTTTCTTTCTTTCTTTCTTTCTTTCTTTCTTTCTTTCTTTCTTTCTTTCTTTCTAACTAATCCGTCTTTCTTTCTTTCTTTCTTTCTTTCTTTCTTTCTTTCTTTCTTTCTTTCTTTCTTTCTAACTAATCCATTTTTCTTTCTTTCTTTCTTTCTTTCTTTCTTTCTTTCTTTCTTTCTTTCTTTCTTTCTTTCTTTCTTTCTTTCTTTCTTTCTTTCTTTCTTTCTTTCTTTCTTTCTTTCTTTCTGTCTTTCTTTCTTTCTTTCTTTCTTTCTTTCTTTCTTTCTTTCTTTCTTTCTTTCTTTCTTTCTTTTTTCATGATGATTGTCAACCTATGAAGCCACGTCCTAGCAACCATTTAGAGCTCCCTAGCAACTGATCCCATAGACTTCCATTGAAAAACATCAAAGGGATATCTTTGGATAGAAGTGTCATAGAAACACGAGGGTGGGTTTGTTTGACTTGGGGCATCAACAGCCAATCACATATCACCTTCAACACTTCCTAGCCACGCCCTAGCAACCATTATCAAGCAGCCTAGCAACAGTTTACCAAGACCTATATCTCTGCCTCAGAACATCATAGAGGCATGGGGGTTGGTTTATGTCATTCATACAGACAAGCAGCCTTTGGAGTATCATCATTGGATGCTGCCAAGCCACCCCATAGCAACCAAACAGAGTACCCTAGCAACCGTTTAGCAAGACCTATATCTCTGCCTCAGAACATCATAGAGACATGGGGGTTGGTTTATATCATTCATACTGACAAGCAGTATCATCATTGGATGCTGCCAAGCCACCCCATAGCAACCAAACAGAGTACCCTAGCAACCGTTTAGGAAGACCTATATCTCTGCATCAGAACATCATAGAGACATGGGGGTTGGTTTATATCATTCATACTGACAAGCAGTATCATCATTGGATGCTGCCAAGCACTCCATAGCAACCAAACAGAGTACCCTAGCAACCGTTTAGCAAGACCTATATCTCTGTCTCAGAACATCATAGAGACATGGGGGTTGGTTTATATCATTCATACTGACAAGCAGCATCATCATTGGATGCTGCCAAGCCACCCCATAGTAACCAAACAGAGTACTTTAGCAACCGTTTAGCAAGACCTATATCTCTGCATCAGAACATCATAGAGAAATGGCGGTTGGATCTTTTGGCTCATGCTAGCAAACTGGACTTTCAACATGCTACACATGTTAACAGTGAATAGCTACATGCTAATAGTGATTAGCTTAGGGTTAGAACATGTTAACAACATGCTAATCATGTTAGCATTATGTTAGCTAAATGCTAATCATGTTAGCATCATGTTATCATCATGCTAATCATGTTAACATCGTCATACTAATCATGTTAACATTATGCTAATAACATTATGCATAATGCTAACAACATGCTAATTGTGTTAGCATCGTCATGCTAATCATCTTTCTTTCTTTTTAATATATCTTTCTTTCTTTCTAATCCATCTTCCTTTCTTTCTAACTTATCTATCTTTCTTTCTAACGAATCTCTTTCTTTTTAACTAATCTATCTTTCTTTCTAATTAATTAATCCATCTTTCTTTCTATCTATCTTTCTTTCTAACTAATCCTTCTTTCTTTCTAACAAATCTATCATTCTTTCTAACTAATCTATCTATCATTCTTTCTAACTAATATATATTTCTTTCTTTCAACTAATCTATCAATCTAACTTTAAACTACTTTAAACTTCTAACTTCTTTAAATTTCTTCAAACTTTCTGGTCAGGCTTTCTCAAGCCAACTTAAAGTTTGTCTCAACAAACTTTTTTATCTAGTTATATTATATTATATTATATTAATTATATTATATTATATTATATTATCATATTAATTATATTAATTATATTATGTTATATTATATTATATTGCTGTTGAATGCTTGAATCTGATTCAAACCCATGACAAAAAAAAACATAACATTTTAAAGTAGAAAGACTGAAATAGTTCTTTATTGTAAAACGTATTCCAATAACACATAGGTACAACTTACACAAAAATATTTTTTTACAGTGAAAAAAACATTCAGCATTCAGTGATATGTTTTCTCTGTCATGCGTCTGTACAACAGTAAATCCAGGAGTGTGTCCAAGCAGACGTTATACAGCAGGAGAGTGTACCCGGATAAGTTTTGAGTCGTGTGCTGATGACAGTGATTGTGCCAGCAATGAGAAATGCTGCAGCAATGGATGTGGACTTCAGTGTATGGTTCCAGTTACAGGTATTTATTATATTATATTATATTATATTATATTATATTATATTATATTATATTATATTATATTATATTATATTAATTATATTATATTATATTATATTATATTATATTATATTATATTATATTATATTATATTATATTAGATTAGATTAGATTAGATTAGATTAGATTAGATTAGATTAGTGTGTGATGGTGGTCCAGTGGGTTAAACCATGGAACTGATACGCAGAAGGTTGCTGGTTCGATCCCAGCGGTTACCAAGTGTGTCCTTGAGCAAGGCACTTTACTCCACGTTGCTCCAGGGGGATTGTCCCTGTAATAAGAGCACTGTAAGTCGCTTTAGATAAAAGCATCTGCCAAATGTAAATTATATTATATTGTTCTTACAATCAAATTAACAGCACTTTTTTAGGTAATTAATCGTGATTAATCGCACCTATCATTAAAGTTCTTTATATATTATTATATTATTATGATTTCACATTTAATATCCAAATTAATGTAGAAACACCATAAAGACAGTAGCTGATATTTTAAATATTTGTTTAATGGCATGTTTTAATGAAAGAAGGCCATGTATCACCGATAGCAATACCACTACTGATGTCTCCATGATTTTTTTTTTTTCTTGAAGGGGTCATGAACTGGATTTTTTACAATTATTTTGTAATGTTTCCTCGGGTGCACTTATATGTTAGTATGGTTTTTACATAAAAAATGGTAATTTCTGTCAGGACCACTATCGTCAAAGATGATTAGCACATTAGCATATATTAGCATATAGCATATACTATTTATCATATAGTTTGGATTGCCAGTATGGTTCTGTTCTGGGCAAGAACTCCCTGTGCATCCATGCAGCCTAGCATGGATAAGAGCAGGGAGAACAGCAATACCCCCCCCCCCCCCCCCCCCTCCTCAAAACAAAACCAATGCCGACATCCCCCAAAACACGACTGATGTGAAAATCTGAACCAAAATTAAATTAATTGAATAATATCTATTGGGGGAAGCATACACCTCGGCGGCACCAAAATTGCAAAAGCATGTTATTGTAACCAAATTTAAATAATTGAATAATATCTATTAGGCAGTCCCTCCAGAAAAACGCGATTATGCGATCGAGTGATTTAACGCATAATCAGCCAAAGTCCGCATATTCATGCGGGGGCCGCATTTTTTCAAATATGCCGCACTTTCGCCACATAAATTGCCTATTTCCGCGTGCAAAATATGCGGGGCTAGCATGATTTCATAATCCCCGCATTTTCATTGCAAAAAAAGTCATATATATATTAGCAGAAAGTTGAAAAATGTTTGTTTACTTCACACAAGAGCAGCCATTTCCCCCTATTGCCATGGGAACGCTTTGAAGTGACGTAATTACCTGACGTGAAAGTCATCGAAAAACTGCAAACCCCGTGGTGAAACATGGATATCGGTGAAACCATGATGAAGCGCAAACTCCCATTTGCCAACAAAAATAACAGCAAAAGACGCGCAAAGCAGTTTCCTGGTGTGCTGACCGATTTCAAAACACAGCATCATCATGAAGCTTCGAAGCGTTATGAATCAATGAGTCGATTCAGCGGTTTGAAGCGTTTAAATCAATGAGTCGATTCAGCGGTTTGAAGCGTTATGAATCAATGAGTGGATTCAGCGGTTTGAAGCGTTTAAATCAATGAGTCGATTCAGCGGTTTGAAGCGTTATGAATCAATGAGTGGATTCAGCGGTTTGAAGCGTTTAAATCAATGAGTCGATTCAGCGGTTTGCAGCGTTATGAATCAATGAGTGGATTCAGCGGTTCGGATCGCCAAAGTCACGTATTTCAGGAGTTTGACCCGCGATCCTAATCAAGAATCAACTCACTGATACATAGCATCATGATGCTGTGTTTTGAAATCGGTCATCACTATATAAGTCGTTATTTAGTTTTTTTTTTGCACACAATAACTATTATCGTTGCTTCATAAAGTTATTGTAGAACCACTGTAGTGAGATGGATTTTGTAACGACATCTTTAGTACCTTTTATGGGTCTTGAGAGTGTACATTGTGCCAATGGAGGCCTTTCTGAGCCATTGGATTTACACTAAAATATCTTCATTTGTGTCCAACAACATGAGGGGACGTCATTCATGACAGAATTTAAAATTTTGGATGAACTAACCCTTTAAGAGATTGCACTTTGTGCATTGGAAACACTCAAATGTCTGTAAATCAGGAAGTTATTTATTCATTTCTTCAGAAGTTGTAGCATATTCCTTTTGTAAAGCTACAGAACTTGTTTGACTCAATGTTTTGTAAATTTGAGCCATTATTAAGGTCTTCAATAAAACAAGATGAGAACTTAAATATTCCAGCACTTTCTGTGATGTAGTGCTTTTTTTCTCTTTTTCATCATTTTTCATCGCATACAATTGCATAAATATCCCGCATTTTCCCGCATTTTTCATCGCATTTTTTAAGAAAACATGCCGCATAATCAAGGATTTTTGCCCGCAACAATCAAAAAAAAAAAGCCGCATTTTTCTGGAGGGACTGATTAGGGGAAGCATACTAGGCTTGCTACGATAGTCTGTGTTACCGGTGTTCAGACTCAACACCAGTTACATCACTTGCCCACCGTGGCACCGCCCCACCGTCGTTTAGATTTTTTTGTAGTAATAAAATAATTTAGTTCAGTTAGAGAACAGACAATACAAATAAAAACTGAACGTGTCTGCTTAATAAAGCATGATCCGACCATGAGTCTCAATCACGAGAATGAGGAGCTGACTGAGATGATCGCGGAAGATTTGGTTCCAAAGCGAAATGTAAAAGCGCTTATTTAAGGGAGTTTGCCATTTGTTTTGTTGTTGGGTTTTACATTAAAAATAATAGACTAATGAACCCACAATTCAAGCAACCCGCCACCGTTGCGTTATGAATGCCCGAGCAGTCGTGTGCATGTTACTTTCAGTTAGATAGAATTAGTGATTTAAAAGCCCCCGTCGGTGATACCAGTAATACCGATGTTGTCACACGTTGATTAACCGGTGGGAAAATTTCCCTAACGTCAGCAAATTAGCAACAAGCATGTTGCTGTAACCTAATTTAAATTAATTGAATAGTATCTATTGAATATCTGCTTGAATCATTTCTTGTAAAAACGTATTCCAATAACATAAAGGTACAACTTCCTTTTTTTTTTTTTTTTACAGTGAAAAATTAATTCAACATTCAGTGATATGTTTTCTCTGTCATGTGTCTGTATAGCAGAAAATCCAGGAGTGTGTCCAAGCAGACGTTATCCAGCAGAAAAGTGTACCCGGATAAGTTTTGTGTCGTGTGCCGATGACAGTGACTGTGCCAAGAATGAGAAATGCTGCAGCAATGGATGTGGACTTCAGTGTATGGCTCCAGTTACAGGTATTATATTATATTATATTATATTATATTATATTATATTATATTATATTATATTATATTATATTATATTATATTATATTATATTACTGTTGAATGCTTGAATCTGATTGGTCAAAACCCATGACAAATAAAACATAATATTTTAAAGTAGAAAGACTGAAATAGTTATTTCTTGTAAAACGTATTCCAATAACATATAGGTACAACTTACACAAAAATATTTTTTTACAGTGAAAAAAACATTCAGCATTCAGTGATATGTTTTCTCTATCATGTGTCTGTACAGCAGTAAATCCAGGAGTGTGTCCAAGCAGACGTTATACAGCAGGAGAGTGTACCCGGATAAGTTTTGTGTCGTGTGCTGATGACAGTGATTGTGCCAGCAATGAGAAATGCTGCAGCAATGGATGTGGACTTCAGTGTATGACTCCAGTTACAGGTATTATATTATATTATATTATATTATATTATATTATATTATATTATATTATATTATATTATATTATATTATATTATATTAATTATATTATATTATATTATATTATATTATATTATATTATATTATATTGTTCTTTCAATCGATTAAAAAAACGATTTTTTGGGTAATTAATCGTGATTAATCGCACCGAACATTAAAGTTCTTTATATATTATTTTTCTTTGAAGGGGTCCCCCTTTTTTTTTGAAGGGGTCAGGAACTGGATCTTTTTTATTATTTTGTAATGTTTCCCCAGGTGCACTTATATTTTAGTATGGTTTTTCCTCAAAAAATGGTCATAATTAAAAAAATAAAAGGCATTTTTCCTACCCTGATTTTAGCGCTCTGTTTGAAGGGGGTTGTCTGCTGTGAGACTTCATTGTAAACTCCCACTGCTGTGATTGGATAACATCTTTGTATATGAAATATTACATGTGGAACTCTCTTTTTTTTTGGTCAACAAGCAAAATTCCATTTGCAATCATTTTACACAGGAAAGCATGAGACATACAGGTACACACATACAATTGTGTATATGCAAGCACACATACAAAAAAAAAAAAAAGAAGCCTACCCTTAACTCCACACAAGCAGCACTAATTAACATTAATTGAATATGACAAATATAGGATATTCTCAATGTGTATTTGAAAGAACATGCATTATTATTATTATTATTATTATTATTATTATTATTATTATTATTACCACTACCATCACTATCATCATTACCATCAACACTACTACTACTATAATTATCATCACTATTCAGTATATCTTTTCATTACCAATCCTTTATAAAGTATTTTAAACTTTATTAATGAATTAGCCTTTTTTAATTAATCAGGGAAGCTATTCCAAAGCTGAACACCTTTATTTGATGGGCAGTTTCTTCTTAAATTAGTGTTACAATATGGTATATTAAACATATATGTCCCTCTAAGGTCATAATTACTGTCTCTCAAGCTGAACATAGCTTGCAAGGAATGAGGGAGGGAGTGTTGTCTTGCCTTATACATAAGTTTAGTAGTGTACAAATCTACCAAGTCGTAGAATTTTAATGTTTTCAACTGGATAAACAAAGAATTCTTTAGGGTATTATATGGAGAATGTGTAATTGTTCTGATGATGGTCTTTTTTGTGGTAGAAAAACTGGAGTAGTTCTAGATACTAGGATGTATTTCTCCAGATTTCTATTCCATATGTTAAATATATACTTAATGTAATTAAGTCTTTCTAGTATACTATTATCCATTTTAATTTAAACCCTTTAGGCGCCAGAGGTTTTTTGAGAATACATTCGATTTTGACATCTTGATTTCAAAAGGCTATATCTTAAAAGTGACTTTCTGTAAAATAGAGAAATATTAAGGATGACCCAAAGTTTATGTAGGGATTACATTTTTCCATCTAATTTGTATATTATGACGTCATATGGTGGTGGCCATATTGGATTATAGAATTTTCATGAAAAGTCACATAAATGAATAAATGAAAAGTTAAATTATGAAATGCAGCACTTCTTTCCCCCCAAAATGTCCCTCACCTTCTGTATGCTATATTCCACAATACTGAATGCTCAGGTAAATAGTACGTAGTAGCCTAAACAAACTTGTGTAAATCATTACTAATAAATGGTAGAAACTAGGGCTGGGAGATAAATCGATTGTATCGATTAACTCGAATGTGTAGTTTACGTCGATTTAAAAAAAAAAAATAATTACATCTGCCGACGCGCCCCTCTGGCCTCCCGTAGTTCTGAATTTGCTCAGCCCACCCCCCGCGGGTTTGCCAGAGATACACAAACGACAGTGTCATCTTACAACATACAGTGTCATTCGTAATTGGTTCGGGTTTTTGGCGTCAGTCGCAGAACAAACAATACCCCGCTGCAAAGTGTGTTTGAAGTCTGAACGGAACCGCGCAACGTTACTCGTTTGAGCTGCATGGACATTTCTCAGCTCAGAGCAGTAATAGACAGCGCAGCGGAGCTCAGCTCACACACGGTCCGATCTCGTGACACCGTTACTACACAGTGCTGGGAGATCCAGTTAGAAAGAGTTTGAATTCTCCACAGTATTAATAACATGGCTACTGCGAGATCTAGTGGAAGCGTTCGACGCATAATTCTGTTATAAACCTCAGATATCAGATCAAACACAGCTGATGTGGAAACAACATGAGAGAAGATTAGGTGTTTCAGTCACAAATCACCAATATTCACCATTATTTACTGTAGTAACACCACGTGGATTTAATGTTGTTGTCATTATCCTATTCATCTCAGGGTTAGTACAACATTTTGAGATTGAAATTCAAGCACTTTAAGGGTTTTCAAGTGATTCACACTTTTTCCAGCACTTCAAAGCTCTAAATATTATCCAATTTTAATTTAAATTTTGTATGTTTTATGTTTTTTTATAATTCCTTTATTAATCACTGAAGCTGTTGGTCAGTTCAGTGTGAGACTATAAAAGAACAATGTTAACCTATATTTAATAAGAGTGGAATATTTACATTTCCCCTATACTTTTTTGAACATTAGCTACTGTTGTTAAAGGTCCCATGGCATGAAATTTTCATTTTATGAGGTTTTTCAACATTAATATGAGTTCCCCTAGCCTGAATATTGTCCCCAAGTGGATAGAAATGTTGATCGGTGTAAACCCGAGTTCTGGCTGTCTCTCTCTGCCTTTGAGAAAATGACAGGCCAGACGAGCCAATCCTGAAGTCTCCTGTTTTGACGTCCAAGCAGGAACGGTTACCTCCCTTTCCTCCGCCCAGAGAATCTGCCACGCCCATGCAAACGCTCGAGAGATCATTCCTGAGTGAACGAGTGAATGCTGGCAGTTTCTCAGTGTTTGGATGTACAAATGAAAACAGAAGTCTTTCTTCAGTTCCTTCTGATCTGTGATCATTGATTTCTAATGTGTAGCTAATTATTTATTATTCGTGCACACAATGCGGCTTCTCTCTCTCCCGACAGAACGGTGTTTTCGTGTTTTCTATTTTGTGAGTCAGTGTTTTTGTACGTCCTCGTCGCGTCTATCTGTTCTTAAATGTGCATACAGTCGTTTCTGCTCAACATCGGCCTCACACACGCCGAAGCTCGGGCTGCACTGGCCGTTGGCCTTCAACATCCCCGACCCCCAGTACTGCATCTGGCCCACAGCGGAGGCACCAAACGCGGCGTGAGATTAAGCAGAAGGGGGGTAAGCATGAGGGTATCCGGGCTAGGCTAGCCATCTTTCCCCACAATAAACTGGATTACATTCGATTACTGCTGTTGTGTCTTTGTTTGCGCTGTGTACTCAACGTGCGTCACTGACGCTTTTCATATGATTGGAACATATCTAGAAATACTGCTTTAATCAACACTTACTAACTCGTTCATCTCGCTGTAATGGTACTTTGCATGTGTTACAAAGTTGGTAATAATGATGAAGACGGACTCGGCGTGACTGGGACTCGTGTTTATTCAGAACTCTCAGATACAAACACAATAAACTCGCGCTGACAGACAGCGCTCTCATAACTCAGTAGTTACTATAATTAGCAATCGCTCCGTCTCCGTGATGTCCGGTTCGCGAACGAATCATTCTTTTGAATCGGTTCTTTTTAGTGAACTGAACCAGTTCACCAAATCGGACTGAATTGTTCTAAACGACCTCGTTAAACCACGCCCCCTCCGCTCATTTAAAATGCAAAGATGTCAGCCAATCACAACAGTGGGCGTTTTTACTGAAGTCTCACAGCAGACACGCCTCTTGAAGCAGGGCATTCAGCCACAGGGCAAACAGCAGTATAGAAAAAATGCCTTTTATTTCTAAATTATGACATTTTATGATGTAAAAATCATACTAACAATATAAGTACACCTCAGGAAACATTATAAAATAATAGAAAAATGCCATGCCATGGGACCTTTAATAAAAAATAATTTTATCTGCATATCAATTCATAAACCTTTGAAATGTATATTGCAATATATATGGTGCCCATCTATACTGTGAAATAGCCGGGGTTTATTCACATGCTGAAAGTCTTGATCCCCAGGTATGTGCTACCAAGCCAGAAATATTTTACATAAACAATATAAAGTTAAAACTTGTTTCAATTTCTTTGTTATCTGGAGATTTTTTAAGTAGGAGGGGGAAAAAATCGATTTAAATCGTAAATCTGATTTTTGTGAAAATATCTGGGATTTTTTTTTTTAGGCCATATCGCCCAGCCCTAGTAGAACCTTACAAATCTCATTAATATAGAGCAAAAAATAACTTAGGTCCCAACACCGAACCTTGCGGAACTCCACAACTTATTCTCTGCAAATTAGACTCTACACCATTTATATGTACATACTGAAGCCTATCTGTTTAGTAATTTTCAACCCAAGAATGTACTATCCCCCTGAAACCATACTTTTGCAATTTATGTAATAAGATATTGTGATCTATTGTGTCGAAGGCTTTCTGTAAATCAAAAGTAAATTTCTGTAAATTTCTGTTTTTTTATTTTTATTTTATTTATTTTTTTATTTTTATTTTATTTTTGTAATATTTTCAACTAAATTAATAACTACCATTGTTGTGGACATCTGCTCTAAAACCAAATTATTGTTTCGTCAAAATATTATTTAATTCTATATAATTATCCAGTCTTTTAACAAATAACTTTTCTAATATTTTGGAAAATTGAGAAAGCAAAGAAATGGGTCTATAATTAGAAAACAAATGCTTGTCACCATCTTTGTGTAGCGGGAGAACTTTGGCTATTTTCATTTCATTTGGAAATATACCAGTTCCCTTTCAGTCGGTCAAGTTTGACGTACGTCAGAACTGACCGACGAATTGGGATCAGGTTTCAGAGACCAATCTACTTTGAGTGTGTTAAAACCAAGCCAATGGAGATTGGCATGCGATCCACGCATTCCATGCTCGGCCCTGCGTTGCGGGTATAAATAAGGAAGTGGAATGTTTGATCATTGCTTTCTACTTCGGAGCCGAACAGTGTCATTGCTGTATCTACAAAGAGTGTTTTGATTCTCGTGAGAGGATCGACTGCCTCCAGTGTGGGTGTGACGGCTAGGTGTCTCTGTTTCCATTTTTCTAGGCTTGCACTATTGTACTGTGTGTGCCGCTGTCATCTCCCTGAGTGCTTCAGCACGATAAAAGAGCAGTTTCCTTTCTAAAAGAGCAACGCGGTTTTTCAAGATGTCATTCAAACCGTGTGTTTCTGGGTGCGGTCGATTTCTGTTTCCGGTTGACGGTCACGTTTGTTGTCTCACGTTTTTGGGCGTTCAGCCCACTGCGGGAACATGACTATCGCAGTGCTACGGTCCAGACTGCAGTACCTCGAAAGAGGTGGCGTGCCATTGCGCATCCCCCGATCTAGTGGTCCTCCCGCTCCGGCTGAGGATATGATGTTGGTTGCAGCATCAGGGGACGAGCTAATGGGCTCTGAGGATGAATATTCGCCTCCGCTGCCCCCTTCGGGTCTGACCCAGAGCTTACGGCTATGCTTTCCCGGGCCATCGATGTCCTACTGGCGAAGGACGCGGTCGAGACGGTTCCTCCAGCCGATATGAAGCCGGGGTTCTACAGCCTCTACTTCATTGTACCCAAGAAAGGGGGTGGGTTACGGCCAATCCTGGACCTGCGTATCCTGAATCGGGCCCTGCACAAGCTCCCGTTCCGGATACTAACGCAGAAATGCATTTTCGAATGCATCCGTGCCCAAGATTGGTTCGCAGCGATCGACCAGAAGGATGCGTACTTTCATGTCTCTATCCTTCCTCGACACAGACCGTTCCTACGCTTTGCGTTTGAGGGGGCTCCCCTTCGGGCTGTCCCTGTTGCCTCACGTCTTCACGAAAGTGGCAGAGGCAGCCATTGTTCCGCTCAGAGAACGCGGCGTTTGCATCCTCAACTATCTCGACAACTGGCTCATACTCGCCCAGTCTCGTGAGCAGTTGTGCGAACACAGGGACATGTTGCTCAGTCACCTCAGCCTGTTGGGCCTTTGGGTCAACCGGGAGAAGAGCAAACTCTGTCCCACACAGAGGATCTCTTATCTCGGTATGGAGCTGGATTCGGTCAGCCAGACTGCACGCCTCACGGAGGAGCAAGTCCGGTCGGTGTTGAACTGCTTGAATTCGTTGAAAGGCAGGACAGCGGTCCCACTGAAATGTTTTCAGAGGCTCCTGGGGCATATGGCATCTGCAGCCACGGTAACGCCGCTTGGATTGCTTCATGTTAGTTAGTTAGTTAGTTAGTTAGTTAGTTAGTTAGTTAGTTAGTTAGTTAGTTAGTTAGTTAGTTAGTTAGTTTATCCCCGTAGGGAAAGTACATATGCAGCATACTCACACAGACATTTAAGATTTCACAATTGGCATATACAATCATAATTTAAAACAAATAAATCTACTTTAGAGTTTAAGATAAGATAACCAGACCAGCTGACCATCAATCAACATTAGAGGATGAATTTAAAAATTGATTGCATGGGGAACAAAAGATAGTTTGGACCTGTTTTTCATGCATCTGGGAACACAATACCGCCATCCAGATGGCAGTAGTTCAAAAGCATAATATAACGGATTCCTCTTATCCTGCACAATAATGTTGGCTTTATTTATTACTCTCTCTTTGTATATGCTCTCTAAACTTGTTAATGAAATTCCCAGCAGTTTGCTTGTCATTGTCACAACCCTCGATAATAATTTCTTCTGAGCCTCCGAAGCATTAACCCTACTGATAGGTATCTATCAAACCCTGTCCTACTCGATGCCCTTCTCAGTGTATCTCGGTGATTCAAAGATAATATCTGCTCAGATCTGAGGGAAGGAAAATCTCCAATTTATTGAACAAAGAACTTCACATATATAGGCCCAAGTAAAGAGGCGTTATGGCTTTAACCAATGGAAAAGAATTACATCATATAGGTCTCATGATATGTGAACGTGAGCCACGTGATATCAGTATAATGTATACAACACATCTGGTAATCATTATTTCCTCCCAGGCAAGCCTGGAACTCCTTCAGCTTCTTTCTAATGCATAGAATAGAGGCTTCTCCATGCGGGCCCAAAGAGCCTTCTTATATTGAAAACACATGTTCAGGATAATGCTCAACAAAAAGAGAGAGAGAGAGAGAGCTAAGACATAGGAACAAAAGCCATACTTATATGAATGTGATGTAGATTAAAATAATGAGAACAATATGGGTGATTAACTAAAGAGTTAATGCTGAGATGAACATAAAAACCTATCAGTCCCTCCTCTGGCAATAAAATTGCCACACCCAACTCTCAGCATTACCTGTCCTATACCAATACAAACATTTCCTTTACCTTCTTTTGAAATTAAGGACACTTAACAGTTCTATTCATCAAAGCATATTGAGAGGATACAAAGTTATTCATAGCATGATTAATCAAGGCTCTAATAAATGGAATAATACAACAGATAATAAATGCAAGGATTAATAGGATTACACCTATAGGAATTAAGGCAGATACAAGCATTTGTTGCCATCCTGTAAGCCATGCTAAGAAACCATTTTGATTGTCATCAACCTCTCGTCTTTCCAATTCTTGTGCAATTATAGTCATATTTTTCAAACCTTCTGAGATTAAATGACCATCGGCATCATTTTCAGGGATGTACGTACAACATGAAGTTCCTACCATAACACACACTCCTCTTGCCGCAGTTAATTGATCTAAAACCAGCCTGTTCTGCAGGGCAGTTAAACAAAGCCCTCGCAGTTCCTGTTGGACACCAGTCAATGTGTCTCTTTTAGTATTAATAAATGAGATTAATTCATATCTTGTAACTTCTACTTCCATTTGAAGACTAGTAGTACCAACCCAGGGGAACAGTGCTTCAAAGAATTTTTCAGTGCCTGTCCAAAGTCTATGTTGCTTAGGAACTGGGTTATCTCTACCCATACTACTAGTTGAACCGCGGCCAGAGAGGGAGCGTTTTTGTTTTATCATAACATCAGCTTTAGGTGCACTAATAACCATGGAATACTCTTCCAGAGTTACTAGAGCACATCTACCGCTCCAATTCTTTGGAAGACTAGTGTAGACTTTATGTCCACACAACCAAAACCAATCTTGGAGAGCTCTAGTCCCTCTTGCAGAAGGAGCATATCTGTGACAATTTTGACCTGGTGTAAGTTCACAATAACTTTGACATCTGCTTCGCACAAAAGGACTAGCCCATCCATTGGCAATTAAAGTGGATATCGGTTGTGGCTTTTTTGTAGAACAATCAGCTATATCAGTCATTCCATTCAAAAGACATTCCATGCAGCATGGCATATTCTGTATCTCGCAATAATGGTATGTTTGATTACATTTACTTTCAGGAATTTCTCCCAGCCTCACTGTTCCAAATTGTCCTTCCATACACAACAGTGAGTCTGGAATAGTGGCAATAGTTGCCACCTTTGCTTGTACTTGTGGTGCGAGCATCAATTTAGCTGTTCCACAACCCCATATTATAGTTGTATTTGGAGCCATCATTCCAGTAACGCTAACAAACAGTGGACACTCCAATTCTTCCTCTGTCATGGGTGAGTTAACCTCTACATGTGGACCAGAGGCACTATGTGGCATTTTTGTGCAAACATAACAGTCATCAGTTTTTCCTGCATGTCTAGCAGTGTAGTGTGCGAGACGCCACCACATGTTTTCGGAAAAAGCGTGGTATGTGCCATCATCATGATATACCCAAGTCTCATTACCCGTGTTGACTGTAGCTCGTACATGAACGGACACATTTGTTAGCACCACTAGATAAAGTATAACTTTCAGCATCATGGCTCAAGAGCTTTCACTGAGATGATTCTAGCTCTTTTGCGATTTCTTTCGTCGTTTCCTCTTAGAAGTTCTTGGTTCCCCTTCCGTCGGCTCTTTCCTTGACTCACTGGCTTCCTCCTCTGCATCAACCAAAACGCTTCCTTGGGATGGAGCTGCTTTCAGTCGACTCGCATGGATCCACTGCGGCTGGAAGTCAGTCAGAACACCCGTTCTCGTCACAGCGATCACCACGGCTGGCCCCAGATACTTTGGCTCTCCCAGTTTGGTGGGCTTCAAACTCCTTATCAACACCTGTTGTCCTGGGACGAACGGATGAGTGGGGTTTTCTGCAGGAAGAGGGAGAGAGAGAGAGACATCACCATTGATGCTATTCAAAGTTTTGACTAGGGAATCCACGTAATCCGTGACGATCACCTCCGTGTCACCTGTGGAGAGATTGCCAGTGCGACCTTTGACCCATGGGGTCGGGAAAGGTCTACCCATAAGAATTTCAAACGGGGACATCTTTGTTGTTGCTGATGGTGACATTCTAATTTTGGTCAATACGGCAGGCAACAGGTCGACCCAATTTTTTCCTGTGTCTATACACGCTTTATTAATTCGTTCTTTGATAATTCTATTTAAATTTTCAACTTGACCGCTTGAACTTGGACAATAGGGAATATGGAACTTCCAGGTAATATTAAGTTCTTTGGCTAATAATTGCGTGACTTTGGAAACAAACGGTGTCCCATCATCACTGTCTATGACCGACGGTATACCAAAACGCGGTATGATGTCCTTGGCCAAAGCTTTCACCACAGTCTGTGCATTTTCTCTTCCACACGGAAAGGCTTCTGGCCACTTTGAGAACCTGTCAACAATCACAAGCAAATATTTATTATTTCCACAAGGAGGCATATGTGTAAAATCAATTTGCAAATGTTGGAATGGTAACTCAGGGTGTGGTAAAGCGTCATATTTAGTTGGCTTGTGCCTGTTGGTTTGAGCACACACCAAACAAGCATCCAATATCAACAGAGTATTTCTTCGCGCATTTGCTATGCAGTAAGATCGATTCAACATTTGTATCACTTTCTTTTTTGATACATGTGATACACCATGATAGTGTCGACATAGCATCACAATTGCAGATGCAGGGAGTGCAAGTCTACCTTGTTTGTCTCTTAAAATTCCAGCTTGATCTGGTTTTACTTCATTGTCTGTCCAATGAGTTAAATCAGCTTGCGTAGGATTAGCTTGTAATATTTTGATGTCCAAATCATTATTTAATGATGAATTCATCATAGGCACCTCTGTGCCTCCTTCGCTTACATGTGGACTTAATATTACCTCTTTAGCGGCCCATTTTGCTATTTCATCTGCAAATCTGTTTCCTTTGGCTTCATCTGTTTCTCCTGCAGCATGTCCTGCTACTTTGATAACAGCGAGTTTTGATGGCTGTTGTGCTGCACGAATGAGCTCAGCTACAATGCTATGATGCGCTATTGGTTTTCCGTCTGAATTCTTAAAATCTCTTTCTTCCCACAATTTAGCAAAATCATGGACTATGCCATATGCATATTTAGAATCAGTGTATATATTAACACACTGATCTTTTGCCAGTTGGCAAGCTCTTGTTAATGCAATTAATTCTGCTACTTGTGCTGATTTGTATGGCAAAGAGTATGCTTCAATTACACGATCAGGTAATTCAACAATAGCATAGCCAGTCAAGTATGTATTATCATTTGGTTTGAAGCAGGACACGTCAATATACCAATGTAGCCCCTCCTCCAGGACAGATGTAGAAACATCTGGCCTGCAGGACGTTGATGTCTGAATTCTGGCCAGGCACTCGTGGTCGTCACTCTCGAATTCACCTTGCGTCAGCAGCTGTGCAAATGTACAGTAGGACCATGAATAACAGAAGTAGGTTTCAAAATCAAATTACCAGTGGCTAATAATATAGCCTCATAGCCCGAGCGACGCTGGGCAGTCATATGTTGTGTAGAAATGTTACTCATAATGACTCCTACCTGATGTGAGGTATGTACAATTAATTTGTGTGACAGCACAATTCGTTCAGCATTCTGTACCATGATCGCTGTGGCAGCCACCGCACGCAAACAAGCCGGAAGTCCGCTTGAAGGTTGCGATAGCTTTCACTCTGTCCACAGACAGTTGCACCTGGCCCTGCGACAGTTCATGGCCGAGGTAATTGACCCTCCTCAGAACCCACTGCAGTTTCTCTCCAGCTTCTGCTAAAATGTTGCAGACAATCTTGGAAGCAGCAGCACACATGTCTTTTGATGCCCCAGTAATGAGGATATCGTCCGCATATTGAAGCAAACAGGTGTCTGGCGGAAGTTGGGCATCTTTTAGCATTGAGTGCACCACAGCAGAGAAAACAGCCGGAGAATCACTGAACCCTTGAGGGAGCCTTGTCCACATCAGTTGCGAATTTTCCAAGATAAAGGCGAACAGTGGCTGCGTTCGGCGATCAACAGGAATGCTGAAGAAGGCACTGCAAAGATCCACAACAGTAAAAAATGAGTGCTCAGAAGGAATAGAATTAATTATAGTTTGCACATCAGGTACTATTGGAGCCAATGGTGTTACTAACTCATTAATTTTTCTCAAATCTTGTGTTAAACGCCAAGAACCATTTGCTTTCTTAATTTGATTAATTGGAGTATTATAAGGTGAATGAGTTCGGACCAAAATGCCTTGAGCCAATAATTTATCAATAACAGGAAGAATACCATCCACCTTTTCTTTGGAAAGGGGATATTGTTTTTGATACACAGGCCTGTGTGTTTTTAGCTTAGCCAAATAGGGCTGGACATCAATGAATCCTGCTTCCTCCTTATGCTCCGCCCACAACTTAGGGTTGACTCCCTCAATTTCCTGTTTGAGCTCAGTTGCAGACTGGTCTTCGAGGAGAATGCTTCCTGTATCAACAGTGAGAGAGTAGGTTCCAGGAAACAGAAGTTGCAGAGAATCATTATGAAAGTGGAGCTGAATACCTAATTTATGCATCAAATCTCTTCCCATAAGGCAAAAGGGGGAATCGGGTATTATTGCAAAAGCATGCATTTTAAACAATGATGGTACATCATTAGAAGTAACCGGAAGACTTGGCGTCCTTTCACACTTCACAGCTGTACCAGTTATTCCCACCGAATTTACATGTTTTCCTGTAATTTAAATGTTTTCCTTCATAAACGAGTGAGGATAGCGATGAGATTGTTGCGCCTGTATCAAGGAGAAAGGCATAAGATTTATGGTCAACATTTAACTCAAAATGTCCAGGTTTGCCACAATAAAAACAACATTTGTTTTCTCCAGCTTGGTGAGCATTCGGGTTAATTGCAGCGTTCATTTGAACTATCGCGGGGTTTCCCCTGGAATTTTCAAATGCTCCAGCTGAAGAGAGCTCACGCAAGCGTCGTCCCAATTCATCAACAGAAATGGTGGTAATATTGGAGATTAGGTTGGAGAGATAGGGTTCCGTATAAAACGCTCTATTATTACGGTTCATAAAGTCTTTAGGGGTTTCGCCCCTAGCAGGCCGACTAATTGTTTCACCCATTTGGAACAGTCAACAAAAATCTCTCCGTTATTTTAAATGCAACCCTTTACAACAATTAGGAAATGTCCAAATAAAATGAAAATAAAAGAGACTGCAGTCTTAGAATAACTTTTTTTTTTTTTTGCCAAATTAAAAGAGAGAAAGAAAAAAGAACAAGAGATAAGAATAAGAGAGAAAAAAATCAGTATTATCCTTCAATCACCGACAAACAGCTGAGGATTTAAAATAGTGTTTTGAAAGAAGAAAAAAATCTTCCAAGCCCATCTATTTTCTTCCCACGCACAAAGACCGTGAGGATAATCATCTTCCCGTATTTAAATACGAGGTTAATCCAGTGAGAGCAACTTCTCTTCACTCTTCCCGTCTAAAAAAAACGAGGCTTGTCCACAAAAACAAAAATACGGCACGAATACAAGGTTCAATTTCCCAACAAACAGGTCAGAATTAATTAAAATAACTCTCTCACCTGTTTGTTGTGATCCCGGACGAACGCCCCCATTTTGATAGGTATCTATCAAACCCTGTCCTACTCGATGCCCTTCTCAGTGTATCTCGGTGATTCAAAGATAATATCTGCTCAGATCTGAGGGAAGGAAAATCTCCAATTTATTGAACAAAGAACTTCACATATATAGGCCCAAGTAAAGAGGCGTTATGGCTTTAACCAATGGAAAAGAATTACATCATATAGGTCTCATGGTATGTGAACGTGAGCCACGTGATATCAGTATAATGTATACAACACATCTGGTAATCATTATTTCCTCCCAGGCAAGCCTGGAACTCCTTCAGCTTCTTTCCAATGCATAGAATAGAGGCCGCTTCTCCATGCGGGCCCAAAGAGCCTTCTTATATTGAAAACACATGTTCAGGATAATGCTCAACAAAAAGAGAGAGAGAGAGAGAGAGAGAGAGAGCTAAGACATAGGAACAAAAGCCACACTTATATGAATGTGATGTAGATTAAAATAATGAGAATAATATGGGTGATTAACTAAAGAGTTAATGCTGAGATGTACATAAAAACCTATCACCTACCAACAGCTTACACAGAATGTCATAATGCTTTCAATAAAGCCCCATAAAACAACAAAAGCAGTCTGCTATGTACATTAAAAGACAATAATTGATTTAAGAAATACAACCTCTGTTGTAACTTTTTACCTACATAATCAGTCCACTCATTCAATTTCAGCTTATGGTCCAAAACTATGCCAAGGTATTTATAATGAGTTAATACTTGTATTTGTTCACCATGTATTAATGTAGGATGGGTTATATCCTGTTCTCTCCCTCTAAAATCAATAACCATCTCCTTAGTTTTGGAGGCATTCAAGAGGAGACTTGATTTCTCACACCAGTTTAAAAAGAAATCTAAAACAGGTCCATGCTCTTCCTCCCCATCATGTAGAAGGCTCACTAAAGCAGTATCATCTGCATACTTAATAATAAATCTGTTTTTAAAAGAACTAGAACAAGAATTTGTATATAAAATAAATAATAAGGGCGATAAGACACATCCCTGAGGAGATCCAACCAAAGTAATACTTTTTCCTGAAATTGACCCTCCTAACTTAACCTGCTGGATTCTACAACTGAGAAAGTCAATCACCCATGTAATCAACCTACTGTCTAATGAGAAATCTTTTTGTAGGGTCTCTGCTAATGTACTGGGGGAAATACAGTTAAAAGCTGATGAGAATCATATGAAATCATATGAGACCGCTTCAGCACTGGCTTCATGGTCGAGTCCCGAGGTGGGCGTGGCAGAGCGGTCAGTACCGGGTCCCAGTGACTCCTTACTGCCGCCAAACTTTCAGCCCGTGGTCTGACGCTTCATTTCTCAGGGCTGGGGTGTTCTTAGAACAAGTGTCCAGGCATGCTGTGCTCTTCACGGATGCCTCTTCCACGGGCTGAGGGGCCACGTACAACGGGCATGCAGTTTCAGGTCTGTGGACGGGACCTCAATTGCATTGGCATATCAATTGCCTCGAGTTGTTAGCAGTACACTTGGCACTGCGCTGCCTCAAGGGGCCGCTACATGGCAAGCATGTACTGGTCCGTACAGACAGCACTGCAGCCGTTGCGTACATCAACCATCAGGGTGGTCTACGCTCCCGTTGCATGTTCCAACTTGCCCGGGATGGAGTCAGAAGCATCTGAGGTCGCTTCGTGCCATTCACATCCAAGGTGTGCTCAACCGGACAGCAGACGAGCTCTCAAGGCAGCCGACACCACCGGGAGAGTGGCGACTCCATCCCCAGGCGGTCCAGCTAAAAGGACCTCTTCGGAGCCGCACAGGTAGACCTGTTTGCCTCTCCGGACTCGACCCATTGCCAGTGGTACTATTCCCTGACCAGGGGCACCCTCGGCATGGATGCACTGGTGCACAGCTGGCCTCGGGACCTATGCAAGTATGCGTTTCCCCCAGTGAGCATTCTTGCACAGACCCTGTGCAAGGTCAGGGAGGACCAGGAGTTGGTCTTGTTAGTTGCGCCCTACTGGCCCAACCGGACCTGGTTCCCCGATCTAACTCTCCTCGCGACAGCCCCTCCTTGGCCGATTCCCCTGAGGAGGGACCTTCTTTCTCAGAGATGGGGCACTCTATGGCACCCGCGTCCAGACCTCTGGAAACTCCATGTCTAGTCCCTGGACGGGACACGGAGGTTCTAGGTGGTCTACCACAGGCAGTGGTGGACACCATCTCTTCTGCTAGAGCCTCCTCTACGAGGCGCCTCTATGCTTTGAAGTGGAACCTGTTTGTTGAATGGTGCTCCCCGAAGGAGTTTGGTTAGTGTTGTGCTTTCTTTTCTGCAAGATGGGCTGGAGCGAAGGCTGTCTCCCTCCACCCTCAAAGTGTACGTCGCAGCAATAGCGGCGTATCACGACGCAGTAGACGGTAAGGGAAGTACAACCTAATCGTCAGGTTTCTCAGAGGTGCGAGGAGGCTAAATCCTCCTTGTCCAAACTCGATACCCTCAGAGCACTTCAGAACCCTCCTTTTGAGCCGTTGCAGTCTATAGAGCTTAAAATCCTGTCAATGAAGACAGTGCTCCTGGCGGCATTGGCCTCCATCAAGAGGGTAGGGGACCTGCATGCACTTTCGGTCAACAAATTATGTCCCGTCCGCGCTCTTTGCGCATATGTAGACCGGACTCAAAGCTTTCGGACCTTAGAGCAACTCTTCGTCTGTTACGGAGGCCAGCAGAAGGGAAAGGCTGTCTGCAAGCAGAGGTTAGCCCACTGGATAGTGGATGCTATCGTCTTGGCTTACCAGTGCAAGACGTGCCTTGCCTGTTCGGGTTGCGAGCACACTCAACAAGGAGTGTGGCTTCCTCCTGGGCGCTGGCTCAAGGCGCCTCGCTAACATATATATGTAGAACTGCAGGCTGGGCGACACCTAACACATTCACTGGATTGTATAGCCTCCGTGTAGAGCCGGTATCTTCCCGCATCCTCTCCCCCAGGGGCCAGTAGCACTAAGTGCCCGTTCTAAGTGTCGGTTTGCAACGCCACTCCCACCCTCTGGGCCAGGTCTGACGCCAGGCCTGCACCCGTATGCTGTGAAATGTGCATGTAGGCTGGGTTCCATATGTAGCGGTAACCCCATATGTGTATTCTTCCATGGTACCAGCTACCCTACTTGGCTACCCCCGTGTCTTTCCCTTGACAGAGCCCGCCCTCTATCGTCTCTGGGCGTGCCATATGTTGCACTACCCTGCCAGGTTAGTCCATATGTGTATTCCGCCACCAATCCTTCCTCTGAAGGACGTGGCCCAGCAGCGTACCATCTCCCGAGACGGGCATGCTTTCCCAGTGTTATCCAATAGACACACTGAGTGGGTCTTGCAGAAACAGCAGTGACTGACCTCCCTGCTTGGAGCCCTGACTTTCGTACCATCTAAGACGGTCCAGTGCGCTCATGCAGGACGCTGGAAGGGCCAGCATCCTGGCGTTTTGGTAGAGATCCCAATTCGTCGGTCAGTTCCAACGTACGTCGAACGTGACCGACTGAAAGGGAATGTCTCGGTTACGAGACTCGGTATGTAACCCTCGTTCCCTCAAGGAGTGAATGGAGACCCCATTCATGGAGAATCCCGTCACCAGGTGCTGTGCTTCCGCTAGGGGGCCGAGTCACTAGTTTGGCTCCTCAGCAGAAAAAAGCAATGATCAAGCATTCCACTTCCTTATTTATACCCGCACCGCGGGGTGGAGCGTGGAATGCGTGGATCACATGCCAATCTCCATTGGCTCGTTTTTAACACACTCAAAGTAGATTGGTCTCTGAAATCAGATCCCAATTCGTCGGTCAGTTCCGATGTACGTCTCCATTCCTTCCTTCAGGGAACGAGGGTTACATACGTAACCGAGACATTTTGAATGACTGGTTGCAAATGAAAGTAAAAGGCTGAACAATATTATACATTATTTTCTTAACTATACACATATCCAACCCATTTTTATCTACCGATTTGTTTCCTTTGCAATATCCCACAATTTTTAATATTTCGTTTTCGTTGGTTGGGCATAAAAAAAAATGAGTTTGAGCTCTTGTGGATAGAATTGATGTTTATGGATTTATTTTGTGGATGCACTATTTTATTTGCTAAATTATAACGAATTTTGACAAAATAATCAATAAACTCATTTACAATTTCATTAATATTTTTTTATAATTCTATTATCTTTAATAAAATGATTTGGATACTCCCCCTTATATTTTCTTTTATGTATTACACTGTTTAGAACTTTCCATGATCCTTGTATATTGTGTTTATGTTCTATCATTTATTTTGTATAGTATTATTTTTTACTGTTTCTAATTATATTTACCAATTTATTCTTATATTCTTTATATTTATTTTCATCATCTATTGTTATAGATTTCAAAAATGTTCTATACAATATATTTTTCTTCTTACATGCTTTTATAATGCCTTTAGTAAACCAAGGTTTCTGTATTTTATGATTGACTTTGATTACTTTAAGTGGACAGCATTTATCCTAAATTTTTAATATGAAAAATTTCTGGATAAGCCTCATTTGGGTTTTAATTTTTTGGGTCGAAGAAGTACTTCAAAACATTTTTCGGTGTAACGGCCATGGTTCAGCTCGTCTGCAATAATTTTTGCGGCGTCCATCTTCATTAAATTTTGATATCAGCTAGAGCCGACCAGAGCTGCATAATGAGTAGCCACGCTTCCCTTGGAGGGCGGGGGCAATAACGAAACAAATGCTGACGTATCCACACACAGACAATGACACACCCCTACTGCATGTTAGAATCTCCGAAAAACAAGCTGATTTCAACCGCAAAATGTAAATATATCAATACTGCTATCTCAAACACGGATAGGCTTCATCATGATCTCAACAAACAGATTCTGCAAAAAAGCGAAAATCACCAATTTGAAAAAAAAAAAAAAATGCTTCTTTTTCATTTTGCTCGAAAGTTGTGCTGCCGACTTATATACCTCATCCCAATTTTGCCTGCTCAGTTCCTCTTTAAATATTTCTATTGCTTCTGGTGTCCTGTGTCTCAAAATTCTGGAATCATATGTTGACCTAGAATTTACTTTAAATATATTTTGGAAAACTGCAAAAACAGGTAGATGGTCACTAATGTCGGTTATTAAAAGCCCTGCTTTCTACTTGATCCATTTTGTTGGTGAAAATATTATCTATTAATGTTGCTGATGATGCTGTTATCCTACTTGGTTTTACTTTTACTGGAAATAATGTAATATTATAGAAGGTGTTAATAAAATCCGTGGTCCCTTTATGTTCTCCCGAATTAAGCAGGTCAACATTAAAGTCCCCACAGACAATATAGGTCCTGTTTCCACTTTGCCTTTGATACAAGTCTGATATAAATTCATTGAAGGTTTGAAGTGGTGACCCAGGAGTCCTATACGTACAATTAACAGTTACATGTTTTCGTTTTTCAAGTTTAACTTCAACAGTCACATATTCTAAGACCTTATCAATTGTGTTCACTAGATTGCAGTGTAAAGTAGAATCCACATAAAAAGCAACTCAACCTCCTTTTTTGTCTTCCCTATTCATTACAAACAATTCATATCCATCTAGCTCTACATCTGATACCATATCCTTATCTAGCCATATTTCAGAAACAGCCACTATACTAAACTTTGGAAAACTATTAAAATAGTCTTTAATTTTAGCAACATTTTTCCATAGACTTCTACTATTGAAGTGTATTACAGATAAAGATATTTTCTTATTGACTTCACTATTAAATTGTTCTTCTGTGTAATACTGACAATTTGGTTCATTATAATTTCTGGGTCAATTTCTCTCTCAAATACCCGTTGGGTCTGATGAATTTTAAATTATTAAAATTATTCAAGTCAAATAATTTGTCGGATGTGTCAGATAAGTCTATGTTATCAGCTTCATGAATGCCTAAAATAGAAATTAGGTTTATATCATTTTCAGGGTCTGTATAACTCATTACTGATAATCAAACTTAATCCTTCCCCATCCTCCCAATCAAAATAATGAACATAAGAAAATAAATAAATAAATAAAATGTCTACAAGCAAAACATTTAAAATAAAAAACAAAACCAAGTAAATAAACATTATGCTGATAAATATCCAATACATTTAAGCTATATGATGAGATCCTTGATGAGATGATATAATTGATCCTTGGTCTTTAGGTCATTAAACAGACTATTTTTATATCCAAGTTTACAGGTCTGTCTTTTATTTAAATTTGTTTAGCAATGTCCCCATAATATTCATTTGAACTTTTCCAGATTGATGATTTCCTTTACCGTGATCACTCTTGCTTGGTGTTCCATTTATTCGAATCATCACACGGCCATTTCTACTCCACGTTGCTTGTATCTTGTTTTGCTTCCATAAACTCTGCGCTTGTCTCGCAATATCTTTGTTCTTTTTGGTAAGGTGTTGATTGATGTACACCCCAGTCCCTTTAAGCTTCCAGGCCTGTCGCAGTAATTCAACTTGTTTCTTCTGCTCACAAAACAAACTATTATTGCCACTGTTGCCTCTGGCTTGGCGTGCTCAGTTGAGGACACTACATTTTTCTAAATTTTTCAACTAAATATCCAAATAAATCTAATTATTAAACTAAATTAACCATATAAACTAAATTACTGATCTAATTACTGATCTAAAGCCCACACTGTCACTGTATGATAATTGAAATGAACTGATGACATCACCCTTTTCTCCAGAATGGCTATATGGCTGAATAAAATTATGTTGCATTATTTTCCTGTTTAACACTGTAAAGCTGCTTTGAAACAATCTGCATTGTTAAAAGCACTATATAAATAAGATTGACTTGACTATTATTGCTGGTTTGGCAGTGCGGTTCTTTCTAGGAAGTATGTGACAGGCAGATATTGTCAGGGTTGGTGAAGGGAAAGGAGCGAGGACTCAAAGATGCAGAGGAATGGGCTTTTTAATGATAATAATAAAACAAAAAAAACAAGACAAAACAAAACTACCCCGGAGGGGGAAAAACAAGACTTGACTCGAGCTTGGCTTGACTTGAAGGGAGCAGGGGAAACAGGAGGTACATACGACAACGATTCCGCACTGGACTGCAAACACAAGGAGATTAAATAGGGAACAAACAAAAGAGGGTAACGAGGGAAGACAGGTGTGGCAAATGAACCAATAATCAGGAAACAAGGTGGGCGGGGTTAGACAATGGACACGAGCACATGGCACAAAGAAACACTTAACAAGACATGTGCTCACACACCAAACATGACATGAACATGCAGCTAATGAGAACTCATCAGCTGCATGTTCACACAAAACATGACAACATGACGTAGCACGTAGCCAGTGAAAAACACCAACCACGTGCTACACAACATAAGACAAAACATAACATGAAAGCACACGGCCGATGTAAACATGAACCGTGTGCTGCACAGACAGAAGAGCACACGCTCACGTGACAAGACAAACACACTGAGCATGAATGTCCGAATCCCAACACAAAACTGAAACCCAAACTAGACTGAAGTGCTGGGATCCGAACACCACGCCCCGCACACAAAACACAAGGACAGAAGAGCACGCAGCTTGAGCATGCTCAAAGCTGTGCGCTCACACAAGACAAGACAAACAATACAGGAGTGTCAGGGCTCTGTCACAAACCAAGAGTAAACTAGACCGAAGTGACAGAACCCTGACAGATATATCCTCCATTTTAACGCTGATGCTCTTGCTTGCAAGGTATGTTACAATCTGCCGCTCGAGTGTTTGTAGCTTCTCCGCCGGTGCGTTCTCACCCTCATTCATTTCGCCGGTACTAGCCGTAGTAGCTCTCACATAAGTTTGATGTTTCGTTTCCAGTCCATTGAGGATTACTTCCTCGACCACGTGTATTGTTCATCAACTCTTCTCTCCAGTGTGCAGATAACCTTATCTTTCTCTTTCAGGATTTCCTTCAGCTCCTTGACTTCAATCAGCAGGCTTACTATTTGAGCTTGCTGTTCACCATGCTGTTCACCCACATTGGAAAGCTTTTCCGTTATGGATTCAAGCAATTTTTAATATCATCCAGCTCTTCCTCCACATAATTACTTGCTTTTATTGATGGGACATTTGAACCGAGGTGTCGGAGCTTGTGTCGAGAATAAATGGGCGTGCCAGATGAAGCCCCGATTCAAGGCTTGTGTTGTTAATGGAGAAATCACATGACCAATGACAAACGAGGCCTCGGTTTGTGTAAAATACGTCATCGGTTCGGTCTGAGTGTTGCTTCAGGTTTGAAACTCGCGCCACCTTGTGGTTGTTGTGGTGTTTCAGAGAAGTGTCAGGAGTAGTAGAAGTGTGAGTGTCAGAGAGTTATAGAGTTGTGTCATTGTCGTTATTTTGGTTCATATGTGTTAGGGCTATACATTATTAATTTATACTATTATACTACAGTATAGCCTACTACATTATTACTATTAGGTTAGATTTTTCTACTCGTTACTGAGTTTTTCTACTCTGCTTTTGTTAGCAGTATCTCTTATTCTAGCTAACGCGTTAAGGCGAGCTTAAATTCAGATTACTCACCATGTCGGTGTCCAAGGCCGCAGCGGAGAAAGAGGCCTCTTCGCGCTCGTGTCCGGCAGCTTGTGGATTCATGATTTCGAACAGGGATTCGCATCCGATGTGCATGGCGTGCATGGGTGTCAAGCATGCTCAGGCTGCGCTGGCAGATGTGGAGAGTTGTCGGCCAAGATCTTACAAAGAAGGCTTCGGGTGGCTGCATCTTCTAAATAGGATCCGGTTCTCTCTTCCGTCCCTCCTTCTACAAAGGTGATCCAATCCTCTTCCCCGCAGAATCTTTCTTCATGGGGGGAGATTATGGACGCAGAGTCACCTGAGTTTATGCCGCTTTTCAACCAGCAGCTACTTGCGGAAGGGCGACGAGGGGGAGGGAGACGAGGAGGAGGATGAGGAGATGCTAGCTCGCCTCCTCGGAGATGAGCCGGATGATGAGGAGGATGATACTATCCTGTCTGCAGCACAAGCGTCCAGGCCGTGAGTGCGGCAAGTGGCGACATGGCGACCTAGTGGAGGTTTGTAAGCATGCAGCAGCCAAGCTTGGCATCAATTGGCCCGTAACTCCTGGGGATCTGGGGGTTAAACATGACATGTATGATGGGAAAAGGTTCCCTGCTAGCCTTCCACCGGCGAAACAACTGCTTCCCGCTTTGCTGGCGTGTGTAGCAGAGATGAAGCGATCGTGGGACAAGCCCTTTTCTCACTGGAAGCGGTGCCTGTCAAGGGTTACTTGTCGCTCGATTTGAGTGAAATGGAAGGGCTAGGGCTCTCTAATCCTCCCACGGTCAAGCAGTCAGTGTCCCACCACCTGCATCCGAACAGGCGGACCACTCTCTCGTCTGCCAGTCCCTCCCTCCCGGGAAAAATGGAACGCTTCACCGCTTCCATGTATCAAAAAATATATAAATCCTCCGGACTGGCGGTGCGGGCACTTAACATCACTTCATTGTTGGCAGCCTATCAAGCCGAGTTGTTGGAGGAGCTGGGCACTCAGCTGGATGCCGGCAATCCAAACCCAGGTGTCTGGGAGGAGATCTGCAACATAACAGATCTCAATTTACTCACCTCACGTGGCGCGGTGCAAAGCTGCGGCCGTACCATGGTTCTTGCCGCTGCGGGCGAGAGGTCGCTATGGCTAAATCTCTCGAGCATCGGAGACAAAGAGAAATTAGATTCTCTTGATGCTCCAGTGGATTCTAGGAGACTGTTTGGCTCGGCCGTTGCGCCGATGAGACAGAGGTGCGACCTTCAGAAGAAGGAGGGCGAGGCGTTTGACATATGCCTGTCACGAAAAAGAACACAGTGTCCTCCTGTTCCCCCGCGTCCTATTCCTCCGACACAGGTTTTTGAATGCTTCCAGGTCCGCAAAACCCCAGAGCACGGAGCAGGCGGCTCGCCCCCCTGCTGCTTTAAACACTAAACCTTGGGGAAAGTATTCGCGCGATGGCTACGAAGTCTAAGTCCGCTAATCATTCCTACAAAAAGAGGAGGATACGCAAATTGCTAGGACGCAATCTCTGCATGGGAGGGACGGACAGCACCTAGGGTTCTCTGTGATGTCCCCTCCCGAGTCCACCATATCTGTTCCCCCACCCGCAAAGAAGCGGAGGATGTGGAGTTTGGGCGAGAAAATGGTTCTAAGTTGTGTTCAGGCCAGTTCAGCTTCCCCTCAACACACAATGTTCCCTCAAGTTCAAGTGCAAAACACTCAACCACCAGTATGTGGTCTGTTGGGTACAAGCACAAGTTCCCAAGTGTATTGTCACAAAACACTTCAGCCCCTGGGTTTAAGAAAAATGCAAAATTATCTGTCGCATCCAGGCTCACTGCCGAGGGCGCAGGGAAACAAAAACAAGATAACAGCAATAAACCACGAAATAAAGTGGTCTCTGAGCCACACAGAGCCTGGACATTTTTCTCTCGGCCCACTAGATTGTGCCATTACTCCATCTATGGATTCGGTTCAGCTGAACCCACTGGCTCTTTATCAGGAGGCTTGGAGAGGGAGTGTTCCGCGCACCAGTGGGTCCTTGCGATGGTAACCAAGGGTTACAGGCTTCAGTTCACCGTAAAACCACCCCCGTTCAACGGAGTCATAGCATCTGTAGCAAATGGGGATTCAGCTCGTGTGTTGGAAGCGGAAATATCCTCCCTCTTAGAGAAAAGAGCTATAAGACGGGTTCCAGAGGAGGAAACTCAGAAAGGCTATTACTACCGTTATTTTCTAATTCCAAAGAAAGACAGGGGTTTGCGCCCGATAATGGACCTACGTGCTCTAAACAAGCACTTGAGGAACACAAACACACACACACACACACACACACACACACACACACACACACACACACACACACACACACACACACACACACACACACACACACACAGGGGTGTTGTTTATGCTCAAACAGCAACATTACACATTAGCTAAAGTTAGAGAAGTGAAATTGTGTTTTACCACCCCTTTAAGAAGCGCTGCACTATTTACACTACGTCAACAGCATAAGGTTTTAATTCCATATATTCAGACTTTCATTCCATATATTCAGACATCCATTCCATATATTCAGACTTTCATTCCATATATTCAAGTTTCATTCCATATATTCAATACATTCAAGTTTCATTCTATATATTCAGATTTTCATTCAATATATTCAGATTTTCATTCTATATATTCAAGTTTCATTCCATATATTCAATACATTCAAGTTTCATTCCATATATTCACACACACACACACACACACACACACACACACACACACACACACACACACACACACACACACACACACACACACACACACACACACACACACAGGGGTGTTTTTGTGAAATGTGGGGACATTCCATAGGCGTAATGGTTTTTATACCGTACAAACCGTATTTTCTATTCCCCTACACTGCCCCTATCCCTAAACTTAACCCTCACAGGAGACTGTGCAGTTTACTTTCTGTGAAAAAAAACTAATTCTGTGTGGAAATATAAGCATTTTGAAAAGTGAGGACATGGGGAACGTCCTCATATTTCACCCTCTTTTTATAATACCTATGTCATACCCATGTCATTATACACATTTATACACATCAAAATTGCTTTATTGACATGAATTTAAATCATACAATATTGCCAATATATGGAATATATAAACATAAATAATAATACATACAGTATATGAACATAAATAATAATACATATATGAACATTAATTACAATACTATTAATGATAATAATAAACATAAACATAATAGAGGAAAATACTGTATTAAAAAATAACTTAAACTTAAATAAACAGTGTAACAAATTAGAACATTAAAAAAACACACACATTCACCTGCTGTCTCACAGGCTGTAGGGGTCTTTTTTCTGGGTTCTTTTCTTGGTTTGTAATGTAGCAATTCTGTGGGACTTGCTTTTAGGTGCATCCATAATTTGAGGGATCTTTTTTGCATATTAATAATCAATGGGAATCGGCCTAATTCTGCCCTACATTCATTATTGGGTGTTTTCCTTTGTAGTTTTAGAATCATTTTGCGGAATTCTGTGTGTAGGGCTTCTGTTGGGATGACTGTCCCATCTAGTGTAGCTCTGATCACTGAGTGAACCCCAACCCTCACTTCCATACAGTGATATGGGCTGAATCACACTAACAAATATTTTACACCAGATTAGAATCGGTAATTCAATATTTTGGAATTTCTTAATGGCATATAGAGCTCTTCGAGCTTTGTCTTTGAGAGCATTCACTGCCATACCAAAACTCCCCGATGCAGTGATGACCAGGCAGAGAAATAAGTGTACTGCATCGTGTGCTCTAGGGCGGTGCTGCCTAGACTGAACTGGTGTCTGTGTTCCTGACATCTGGGCTTTATCTGAAAGACCAGAATGTTAGTCTTTGTGAGGTTCACTGCCAGGGCCCAGTTCTGGCAGTAGTTCTCCACCAGGTCCAGGTGTTGCTGTAGTCCCTGTGCAGTGGGTGACAGCAGCACCAGGTCGTCTGCATACAGCAGGAGCTTGACATTTATGTGTGTGTGTATGTGTATATATATATATATATATATATATATATATATATATATATATATATATATATATATATATATATATATATATATATATATATATATATATATATATATATATATATTTACAAAAATATAACTTACAAAAATCGTATCTTTTTTACAGTGAAAAATTCATTCAGCATTCAGTGATTTGTTTTCTCTGTCATGTGTCTGTATAGCAGTAAATCCAGGAGTGTGTCCAAGCAGACGTTTTGAAGCAGCAATGTGTGACCGGATACGTTACCTAATGGCGCCGACGCCGTGTACCAATGACAGTGACTGTGCCAAGAATGAGAAATGCTGCCATAATGGATGTGGACTTCAGTGTATGGCTCCAGTTACAGGTATTATATTATATTATATTATATTATATTATATTATATTATATTATATTATATTAATTATATTATATTATATTATATTATATTATATTAATTATATTATATTATATTATATTATATTATATTATATTATATTATATTATATTATATTATATTATATTATATTATATTATATTTATTATATTATATTAATTAATTATATTATATTATGTTATATTATTAATGTTTGAGTCTGATTGGTTGATGAATGTTTTAAGGTGTGCAGTTATTTTCATGGAAACACACGACTAAAGTAGCTCCAGACAGGTCTTGACCGCATTATGTACATGTCCATATCACTTCACCAAATGATTCCAGTTATTTCAAAGGTCCTTACAGCCTACAACAGCAAAAGAAACAAAAACCCTTAATTCAGCATTCAGTGATATGTTTTCTCTGTCATGTGTCTGTATAACAGCAAAGCCAGGAGTGTGTCCAAGCAGACGTTATAAAGCAGCAATTTGTACCTGGATACATTTTGTGTCGTGTGCCGATGACAGTGACTGTCCCAAGAATGAGAAATGCTGCAGCACTGGATGTGGACATGAATGTATGCCTCCAGTTACAGGTATTATATTATATTGTATTGTATTATATTATATTATATTATATTATATTATATTATATTATATTATATTATATTATATTATATTATATTATATTAATTATATTATATTATATTATATTATATTATATTATATTATATTATATTATATTATATTGTATTGTATTGTATTGTATTGTATTGTATTGTATTATATTATATTATGATACAGGGCTTTTGAATGCTTGCATCTAAATGGTTGATGAACATTCTAAGGTGTGCAGTTATTTTTATGGAAATGCACGGCTAAAGTAGATCTAGGCAGGTCTTGACCACATTATGTACATGTCTATATCGCTTTGCCAAATGATTTTCGTTATTTCAAAAGGTCCTTACAGCCTACAACAGCAAAAGAAGAAAAATTCACAACAATTTCTTGTTTCTATATTTGTAATAATTATATTATATTAATTATATTATATTATATTATCAGAATCAGAATCAGAATCAGAAAGAGCTTTATTGCCAAGTGTGCTTGCACACACAAGGAATTTTTCTTGGTGCTGAAGCTTCCAGTGCACATATACAATACAAACACAACAAGAACATAGTAATACAAATTCTAAGAATAAAAATATGAAAATAGCATTAAAAAAATCAAGATAAAGTTATGGTCACAGTTATGTTTAGTCAGAATAAAAATGTACAGATTATAAACATATTTACAGTATGTGAGTAGTATGAATACATATAAATATAAATATCTCCTGAGTTTAGAAGATATTGCACTAAACAGTGGGAGTATTGCACTTACAGGCAAATGCCTTGGGGGCTGGGGGGGTTGGGGTGTGTATTTTAACTGTTCAAGAGGGAAATGGCCTGTGGGAAGAAACTTTTCCTATGCCTAGATGTTCTAGTGGCCAGTGATCGGAGTCGCCGTCCTGATGTTAACAGTTCAAACAGGCGGTGTCCAGGGTGAGTGGAGTCTGTGATGATTTTCCCTGTTCTCTTCCTCACTCTGGAAGAGTACAGGTCCTGGAGGGTTGGCAGGGAGGCACCAATAATCCTTTCTGCAATCCGGATTGTGAGTTGTAGTCTCCTGATGTCAGATTTGGTAGCTGAACCAAACCAGACAGTGATGGAAGTGCATAAACCAGACTCAATGACAGCCAAGTAGTACTGAATCAGCAGCTCCTGTTGAACTTCCTCAGCTGACAAAGGAAGTACAGTCCCACTTCAGGTCCTGAGAGATGGTAGTGCCCAGGAACCTGAATGACTCCACTGCTTCCACAGTGCTGTTCATGATGGTGAGTGGGGGGAGAGCTGGGCTGTTCCTCCTGAAGTCACTATCATCTCCACCGTTTTGAGCATGTTGAGCTCATGGTTGTTATAACTGCACCAGACAGCCAGCTGTTCAACCTCCAGTCTGTAAGCAGACTCATCACCATTTTGGATGAGGCAGATGACAGTGGTGTTGTCTGCCAATTTCAGGAGCTTCACAGAGGGGTCTTTAGAAGTGCAGTCATTGGTGTACAGGGAGAAGAGCAGTGTGGAGAGAACACACCCCTGGGGGGCGCCAGTGCTGGTAGTGAGAGTCCTGGATGTGAGTTTCCCCAGTCTCACGAGCTGTTGTCGGTCTGTCAGGAAGCTGAAGATCCACTGACAGATTGAGGATGGTATGGAGAGCTGGGTCAGTTTAGTTGAGAGAAGATCAGGCATGATGGTATTGAAGGCCAAACTGAAGTCCACAAATAAGATTCTTGCATAAGTCCCAGGTCTGTCGAGATGTTGCAGGATATAATGCAGTCCCATGTTGACTGCATCATCCACAGACCTGTTTGCTCTGTAGGCAAATTGAAGAGGATCCAGCAAGGGTCCAGTGACATCCTTCATGTGGGCCAGAACCAGTCTTTCAAACGACTTCATGACCACAGACGTGAGAGCGACAGGTCTGTAGTCATTAAGTCCAGTGATTTGGGGTTTTTTGGGGACGGGAATGATAGTGGAGCGTTTGAAGCAACAGGGAACTTCACACTGCTCCAATGATCTGTTGAAGATCTGCGTGAAGACTGGGGCCAGTTGGTCAGCGCAGGTTTTCAAACAGGCAGATGAAATGCCGTCTGGGCCTGAAGCTTTCCTAGTCTTCTATTTTTTGAAGACTCGGCTCACATCCTCCACACAGACCTTAAGCTCGGGTTGGATGACAGGAGGGGGGAGGAGAGGGGGTGCAGGAGGTGATGGTGAACGTGTGAATTGCAGATCAGAGCGGGTGTGTGGTGTGAGACTGGGCTTTTCAAACCTGCAGTAGAATGCATTCAGATCCTCAGCCAGTTGTTGATTCTCTACAGAACGGGGGGATGGTGACTTGTAGTTGGTAATGTTCCTCAAGCCTGTCCCAACTGAAGCCGGGTCGTTTGCTGAAAACTGGTTTCTCAGCTTTTCAGAGTACCTTCTTTTAGCAACTCTTATCTCCTTTGTCAGTTTGTTTCTGGCCTGGTTATACAAGACTTTGTCCCCACTTCTGTAAGCATCCTCTTTGGCATGACGGAGCTGTTTGAGTTTCCCAGTAAACCATGGTTTATCATTAGTGAATGATAAGAATGTCCTGGTAGGAATGCATGTATCCTCACAGAAACTGATGTATGATGTTACAGTATCTGTGAGCTCATCCAGATCAGTGGTAGCAGCTTCAAAAACAGTCCAATCAGTGCAATCGAAGCAGGCTTGTAAGTCCTGCTCTGTTTTATTAGTCCATCTTTTTACAGTCCTTATTACCGGTTTAGCGGATTTCAGTTTCTGCCTGTAGGTCGGTATAAGATGAACCACACAGTGATCAGAGAGCCCCAAAGCTGCCCGTGGGACGGAGTGATATGCATTCTTTATCGTTGTGTAACAGTGGTCCAGTATATTACTGTCTCTGGTGGGACATGTAACGTGCTGACTGTATTTTGGCAGTTCACGGGAGAGATTTGCTCTGTTAAAATCCCCAAGAATGATTAAAAGAGAGTCTGGATACCTTTGTTCAGTTTCAGCTATTTGATCAGCCAGCTGTTGTAGTGCCGCGTGTTGAAGAATTCTCTTCCTATAAGAATCATTTCTCAAAGGATTATTGTTTTCAGAAGAGGCTTTATTCACACCAACCAACACAACAAAGCCTGAGTGCCGTTTGCAACCGGCACCCCCTGCCACTTGGATTTTCTGTCATATATATACCATAGTTGTCGTCCTATTATGGTAACAACCTTCTAACACCTGGCTCACATATCACCACATTCCAAGTTATTTTTCTGTAGGACACAAATCTTCTGCTTGTCATTCTGAAGGACACTCACAGAGTCACACTTGAAATGTCAGCACACATTTGAACATAATAGTGTCTTTGCATTAGCCTTAAACTGCTAATTTTTAAATAATAAAATCTTCTACATTCCCCCCTCTGGGGCTTGTCTAAGCCCCACCTCACTAACCTTTTCCCAGATGTTTAGTTTCAGAATCCAGTTTTTTCAGTTATGCTACCTAATGACTTAAAATAAGTCACTCAGTTTCATTACCAATGATTAGATTATTCAACCACACTCCGGAGGAATATTAGAACCAATCATCTCCTTCCAGTTTTTGCTTTGTTCTCTTTTTCTGGAATGGAGTAAAATATTATAATTTCCCTAATTCCTATGTCTTATCATCAATACATTGTTATAAGCGTGAGCGTGCAATTTGTTCTGCCTTGTATGTGGTTGTCACAGTTATGTAGAATAGTCAAACATCAAACCATGCATTTACTATTAAAAGTTATTTTTTATATCATAGTCATCTTCTTCAACCCAAATACTTTGCGCATCGTAGAGGATCACCCTTTGGGGAGGGGTTAGGCTAGCACATACACCAAGGGTCTGGCTCATCATTCATCTTCTTCGTCCTCATTGGAGGTACTTGAATCAAATTCCAATGCTTGTAAAATCCAGTTAGATTTATCAGGCCAGTCCTTATTATCCATTAGGTTTTAATTGTTTGATGTTTTAGCACTTCCATATGCTTAACCGTGGTTTGGAAAACTTATGATCTTGCTAGAGGAAGTACACAACAGAATAATATTCCTCCTATTAATAATGCTATTCCTATGAATATTCCTATTTTAGTGAGCCATGCTCCCATTGCGCCAAACTTAAAATCCAACCAGTCAAACATTCGGCCTTCACTTCCAGGATTTGCCTTAACTTCTATTCTTAATTTTTTTTATTTTCAACATAGCTTCACTAAATTTTCCTCCTGGCACTGTATTATTTGGTATAAAAGTACAACACTGATCTCCAAACATAATACATACACCTCCTTTGTCTGCCAGTAACCAATCCAGGGCTTGCCTATTTTGCCATGTCATTCTACTTTTTTTCTTTTAGTTGTTCTCCTAGTGCGGCTAATGCATCATCAGTGTAATTAATACATTTTTGCTGATTATAGTAAATATAATTAATCTAATCTGTGTTTTTGTTTTGTGTAATCCATATAAAAATGGATTCAAACCCTGATTTAACTTCATCTCTTGCATTATATTCCTGAGGTATTCTTCTAGGTTGACTAATTTAATCTATTTTTATATTAGGGTCTGGTTAATAAGCTCTTTTGGTTCTATTTGTGTTTTGTATTGTAATTTGTTCTGGATCCCACTCTATTAAAGTAATTTCTTGAATTAATCGTACTCTAGCGCACACTCCTGTCCAATTTAGTGGCAAAGAAGCTAGAAGTTTTTTCCTCTCACAAGCCCAAAAGAAATCTGCTACTTCCATTGTCTGATCTTCATATACTTCTATTGACGGTAGTGCTATAGTTTGCGTTTTACGGTCTTCTTCATCTGGATTAATTTTTTCCCCATGGTTTATTCCTAGTGCTTGCGGTTCTGGAGCTCTTACAGGTATTTTTGTGTCTCAACCCTTTGCTTTATCTAAGTCCCAAATAGTAGTAGATTTTCCTTTAAATTTTCCCAATTTATGAGCTCCTTTAGGCTTATTAAAACACTTATACTTTTGATTATAATCTATACTGTACCATTTAGGGACTTCTATTTTTTCTTTTTCCAGTTTAATATTTGCATTCACATCCCAATATCTACAGCAATCTCCCCAATGTGGTCTATTAAATTTATCTTGAAGTTTAGAATTTCCCATAAAACCTAAACATTCTGCTTAGCAGTAAGGTCTAAAAAAGTCATTTGTGTGGCAATAGTGACTTTTAAATTCAGCACATTTAGCGTAATCATGCGTATTTGGAACAACTATTACCTTATTTAAGGGTGATTTAGAGCACATTAAGCAATTGCTCAAACATTTTTTCTTTTGCTGTAAATGATTCCCATTTATACCAATCATTATTTTGCACTGTTTCCCATAGCTCATTTTCTTCGCTATTTTTCTCAATTTCCTCATCCTTCGCATCTCTATGCTGTATTACTTTTTGTACTTCAATCAATTTTTGTTCGGCTGGTGTCATTGTTGGGCTATTATTAGGACTAACCGAGGCCTTTAAAGTCAATTGTAAGGAAGTCTGGGTGGTCTTGACAATAGTTTGATCCTGGAAGGAGGATTGGGTGCTGATGCTTATGGCTTGAGCTTGTAGTGTCAGATGCAGCAGATATGCGATCATCATCAGACACATCATTGGACTCAGTCTGTTATTTTGTCTGGTTTCAACATTTTGCACCCTTTCATCCATTTCTGGACTTGCTTCCTCGCTTTCTTTTTGCTGGCTTTCTCTAGGAACTCTTGTGCAGTGGTTCAAATGATACCAGGTGGTACTTCCTTCCACTTGGACTGCAGTTGGAGTAGCTGTCACCACTTTATAAGGTCCCTCTCTCCTGGGTTGATTCCACTTTCTCCTGAATACCCTCAGATACACCTGGTCACATGGGACAACTGGACAAGATGTTTCTGTCTCCTCACTGGGCTGCTTTCTTTTTTCCTGCAAATATATAGCTTTATGTATTGCAGTTAGTTTCCTCATATAAGATCTTAATTCCATTTCCAATTTTTCTAAAGGGGGTCCTTTGTAGGGACCTCTGCAATATGGTACAGGCATGGGTCGACCCGTAAGCATTTCATGCGGTGTTAAATGCGTGATTCTGTTAGTTTGCATGCGACAACTCATTAGTGCGAGTGGTAGCGCATCAACCCAGTTTAATTTAGTACTTTCACATATTTTGGTAATTTTGGCCTTGAGTACTAAATTAGTCCGTTCGACCACGCCCTGGCTCTAAAGCCTATAAATGCATATAAATGCTATAAAGTTGTATTCTAAGTTGCTGCAATACTTGTTTTACAGGTTTTTTTTATAAACACTGACCCGCTATTTGAACTTATTTCTGATGGTATTCCAAATCTAGGAATTACCTCTCTTTGTAGAAATTTGATTACTGTTCCTAAACCCTCATCTGCAGATGGTACTGCTTCTACCCATCTGCTAAATCGATCAATTACCACGAGCATATATCGTTTACCTTGTACTCACTTTATCATGTCCACATAATCCATTACCATATGCCTGAAAGGTCCTTCTGGCACTGGTATGTGGCCAATTGGTGTCGCTGTTCCCTTTCTAGCATCGTATTTGGCACATAATTCAAATGTGGACACAGAATTGTCTACCATTGCATATAAATATTGAGACCAATATCCTTGTTGTTTAATTTTTCGTTTTACTTTCCCCTTTGCACCGTGATCGAATCTATGCGCATCTGAAATGAGAATGTTTAAAAGTGCTGTTGGTGCAGCAATCTGTCCTTCATGTGAACGCCAAATATCTTTTTCATCTTTTTTGGCCCCCCTCTGATGCCACATAGAGTGTTCATAAGGGCCTGATTGCTGCTGTATTCGAACAATATATTCCAGTTGTAGTTGTGGTTCTATCAGAACTACTGGAGTAAGTATCGCCACTAAACATCCTGAGGCTTTTTTAGCCTCCAAATCCGCTACATTGTTACCTTTAATTACATATCATTTCCTTTTTTGTGAGCTTGACATTTGATGACTGCTAGCCTTTTTGGTAGCATCATCAGCAGCAGTTATCAATTGACATATTTGCTCAGAATGCTGGATGGGAGATCCATCAGACTTTTTGTGACACACACCATGAGCATATGCTGAATTTGTAAAAATGTTTGCAACTTGTCCCTTTGTAAGTTGACATGCAGCTGTGAGCGCTTTTAATTCTGCTAATTGAGCAGAGCAAGGTTGTGCACAATGTTGGGATACTACAGGCACAAATCCTTCGATGTCTTTTCATACTACTGAATATCCTGTATGATTTCCCAAGTGATCTTTAAAACTAGATCCATCTACAAAGTAAATGACTACTGCTTCAGAGATAGGTGTTGATTCAAGATCTGGTCGTAATCTTGTGAATGCCAGTGAATTGGCCACACAATCATGTTGCTCTCCTTCGTAATCCAAAGGAATCAATTCAGTTGGATTTACTGTATTGCATCGTTTAATGGTAACATCTGGGTACGTAAGAAATGATGAATATGCTAGAATGCGAGCTTGTGTTAAAACAAATTTTCCTTGCTCTACTAGTTCAACAATTTTATGATGTGCATAAATAGTTACTGGGTACCCCATAGTTATTCTATATAATCTGTATAAAGTTTTCCTCTCTCTCACTACCCTCATCGGTGGGGTGGCAGTGCCACTGGCAGGCCACCTACGCTCTTAGTGCACGAGGGTAGTTCTCAGCTGAGGTTGAGCTGCTCACAGTGACTGACTATATTTAAAGTAACAGCGCTGGCCCTCGGCCAGACAAGGTCCACCCTGGTCCAGAAACGCCATTGGCGACCCCTCAGTCTGCTCATCGCCATGGGCATCGGTCCCACGGATTTGACCTGGATTTGGTCAGGAGCTGCTCTTCCCCGGAGGAGGGCCAGGTGGAGAACCATTGGGAATTCTGTTCTGCCACTGGTGTTAAAAACAGTTCTTAGGAGCAGTTCCAATACCTCTGGGTCTCGGGAGTTCAGGAATGGCAGTGTTTGATGCTACAAAGCCTTGCCGCTCTCGTTCCCCTCCCCACAAGAGGGTGAGAATGGCAGTGTGCGACGCCGGGGAACCTCGCCACTCTAATTTCCCACTTCTCAGTAGTGCAAGGACGACAGTGTGTGACGCTATGCCTCGCCGCTCTTGTTCCCCGCTGAGGAAGGAGGTGAGGCAGGCCATGTGCGACGCCACAAAGCCTTGCCACACTCAGCCCCTCGTTCACTCAGGAGAGTGCGCTTGGCAGTGTACAATGCTTCCATGCATTGTCACCCTCTGGTGCCTCTCCAAATTGCCAGGAAGGGGCGCTGGCTGTGCTCAGGACGCACACAAGAGGCCTCCTCACACCCATGCACCCCTTAGCGGCAGCAGGTAAGTGTTGCACTGCACACTTCAGACCCCACTATCAGACTCGGCTATGCGATTCAGTTCACCTGGCGTCCCCCCAAGTTCAGGGGCATTCACTTCACCTCCGTATCGAAGGAGAACACCCCCGTGCTATGGGTGGAGATCGCAGTCCCACTGGCGAAGGACGCGATAGAGCCAGTCAGCAGAAACGCATCTTCAAGTGCATCCGTCCCCAAGATTGGTCTGCAGCGATCAACCTGAAGGACACGTACTTTCATGTCTCGATTCTCCCTCGACACAGACCATTCCTACGCTTTGCGTTCGAGGGACAGGCATATCAGTACAGTGTCTTACCCTTTGGACTGTCCCTGTCACCCCGTGTCTTCACGAAAGTCGCAGAGGTGACCATTGCTCCCATGAGAGAGCGTGGGGTTTGCATCCTCAACTATCTCGATGACTGGCTGATCTTTGCCCAGTCGCGAGAGCAGTTGTGTGGACACAGGGCAACACTGCGGCCGTTGCGTACGTCAACAAACAGGGTGGTCTATGCTCCCATCGCATGTCACAACTCACCCGCCATCTCCTCCTCTGGAGTCAGAAGCATCTGAGGTCGCTTCGTGCCATTCACATTCCGGGCCTGCTCAATTGTGAAGCCGACGAGCTCTTGTGACAGCCAGTGCTCCCGGGAGAGTAGATACTCCATCCACAGGTGGTCCAGCTGATCTGGAGTCGCTTCGGGGCCGCACAGGTAGACCTGTTTTCTGCCCGGGCACGACCCACTGCCAATTGTAGGCCTGTCACGACAACAAATTTTGCTGGATGATAAATTGGCCAAGAAATTGTTGCAATAAACAATAATATTGTCGTTCTGAGACCATTTTCATTTAAAATAACGATAATGGCATAATAATGCCTGTACACCTTTTCAAAGATCAATAAACTTTTATTTCTAAAGACTATTTAACACTGAAAACGGAAAGTATTTTAAATATCCACAATAAATTAACAAAACAACCAAAACAAAAAAACAATGGACTCTCAGTCTTGCACTTGAATAAACAGCTGGGAAAACTTCAATGGATGATTGTGTTTTAGGTAGTGCTGGGAATCGATTAAAAAAAACAACTTAATTAATTACAAACTTTTAATTTATGTGAACTTAAAACAATCTTTACATAACCCCATTATAATAAATGTTATTTTTACCTGTGCCTTTCCTATTAGACATATACAGAAATGTAATAGTTATCAAACACCTTTCTTAACTGCATAAATAATAAGGGCCGGGGCCACCCCTGGGACTCCCGTATGTTGTACTGCCCAAGGCCAGTCCATACGTGTATTTTCCACATGATAACTCCCTACGGGCATGATGTGGCTTTCACAGCACCCCCCTGGGCACGCTTGCTTTCCCAGCGTTATCCAATACTCTGCTGAGTGGGTCTTGCGGAACAGCAGCAGTGACTCTCTGTGGCGAGCAGCGAGGCCGAGGGACCGTGAGGGCGGGACGAGGAGGAGCTCATCAGGGAGGATGAGCGCCGGATGAGCGCCAGCTGCGCGCCGCAGCGATCTCTGCTCTCGTGGAGGAGTGAGGGAGTATAAAGGAGGAGCGACGACAGTGAGGGACGAGAGAAAATCCAGGCCTGGTCCTCGCTCGTCCCTCACTGTCGTCCCTCACACGTCCCTTTATACTCCCTCACTCCTCCGCGAGAGCCGAGATGGCTGCGGCGCGCAGCTGGCGCTCATCCTCCCTGATGAGCGCCGCCTCGTCCCGCCCTCACGGTCCCTCGGCCTCGCTGCTCGCCACACTCTCCCTGTGTGAGTTTCCCGCCCTGAACAGACGGGGTCTGAGGGGCTCTTCGCTGGGCGCTGGAAGTGGTGGTAACTGTGGCGTTTTCCAAAGGGATCCCAATTCGTCTGTGACGTCCGACGTACGCCTCCATTCCCTCCTTCAGGGAATGAGGGTTACCATACGTAACCGAGACGTTATTTCTTGTAAAATATATTTGTAATTATATTATATTATGTTACATTATATTATATTATATTGCTGTTGAATGCTTGAATCTGATCAAAACTCATGACAAATAACATTTTTTTTACAGTGAAAAATTAATTCAGCATTCAGTGATATGTTTTTTCTGTCATGTGTCTGTATAGCAGAAATTCCAGGACTGTGTCCAAACAGACGTTATACAGCAGAAAAGTGTACCCGGATAAGTTTTGAGTCATGTGCCGATGACAGTGATTGTGCCAGCAATGAGAAATGCTGCAGCAATGGATGTGGACTTCAGTGTATGGCTCCAGTTACAGGTATTTATTATATTATATTAATTATATTAAATTATATTATATTATATTATATTATATTATATTATATTATATTATATTATATTATATTATATTATATTATATTATATTTTGGTCAAAACCCATGACATACAAAACATAACCTTTTAAAGTAGAAAGACTGAAATAGTTATTTCTTGTAAAACGTATTCCAATAACATACAGGTACAACTTACAAACAATCTTTTTTTTACAATGATAAAGACATTCAGCATTCAGTGATATGTTTTTTTCTATCATGTTTCTGTACAGCAGTAAATCCAGGAGTGTGTCCAAGCAGACGTTATCCAGCAGAAAAGTGTACCCGGATACGTTTTGTGTCGTGTGCCGATGACAGTGACTGTGCCAACAATGATAAATGCTGCAGCAATGGATGTGGACTTCAGTGTATGGCTCCAGTTACAGGTATTTATTATATTATATTATATTATATTATATTATATTATATTATATTATATTATATTATATTATATTATATTATATTATATTATATTATATTATATTATATTATATTAATTATATTATATTATTATATTGTTCTTTCAATCGATTAAAAAAATGAATTAATAGCACATTTTTCTGTAATTAATTGTGATTAATCGCACCTAACATTGAAGTTCTTTATATATTATTATATTGTAATGATTTCACATTTAATATCCAAATTAATGTAGAAACACCATAAAGACAGGAGCTGATATTTTAAATATTTGTTTAATGGCATGTTTTAAAGGGGCTATATGCGTTTTTCTGAAATTTAAACTCACGACTGACACCTGTGGCCAAAAAACAGAACTGCTCTTATTTTCTGCTCGCTCTCGCAGCGGTGGTGACGTCACATCCGCAGACAGCGCGGGAAAAAACGACCCGCCAGAAAATAGGAAAAATAGGATACAGGCTTATAGGTGCACCCACTGTGAGCGGACAAGGTGTCAGTATGCTCATCAGGAGATGTTTGACTCATAAATGGTAAAATAAAAAGGCTATTGTTACGTTTATTTTGGGGAAAAAGTTGCATATAGCCCCTTTAATGAAAGAAGGCCATGTATAATCGATAGCAATACCACTACTGATGTCTCCATGAATCTTTTTCTTTTTCTTGAAGGGGTCATGAACTAGATTTTTACAATTATTTTGTAATGTTTCCTCGGGTGCACTTATATGTTAGTATGGTTTTTACATCAAAAATGGTAATTTCTGTCAGGACCACTATCGTCAAAGATGATTAGCACATTAGCATATATTAGCATATAGCATATACTATTTGTCATATAGTTTGGATTGCCGGTATGGTTCTTTTCTGGACAAGAACTCCCTGTTCATCCATGCAGCCTAGCATGGATAAGAGGCAGATAGAGCAGCAATAACCCCTCTTAGGGTAAGCAGAACGGAACCAGCATAATGTATTGCAGATATCATTCATGTTTAAATGTACAAAATATTCAGGAATTTAGTCTGTTTCGAGGGAAATCAGAATACCAAATCCTGACTGACAAGAGGAGGAGCTGGGGGTGGAGGAGGGTAAATGAGCTCTGGAGAAACGCGATAGCAGCTGATAGTACTGAGGAGCTATATATATATATATATATATGTATCTGGTGATAGACATTGTATCTCTATAGTTAGACATGATCAGGTGACGTACAGCTGATGCGAGTTGACTAACGTGACCTGCCAGAACTGACACTATGCTTGATTTCTGTCAGGACCACTTTCGTCAAAGATGATTAGTACATTAGCATATATTAGCATATAGCATATACTATTTAGCATATAGTTCTGGGCAAGAACTCCCTGTGCATCCATGCAGCCTAGCATGGATAAGAGCAGGGAGAACAGCAATAACCCCCCCAAAACAAAACCAATGCCGACATCCCCCAAAACATGACTGATGTGAAAATCTGAACCAAAATTAAATTAAATTAATTAATAATATCTACTGGGGGAAGCATACACCCCGGCGGCACCAAAATTGCAAAAGCATGTTATTGTAACCAAATTTAAATCATTAAATAATATCTATTGAGGGAAGCGTACACCCCAGCGGCAACAAAATTGCAAAAGTATGTTATTGTAACCAAATTTAAATAATTGAATAACATCTATTGGGGGAAGCATACACCCCAATGGCAGCAAAATTAGCAACAAGCATGTTGCTGTAACCAAAATTAAATCATTGAATAATATCTATTGGGGGAAGCGTACACCCCAGCGGCAGCAAAATTGCAAAAGTATGTTATTGTAACCAAATTTAAATAATTGAATAACATCTATTGGGGGAAGCATACACCCCAATGGCAGCAAAATTAGCAACAAGCATGTTGCTGTAACCAAAATTAAATCATTGAATAATATCTATTGGGGGAAGCGTACACCCCAGCGGCAGCAAAATTGCAAAAGTATGTTATTGTAACCAAATTTAAATAATTGAATAATATCTATTAGGGGAAGCATACTAGGCTTGCTACGATAGTCTGTGTTTCCGGTGTTACCGGTGTTCAGACTCAACACCAGTTACATCACTTACCCACCGTGGCACCGCCCCACCGTCGTTTAGATTTTTTGTGGTAATAAAATAATTTAGTTCAGTTAGATAACAGACAATACAAATAAAAACTGAACGTGTCTGCTTAATAAAGCATGATCCGACCATGAGTCTCAATCACGAGAATGAGGAGCTGACTGAGATGATCGCGGAAGATTTGGTTCCAAAGCGAAACGTAAAAGCGCCTATTTAAGGGAGTTTGCCATTTGTTTTGTTGTTGTGTTTTTAATTAAAAATAATAGACTAATGAACCCACAATTCAAACAACCCGCCACCGAATTGGCGCTAATTCAAAACCGAAAGTAAAATGTGTATGGCCGAACCGAGCATGCATTGTTAACTTTCGTCTGGCTCCGCTGACTGCGTGCGCGCCTCGTCCGCTTGGCACTCTGCGATGATGTTATTTTTGCTGCGCGCACCCTCGCGCTCATGCAGACGCGTCAAGTATAAACAAGGCTTTACGGAGGAACTGTCATTCATTCATGGCGTGCGTCTCAATCATAGACTGATCAATGCCTGATCAGTGCCCTGAACTAGGGAGCTGATTGAGACGCACCTGTTATGTATGTAAATACGACTCTTACTTGTGCTAGCTTTAATTCTTTATTGTGTTCGCCAACCCGCCTCACATTTCCATTTTTCATGTCGTAAAACATTCAACGTTTACGTCAATTCCCGTCCCCCAACCCTTAAAGTAACTGGCATTCATTCTATCTTATTAATGTAACAAACACATTACTTTAACTAAACATCAGGTTATTAGACTAATTAAGCATGCAACAGCACCCATGGCCTCAAAAAGCGCGCATTTACGGACGAACTGTCATTCATCCATGGCCTCATACAGAGCGCATTTACAGACGAGCTGGCATTCATGGTGTGTGCGCACTGGCGCGTTTTCAGTTCAGTTTTCAGTTGCGTTATGAATGCCCGAGCAGTTGTGTGCATGTTACTTTCAGTTAGAATAGATAGAATTAGTGATTTAAAAGCCCCTGTCGGTGATAGAATTAGTGATTTAAAAGCCTCGGTCTGTGATACCGGTATTACCGGTGTTGTCACACATTGATTAACCGGTGGGAAAATTTCCTCACCATCACATCCCTAAAGCATACACCCCTAGCGACAGCAAATTTGCAACAAGCATGTTGCTGTAACCAAATTGAAATCATTGAATAATATCTATTGGGGGAAGCATACACCCCTAATGTCAGCAAATTAGCAACAAGTATGTTGCTGTAACCTAATTTAAATTAATTGAATAGTATCTGTTAGGGGAAACATACACCCCTAGCGGCAACAAATTTGCCACAAGCATGTTGCTATAACCACATTTAAATCATTGAATAATATCTATTGATTTATTGACACGTAAACAGAAATATACAATTTTGAGGAAAATAATATCTGACTGTACATTCATCTTTACATATCAGAAATCACTGGTCACTGGTGATTTTGTTTAGACACGGACACATAATCAATACATATTAGAGGTGTAACGGTACACAAAACTGATGTTTCGGTACATACATCGGTTTTGAAGTCACGGTTCGGTATGGGTTTGGTACAGCAGGGGAGAGAAAACTAAATATAAAATAGCTTTTTATTAATTTTTTATTAAACTACTTTATGACATTTTAAAATAGAAAGACTGAAATGGTTAATTCCTGTAAAAAATATTTGTAATAATAATATATTATATTATATTATTTTTATATTGCTGTTGAATGCTTGAATCTGAATGCTTGAATAATTTATTGTAAAAACGTATTCCAATAACATAAAGGTACAACTTCCTTTTTTTTTTTTTTTTTTTTACAGTGAAAAATTTATTCAGCATTCAGTGATATGTTTTCTCTGTCATGCGTCTGTACAACAGTAAATCCAGGAGTGTGTCCAAGCAGACGTTATACAGCAGGAGAGTGTACCCGGATAAGTTTTGAGTCATGTGCCGATGACAGTGATTGTGCCAGCAATGAGAAATGCTGCAGCAATGGATGTGGACTTCAGTGTATGGCTCCAGTTACAGGTATTATTATATTAATTATATTATATTTATTATATTATATTATATTATATTATTAGATTAGATTAGATTAGATTAGATTAGATTAGATTAGATTAGATTAGTGTGTGATGGTGGTCCAGTGGGTTAAACCATGGAACTGATACGCAGAAGATTGCTGGTTCGATCCCAGCGGTTACCAAGTGTGTCCTTGAGCAAGGCACTTTACTCCACGTTGCTCCAGGGGGATTGTCCCTGTAATAAGAGCACTGTAAGTCGCTTTGGATAAAAGCGTCTGCCAAATGTAAATTATATTATATTGTTCTTACAATAAAATTAATAGCACATTTTTAGGTAATTAATCGTGATTAATCACACCTATCATTAAAGTTCTTTATATATTATTATATTATTATGATTTCACATTTAATATCCAAATTAATTTAGAAACACCATAAAGACAGGAGCTGATATTTTAAATATTTGTTTAATGGCATGTTTTAATGAAAGAAGGCCATGTATCACGATAGCAATACCACTACTGATGTCTCCATGATTTTTTTTTTCTCTTGAAGGGGTCATGAACTGGATTTTAAAAATTATTTTGTAATGTTTCCTCGGGTGCACTTATATGTTAGTATGGTTTTTACATCAAAAATGGTAATTTCTGTCAGGACCACTATCGTCAAAGATGATTAGCACATTAGCATATTATAGCATATAGCATATACTATTTATCATATAGTTTGGATTGCCGGTATGGTTCTGTTCTGGACAAGAACTGCCTGTTCATCCATGCAGCCTAGCATGGATAAGAGGCAGATAGAGCAGCAATAACCCCTCTTAGGGTAAGCAGAACGGAACCAGCATAATGTATTGCAGATATCATTCATGTTTAAATGTACAAAATATTCAGGAATTTAGTCTGTTTCGAGGGAAATCAGAATACCAAATCCTGACTGACAAGAGGAGGAGCTGGGGGTGTGTTATGTATGTAAATACGACTCTTACTTGTGCTAGCTTTAATTCTTTATTGTGTTCGCCAATCCGTCTCACATTTCGAACAGTCGTAAAACATTCAACGTTTACGTCAATTCCCGTCCCCTAACCCTTAAAGTAACCAGCATTCATTTTATCTTATTAATGTAACAAACACATTACTTTAACTAAACATCAGGTAATTAGACTAATTAAGCATGCAACATTTCCCCTCCCCTCCCAGTGAGCTAAGTGTGAAAAGACGTTAAGTAATCATGAAAGCGTGCAGGCCGAGTGTGCAGTCTGGTAGGTCTGCCTTGCGGTGCTGCTGATAGTGGCAGGGTTGTTTCTTGCGGAGCCACCGGATGCTGTGCTGGGGCCAGGGGGCACAAAGAACTCAGTAGAGAGCAGGGGAGTGCAGCGTCACGGGTATGATCCACACCAGAAGGGCACAGTACTTTCCTAAGCAGACTGGCATGCCAACGAGAACAATCAGAGAGCTGGAATGTAACTGGACCTAACTGCTTCTGTACCTGTTGTGGCTGCGACCAGAAAGTGTGGAGCTTGTTTTTCCGGTGTGTCCGCTGAACACGCACCCAGTCCAGCGGGGAGATTCTGGGAATCTGGGCCTTTTTCCTGGCATTATATCTGTGCTGTGCTTTGAGCTGTTGTCCGCGCACCCTGGCTTCCACCCCAGGGTTTCCATCGTAAGAAGTAGGGGGGCAAAGTCTGTGTAGTGGTAACTCCAGCTCCCGTCCCAGCATCAGTTTTGCTGGTGACACCCCAGTGGTGGCATGCTGAGCTGCTCTGTAGTGTAGAAGAGTCTGCAATAAAGCCTCATTGAAAGAGCAGCCTTCAGCTAAGTGTGTTCTCAGACCATTTTTCAACGACTGATTAAATCTCTCTACGCCCCCATTTGACTGTGGATGATAGTAAGCTGTTTGTATGTGTTTGATCCCTTTGCTTCGGATGTAACTGGTAAACTCAGCAGACACTAGTTGAGGGCCATTGTCTGTCGTCAAGGACCTCGGCAGACCCCAGCGGGAAAAAAGGGACTCCAGGAAGTCAATGATGGAACGGGATGTGACAGAGCCCACAGCTGCAGCTTCTGGCCACTTTGAGTGTAGATCATAAGCTACTATGAGGAAACGCAAATGATGGGGCACATCATGGAGTTCGCCGCAGATATCTAATTGAATATGGTCCCAAGGTTGAGTTGGCCAAGGCAAGCACCCCAGTGGCGGCGGGGGTGGCGGGCCAGTTTTACCGCTCACAAGGCATGGAGTACAGTCCCGAACGAGCTGTTCAATGTCCTTGTCCAACCCTGGCCACCATACAAGATCCCTAGATGCCAAGATGGCCCTCATGCGCCATGGCCAGCACCCGTCCTCTGAGCTTAGCAGGGATAATGACACAGTGTCCACGGGCCAAGCATGTATCATTCCAGCATGACAATTCATGTTTCACTCTGGCATAAGGCTGGATATCGGTTGTGACTTGGGCTGGCCAGCCATTTAGGACATACTCACGGACAGCGGAGAGGGTGGAATCAGCCGATGACTCCTCTGTGAGTTCCTCCAAGGACACGAAAGCCATGAGGGGTGCATGCACCAGTTGGATAAGATCCTTGTCCTCAACCCCATGACAGGAAGCAATGGATGATGACACCGAACGGGACAGCAAATCGGCTACTACATTATCTCTCCCTGATGTGTACTGTATTGTAAAGTCATACTGCTGGAGACGGGCAGTCCAGCGGTACATGCGCAAGGGTTTGTGACCAGAACCAGAAGGAGACATAAGTGCAGTGAGGGCTTGGTGGTCGGTTCGAAGGGTGAATTTTCGGCCATAAAGGTAGGCATGCCAGCGCTCGCAGGCCCATACACAAGCCAGAGCCTCCCTCTCACCGACCGAGTACTTTTGTTCAGTCTGATTAAATGCCCGAGAAGCAAAAGCCACAGGCCGTTCGATGCCGTTCTGGAGTTGTGAAAGAACCGCACCAGTGGCAGTTGCTGAAGCATCACAAGTGACTAGTGTGGGGCAGTCAAAGCTGAAATGGGCTAAAACAGGGGGGCTCGTCAACAGTTTCTTGAGTGTGCACACAGCATCCGAACAGGCCGAAGACCAGGTCCAAGGAGCATCTTTTTTTAGCAACTGGAGGAGTGGGTACGTAATAGTGGAATACTGAGGCAGGAAGCACATATAGTAAGTTGTCATCCCCAGAAACGATGCGACTTGTGCTGCGGACGAAGGCTCTGGCACCTGATGTATAGCTTCAATATTGGAGTGTAATGGCGACAGGCCCTCGGCTGAGACATGAAAGCCAATGAAGTCAACCTCTGGTACCGCAAATAAGCATTTCTCTGCATTAAGTGTCAGATTATGTTGACTGAGGGCAGAAAAAGTGTCCCTTAGACGCTGTTCATGAATCACTGCATTCGGGGCATGGACAATGATGTCATCAAGGTAGATGGCAATGCCAGGGACACCGGCCAGGATGGTGGACATGATTTTTTGGAAGCAGCTAGGGGCCGAACTGAGTCCAAAAGGCATCCTTGTGTAACGGAATACGCCAACATGTGTAACGAATGCAGTAAGATTCCTGCTGTCCGGGTGAAGGGGGACCTGAAGATAACCTTGGCGTAGGTCAAGTTTGGAAAAAATAGTTGAACCGTGAAAGTGTGTAGTCAGTTCTTCGATTGTCGGCAGAGGGTAGCGATCTGGGATTACAGCTTTATTAACGGATCTTAAATCCACACAAACTCTCAGGCCGCCAGATTTTTTCTTAGCCACTGTCAAATTGGATACCCATGGGGAGGCGTCGACAGGTTCGATGATGCCCTCTGCTTGCAGTTTTTTTAGTTCTGCCGTGACGTCCTCACGCAATGCCAGCGGAATGCGGCGGAGCGGCTGAATTACTGGTTTCACTGTGGGATCCAAGAGAGGCTGGTGTGGGAAAGCAGATAAGCACCCAAGGCCTTCGAACAGTGTTGGCCATTCTAGTTGCCAGGGACAGCTGACAGTCAGAATTTGAGCCCCCTTGTTGTCCAGCAGAGAAAAATCCAGGCTCATAAACAGGTCCAGTCCGAGGATGTTGCTGCCATGACGCGTAATGTGAAATGGGAAGTTGGACAGAGCCTTATTGCCATACTGGACAGACGCATGTATAAGACCAATGGCCTCGATTTCAGAACTGCCGTATCCAAACAAATTCAGGGAGGGCGGCTGAAGGGGCAAGTGTGGCAGGAAACTTTCGTAAGTGGCCTTATTAAGTAACGAGACTTTAGCCCCTGTGTCCAGTAGCAGGGGAACACAAGTGTCCGCTATATTAACAGCGCATGTGGAGAACCCTGCTGACTTAGTGTTGATTGAATGGATAATAGCAGGTGCTGTAGCGTTAGCACGGGAGTTTCGTTGTGTTGGGGCTTGAACTGGAGCTGACCGACACCATTTTGCAAAGTGGTTCAGCTTCTGACAGCGTCGACATGTTTGTCCCCGTGCTGGACAGTCCAGAGCGCGTGAGGAGTGTCTAGTGGAGCCACAATTTCCGCATCTGCGCTGAACTTGAGCATATTGTATGTTTGAACAAGGAGATATATCTGCCTCTGCCCCGTGGACTTGTGTACATTCTTGTATCATGTCCCCACTACTCACACTTGAGTCATGTGCCATGTTCAATTTAGCAGCGCACTGAGAAGCAGACTCGACTTGAGAGGCCAGAATTACAGCTTTATCTAAAGTGAGATCATCGTCTTCCAACAGCAGCCACTCCCGAACTAGCGTATTGTTTGTCTTTTCAATTAACTGATCTCGTATCATCTCGTCTGATAAACTACCAAAACAGCACGATTTTGCCAGCCCTCTTAAGTCAGCGACATATTGCGCAATCGACTCACCAGCGCGTTGTCTGCGCTGTCGAAACTGCAGCCGTTTCAGCAGGAGACTCTGTTTTTTTTCAAAGTGTCGGTCTAACAATGTCATCGCAGCAGCGTAATCATCCGCGTCTCCGAGTGTGCGAAACACACGCTGTCCTTCGGCTCCGAGACAGTGCAGGAGTATGGCCATTTTCCGCTTCGTCGGGACAGCATCGAGACCCATTGCTAACAGGTACGTTTCAAAGGACGTTTTCCATTGTTCCCATGGGACTGTAGGCTCGCCGGGATGGGGCAAAAAAGGGCTCGGTGGAGATAATGACAGCATGGGAAAATCATCTGCCATCCTCGTCGCCAAATGTTATGTATGTAAATACGACTCTTACTTGTGCTAGCTTTAATTCTTTATTGTGTTCGCCAATCCGTCTCACATTTCGAACAGTCGTAAAACATTCAACGTTTACGTCAATTCCCGTCCCCTAACTCTTAAAGCAGCACTAGGTAACTTTTCAACCTTCATAATATATTTTCAAGACTTTTGTGATGATACATCGACTTACAATAGGTTGAATGGCTCGTCTGCCATAGCCTGACGGGGTCTGTGTCGTTTTTAATCGAACTTTTAAACTTCAGGTTTCGGGTAGTAACCCGAGAAAAAAAAGAACTACAAAATTCGACTGCTTTACGGCATATACGTCACTTCCACCATCACCCCCACTTCCTTAAATTCGGACGTGCGAGGGTAAGCCTATGTGTAAACGGCGTGTACAAGTTTGGTAGGGGCTACATTCTCGCAAGAAAATACATAAGACGTACAAAATCATATTTTAGGATACTGTAACGCGTGTGTCCGGGTGAAACATACGGATAGCTCCTCAACGCAACTGGAGTCGATGCAAACACGGAGGCGATTGACATCAAATAGCCCGCACTTTATTCCCCGCAGAACCCCCACAAGAGTCCGGCACAAACTCCACTTCCGTCCACAGCATTACCCAACAAAACAAAAATAAATGAATGTTTGCAACAGAAGACAGAAAATAATCCGCACACATGGGAGCTCGAGGCGCAGTGTTCACACACACACACACACACACACACACACACACACAGAACGCGCTCCAACCGGGGCGAACGCTCTTAAAGGGGCCAACCTATTTTCCTACTCGTTACAATACCTAACATGTCTGTGATATTTGTTTATTTGTCTTGCCTCAAGCTATAATGCAAATCGACTTTTCAAATGTGAAGATTCATCTATGGTAGCTTGATATTATATTGACGATATATGGTTATTACCTACCACTCAAACATTGAATTGAAGTATCATATAGATTCTGTAAAACGGTAAACAATAGACTAGACTACTATAATGACGCTGGCTTGTAAACGTGAGCATTGCGATCATTTGGCGTTTGAAAAAAAAATAAAACCCATGAAATGATATTCATATGACATGCTGAAACATATGCCACTGTACCTGGGATGAAGACATTTCAAGCAGAACACCTGCATGTGAACTCCTCCTGCAGTGTTCAGGGCTATCATAGTTGTCATGTCAACAAATGCACGTGCTATATGCATCCCCTAATGTAGGATGACAGAGTTTACGACAGTAGTAGAGGACAATACTGTTTCCCAACTGTAGGGGGAGCCCGAGAGCAAAAGTTACCTAGTGCTGCTTTAAAGTAACCAGCATTCATTTTATCTTATTAATGTAACAAACACATTACTTTAACTAAACATCAGGTTATTAGACTAATTAAGCTTGCAACAGGGTGGAGGAAGGTAAATGAGCTCTGGAGAAACGCTATAGCATCTGATAGTACTGAGGAGCTATATATATATATATATATGTATCTGGTGATAGACATCGTATCTCTATAGGTAGACATGATCAGGTGACGTACAGCTGATGCGAGTTGACTAACGTGACCTGCCAGAACTGACACTATGCTTGATTTCTGTCAGGACCACTATCGTCAAAGATGATTAGCACATTAGCATATATTAGCATATAGCATATACTATTTAGCATATAGTTTGGATTGCCGGTATGGTTCTGTTCTGGGCAAGAACTCCCTGTTCATCCATGCAGCCTAACCCCCCCAAAACAAAACCAATGCCGACATCCCCCAAAACACGACTGATGCGAAAATCTGAACCAAAATTAAATTAATTGAATAATATCTATTGGGGGAAGCATACACCTCGGCGGCACCAAAATTGCAAAAGCATGTTATTGTAACCAAATTTAAATCATTGAATAATATCTATTGGGGGAAGCGTACACCCCAGCGGCAGCAAAATTGCAAAAGTATGTTATTGTAACCAAATTTAAATAATTGAATAATATCTATTAGGGGAAGCATACTAGGCTTGCTACGATAGTCTGTGTTTCCGGTGTTACCGGTGTTCAGACTCAACACCAGTTACATCACTTGCCCACCGTGGCACCGCCCCACCGTCGTTTAGATTTGTATGTAGTAATAAAATAATTTAGTTAAGTTAGAGAACAGACAATACAAATAAAAACTGAACGTGTCTGCTTAATAAAGCATGATCCGACCATGAGTCTCAATCACGAGAATGAGGAGCTGACTGAGATGATCGCGGAGGATTTGGTTTCAAAGCGAAATGTAAAAGCGCCTATTTAAGGGAGTTTGCCATTTGTTTTGTTGTTGGGTTTTTCATTAAAAATAATAGACTAATGAACCCACAATTCAAGCAACCCGCCACCGTTGCGTTATGAATGCCCGAGCAGTCGTGTGCATGTTGCATGCAACAAGCATGTTGCTGTAACCTAATTTAAATTAATTGAATAGTATCTATTGAATATCTGCTTGAATCATTTCTTGTAAAAACGTATTCCAATAACATAAAGGTACAACTTCCATTTTTTTTTTTTTACAGTGAAAAATTAATTCAGCATTCAGTGATATGTTTTCTCTTTCATGTGTCTGCATAGCAGAAAATCCAGGAGTGTGTCCAAGCAGACGTTATCCAGCAGAAAAGTGTACCCGGATAAGTTTTGTGTCGTGTGCCGATGACAGTGACTGTGCCAAGAATGAGAAATGCTGCAGCAATGGATGTGGACTTCAGTGTATGGCTCCAGTTACAGGTATTATATTATATTATATTATATTATATTATATTATATTATATTATATTATATTATATTATATTATATTATATTATATTATATTATATTATATTATATTATTAATTATATTATGTTATATTACTGCTGAATGCTTGAATCTGATTGGTCAAAACCCATGACAAATAAAACATAATATTTTAAAGTAGAAAGACTGAAATAGTTATTTCTTGTAAAACGTATTCCAATAACATATAGGTACAACTTACACAAAAATATTTTTTTACAGTGAAAAAAACATTCAGCATTCAGTGATATATTTTCTCTATCATGTGTCTGTACAGCAGTAAATCCAGGAGTGTGTCCAAGCAGACGTTATACAGCAGGAGAGTGTACCCGGATAAGTTTTGAGTCATGTGCTGATGACAGTGATTGTGCCAGCAATGAGAAATGCTGCAGCAATGGATGTGGACTTCAGTGTATGGTTCCAGTTACAGGTATTTATTATATTATATTATATTATATTATATTTTATTATATTATATTATATTATATTATATTTTATTATATTATATTATATTATATTATATTATATTATATTATATTATATTATATTATATTATATTATATTTATTATATTATATTATATTGTTCTTTCAATCGATTAAAAAAACGAATTAATCGCACAATTTTTTGGGTAATTAATCGTGATTAATCGCACCGAACATTAAAGTTCTTTATATATTATTTTTCTTTGAAGGGGTCCCCCTTTTTTCTTGAAGGGGTCAGGAACTGGATCTTTTTTATTATTTTGTAATGTTTCCCCAGGTGCACTTATATTTTAGTATGGTTTTTCCTCAAAAAATGGTTATAATTAAAAAAATAAAAGGCATTTTTCCTACCCTGATTTTAGCGCTCTGTTTGAAGGGGGTTGTCTGCTGTGAGACTTCAGTGTAAACTCCCACTGCTGTGATTGGATAACATCTTTGTATATGAAATATTACATGTGGAACTCTCTTTTTTTTTGGTCAACAAGCAAAATTCCATTTGCAATCATTTTACACAGGAAAGCATGAGACATACAGGTACACACATACAATTGTGTATATGCAAGCACACATACAAAAAAAAAACCCCTACCCTTAACTCCACACAAGCAGCACTAATTAACATTAATTTAATATGACACATATAGGATATTCTCAATGTGTATTTGAAAGAACATGCATTATTATTATTATTATTATTATTATTATTATTATTATTACCACTACCATCACTATCATCATTACCATCAACACTACTACTACTATAATTATCATCACTATTCAGTATATCTTTTCATTACCAATCCTTTATAAAGTATTTTAAACTTTATTAATGAATTAGCCTTTTTTAATTAATCAGGGAAGCTATTCCAAAGCTGAACACCTTTATTTGATGGGCAGTTTCTTCTTAAATTAGTGCTACAATATGGTATATTAAACATATATGTCCCTCTAAGGTCATAATTACTGTCTCTCAAGCTGAACATAGCTTGCAAGGAATGAGGGAGGGAGTGTTGTCTTGCCTTATACATAAGTTTAGTAGTGTACAAATCTACCAAGTCGTAGAATTGTAATGTTTTCAACTGGATAAACAAAGAATTCTTTAGGGTATTATATGTGTAATTGTTCTGATGATGGTCTTTTTTGTGGTAGAAAAACTGGAGTAGTTCTAGATACTAGGATGTATTTCTCCAGATTTCTATTCCATATGTTAAATATATACTTAATGTAATTAAGTCTTTCTAGTATACTATTATCCATTTTAATTTAAACCCTTTAGGCGCCAGAGGTTTTTTGAGAATACATTCCATTTTGACATCTTGATTTCAAAAGGCTATATCTTAAAAGTGATAAAAGATAGAGACTTTCTGTAAAATAGAGAAATATTAAGGATGACCCAAAGTTTATGTAGGGATTACATTTTTCCATCTAATTTGTATATTATGACGTCATATGGTGGTGGCCATATTGAATTATAGAATTTTCATGAAAAGTCACATGTTTAAATTATGAAATGCATGCAAAATTCTTTCCCCCCAAAATGTCCCTCACCTTCTGTATGCTATATTCCACAATACTGAATGCTCAGGTAAATAGTACGTAGTAGCCTAAACAAACTTGTGTAAATCATTACTAATAAATGGTAGAAACTAGGGCTGGGCGATAAATCGATTAACTCGAATGTGTAGTTTATGTCGTTTTTTTTGTTTTTGTTTTTTACATCTGCCGACGCGCCCCTCTGGCCTCCCGTAGTTCTGAATTTGCTCAGCCTGCCCACCCCCCGCGGGCGGGTTTGCCAGAGATACACAAACGACAGTGTCATCTTACAACATACAGTGTCATTCGTAATTGGTTCGGGTTTTCGGCGTCAGTCGCAGAACAAACAATACCCCGCTGCAAAGTGTGTTTGAAGTCTGAACGGAACCGCGCAACGTTACTCGTTTGAGCTGCATGGACATTTCTCAGCTCAGAGCAGTAATAGACAGCGCAGCGGAGCTCAGCTCACACACAGTCCGATCTCGTGACGCCGTTACTACACAGTGCTGGGAGATCCAGTTAGAAAGAGTTTGAATTCTCCACAGTATTAATAACATGGCTACTGCGAGATCTAGTGGAAGCGTTCGACGCATAATTCTGTTATAAACCTCAGATATCAGATCAAACACAGCTGATGTGTAAACAACATGAGAGAAGATTAGGTGTTTCAGTCACAAATCACCAATATTCACCATTATTTACTGTAGTAACACCACGTGGATTTAATGTTGTTGTCATTAGCCTATTCATCTCAGGGTTAGTACAACATTTTGAGATTGAAATTCAAGCACTTTAAGGGTTTTCAAGTGATTCACACTTTTTCCAGCACTTCAAAGCTCTAAATATTATCCAATTTTAATTTTGATTTTTAATGTTTTGATTTGTAAAACTAAAAGTTTAAAGGGGTATTGTATTGTGGAAGAAACAGTCTTTTTTTGTTATTTATTATTATTATTATTTTTTATAATTCCTTTATTAATCACTGAAGCTGTTGGTCAGTTCAGTGTGAGACTATAAAAGAACAATGTTAACCTATATTTAATAAGAGCGGAATATTTACATTTCCCCTATACATTTTTGAACATTAGCTACTGTTGTTAATAAAAAATAATTTTATCTGCATATCAATTCATAAACCTTTGATATGTATATTGCAATATATATGGTGCCCATCTATACTGTGAAATAGCCGGGGTTTATTCACATGCTGAAAGTGTTGGTCCCCAGGTATGTGCTACCAAGCCAGAAATATTTTACATCAACAATATAAAGTTAAAGGAGATGTATGTAGGACTGTGGCCAAAACTGGTACTGCAATCACTTTCAAATTACTGTAGTGCGGTGTATCCCTCTACCCCTCCCCCCTGACTCGAGGTTGCCAGATAGGCTGCAGGATCCAGCGGGAACGTAGGCTGCTACAAGGAGCTTTCAATGGCAAGTGACGAGTCGTACACAGTACGTTTTTTTTCTTTCCTTTTATTATGTTTATGCTTCAAGAGCGATGTTTTGTGAAGTAATTATGAATCGCAAAAATTTACTAATGGCGATTAGCCAAATATAATCGTAAATATGAACGCTCGTATGTGACAGTACATTCCCACATGAAAAATACTATAGTATATTATATTCAAATTACAGCAAAATTAATCTAGTAAATACTATAGTGTTTTTGAACCATACTGTAGTAAAGATGCTACAGTATATTGTAGTAACGTTATATTATAGTATATACTACACTTTGTTAATTTACTGTAGTATATTTACTATAGGACGGTTCAAAAACACTAGAGTAATTTTACTATAATGTACTATAGTATTTTTTTCATGTGGGTTGTTAGAACAGTAAGTTAGCTGTTAGTCTAACTTGTAACGGTAGAAGCACAAGCCTAAGTCACTATGTGTAACAGATTTCAAAGATGCAGCTATTCATTTAGCTGAAGCTATAAGTGATAATCTTACTGGGGGTTGAGGTGCTGGGGCCATAATAGCTGAAGAGACAAGCGTTTTTGTCATAAGTAGGCTAACAAATAACAAACATTGCCACAGCAAGTATAACGCGGGACAAATTACGCCATGTCAGCGTTCAATTTCAACAATGACTATCACATGGTTGATTTCAGTCCCATCAGAAACGATTGAGAGTAACTAAATAACATTTGCAATGGTCATACAGGTCAACTTGCAGCATGTTTTATCCACTATATATACGAAGAAAGAATGAGGAATAATTTTTACCGAGGTAACGTTAGTCTACTATCTCAAATACGTTTTCACATTGCCATAAGAGGCATGCTAATGTTGTTTTCATCAGCGTCTCAGCATAATGACAGAGAAACGGGCTCTGATAATGCATTACTAATGTTAGCAATGACGACTCACCATTTTTATTTACCAAACAATTCCTTAACGTTACCTTTTCAATTCAATGACCCACCTCCTCCATCTGCGCTAACCTAACGTTACTTTGCATGAACATGCACAACTTTGTTCGACTGTCGTGAATATTTGAAATGTCCATTTACATTAAGTACAAGTTAGCCAAACATAGATGAACCTTACCTGTCCAGGAGAAAATTAGCAACGTTGGCGTCAGTCTTCAAATTCTTCTCCGTTTTCAGCCGTCTCCATCTTTCAAAGGCATCTCCTATACAAATCCTTGTTTTATTTCGGACACTGTCACAACGTTTTTCTGATTCATATCGAGGTCGTTTAGGTTTCGTAAAGTTAGACATTGTTTATCCAAAAAGTTTGTAGCTGCAGCTGTGGTAACTAGCAGAGCTGGCAACCCGAATGCAGAAACACTACTGACTTCGTGATTGGTAGATAGGTGGAGGGCGGCGCTTCAGGCCAAAACACAACATGTCAACATCAACATCAGTTGAGGGCTGCAACTTCAATTTTAAAATGACAATATCTTGGCCGGACAACTGTTGTCAGTGATATAAGTATTTGAAATTAACATGATTTCTTAATGTCTATTGACATATTAGGGCCATTTTATGATTAATTGAAATACATTTCTTACATACAGTTCCTTTAAAACTTGTTTCAATTTCTTTGTTATCTGGAGATTTTTTAAGTAGGAGGGGGAAAAAATCGATTTAAATCGTAAATCGGATTTTTGTGAAAATATCCGGGATTTTTTTTTTTTTTTTAGGCCATATCGCCCAGCCCTAGTAGAACCTTACAAATCTCATTAATATAGAGCAAAAAATAACTTGGGTCCCAACACCGAACCTTGCGGAACTCCACAACTTATTCTTTGCAAATTAGACTCTACACCATTTATATGTACATACTGAATCTGTTTAGTAATTTTCAACCCAAGAATGTACTATCCCCCTGAAACCATACTTTTGCAATTTATGTAATAAGATATTGTGATCTATTGTGTCGAAGGCTTTCTGTAAATCTAAAAAAAAATTCCAACTGTGTACTGTTTTTTTATTTTTATTTTATTTTTGTAATATTTTCAACTAAATTAATAACTTTCATTGTTGTGGACCTCTGCTCTAAAACCAAATTATTGTTCCGTTAAAATATTATTTAATTCTATATAATTATCCAGCCTTTTAACAAATAACTTTTCTAATATTTTGGAAAATTGAGAAAGCAAAGAAATGGGTCTATAATTAGAAAACAAATGCTTGTCACCATCTTTGTGTAGCGGGAGAACTTTGGCTATTTTCATTTAATTTGGAAAGATACCAGTTCCCTTTCAGTCGGTCAAGTTTGACGTACGTCAGAACTGACCGACGAATTGGGATCAGGTTTCAGAGACCAATCTACTTTTGTGTTAAAACCAAGCCAATGGAGATTGGCATGCGATCCACGCATTCCACACTCGGCCCTGCGTTGCGGGTATAAATAAGGAAGTGGAATGTTTGATCATTGCTTTCTACTTCGGAGCCGAACAGTGTCATTGCTGTATCTACAAAGAGTGTTTTGATTCTCGTGAGAGGATCGACTGCCTCCAGTGTGGGTGTGACGGCACGTCTCAGCGGGTGGCCGCTTCAACGAAGATCGAGAGCAGTTGTTGGTTCGCTAGGTGTTTCCGTTTCCGTTTTTCTAGGCTTGCACTATTGTACTGTGTGTGCCACGGTCATCTCCCTGAGTGCTTCAGCACGATAAAAGAGCAGTTTCCTTTCTAAAAGAGCAACACGGTTTTTCAAGATGTCATTCAAACCGCGTGTTTCTGTGTGCGGTCGATTTCTGTCTCCGGTTGACGGTCACGTTTGTTGTCTCACGTGTTTGGGCATTCAGCACGCTGAGGCAGCACTCGCGGATGACTCATGTTCCCACTGCAGAAACATGACTATCGCAGTGCTACGGTCCAGACTCCAGTACCTCGAAAGAGGTGGCGTGCCATTGCGCATCCCCCGATCTAGTGGTCCTCCCGCTCCGGCTGAGGATATGATGTTGGTTGCAGCATCAGGGGACGAGCTAATGGGCTCTGAGGATGAATATTCGGCTCCGCTGCCCACTTCTGGTCTGACCCAGAGTTTACGGCTATGCTTACGGCTATGCTTTTCCCGGGCCATCGATGTCCTACTGGCGAAGGACGCAGTCGAGCCGGTTCCTCCAGCCGATATAAGTCGGGGTTCTACAGCCTCTACTTCATTGTACCCAAGAAAGGGGGTGGGTTACGGCCAATCTTGGACCTGCGTATCCTGAATCGGGCCCTGCACAAGCTCCCGTTCCGAATACTAACGCAGAAACGCATTTTCGAATGCATCCGTCCCCAAGATTGGTTCGCAGCGATCGACCAGAAGGATGCGTACTTTCATGTCTCTATCCTTCCTCGACACAGACCGTTCCTACGCTTTGCGTTTGAGGGGGCTCCCCTTCGGGCTGTCCCTGTCGCCTCATGTCTTCATGAAAGTGGCAGAGACAGCCATTGTTCCGCTCAGAGAACGCGGCGTTTGCATCCTCAACTATCTCGACGACTGGCTCATACTCGCCCAGTCTCGGGAGCAGTTGTGCGAACACAGGGACATGTTGCTCAGTCACCTCAGCCTGTTGGGCCTTTGGGTCAACCGGGAGAAGAGCAAACTCTGTCCCACACAGAGGATCTCTTATCTCGGTATGGAGCTGGATTCGGTCAGCCAGACTGCACGCCTCACGGAGGAGCAAGTCCGGTCGGTGTTGAACTGCTTGAATTATTCAATTCTTGAATTGAATAATTTGGACCTGTTTTTCATGCATCTGGGAACACAATACCGCCATCCAGATGGCAGTAGTTCAAAAGCATAATATAACGGATTCCTCTTATCCTGCACAATAATGTTGGCTTTATTTATTTCTCTCTCTTTGTATATGCTCTCTAAACTTGTTAATGAAATTCCCAGCAGTTTGCTTGTCATTGTCACAACCCTCCGTAATAATTTCTTCTGAGCCTCCGAAGCATTACCCTACCAGCAGCTCACACAGAATGTCATAATGCTTTCAATAAAGCCCCATAAAACAACAAAAGCAGTCTGCTATGTACATTAAAAGACAATAATTTCTTTAAGAAATACAACCTCTGTTGTAACTTTTTACCTACATAATCAGTCCACTCATTCAATTTCAGCTTATGGTCCAAAACTATGCCAAGGTATTTTTTAATGAGTTAATACTTGTATTTGTTCACCATGTATTAATGTAGGATGGGTTATATCCTGTTCTCTCCCTCTAAAATCAATAACCATCTCCTTAGTTTTGGAGGCATTTAAGAGGAGACTTGATTTCTCACACCAGTTTAAAAAGAAATCTAAAACAGGTCCATGCTCTTCCTCCCCATCATGTAGAAGGCTCACTAAAGCAGTATCATCTGCATACTTAATAATACATCTGTTTTTAAAAGAACTAGAACAAGAATTTGTATATAAAATAAATAATAAGGGCGATAAGACACATCCCTGAGGAGATCCAACCAAAGTAATAATTTTTCCTGAAATTGACCCTCCTAACTTAACCTGCTGGATTCTACAACTGAGAAAGTCAATCACCCATGTAATCAACCTACTGTCTAATGAGAAATCTTTTTGTAGGGTCTCTGCTAATGTACTGGGGTAAATACAGTTAAAAGCTGATGAGAATCATATGAAATCATATGAGACCGCTTCAGCACTGGCTTCATGGTCGAGTCCCGAGGTGGGCGTGGCAGAGCGGTCAGTACCGGGTCCCAGTTACTCCTTACTGCCGCCAAACTTTCAGCCCGTGGTCTGACGCTTCGTTTCTCAGGGTTGGGGTGTTCTTAGAACAAGTGTCCAGGCATGCTGTGCTCTTCACAGATGCCTCTTCCACGGGCTGAGGGGCCACGTACAACGGGCATGCAGTTTCAGGTCTGTGGACGGGACCTCAATTGCATTGGCATATCAATTGCCTCGAGTTGTTAGCAGTACACTTGGCACTGCGCTGCCTCAAGGGGCCGCTACATGGCAAGCATGTACTGGTCCATACAGACAGCACTGCAGCCGTTGCGTACATCAACCATCAGACCTCTGGAAACTCCATGTCTGGTCCCTGGACGGGACACGGAGGTTCTAGGTGGTCTACCACAGGCAGTGGTGGACACCATCTCTTCTGCTAGAGCCTCCTCTACCAGGCGCCTCTATGCTTTGACGTGGAACCTGTTTGTTGAATGGTGCTCTTCCCACCGGGAAGACCCCGAAGGAGTTTGGTTAGTGTTGTGCTTTCTTTTCTGCAAGATGGGCTGGAGCGAAGGCTGTCTCCCTCCACCCTCAAAGTGTACGTCCCAGCAATAGCGGCGTATCACGACGCAGTAGACGGTAAGGGAAGTACAACCTAATCGTCAGGTTTCTCAGAGGTGCGAGGAGGCTAAATCCTCCTTGTCCAAACTCGATACCCTCAGAGCACTTCAGAACCCTCCTTTTGAGCCGTTGCAGTCTATAGAGCTTAAAATCCTGTCAATGAAGACAGTGCTCCTGGAGGCATTGGCCTCCATCAAGAGGGTAAGGGACCTGCATGCACTTTCGGTCAACAAATGATGTCCCATCCGCGCTCTTCGCGCATATGTAGACCGGACTCAAAGCTTTCGGACCTTAGAGCAACTCTTCGTCTGTTACGGAGGCCAGCAGAAGGGAAAGGCTGTCTGCAAGCAGAGGTTAGCCCACTGGATAGTGGATGCGTTCCTGCGTTCGGGTTGCGAGCACACTCAACAAGGAGTGTGGCTTCCTCCTGGGCGCTGGCTCAAGGCGCCTCGCTAACATATATATGTAGAGCTGCGGGCTGGGCGACACCTAACACATTCGCTAGATTCTATAGCCTCCGTGTAGAGCCGGTATCTTCCCGCATCCTCGCCCCCAGGGGCCAGTAGCGCTAAGTGCCCGTTCTAAGTGTCGGTTTGCAATGCCACTCCCACCCTCTGGGCCAGGTCTGACGCCAGGCCTGCACCCGTATGCTTGTGAAATGTGCATGTAGGCTGGGTTCCATATGTAGCGGTAACCCCATATGTGTATTCTTCCATGGTACCAGCTACCCTACTTGGCTACCCCCGTGTCTTTCCCTTGACAGAGCCCGCCCTCTATCGTCTCTGGGCGTGCCATATGTTGCACTACCCTGCCAGGTTAGTCCATATGTGTATTCCACCACCAATCCTTCCTCTGAAGGATGTGGCCCAGCAGCGTACCATCTCCCGAGATGGGAATGCTTTCCCAGCGTTATCCAATAGACACACTGAGTGGGTCTTGCAGAAACAGCAGTGACTGACCTCCCTGCTTGGAGCCCTGACTTCCGTACCATCTAAGACGGTCCAGTGCGCTCATGCAGGACGCTGGAAGGGCCAGCATCCTGGCGTTTTGGTAGCGATCCCAATTCGTTGGTCAGTTCCAACGTACGTCGAATGTGACCGACTGAAAGGGAATGTCTCGGTTACGTATGTAACCCTCGTTCCCTCAAGGAGTGAATGGAGACCCCATTCATGGAGAATCCCGTCACCAGGTGCTGTGCTTCCGCTAGGGGGCCGAGTCACTAGTTTGGCTCCTCAGCAGAAAAAAGCAATAATCAAGCATTCCACTTCCTTATTTATACCCGCACCGCGGGGTGGAGCGTGGAATGCGTGGATCGCATGCCAATCTCCATTGGCTCGTTTTTAACACACTCAAAGTAGATTGGTCTCTGAAATCAGATCCTAATTCATCGGTCAGTTCCGATGTACGTCTCCATTCCTTCCTTCAGGGAACGAGGGTTACATACGTAACCGAGACATTTTGAATGACTGGTTGCAAATGAAAGTAAAAGGCTGAACAATATTATACATTATTTTCTTAACTATACACATATCCAACCCATTTTTATCTACCGATTTGTTTCCTTTGCAATATCCCACAATTTTTAATATTTCGTTTTCGTTGGTTGGGCATAAAAAAAATGAGTTTGAGCTCTTGTGGATAGAATTGATGTTTATGGATTTATTTTGTGGATGCACTATTTTATTTGCTAAATTATAAAGAATTTTGACAAAATAATCAATAAACTCATTTACAATTTCATTAATATTTTTTTATAATTCTATTATCTTTAATAAAATGATTTGGATACTCCCCCTTATATTTTCTTTTATGTATTACACTGTTTAGAACTTTCCATGATCCTTGTATATTGTGTTTATGTTCTATCATTTATTTTGTATAGTATTCTTTTTTACTGTTTCTAATTATATTTACCAATTTATTCTTATATTCTTTATATTTATTTTCATCATCTATTGTTCTAGATTTCAAAAATGTTCTATACAATATATTTTTCTTCTTACATGCTTTTATAATGCCTTTAGTAAACCAAGGTTTCTGTATTTTAATATGAAAAATTTCTCGAAAAAATATAAGCCTCATTTTGTTTTTCATTTTTTTGGATATTATTCAGTCTTATTAAGTCGCTTTCATCGTCGCTCAGATCGTCTTCAGAATCAGTGAGCGCTAATTCATAAGCATCCGGCTTGTCGAAGAAGTACTTCAAAACATTTTTCGTTGTGACGGCCACGGTTCAGCTCGTCTGCAATAATTTTTGCGGCGTCCATCTTCATTAAATTTTGATATCAGCTAGAGCCGACCAGAGCTGCATAATGAGTAGCCACGCTTCCCTTGGAGGGCGGGGGCAATAACGAAACAAAAGCTGACGTATCCACACACAGACAATGACACACCCCTACTGCATGTTAGAATCTCCGAAAAACAAGCCGATTTCAACCGCAAAATGTAAATATATCAATACTGCTATCTCAAACACGGATAGGCTTCATCATGATCTCAACAAACAGATTCTGCAAAAAAGCGAAAATCACCAATTTGTAAAAAAAAAAAAAAGAAGCTTCTTTTTCATTTTGCTCGAAAGTTGTGCTGCCGACTTGTGTCACTAGTTTCCGTGACGGGTCACATATACCTCATCCCAATTTTGCCTGCTCAGTTCCTCTTTAAATATTTCTATTGCTTCTGGTGTTCTGTCTCAAAATTCTGGAATCATATGTTGACCTAGAATTTACTTTAAATATATTTTGGAAAACTGCAAAAACAGGTAGATGGTCACTAATGACGGTTATTAAAAGCCCTGCTTTCTACTTGATCCATTTTGCTGGTGAAAATATTATCTATTAATGTTGCTGACGATGCTGTTATCCTACTTGGTTTTACTATTACTGGAAATAATGTAATATTATAGAAGGTGTTAATAAAATCCGTGGTCCCTTTATGTTCTCCTGGATTAAGCAGGTCAACATTAAAGTCCCCACAGACAATATAGGTCCTGTTTCCACTTTGCCTTTGATACAAGTCTGATATAAATTCATTGAAGGTTTGAAGTGGTGACCCAGGAGTCCTATACGTACAATTAACAGTTACATGTTTTCGTTTTTCAATTTTAATTTCAACAGTCACATATTCTAAGACCTTATCAATTGTGTTCACTAGATTGCAGTGTAAAGTAGAATCCACATAAAAAGCAACTCAACCTCCTTTTTTGTCTTCCCTATTCATTACAAACAATTCATATCCATCTAGCTCTACATCTGATACCATATCCTTATCTAGCCATATTTCAGAAACAGCCACTATACTAAACTTTGGAAAACTATTAAAATAGTCTTTAATTTTAGCAACATTTTTCCATAGACTTCTACTATTGAAGTGTATTACAGATAAAGATATTTTCTTATTGACTTCACTATTAAATTGTTCTTCTGTGTAATACTGACAATTTGGTTCATTATAATTTCTGGGTCAATTTCTCTCTCAAATACCCGTTGGGTCTGATGAATTTGAAATTATTAAAATTATTCAAGTGAAATAATTTGTCGGATGTGTCAGATAAGTCTATGTTATCAGCTTCATGAATGGGGTGTCTATCCAGAGCGCAGAAATGTACAATTTTGAGGAAAAGAACATCTGACTGTACATTCATCTTTACATATCAGAAATCACTGGTCACTGGTGATTTTGGTTAGACACAGACACATAATCAATACATATTAGGGGTGTAACGGTACACAAAACTGACAGTTTGGTACATACATCACTTTTAAATTCACGGTTCGGTATGGGTTTGGTACAGCAGGGGAGAGAAAACTAAATATCATTTTTTTTATTAAACTACTTGATGAAATTTTAAAGTAGAAAGACAGAAATGGTTAATTCTTGTTAATATATTTGTATATTATATTATATTATATTATATTATATTATATTATATTATATTATATTATATTATATTACATTAGATTAATTATATTATATTGCTGTTGAATGCTTGAATCTGAATGCTTAAATAATTTCTTGTAAAAATATATTCCATTAACATAAAGGTACAACTTCCAACTTTTTTTTTTGTTTTTTTTTTTACAGTGAAAAATTGATTCAGCATTCAGTGATATGTTTTCTCTGTCATGTGTCTGTATAGTAGAAAATCCAGGATTGTGTCCAAGCAGACGTTATACAGCAGGAGAGTGTACCCGGATAAGTTTTGAGTCGTGTGCTGATGACAGTGATTGTGCCAGCAATGAGAAATGCTGCAACAATGGATGTGGACTTCAGTGTATGGCTCCAGTTACAGGTATTATATTATATTATATTATATTATATTATTATATTATATTATATTATATTATATTATATTATATTATATTATATTATTATATTATATTATATTATATTATATTATATTATATTATATTATATTATATTATATTATATTATATTATATTATATTATATTAATTATATTATATTATATTATATTATATTATATTATATTATATTATATTAATTATATTATATTATATTATATTATATTTTATATTATATTATATTATATTAATTATATTATATTATATTATATTATATTATATTTGAAAAATTAATTTAGCATTCAGTGATATGTTTTCTCTTTCATGTGTCTGTATGGCAGAAAATCCAGGAGTGTGTCCAAGCAGACGTTATCCAGCAGAAGAGTGTACCCGGATACATTTTGTGTCGTGTGCCGATGACAGTGACTGTGCCATTAATGAGAAATGCTGCAACAATGGATGTGGACTTCAGTGTATGGCTCCAGTTACAGGTATTATTATATTATATTATATTATATTATATTATATTATATTATATTATATTATATTATATTATATTATTACATTATATTATATTTAGTGGTGGGCCGTTATCGGCGTTAATGTGCTGCGTTAACGTGAGACTCTTATCGGGCGATAAAAAGAATATCGCTGTTAATCTATTCTCAAAGTTGGGTTGGGAGCTGGGTCTGTACTACGCAAGCTATGATGACTTTCACCTTGATATTTTAGCACCGATGTACACCTAGCCGAATTGCACTGTAGGGGGCGAGAGAACTCTTCGAGTCTTCGAACCTGTGTGTATGCCTATTAGTGTTGTCAAAAATATGTATATTTCGCTATGTATCGATACTGAAATATCTGAAACGACAGTATCGATATCAGCTGCGCTCTCCTCTCCTCTCCGACCGACAGAGAGTGACACACACCCGCCTCCTCTCATTCAGTCCGTTTAATCCTCTGAACATGGCGAACGCGTGTTCTGCTGGACTTTTGTTAGTATTGGTGTGACCGGTCTGAATTTTGCGCAGGATTGCACATAACGTTAATTCTACTAATTCCCACAGATTTCGCGCTCGCATCTGAAGCGCACACACACATACAGTAATAAAGCCGCCTCTGACATACAAGTGCAAAAATTAGCTCTTTTTCCAGCTTATTAATGGTCAAATACACTCAAAAATGTCTCAATGCCCATCTTGGTTAGTTTTAACGTAAACACAGTCGTAACCAGCTCACAGGAACAGTATTTGGATATGCGTACGTCAGGTCTTAAAGGGACATAAGTTATTTATTATTCAAACTTCAAAAAGACAAACGATTACTTACGAGCACACATATTCTGAATGCCTTCGGCAGAATTCAAATGAGCCATTTTAATCTAGATTAATGTCCACCACTAATTATTTTATATTATATTATATTATATTATATTATATTATATTATATTATATTATATTATATTATATTATATTATATTATATTATATTATATTATATTATATTATTATATTGCTGTTGAATGCTTTGAATCTGACTGGTCAAAACCCATGACAAATAAAACATGACATTTTAAAATAGAAAGACAGAAAGTTATTTCTTGTAAAACGTATTCCAATAAAATATAGGTACAACTTCCAAAAAAATATTGTTTTTACAGTGAAAAATTCATTCAGATATGTTTTCTCTGTCATGTGTCTAGCAGCAAATCCAGGAATGTGTCCAAGCAGACGTTATAAAGCAGAAGAGTGTACTCGGATACGTTTTGAGTCATGTGCTGATGACAGTGATTGTGCCAGCAATGAGAAATGCTGCAGCAATGGATGTGGACTTCAGTGTATGGCTCCAGTTACAGGTATTATATTATATTATATTATATTATATTATATTATATTATATTATATTATATTATATTATATTATATTATATTATATTATATTATATTATATTATATTATATTATATTATATTATATTATATTGCTGTTGAATACTTGAATCTGACTGGATGACAAATAAAACACGAAATTTTAAAGTAGAAAAACCATCTCGGTTACGTATGTAACCCTCGTTCCCTGAAGGGGAACGTCGGAACTGACCGACGAATTGGGATCTGTTTCAGAGACCAATCTACTTTGAGTGTATAGAAACGAGGCAATGAACATTGGCATGCGGTTCACGCATTCCACACGCCGCCCCGCGTTGCGGGTATAAATACGGAAGTGGAAGTACCGCATATCGTTTTCAACTGAGGAGCCGAGATAAGTGGCTTGGGCCTTCAGCTGAAGCACAGCACCTGGCGACGGAACGTACGTCTCCGTTCCCTCCTTCAGGGAACGAGGGTTACATACGTAACCGAGACGTTCCCTTTCAGTCGGTCACGTTCGACGTACGTCGGAACTGACCGACGAATTGGGATCCCTACCAACACGCCAGGAATGCTGGCCCTTCCAGCGCCCTGCCTGAGCTCGCTGGACCACTCCTATGTTGGAGTGGGAGTCAGGGCTCCAGGCAGGGAAGGACAGTCACTGCTGTTCCTGCAAGACCCACTCAGCGTGACTATTGGATAACACTGGGAAAGCGTGCCCACCTCGGGAGATGGTATGCTGCAGAGCCACATTCTTCAATGGAAGGAGAGGTGGAATACACATAAGGACTAACCTATCAGGGTAGTGCAACATATGGAAGTCTCTGGGGTGGACCCAACCTGGTCCCGGGGGGGAAGAACACACCCAGAGACGACAGAGCGGGATCTGTCAAGGGAAAGACACGGGGCTAGCCGAATACACATATGGGGTAGCCGTTAGGGGACCGCAACATATGGAACCCAGCCTACACACACATTCCACAAGCATACAGGTGCAGGCCTAGCGTCAGACGGTCCGCAACGTCTGACACCGCAAGGGTGACGGAGGAACTCACAGGGTTAGCCGTTTCCGGGGATGTCAACTCAAGCAAATAGTTGGAGCAAAAACGTATCCTGCCCAGAGGGCGGGAGGGGTGTTGCAAGCCGACACTAGAACGGGTACTTAGTGCTACTGGCCCCTGGGGGCAAGGATGCAGGAAGATACCGGCTCTACACGGAGGCTTAAAAATCTAGCGAAGCTGTTAGGTGTCGCCCAGCCCGCAGCTCTACATATGTCTGTCAGCGAGGCACCTTGAGCCAGCGCCCAGGATGAAGCTACGCTCCTAGTGGAGTGTGCTCACACCCCGACGGGAAAGGTACGTCTTAGGACTGGTAAGCCAAGAGAATGGCATCCACTATCCAGTGGGCCAACCTCTGCTTGGAGACAGCCTTTCCCTTCTGCTGACCTCCGTAACAGACGAAGAGCTGCTGTGAGGATCTGAAGCTCTGAGTCCGGTCAACGTAAGAGCGGAGAGCGTGGAAGGGACATAACAAAGCTAGGGCTGGGTCTGCCTCCTCTGAAGGCAGCGCTTGCAGGTTCACTACCTTCACTACCTCCTAAAGGGAGTGGTAGGAACCTTTGGGAACATATCCAGGCCGGGGTCTCAGGACAACGTGAGAGTTGGCCGGCCCAAATTATAGGCACGATTCGTCGACCGAAAGTGCATGCAGGTCCCCTACCCTCTTGATTGAGGCCAATGCAGTCAGGAGGATTTTTAGCTCAACTGACTGCAAAGGCTCAAATGGTGGACCCTGGAGTGCTCTAAGTACCAGGGCTAAATCCCAAGAGGGTACCAAGGTTGAACGAGGAGGATTCAGTCTCCTTGCACCTCTGAGGAACCTGACGATTAAGTCGTGCTTACCTAAGGATTTACCGTCTACTGCATTGAGGGTGGAGGGAGACAGCCTTCGTTCCAACCCATCCTGCAGGAAGGAAAGCACAACATTAATCGAACACTTCCGGGGGTTTTCCCGGCAGGAAGAGTACCACTCGACGAATAGGTTCCACTTCAGGAAATAGAGGCGCCTCATAGAGGAGGGTAACGTACCGCCAGTAACTCTAGGCAATTGATATGCCAACGCAGTTGGGGCCCCGTCCACTGACCCGAAACTGCGTGCCCATTGTACGTGGCCCCCCAGCCCGTGGATGAGGCATCCGTAAAGACCACAGCATGCCTGGACACCTGTTCTAAGGACACTCCGGCCCGGAGAAACGAGGGGTCTGACCACGGGTTGAAGGTTTGCTCTTCTCTCGGTTGACCCGAAGTCCCAACACGCTGAGGTGACTGAGCACCATGTCCCTGTGTTCGCACAACTGATCCCAAGACTGAGCCAGTATGAGCATGTCGCCGAGATAGTTGAGTATCCAAACGCCGCGTTCTCTGAGCGGAACAATGGCTGCCTCGACGACTTTCGTGAAGATGCGAGGTGACAGGGACAGCCCGAAGGGCAAGACTTTGTACTGATATGCCCTCCCCTCGAACGCAAAGCGCAGGAACGGAAAGTATGCGTCCTTCAGGTCGATCGCTGCGAACCAATCTTGGGGACGGATGCACTGGAAAATGCGTTTCTGCGTTAACATTTTAAACGGAAGCTTGTGCAGGGCCCGATTCAGAATGCGCAGGTCCAAGATTGGTCTTAACCCACCCCTTTCTTGGGTACAATGATGTAGCGGCTGTAGAACCCCGACTTCATATCGGCAGGAGGAACCGGCTCGATCGCGCCCTTCGCCTGCAGGACATCGATCTCGGACCAAAAGACATGGGCATCGCTGCTCCGCACTGAGGTGAAGAGGATGCCCCTGTACTTGGGAGGCCGGCATGCGAACTGAATCGCATAGCGAGTCTGATGGTACGGATGAGCCAGCGTGACGGTCTGGGGAGGCCAAGCCAGGCCCCCAGAGACCGAACAAGCGGGACCAACGGCACCACAGACGTACCCGGGGTGAGGCAGCGAGGTGGAGCCCTCAGACCCGACTCGGGAGGCCCGGGGCGGCCCGGAGTGTTGTCTGAGTACTCCAGGTGGGGCAGAGTGTGGGTGAGAAGGCCCGGAGGTGTCCTCAGTGCCCACACTGCTGCCCCCTGGCGAGGGGTGAGAGGGGAGGAGGAAAGGAGTGGCAAGGCCCAGGGGTGTTGCACACCGCCAACCTGTCCCTCTCTGAGCTCAGGGAGGGAGGAAACTGCTCTTTTATTGAGAATGGGCCGCTTGCCCTTACGCTTGCCTGCAGACTTTGCGGGCCCCGACACGGGTTGGGCGCCCCCCTTGCGACCAGCGCCCTGCTTCCCCGGTTGTGGAGGCTGCTGCTTGGGTTTAGCAGGGGCAGAGGCAGCTGCAGGAGGACCCCCTTGGCTACGAGCAGGCGGAGGTGTGGCCGGCGACTGGGTGAAGGCAGCAGCGGGTCGCCGGGGCAGGATGTTCTTGATAGCCTCCATCTGCATCGCCGAAGAGGCCAGCCTGACGGACAGGGGCGTTGAAGAACCGCACTTTGTCTGCCTCACGCATATCTGCCAGGTTCAGCCATAGGTGGCGTTCCTGGACCACAAGTGTGGACATCGCCCGACCCAGGGTGCGTGCGGTGACTTTCGTCGCGGTACGCAGTTCCTGCATAACCCCTGGGTCTGAACTAGCCTCGTGCAGTTCCTTGAGTGCTTTGGGCTGGTAGACCTGCAGGAGCGCCATGGCATGTAAAGATGACACAGCTTCCCCACAGGCTGTGTAGGCTCTGCCCGTTAGACTGGACGAGAACCTACACGCCCGGGAGGGGAGACGTGGATGACCCCGCCAGTCGGTAGCGGTCTTCGGACACAGTTGCATCGCTACCGACCGCTCCACTGGGGGGACCTCGACGTAACCCTTAGCTGCGTCACCATCGAAGGTCGTGAGGACGGAGGAGTCAGTCGGGTGCTGTAGGGCGCCGTCCACGACTTTGTGAGCTCCTGATGCACTTCTGGAAAGAAAGGTACTGGGGCGGGGCTCTGAGAACCAGCACGGTCCGTCCCGAGATACCAATCGTCCAGCCGAGAGGGCTCGGGACACGGTGGAGGGTTCCATTCGAGCCCGACACTCGTGGCGGCCTGGGAAAGCATAGCCGTGAGCTCTGGATCAGACTCGGACAACGCTACCACACCCGAAGGGGGTAACGCAGCCGGATCCTCATCTCCGGAGTCCATTAGCTCATCCCCCGATGCAGCTATCGATATCATGTCCTCAGTCAGACCCCCGAAAGTAACGGCTGGCCCCCCATGGTAAGGACCAGCGCGCACTTCCGGAAGCTCTACCGACGCAGAGGAGGGTGGAGCGGCCCGACGAGCCTGTTGACCCGGCGGGAGTGCCCTCACTGTAATCCTCAGGTCTCTACCAAAGGCATCAGCCAAAGTGCGCAATGGGACTCCACCCCTTTTGAGGTATTGGAGCCTAGACCGTAATACTGCGATGGTCATGTTCGCGCAGTGCGAACATGAGTCATCCACAAAAGCCGCCTCAGCGTGCTGAACGCCCAAATACGTGAGACAGCGATCGTGCCCGTCAACTGGAGACAGATACCGACGGCATCCAGAAACACACAGTTTGAATGACATCTTGAAAAAGACGCAGGGTCAAACCGTGTTGCTCTTTTAGAAGAAGAAAAACTGTTCCAACAAGTGCAGAGGCACACATGGAAAATGGCCGCGGCTCACAGCAGTTCAAAGGTGTAAGCCTGCTGTGAGCACTCAAAGGAAAACGCCCAGCGAGCTGTGAGAACAGCTGTTTGTTTTCTTCTGCTCGCGACCACCGCTGTAAGGCACCGTCACACTGACACTGGAAGCAGGTAAGCAGTTTTCCTCTCTCTCTTGACTCGTAGTCGAAAACACTCTTCATAGGAACATAAACAATGCTCGGCTCCGAAGTTGAAAGCAATATGCGGTACTTCCACTTCCGTATTTATACCCGCAATGTGGGGCGGCACGTGGAATGCGTGAACCGCATGCCAATGTTCATTGGCTCGTTTCTATACACTCGAAGTAGATTGGTCTCTGAAAAAGATCCCAATTCGGTCAGTTCCGACGTACGTCGAACGTGACCGACTGAAAGGGAAAGAAAGTTATTTCTTGTAAAACGTATTCCTATAAAATACAACTTCCAAAGTTGTACAACTTCCAAAAAAATATGTTAAAAATTAATTCAGATATGTTTTCTATGTCATGTGTCTGTATAGCAGCAAATCCAGGAATGTGTCCAAGCAGACGTTATAAAGCAGAAGAGTGTACTCGGATACGTTTTGAGTCATGTGCTGATGACAGTGATTGTGCCAGCAATGAGAAATGCTGCAGCAATGGATGTGGACTTCAGTGTATGGCTCCAGTTACAGGTATTATATTATATTATATTATATTATATTATATTATATTATATTATATTATATTATATTATATTATATTATATTATATTAATTATATTATATTATATATTATATTATCTTATATTATCTTATATTATCTTATATTATCTTATATTATATTATATTATAGTATATTATATTATGGAGCTGTTTAATGTTTGAATCTGATTGGTTGATGAATGTTTTAAGGTGTGCAGTTATTTTTATGGAAACGCACGGCTAAAGTAGCTCCAGACTAGACTCTGTAAACCCAGCCTGATCTGCCGGCGATTTGATTTCGCCCTGCAACTCAGTCTGGAAACCTGTACATTAACTTCTACTGCTTCGGGTACACTTTTGCGGGAACCAATCACAGACTGGCTTATTCACCTAGCACTATTGGAGGGTTTAACGCGATGATGGATAGAGAAGCGATGGGTCGTTGCCTGTTGATCACGCCTCTTGTGGTCTGATTGGTTGAAGGACTATCCAGTTGTGTACAGAGTCATTTGAATTATGCTCGTTTATCACGCCTCTTGTGCAGTAGAAATACATAGCAGACTCCCCAGACCAATGTTCAGTTTTTATTTGAGCTTGGTCTGGTGATAGCCAGACAAGCTCCAGACAGGTCTTGATCGCATTATGTATGTCAATATCACTCCGCCAAATGATTCCAGTTATTTCAAAGGTCCTTCCAGCCTACAACAGCAAAAGAAACAAAAACCCTAGTGAAAAATGTATTCGGCATTCAGTGATATGATTTCTCTGTCTTGTGTCTGTATAACAGCAAAGCCAGGAGTGTGTCCAAGCAGACGTTATGAAGCATCAATGTGTGCCTGGATACATTTTGTGTCGTGTGCCGATGACAGTGACTGTCCCAAGAATGAGAAATGCTGCAGCACTGAATGTGGACATGAATGTATGCCTCCAGTTACAGGTATTATATTTATATTTATTATATTATATTATATTATATTATATTATATTATATTATATTATATTATATTATATTATATTATATTATATTAATTATATTATATTATATTATATTATATTATATTATATTATATGCTGTATATTATATTATATGCTGTTGAATGCTTGAATCTGATTCCAATAACATAAAGGTACAACTTTTGTGAGGCAGACAAAGTAGAATGTAGCGATGTAGCGGCTGTAGAACCCCGACTTCATATCGGCAGGAGGAACCGGCTCGATCGCGCCCTTCGCCTGCAGGACATCGATCTCGGACCAAAAGACATGGGCATCGCTGCTCCGCACTGAGGTGAAGAGGATGCCCCTGTACTTGGGAGGCCGGCATGCGAACTGAATCGCATAGCGAGTCTGATGGTACGGATGAGCCAGCGTGACGGTCTGGGGAGGCCAAGCCAGGCCCCCAGAGACCGAACAAGCGGGACCAACGGCACCACAGACGTACCCGGGGTGAGGCAGCGAGGTGGAGCCCTCAGACCCGACTCGGGAGGCCCGGGGCGGCCCGGAGTGTTGTCTGAGTACTCCAGGTGGGGCAGAGTGTGGGTGAGAAGGCCCGGAGGTGTCCTCAGTGCCCACACTGCTGCCCCCTGGCGAGGGGTGAGAGGGGAGGAGGAAAGGAGTGGCAAGGCCCGGGGGTGTTGCACACCGCCAACCTGTCCCTCTCTGAGCTCAGGGAGGGAGGAAACTGCTCTTTTATTGAGAATGGGCCGCTTGCCCTTACGCTTGCCTGCAGACTTTGCGGGCCCCGACACGGGTTGGGCGCCCCCCATGCGACCAGCGCCCTGCTTCCCCGGTTGTGGAGGCTGCTGCTTGGGTTTAGCAGGGGCAGAGGAAGCTGCAGGAGGACCCCCTTGGCTACGAGCAGGCGGAGGTGTGGCCGGCGACTGGGTGAAGGCAGCAGCGGGTCGCCGGGGCAGGATGTTCTTGATAGCCTCCATCTGCATCGCCGAAGAGGCCAGCCTGACGGACAGGGGCGTTGAAGAACCGCACTTTGTCTGCCTCACGCATATCTGCCAGGTTCAGCCATAGGTGGCGTTCCTGGACCACAAGTGTGGACATCGCCCGACCCAGGGTGCGTGCGGTGACTTTCGTCGCGGTACGCAGTTCCTGCATAACCCCTGGGTCTGAACTAGCCTCGTGCAGTTCCTTGAGTGCTTTGGGCTGGTAGACCTGCAGGAGCGCCATGGCATGTAAAGATGACACAGCTTCCCCACAGGCTGTGTAGGCTCTGCCCGTTAGACTGGACGAGAACCTACACGCCCGGGAGGGGAGACGTGGATGACCCCGCCAGTCGGTAGCGGTCTTCGGACACAGTTGCATCGCTACCGACCGCTCCACTGGGGGGACCTCGACGTAACCCTTAGCTGCGTCACCATCGAAGGTCGTGAGGACGGAGGAGTCAGTCGGGTGCTGTAGGGCGCCGTCCACGACTTTGTGAGCTCCTGATGCACTTCTGGAAAGAAAGGTACTGGGGCGGGGCTCTGAGAACCAGCACGGTCCGTCCCGAGATACCAATCGTCCAGCCGAGAGGGCTCGGGACACGGTGGAGGGTTCCATTCGAGCCCGACACTCGTGGCGGCCTGGGAAAGCATAGCCGTGAGCTCTGGATCAGACTCGGACAACGCTACCACACCCGAAGGGGGTAACGCAGCCGGATCCTCATCTCCGGAGTCCATTAGCTCATCCCCCGATGCAGCTATCGATATCATGTCCTCAGTCAGACCCCCGAAAGTAACGGCTGGCCCCCCATGGTAAGGACCAGCGCGCACTTCCGGAAGCTCTACCGACGCAGAGGAGGGTGGAGCGGCCCGACGAGCCTGTTGACCCGGCGGGAGTGCCCTCACTGTAATCCTCAGGTCTCTACCAAAGGCATCAGCCAAAGTGCGCAATGGGACTCCACCCCTTTTGAGGTATTGGAGCCTAGACCGTAATACTGCGATGGTCATGTTCGCGCAGTGCGAACATGAGTCATCCACAAAAGCCGCCTCAGCGTGCTGAACGCCCAAATACGTGAGACAGCGATCGTGCCCGTCAACTGGAGACAGATACCGACGGCATCCAGAAACACACAGTTTGAATGACATCTTGAAAAAGACGCAGGGTCAAACCGTGTTGCTCTTTTAGAAGAAGAAAAACTGTTCCAACAAGTGCAGAGGCACACATGGAAAATGGCCGCGGCTCACAGCAGTTCAAAGGTGTAAGCCTGCTGTGAGCACTCAAAGGAAAACGCCCAGCGAGCTGTGAGAACAGCTGTTTGTTTTCTTCTGCTCGCGACCACCGCTGTAAGGCACCGTCACACTGACACTGGAAGCAGGTAAGCAGTTTTCCTCTCTCTCTTGACTCGTAGTCGAAAACACTCTTCATAGGAACATAAACAATGCTCGGCTCCGAAGTTGAAAGCAATATGCGGTACTTCCACTTCCGTATTTATACCCGCAATGTGGGGCGGCACGTGGAATGCGTGAACCGCATGCCAATGTTCATTGGCTCCTTTCTATACACTCGAAGTAGATTGGTCTCTGAAAAAGATCCCAATTCGGTCAGTTCCGACGTACGTCGAACGTGACCGACTGAAAGGGAAAGAAAGTTGTTTCTTGTAAAACGTATTCCTATAAAATACAACTTCCAAAGTTGTACAACTTCCAAAAAAATATGTTAAAAATTAATTCAGATATGTTTTCTATGTCATGTGTCTGTATAGCAGCAAATCCAGGAATGTGTCCAAGCAGACGTTATAAAGCAGAAGAGTGTACTCGGATACGTTTTGAGTCATGTGCTGATGACAGTGATTGTGCCAGCAATGAGAAATGCTGCAGCAATGGATGTGGACTTCAGTGTATGGCTCCAGTTACAGGTATTATATTATATTATATTATATTATATTATATTATATTATATTATATTATATTATATTATATTATATTATATTATATTATATTATATTATATTAATTATATTATATTATATATTATATTATATTATCTTATATTATCTTATATTATCTTATATTATCTTATATTATCTTATATTATATTATATTATAGTATATTATATTATGGAGCTGTTTAATGTTTGAATCTGATTGGTTGATGAATGTTTTAAGGTGTGCAGTTATTTTTATGGAAACGCACGGCTAAAGTAGCTCCAGACTAGACTCTGTAAACCCAGCCTGATCTGCCGGCGATTTGATTTCGCCCTGCAACTCAGTCTGGAAACCTGTACATTAACTTCTACTGCTTCGGGTACACTTTTGCGGGAACCAATCACAGACTGGCTTATTCACCTAGCACTATTGGAGGGTTTAACGCGATGATGGATAGAGAAGCGATGGGTCGTTGCCTGTTGATCACGCCTCTTGTGGTCTGATTGGTTGAAGGACTATCCAGTTGTGTACAGAGTCATTTGAATTATGCTCGTTTATCACGCCTCTTGTGCAGTAGAAAATACATAGCAGACTCCCCAGACCAATGTTCAGTTTTTATTTGAGCTTGGTCTGGTGATAGCTAGACAAGCTCCAGACAGGTCTTGATCGCATTATGTATGTCAATATCACTCCGCCAAATGATTCCAGTTATTTCAAAGGTCCTTCCAGCCTACAACAGCAAAAGAAACAAAAACCCTAGTGAAAAATGTATTCGGCATTCAGTGATATGATTTCTCTGTCTTGTGTCTGTATAACAGCAAAGCCAGGAGTGTGTCCAAGCAGACGTTATGAAGCATCAATGTGTGCTGGGATACATTTTGTGTCGTGTGCCGATGACAGTGACTGTCCCAAGAATGAGAAATGCTGCAGCACTGAATGTGGACATGAATGTATGCCTCCAGTTACAGGTATTATATTTATATTTATTATATTATATTATATTATATTATATTATATTATATTATATTATATTATATTATATTATATTATATTATATTATATTATATTATATTATATTATATTATATTATATTATATTACATTACATTATATTATAACATAAAGGTACAACTTTAAAAAAAAAAAAAAACATTTTTTTAACAGTGAAAAATGTATTCAGCATTCAGTGATATATTTTCTCTTTCATGTGTCTGTATGGCAGAAAATCCAGGAGTGTGTCCAAGCAGACGTTATCCAGCAGGAGAGTGTACCCGGATAAGTTTTGAGTCGTGTGCCGATGACAGTGATTGTGCCATTAATGAGAAATGCTGCAACAATGGATGTGGACTTCAGTGTATGGCTCCAGTTACAGGTATTTATTATATTATATTATATTTCTTGTTTCTATATTTGTAATAATAATATTATATTATATTATATTGCTGTTGAATCTGATTGGTCAAAACCCATGACAAATAAAACATGACATTTTAAAGTAGAAAGACAGAAAGTTATTTCTTGTAAAACGTATTCCAATAAAATATAGGTACAACTTCCAAAAAAAAATTTTTTTTACAGTGAAAAATTCATTCAGATATGTTTTATCTGTCATGTGTCTGTATAGCAGCAAATCCAGGAATTTGTCCAAGCAGACATTATAAAGCAGAAGAGTGTACTCGGATACGTTTTGAGTCGTGTGCCAATGACAGTGATTGTGCCAGCAATGAGAAATGCTGCAACAATGGATGTGGACTTCAGTGTATGGCTCCAGTTACAGGTATTATATTATATTATATTATTTTATGGAGCTGTTTAATGTTTGAATCTGATTGGTTGATGAATCTTTTAAGGTGTGCAGTTATTTTCATGTAAACGCACGGCTAAAGTAGCTCCAGACTAGACTCTGTAAACCCAACCTGATCTGCCGGCGATTTGTTTTTGCCCTGCAACTCAGTCTGGAAACCTGTACATTAACTTCTACTGCTTCGGGTACACTTTTGCGGGAACCAATCACAGACTGGCTTATCCACCTAGCGCTATTGGAGGGTTTAACACGATGATGGATAGAGAAGCGATGGGTCGTTGCCTGCTGATCACGCCTCTTGTGGTCTGATTGGTTGAAGGACTATCCAGTTGTGTACAGAGTCATTTGAATTATGCTCGTTTATCACGCCTCTTGTGCAGTAGAAAATACATAGCAGACTCCCCAGACCAATGTTCAATCTTAAATTGAGCTTGGTCTGGTGATAGCCAGACAAGCTCCAGACAGGTCTTGACCGCATTATGTATGTCAATATCACTCCGCCAAATGATTCCAGTTATTTCAAAGGTCCTTCCAGCCTACAACAGCAAAAGAAACAAAAACCCTAGTGAAAAATTAATTTGGCATTCAGTGATATGTTTTCTCTGTCTTGTGTCTGTATAACAGCAAAGCCAGGAGTGTGTCCAAGCAGACGTTATGAAGCATCAATGTGTGCTGGGATACATTTTGTGTCGTGTGCCGATGACAGTGACTGTCCCAACAATGAGAAATGCTGCAGCACTGAATGTGGACATGAATGTATGCCTCCAGTTACAGGTATTATATTATATTATATTATATTATATTATATTATATTATATTATATTATATTATATTATATTATATTATATTATATTATATTTCTGTTGAATGCTTGAATATGATTGATCAAAACCCATGACATTTTACAGTATAAAGACTGAAATTTATTTCTTGTAAAACGTATTCCAATAAAATATAGGTACAACTTCCAAAAAAAAATATTTTTTACAGTGAAAAATTCATTCAGATATGTTTTCTCTGTTTTCTGTTTTCTCTGTGAATAATATTTTATACTGTACATTGTATATTATTATTATAGCGTAATGTATATTGTTTAGTGTATGTTTAGTGTATATTGTTTAAAGTATATGTATATTGTAAGTATGGGTATATTGGTTAAAGCTGTGAGTTTACACTCACATTGTGTAAATTATTTATTGTTCATTGTAGTGTATACTGTGCTGTGAGTAATTGTGTGCGCATCAGATGTGTAATCTGATGCTGCTTTAAATGTTGTACATGTCATGTCATGACTACTATGTTGCTCGGAACTGCACCTAAGAATTTCACCTGCTGTTGCACTTGTGCATATGTAGAGTGACAAATAAAGTGATTTGATTTGATTTGATTCATGTGTCTGTATAGCAGCAAATCCAGGAATGTGTCCAAGCAGACATTATAAAGCAGAAGAGTGTACCTGGATACTTTTTGAGTCGTGTACCAATGACAGTGATTGTGCCAGCAATGAGAAATGCTGCAACAATGGATGTGGACTTCAGTGTATGGCTCCAGTTACAGGTATTATTATATTAATTATATTATATTTATTATATTATATTATATTATATTATATTATATTATATTATATTATATTATATTATATTATATTATATTATATTATATTATATTATATTATATTATATTATAAACATTATTCATTGCATATTTTTCAGTAATTAATCGTGATTAATCGCACCTAACATAAAAGTTATTTATACATTATTATAATGCAATGATTGCAAGGGAACTCGCATTGCGTCACCACTGCGGAAACGCCTCTGCGTGATTGTGTCCTGAAGCACGTATGTAACCAGTCCAAAAGAGTGACAGAACGTCATAGGCGGGTGACATCATAGACCCGGAAACTATAAAGCACCCGTGAACGCAAACAGATACTAGCTTCTGTGCCTTCAGTAGCGCTCTATGTTGTACCATTGTCTGTCAGATTGGTGTTTTTGTCCGTTGTATTTGATAATACTGGGAGTTTTTCACCTCTCACAAAAATAATATATATACTGACAAAGAGTGCACACACATTTAAGTTAAAATGGCGAGCGAACAACCATAACAGTTTACAAAGTATGTTCATCCCTGCCCACGCTACATCACGGGTGGGGATACACATTCCATGTGTGTTGTTTTTATGGCAGCGCAGCACACTCAGGCAGCTCTCGAGGGAGCTGGTTGTGTGCACTGTGAGCATTTGTTAATCAGAACACTCTTCGAGGAGGGCGCTTCGGCTCGCATTCCCCGTGGCTCAGGTCCCACTGCTGCCGAGGTAGAGTGGCGGCTTCAGTCATGGGGATTGCGAATGGATCCGGCAGAGGGGTTAGAGACTGCCTTCATCTGCCAGGTCCAGTGTTTCATCTCAGGGTTGAAAGCACGCTTTGTGGTTTCTTCTTCCCCGAGTGAAGTGCAGAGGCAGTAATCATATGAATGTGCGTTAGCTCTCGGCTGACATTGTTCATTCATAAATTTCTCATATGTGTAGCGATTATGGGCGCAGACCTTATAGATGAATGAATCTTCCAAATGATTCATCAAATGAACATCCCTTCCACAAAGCCCCAATTCAGCTCCAGACCCCAGGAAATCGACCATTTATCACGAGGCTCCATTCTGCCTGGAGCTACCACTTCTATATTACAATTACGTGATTTCCTATGGACTTTTGACCAAAACTTAGACAAAGAGGACAAAAGACTCGTTGTGATCGCAAGACAAAGAAAAAAAACAGATCTCTGTCTTTTCAATGACCGGTAAATGAACTCCAAGTGACACAGTTAAAACTCCAAGCAAACTCCCAGGAAATGTTACATATTGGATTGCATAGGATCACTGATTATTGGACTTTCACTCAAATAGCCTTCGATATCGTTTGTTAGCGTGTTACAATTGATACATGTGACTATTATGCATATATATCACTCTCAAGTCATGCAATTATGTAACTATTGAATGAGTAGATCAAAAGACACCATGTTTGATACCTTTGTGTTCGAATGGGTATAACCAAACAGATGAGCTGAATGAAATCTTTATAGAATTGATCATGTCCTCATAGTAAGAAATTAGGTCTAAATTTACTCTCTGCTTAAGAGCAGGAAACTAAATTACTATAGATAACCCAATTTTATGGGAGGGGTGGAGACACAGTCACCCCTGAACCCTAATTGGCCAGAACCCATCCAGCGGATGGGCAAATTTTTGAGTTTAACACAGAACACAGACGAAGACAGTGTGTTCACGTTGCTGTTCGTTGTTCAGTCAAGAGCTGTTTGCAGTGCGGTTCCAGAATCCGCCATGGAGACGATCAGGCAATCGTCGCAGACCAAGATCAGAGAAAATGGGTTAACAGATTTCATTCAGGCCATCTGCTCTTCTCTCACTTTCCTTTCTTTTACTTAAAGTTTATTTTCTTTCCATTAAGTCTCGGGTTCTGTTAAGTTTCGCCGCGAAGTTACTCAACGAGTCTCTAACAGCGCGCTTCAACTTTAAACAACGCCCACAAGACTTCCATCCAGCCGCCAACACGCCACGTGATACTTTTCCTGGCCTTAGCCATTGGCTCTCCCTCTGCAGCGTACGCTTTGATTGGGGTAAAAGGGAGACGCGTCCCCACCTGTTCTTCACGCCACACTGTGCCATCTTTCGCTGTCTCTATCAGGTCAGTCCCCAAACGGGCTCTCTTTTTTGGTTGAGGAGCAGTCTCCTCATCTGCAGTGTGAACAAATTCAAATTGTGAGCAATGGAAAAGTCAAATGATATCACAAATGCATGCATAGATACTAATAATAATTCCAGTATCTCCTTCTCTGTATCGGAATAATGTCTGGAATATCTTCCTAAATAAAAAGATACAACTAAAGCAAAGAAACAACTAATAATGTTTTGCACTTCAGATGGCAGTGAATGTCTGCTAAGTAGTACAAACAAAAAAGTGGACAATACAAAAAAGGCAGAGTAAATATTTATGTCACTCCACCCTGATTTTTTGGTGTTTTTCACTTACTGGTTTGAAATGAAATAGGAAATAATATGAAATGAAACTTAACCTGAAGACAGATCAGACAGCTCTGAGTCCGAATCCGGCTGAAGTTCTATGTCTTCTCCATCTGAGTCACAAGGGTTTACTTCACTCAGGATAATTTCCAAGGCCTGCCGAGTGGTGAGTCTTGTCTGCATTTTCTTTTCTTGGAGAGGAGGTTCGTACACCACAGAATTCTTGAGGGCACTGAAGTAGTAGGCTATGTGCAGTGAGATTTTATCCACCTCAGCACAAAAGGAATTACCTCTCATTTGAGAGCAAGCTGCATGCAATTAGATGTGCTAATTCATACCTGTTTACACCTGGGCAAGACCCTACATGCCAATGTGAGACATGGTCAATCAAGTTCTCTACTTTTAGCAGCCCTCCCCCACACATACAAACAAGCCACCAGCAACCATTCACACACACACACACACACACACACACACCCAACCCCCCTGCAGATTGCTCAGGTAATGACCACGTTTACACATGAATTGATGCTAATGATAGCCAAAAGACTAACCAGTTAGCATCCACTTGGCTAAAGGAGGGTTAAAAATCTCTGGGAGTTCTAGTGTTAGATCAAATTTAATAACCTGCCTAAGAAACGATAGGAGGATAAATTACTGATCAATGGTTTCTTCAGGTCATGTGTCATAAATGCATATTGCTTGGGATTTCATAATTTCTCTCTCTTAAAACTTATTCTTTCCTCACTTTCTTCCTTTCTGCAACGTGTGTGAATGTGCGAGTGTGTGTGTTTATGTTAGATATTAGTTTGATGTGTTAGAGTAATCAATAAAGTTTCGTTTGTATTCAAAGATAACTGTTCTTGTGTTATGTGCTTATGAATTTAATGTCTTGAACTGCCGATCTAAGTTACCTGGCTGTCAAATAGTGTTTCACTATTGTTCGGATATTAATATCTGCTGCAGAGTTGATATCTACAGCCCATTCAAATGAACGCTGGAAGAGTCATTTGCTCGGCTGTAAATTAGACTCTCAAAATTTCCTATGAATTCATTAATTCATTCATTTGAGCTACATAGACCTGTTTCCCTTTAACAGACTCCCCTTTAAGTTCTTACATATCGGTGGATGAATAAGTTAAGGTGTAAACATTCATTCTGGATTATTTATAAATTATAGTGTAATTCAAGTCTTTCATTTGAATTCAAATTCCCCGTTGAGTTATTATTTTATCTGACTCATTGTCGCTACATTTGTGTAAGAAAAGCACATAGTGAATCACATGTTTGCGTTGATTACGGTCTGCAATAAAGAATCAATGGCTTGGATCTTACGTGGTCAAGGCAACGAGTAGATCAGGCATTCTCATCCCTGGTCCTCGAAGGCCACTGTCCTGCAGAGTTTAGCTCTAACCCTAATCAAACACACCTGAACCAGCTAATTAAGCCTTTCAGGATTACTGGAAAGCTACAGGCAGGTGAGTTTGATCAAGGTTGGACCTAAACTGATTGTTTTGAATGTAGGCCTATTTTAATTAAAATAGGAAATTAAATCATATATCTTTTTGGCTTAAAAAAAATGTAGATGCCTATATGAAATACTATTTCTAAAATCCATGTTTATGGTAAGGGCACGCACCAAGTGCTTCGTGCCCTTTCCAATTCCAAAATGTGGAAGCAGAACAAGGAGCAGAGAAGGAGCGGAAATTGCACACCTTGTAGACAGGACACGATCGTTCAGGAAGAATGATCAGTTATTCGTTTCATGGGCCACTCAATGTAAGGATAAGCCCATTTCCATTGGATGGTGGAGGTGATTGAATTGGCCTATATGTCTATGGGCCATAATTCCCCAGTGGGCTTAACATTTACATTTGCATTTATGCATTTGGCAGACGCTTTTATCCAAAGCGACTTACATTGCATTCAAGGTACACATTTTACATTTTTGTCAGTTCTTGCTTTCCCTGGGAATCGAACCCATGACATTGGCATTGCTAGCGCCATGCTCTACTGTTTGAGCTACAGGAAAGGCTCATTCTACAAGAGGTATGGCTTTTTGGTAGCAGATATTTGTGCAGCAGCAAGCTGGGCTTCCCATCATACATTTATCAGATTTTACTGTCTGGATGTCACTGCGCCTTCTATGGCTCATGCAGTTCTCAATTTAAAGAATGGATTCATGCGTTTCGGGAGTTGGCTATATCATTCCCACATATGAGATACCGAGCGATTGTTTGAAAGAGAACGTTAGGTTACTTACGTAACCCTGGTTCTCTGAGAACAGAGCGAGGTATCTCACCAAGCTTCCCTAATTGCATTACACAGGGGAAGAGCATGCTAAGAATGCTGTTTCACAGCCATATATATATATAGGGAGGGGGTGGGCTCCTTGAATGAGCTGTGATTGGCCCGTCCTTCGGACAGACGTGGTGTACGTTTTTAGGTGACCTTTGGCATCTGCTGGATAGGTTGATCGCGGTATAAATAAATAATTAATTAACAGTGTGTCTGACAGTTGTCTTTGTGCAAGTAAAGTCAGACAGAGAAAGATGCATATTTTATTTTATACCCAGGCAATGGACAAATGTCTGCCCAGGTCATTGGCTCAGGATTAATGGATCTGTCTGCTATTTCTTTGCACAGTAGCTAGGTGTCACTAGTGAGCAATGATGAATGAAGCTTTGGAAAATGAACCTTTTCATGAAGCAATGGGCTGTGAGGTCTCAGTGGTTCAGGAAGCCTCATTTTGCCATCACTACTTGCTTTCTTAGGTGGCTTGTCTGTTTTGTTTGATATCTCATTTGATGTCCAGTTTTAATTCACTTTAACTCTATTAGGTCAAGTCCGTGTGCATGCTGCTCAACACGGAAGTGACGTTTTTTACTCTCTCTCTGCATTCAACTTTTAGCATGAGAAAGCTTTAGCATGTTTTTATTATTACAGGTGTCAAGATTAACGAATCATGAAAAGTGTTGATTAGAGTATTATATTTAGATCTACTCCTGTCACATGAAAGCTGCAGCGATGACCAATGTAGCCGATCACAGAATGCAGTGATCTCGTCATTGCAACTCTCTGCTTGGCCACATTTCTGCACAATAACGATACTCGGTTACTTAACGTAACCTCGGTTCTCTCTAGAAGAGGGAACGAGTATTGCGTAAGTTCCTTACGCTACGGGAAAGTATTCTTTCTTCGAGATTTCTGAAAAACCCAAAATTATCCTTAATTTTGTAACATTGTCAACGCAGTGTGGCAGCCTGGCAGACCATAGCAGGCTATTCCAGCGTGCTATTGGCTGCTCTGCTGGCAACTGCAGCAGCCTATCGGTGAGCCCGCGTGACGTGGCGACCAATGAGGGTGCTTCGCGCCCACCTGGCTTCATTTGCCTACAGGTGGGGCGTGGCCACGTGTATATAAGCAGGGCTCACGGGCTGCATATTCGGTTTTCGTAGTTCTGAAGCGTAAAAGCCCGCGGGGCGCACGGCAAGGAACGCAATACTCGTTCCCTCTTCTAGAGAGAACCGAGGTTACGTTAAGTAACCGAGTATCGTTCTCTTACGAGAGGTTCTCTCGTATTGCGTAAGTTCCTTACGCTACGGGAACATATTGTCAACGCCGTGCGCGCCTCGCGTACAGCATATGTATCCCAGGGAACCGGGGACCATAACACTGCTCGGGCAGGGTGGCCGGTAAGGAGAACGGGCCACCACATATACAGACACTTCATTAGAACTGACGGGTGGTTACGACGGGTGGTTACAACACCCTGTCCCATGAATGAGGGAACGGCACCTGCCGGTCTCCTTCAAATTCACCACACCTTGTCTCATGAATGAGGGAACGGCAACGCCGGTCGCCTTCAAATTCACAATATCTTGTTATATGAGTGAGGTAACGGCACCGCCGGTCACCTTCAAACTCACAACAGCTTGTCTCGTAAATGAGGGAATGGCACCGCCGGTCTCCTTCAAATTCACATGAGCCTAGTACCGAACTTACTACCAGTATGTGAGCTATGTCTGCGCAGAATAACTGGGCAGAACCAACAGCCCTATTGAACTGATAACACTTTCGCCTGTAAGGCAGGAACTTCCAGATTGTAAAATCTCACAAACGTAGACGGGGAGGCCCAGCCTGCCGCCATACAGATATCGTGGATGGAAATCCCTCTGGCCCAAGCCCACGAAGAGGCCATGCCTCTGGTGGAGTGTGCTCTGACACCTAGCGGGCACTGCAGGTGTTTGGAAGCGTATGCAGTTGCAATCGCGTCCACTATCCACCTGGACAGGGTCTGTTTCGAGGAGGCGAGACCTTTAGTGCGCCCACCAAATGAAACAAATAGCTGCTCAGAACGCCTGAAGGCGGCGGAGCGTGTGACATAAACCCTCAATGCCCTGACAGGGCAGAGGATATTGCCACCGTCCCCCTCGTCGGATGCTGGCAGAGCCGAGAGGGAGATAATCTGCGCCCTGAAGGGAGTGCCGATCGCTTTGGGGACATAACCATGCCTCGGTCTGAGAATGACCTTAGAGTCATTAGGACCGAACTCCATACACGTCGGGCTCACTGAGAGCGCGTGTAGATCCCCCACGCGTTTCACTGAAGCCAGAGCTATCAGGAACGCGTTTTTTAGCGAAAGGAACCTTGGTTCCACAGTCTCGAGCGGTTCAAAGGGATGAGCCTTCAGGGCCTCTAGGACCAAGGCCAGATCCCATATAGGAACCGATGGGGGCCGCGGGGGATTCATCCGTCTGGCTCCTCTGAGGAAACGGATGATGAGCTCGTTCCTTCCTAGCGTGCTACCTAGCGTCGTCTGAGCGAACGCTGCTATAGCCGCCACATACACTTTGAGCGTGGAAGGGGACCTGCCCAGTTCCAAAAGCTCTTGGAGGAAGGAGAGCACCCGCTGGACCCCACATTGCTGTGGGTCCAATCCCTTGGAAACACACCACTCAGTGAACACCGACCACTTAGAACTATATAACCGCCTCGTCGAGGGGGCTCTAGAGTGTGAAATCGTGTTCATAACCCCTTCGGGCAGGTCAACGGGTATCCGTTGGTCACCCATACATGCAGAGACCATCGCTCTGGATGGGGATGCCAAACTGACCCTCCTGCTTGAGAGAGGAGGTCTGCTCTCAGCGGAACTGGCCAGGGGGGTGAGTGCGACAGCTTCACCAGCTCTGGGTACCAAATCTGGTTCTCCCAGCGCGGCGCTATAAGGAGCACTGGGTGGCGCATCTCCCTGATTTTCGCTATGACCTGGGGCAATAGGGAAATTGGCGGGAAAACATACAGCGGGAGGCTGGGCCAAGGTTGGGACAGCGCATCCTCGCTTTTGGACAGAAACGTCGGGCAGCGGGCGTTCTCTTTTGTTGCAAAGAGGTCGAGCTCCGCTCTGCCGAATAGGCGCCATACCAGCTGGACTGTCTGGGGGTGCAGGGACCATTCCCCCGGAAGAATGAGGCCCCTGGACAGCTTGTCCGGGCCCACGTTGAGGTGGCCCGGTACGTGCGCAGCTCTCAGCGAGCGCAGCGAGCTGTGTGCCCACACGAGCAGGCGTTCTGTCAGATTGCCCAGACACCTGGACCTGACACCGCCCTGCCGGTTCACGTAGGACACCACTGTGGTATTGTCCGACCGGACCAACACGTGGTGTCCTCGTATAAGCGGGAGAAACTGCTTGAGCGCGTTCTCCACCGCTATCATCTCCAAACAGTTTATGTGTAGGAGCTTTTCCCCGCTCGACCAGAGGCCCGAGGCCGATCAGCCCTCGAAAACGGCGCCCCAACCCGTGGTGGAGGCGTCCGTCGAGATGACCTTGCGGTGTGAGATGGCTCCCATCGTCACTCCCCGCTGGTACCAGTCGGCTACTAACCAGGGCTCTAGGGCTGAAACGCAGCCCTGAGTCACTCTGATCCTGAAGCCTCCGGACGCCCAGGCTCTGTGAGGCACTCGGGCGTTTAACCAGCATTGCAGCGGGCGCATGCGCATTAAGCCCAGCTGGAGCACAGCTGCAGCTGAGGCCATACGTCCCAGCATCCTCTGAAAGAGCTTGAGAGGTGCGATTTTGCCCGGCCGGAAGTACGCAGCCATGCGCCGAACTTGGCGCGCGCGTTGGGGTGACAGGCGGGCTGACATTGCCACAGTGTCCAGATTCAAACCCAGAAATGAGGTTGATTGCGTGGGCACTAATGAGCTCTTGGTCCAATTGGCCGTGAGCCCCAGGCTGTCCAGATGGCTGAGCAGCATTGCCCTGTGGGCGAGGAGCTCGGCCTCTGACTGCGCCAGGATGAGCCAATCGTCCAGATAATTCAGTACTCGCATCCCTCGACTTCTCAGAGGAGCGAGGGCCGCGTCCATGCACTTCGTAAATGTACGGGGTGCTAGTGACAGGCCGAACGGAAGGACGGTGTATTGATAAGCCTGGCCGTCGAAGGCGAATCGTAAGAATGGCCTGTGACGCGGCGTTATCTTGATTTGAAAATATGCATCTTTCAAATCTAGGGAGATTAGCCAGTCTCTCGGGCGAATATGCGCGAGGATCTGCTTGGTCGTGAGCATCTTGAATGATCTTCTCATAAGAGCTTTGTTCAGACGCCTCAGATCCAGAATCGGTCTGAGCGACCCGTCCCTTTTTGGCACGAGAAAATACCGGCTGTAAAAGCCTGACTCGCTCATAGAATGGGGAACCGGTTCTATAGCCCCTTTGCACAGCAGCGTGGCTATCTCTGCTCGAAGTAGATGTGCTACTTCCTCGCTCACTCTCGTCTCCGTACGCGCACAGAAGCGCGGAGGGCGGCGAGCGAACTGCAGAGTGTAGCCGTGCTTCACTGTTTTCAGCACCCATTCTGATACACCTGGAATGGCTTCCCACGCTCTCGCGTGTGCCACACGGGACAGAACGGCCTCCGGGCTCGAAACGCCGCGCTTCGCGGGTTTGACGGCCTGTATAGGAGGGGCGGGCGCGGTGCGCGCGCTCTCTGTGCTGTGGGCCAGCCGATCGCTCGCGATGGCTGGCCGCCCTACACACTGTATCTCTGCCGCTTCGAGCGGGGAGTGGCCTGTGTGTGGCCCTACACTCGTCGTTCCGGCCACCTTGGGCGGAGAACAAATGGTGTGTGGCGCGGCGCATGGCGCCGGGGGCAGAATGTTCGCGAAAATGTGTGAGCGCGTTTGAGCGGGCACAACTCTTACGCGTGGAACATGACCGGTTAAGAGTGGCTGTGTGACAGCGCGTGTGGTGATTAGGCGTGGGCGCAAATAAGCGGACACGTGACCTAACTCTAGCACTCGAGCGGCCGGTGGCCGCTTTATGTGAGTGAGAGACACGGGATTTGTGTTGCTTGGGTGCAGGGGTGAACACAAAAGTGGGCACGTTTACTGCATTTGAAAACACATACGGCGTGAGCCGTGCAACCAGATATAAAAGAACTTCTTGATTTCTCTGGTTTGTCTTAAAAACGGCGGTTGTAGACAGGCGAGAGGGCAGTTTTGCCGGCTCGTTGGCTGCGTGAGAGCCATCTGCAGCAGCCACAGGAGTGGGGGCTGACAGGAAGAAGAGTTTTGACGGTGGTCCGGCCACGGCGGGACTTAACCGTCGCTTCCCCCCTCTGCTAGGAGGACTTTGGAGGGGCTTCAGTTGGAAACAGGCGAGAGGGCGAGTTCGCCGGCTCGTAGACTGCGTGGAAAACATCTGCAGTAGCCACAGGAGTGGGGACTGACAGGAAAACAGAGTTTTAACGGTGGACCAGCCGCAGCGGAACTTAACCGTCTTTTCTCTCCTCATGTATAGACGCCCAAAAATACTCGAGCACCACGCGGTGCGAGTTAGCTTTCTGTATGTAAGAAAAGCTGGCCGCGAGCCCGGGGAAGCGGACAGTAAAATATTTTTATCTGCCGCGAGAGCTGGGCTCGAACTCGGGTCTCCGGCGTTTCAGCCGCTGATTTTGCCACTGTGCTACCGGGAGGGACACAATAGCGTTCAGTTAGTGCGAGCATACGGCAGTACGTCCTCGTGCTTGTTGGCAGTCGTGCGTGCATAAAAGACAGGCTCGTTACTGCAATAGTAATATTTCCAGCCGCCTGAACTGGAGAGGGGGCTGAGAAATGCTAGAGAATGGCGGTTCGTCCGGCCACAGCGGGACGAAAACACCCTCTGTTAATTTCCCGGTGAGTGCGGCGCGCGCGCGCGCTGAACGTGCTCGTGACCGTGCGCACTCTCATTCCTTGTGAACGGCGCAATCTGCGCGGTCCAACAGGGGGGAGTGCGGGTTCGTTGGAGAGCATATGTCAGCGTCATGTCTCATGACGGCGTTTGTTTGCTGGCGTGCGTGTCTTAACAGGCTCGTGTACAGCAATATGAACAATTCCAGTCGCCTGAACTCATGAGGGGACTGAGAAATGTGCGCGAGGGTGGAACAGCTCTCTTGTAACGTAAAGAGAGCTGCAGGACCGTCCGTTTCTGCCATCCCTTGTATGTAAGCGGCGCATTAGCGCGGCATGAACAGAGGGGGGAGGAGGCTCGCTCCGAGACCGTTCATTCCTACCATCCCTTGTAAGCGGCGCGGTGGCGCGGCTTGGACAGAGGGGGAGGAGGCTCGCCCCGAGACCGTTCATTTCTACCATCCCTTGCAAGCGGCACAGTGGCGCGGCTTGAACAGAGGGGGAGGAGGCTCGCTCCGAGACCGTTCATTCCTACCATCCCTTGTAAGCGGCGCGGCTTGAACAGAGGGGGAGGAGGCTCGCTCCGAGACCGTTCATTTCAACCATCCCTTGTAAGCGGCGCGGTGGCGCGGCTTGAACAGAGGGGGGGAACAGCGGAGTGATGTTGTCATAAAACTGCTCGAGTCGAGCCCGCAGGGTCGACATAGAGAGTTCCTCGCACTCGGGGCATTCACCCGCGAGGAGTGCGGCGGCGGCGTGGTCACGGCCCAGACAGAGAGTGCAGACACATGGCGGTCTCTGGTGCTGAGCTGCACGTGGCACGAGCCGCAGGTGGAACGAGGCGTTTTGATAAAAACGCTCGTGCTCTTTTATGAAACGTGTGACGCAACGGCGAGAACACGTGCAATGAAAGGTTATAATGCTGCCGGATAGCAGAGCAGGCACGGATGGCTGAAGGTGGCGCGATGCTGCCGGCTTCTTCAGGCGCTGTCCTCTGCTTGCTCATCTGCACGATCACGGCGGCGGGTTCCAGATCCAGCGATGCGAAGGGCTTCGCTGAAGAAAAGAAAATCGAATATGCAGCCCGTGAGCCCTGCTTATATACACGTGGCCACGCCCCACCTGTAGGCAAATGAAGCCAGGTGGGCGCGAAGCGCCCTCATTGGTCGCCACGTCACGCGGGCTTACCGATAGGCTGCTGCAGTTGCCAGCAGAGCAGCCAATAGCACGCTGGAATAGCCTGCTATGGTCTGCCAGGCTGCCGCACTGCGTTGACAATGTTACAAAATTAAGGATAATTTTGGGTTTTTCAGAAATCTCGAAGAAAGAATACTTTCCCGTAGCGTAAGGAACTTACGCAATACGAGAGAACCTCTCGTAAGAGAACAAATGCTTTCATCATAACTGACAGTGCAACACATGATGTAAAAGATTTGTTGATTATTACAGGAGTTTTGGGCTTGAGTCCACTGATAAACTTTCGCTGTTTGATTGACAGCTCCAGCCATTGTAAAGGGAACGTCCTTTGATCGCTTTCTATATAGAATTTAATCATAGTTTAAATAACAGATTATTTTCATATTACTAAGATAAACAATGTGAAGTTGACCGTTTAGTCACTGGTTTGATTTACTGACACGTAAACAGAAATGTACAATTTTGAGGAAAAGAACATCTGACTGTACATTCATCTTTACATATCAGAAATCACTGGTCACTGGTGATTTTGGTTAGACACAGACACATAATCAATACATATTAGGGGTGTAACGGTACACAAAACTGACGGTTCGGTACATACATCGCTTTTAAATTCACGGTTCGGTATGGGTTTGGTACAGCAGGGGAGAGAAAACTAAATATAATTTTTTTTATTAAACTACTTTATGAAATTTTAAAGTATAAAGACAGAAATGGTTAATTCTTGTAAAATATATTTGTAATAATTATATATTATATTATATTATATTATATTATATTATATTACATTAATTATATTATATTATATTGCTGTTGAATGCTTGTATCTGAATGCTTAAATGATTTCTTGTAAAAATATATTCCAATAACATAAAGGTACAACTTCCAACTTTTTTTTGTTTTTTTACAGTGAAAAATGTATTCAGCATTCAGTGATATGTTTTCTCTGTCATGTGTCTGTATAGCAGCAAATCCAGGAATGTGTCCAAGCAGACGTTATAAAGCAGAAGAGTGTACTCGGATACGTTTTGAGTCATGTGCTGATGACAGTGATTGTGCCAGCAATGAGAAATGCTGCAGCAATGGATGTGGACTTCAGTGTATGGCTCCAGTTACAGGTATTATATTATATTATATTATATTATATTATATTATATTATATTATATTATATTATATTATATTATATTATATTATATTATACCGCATATATATGACACCGCAAGGGTGACGGAGGAACTCACAGGGTTAGCCGTTTCCGGGGATGTCAACTCGAGCAAATAGTTGGAGCAAAAACGTATCCTGCCCAGAGGGCGGGAGGGGTGTTGCAAGCCGACACTAGAACGGGTACTTAGCGCTACTGGCCCCTGGGGGCGAGGATGCAGGAAGATACCGGCTCTACACGGAGGCTTAAAAATCTAGCGAAGCTGTTAGGTGTCGCCCAGCCCGCAGCTCTACATATGTCTGTCAGCGAGGCGCCTTGAGCCAGCGCCCAGGATGAAGCTACGCTCCTAGTGGAGTGTGCTCACACCCCCAACGGGAAAGGTACGTCTTAGGACTGGTAAGCCAAGAGAATGGCATCCACTATCCAGTGGGCCAACCTCTGCTTGGAGACAGCCTTTCCCTTCTGCTGACCTCCGTAACAGACGAAGAGCTGCTGTGAGGATCTGAAGCTCTGAGTCCGGTCAACGTAAGAGCGGAGAGCGCGGAAGGGACATAACAAAGCTAGGGCTGGGTCTGCCTCCTCTGAAGGCAGCGCTTGCAGGTTCACTACCTTCACTACCTCCTAAAGGGAGTGGTAGGAACCTTTGGGCACATATCCAGGCCGGGGTCTCAGGACAACGTGAGAGTTGGCCGGCCCAAATTATAGGCACGATTCGTCGACCGAAAGTGCATGCAGGTCCCCTACCCTCTTGATTGAGGCCAATGCAGTCAGGAGGACTGTCTTCATGGATAGGATTTTTAGCTCAACTGACTGCAAAGGCTCAAATGGTGGACCCTGGAGTGCTCTAAGCACCAGGGCTAAATCCCAAGAGGGTACCGAGGTTGAACAAGGAGGATTCAGCCCCCCAGCCCGTGGATGAGGCATCCGTAAAGACCACAGCATGCCTGGACACCTGTTCTAAGGACACTCCGGCCTGGAGAAACGAGGGGTCTGACCACGGGTTGAAGGTTTGCTCTTCTCTCGGTTGACCCGAAGTCCCAACACGCTGAGGTGACTGAGCACCATGTCCCTGTGTTCGCACAACTGATCCCAAGACTGAGCCAGTATGAGCCAGTCGTCGAGATAGTTGAGTATCCAAACGCCGCATTCTCTGAGCGGAACAATGGCTGCCTCGACGACTTTCGTGAAGATTCGAGGTGACAGGGACAGCCCGAAGGGCAAGACTTTGTACTGATATGCCCTCCCCTCGAACGCAAAGCGCAGGAACGGTCTGTGTCGAGGAAGGATAGAGACATGAAAGTATGCGTCCTTCAGGTAGATCGCTGCGAACCAATCTTGGGGACGGATGCACTGGAAAATGCGTTTCTGCGTTAACATTTTAAACGGAAGCTTGTGCAGGGCCAAGATTGGTCTTAACCCACCCCTTTCTTGGGTACAATGAAGTAGCGGCTGTAGAACCCCGACCTCATATCGGCAGGAGGAACCGATGGGGCAGAGTGTGGGTGAGAAGGCCCGGAGGTGTCCTCAGTGCCCACACTGCTGCCCCCTGGCGAGGGGTGAGAGGGGAGGAAAGGAGTGGCAAGGCCCGGGGTGTTGCACACCGCCAACCTGTCCCTCTCTGAGCTCAGGGAGGGAGGAAACTGCTCTTTTATTGAGAATGGGCCGCTTGCCCTTACGCTTGCCTGCAGACTTTGCGGGCCCTGACACGGGTTGGGCGCCCCCCTTGCGACCAGCGCCCTGCTTCCCCGGTTGTGGAGGCTGCTGCTTGGGTTTAGCAGGGGCGGAGGCAGCCGCAGGAGGACCCCCTTGGCTACGAGCAGGCAGAGGTGTGGCCGGCGACTGGGTGGAGGCAGCAGCGGGTCGCCGGGGCAGGATGTTCTTGATAGCCTCCGTCTGCATCGCCGAAGAGGCCAGCCTGACGGACAGGGGCGTTGAGGAACCGCACTTTGTCTGCCTCACGCATATCTGCCAGGTTCAGCCATAGGTGGCGTTCCTGGACCACAAGTGTGGACATCGCCCGACCCAGGGTGCGTGCGGTGACTTTCGTCGCGGTACGCAGTTCCTGCATAACCCCTGGGTCGGAACTAGCCTCGGGCAGTTCCTTGAGTGCTTTGGGCTGGTAGACCTGCAGGAGCGCCATGGCATGTAAAGATGACACAGCTTCCCCACAGGCTGTGTAGGCTCTGCCCGTTAGACTGGACGAGAACCTACACACCGGGGAGGGTAGACGTGGATGACCCCGCCAGTCGGTAGCGGTCTTCGGACACAGTTGCATCGCTACCGACCGCTCCACTGGGGGGACCTCGGCGTAACCCTTAGCTGCGCCACCATCGAAGGTAGTGAGGACGGAGGAGTCAGTCGGGTGCTGTAGGGCGCCGTCCACGACTTTGTGAGCTCCTGATGCACTTCTGGAAAGAAAGGTACTGGGGCGGGGCTCTGAGAACCAGCACGGTCCGTCCCGAGATACCAATCGTCCAGCCGAGAGGGCTCGGGACACGGTGGAGGGTTCCATTCGAGCCCGACACTCGCGGCGGCCTGGGAAAGCATAGCCGTGAGCTCTGGATCAGACTTGGACAACGCTACCACACCCGAAGGGGGTAACGCAGCCGGATCCTCATCTCTGGAGTCCATTAGCTCGTCCCCTGATGCAGCTATCGATATCATGTCCTCAGTCAGAGCCCCGAAAGTAACGTCTGGCCCCCCATGGTAAGGACCAGCGTGCACTTTCGGAAGCTCTACCGACGAAGAGGAGGGGGGAGCGGCCCGACGAGCCTGTTGACCCGGCGGGAGTGCCCTCACTGTAATCCTCAGGTCTCTACCAAAGGCATTAGCCAAAGTGCGCAATGGGACTCCACCCCTTTTGAGGTATTGGAGCCTAGACCGTAATACTGCGATGGTCATGTTCGCGCAGTGCGAACATGAGTCATCCACAAAAGCCGCCTCAGCGTGCTGAACGCCCAAATACGTGAGACAGCGATCGTGCCCGTCAACTGGAGACAGATACCGACGGCATCCAGAAACACACAGTTTGAATGACATCTTGAAAAAGACGCAGGGTCAAACCGTGTTGCTCTTTTAGAAGAAGAAAAACTGTTCCAACAAGTGCAGAGGCACACATGGGAAATGGCCGCGGCTCACAGCAGTTCAAAGGTGCAAGCCTGCTGTGAGCACTCAAAGGAAAACGCCCAGCGAGCTGTGAGAACAGCTGTTTGTTTTCTTCTGCTCGCGACCACCGCTGTAAGGCACCGTCACACTGACACTGGAAGCAGGTAAGCAGTTTTCCTCTCTCTCTTGACTCGTAGTCGAAAACACTCTTCATAGGAACATAAACAATGCTCGGCTCCGAAGTTGAAAGCAATATGCGGTACTTCCACTTCCGTATTTATACCCGCAATGTGGGGCGGCACGTGGAATGCGTGAACCGCATGCCAATGTTCATTGGCTCGTTTCTATACACTCGAAGTAGATTGGTCTCTGAAAAAGATCCCAATTCGGTCCGTTCCGACGTACGTCGAACGTGACCGACTGAAAGGGAAAGAAAGTTATTTCTTGTAAAACGTATTCCTATAAAATACAACTTCCAAAGTTGTACAACTTCCAAAAAAATATGTGAAAAATTCATTCAGATATGTTTTCTCTGTCATGTGTCTGTATAGCAGAAAATCCAGGAATGTGTCCAAGCAGACGTTATAAAGCAGAAGAGTGTACTCGGATACGTTTTGAGTCATGTGCTGATGACAGTGATTGTGCCAGCAATGAGAAATGCTGCAGCAATGGATGTGGACTTCAGTGTATGGCTCCAGTTACAGGTATTATATTATATTATATTATATTATATTATATTATATTATATTATATTATATTTATTATATTTATTATATTATATTATATTATATTATATTATATTATATTAATTATATTATATTATATTATATTATATTATATTATATTATATTATATTATATTATATTATATTATGGAGCTGTTTAATGTTTGAATCTGATTGGTTGATGAATGTTTTAAGGTGTGCAGTTATTTTTATGGAAACGCACGGCTAAAGTAGCTCCAGACTAGACTCTGTAAACCCAGCCTGATCTGCCGGGCAATTTGATTTCGCCCTGCAACTCAGTCTGGAAACCTGTACATTAACTTCTACTGCTTCGGGTACACTTTTGCGGGAACCAATCACAGACTGGCTTATTCACCTAGCACTATTGGAGGGTTTAACGCGATGATGGATAGAGAAGCGATGGGTCGTTGCCTGTTGATCACGCCTCTTGTGGTCTGATTGGTTGAAGGACTATCCAGTTGTGTACAGAGTCATTTGAATTATGCTCGTTTATCACGCCTCTTGTGCAGTAGAAATACATAGCAGACTCCCCAGACCAATGTTCAGTTTTTATTTGAGCTTGGTCTGGTGATAGCCAGACAAGCTCCAGACAGGTCTTGATCGCATTATGTATGTCAATATCACTCCGCCAAATGATTCCAGTTATTTCAAAGGTCCTTCCAGCCTACAACAGAAAAAAAAAAAAACCCTAGTGAAAAATGTATTCGGCATTCAGTGATATGTTTTCTCTGTCTTGTGTCTGTATAACAGCAAAGCCAGGAGTGTGTCCAAGCAGACGTTATGAAGCATCAATGTGTGCTGGGATACATTTTGTGTCGTGTGCCGATGACAGTGATTGTCCCAAGAATGAGAAATGCTGCAGCACTGAATGTGGACATGAATGTATGCCTCCAGTTACAGGTATTATATTTATTATATTATATTATATTATATTATATTATATTATATTATATTATATTATATGCTGTATATTATATTATATGCTGTTGAATGCTTGAATCTGATTCCAATAACATAAAGGTACAACTTAAAAAAAAAATAAAAAATTTTAACAGTGAAAAATTAATTCAGCATTCAGTGATATGTTTTCTCTTTCATGTGTCTGTATGGCAGAAAATCCAGGAGTGTGTCCAAGCAGACGTTATACAGCAGGAGAGTGTACCCGGATAAGTTTTGAGTCGTGTGCTGATGACAGTGATTGTGCCAGCAATGAGAAATGCTGCAGCAATGGATGTGGACTTCAGTGTATGGCTCCAGTTACAGGTATTATATTATATTATATTATATTATATTATATTATATTATATTATATTATATTATATTATATTATATTATATTATATTATATTATATTATATTATATTATATTTATTATATTATATTATTATATTTAGGGCCCAAGCCCAAAGGGCGCAGAGCCCTATTGTTCTTCCTCAGATTATTCTTTGTTTTTTTTTTGTTTTTTGTTTTTTTGTTTTTTTCGACTTCTCGGGTACTTTTGGGGCACTTAACATGCTCGAAAACTCTTGAAACTTCGCACAGGCGTTGGAATGCGCGGCCATCAGAGCCGGGCTGAAGCTGTTACCCGGGCGTGGCAGGGGGGCTCGACAGCGCCCCCTTAAGTGGGGTCTGAAAACCTGGTCCATATATCAAACACACTTGCACGTACATGTATGAAACTCGGTACACATATAGACCTCATCGGGCCAAACAACTTTCGTGCTCATAGTTATGCGTCAGCCCAACAGGAAGTGAGCTATAATGGGTTGTTCGGAAAACCCATGCTCTGGAATTTAATATACTCCTCCGAGGCCATTGTTTCGATCATTGCCAAACTCGGTCAGCATGAAGTGAACATATTCAGGATGCTAAATTGCGAGCAGATTTTTGATATCTCAAATGGTTTGGCCGTGGCGAAGCAACGAATTTATGGCGAGAAAAGGGAAACAAGAAGTGTGTTATAACGTCAGCAAACATTGACTGATTTGGATGAAACCTCAGCTGTGTGTTCGTTGTAAGAGGCCGATCACATGAATATGATTTTTGTGAGTCAAAGTTATAGCGCCACCAACTGGCAGCAGGAAGTGTGTCACTTTCAAAAATGCTTTGAATCACCATCTTATTTTCACCCGATTTACTTCAAACTGCATCAGTATAATGTGAAAACATGACAGATAGAGACGTATGAAATGGATTCCTAAAATTTCAAATACTGTTGCCATGGCAACGTGTCAAAGTTTAATAATCTTTTGGCTGTTTTGAGACTCTTAGCATGCTTTAAATTGCTTGAAACTGCTTGAAACTCAACACACACATCAGACATGTCAGTCAGTACACATTGGCAAAGCCTCAGAAACGGGCGGGGATGAGGGGCTCTCTAGCGCCACCTTTTGACAAAAGTGGGGGGGGGGTTAGTTTTATCTTCAGTCCCCAAACTCGGTACATATATTGTTCTCTTCGAGCCGGACAACTTTCTAATTTACAGTAATTAGCTCCGACCAACAGGAAGTCAGATATTTTGGTTTGAAGGTGAATTTTTGGTTAAATCGGGGTCTGAGTTTTTACGTTCTCCTCGTAGGCGATTTATTCAATCTCCACCAAACTCTGTCAACATGAAACAAAGATATGGAAGATGCTAAAATGCGAACGAATATTGGATATCTCAAACGGTGTTGCCATGGCGAGGGATTAAATAAGGACAAAAAAGGGGAACAGAAATTCTCTCATATCTTGTAAAATCATATTTTGATTTCAATTAAATTAAGATTGTATGTTCAGTAATTGAACTTGGATTTATTTAAAATGACTGGATCTTAAACCATAAAATTAAATGGATTACATGGATTTTGAACCATAAAATTAAAGTAAAATATCTTAATTTAAACAAGGAAAATTTGTAAAATAACAGTTTAACACTCTATAAAAAAAAACGTTAAAAAATGGTTAACGACTGGCAGCTACGGCTGCCAAACAAAAAATGTAAAATTAAAATAAAATATCTTAATTTAAATAAGGAAAAAATCTGTAAAATAACAGTGTTTTTCACTAAAACTTTTAATGTAAATTTCTGTAAAATTATTGTTTTTGCACTTTTGAATTAAGATATTTTACTTTAATTTTATGTTAAAATTAAATTTAATGTAAAATTTAGACACGCATCTTTCACTTACCTGACACTGATATTAAAATCATCTTTGCAGTTTCTGTGATTTGGCTCCATTTATAATTTTTTTATTATACTTTTTTTATTGCCTGCCACCCATATTGAAATGAAAGCACGCTTTTTGATTCATAAGATTGGTGAACAAACGGTAGCTAAGGTAGATCAAAAACACATGATGAGAAGTGTTAGGATAATACAACATCAGCATTAGTACAATATTCTGAACTCATTTGAATGACATTTGACATCATCTGACATAAAATTAATTAATACAATTTAATTGATCTCATAGATGTGGCTGTTGTGGTTTGTGGTCATAGCAGCACCAACTGCTGCAGTTAATGTGGTAAATTCAGATGACTTTGACATAGTCCTTTTATGTTTTCCCATTTTAAATGCCTATTGCCTGCCGTGCACAGTCAAGCTGATGCCACCGGGGTGGCGGTGCCACCGGCTTGGGCCCATCATCGCTGCTCGCAGCTTTAATATATTATATTATATTATATTATATTATATTATATTATATTATATTATATATTAACATAAAGGTACAACTTAAAAAAAAAAACATTTTTTTAACAGTGAAAAATTTATTCAGCATTCAGTGATATATTTTCTCTTTCATGTGTCTGTATGGCAGAAAATCCAGGAGTGTGTCCAAGCAGACGTTATCCAGCAGGAGAGTGTACCCGGATAAGTTTTGAGTCGTGTGCCGATGACAGTGATTGTGCCAACAATGAGAAATGCTGCAACAATGGATGTGGACTTCAGTGTATGGCTCCAGTTACAGGTATTTATTATATTATATTATATTTCTTGTTTCTATATTTGTAATAATAATATTATATTATATTATATTATATTGCTGTTGAATCTGATTGGTCAAAACCCATGACAAATAAAACATGACATTTTAAAGTAGAAAGACAGAAAGTTATTTCTTGTAAAACGTATTCCAATAAAATATAGGTACAACTTCCAAAAAAATATTTTTTTTACAGTGAAAAATTCATTCAGATATGTTTTATCTGTCATGTGTCTGTATAGCAACAAATCCAGGAATGTGTCCAAGCAGACGTTATAAAGCAGAAGAGTGTACTCGGATACGTTTTGAGTCGTGTGCCAATGACAGTGATTGTGCCAGCAATGAGAAATGCTGCAGCAATGGCTGTGGACTTCAGTGTATGGCTCCAGTTACAGGTATTTATTATATTATATTAATTATATTATATTATATTATATTATATTATATTATATTATATTATATTATATTATATTATATTATATTATATTATATTATATTATATTATATTATTATATTATATTATATTATATTATTTTATGGAGCTGTTTAATGTTTGAATCTGATTGGTTGATGAATGTTTTAAGGTGTGCAGTTATTTTCATGTAAACGCACGGCTAAAGTAGCTCCAGACTAGACTCTGTAAACCCAGCCTGATCTGCCGGCGATTTGTTTTTGCCCTGCAACTCAGTCTGGAAACCTGTACATTAACTTCTACTGCTTCGGTTACACTTTTGCGGGAACCAATCACAGACTGGCTTATCCACCTAGCGCTATTGGAGGGTTTAACACGATGATGGATAGAGAAGCGATGGGTCGTTGCCTGCTGATCACGCCTCTTGTGGTCTGATTGGTTGAAGGACTATCCAGTTGTGTACAGAGTCATTTGAATTATGCTCGTTTATCACGCCTCTTGTGCAGTAGAAAATACATAGCAGACTCCCCAGACCAATGTTCAATCTTAAATTGAGCTTGGTCTATGATTATATTATATTATATTATATTATATTATATTATATTATATTATTTTATAAACATTATTCATTGCATATTTTTCAGTAATTAATCGTGATTAATCGCACCTAACATAAAAGTTCTTTATACATTATTATAATGCAATGATTTCACATTTAATCTCCAAATTTATGTAGAAACAGCATAAAGACAGTAGCTGATATTTTAAATATTTGTTTAATGGCATTGTTTTTTTTAATGAAAGAAGGCCAGTATCACCAATACCACTACTGGTGTCTCTATTATTATTATTTTTTTCTTGAAGGGGTCATGAACTGGATTTTTAAAATTCTTTTGTAATGTTTCCCCGGATGCACTTATATGTTAGTATGGTTTTTACATCAAAAATGGTCATAATTAAAAAAAATAAAAAATAAAACTAAAAATCCCTTTCAAGGGAACTCGCATTGCGTCACCACTGCGGAAACGCCTCTGCGTGATTGTGTCCTGAAGCACGTATGTAACCAGTCCAATAGTGTGACAGAACGTCATAGGCGGGTGACATCATAGACCCGGAAACTATAAAGCACCCGTGAACGCAAACAGATACTAGCTTCTGTGCCTTCAGTAGCGCTCTATGTTGTACCATTGTCTGTCAGATTGGTGTTTTTGTCCGTTGTATTTGATAATACTGGGAGTTTTTCACCTCACACAAAAATAATATATATACTGACAAAGAGTGCACACACATTTAAGTTAAAATGGCGAGCGAACAACCACAACAGTTTACAAAGTATGTTCATCCCTGCCCACGCTACATACACATTCCATGTGTGTTGTTTTTATGGCAGCGCAGCACACTCAGGCAGCTCTCGAGGGAGCTGGTTGTGTGCACTGTGAGCATTTGTCAATCAGAACACTCTTCGAGGAGGGCGCTTCGGCTCGCATTCCCCGTGGCTCAGGTCCCACTGCTGCCGAGGTAGAGTGGCGGCTTCAGTCATGGGGATTGCGAATGGATCCGGCAGAGGGGTTAGAGACTGCCTTCATCTGCCAGGTCCAGTGTTTCATCTCAGGGTTGAAAGCACGCTTTGTGGTTTCTTCTTCCCCGAGTGAAGTGCAGAGGCAGTAATCATATGAATGTGCGTTAGCTCTCGGCTGACATTGTTCATTCATAAATTTCTCATATGTGTAGCGATTATGGGGGCAGACCTTATAGATGAATGAATCTTCCAAATGATTCATCAAATGAACAGCCCTTCCACAAAGCCCCAATTCAGCTCCAGACCCCAGGAAATCGACCATTTATCACGAGGCTCCATTCTGCCTGGAGCTACCACTTCTATATTACAATTACGTGATTTCCTATGGACTTTTGACCAAAACTTAGACAAAGAGGACAAAAGACTCGTTGTGATCGCAAGACAAAGAAAAAAAAACAGATCTCTGTCTTTTCAATGACCGGTAAATGAACTCCAAGTGACACAGTTAAAACTCCAAGCAAACTCCCAGGAAATGTTACATATTGGATTGCATAGGATCACTGATTATTGGACTTTCACTCAAATAGCCTTCGATATCGTTTGTTAGCGTGTTACAATTGATACATGTGACTATTATGCATATATATCACTCTCAAGTCATGCAATTGTGTAACTATTGAATGAGTAGATCAAAAGACACCATGTTTGATACCTTTGTGTTCAAATGGGTATAACCAAACAGATGAGCTGAATGAAATCTTTATAGAATTGATCATGTCCTCATAGTAAGAAATTAGGTCTAAATTTACTCTCTGCTTAAGAGCAGGAAACTAAATTACTATAGATAACCCAATTTTATGGGAGGGGTGGAGACACAGTCACCCCTGAACCCTAATTGGCCAGAACCCATCCAGCGGATGGGCAAATTTTTGAGTTTAACCTCAGAACACAGACGAAGACAGTGTGTACACGTTGCTGTTCGTTGTTCAGTCAAGAGCTGTTTGCAGTGCGGTTCCAGAATCCGCCATGGAGACGATCAGGCGATCGTCGCAGACCAAGATCAGAGAAAATGGGTTAACAGATTTCATTCAGGCCATCTACTCTTCTCTCACTTTCCTTTCTTTTACTTAAAGTTTATTTTCTTTCCGTTAAGTCTCGGGTTCTGTTAAGTTTCGCCGCAAAGTTACTCAACGAGTCTCTAACAGCGCGCTTCAACTTTAAACAACGCCCACAAGACTTCCATCCAGCCGCCAACACGCCACGTGATACTTTTCCTGGCCTTAGCCATTGGCTCTCCCTCTGCAGCGTACGCTTTGATTGGGGTAAAAGGGAGACGCGTCCCCACCTGTTCTTCACGCCACACTGTGCCATCTTTCGCTGTCTCTATCAGGTCAGTCCCCAAACGGGCTCTCTTTTTTGGTTGAGGAGCAGTCTTCTCATCTGCAGTGTGAACAAATTCAAATTGTGAGCAATGGAAAAGTCAAATGATATCACAAATGCATGCATAGATACTAATAATAATTCCAGTATCTCCTTCTCTGTATCGGAATAATGTCTGGAATATCTTCCTAAATAAAAAGATACAACTAAAGCAAAGAAACAACTAATAATGTTTTGCACTTCAGATCAATCAATCAAATCAAATCACTTTATTGTCACACAGCCATATACACAAGTGCAACAGCAGGTGAAATTATTGGTGCAGTTCCGAGCAACATAGTAGTCACGACATGACATGTACAACATTTAAAGCAGCATCAGATTACACATCTGATGCGCCCACAATTACTCACAGCACAGTATACACTACAATAAACAATAAATAATTTACACAATGTGAGTGTAGTTCTCACAGCTTTAAACAATATACACATACTTACAATATACATATACTTTAAACAATATACACTAAACATACATTAAACAGTATACATTAAGCTATAGTAATAATAATATACAATGTACAGTATACATTATTATTCACAGTAGAGATCCAATGTACAATAGGTGCTGTATGATAAATAATAAATGATAAATAAATGTGTATATAATGTGTGTGTATCTACAGTGGGTTGTGCTGAGTGATATTCTGTCCAGTGTGTGTTATGATCCTGATGGATCAGGAGTTAAGTAGTCTGATTGCTTGTGGGAAGAAGCTGTTCTGGAGTCGGCTGGTGCGTGTTCTAATGCTGCGTGATGGCAGTGAATGTCTGCTAAGTAGTACAAACAAAAAAGTGGACAATACAAAAAAGGAAGAGTAAATATTTATGTCACTCCACTCTGCTTTTTTGGTGTTTTTCACTTACTGGTTTGAAATGAAATAGGAAATAATATGAAATGAAACTTAACTTAACCTGAAGACAGATCAGACAGCTCTGAGTCCGAATCCGGCTGAAGTTCTATGTCTTCTCCATCTGAGTCACAAGGGTTTACTTCACTCAGGATAATTTCCAAGGCCTGCCGAGTGGTGAGTCTTGTCTGCATTTTCTTTTCTTGGAGAGGAGGTTCGTACACCACAGAATTCTTGAGGGCACTGAAGTAGTAGGCTATGTGCAGTGAGATTTTATCCACCTCAGCACAAAAGGAATTACCTCTCATTTGAGAGCAAGCTGCATGCAATTAGATGTGCTAATTCATACCTGTTTACACCTGGGCAAGACCCTACATGCCAATGTGAGACATGGTCAATCAAGTTCTCTACTTTTAGCAGCCCTCCCCCACACATACAAACAAGCCACCAGCAACCATTCACACACACACACACACACACACACCCAACCCCCCTGCAGATTGCTCAGGTAATGACCACGTTTACACATGAATTGATGCTAATGATAGCCAAAAGACTAACCAGTTAGCATCCACTTGGCTAAAGGAGGGTTAAAAATCTCTGGGAGTTCTAGTGTTAGATCAAATTTAATAACCTGCCTAAGAAACGATAGGAGGATAAATTACTGATCAATGGTTTCTTCAGGTCATGTGTCATAAATGCATATTGCTTGGGATTTCATAATTTCTCTCTCTTAAAACTTATTCTTTCCTCACTTTCTTCCTTTCTGCAACGTGTGTGAATGTGCGAGTGTGTGTGTTTATGTTAGATATTAGTTTGATGTGTTAGAGTAATCAATAAAGATTCGTTTGTATTCAAAGATAACTGTTCTTGTGTTATGTGCTCATGAATTTAATGTCTTGAACTGCCGATCTAAGTTACCTGGCTGTCAAATAGTGTTTCACTATTGTTCCGATATTAATATCTGCTGCAGAGTTGATATCTACGGCCCATTCAAATGAACGCTGGAAGAGTCATTTGCTCGGCTGTAAATTAGACTCTCAAAATTTCCTATGAATTCATTAATTCATTCATTTGAGCTACATAGACCTGTTCCCTTTAACAGACTCCCCTTTAAGTTCTTACATATCGGTGGATGAATAAATTAAGGTGTAAACATTAATTCTGGATTATTTATAAATTATAGTGTAATTCGAGTCTTTCATTTGAATTCAAATTCCCTGTTGAGTTATTATTTTATCTGACTCATTGTCGCTACATTTGTGTAAGAAAAGCACATAGTGAATCACATGTTTGCGTTGATTACGGTCTGCAATAAAGAATCAATGGCTTGGATCTTACGTGGTCAAGGCAACGAGTAGATCAGGCATTCTCATCCCTGGTCCTCGAGGGCCACTGTCCTGCAGAGTTTAGCTCTAACCCTAATCAAACACACCTGAACCAGCTAATTAAGCCTTTCAGGATTACTGGAAAGCTACAGGCAGGTGAGTTTGATCAAGGTTGGACCTAAACTGATTGGTTTTGAATGTAGGCCTATTTTAATTAAAATAGGAAATTAAATCATATATCTTTTTGGCTTAAAAAAATGTAGATGCCTATATGAAATACTATTTCTAAAATCCATGTTTATGGTAAGGGCACGCACCAAGTGCTTCGTGCCCTTTCCAATTCCAAAATGTGGAAGCAGAACAAGGAGCAGAGAAGGAGCGGAAATTGCACACCTTGTAGACAGGACTCGATCGTTCAGGAAGAATGATCAGTTATTCGTTTCATGGGCCACTCAATGTAAGGATAAGCCCATTTCCATTGGATGGTGGAGGTGATTGAATTGGCCTATACGTCTATGGGCCATAATTCCCCAGTGGGCTTAAAGGCTCATTCTAGGTATGGCTACCTCTTGGGCTTTTTGGTAGCAGATATTTGTGCAGCAGCAAGCTGGGCTTCCCATCATACATTTATCAGATTTTACTGTCTGGATGTCACTGCGCCTTCTATGGCTCATGCAGTTCTCAATTTAAAGAACTGAAAGGTTATATTTCGTTCTTGCTGGGTCTGTTCGGCAGCTTCGGAAAGCATGCGTTTCGGGAGTTGGCTATATCATTCCCACATATGAGATACCGAGCGATTGTTTGAAAGAGAATGTTAGGTTACTTACGTAACCCTGGTTCTCTGAGAACAGAGCGAGGTATCTCACCAAGCTTCCCTAATTGCATTACACGGGGGAAGAGCATGCTAAGAATGCTGTTTCACAGCCATACACTGTCAGAAAAAAAGGTACAGTGCTGTCACTGGGGCGTTACCCTAAGGTACAAAACCGAAAAGGTACTTATATGTACCTTTAAGGTACTAATATGCACTCTTAAAGTACTTATATGTACCTTTAAGGTACTAATATGCACTCTTAAAGTACTTATATGTACCTTTTAAGGTACTAATATGTACCATTTAGGGGTGAGTAAGGTACAAAGATGTACCTTTACACTTTTGTACCTTAGGGTACCGCCCCAGTGACAGCACTGTACCTTTTTTTCTGACAGTGTATATATATAGGGAGGGGGTGGGCTCCTTGAATGAGCTGTGATTGGCCCGTCCTTCGGACAGACGTGGTGTACGTTTTTAGGTGACCTTTGGCATCTGCTGGATAGGTTGATCGCGGTATAAATAAATAATTAATTAACAGTGTGTCTGACAGTTGTCTTCGTGCAAGTAAAGTCAGACAGAGAAAGATGCATATTTTATTTTATACCCAGGCAATGGACAAATGTCTGCCCAGGTCATTGGCTCAGGATTAATGGATCTGTCTGCTATTTCTTTGCACAGTAGCTAGGTGTCACTAGTGAGCAATGATGAATGAAGCCAGTGTTGCCAACTTAGCGCCTTTGTCGCTATATTTAGCGAGTATTCAGACCCCTCTAGCGACACATTTTCAAAAAAGCGACTAGCGACAAATCTAACGACTTTTTCTGAAGTTATTGGAGACTTTCTAAAGTGAAAGCACATATCGTTCTTACTCTTCTCAATGAGCAGCGGCCAGCGCAAAGCACTCACAGGCCAACCAGTCCTCGCGCAGCAGCCCCTCCCAGCTGCAGTCAGAGCAGGTGATGTTCACCCCTCCACGTCCAGACTGCAAATGAATCGCACATGTGCGGGAAGCCACTGATCCCGCCCTGGCTTACATTCAGCACGCGGGATGTAAAATATTCTTTTTCTAAAAAAATAATTAAATCACTGCACAAAAAGAAATCGCTGCATTTTTTTTGACTCACACAACCTCAGTCACTCACAACTCTTGTCCACTGTGTGTACCTCTCTGTGACATAAGCTAAACTAGCTTGCTTGCTCATCATGTCTCAGTCTAAACTGTACAGTCAAAAATACAGAAAGGAGTGGGAATCAAATCCTGAATTCCAAGGCTGGTTAAAGCCGTTTATTGGGGATAATACACGGGCATACTGTCTGTATTGTAAGGCTGATTTCTACGCCAAACTTAGTGATGTAAGGTTACCTGCGGTTATCTGCTTCTCTTTAATTTTAAATTTAAAGAGTTTAGTTTAACTGTTTTGATTTCCATTCTTCTCATGTGCTTATCACTTACATTGAGATGATGTGAGAACAGCTTTATTGGGCCAGTCAGCAATATCATATTAAATTACAGTACAATAGGCTATGTTAGCACGAATTTGTTGAGAAAGCACATTAGGCAGGCAGACAGAACGCAAGAAAGTATGCAATCTAGTACGACGTGATGACGTCACGAATATGTTAATTTACGCATGACGTCATCTAGCGACATTTAGCGACTTTTTGGCAAGGCTTTAGCTACTTTCCTTTGAAAATAGTTGGCAACACTGAATGAAGCTTTGGAAAATGAACCTTTTCATGAAGCAATGGGCTGTGAGGTCTCAGTGGTTCAGGAAGCCTCATTTTGCCATCACTACTTGCTTTCTTAGGTGGCTTGTCTGTTTTGTTTGATATCTCATTTGATGTCCAGTTTTAATTCACTTTAACTCTATTAGGTCAACTCCAACGTGTGCATGCTGCTCAACACGGAAGTGACGTTTTTTACTCTCTCTCTGCTTTCAACTTTCATGAGAAAGCTTTAGCATGTTTTTATTATTGGTGTCAAGATTAACGAATCATGAAAAGTGTTGATTAGAGCATTATATTTAGATCTACTCCTGTCACATGAAAGCTGCAGTAATGACCATTGTAGCCGATCACAGACCTGAATGCAATGATCTCATCATTGCAACTCTCTGCTTGGACACATTTCTGCACACTAGCAAATGCTTTCATCATAACTGACAGTGCAACACATGATGTAAAAGATTTGTTGATTATTACGGGAGTTTTGGGCTTGAGTCCACTGATAAACTTTCGCTGTTTGATTGACAGCTCCAGCCATTGTAAAGGGAACGTCCTTTGATCGCTTTCTATATAGAATTTAATCATAGTTTAAATAACAGATTATTTTCATATTACTAAGATAAACAATGTGAAGTTGACCGTTTAGTCACTGGTGTGATTTACTGACACGTAAACAGAAATGTACAATTTTGAGGAAAAGAACATCTGACTGTACATTCATCTTTACATATCAGAAATCACTGGTCACTGGTGATTTTGGTTAGACACAGACACATAATCAATAGATATTAGAGGTGTAACGGTACACAAAACTGACGGTTCGGTACATACATCGCTTTTAAATTCACGGTTCGGTATGGGTTTTGGTACAGCAGGGGAGAGAAAACTAAATATAATTTTTTTATTAAACTACTTTATGAAATTTTAAAGTAGAAAGACAGAAATGGTTAATTCTTGTAAAATATATTTGTAATAATTATATATTATATTATATTAATTATATTATATTATATTATATTATATTATATTATATTATATTATATTATATTATATTATATTATATTATATTATATTATATTAATTACATTAATTATATTATATTATATTGCTGTTGAATGCTTGTATCTGAATGCTTAAATGATTTCTTGTAAAAACATATTCCAATAATATAAAGGTACAACTTCCAACTTTTTTTTTTTTTTTTTTTTTTTACAGTGAAAAATTAATTCAGCATTCAGTGATATGTTTTCTCTGTCATGTGTCTGTATAGTAGAAAATCCAGGATTGTGTCCAAGCAGACGTTATAAAGCAGAAGAGTGTACTCGGATACGTTTTGAGTCGTGTGTTGATGACAGTGATTGTGCCAGCAATGAGAAATGCTGCAGCAATGGATGTGGACTTCAGTGTTTGACTCCAGTTACAGGTATTTATTATATTATAATATAATATAATATAATATAATATAATATAATATAATATAATATATTATATTATATTATATTATATTATATTATAGTATAGTATAGTATATTATATTATATTATATTATATTATATTATATTATATATTAATTATATTATATTAATTATATTATATTATATTGCTGTTGAATGCTTTGAATCTGACTGGTCAAAACCCATGACAAATAAAACGTAACATTTTAAAGTAGAAAGACAGAAAGTTATTTCTTGTCAAACGTATTCCAATAAAATATAGGTACAACTTCCAAAAAAATATTGTTTTTACAGTGAAAAATTCATTCAGATATGTTTTCTCTGTCATGTGTCTGTATAGCAGCAAATCCAGGAATGTGTCCAAGCAGACGTTATAAAGCAGAAGAGTGTACTCGGATACGTTTTGAGTCGTGTGCTGATGACAGTGATTGTGCCAGCAATGAGAAATGCTGCAACAATGGATGTGGACTTCAGTGTATGGCTCCAGTTACAGGTATTATATTATATTATATTATATTATATTATATTATATTATATTATATTATATTATATTATATTATATTATATTATATTATATTATATTATATTATATTATATTATATTAATTATATTATATTATATTGCTGTTGAATCTGATTGGTCAAAACCCATGACAAATAAAACATGACATTTTAAAATAGAAAGACAGAAAGTTATTTCTTGTAAAACGTAGTCCAATAAAATATAGGTACAACTTCCAAAAAAATATTGTTTTTACAGTGAAAAATTCATTCAGATATGTTTTCTCTGTCATGTGTCTGTATAGCAGCAAATCCAGGAATGTGTCCAAGCAGACGTTATAAAGCCGAAGAGTGTACTCGGATACGTTTTGAGTCGTGTGCCAATGACAGTGATTGTGCCATTAATGAGAAATGCTGCAGCAATGGATGTGGACTTCAGTGTATGGCTCCCGTTACAGGTATTTATTATATTATATTAATTATATTATATTATATTATATTATATTATATTAATTATATTATATTATATTATATTATATTATATTATATTATATTATATTATATTATATTATATTATATTATATTATATTATATTATAAACATTATTCATTGCATATTTTTCAGTAACTAATCGTGATTAATCGCACCTAACATAAAAGTTCTTTATACATTATTATAATGCAATGATTTCACATTTAATCTCCAAATTTATGTAGAAACAGCATAAAGACAGTAGCTGATAGTTTAAATATTTGTTTAATGGCATTGTTTTTTGTAATGAAAGAAGGCCAGTATCACCAATACCACTACTGATGTCTCTATTATTATTATTTTTTTCTTGAAGGGGTCATGAACTGGATTTTTTAAATTATTTTGTAATGTTTCCCCGGATGCACTTATATATTAGTATGGTTTTTACATAAAAAATGGTCATATTTAAAAAAACAAAAAAATAAAACTAAAAATCCCTTTCAAGGGAACTCGCATTGCGTCACCACTGTGGAAACGCCTCTGCGTGATTGTGTCCTGAAGCACGTGTGTAACCAGTCCAATAGTGTGAAAGAATGTCATAGGCGGGTGACATCATAGACCCGGAAACTATAAAGCACCCGTGAACTTAAACAGATACTAGCTTCTGTGCCTTCAGTAGCGCTCTATGTTGTACCATTGTCTGTCAGATTGGTGTTTTTGTCCGTTGTATTTGATAATACTGGGAGTTTTTCACCTCACACAAAAATAATATACAGTATATCCAGATGCTATCTGTCATTTCAACAGTTTTTAGATTCTCTGAGATCTTTCTTTCAAATGTGTTTCTATGAAGTATTTGCCATTTAAGGAATAACGTATCTAGCGCCTTGAATAAATTGGTTGCCCTGTTTTTTTTAAAAACACTATTTAAAGCTTCTTTCTTGGGTTAAATTCTGTATATTTTAGCATCATTCATTTATATACACCTGTTGTGTATGCTTTGAGTATCAAAATAACATTAAGACGTTAACAACATTAAAAAGATGAAAAAAATAAATTACCACTATAACCAGTAGATGGTGGAAGAGGAACACCTATTGGCTCATTAGACTTTTTTTGCCATTCATTTTTATAGATTATCAAATCACTATTATAACATTAAAATATCTATTTTTGTTACTTTATTTGTACTGAAGTGTTAACTATATAGGCTAATTGTAGGGAACATTACAAAGTCTAATTCTATGCCCCACAAGTCGGTTGCAAGCAAGAGGAGAAAGACATATTCTGGAGTGAGTTGGAGGAAGTGATGCAGACTGTTCCCAGAGGTGAGAGAGTGGTGATAGGGGCAGATTTCATTGGACATGTTGGTGAAGGGAATAGTGGGAATGAGGAAGTGATGGGCAGGTTTGGTCTTCAGGAAATAAGTGGATCAGTGAGAGGAAGGAGGATAGTAGACAGGAATATAGGGTGATGCAGCTTGAGGTTAAGATAGAGATGGCAAAGGCTAAACAGAAAGCTGATGATGACATGTATGCAAGGTTAGATAGTAAGGAAGATGAGAGGGATGTGTATCGGTTGGGGAGGCAGAGGGATAGAGATGGAAAGGTTGTGCATCAGGTTAGAGTGATTAAAGATAGAGATGGAAATGTGTGGACAGGTGACAGGAGGGTGAGGGAAAGATGGAAGGAGTACTTTGAGGAACTGATGAATGATGGAAATGACAGGGAGAGAAGAGTTGTAGAGGCAAATATTGTTGAGCAAGAAGTAGAACGGATTAGCAAGGGTGAAGTTAGTAGAGCTTTGAAGAGGATGAAGAGAGGAAAGGCAGTTGGTCCAGATGACATAACAGTGTAGGTATGGAAGTTTCTAGGAGAGATGGCAGTAGAGTTTTTAACTAGGTTGTGCAACAAGGTCTTAGAGAGTGAGAGGATGCCTGAGGAATGGAGGGGAAGTGTTTTGGTGCCGATTTTTAAGAACAAGGGAGATGTGCAGAGTTGTGGAAGTTACAGAGGTATTATTATATAGATTTAGAGAAAGCATATGACAGGGTGCCAAGAGAGGAGCTGTGGTATTGTATGAGGAGGTTTGGAATGGCAGAGAAGTATGTTAGAGTGGTACAGGATATGTATGAGAGCAGTAGGACAGTGGTAAGGTGTTCCGTAGTTGAGACAGAGGACTTCACGGTGAAGGTGGGACTGCATCAAGGATGGGTTCTGAGCCTCTTCTTGTTTGCGGTGGTGATGGAGAGGCTGACAGATGAGGTCAGACAAGAATCTCCATGGACTATGATGTTTGCGGATGACATTGTGATCTGTAGTGAGAGCAGGGAGCAGGTGGAGGAAAGTCTAGAGAGGTAGAGGTTTGCTCTGGAGAGAAGAGGGATGAAGGTTAGTCTCAGCAAGACAGAATACATGTGTGTGAATGAGAGGGAACCAAGTGGAACAGTGAGGTTACAGGAAGAAGAGGTAAAGAAGGTGCAGGATTTTAAATACTTTGGGTCAACAGTCCAGAGCAATGGGGAGTGTGGAAAAGAGGTGAAGAAGTGTGTGCAGGCAGGTTGGAATGGGTGGAGAAAAGTGTCAGGTCTGTTGGGTGATAAAAGAGTACCAGCAAGAATGAAAGGAAAGGTGTACAGGACAGTAGTGAGATCAGCGATGTTATATGGTTTGGATACAGTTGCACTGAGGAAAAGACAGGAGGAAGAGCTAGAGGTAGCAGAGCTGAAGATGTTGAGGTTCTCTTTGGGAGTGACGAGGATGGATAGGATCAGGAATGAGTACATCAGAGGGACAGCACATGTGAGACGTTTTGGAGACAAAGTTAGAGAGGCCAGGTTGAGATGGTTTGGACATGTTCAGAGGACGGAGAGTGAATATATTGGTAAAAGGATGCTGAGGTTAGAGCTGCCAGGCAGGAGGTCGAGAGGAAGACCAAAGAGGAGGTTTATGGATGTAGTGAAGGAGAACATGAAGTTAGTCAGTCTGAGAGAAGAGGATGGAGGGGATAGGGCTAGATGGAGGCAGATGATTCGCTGTGGCGACCCCTGAAGGGAACAGCCGAAAGGAAAAGAAAGAAAGAATTACAAGTCTAATGAAAAACAAAAACATCTGACTAAACTTCACAATGCATTTTTATTTAAATCGTGTCTGTGCTTTATTCATTCAGCGTTTTGAGACTGTTTAAAACTTGTTTTGATCGATACTGAGAGGATTTTCATTGCCGGTAAATTAAACATATGCTTGGTTATTATTTTCAACAGAAATGCACGTGATTGACTACAATACTCAACGCTGTAAAATCATGTTGTACTGTCGTGTCCCAAAAAAAATTAGATAATCGAAGTCAATGCACATATTGTGTTAATATTTGCCAGAAATCGCTGCAAATACAGTGAAAATGCTGTCTATCCTGCTTAATCCTATTCAAACAGATTGACAGCGCGGAGTTGTTTGGAACTATTGAGAGCTCTATGGCTCTGGTCAGCACAATATGACGGTGAGTGGAGTCTACCTATTTGTGGATTTGTGTGAGTGTAGACGCTAGAAATATTTCAAAATCCACGCGCTGTGCTGCGATTTACAAATGTGCAAGAAGAGATCCACCAATGCAGAGGAAGCCATCAACAAATGCACAGGAAGCGATTCGCAAATTAATGCAAGGCAGAGTTGTGTTTGTGACATAAAAACATAAGTGTGGATATTTTTTTTATTCACAAATGTCATTGTATTTATTTGTGAATCTTATTCATTTTTGTGAAACTCCTGCATATATTTGTGGATCTCATTCTATTTATTTATGAATTTATTTAATTTTTGTGAATCTCTTTATATTTATTTGTGGATAACAATCTATTTGTTTGGAATAACGCAACAAATCTACCCCCATATGCTTCGCTCATTACAGGCTCGTTCTCGTCAGAATGCCCACGTATTAAAAAATGGTCCGGTTTAAATTCGGGTTCGGGCTCATAATTACAGTTAATATGTTGGGCCTCGGACACAACGTGCACGGGCTCTGGTTTGGACGTGCTTGTTTTTTTGAGCCCAATCTAAGCTCTACGCTGCATTGGAGATGAGCAGGAGACGGGTCCGTCCCTTTCGACTGCTCGTTCACCAGATCCACGCATCTCCCCGCGTGATCCCGAAGCACACTCTGTTGCCTCTTCGGCTCGTATGGGGGATGATGACAATGAATCTCTCGGGTCTGCGGACTTCGAGCATCCACTCTCTGAGCATTCCTCGCACGATAGTAAATCCGTCGAGGAATTATTAGAGGTGGTTACTCGCACGGTGGCCTGGTTGCAGCTTGACTGGCCCCGTGAACAAGAGATCCCCAAACACAGTAAGCTAGAGGATAGGTTTCTGTCTGGTGGTGGGGGGAGAGAATGCAACATCAGTCTCTCCCCTTCTTTGAGGATCTCCATGACGAATTATCAAAGTCATGGAGTAAACCATATACCTCTCCTGTGTTTGTGCCCTCGACGTCGACTTTCTCGACTATCGTGGGTGTGAAGCCACATGGGTATAAGGAGATGCCACAGATTGAAGAGACGCTCGCGGGCTATCTCTCGCCTGGTTCAGCATCTTCTCTAAAGAGACCTGTCCTCCCCACGAAGCCGTGCAGAACTACATTGGCACTCGTGGGTAAAAGCTTATTAAGCTGCAGGTCAGGCTGGTGCAGTGCTGACCTCTTGAAGGATTTGAGTGCGGGGGGGATGATAGATGAGGAAGCATTCGCTGAGCTTCGCCGAGCCACGGATCTTTCTCTTCATGCCACCAAGCAAACGGCCCATGCCATCAGCCGTTCTATGTCTGCTTTGGTGAGCACGGAGAGGCATCTGTGCCTCAATCTATCGGGAATAAAAGATAAGGACAGAGTATTCCTTTTAGATTCCCCTGTTTCCCCCACGGGCTTATTTGGTGGTGCAGTTGACTCTGTGGTCACCCTATTTAAAGAAGCTAAAAAACATGAGGAAGCGTTTGTGCAGTTTCTTCCTCGCTACACTCAAGGGGAGGGACTGTCAGCCACCCAACCTCTCCCCGGTCCTTCAAGAGCTAGGGAGGTGAAAAAGCAGAGCGTGGCGAGTCGCACTCCCCCTCGTAAAGATTGGGGACCGGCTTGCCGCCCTCAGCAACCTACCAGGGCAGACCTCAGGACTATTATTAATAAAAAGAAGAAGTTATGACGGTCTTGTGCACAGTCGGGTCAGGGTAGCCCCCTGTGGGACAGGGCGCGTCAGAAAACACCTACTCACTCCGTCTCGTTACCCTCACGAAACCTCTCCACCTCCACCGCCCATGGCGATTCGGGGGCAGCGGTTTCCAGCTAAATGTTAAATGTCCCATGTCTAAATCCAACTGTCATCCAGGACTCAGGACATCTAACATCACCTCAACAGGAAGTGTTAAAATTAATACCACTATCAGAGAGTCTGGCAGTGTGGAAACTTTTGCCAGGCATTTCTGCATGGGTGTTAAGCAGAGTACAGAAAGGATACAGAATCCAGTTTATTCGTCGCCCTCTGCGCTTCAACCGTGTGGTCCCCACTTCCGTGAAACTGGAGTTAGCGCACATACTATCACAAGAGCTACAAACTCTTCTAAGCAAAGAGGCTATAGACGTGTTCCTCTTCCAGAGAGAGAGAGACAGACTATTACAGCAGATACTTCCTGGTTCCCAAGAAGGATTGGGGGTTGCGTCTAATATTAGATCTTCGAAGCTTAAACCTAGATGTTAACCGTAAAGATGATTGTGTCACAAATTCAACATTGCGATTGGTTCGTCACGATCGATCTGAAGGACGCGTATTTTCACATAGAAATACTGCCACAACACTTTTGCTTTCGGGGGTGAAGCTTACCAATTTCGGGTTCTTCCATTTGGCCTAGCCTTACCACCCCGCACATACACAAAATGCACAATCATAATACTAGCATAATACTAGCACAATCACAAGAGATGGCGCTTCAGCACAGAGGCATCGTGCTAGCTCATCTAGTTTCTCTCAGGTTGAGACTCAATGCCAAGAAAAGCGTTCTTTCTCTGGCCCAGAGAACGACTAATTTGGGGGTAGTTTGGGATTCGATCACGATGCGGGCACAACTGTCTCCCGCTTGAATCGAGACCATTCTGCATACCCTGAGCAAAGGTCAGGGTAGGTCAAAATCCCACTGTTCGTCAGTATCAAAGATTGTTAGGTTTCATGGCGTCAACATCCACGGTGATTCTATGGGGCTGTTGCACATGAGACCGTTCCAGTTGTGGCTCAAAGCCAGAGGATTTCATCCAAGGGCCCAATCCCCAGAGGCTAATAAAAGTGATGCTCTGCGGGCTTCGTACACTAACTATGTGGCTCAGACCCCGGTTCCTTGCCTTGGGTCCCACTCTGGGCGTACCTTGTCGTTGCAAACTGCTAACGACGGACGCTTCCCTGACGGGCTGGGATGCGGTCTTAAATGGTCATCCAGCCCAAGGAAAATGGGAGGGTCAGTCTGCCTCGAGTTGATGGCTGTATTTCTGGCCCTGAAATACTTTCTCCCCAATTGAGGGGCTATCATGTCCTAGCTGACACTGGGCTTTCGCCTGATGTTGTTTAAACTATTCTAAGTGCTAGGGATGCCTCCACTAGAAGGATTTTTGCCAATAAATGGAGTGTCTTTGAAAGATCGTGTACGACACAGTGCAGACCCAGTTAACTGACAGGTTGCTTCAGTTCTGGATTTTCTGCAGGAAAAGTTGTCAGCAGGCGCATGCCCCGCCACTTTCAGGGTTTATGTGGCCGCTCTTTCGGCTTGCATGCCTTGGTTGACGGGGTATCACTTGGGAGACATCCTCTGCTCGCTCACTTCATCGCGGGGCCAGACGTTTGAGGCCTCCCATAAGAACCAAGATTCCTTCATGGGACTTAGCTATAGTCCTCGAGGGCTTGGTTGAGACCTTCTTTGAACCTCTAGAGTCAGTGTCTGACAGACTTCTGACCCTAAAAATGTTTTTTTTTCTTATGGCTATAACTTCCCTAAAGAGATTTGGGGATATGCAGGCTCTGTTAATATCACTATCCTGCTTAGACTTTGCCCCAGGTCTGGTGAAAGGGATTTTACATCCTCATCCTGACTACCTGCCTAAGGTTCCTTTCTCGACTGTTCATCCTGTCACTCTTGAAACCTTCTTCCCTCCGCCGTTCAAAACACCAGATCAGGAGAGACTTCCATAGACTGTGTCCAGTCTGTGGTCTTCAGGCTTACGTCCACCACACTAGCCAGTGGCGTAAGTCAGAGCAGCTGTTTGTTTGTCATGGGGGCCATAACAGAGATTCTGCCGCCACCAAACAAACAATGTCACATTGTGTCAGGGATGCTATTGTTCTTGCCCATGAGGCTTACTCCACCAGGGGGGTCGCCGCCTCTACTGCATTTGCAAGGGGTGCCCCCTTACAAAGTGTTTGTGATGCGGCAGGTTGGTACTCTCCGCACACATTCATAAGATTTTATAGCTTGGATGTTTGTGCCACTCCGGGCTCTCATGTCCTTGAGTCGATATCACAAGCTAAAGTCTGAGACTAAAGCTAGCGCAGCATTAAGTGAAGCTTTTGAAAGGGAACTCTCTGGGTTACTTGACTTTAACCCTGTTCCCTGATAAAGTGGAACGAGATGCTGCACTACGTTGCCGTGCCGATGATGTCCCAGGACTGCTCTTCAAACCAAAACGACCTGAAGTGAAACAGCTGGGCTCATCTATTTATAGTCTCATGCATCAGGTGCGCTGATAACATCACCAGCTGAGGCTTTGAATACCTCAGGGTCAATTTCATTGATGTGTTACACACACTGGTCACACTAGTCATAACTAATCATGATAAGACACTTCCCGTTAGCGTTAAAGCTAGCGCAACATCTCGTTAAGCTTTATCAGGGAACAGAATTACAGTCAAGTAATCCTGAAAGCTTTCTCCAGTACAGAGAACCACTTAGCTGGGTGTGGTATGGGATTCGGTGGCGATGCAGGCTCATCTGTCACCTGTACGTGTTGCATTTATTCTCTCAGCAGTAAAGGAACCAAAGCTAGGCCAGCCACTCACTGTCAAACAGTTTCAGAAACTGTTAGGTTTTATGGCAGCTGCGTCCAACAGGATACATTTTGGCCTTCTGAGCATAAGACAGTGGCAGTGGTGGCTCAAAACCAAGAGGTTTTCCCCAAGGGTAAAAGTGCTGCGGAGATGCCTTCGTGCTTTAGTCATTTGGAAAGATCCTTGGTGTATGTCTCAAGGCTGGTGTTGGGGACTCATGTTCGTCGCGTTACGACCGAGACATCCCTCGCGAGCTGAGAAGCGATCATGAGTGGTCCCTTGACTCAGGGTCTGTGGCAGGTCAATCAGTTCTCATGGCACACAATCGCCTAGAAATAATGGCGGTGTTTCAGGCTCTGAAGCACTTCCTGCCAGACCTCATGGACCACCATGTGCTTGTTTGTTCAAGATAACGAGAACACATCGGTGGTCGCATATGTAAATCATCAGGGGTATCTGTGGAAGTGCTCCTTATACAAGTGGCACACCAGATCCTCCTGTGGGCCCAAGGGAAACTGCTTCCATCAGGGCAGTTTTCATCCCAGGTTAGCTGAACCAGGAAGCGGACATCCTGTCGAGGGAGTGGCCGAGGCCCGGGGAATGGAGACTCCACACCAAGGTGGCGGAGCTCCTGTGGTCATCCAGCTCCTCTAGGACTGGATGCCATGGTACAGGAGTGGCTGAGGCTTTTACCGATTGCTCTGCTTCCGGGAGTTCTGGAGAGAGTTTTCTGGAACGGGGCTTATCTGTTATTAGAAGCCCCCCAACTGGCTGGCCTGAGTATGGTGCATGGACTTGGGTTCTCTCCTAGACGGCTCTCTGCTGGAGATTCTGATTAGGAGGGACTCTCTCAGGCGAGTGGATCAATTCTTCACCCCCTCCAAGCATGGTGGAAACTGTGGGTTGGCCTCTGACGGGGCCCAGCTCATAAGTTTAAGTCTCTCAACCTCGGATGGTCTCAAAAACCTCGGTTGAGAGACTTAAACTTATGAGCTGGGCCCCGTCAGAGGCCAACCCACAGTTTCCACCATGCTGGGCGGGGGTGAAGAATTGATCCATTCGCCTGAGAGAGAGCTCCCTCGACGAGGAAACTGTATGCCCTGAAGTGGAAACTTTTCACTTCATGGTGTGGAAATTGCCAATGGGACCCAGTTAACTGCCTGGTGTATGTGGAGGCCTTAGCTATTAACCACACTCTTTTTGCTTGCTATTTTGTCTCTTAAGAGAATAGGAGACATTCAAGCTCTGTCAGTGGCACCCTCGTGCTTAGAATTTGCCCCCGGTATGGTTAAGGCTTTTTTATATCCTAGGCTGGCTTACATTCCTAAGGTTCCTACTAATGTTGTAGGACCAGTGATACTGTAGGCTTTTTGTCCTCCTCCCTTTCGGACGTCAGACTAGGAAACACACAATCTGCTCTGCCCAGTTCGGGCATACATATGTCCACAGAGCTGCCCTGTGGAGGACAACTGAACAGCTGTTTGTGTCCCTTTCAGCATCCAAGAAGAGAAAGAGCAAGTGGGTGGTCGAGGCCATCTCACTTTCTTATGAGGTGGCCGGTCAGCCTTCACCTTTGGCTGTACGGGCCCACTCAACTTGGAGTATGGTGGCTTCTAAAGCATTGTTATCAGGGGCATCTCTTCAGGAATTCTGTGATGCGAGGGGGTGGTCCTCGCCGCACACGTTTGTGAGGTTCTACGAGCTTGACTGCAACTCCACCTCAGGAGCACGGGAGCTTGTTCTATAGACAATGACGGACGGGCATCTGGCTCATATGGGGACGTGGGTATTGTTGTTCACACAGCAGTGACCCAGTGCGAGTTCCCTTGAAAGGGAACGTCTCGGTTACGTATGTAACCTTAGTTCCCTGAATAGGGAACAAGACGCTGCGTCACCTGGCCATACTCTCTGCATGCCCGTGAACGCCTGCTTCAGGCTTTTTCAGAAGCTAGTTTGTGTTCACAGGTGCTTTATAGTTTCCGGGTCTATGACGTCACCCGCCTATGAAGTTCTGTCACTCTATTTGACTGGTTACATACAAGCTTCAGGACGCAATCACGCAGAGGCATTCCCACAGCGGTGACACAGCATCTCGTTCCCTATTCAGGGAACTAAGGTTACATTCGTAACCGAGATGTTTTTCCTACCCTGATTTTATCCTCTGATTTGAATGTTTGAAGGGGCATGTCTGCTGTGAGACTTCAGTGTAAACGCCCACTGCTGTGATTGGATAACGTCATTGCATATGAAATATGTATTACATGTGGAAATCTCTCGAAAACTTTTAGCTCGTTTTTACTATTACAGCTGTCAAGATTAACCAATCATGAAAAGTGTTGATTATAGAATTATATTTAGATCTACCCCTGTCACATGAAATCTGCAGCGAGGAACATTGTAGCCAATCACAGACATGACTGCAGTGATCTCGTCATTGCAACTCTCTGCTTGGACACATTTCTGCACCCTAACAATTGCTTTCATCATAACTGACAGTGCAAACATAATATAAAAGATGTGTTGATTATTACGGGAATTTTGGCGCGAGTCCACTGATAAACTTTCGCTGTTTGATTGACAGCTCCAGCGATTGTAAAGGGAGCGTTCTTTGATCGCTTTCTATATAGAATTTCATAATAGTTTAAGTAACAGATTATTTTATTTTAGAACAATGTGAAGTTGACCGTTTAGTTATTTGTTTGATTTACTGACACGTAAACAGAAATATTCAATTTTGAGGAAAAGAACATCTGACTGTACATTAATCTTTACATGTCAGAAATCACTAGACACTGGTGATTTTGGTTAGACACAGACACATAATCAATACATATTAGGGGTGTAACGGTACACAACACTGACGGTTCGGTACATACCTCAGTTTTGAAGTCACGGTTCGGTATGGGTTTGGTACAGCAGGGGAGAGAAAACTAAATATAAATTATTTATTTTTTATTTAACTACTTTATGACATTTTAAAGTAGAAGGACTGAAATGTTTAATTCTTGTAAACTATATTTGTAATAATTATATTATTGTATAATATTGTATTATATTATATTGCTGTTGAATGCTTGAATCTGATTGGTAAAAACACATGACAAATAAAATATGACATTTTAAGAAAGACTGAGAAGTTATTTCTTGTAAAAACGTATTCCAATAACATATATATATATATATATATAATTTTTTTTTAAAATTTTTACATTGAAAAATTATTTCAGCATTCAGTGATATGTTTTCTCTGTCATGTGTTTGTATAGCAGAAAATCCAGGAGTGTGTCCAAGCAGACGTTATCCAGCAGAAATGTGTACCCGGATACTTTTTGTGTCGTGTGCCAATGACAGTGATTGTGCCAGCAATGAGAAATGCTGCAGCAATGGATGTGGACTTCAGTGCATGTCTCCACTTACAGGTATTATATTATATTATATTATATTATATTATATTATATTATATTATATTATATTATATTATATTATATTATATTATATTATATTATATTATATTATATTATATTATATTATATTAATTATATTATATTATATTATATTATATTATATTATATTGCTGTTGAATGATTTGTCAAAACCCATGACAAAGAAAACATAACATTTTAAAGTAGAAAGACTGAAATAGTTCTTTCTTGTAAAACGTATTCCAACAACATATTAGTACAACTTACAAAAAAATCTGTTTTTACAGTGAAAAAGACATTCAGCATTCAGTGATATGTTTTCTCTGTCATGTGTCTGTACAACAGTAAATCCAGGTGTGTGTCCAAGTAGACGTTATCCAGCAGAGGAGTGTACCCGGATACGTTTTGTGTCGTGTGCTGATGACAGTGATTGTGCCAGCAAAGAAAAATGCTGCAGCAATGGATGTGGACTTCAGTGTATGGCTCCAATTACAGGTATTTATTAGTGGTGCTTTCTTTAGCAAGGCATCACTATTGTTATCCACCATACTTCTTATACTTATTATTCTTCCACACAAAATTTCGGCGCGCTACTCCTCTCGCAACGTTTGTCATAGACCCATGAATGAGGCGTCAAATCGTGCGGCTTATTCGGGAATGGTGTGCTATATCTTTTCTAAGGGATCAGGGGTACGATGTTTACCCCAGGGGCGAAAAAGTAGCCGAAAAATCCCATTGACTTAACATTGTGACAAACTTTAACGAGTCATAACTCCGCGCGAGGATTTCGTAGAAACTCGTGACTTACCATATTTGAAGAGGCTGACAGGCCCTGTCAGAACATACCTCACAATGGGGTATAAGTTGTACCCCTGTGGCGCTAGAGATCCCCAAATTTTTCCATTAATGGGGAGGGATGTCCCATTAAACCAGCGTTACTCAAAGTGTGGGGCGCGCCACACTGGTGGGGAATAGAGACATGACAAGTGAGGTGTGACAAACGGGAGGAAATGTGTTCATTTTTGAGCCCATCTCTATTACCCTTTTGAGCGGTCCCACATGTGGGATTTTTATTTTGGTGCACCTGAGATGAGATGTGCTGCGCTAGTGGAAACAACATGAGACCATGATACCGCGATTGTCAAGATGGCTCACATAGTGTTTAGAGTGGCGCGGGGCTGGCACTATGCAACGCATCGCCACAAATGAGTAGCTAAAGCAAGCAAACACACAAACTGCCAAGTGAAATGGAAAATAGGCTACGTCTTAAATGCTCAACAACACAATCATCTTCATTAAAGGTCCCGTTCTTCGTGTTTTTTTGAAGCTTTGATTGTGTTTACAGTGTGCAATATAACGTGTTCATGTTTCGCGTGTAAAAAACACAGTATTTTTCACACAATTTACTTATCTGTATACCGCTGTTCCCTTTTGAGGGAACTCTCACTGCGTCGGAACGACATTTTGGGGGATACTCCCTAAGCATTAGCGAATCTGAAGTCCGTATAGAAACTAGCCCAATCTGATTGGCGTGCATGATGACGTCACTGTGACGGCGTACCCGGAAGTATAAAAGGGGAGCCGGCGCATTGAAACGGCAGTTATTGCTCTTCAGCATTGCGCTCTGTGTTCAAGTCTGTCTATTTATTGTTGTCTGTCCCAAAGAGTGTGTGTGAGAGAAAGAAAAAAAGAAAAATATGAGTGAGAGAGATTATAGGCATCCTTGCCCACATTTTATCTCTGGCTCGGATGCACACCTGCTTTGTGTGCATTGTTTGGGCGTGGAGCATGCTCGGGCGGCTCTCGAGGGAGAGCATGCTCGGGCGGCTCTGTCAGTATTGTGAGCTGCTCCCGCTAAGACTGGTCTGCTCTCGGCTGGCCGTATTTGATGAGGGCGGCCAGCCTCGTGAACCTCATGGTTCTGGACCCGCGGTTGCTGAGGCAGCGCGGTGTCGCAGATCATGGGGTTCACAACGGGACTTGTCAGAGGGTTTTGGGACTGCTGCGGCATTTTCCCAATCCTCCTCTGACAGTTCCGATGATCTTCCTCCCCGTGTGGAAGCCCGCGCTGCGGCTTCTTCCCCCGGGGTGAAGGATCCGATGATGATCCTCTCTGGTTCTGAGGAGCCGGATGAGGGTGGCATCGGGGCGGGTGGAGAAGCAGGAAGTATGTCATCGCTTCATCCACCCACCCAAGAGGAGCTGGTCGAGGTGTTGACTCGTGTGTTAGCCAAATTGAAGATTGATTGGCCACAGGAGGTGCCGGAGGTCCAGCCACCAAGTAGGCTGGACAACCGGTTCCTTTCTCGCCGGGTTCAAACGCCTCGCCGGGGCTTACCATTCTTCCCGGATCTACACACCGAATCTGCATCGTCCCTCAAAGCCCCGGTATTGCCCACCAAGTCCTGTCGGGATACCTCATCCTTGGTGGGCAAGGCCTATATGGCGGCTGGGCGGGCTGGTAGTTCCCTGCATACCCTTTCTATCTTGCAGGCCTACCAGGCCGACCTCCTCAAGGAGCTCGATGAGGGCGAGGGTCCCTCTCCGGAGGACGTTTTGGAGCTGAGGAAGGCTGCGGATTTGTCTCTCCGCATCACCAAGGAGACGGCCCGTGCTGTCGGCCGTTCTATGGCATCCTTGGTGACTGTGGAGAGGCATTTATGGCTGAACTTGTCGGGGATGAAGGAGAAGGACAAGTACTTTCTCCTAGACTCCCCGATTTCGCCTTCGGGTCTATTTGGCGACGCGGTTGAGGCCGTTGTCGCCAAATACCAAGAGGCGAAAAGTCAGTCAGCGGCCTTCTGTCAGTTCGTCCCTCGCCGCTCAGAGCCAGGGAAGGCGGCCCCTAGGGGGCAGCCTCAGCCGTCCACTAGCTCCTCGCACCGTCAGCTGCAGAGGGAGAGCGTCGCCTCTAGAGCCCCTCCTCCGGGAGCTTGGCAACAGAGACGGCGCTCTCTCCAGCAGACTCACCAGCAGCCTTCCGCTCCCAGAGGCGATCTAAGGAATGTACTCAGGGCACGGAAGGCTGCTGGGAAGAAGCCCTAGCTGCAGCAGGGTTTCTAAGGGCGGTCCTCCCCGCAGAAGGGCAACCGAGGTTGCTTCTTCTAGGGAGCTCTGGGGAAATCGATGTGGAATCCCGCCGTCTATGACGCCTCGGGCCACATCGATTTCCCGCGAACCCATGCTGCTCCAGCCGCCTCTGGAATGACCTGCGGCTGGGGACGAGGCTCGTGTAACACCCGACGCCAGCCTCGAGAGGCTGGTTCCCTTAGTAGATTATCTCGGCGCATGGAAATGCCTTCCGAATATTTCTACATGGGTCCTGCGTACTGTAGAGAAAGAATACAGACTGCAGTTCGGTCACCCTCCAAGTTTCAGGGGTTTGAACTGGACTGCGGTGGTACCAGAGCGGGTTCGGGTAATGGAACTAGAAGTAAAATCCTTGCTGGCGAAGGAAGCCATAGAGCGTGTTCCTCCGCCGGAGAGGGAGTCTGGGTTCTACCGCCGGTACTTTATAGTTCCCAAAAAGGATGGAGGGCATCATGCTAGCAACATGTTAATCATGTTAAAATCATGCTAATTGTGTTAGCATTATGATAAAAACATGTTAATCATATTATCATTTTGTTAAAAACATGTTAACAACATGTTAATCGTGTTAACATAATGCTAGCCAAATGCTAACTGTGTTTTTTTGCACAGTAACTTCAGCGCTCCTCCTCCGGCACCGTTTGTCGTAGACCCATGAATGAGGTGTCAAATCATGCTGATTATTGAGGACAGGTGTGCTATATCTTTTCTAACCGATCGGGTGTACGATGTTTGTTTTTGGTGGGCGAAAAATCGTCCAAATAAGTCCTCATAGACTTAACATAGAGAATATGTTTATGTGATCAATCTCAGCACCAGAACATCACAGAGACTTGGGGCCAGTCTCATTTAAATTGGCCTATCAAGCAGACAATGAGTAATAACACTCAAACTTCATAGCCACAGCACCCTAGCAACTGTATATCAACATTAACAAGCCATATCTCAGCACCAGAGCATTGTAGAAATACAGAGTTGAGCTCTTTTGACTCAGACTGCCAATAGTCTTTGAATATCACCCCATAAACTGTATAGCCACACCCTAGCAACCATGTACAGTACCCTAGCAACTGTACAATCACATGAATAATGAGAAATGCTGCAGCAATGGATGCAGCAATGACTTCAGTGTATGGCTCCAGTTACAGGTATATTATATTATATTATATTATATTAATTATATTATATTATATTATATTATATTAATTATATTATATTAAATTAATTATTATATTATATAATATTATATTATTATATTATTATATTAATTATATTATATTATATTATATTATATTATACACTCGCCTAAAGGATTATTAGGAACACCTCTTCAATTTCTCATTAATGCAATTATCTAATCAACCAATCACATGGCAGTTGCTTCAATGCATTTAGGGGTGTGGTCTCCTGAACTCCAAACTGAATGTCAGAATGGGAAAGAAAGGTGATTTAAGCAATTTTGAGCGTTGCATGGTTGTTGGTGCCAGACGGGCCGGTCTGAGTATTTCACAATCTGCTCAGTTACTGGGATTTTTTTCGCACAACATTTCTAAGGTTTACAAAGAATGGTGTGAAAAGGGAAAAACATCCAGTATGCGGCAGTCCAGTGGGCGAAAATGCCTTGTTGATGCTAGAGGTCAGAGGAGAATGGGCCGACTGATTCAAGCTGATAGAAGAGCAACTTTGACTGAAATAACCACTCGTTACAACTGAGGTATGCAGCAAAGTATTTGTGAAGCCACAATACGCACAACCTTGAGGCGGATGGGCCAAGACAGCAGAAGACCCCACCGGGTACCACTCATCTCCACTACAAAGAGGCTACAATTTGCATGAGCTCACCAAAATTGGACAGTTGAAGTCTAATAAGTCTGATTTCTGTTGAGACATTCAGATGGTAGAGTCAGAATTTGGCGTAAACAGAATGAGAACATGGATCCATCATGCCTTGTTACCACTGTGCAGGCTGGTGGTGGTGGTGTAATGGTGTGGGTGATGTTTTCTTGGCATACTTTAGGCCACTTAGTGCCAATTGGGCATTGTTTAAATGCCACGGCCTACCTGAGCATTGTTTCTGACCATGTCCATCCCTTTATGACCACCATGAACCAATCTTCTGATGGCTACTTCCAGCAGGATAATGCATCATGTCACAAAGCTCGAATCACTTCAAATTGGTTTCTTGAACATGACAATGAGTTCACTGTACTAAAATGGCCCCCACAGTCACCAGATCTCAACCCAATAGAGCATCTTTGGGATGTGGTGGAACGGGAACTTCGTGCCCTGGATGTGCATCCCACAAATCTCCATCAACTGCAAGATGCTATCCTATCAATATGGGCCAACATTTCTAAATAATGCTTTCAGCACCTTGTTGAATCAATGCCAATAAAAATTAAGGCAGTTCTGAAGGCGAAAGGGGGTCAAACACAGTATTAGTATGGTGTTCCTAATAATCCTTTAGGTGAGTGTATTATATTGCTGTTAAATGCTTGAATCTGATTAGTCAAAACCCATGACAAATAAAACATAACATTTTAAAGTAGAAAGACTGAAATAGTTCTTACTTGTAAAACGTATTCCAATAACATATTAGTACAATTTACAAAAAAATCTGTTTTTACAGTGAAAAAAAAAACATTCCGAATTCAGTGATATGTTTTCTCTGTCATGTATCTATATTACAGTAAACCCAGGAGTCTGTCCAAGCAGACGTTATACAGCAGGAGAGTGTACCCGGATACGTTTTGAGTCGTGTGCCGATGACAGTGACTGTGCCAGCAATGAGAAATGCTGCAGCAATGGATGTGGACTTCAGTGTATGGCTCCAGTTACAGGTATTATATTAATTATATTGTTCTTTCAATCGATTAAAAAAACATTAATACAAAAAAAGTTGTAATTAATCGTGATTAATCACACCTAACATTAAAGATCTTCATATATTATTATATGTAATAATTTCACATTTAATCTCCAAATTAATGTAGAAACACCATACAGACTTGAAATATTTGTTTAATGGCATGTTTTAATGAAAGAAGGCCAGTATCATTGATAGCAATAACTGTCACAGTTCTATGAGAGAGGACTCAAATGCAGGAATGAGTGATCAGGGGTTTATTGACAAACAGCTGACAAGACATGATGAGGAGGTGAACAGTCCAAACAATAGGCAGGTTAGGAGCACAATAATCACAGGCAGGAAGAGCAGCCACAATAACTAACTCCAGAAGGTGGTAGACTGGAGAGCAGTTCTGACAGAGCAGCATGAGACCAGAGGATACCAGCGATGTCCAGGCAGGAATCCTAGGGCAATGCAGTCAGGTCTTATCAGGAAACTCACCAAGCTTGCAGCTAGGCAAGGAGAGCAAGCTGCCAGGGAAGCTCTACTTGCAGGACAGGAACTAGAAACACAGAAAACAAGACAAGACCAAAAGGCAGCACAAACACTTAGCAATACTAGCATAACACACATAGGTACAACGTATAACGAACCAGCAACCACATGAGGAAAAGAACACTTTATAAAGGGAGCAGAAAACATGAGGAACAGGTGAACACACTCAGACAAACAAGGAGCAGAGAACATGAGGAACAGGTGGACACACTCAGACAAACAAGGAGCAGAAAACATGAGGAAAGGGTGAGCACACTCAGACAAGGAACAGGTGAGCACACAATCAGTCAATTAATGAGGACTAGACAAGGGCCGTTTCTCAATATGCGTTCTTGTCTGTACTTGTGTTCTCGTTGACTTTTGAAATGTCATCAGTCGCTGCCCAAGTACTGTTCCAATTCAAAGTTCACAACTAGCCATGGACAAGTACAGTTCAAATCCCCGGATGTGTCCTTGATCCGCCCCTTTTATCGAGGATGCATCGAGAGGAGACTTCAGACAGACCGGTATCCCAGAATGCATCTCAGACCAACGGACGCGATCAGTAATGCCATGCCCCTCAACACCCCCGCATGATACGCTGAACTTGGTTGTGCGCGAGCCTCTACTAACGTAACCGAGAGCAGAGCGGCATTATCATCACTGGGTGCGGCATTGTTTTGTCACTTGCAACACATCCAGAATACACATAATTTCTGCTTAAAATAAGCCTAAAATGCAAAACAAGACCAATTTAGGATAGTAAGATTTATTTTTAAGCACAAGCCTAATAAAACGTTAGAAGTAAAAAAAAATTGTTTTTAATTTATTACTTATAGCCTATAGTAGTATAAATTTGTGAAAATTTAAATATTAAATACAATTATAAAATGTTAAAATATTTGTTAAATAGTTTTATTTATCATATTTATGTTTTATTTTTGTTAAGTCAAGTTAAGTTAAAAATATATTGTCCCGATTTTTAATTTAAAGATAATAATAAATTAGATTTTAGTGATATTTTGACCACTCAAATAGAAATGACCCCGGTTTCCATTTCAGAAATCTGCTTACCCTAAACCACATATTAGGCTAATATTTAATATAGGTCTATTGTTTTTTTAAATCTAAACGAAAAGAGGCAGGGTTGTGTTTTATACTTCGTTTTGTTATAAATATATAAGATAATCAGTGTAGCTGCCTGAACGACATTTGTGTGGCTAATATGTTTAAGATTTTTTTGTTAAAAAAAAATGAAAAGAGGCAGTGGTGTTTTATGACATATTTCATTTTATTGTAGCCTAAAATATACGTTTCTCTATACCAAGTAGGCCTTCGCGAACTTCTGACTTCGCGTCCGTGGAGTTAATTCAGGCTCGCCAAGTTCAACTCCGGAGAACGAACTCCCGAGGACGGGAGGACAATAGTCTGGTACTCTGCGAATGGAACAGCAGCGTTCTTGATAGTGTTATTCAGTGTATATATGTATATTTTAGGCTACAATAAAACAAAATATATGATAAAACACCACTCTGCCTCTTTTCATTTTCATTAAAAAAATATTAAACATAGCCTATAGCCACACAAATGTAGTGCAGGCAATGTTAGGCTATTGCATGTATATTTATAACAAAACGAAATCTTAAAAACCCTGCCTGTTTTCGTTTAAATTATAATAAAAAAAACATTAATATGTGGTTCAGACAAGTGTGATTATCACTGTAATAAAATTAATTATGACATAAAACACAACCCAGTCTATTTTTGTTAAATGTCAGTTTATGTGTTTAATAGCCTAAAAATATTAAGTTATGAAACTTCACTTTGCCCTCAGTCAAAACGATTTGCCAGGGAACAAATTATAGATTCATGAGACCAAAGAACGCCCGTTAGAAGACAAATTATATCTGAAGACATCAGAGCCAGCGGCAGGCGTCAGAAGGGCTAGCCGTGTTAAGGCTGCTCTCGGCGGGGAGAGCGCCCGCTGAGTGCCGCTGTTCGACTGGATCTCTCAACTCCGAAAACTCCAGATCAAATTTTCAAAAAGGCGCTCTCTTTATAAATACACCACAGATTTGAGCTCTAAACAAGTACATTATCGCCTAAAAAAGTCTTAAAAAACTACATTTTGTGAAACATTAACAGTAGTATTTTTAAATTACGAGGGGTTTCTCATCCGCTATTGACGTTTTCTTGTTGATGCGAGATGCATTCTGGGATACCGGTCTGTCTGAAGTCCACAAGTCTCCTCTCGATGCATCCTCAATAAAAGGGGCGGATCAAGGACACATCCGGGGATTTGAACTGTACTTGGCTAGATGTGAACTTTGAATTGGAACAGTACTTGGCAGCAACTGATGACGTTTCACAATTGACGACTGATGGCGATTCCTCTCGTCCTCTGGAGTTCGTTCTCCCGAGTCGAACTTGCAAGTCTGAACTAAGGAATGCAAAGGATGCAAGTCAGAAGTTTGCGTACTTGGTATTGAGAAACGGCCAAGGACTAAACAAGGGGGTGTGGTAACAGGAAACAAGGAGGCAGGACACAAGGAGCACATGGCAAACACAAACCAAGACAGAGCCATGTGTTCATGCACAACACAAACAAAGACACATTAAACAATGACAAAACATACAGAAATGTCAGAGGAGAATCCTGACAATAACACTACTGATGTCTCTATGATTTTTTTTCTTTTTTCTTGAAGGGGTCATGCACTGGATTTTTTAAATTATTTTTGTAATGTTTCCCCGGGTGCACTTATATGTTAAAATGTATTTTTCCTATACCCTTATTTTAGCCTCTGATTTGAACGCTCTATTTGAAGGGGCGTATCTGCTGTGAAACTTCACTGTAAACGCCCACTGTTGTGATTGGATAACATATTTGCATATGAAATAATATTACATGTGGAACTCTCTTGAAAAGTTTTAGCATGTTTTTACTATTACAGCTGTCGAGATTAAAGGTGCCCTAGAATGAAAAATTGAATTAACCTTGCCATAGTTAAATAACAGGAGTTCAGTACACTATTGACTAATCGAACGTGACAGCGACCATCGATCATGAGAACGATGATCGCCCTGACTTTAAAACAAAAATATTTGTCTCTTTTTCATTGTTTATTGCGTTATTTTGCGCGGTACCTGAGGTCTGATTGGTTAGCGTTATGCAGCACGCCTCCAGACCGCGGCAAAATAAAGTGAAACTGAGGCGTGCACTGCAGTGATGTCTGGAATCACTGTGATCATTAAATGGTTAGTGCAAGATGTGCAGAGCCAATCTGTCATAGCTTACATAGCATTATAATGAGAACACAATTGAAATAGAATGCTGTAAATTCTCTGTGCTTAGTTCCACATGTATCAGCTGTTAAAGGAAATCCACATATATGTATATATCCCAGATAGCACGCATACATCTCAGAGACGTCTATTTGATGTGTGTGTTTACATCTGGAAGACGTATTTTTTAGAGCGTTTGCTCATCTGCAATACGTCTATTGTACGTTTCCTGTCAGATGTCAAATAGACGTTTAAACAATGTCTTTAAGATGTTTATGATTTAGAAATGTATGAAAAACTGACATCTTAAAGACGTCTATCAGATGTTTGTAAACAGCAGATGCTTTCCAGATTAAGTGATCTTTAACAGACGTCTTGCAGACGTACATGTGCTATCGGAGAACACTCAGACTAGCATGTGAAGTTCATGTGCACATTCGCATCCTTTTCTGCAGATGCACGTTGTAAGATTAATTTTATGTTGTCTATATTCTGATTAATCGAATATAAAACGTGTTTGGTTGAGCTTAATAAGCTAGCCAAGCGCTGCCGTTATACCAGCTGTTGTTCATTCTCTTCAGTTTCAGGCTAGCTTAAATGCAATGCTTGACATTATGGGTTAGAGATAGTCATATTCTTTTTAGATAGGCTATTTCTTTCTCAGAATCATTGATATTAGTAATGCAGCAGTGCTATACTGTTCTCGTATTTTTTAACAGTAGACCTAGTTTATTTAAAGTTGTTTTTCGTTATGAGTTCGAAAACGCGCAGTGATGTCTGTAAACACTTCGATCATGAATAATAAAATGAAGTGCATGATGTGCATTATAATGAGAACACGATTTTAATAAAATGTTGTTTTTGTGTGCTTTCCTTGTCCGTGTATCAGCGTTGTTAAGGGAAGAGCACATTCAAAATGTTCCATTTCAAACCATAGCCTGTAAAATCTAGCACACTGAAGTTCACGTGCGCATTCATGTCCTTTTGTGTTGATTTAAATTGTAATATGTTCATATTAATCTGATATAGGGTGCGTTTGGTTGAGTTTATTAACCAGCTAACAAGCTCTGCAGGGTAGTGTTATTTCACAGTTTCAGCTCAAATGCAATGCTCGATATTATTGACTTGGTTATTTGAGACAGTCATTTTATAAAGATGTTTCTTTTTCAAAGACATTTATGCATCGTAATCTAGCATTTATTTTTTGTTTTATATGTTCATGTTTTCATATACCTGTTTTCATGTCACATTTGTATTTGTCAACAACCATTTTCATAACAGTATTTTCATTATCTCAATGACAGACATGCCCCGTCCCCTGCACATGCCCCGCCCCCAGGTACTCGAGTACTCGTTTTTGAGACCTATCGAAATGAGAATGCCAATCCCTAAAGCTTATGCAGCATCTCGTTCCGCTTTATCAGGGAACAGGGTTACAGTCAAGTAACCCCAAGTGTTTTCTCTGTCATGTGTCTGTATAGCGGCAAATCCAGGAGTGTGTCCAAGCAGACGTTATACAGCAGAAGAGTGTATCCAGATACGTTTTGAGTCATGTGCTGATGACAGTGATTGTGCCAGCAATGAGAAATGCTGCAGCAATGGATGTGGACTTCAGTGTATGGCTCCCGTTACAGGTATTATATTATATTATATTATATTATATTATATTATATTATATTATATTATATTATATTATATTATATTATTTTGTACTTTCAATCGATTAAACAAAAATGTATTGCACATTTGTCAGTAATTAATCGTGATTAATCACACTAACATTAAAGTTCTTTGTATATTATTATAATACAATGATTTCACATTTAATCTCCAAATTTATGTAGAAACACCATAAAGACAGTAGCTGATATTTTAAATATTTGTTTAATGGATTTTTTTTTCTTGAAGGGGTCATGAACTGGATTTTTACAATTATTTTTTTATGTTTCCTCGGATGCACTTATATGTTACTATGGTTTTTACATCAAAAATGGTCATAATTCGTATTCATGAAACACTGGGAAAAATAGGTACAATTCATCAGACCTTTAAGACCAGATTTTGTCAAGGTAACAAGTTGAAAGAACATCCACTTCTTATTTGATTTCTTTCTTTTTGGGTATCCCAATGTATCTCAGTGATGTAAACACACCGGAATGATGCCAAACTGCAACAGACATTTCTATTTATTTATTCATTTTATGTATTTACTTTTTGCTTCTTTTTCTTCGTTTTGACGTCTGACGCCAGGCCTGCACCCGTATGCTTGTGGAACATGTGTGTGGGCTGGAGTCCATACGTAGTGATTCCCTAACGGCAACCCCATATGTGTATTCTCCAGCTACCATACTACAGCTAGCCCTGTGTCTTTCCCTTGACAGAGCCTGCTCTGTTGTCTTTGGTGGTGTTCTTTCCCCCCAGGGATCAGGTTGGATCCACCCCAGAGACTGCCATATGTAGCACTACCCTGATAGGTTAGTCCTTATGTGTATTTTGCCACCTCTCCTTCCATTGAAGGACGTGGATCTGCAGCGTACCATCTCCCTGAGACGGACATGCTTTCCCAGTGTTATCCAATAGTCACGCTGAGTGGGTCTTGCAGGAACAGCAGTGATTGACCTTTCCTGCCCGGGAGCCCTGACTCCCACTCCAACATAGGAGTGGTCCAGCGAGCTCAGACAGGGCGCTGGAAGGGCCAGCATCCCTGGCGTGTTGCTGGGGATCCCAATTCGTCGGTCAGTTCCGACGTACGTTGAACATGACTGACTGAAAGGGAACGTCTCAGTTACGTATGTAACCCTCGTTCCCTGAAGGAGGGAACTGAGACATATGTCCCGTCACCAGTCACTTGTCTTGGCTCCTCAGTTGAAAAGCAATGATGCAGTATTCCACTTCCATATTTATATCCGCGCTACGGGGCGGTGCGTGGAATGCGTTAACCACATGCCAATGTCCTTTGGCTCGTTTTTAATCACTCGAAGTAGAAGGTCTCTAAAAACAGATCTCAATTTGTCGGTCAGTTCTGACGTACATTTTGCTTCAGTGAACGAGGATTAAATATATAACCGTTTTGAAGTCACGGTTCGGTATGGGTTTGGTACAGCAGGGGAGAGAAAACGTCTTGGTTACATATGTAACCCTCATTCCCTGAAGGAGGGAACGGACCGACAATTTGGGATCTGATCTCAGAGACCAATCTACTTCGAGTGTGTTAAAAATGAGCCAATGGAGATTGGCATGCGATCCATGTATTCCACGCTCCTCCCTGCGGTGCGGGTATAAATAAGGAAGTGGAATGCTTGATCATTGCTTTTTTCTGTTGAGGAGCCGAACTAGTGACTCGGCCCCCTAGCGGAAGTGCAGCACCTGGCGACGGGACATACGTCTCCGTTCCCTCCTTCAGGGAACAAGGGTTACATACGTAACTGAGACGTTCCCTTTCAGTCGGTCACGTTCGACGTACGTCGTAACTGACCGACGAATTGGGATCCCTACCAAAACGCCAGGAGGCTGGCCCTTCCAGCGTCCTGCTTGAGCGCACTGGACTGTCTTAGATGGTACGGAAGTCAGGGCTCCAAGCAGGGAGGTCAGTCACTGCTGTTTCTGCAAGACCCACTCAGTGTGACTATTGGATAACGCTGGGAAAGCGTGCCCGTCTCAGGAGATGGTACGCTGCGGAGCCACGTCCTCTAGTGGAAAGATTGGTGGCAACATATGGCAGTCTCTGGGGTGGTTCCAGCCTGGTTCCAGGGGGGAAAGAACATGCCCAGAGACGACAGAGCGAGCTCTTTCAAGAGAAAGACACGGGGCTAGCCAAGTAGGGTAGCTGGTACCATGGAAGAATACACATATGGGGTTGCCATGAGGGAACCGCTACATATGGAACCCAGCCTACACGCACATTCCACAAGCATACGGGTGCTGGCCTGGCGTCAGACGGCCGCAATGTCTGGCACCGCAGGGGTGATGGAAGAGCTCGATAGGGTTAGCCGTTTCCGGGGAACACAACTGGAGACAATAGACGCAGGATTGACAGGATTTTAAGCTCCACAGACTGCAAAGGCTCAAAGGGAGGGCTCTGAAGTGCTCTGAGCACTAGAGCCAAGTCCCAAGAGGGTAACGAGTTTGGACGAGGAGGATTTAGCCTCCTCGCACCTCGTCGCGATGCGCCACTATTGCTGCGATGTACACTTTGAGGGTGGAGGGAGACAGCCTTCGCTCCAGCCCATCTTGCAGGAAAGAAAGCACAACACTAACCGAACACCTTCAGGGGTCTTCCCAGTGGGAAGAGCACCATTCAACAAATAGGTTTCACTTCAAAGCGTAGAGGCACCTCGTAGAGGGGGCTATAGCAGAAGAGATGGTGTCTACCACTGCCTGTGGTAGCCCACCTAGAACCTCCGCGTCCCGTCCAGGGACCAGACATGGAGTTTCCAGATGCCATGAGAGCTCGTCGGCTGTCCGGTTGATCGCACCTGGGATATGAATGGCACAAAGCGACCTCAGATGCTTCTGACTCCAAAGGAGGAGGTGGCGGGCGAGTTGGAACATGCAATAGGAGCGTAGACACCAGCCCGGAGAAACGAAGCGTCGGACAACGGGCTGAAAGTTTTGCGGCAGAAAGGAGGCACTGGGACCTGGTAATGACCGCTCTGCCACGGCCACGCCATGAAGCCGATCTTGAAGCGGTCTCATATGAAGCAATCTGAGCTGCGTTACCATGGCTGCAGATGCCATATGCCCCAGGAGCCTCTGAAAAAATGTCAGTGGGACCGATGTCCTGCCTTTGAACGAATTCAAGCAGTTCAACACCGACCGGACCCGCTCTTCCGTGAGGCGTGCAGTCTGGCTGACCGAATCCAGCTCCGTACCGAGATAAGAGATCTTCTGTGTGGGACAGAGTTTTCTCTTTTCTCGGTTGACCCGAAGGCCCAACAGGCTGAAGTGACTGAGCACCATGTTTGCCTCTGCGACTTTCGTGAAGACGCGATGTGACAGGGACAGCCCGAAGGGCAGTTACTGAGAGGTACTGAGTACTGATATGCCTTCACCTCGAACGCAAAGTGTAGGAACGGTCTGTGTCGAGGAAGGATAGAGACATGAAAGTATGCATCCTTCAGGTCGATCGCTGCAAACCAATTTTGGGGACGGATGCATTCAAAAATGCGTTTCTGCGTTAGCATCCGGAATGGGAGCTTGAACAGGGCCCGATTCAGGATACGCAGGTCCAAGACTGGCCATAACCCACCACCTTTCTTGGGTACAATGAAGTAGGGGCTGTAGAACCCCACCTTCATATCGGCTGGAGGAACCAGCTCGACCGCGTCCTTCACCAGTAGGACATCGATCTCTGACTGCAAGACCTGAGTATCGCTGCTTCGCACGGAGGTGAAGAGGATGCCCTTGTACTTGGAAGGCCGGTGAGTGAACTGAATCGCGTAGCCGAGTCTGATGGTACAGATGAGTCAGCGAGACGGTCTGGGGAGCTTTAGCCAAACCCCCAGAGATCGAACAAGCGGGACCAACGGCACCACAGACATACACAGGGTGGGGCAGCAAGGCAATAGGAATAGACAGACCCGACTCGGGAGGCCCGGGGGCGGCCAGGAGTGTTGTCTGAGTATTCCAGGGTGGGGCAGAGTGTGGGTGAGAAGGCCTGGTGGGGCGTTCTCGGTCCCCACACTGCTGCCCCCTGGCGAGGGGAGGAAAGAAGTGACAAGGCCCGGAGGCATCACACACTGCCAACCTGGCCCTCTTGGGGCCCAGGGAGAGACGAAACTGCTCTTTTATTGAAAATGTGGGTACCGCTGGACTCTGGAGAGCCAGTGGCAGAGATGTTTCGGTACCAGTCGGGGCCCCCCCGGTCCTCCTCCGGGGGGTGGGGGAGGGGTGCGGTCACCATCTCCCTGAGAGCAGCTCCTGTTCTCCCTGGGCTGCCCGTCTCAGGGCCGCTTGCCCTTGCCTGCCGACTTAGCTGGGCCTTGAGTGGGTTGGGCGCCACCCTTACGTCCGGCACCCTGTTTCCCCGATGGAGGCTGCTGCTTTGGTTTGGCAGGGGTGGAGGCGGACGCAGGGGGACGCAGGGGGACGCCCTCGGCGACGAGCAGGCGGAGGTGCTGCCGGCGACGACTGGGTGGAGGCAGCAGCGGGTCGTCAGGGCAGGATGTTTTTGATGGCCTCCATCTGCTTCTGGGCCACCGAGAACTGCTGGGCGAAGCTCTCGATGGCGTCGTCGAAGAGGCCGGCCTGACAGACAGGGGCTTTGAGACCTTGGGACCTTGTCGGAATCACGCATCACAATCATCGCCACAGACCGCTCGACTGGGGGGATTCCCACGTAACCCTTTGCCACACCATCATCGAGGGTAGTGAGGATGGAGGAGTCAGTCGATCGGTTTCTAGCGTTGTAAGGCGCTGTCCATGGCTTCGTGATGCACTTCCGGGAAGAAGGTCACTGGCGCGGGGCGCTGAGAACCAGCACGGGCTGTCCCGAGATACCAATCATCCAACTGCGAGGGTACGGGACACGGTGGAGGGTTCCACTCGAGCCCGACACCCGCGGCGGCCCGGGAAAGCATAGCCGTAATCTCTGGGTTGGACTCGGGCAATGCTGTCACACCCGAAGGGGGCAGCGCAGCCGAATCTTCATCCTCAGAGACCATTAGCTCGTCCCCCGATGCTGCAACCGACATCATATCCTCAGCCAGTGCCCCGAAAGTAATGACTGGAACCCCTCGAGAAGGGCCAGCGCGCTCTTCCGGAAGCTCCACCGGTGCAGCGGAGGAGGGAGGGGCCAGAGGATCAATTTTACCCATCGGGATGCCCTCACAGTAACCCTCAGGTCGCCACCAAAGTTATCAGCCAAAGTAGCAGCCCTCTGCTTTGCAGCGGGAGGGCCACTAGATCGGGGGATGCGCAATGGCACTCCACCCCTTTCGAGGTATTGGAGTCTGGACCGTAAAACTGCGATGGTCATGTTCCCGCAGTGGGAACATGAGTCATTCACAAACGCTGCCTCAGCGTGCTGAACGGCCAAACACGTGAGACATCGAACGTGACCGTCAACTGGGGACAGAAATCGGCCGCAACCAGAAACACACGGTTTGAATGACATCTTGAAAAAGACGCAGGGTCAAACCATGTTGCTCTTTTAGAAAGGAAACTGCTCTTTTTATGTGCTGAAGCACTCAGGGAGATGACCGCGGCACCACACAGTACAAAGGTGCAAACCTTTGTGTGCACTCAAAAACGGAAACGCCCAGCGAACCAACTCTCGATATCCGTTGAAGCGGCCACCCACTGAGACACGCCGTCACACCCACACTGGAAGCAGCAGTCGTTCCTCTCACAAGACTTGTAGTCACACTCTTTGTAGAAACAGGAAACATTCACTGTTCGGCTCTGAAGTAGAAAGCAATGATCAAGCATTCCACTTCCTTATTTATACCCGCACCGCGGGGCGGAGCGTGGAATGCGTGGATCGCATGCCAATCTCCATTGGCTTGTTTTTAACACACTCAAAGTAGATTGGTCTCTGAGAACAGACCCCAATTCGTCGGTCAGTTCCGACGTACGTCGAACGTGACCGACTGAAAGGGAACTAAATATAAAATAGCTTTTTATGTTTTATTCAACTACTTTATGGAATTTTAAAGTAGAAAGACTGAAATGGTTATTTCTTGTGAAATATATTTGTAATAATTATATTATATAATATTATATTATATTATATTGCTGTTAAATGCTTGAATCTGATCTGGTCAAACACATTACATTTTAAATTTAAATACATTTAGAAAGACTGAAAGTTATTTCTTCTAAAAACATATTCCAATAACATTCCAATAACATAAAGGTACACATTTTTTTTTTACAGTGAAAAATTAAATCAGCATTCAGTAATGTTTACTCTGTCGTGTGTCTGTATAGCAGAAAATCCAGGAGTGTGTCCAAGCAGACGTTATACATCAGAAGTGTGTACTCGGATACGTTTTGTGTCGTGTGCCGATGACAGTGATTGTGCCAGCAATGAAAAATGGAAATTCTGGGCCGAAACTAAAACCGAAAATTTAGGATGCACATGGCCGAAAAACGAAATTGAAGCCGAAAATGGCTTCTTTTAAAAACGTATAATCTCAAACCTGTTGTCAAAAAGTTATTTGGCACTGCACCCCCTCTTGAGATTTTTGCAGAACAAATGTTACATATTGCAACTTTGGTGTCCTCGTCTGAAACTTTAAAATACTTCCATATCGCTGACATGCTTAATCTTTGATAGTCAGACACATGATAACAGCTTGACCGGGTGACATTCATTTTCGATTTACGTTTTCAACTGTTTTTTTTATTTATTTCTGTTCGAAACCAATAATGCCATTTTCGGCTGAACATTTTCAGCAGCCGAAATTTCGGTGCACCCCTAGTATTTGAAAAAAAAAAACACTCAGCAATATGTTTTCTCTGTCATGTGTCTGTACTGCAGTAAATCCAGGAGTGTGTCCAAGCAGACGTTACAAAGAATCAATGTGTGCCCAGATACGTTTTGTGTCGTGCGCCGATGACAGTGACTGTGCCAACAAGGAGAAATGCTGCAGCAATGGATGTGGACGTCAGTGTATGGTTCCAGTTCCAGGTATTATATTATATTATATTATATTATAGTAATGCTAAGGATCCAAATAAGAAGATGTAATATACAGGGTTTAAGGGTTCAAATCCAACATGCGAAACAGCATGCAACATAACACAAACAATGCCGGACTCTGAAGTGAGCATGATGATGCACAACTTAAATGCACAGTGATGAGAAAATGACAAACAGCTGCTATGATTAATGAGTGTCCATGACAACAGATTAATGGCAGGAAACTGGAACAAAGGACCCACTAGTCAAAGTTATGTTCAAAAGACATCTATTCAATGTCTATGTCACAGAAGGCGTTTGTTGAAAAGACGTCCACTGAGGAGCCAGAATGAAAGTTTTATGACCTCTGTTTTCAATGTGTTATGCACGTCCAATGTAGACATTCATAGAACGTCCGTACAAGGTTAAAAACTAGTTCAAATGTGGTCATTGTGGACATATATTTTCACCGTCATTTAAGGCCTCATTTAGACAATTTATTCTATTTCTGGACTAAACAAACACTCTCAGGATGCATTAAATTAAAACAAGGTACATTTCAATGTTTAATTCAATGTAGTTTCCATTTGTAATTGCTAAGCAACTCACAGACAGTGTGTGTTTGACCAAAATTAAAAGAAAATAAGAGAAACTTCAGATACAACTGGGATTCAATCTAGGGACATTCTTGCTGTGAAGAGACAGTGTTTCCCACTGAGACACTTGTGCTGACCTTAAAGGGATCCCCTGGTGTTAAGACTTGTATGGCTTAATATAACATAAATTATGTCTCTAACTGAAATATGTAGTATAAATCCCAAAGATCTACGCTGGACAATGGACAATGGGCAGCACCATTTTGTTTCCGTTTTATGTCGATGATGTAGAATGGTTGCACCGATCACGGCTACCTTAAAGGTGGAGTAAGTGTTATTTAAAAAATGCTTTATAAAAATGTCTCGGGCCGTGGACCAAAACAAACTTGTAAAACAAACTTGTAGCCAATCAGCAGTAAGGGGCGTGTTGACTAATGATGGGGAGAAGAGAGCGCTCAGTGCAGTCATTATTCAAAAACACAACACATGACGGACATTAACCAAGCAACGACAGAAAGAGAGAGATGGCAGATTAAAAAAACACATGTGGAAAATGTCTAAGGAACAAAAGTAGGCTCACGATCAGGCAAGAAATATCAGCTTTCCAGCGCTGGAGAGAATTCAAGGAGCGCTAAGGCCTGCAATCGGATGACGAGGTTGCTTTATTTCTTCTCGATAGGCGAGTAAAATTGTTTTTTTTTGTTTCACAGAACTCATATATGCTGGCTTTTGCTTGAATATGCTTGTGTGTCATGTTCGCTTGTTTGTCCATTTGCAATCGTATCGTCGTTCACTTTATCACATGATGATAAAGATGAACCATTCATTTCCACATCCTATAATGTTAAACAACTGTCTGTTTCAAGCTTCAGCTCGCAGTGTGCGAAAAGTAAGACAAGAAACTCCTAATGTATGTTTGCTTTCTAGGGGTGTAACGAGACACTTATCTCACGAGACGAGACGAGATACGAGATTGGGTTCACGAGAACGAAACGAGACAAGATTTTTACACAGTATTTTTTAAGAAATCCTCAATGATGAAATACATGACTAGAAAAATTGTTTGCAGGTGCATTTGAAATGATTGAACTCATCATCTTGTAATGAATGTAATTTCAGTTCTAATTTCTGAGTATGAATTATCATATGCTGTAAAACAACAATACTCAAGCACTGTAAAGGTTTTGGCAAAAACTCAACTGGCTTCTTTCCTGTATGATTGTCTCTTCAGACCTTAGAACCAGGGAGTGGAGGCTAAACGCACGTAAACGCCGTTTACGCACCTCCCAAAATTCGGAAATAGCGTTTACCCACCTCCAAAGTGCGTTTATCCACCTCTAAATTGAGTTTATCCACCTCTTAAATTTTAAATTAAGCTTATGTCGTTTTAGTTTCATATTGTTCATTTTCATTGGTTGTTTGTTGTACAGTTAGACGAAGTCTTTCATATTGCGCTGCAACTGTCAGTGAGTAGTGGGAAGTCCGGATCATTTTACTGACTCGGATCTTTGAGTCTCGTTCAGCAAAATGAACGAATCTTTTCTCTTTCCGTCTATGGGACTGACAGGAAGAACAAAATCTCACCTGTCGATTCAGAATCAAAACCCATTTGTTGCGTAATGCGCATGCGCGGTCAACACAAAATGAACGAATCACTCTCTGAGACAACTCGGTAGTCCCGAGTCATATCAAAGATTCGTTCAAAAGATTCAAACATGGATATCCGGCAATTTTTTAAGCGCCGTCAAGACAGCAGCCCTCCTCCAAATGCCAGCAAACGGGCTCGGCTACAAGCCCAAAGTGAGTGAGCTCGGAAAACAGTACTAAACTTTATGTTTTTGGGGTTAATTTGGTTCACGGTTAGATTCGTGCCACTGACTAAACAAGTCACCTCTTCCTTTTCCCAGTAAAATTCAGGATACATTATTATCAGATAAATAACTGGATGTAATTATATGCATTCTCTGGTATTTAAACCACTGAAAGTTTGTGACAACAAGCTCCCTTTGCTAGTCAGCTAGCTAGTTATTGTTATCGCTACAGCAGTGCGAGGGTACGGTAAATGTTTCTATGGTAATAAGTGCGAGTTGGACAATCAGAGGCGTCGCTGTTAAGCTTAGGACTGTGGGTAGTGTAAAAAAAAGCTGTAATGATGCAGTGTATTTTGTGTTCAAATGGAAAATTTTTGGTTTTATTGTTTTTTAGTTTAGCAAAATCGTCTGTTAATGTCGGCAGCCATTACACTTGTGGAAATTACAGTGCAACTTATATTGTCTTTCTTCTGTTAATTACAGAAACTGAGTTTTCTTTAAATTAAAATATGTGGCACCAAATTCATCCTTCTGTCGTTAATCTGCACCTGCCTCATTAGCAATTGGCAAAAACTGTAATCGACAACTATTTTGATAATCGATTAGTCGCCTTGAGTAATTTTTTAAGACAAAAGTAAAATTCTTTGATTCCAGCTTGTTTAATGAGAATATGTTCTAGTGTGTTCTCTCATATGTGACAGTAAACTGAGTTGTGGACAAAACAAGACATTTGAGGACGTCATCCTGGGCTTTTGGGAAACACTGATCCACATTTTTCAGACAGACCAAACAACTAATCGATTACTTGAGAAAATATTCAACAGATTAATCGACTATGAAAATAATCCCAAATCTAATCATTATGTACAAGTGCATTGCATTGGAACCCCTGGATATAAGCCTCCCCTCTCTATCTCTCTTAAATATTTTTGTTCTCTCTGAGAACAATAGCTATCATCAGGGTACGCTATACACCGGTAGGCAGTGGCCCACCTTACAGTGACCACAATACGGTCACCCAAAATTTATAGTTTACCCACCTCTTTTTTTACCACTACACCTCTGCTTAGAACTGCACATGAGTTTCTTTTGACCTCCTAATGAACTCCTTCCCACAAATTGATCATAGATATTAAGTGCAAACAATAACCATAATCAAAGTACTCAATATTCAAAGTGCAAATAGAGACCAAATGTATCTTCAAGCATGATACAGAGCTATAAGAGATGGTTACAACAGGATAGCTTTTATATTGGGAGATATTCGCGTGCCTCAAGGAGCTGCTAACGTATTGAAATCGTGTTTGAATGCGCGCTCGCGTTTACTTTCACTTTGAATTTCGCGATTGTGCGTACTCTGGGAATAGGGAGCAGTGATGCTGAACGCGCATTTTAAAATATAAACTCACCACGGTCGAGTCCACTAACATGTAACACACACTCGTACAATGAATGCAAGCGCTTCACTAACACACGTAATGCACACTCATAACACGCTCAATGTCTTCTCGTCACGTGATCAGTGCTGCACGCACGACTCAAACAGCTCGTGTTGGGTGAGCTGATGGAATTGAAGCGACTGTTATCCGCCTGAATTCAATATTTTTTATTTATATAAAAAGCACAACTAGAGTGGATGCGTAATGTAAACGTAGTGTTGGCCTATTCTATCCTAACTTCACCCTCACACTCTGTCATGACATTATGACACGAGACAGCTTTTCACCTCGACGAGAAATCTCGTCAGTTTAGTCTCGCGATATCTCGTCACACCCCTTTTGATTTCACTTATTGATGGCATCACACCCTTGGTACAGCAGATTCCGCCATAGTCGTTGCCTGGGTTACGTATGTTTGGGGTGGAGCTACCAAAATAGGGAGGTGTTTATTTTGGTGATTTGAAATATCAACAGCGGTTACCAGAAAGCACTTACCCTACCTTTAACTTCATGCCACTGTGTCGCAACAATGTCATGGGTTGAGGAGGCGAGAGTGGGGCAAAATAGATGGTGTCTCTGTGGCAATTGCTTGCGGATGCGAACCGAGAGAGAGTGTTTTTTTCTGTAAGGAGATGCAATTTCTTGCTGAATCTGTTCAAGGCAAGTTTATTGATCGAACTTATGTTGTACGATTGATATGTACAAATCGTCTGATACGTCACTTGAATGCAATAAACCAGGGGTGCCCAAACTTTTTCCTATGAAGGGCCAAAAATCAAACTTGATTGACAGCCGTGGGCCAAAAGTAAATTTTGCATCTTAAATCAAACTGTATTACATTAAAGTTGCTATGGGTCATAATATTTAAAATAAATATAAAACAACTTTAATCTGATTAACTAATGCAGTTTTATTTGTAAAGTGTTGCATTTTAATGAACAATTAAATGGGCAACCATCCCCAAGTGTTCAATGTACAATAAAGGTCAATGCCAAATACACAAGCAATAATAAAACCATGTGGTTGCAATGCCAGTGACCTAATGAGAGATATGAAGCTGGTCCTTATTTTTCAGAAGTTTTTCAAGATTGGGCGTTTATTGGCGTCATGTGTTGCAAAACACGCGGTGCTGCACCTTGAATTGCACATTTACAATATTTTTTTATTAATTTACATTTAATTTAAACATTTAATTTCAGTTTACTCTGTTGTAGTTCAACAATAAAACAAACAAAATTATGTCAAATTAGAAATGACAATCTGTGTCGAAGGTATCTCTCTCTCTCTCTCTCTCTCTCCCTCTCCCTCTCCCTCTCCCTCTCCCTCTCCCTCTCCCTCTCCCTCTCCCTCTCCCTCTCCCTCTCCCTCTCCCTCTCCCTCTCCCTCTCCCTCTCCCTCTCCCTCCCCTTGGACGGTACGGTGGGCCAAATCAAAGGTTACCACGGGCCAACTTTGGCCCGCGGGCCCTAGTTTGGGCATCTCTGCAATAAACACATTGAAACATGCTGAGAAGATGCAACTTTTTTCTGTGATCAGATATATTGTGCATCACAGCACACGCAAGCTTTGAGGCAGCCTGGCCTCATTTGAGATGTGTTATGGGCTGCCCTCGTCACTAAAAAACACGCGCACACAAACTCACACACACACACGCTCAATCAGCTGTAATGTTATACGTGACGGTTGACCTGCCTACACTGTAAAAAATGTAAGGCCTCTCCAATTCAAAATTTTCTAGTGACCGATCACATCTAAATTTTTCAATCAGCCAAATTGAATTTCTGTGAATTTAATTGTATCCATTGTGGCAACAGTCTGTTAACATGGGCTCAATTAGAAATAATATGTTGAGCCAATGGAAAAATATAATTTACTAACACTGTAAAAAATGTCAGGCCTCTCAAATTTACAATTTTCTAGTGATTGATCACATCTAAATTTTTCAGTTGGCCAAATGTAATGTCTGTGAATTGATACAATATAATTCACAGAAATTCAATTTGGCCAACTCAAAAATTTACAGTGAGGAAAATAAGTATTTGAACACCCTGCTATTTTGCAAGGTCTCCCACTTAGAAATCATGGAGGGGTCTGAAATTGTCATCATAGGTGCATGTCCACTGTGAGAGACATAATCTAAAAAAAAAAAAAAAATCCAGAAATCACAATGTATGGTTTTTTTTAACTATTTATTTGTATGATACAGCTGCAAATAAGTATTTGAACACCTGAGAAAATCAATGTTAATATTTGGTACAGTAGCCTTTGTTTGCAATTACAGAGGTCAAACGTTTCCTGTAGTTTTTCACCAGGTTTGCACACTGCAGGAGGAATTTTGGCCCACTCCTCCACACAGATCTTCTCTAGATCAGTCAGGTTTCTGGCCTGTCGCTGAGAAACACGGAGTTTGAGCTCCCTCCAAAGATTCTCTATTGGGTTTAGGTCTGGAGACTGGCTAGGCCACGTCAGAACCTTGATATGCTTCTTACAGAGCCACTCCTTGGTTATCCTGGCTGTGTGCTTCGGGTCATTGTCATGTTGGAAGACCCAGCCTCGACCCATCTTCAATGCTCTAACTGAGGGAAGGAGGTTGTTCCCCAAAATCTCGCAATACATGGCCCGGTCATCCTCTCCTTAATACAGTGCAGTTGCCCTGTCCCATGTGCAGAAAAACACCCCCAAAGCATGATGCTACCACCCCCATGCTTCACAGTAGGGATGGTGTTCTTGGGATGGTACTCATCATTCTTCTTCCTCCAAACACGTTTAGTGGAATTATGACCAAAAAGTTCTATTTTGGTCTCATCTGACCACATGACTTTCTCCCATGACTCCTCTGGATTATCCAAACGGTCATTGGCAAACTTAAGACGGGCCTTGACATGTGCTGGTTTAAGCAGGGGAACCTTCTGTGCCATACATGATTTCAAACAATGACGTCTTAGTGTATTACCAACAGTAACCTTGGAAACGGTGGTCCCAGCTCTTTTCAGGTCATTGACCAGCTCCTCCCGTGTAGTTCTGGGCTGATTTCTCACCTTTCTTAGGATCATTGAGACCCCATGAGGTGAGATCTTGCATGGAGCCCCAGTCCGAGGGAGATTGACAGTCATGTTTAACTTCTTCCATTTTCTAATGATTGCTCCAACAGTGGACCTTTTTTCACCAAGCTGCTTGGCAATTTCCCCGTAGCTCTTTCCAGCCTTGTGGAGGTGTACAATTTTGTCTCTAGTGTCTTTGCACAGCTCTTTGGTCTTGGCCATATTAGTAGTTGGATTCTTACTGATTGTATGGAGTGGACAGGTGTCTTTATGCAGCTAACGACCTCAAACAGGTGCATCTAATTTAGGATAATAAATGGAGGTGGACATTTTAAAGGCAGACTAACAGGTCTTTGAGGGTCAGAATTCTAGCTGATAGACAGGTGTTCAAATACTTATTTGCAGCTGTATCATACAAATAAATAGTTAAAAAAATCATATATTGTGATTTTTTTTAGATTATGTCTCTCACAGTGGACATGCACCTACGATGACAATTTCAGACCCCTCCATGATTTCTAAGTGGGAGAACTTGCAAAATAGCAGGGTGTTCAAATACTTATTTTCCTCACTGTAGATGTGACCAGTGACTAAAAAAATTTAAATTGGAGAAATGTTTTACAGTGAAACTGTGTAATGTTTGAGCAGGGATGAGAGATGAGAATCCAAATGCATCTTAAACATTTATTAAAGACATAAACAAAGACAATCCAAGAAGGCAAACAGGCAGGAGCACAACGACCGGAACACATACAGGAGCAACGACGACAAACAACAACTGAAGCACTGGGGTATATATGCACAAAGGGAAACAAGGTTAACAAGATAACAAGAGGGAGTGGCTAAATGGGAAACACCTGGGGAAACTAATCAACATGAAAAACTACAAAGAACTACAAAACATGACATAAGACAGGGAATAACTAAAGTCCTCACAAGACAGGGAAACACAGGCTGGGATCATGACAAACTGTGAGGTTGGTCCAATTAAATATTTTAAATTGTAGGAACAATTGTTTATTTCTCACTGTCTCAAAAGACAAAAATGACTAAAAACGTAAATATATTAAGCAAAATCAACACAGACTACAGGGTTGACATCTTATCACATTACTTTATTAACAAGTCCATTCCAACACAGGATATTTGGTGAAAATACATTATTTTCAATAAGGAAAAACATGAATACATTCAAGAAGTCTTCGTCTTAATGTGGTGATGAAAAAAAACCTGCAAATAAAAATAAAAACTAACATTACTGACAAAGTTCCCCTGCATCACATCTGGCAAGTGACAGAACAGGAGTTCTTCATTATATAATGAGGTTGAGACGAATGAATGGACGAATAAGAAAATCACAAGCTTGACGTGTTTGATATTAAAGGTCCCATGGCATGGCATTTTTCTATTATAATATTTCCTGAGGTTTACTTATATTGTTACATCATAAAATATCATAATTTAGAAATAAAAGGCATTTTTTCTATACTGATGTTTGCCCTCTGGCTGAATGCCCTGTTTCAAGGGCTGTGAGACTTCAGTAAAAACGGCCACTGTTGTGATTGGCTGACATCTTTGCATTCGAAATGAGTATCAGATCTTGTAGCGGAGGGGGCGTGGTTTATACTTCAGGTTATTCGTTTATTTCTAGTCGGAAGGGGCTGTCACACATGTCAGAAAGTTAGTAACTTTAATAAATTATGGATCAGCGCTGACTGGAGACGCGAACCGTTAAGAACGATTCAGTTCGATTTGGTGAACTGGTTCGACCAGTTCACTAAAAAGAACCGGTTCAAAAGAATGATTAGTTCGCGAACCGGACATCACGGACCAGAGACGGAGCGATTGCTAACAAAGTTATTTATAGTAACTAATGAGTTGTGAGAGTGCTGTCAGCGAGAGTTTATTTTGTTTGTATCTGAGAGTTCTGAATAAACACGAGTCCCAGTCATGCCGAGTCCGTCTTCATCATCATTCTACCAACTTTGTAACACATGTAATGTACCATTACAGGAGATGAACGAGTTACGAGTAAGTGTTGATTATAGCATTATTTTTAGATATTTTCATATATCATATGAAAAGCGTCAGGATCATACTAACAATATAAGTAAGCGTCAGCATTACACAGCGCAGAAAAATACACAACAGCAGTAATCGAATGTAATCAATTTTATTGTGGGAATAGCTGGCTAGCCTAGCCGGATACCCTCACGCTTACCCCCATTCTACTTAATCTCGTGCCACGTAAGGCACCTCCGCTGTGGGCAAGATGCAGAACTGCGGGTTGGTGATGTTGAAGGCCGACCGGTCAGTGCAGCCCAAGCTTCGGTGTGCGTGCGGTTTATCTCTAAAGATGTGGCTTTTCCGATGTTGAGCAGAAACTCACGACTGTATGCACATTTTAGAACAGATAGACGTGACAAGGACGTACAAAAACACTGACTCACAAGATAGAAAACACTGTTCTGTCGGGAGAGAGAGAAGCGGCAGCACGAATAATAAAGTTCTGTTTGAACTTGAATAATTAGCTACACATCAGAAATCACAGATCAGAAGGAACTGAAAAAAGACTTCTGTTTTCATTTGTACATCCAAACACTGAGACGTACGACATATGTCGGACGTCACCGACGAATTGGGATCACTTCAGGGAGCCCTTATCATATAGAGAACGGGCCAATGGGTCTTTGGTGTGCAAAATTTGCATCTCGCACTCCGCCCCGCATCGCGGGTATAAACAGGAAGCGAGAGCAGCGCACTATTGTCTTTCACTTCGGAGCCAAACAGGCGTTATCACGGAGTTTCGACTGCTGTATCAGCAAAGAGAAAGAGAGTCTACTACAGACCAGAGGACGAAGAGGATCGCTGGTGTTGGCGTTAAAGCACAGATCAGTGTGACCGCGTGCTCACAGCTGCACAAAAACTGCTGTTCTCACAGCAACCCAAATTTCTGTTGGTTCGGTAAGGGCATACAGTGAGTACAGATACAGGCTGCACTATCTCCTGTATTCTGTTGCGGTCTTCCCTGGGTGCTTCAGCACATCTTTAAGAGTGTTTCCTCACAAAAAGAGCAACACGGGTGTGTTGGTCCTCAGCCGGTGGTGCTTCCGGAGGAAACTGGCTGCTGTCATCACCCCGCCGTCGGCAGCGCCTCAGACTGCTCGTCGCCAAGGGCGGCCGCCTGCGTCTGCCTCCGCTCCCGCGCCGCAGCAGCAGCCTCCACCCAAGCGACGTTGTGGAGCCGGACACAAGCAGGCCGCCCCGCCCGTCCAGGCCCCTGCCAAGAAGAGGGGTGGCAAGAGTAAGGGCAAGCGGCCCTGAGACGGGCGACCCGGAGATGGGGAGGATTGATCTTCAGGAGACGGTGACCGCACCGCTCCATCCCCCGGAGGAGGGCCGGGTGGAGAATCTTATGTTCCGTTTTGTTTCTGTTCTTGTTTCTGTTTCTTCTGTGGTACCCAAATTTTCAATAAAAGAGCAATTTCCTCCATCTCTGGGTCCCAAGGGGGTGCGGAGAGTGATGGCCGGTCAAACGGCGGACCACACTCATCCTCCCCCCTCGCCAGCAGGCAGCAGTGGACGTCCTCCCCGCGTCCCTCCTGCCCTCAGGTGGAATCAGGTAAGTGTTGCACAGCACACTCACACCCTGCTGTGGGCCGCCTCCATGAGACAGCCGCCCCAGCCTGGGTCCTGCATTCCACCTCGCTGCCCCACGGTGGGTACGCCAGTGGTCCCTATGGTCCCGCTTGCACGGTCTCTGCGAGCCTGGCTAGAGCTCCGCAGTCCGTCTCGTTGGCTCATTCGGACCATCAGGCTCGGCTATGCGATTCAGTTCGCCCGGCGCCCCCCCAGGTTCAATGGCGTCCGCTTCACTTCGGTGAAAGCTGCAGATGCCCATGTCCTGCGTGCGAAGATATCAGTCCTACTGGCGAAGGACGCGATAGAGCCGGTCCCTCCAGCCGATATGAAGACCGGCTTCTACAGCCCGTACTTCATAGTTCCCAAGAAAACCGGTGGGTTACGACCAATCTTGGACCTGCGAGTCCTGAATTGGAGCCTCCACAAGCTACCGTTCAAGATACTCACGCAGAAATGCATTTTCGAGTGCATCCGTCCCCAAGATTGGTTTGCAGCGATCGACCTGAAGGACACGTACTTTCATGTCTCGATTCTTCCTCGACACAGGCCGTTCCTGCACTTTGCGTTCGAGGGTCGAGCTTATCAGTACAAAGTCCTGCCCTTCGGGCTGGCCCTGTCCCCCCGTGTCTTCATGAAGGTCACGGAGGGGGCCCTTGTGCCCATGAGAGAACAGGGCGTTCGCATACTCAACTATCTCGACGACTGGCTCATTCTAGCACAGTCCAGGGATCAGTTGTGCGAACACAGGGACCTGGTGCTCAGACACCTCAGCCAGTTGGGTCTTCGGGTCAACTGGGAGAAGAGCAAACTCGCCCCCGTGCAGAGGATCTCTTTTCTCGGTATGGAGTTGGATTCAGTCGAACGGACTGCGCGCCTCACAGAGGAGCGCGTCCAGTCGATGCTGAACTGCCTGAACACGTTTCAGGGCAGGATGGCGGTTCCACTGAAACATTTTCAGAGGCTCCTGGGGCATATGGCAGCCGCTGCGGCAGTAACTCCACTCGGCCTGCTTCATATGAGACCGCTTCAGTATTGGCTACACGGCCGAGTCCCGAGATGGGCGTGGCAACACGGCACTCACCGGGTGAGCATCACACCGGCCTGCCGCCAATCCTTCAGCCCATGGTCAGACCCCTTGTTCCTTCGGGCCGGAGTGCCCCTGGAACAGGTGTCCAGGCATGCTGTGGTTTTCACGGATGCCTCTGCCATGGGCTGGGGAGCCACGTACAACGGGCATGCAGTGTCAGGGGTTTGGACGGGCCCGCACCTGCATTGGCATATCAACTGCCTCGAGTTGCTAGCGGTACATCTTGCTCTGAGCCGCCTCAAAGGTCGGTTATGGGGCAAAGATGTACTGGTCCGCACGGACAACACTGTGACCGTTGCGTATATCAACCGACAAGGTGGTCTGCGCTCCCGTCGCATGTCGCAACTCGCCCGCCATCTCCTCCTCTGGAGTCAGAAGTGTCTGAGGTCGCTTCGGGCCATTCATGTCCCTGGTGTGCACAACCGTGTGGCCGACGAGCTTTCACGAGCTGTGCTCCCAGGGGAGTGGCGACTCCACCCCCAGGTGGTCCAGCTGATTTGGAGACAGTTCGGGATGGCACAGGTTGACCTGTTTGCCTCTCCAGAAACGTCCCATTGCCAGTGGTTCTATTCGCTGACCGAGGGCACACTCGGCACGGATGCTCTGGCGCACAGCTGGCCCCAGGGGCTGCGCAAATATGCGTTCCCCCCAGTGAGCCTACTTGCACAGACATTGTGCAAGGTCAGGGAGGACCAGGAGCAGGTCCTGCTAGTGGCGCCGTACTGGCCCACCCGGACCTGGTTCCCAGAACTTATGCTCCTCGCGACAGCCCCTCCTTGGCCGATTCATCTGAGGAAGGATCTTCTAACTCAGAGACGGGGCACCCTGTGGCACCCGCGTCCAGACCTGTGGAAGCTTCATGTTTGGCCCCTGGACAGGACGCGGAGGTTCTAGGTGACTTACCCCAAGCGGTAGTTAACACCATCACTTCAGCGCGAGCACCGTCTACAAGACAGGCCTACGCCCTGAGGTGGAACCTGTTCGTTGAGTGGTGTTCTTCTCACCGAGAAGACCCCCGAAGATGCTCGATCGCGTCTGTGCTTTCCTTCCTGCAGCACGGGTTGGAGCGTAGGCTGTCCCCCTCCACCCTCAAAGTCTATGTTGCTGCGATATCCGCCTATCATGACCACGTAGATGGTAAGACGGTTGGTAAGCACGACCTGGTCGTCAGGTTCCTTAGGGGGGCGAGACGGTTAAATCCTCCTCGTCCCCCCTCCATACCCTCTTGAGATCTTACTCTGGTGCTCCGAGCACTTCAGAATGCCCCATTTGAGCCTTTGCGGTCAGCAGAGCTAAAGCTTCTCTCTATGAAGACTTTGCTGTTGGCTGCATTGGCCTCCATCAAGAGGGTAGGGGACCTGCAGGCAGATTCGACGATTCGTGCCTAGAGTTTGGGCCGGGCGACGCCCACGTGGTACTAAGACCCCGGCCTGGCTATGTGCCCAAGGTTCCTACCACTCCCTTCAGGGACCAGGTGGTGAACCTGCAAGCGCTGCCCCCGGAGGAGGCAGACCCAGCCCTAGCTTTGCTCTGTCCCGTCCGTGCCCTGCGGATCTATGTGGATAGAACTCAAAGCTTTAGGACCTCAGATCAGCTCTTTGTCTGTCACGGAGGCCAGCAGAAGGGAAAGGCTGTCTCCAAGCAGAGGATGGCCCACTGGATAGTGGATGCCATCACCTTGGCTTACCAAGCACAATGTGTGCCCTGTCCGCTCAGGGTGCGAGCACACTCTACTAGAAGTGTTGCATCCTCCTGGGCGCTGGCATGTGGCGCCTCGCTGTCAGACATCTGTAGAGCTGCGGGCTGGGCGACACCTAACACGTTCGCTAGATTCTATAGCCTACGTGTAGAGCCGGTTTCCTCCAGTGTTCTCACCTCAAACGGGTAGAAACACTGAGGGGCCCCGGCTCTTGTCGGCTTGCTGCGCTACGGCGTTATTTTCTCCAAAAGCAAACTCTGTGAGTCCTCCATCACCCTCGGTGCCGGACGTGGTGGAGCGTCTGGCATCAGGCCCCTTGCCGCTGAATCCTTGAGAACCGGTATTCGGCTTGGGTTATATGAGTGACCCTACGGGATCTGTCCACGGTCGCTCCTACGGGAAGCCCGTGTCTTTCCCTTGGGAGAGCCTTCCCTTCAATGGGATTGAGCCCCCTCTCTCTCTGTCGCGGGCTACGGCTCAGCCTGTTCTCCTACATAACTCCTTCGGGGTACGATGTGGGCTCCGCAGCGTTCCCCTTCACTAGGGCACGCTTTCCCAGTGTTATCCAATAATCACTGAGCGGGTCATGCGGAACAGCAGTGATGGTCTTCCCGGTGTGAGCCCCGTCTCATCAGGTAAGAGCTCAGGCGGCTCACACAGGGCACTGGAGGGGGGCAGAGGCCATGACGCTTTGGTAGGGATTCCTATTCGTCGGTTCTCCGACGTGGCGTCGAGAGTGACCGACTGAATGGGAACGTCTCGGTTACGTATGTAACCCTCGTTCCCTGAAGGAGGGAACGGAGACGCCACGTCCCGTCGCCATGTTCTCTGTACCCTGCTGGGGTGCCGGCTACCTACTCGGCTCCTCAGCAAAAGGCTGATTTGATGCAAGCACCTGTGTCTCATTTATACCCGCGGTGCGTGGCATGAACACCTGGTGCAATCATTGCATGCCAATGTGCATTGGCTCGTTTAGTTTCACTCGAAGTAGATTGGCTCTCACGAGCGAGATTCCTATTCGTCGGTACTCCGACGTGGCGTCTCCGTTCCCTCCTTCAGGGAACGAGGGTTACATACGTAACCGAGACGTTATATTGATGCACAAAGAACAAACCGCGTATTTGCGCATTCTCGATCACTGATCACACACTCTAATCATGTACAGACACACATTTCAGTACATTTGCGTTTCCACACACATTCAGGAAGGGAATGTTTGATTTGTCATGTGTACGTTGTTGTGTTTTGTAATCGTAGTTTAGTTAATAATGTGGACTATTTGCACTTAATGTAAATTGCATATACTGCAGTAACAATTTCAGGGGGACCCACCCACATTTTTTTTTGCTTCCGACGCCCATGTACTAGGGGTTGAACAACTTCAGATTTTTTAAAGACGACATTTATGTGATGAAAGTCGACTCGACGTCGACTAGTCGCTGATGACGTCATTACATGACATATAACCCTGAACCTTGAGCTGGGATGCGACCATAGGTTTTTTTGTGCACAGGACAACTATGGCATATGACACAGCGCTGCCCATGAAGCTACTAAGAAATATATGCTAGAACTTTTCAGTTTCTAAGCTATTTTATTGATAAATCACAGAACATTGTTGACAATACATCTCAGCGCTACTGAATAATTTTGAGGCGCGCGGTCTCCGCGTGATGTGCGAGCTATGTGTGTGCATTACAATGGATGCAGAACGCATTAGTTTAGAACGGTGATGAACTTACCTGTATAATAAGCGTGCATTCTTGAGCATCCAGATCTTGTGGAGAGCTCTCTGAGAAGGCTATGCATTTATTTGTCATTTTAACTGTTGCAAACGTGCGTGCGTGTCAGGAAATGGCTTATCCTGTTGCGCCCTCTATAGGCCAGCGACTAGTCAACATCAAACTTAAACCGTCATGGCAGAGCATTAAAGTTGACTAGTCGATTAGTCGACTAGTCTGTGCAACCCCTACCATGTACTATACACTGTAAATTCTGTAAAGTTTTTTTCTGTAATGTTTTTTAGAAATGTATTGTATAATATATAATGTGTGTATAAATGTATTATATAATAGAATTATATGGTTATTTGGTCTCCTTTTGGAGTCTCCAATGATCATTGAAGCTTGCAGAAAATACAGTTTTGTGAGTATCACCCTTCAAACTGATTGTTTACTTTGTTGGATATAGCAAATGATGACAACATTTCTGTTTTTATTGAGATAAATGGCATATGCTTAATTTCACAATAAGTGAACCAATGTGCGATTAATTGCAATTAAAAATGTTTTATCTATTGACAGCCCATATTATTTTATTACATTGCTGTTGACAAAATCTGACAAAACCCATGACAAATAAAACATGACATTTTAAAGTAGAAAGACGGAAATAGTTCCAATAACATATAGGTGTAAATTCCCAAAAAACTTATTTTTTTTACTGTAAAAAATTCCTTCAGCATTCAGTGATATGTTTTCTCTGTCATGTGTCTGTATAACAGTAAAGCCAGGAGTGTGTCCAAGCAGACGTTATACAGCAGCAGTGTGTTCCTGGATACATTTTATGTTGTGTGCTAATGACTGTGACTGTCCGAAGAATGAGAAATGCTGCAGCAATGGATGTGGACTTCAGTGTATGGCTCCAGTTTAAGGTATTTTATTAAGGTATTATATTATATTATATTATATTATATTATATTATATTATATTATATTATATTATATTATATTATAGGACTAATTGACAACGGGTCATTGAATTATTCGAAAAAATAATGCACATCCGAGGTGGTAATGCGGTCTCGATGCGAAGCAGAGTGGCCGTTATACCTCAGGTGTGCATTATTTTTTTAATAATTCAACGGCCCGGAATCAATTATTCCGCTTATACTACGGTTACCACACCTCAAAACATTGTTCAGATGATTTATTTAAAGACATTATTCAGATTTTGTCTTAAAAGCGCTCTTGTGTGCAGGACTCATTTCTTACGCATTTAAACCCAAGCCTCCATTGCTAATTCCAAAATGTTATTTTAGAGCTAGTAACTACGGTGGCCCAGTAGTGCACAACACAACACAATATAAAAAGCAAACATAAGTTCAAAACACAACGAAAACAAGGCACAACACAAAGAAATTAAGCCACAACACAACGAAAAAGCCACAACACAAATAAATCAAGCCACAACACAACGAAAAAGCCAGAACACAAATAAATCAAGCCACAACACAAATAAATCAAGCCACAACACAACGGAATCAAGCCACAGAACAACTGACAAGCCACAACACAACAAAATCAAGCCACAACCCAACGGAAATGCTCCCAACCACTCTGGGGCACTAGGAGCGCGGTAAAGTTTCCACTGTTCTATAGAATCAGCAATCTTACAAAGATATCAATACAACAATTCATTTTAACAGTATATAGGCTAACCATTGTTTATTGACATGAAATAGTAATTCCAAATCCCCTACATGCATTATAGCTGCATATTTTTGCTTAAGAATCCTTTGACCCGATATCACGGTGCTAAGGGAACGTCTGCCAATTCCACCAAGTGGTTGAAAGGTACAATTTATATTAATTAAAATTACTTTTAACATTTAAAAACAGACATGTTAAAATTCCACAGCTTGATTGTATTGTTAAAACTGACTTAGTAATGCACAACACAACATTGGAATTTGAACATAAAAAAAAAAAAGTAAATTTAATTCATACAAATTATATGTTTCAACTTGGTGGAATTGGCAGACGTTCCCTTAGCGCCGTGGCAGCGGGTCAAAGCGTTCTCGAATATAAATATGCAGCTATAATGCACCTAGATGATTTTGAATTGATATTTCATGTCGATATACAATTGCTAGTGTTTAAATATTTGTAAGACTGGCGAATTTAAAGAACAATGCAAGGAAAACTAACTTTACCGCACTCCGAGATTCCCCTAGTGGTCGGGAGCATTTCCGTTGTGTTGTGGATTTTTCGTTGTGTTGTGGCTTTTTCGTTGAGTTGAGTTGTGGCTTTATTTTGTTGTGTTGTGGCTTTTTTTATTTGTGTTGCGGCTTTTTCGTTGTGTTGTGGCTTGATTTCGTTGATTAATTAATGCAGTGAGTTATAAATGAGAGAGAGAGAGAGAGAGAGAGAGAGAGAGAGAGAGAGAGAGAGAGAGAGCATGTGAATTACAGTGGCAAGAAAAAGTATGTGAACCACTTGCAGAATCTGTGAAAATGTGAATAATTTTAACTAAATAAGAGATCATACAAAATGCATGTTATTTTTTATTTAGTACTGTCCTGAATAAGATTTTTACATAAAATGTTTTTACATATAGTCCACATTAGTGTGCTTTATTTTCTAATAATTCAACAGCCCGTTGTAAATTATTCCTTTCTTAATAAATGCTTTAGGTAATTAAATGTTTTTAATTATATTCATGTTTAAGTCAGCTTTCTCATTGCCTTTTAGTTTGTCTTATTTTATAATAATGATATCAATAATAAGCATTATTTTATGTTATATTCTCTGTTAAAAGTACCTGAATTCGGTTTCATGCACAGTACAAAATGAATAAAGATGATGAGTAATACATAGGATGCAATTCACTCTGTAAGTAAAACTAGCTATTCATGCCTGCATGTTTTGTGTCTGAATCTGAATCTCTGTCCATGCAGTCTTTGTGCCCTACTGAAGGGGACTCCAATGTGTGCCGAATACTGTTCCCATGATGGTCAGTGCCCTGCCGGACAGAAATGTTTCCCAACCACCTGTGGTCACACATGCAGTGAACCGTGTTGATTTAACCACCGAAAAGAGTCATGAGATTAATTTGGCATAATAATACATACTTGAGGTTTTTTTACTTAAATCAATTCAGTGCTTGAATTATTTGTCTTGCAGGCTTCACATTTGTATGCTATTATTGAGAACAAAATGTACCAACAGTTAAGCCAAAATGAATGTGTAGAAATAACAGAAGCATATGGACATGTCTAGATGGCTAATTAAATATAATTACCCCATGACCTAAGTAAGAAGCTAAAGTAGTCAAAATAAATAATTTCGCTGTGCCGGGTTGGTTCTGAATAACACATATGTAGAACCAATCATATTAGAGAAAAATTATGTAATGAGCCATGTTACGTTTGCCATGTACCTATCCTATATAAATTGTTGTATTCGGGTGAGATTCTCTGTGATTGATATGAGGTCCTCCTGGCTGTGATTAAAGCATAATAAAAGGCTTCGTTTGGAGTCTGTCTGATTACTGCTCTACAATAGGGATCTTACTTCTACTCTCAAGTGATACTGTTTAGTGGAACACTAGAGACCTGTGGATCAAGTGGAGAGACGTCTAGAGTAAAAGTAGTAGTAGTAGTAGTAGTAGTAGTGCGTGCGTGCGTGCGTGCGTGCGTACGTACATACATACAATAGAAGGATTTTACTTGGTAAAGGTAAATTTCAAGGTAGATTTGCAAACCGTTCTCTAGTCTACACCCCTGACAAAAAAATAAGTATACATAGTAAAGTTCAAGTATATTTTTAAGTATTGTAGGGGAATTTACAGTTAAATACCCAGACCAGATATGATGAATGAAGACCTGGAATCAGAGTTATAATAAATAGAAGACAATTTTAGTGAAGGATAGTTTGCAGTTTTTTCAGCAGAAGCCAGCTTCGAGTCTCACAAGGAGTTCGTAGGCTCTTGCACTACCTCATTACTGCAGGTTGAATGATTCTGATTGGCTAAGAAAAAATAGAGGTCCCTGGTCATTCTACCAGGTCCCCAGTAGAATGCCAGTTATCCACCAATACTGATCTGTAACATAGAATATTAGCACACATACACGGATACAGATACACAGCTGTATCTAGTTGGTTGAGCTCCAGCTCTGACCAGAAACTTTCCCAAAGCATACTGATAGCATGTACTTTCTCTCTGTAAAAGGTACAGACATTATTCTCTAATGATGGAAGATGAATAAGCATATAAACCATATAAATATAAAATAAAAATAAAAGAAACATGATTCTATAACTAAGTAAATCTCAGAAGCTGTGTAGAAGGATAAAGATTGATCAATACCTTGATTATAATCACTCAAAAGATATACACTGAAGTGGCAGTGGATTCCAAAATCCACACCCTTCATTATACTTTACGTAGAAAGTATACTAATAATATCAATGTACTACTAGTAAACTTGTAAGTGTACTATTTCAATAATGCTGGACTAAATTGGACAACTTTTTAGTATGTAAAAGTATATGTTTAAGTGTAGCCTACTATATGTATAAGAGTGTAAACTTTTGTTTCTCATTTGGGCTCATTGAGTAGGTACTTATTTTCAATAAGTACTTAATTACCGAGCGCTAAAGAGTAGGTATATAGCCTGATCGCGTTAAGTATGAATGTGATCTGCACATCATGTACCATGTTGACGTTATAATGTCTTGTGCCTACGATGTTATCACAAGCGCAACAACTTAAAATACATTTCTGTCAGGACCACTATCGTCAAAGATGATAGACTGACTATTAGCATATACCGGTAGTATGGATTGGCGGTATGGTTCTGTTCTGGGCAAGAACTCCCTGCGCAGCCATGCAGCCTAGCATGGATAAGAGCAGGGAGAGCAGCAGCAATAAATCCCCTTATGGGTAAACAAAACATAACCAACAGAACCAGTGTATTGCAGATATAGACTTGGTCGGTATCGTGTCAAAGCTGGGGGCGTGGCGTGGGGGAAAACTATTCCCCCACAATGTAAATGCATGGGGTTAACCCAATTTAGCCGGTGTAGAATCACTTTTGCCGCTCAACAGAGCAAGATATATAGAAAAACTGAACCATATTGGGTCCGATTGTCCATATAGTATCTGTGACTGATAAATGACCCAACAGGATCAATGGCCAGAGGTGTAATTTTCTCATCAAAATACATGCTCCACCGACCCCAATATAGGTAGTCCATGCCTACTTCATAAATCTTTCGATGAAGATGGTAATTCAGTGTTCCTGAATTTAATGGATTAAAAGTACAGGGAGTGCAGAATTATTAGGCAAATGAGTATTTTGACCACATCATCCTCGTTATGCATGTTGTCTTACTCCAAGCTGTATAGGCTGGAAAGCCTACTACCAATTAAGCATATTAGGTGATGTGCATCTCTGTAATGAGAAGGGGTGTGGTCTAATGACATCAACACCCTATATCAGGTGTGCATAATTATTAGGCAACTTCCTTTCCTTTGGCAAAATGGGTCAAAAGAAGGACTTGACAGGCTCAGAAAAGTCAAAAATAGTGAGATATATTGCAGAGGGATGCAGCAGTCTTAAAATAGCCAAGCTTCTGAAGCGTGATCATTGAACAATCAAGCGTTTCATTCAAAATAGTCAACAGGGTCGCAAGAAGCGTGTGGAAAAACCAAGGCGCAAAATAACTGCCCGTGAACTGAGAAAAGTCAAGCGTGCAGCTGCCAAGATGCCACTTGCCACCAGTTTGGCCATATTTCAGAGCTGCAACATCACTGGAGTGCCCAAAAGCACAAGGTGTGCAATACTCAGAGACATGGCCAAGGTAAGAAAGGCAGAAAGTCGACCACCACTGAACAAGACACACAAGCTGAAACGTCAAGACTGGGCCAAGAAATATCTCAAGACTGATTTTTCTAAGGTTTTATGGACTGATGAAATGAGAGTGAGTCTTGATGGGCCAGATGGATGGGCCCGTGGCTGGATTGGTAAAGGGCAGAGAGCTCCAGTCCGACTCAGACGCCAGCAAGGTGGAGGTGGAGTACTGGTTTGGGCTGGTATCATCAAAGATGAGCTTGTGGGGCCTTTTCGGGTTGAGGATGGAGTCAAGCTCAACTCCCAGTCCTACTGCCAGTTTCTGGAAGACACCTTCTTCAAGCAGTGGTACAGGAAGAAGTCAGCATCCTTCAAGAAAAACATGATTTTCATGCAGGACAATGCTCCATCACACGCGTCCAAGTACTCCACAGCGTGGCTGGCAAGAAAGGGTATAAAAGAAGAAAATCTAATGATATGGCCTCCTTGTTCACCTGATCTGAACCCCATTGAGAACCTGTGGTCCATCATCAAATGTGCGATTTACAAGGAGGGAAAACAGTACACCTCTCTGAACAGTGTCTGGGAGGCTGTGGTTGCTGCTGCACGCAATGTTGATGGTGAACAGATCAAAACACGGACAGAATCCATGGATGGCAGGCTTTTGAGTGTCCTTGCAAAGAAAGGTGGCTATATTGGTCACTGATTTGTTTTTGTTTGGTTTTTGAATGTCAGAAATGTATATTTGTGAATGTTGAGATGTTATATTGGTTTCACTGGTAAAAATAAATAATTGAAATGGGTATAAATTTGTTTTTTGTTAAGTTGCCTAATAATTATGCACAGTAATAGTCACCTGCACACACAGATATCCCCCTAAAATAGCTAAAACTAAAAACTACTTCCAAAAATATTCAGCTTTGATATTAATGAGTTTTTTGTGTTCATTGAGAACATGGTTGTTGTTTAATTATTAATGTTGTAAAATTAATCCTCAAAAATACAACTTGCCTAATAATTCTGCACTCCCTGTATGTATTACATACATTTAACGTTTTAAAATGATTATAAAACGTGTCTTGTGCTATGAAATTGACAGGTCAGTGTCACAATTTTATTAGAATTACTGACTTTAGCAAAGTTTTTTATTTACTTTTTTATAGCAACCATCTTCATCAAAAGACTGGGTGATTTATGAAGTAGCCTAGTTATTATGTCGTGTAATATTTGTGGAAGCAGCATGTATTTTGACGAGAAAATGCACAAGTGTCATACATATAATGTGACTATCAGCTTGACGTATTGCACAGGCTTTCAGAATTGACGAACAGCTCCGTCTATTTATTTAGCAGTATAAAACTTCAGGGGCCTCATTTATAAACGTTGCGTACACACAAAAAAGCCGTACGCCGCTCTCTACGTAGTAATTGGTATTTTTAAAAAGCAAACTTGACGGGAAAATGTGCGGTCCTTCATGCAAGCTCTGACCCAGGCGTACGCACAAAAACGGGTGAAATGAGAAATGGCGACAACCTTTGGCAGATGGAAGAAACACGTGAAAGTGTGTGAGACTGTAGACCATTGTGTAAAAGAAATGGCAATTCTGCCTCTTATATATAACATGAAGACTTCACAAAGCAAGTCTTACAATTAACAGCCTACACGAACATCCCTTTTGATCGATCTGCAGTGCAAAACAAACAAAATCAAACGAAAATTACAACAGAAATGAAAATGAACCAGCCTGTCCTCCTCCAAAAAACGACACCATAGGCCGTTTGTGCATGCAGCATATTACGACCTACATTCACGTTTTGAAATTGAGCGTCCTCTAGCGGTCTGATAAATAATGACAGTCTTGTTTGTCGGGTGTGTCGTCATCAAATGAACTTTGACCGGTATGGGATATGACCGCGGTTGTCAATAAAACATGCAATGAGAGGAAGGAGTGACCCTGAACCTCATAATCCAGGTGGGTTTTATTTTATGTTCTTTGTAAGTTATCTTTCTGATTGTCTGCAATTCATGTGTAAGTGCAGTCTGACGTTTACAAATCATTTGCGAATGCCACTGAACTAATGCGATTTTACCATGGTACATGTAAATTAGCTCAATCTTGTTAGTAAAAGCCCAGTGACCACAAAGCTTACCATATTTTTTTTACCACAGTAGCTGTAGTTTTGTTGTGGTATTTGTATTTAAATAATAGTAACAAAGCATTTAACACTGTGGTTTTACTGTGGTATTTGTAGTTAAAACACAGTAACTTGTCTTATACAATGCTTTTACCACAGCAACTGTCGTTTCACTGTGTACTAACTATTATAAAGCATGGTAACACAACACTTACATTGTTTTACCTCATTAACCATAGTTTTACTGTGGTATTTGTTGTTAAAGCACAGTAACCACAACATTTACCATGCTTTTACCACAGCCAACTGTTGTTTCACTGTGTACTAACTATTATAAAGCATGGTAATACAACACTTACAATTGTTTTACCTCATTAACCATAGTTTTAATGTGGTAGTTGTTGTTAAAGCTATTTCCATGGTTTTTACCTCAGAAACCATAGTTTTACTGTGGTATTTTGTTGTTAAAGCACAGTAACCACAACATTTACCATGCTTTTACCATAGTAACCATAGTTTTAATGTGGTAGTTGTTGTTAAAGCACAATAAACACCTCTTTCCATGGTTTTACCTCAGTAAACATAGTTTTACTGTGGTATTTTGTAGTTAAAACATAGTAACCACAACACTTGCAATGCTTTTACCACAGTAACCATAGTTTTACTCTGGTAGTTGTTGTTAAAGCACATTAAACACCATGGTTTTTCCATGGTTTTACCTCAGTAACCATAGTTCCCTTTCAGTCGGTCAAGTTCGACGTACGTCGGACGTACCGACGAATGGGGATCACTTCAGGGAGCCCCTATCAGCTTCGAGATATAGAGAACAGGCCAATGGGCCATTGGCGTGCGAGATTTGCATCTCGCTTTCCGCCCCGCACCGCGGGTATAAATAGGAAGCGAGAGCAATGCACTGATGTTTTTCACTGAGGAGCTGAACTAGTGACTCGGCTCTGCAGTGATGGTAAGGAACTGTGGCGACGGGACGTACAGCTCCATTCCCTCCTTCAGGGAACGAGGGTTACCGTACATAACCGAGACGTTCCCTTTCAGTCGGTCACTACGACGTACGTCGGTTATACCGACGAATTGGGATCCCTTTGGAAAATGCCACAGTTACTACCACTTCCAGCACCCAACGAGAGCCCCTCAGACCCCGTTCTGATGCGGGCGGGAAAATTCACGCAGGGAGAGTCACACTGCTGTCCCACAAGACCCACTCAGCAGACTTATTGGATAACGCTGGGAAAGCGTTTCCGGAGTTCCTCTGCCGTTTCAGTACGGTGTCGTTCCCCCGCCTGCAACAGGCCGGGGCCACCCCTGGGACTTCCGTATGTTGCACTGCCCAAGGCCAGTCCATACGTGTATTCTCCACATGGTAACTCCCTCCGGGCAGGATGTGGCTTCCGCAGCGTTATCCAATAAGTCTGTACGACACCGTACTGAGACGGCAGAGGAACTCTGCCGAGGGAAAGACACGAGCTCGCCGTAGGGAGCTGTACCTAGGAGAATACACATATGGGACCGCCGTAGGGGTCGCAACATACGGAACCCAGCCTGACACAAGTTCCACCAATGCATACAAGTGCCAGACCTGGCATCGGACGCTTCGCCACATCCGACTGCCGCGGGTTGCAGAGGACTCAACAGGGTTCGCCAATTCCTGGGGAACTCGACTGGAGAATATAAGCACACGTATCCGTTCCATGGGGAAGGGAATGGCGCAGCAAGCTGACACTAGAACGGGCACTTCAGTGTTGCTGACTATGGGAAGCGAGCACACGAGAAGCAAACGGTTCCACACATAGGCTATAAAACCTAGCGAACGTGTTTGGTGTTGCCCAGTTGACCCGAAGACCCAACTGGCTGAGGTGCCGAAGCACCATGTCCCTGTGTTCGCACAACTGACCCCACAACTGAGCAAGGATCAGCCAGTCGTCGAGGTAGTTGAGAAGGCGAACACCACGCTCTCTCATGGGAGCAATGGCCGCCTCCGCGACTTTCGTGAAGACACGGGGCGACAGGGACAGCCCGAAGGGCAGGACTTTGTACTGGTATGCTCGTCCGTCGAAGGCAAAGCGTAGAAACGGTCTGTGTCGAGGGAGAATCGAGACATGAAAGTACGCGTCCTTCAGGTTGATCTCTGCATACCAATCTTGGGGACGGATGCACCTGAAGATGCGCTTCTGAGTCAACATTCGGAACGGCATCCTGTGTAAGGAGCGGTTCAAGTATCGCAGATCCAAGATCGGTCGTAACCCGCCACCTTTCTTGGGTACAATGAAGAACGGGCTGTAGAACCCGGACTTCATATCGGCTGGAGGGACCGGCTCTATCGCGTCCTTCGCCAGTAGGACAGTGATCTCCGCCCGAAGCACAGGGGCGTTCTCCCTCGTCACAGACGTGAAGTGAACGCCCCTGAACTTGGGGGGACGCCGGGCAAACTGAATCGCATAGCCAAGTCTGATGGTGCGGATGAGCCAGCGAGACGGGCTGGGGAGCGCTAGCCAGGCCCCCAGAGACCGTACAAGTGGGGTCATTGGCACCACAGACGTACCCGCAGCGGGGCAGCGTAGCGGAACGCAGGGACCCATGGACGACATGGGAGTGGTCCGTGGAGGGGTCTGGGTGAGAGACACACAAACCTGCATCCGCTGGGGGGGCGGGCGATGTGAGGAGGCACATTGAGTGCGTCCCGACAGCCATCGCCCCCTCTTGCGACGGCGCTTGCCACCTGGCTTGGCAGCGGCCTGAGCGGGCTGGACGTCCTTCCCGCGGCCGGCTCCACGCCTCCGCCTGGGTGGAGGCTGCTGCTGGGCTGAGGCAGGAGCAGGGGCGGCGGCAGGTGGACATCCTCGGCGACGGGCAGACGGAGATGCTGCGGCCGGCGGCGGGGTGGAGGTAGCAGCGGATCGCCGGGGACGGATGTGCTTGATCGCCTCCGTCTGCTTCTGGACGGCCGAGAACTGTTGGGCGAAGTTCTCGACCATGTCGCCGAACAACCCGACCGACGAAACGGGGGAGACCAGGAACCGGTTCTTGTCGGTCTCCCTCATATCGGCCAGGTTTAACCAGAGATGTCGCTCCTGGACCACTAAGGTGGACATCGCCTGACCAACGGAACGGGCAGTGACTTTCGTCGCCCGGAGGGCAAGGTCCGTCGCGGTCCTCCCGGAGGAGCTCTGGGTCAGGTCTACCCTTGTGGATGTCCATGAGTTCTTGGGCTGGGTGCACCTGAAGCAACGCCATGGCATGCAAGGCGGACACGGCCTGTCCGAAGGACCTGTAGACCTTCGCAGTCAGACTGGACAAAAACCTACAGGCTTTGGATGCGAGACGAGGGTCACCGCGCCAGTTGGAGGTGGCCCCCTCGTATTCCTTGGCCTGCCCACCGTCAAGGGTAGCGAGGAGGGAGGAGCCACCAGGTCTGTTTCTGGCACTAAAGGGTGTCGTCCACGACCTGGTAAGCTCCTCATGCACTTCCTGGAAGAATGGCACTGGGGCGGGACGCTGAGTACCAGCGCGACCCCCCCCCAGAAACCAATCATCCAACCTAGAAGGTTCGGGACATGGTGGAGGGTTCCACGCAAGCCCGACCTTTTCGGCGGCCCGGGAAAGCATTTCCGTCAACTCGGGGTCCGGTTCAACCACAGCCACTCTCCCAGTGAGAGGTAGTGCAGATGCATCATCATCCTCCGAGGACTGGAATTCCCCCTCCGATGCAGCGATCAACATCTGCTCGTCCACGGGTGCTCCGAAGGAGATCGCCGGCCGCCCACGAGAGGGACTAGCGACCTCCTCTGGAAGCAACACCGGCTGCGGCGCTTGTGAGGGTTCAGTGGCCTGCGGAGGTATGCTCGGCGGGTTTGCCCTGAACGTGATCCTCAGGTCACCCCGGCCATCCGTCGAAGTAGGTCTATCCTGGGGGATAGCTCTAGATCGAGGTATGGGGAGGGGGACTCCGCCTTCCCAGAGGTAGGTGAGTCTCGACCTAAGCGCCTCGATAGTCATGTTCCCGCAGTGAGAACATGGACTATCCACAAACGCTGCCTCAGCGTGCTGAACGCCCAAACACGTGAGACAGCGATTGTGACCGTCAGCGGGCGAGAGGGAACAACCGCATCCAGAAACGCACTGTTTGAATGACATCTTGAAAAAGACACAGGGTCAAACCGTGTTGCTCTTTTTGTGAGGAAACGCTCTTTTTTTAGAAGTGCTGAAGCACCCAGGGAAGACCGCGGCAACACACAGGAGATAGTGCAGCCTGTGTTTGCACTTAATGGAAACGCCCACTGAACCGACAGGTTGCTGTGAGAACAGCAGTTGTTTCTCTCAAGGCAGCTGAGTCTCGCGGTCGCGCTGGATAATGCAGTCACACCAGCACAGCATCCCTCTTCTCTCTCTCTCTCTGATCTATGAATTCACTGAATTCGCTGAATGCAGGAAGCAGTCTGTAACTCTTCATTAACGCCGTTCGGCTCCGAAGTGAATGACGTCAGTGCATTGCTCTCGCTTCCTATTTATACCCGTGGTGCGGGGCAGAGCGCGAGATGCAAATCTCGCACGCCAATGGCCCATTGGCCTGTTCTCTAAATCTCAAAGCTGATAGGGGCTCTCTGAAGTGATCCCAATTGGTCGGTATAACCGACATACGTCGTAGTGACCGACTGAAAGGGAACTAGACTACACCACTGGGGCTCCCTGAAGTTATCCCAATTCGTCAGTACGTCCGACGTACGTCTCCGTTCCCTCCTTCAGGGAACGAGGGTTACCATACGTAACCGAGACGTTTTACTGTGGTATTTTGTTGTTAAAGCACAGTAACCACAACATTTACCATGCTTTTACCATAGTAACCATAGTTTTAATGTGGTAGTTGTTGTTAAAGCACATTAAACACCTCTTTCCATGGTTTTACCTCAGTAACCATAGTTTTACTGTGGTATTTTGCCAAATGGATATATGTAAATGTAAAAACGAACTTACAGGTGCAATATTGACAAAATTGGTTGACAGAATCAGGTTCAGGTTCAGGTTCACTGTTATTGCCTATTCAAGACTATAGCCACACAACAATTAAATGTTAGTGCATTCAGATTTATAGGCATACATGGTAACCAGTCTGTGACCACTCATCCAGTCCTGGTTGTTTGATTAGGGTACTCTCAGAGCTTTTGTAGACATGCAGCTTTTTCCTTTTTGACTTGGTCATTTACTCTGCATTTAGCTAAATGTATACACTGTTGGTAAAACTAATCCTAGCTCTAGCTCATCTTTATATAATTTCAATATTTGAAATCAATCTGTATGGACCAGAAGACAGGTCATCACTGAAGAGAAATTTAAAGCTGCAATGTCCGAGCTCTTAAATTGCATGTTGGCTGCAGAGATGGTAACCCAGCATTGCTGTCAACAATGCAAAACTGTTGATGCTGTTGTCCGGTTTCTAGACTGTGTTCCCTCAGGAAGTCAGTTTTTCTGTTCTGCATGTGACTCAGTCATTCACAGAAAAAATTTGTTCCATGACAGAGAAGCTATGATTGATGGTTTTTACAAACCTATTCCACCAACATCCTTAGTGGTGGTTGATGAAAGTGGCCAATATCAACTCTGTGAACAAGGTATGTTCAAGGAATTTAGTAGGTGTCCGCTCACCATGTTTTGGCTCTACACCATGTTGACTACATGTATAGTGGTACAATATAAGCTCTATCTGTAGTTTGTAGACTTTACTAATATTCATGTCTGAATTTTTATTTACTGCAGTGTGTATGCTTCCAATTTCTCCACCAATACAAATCTGCTCATGTGGTCCAAACCAAGACTTCACAGTTATCCCAAGAAATGTGGTTATCTTGGTAACTATCAATGGTATGTTGTCACTTCTTTCTACTTGGTATTCCATCAGAAGGTGACATGATGTCAAGCATAATAATAGCTTACTTTTATTCTTTTGTTTTGTGCTGTACAAATACTAGTAAAATAGTTGTCATTTCATTGTTTTAGGGTCCATACAACCTGTGCCTGCCTTGCATATGCTGCCCACTTTGTTCTTTTAAATGGACTCCTGGGATTAGTGACTTCCTTGGATGTAGATACTGGCCAGCAACCACAAGCTGCCAAATGTTGTTCAAGTTTGATGTGCTCACATCATTTGGGCAGATGAAGTTGGCAAGCCCAGCTTTATCCCAACATGCATTTCTCAAAATGCTTGAACACCGATCTCTTTGCACTGGTCGGGTAAGTACTGTTTTTAATTTTTTTTTTAAATTCAGAAATTCAAACTTCAAAATCTCTCATTAACCAAAATAATACCATCTCTCTTTCCAGACGGGTAGAATTAGTGGTGATACTTTTCATAGAGTCTTTCGAGAGTTTGCCTTCTGCAATTTTAAGAAGGAAGATCTGTGCCTGATGGAGCCCTTTAAATGACCAGCATGCACACCAGACATGCTGGCTATATCTGCTGATGGCAATAGAAAGCAATACTGGTTTAAGAAGTCCAAAGGGTCAGTGTAATCATTTTACAATTTAATGGGTGGCACAGTTTTGCAACTTATTGTTAAAACATGTAACTTTCCATATACATACAATTTCAATCCTATATCCTATCTAGCATTGGGTGAAAGGTGATGTACAACCTAAACCAGGCTATCAGTCTATTGCAGGGCTTGCAAAGATCACTGGGCAGTTAAACAACATTAGGTTCACAGAAATGTATAATTTGATTTTTATTTGAAATTCATAGCATGGAAAGTAACAAAATATATAATGCATTAATGTTCAATATTACCATTATACAACAAGTTAATATTTGTACACCAACTGGAAATAGTGTATTAAACCAGCTTGTGATATTTCAGATCCAAACAATACATTTTTCAATATTTCTCACTTCTGTAACTTGATTCCATGCCTAATAAAGAAAAAAAAAGTAAATCACATTTTTGAACTTCTCACGCAAGTTAATGCAAAATGACCGAATTAATTTCCATTGGTGACATAAAACATGATACCCTAAACCAGCGGTTCTCAACCCTGGTCCTCGAGGGCCACTGTCCTGCAGAGTTTAGGTACAACCTTGACAGTGGCCCTCCAGGAGCAGTGTTGAGTGCCTGCTCTAAACAATTTTCCAGATCAAATGTGATGCGGTAACTTGATGGATAATTGTCATTAATTTGAGAAGAATAAAACATTTGATTATGTGATTTATGTTGTTAATGAATTCTTCTTATTTAACAGGACAGATGGACCATCTCTTTTTGATGGATTGTTCATTGCACAAGATGCCAAAGTGTCCGTTTTTGTTGACCAAATCAGAAGCCAGATTATTAGTGTAAGAATTTATTAAACTTAATCTTAATTTTTTACTAGTCCTGTGTTGACATTGTTCTACTTTCAGAGGACAGGTAAGGATGTCTGTGGGCCAGCAACATTTACAGCAGCCAGAGAAATATCACAGAAATCCAAGGCCAAGGTGGATGAGTAGGGCCTTGAAGTAGCTGTGTGCAGACATGGAATCTTGTTGCAAGGCTTGAATCACTACTGTGGTGAAATATATGCCTACCCAATGTTTCTGCAAAAAGAGCTGGCACAAGCTGCAAATACAACTTTCTTTTGTATGGACATCACTTGCAGGTAGATAACCATCACCAAATGATAACTGATGTTTTCACTGATATTTTAATATGTAGTAATCTATGCCATGTAGGCACATAATGCTGTGAGTTGCTAAATATATTTATATTTAAGATATAATGGACTTGCAAGCTTAATATTGTAACCATGTGATTAGTTTACAGTTACTACAGTTTAGTCCAGCAGATAGAAGGCAACATTAGCATTACAGAATTAGCTGTGTTCTTTGATTGTTTACAGAAATTGTAAAAGTCAAATTGGTCCTGGTTTGTCTCCTTACCATTTTGCTGCCATGCACACCAAATACAATGTGATTTTCTCATTACAGGTATTGGCCATATTTGGAAAAGATGGCAGAGAAGTTGCCTGAGCTGCAACCCCTTACAGTGATGAAGCCTTTTCTCTCTGTAATGCATGCCAAGGCTCACACTGGCAAATGTGAGGTACTGTGTGTGTGTGTGTGTGTGTGTGTGTGTGTGTGTGTGTGTGTGTGTGTGTGTGTGTGTGTGTGTGTGTGTGTGTGTGTGTGTGTGTGTGTGTGTGTGTGTGTGTGTGTGTGTGTGTGTGTTTGTGTGTGTGTGTGTGTGTGTGTGTTAAATGTTTTGTCAACCTGTTGCCCTTTTGATCTATTACAGACAGACAGATCCTGTATAAAGAAGGATAGTTAGGGTTAGGGTTAGCATGTCTACTAATAGCCAATATTTGATTAAAAAAAAAGATGTTGCCCCTTTGATCTACAGGGAGTGCAGAATTATTTGGCAAGTTGTATTTTTGAGGATTAATTTTACAACATTAATAATTAAACAACAACCATGTTCTCAATGAACACAAAAAACTCATTAATATCAAAGCTGAATATTTTTGGAAGTGGTTTTTAGTTTTAGCTATTTTAGGGGGATATCTGTGTGTGCAGGTGACTATTACTGTGCATAATTATTAGGCAACTTAACAAAAAACAAATTTATACCCATTTCAATTATTTATTTTTACCAGTGAAACCAATATAACATCTCAACATTCACAAATATACATTTCTGACATTCAAAAACCAAACAAAAACAAATCAGTGACCAATATAGCCACCTTTCTTTGCAAGGACACTCAAAAGCCTGCCATCCATGGATTCTGTCAGTGTTTTGATCTGTTTACCATCAACATTGCGTGCAGCAGCAACCACAGCCTCCCAGACACTGTTCAGAGAGGTGTACTGTTTTCCCTCCTTGTAAATCGCACATTTGATGATGGACCACAGGTTCTCAATGGGGTTCAGATCAGGTGAACAAGGAGGCCATATCATTAGATTTTCTTCTTTTATACCCTTTCTTGCCAGCCACGCTGTGGAGTACTTGGACGCGTGTGATGGAGCATTGTCCTGCATGAAAATCATGTTTTTCTTGAAGGATGCAGACTTCTTCCTGTACCACTGCTTGAAGAAGGTGTCTTCCAGAAACTGGCAGTAGGACTGGGAGTTGAGCTTGACTCCATCCTCAACCCGAAAAGGCCCCACAAGCTCATCTTTGATGATACCAGCCCAAACCAGTACTCCACCTCCACCTTGCTGGCGTCTGAGTCGGACTGGAGCTCACTGCCCTTTACCAATCCAGCCACGGGCCCATCCATCTGGCCCATCAAGACTCACTCTCATTTCATCAGTCCATAAAACCTTAGAAAAATCAGTCTTGAGATATTTCTTGGCCCAGTCTTGACGTTTCAGCCTGTGTGTCTTGTTCAGTGGTGGTCGACTTTCTGCCTTTCTTACCTTGGCCATGTCTCTGAGTATTGCACACCTTGTGCTTTTGGGCACTCCAGTGATGTTGCAGCTCTGAAATATGGCCAAACTGGTGACAAGTGGCATCTTGGCAGCTGCACGCTTGACTTTTCTCAGTTCACGGGCAGTTATTTTGCGCCTTGGTTTTTCCACACGCTTCTTGCGACCCTGTTAACTATTTTGAATGAAACGCTTGATTGTCCGATGATCACGCTTCAGAAGCTTGGCTATTTTAAGACTGCTGCATCCCTCTGCAATATATCTCACTATTTTTGACTTTTCTGAGCCTGTCAAGTCCTTCTTTTGACCCATTTTGCCAAAGGAAAGGAAGTTGCCTAATAATTATGCACACCTGATATAGGGTGTTGATGTCATTAGACCACACCCCTTCTCATTACAGAGATGCACATCACCTAATATGCTTAATTGGTAGTAGGCTTTCCAGCCTGTACAGCTTGGAGTAAGACAACATGCATAACGAGGATGATGTGGTCAAAATACTCATTTGCCTAATAATTCTGCACTCCCTGTATTACAGACAGATCCTGTATAAAGAAGGATGGTTAGGGTTAGGGTTAGCATGTCTGCTAATAGCCAATATTTGATAAAAAAAGATGTTGCCCCTTTGATCTATTACAGACAGACAGACAGATCCTGTATAAAGAAGGATGGTTAGGGTTAGGGTTATGATGTCTACTAATAGCAATATTTGATAAAAAGATGTTGCCCCTTTGATCATTACAGACACACAGATTCTGTATAAAGATAGGGTTAGCATGTCAATGACTGTCAAATATTTGTAGACATTTGTTGACATAATGTAATGCATGTCCTCCCATACGTGTGTGTGTCAGTCAATACTTTAGCTCTATTTATGAGGAGCAGTGTGAGTTTCAGACCATTAGAGTGAGGATTTTTTGGAGATAGTTAGGTTTAGGGATATGTTCTGCAGTGAGGACACTGCAGAACATATCCCTAAACCTAACTATCTCCACCCCCTGATCATTAAACCTACCCATCTCCAGCTCCTGGATCTGTATCCAACTTCTCCCACTTTACAAATCCCTAAACCTACCAGTCTCCGCACCTGGATCTGCGTCTTCTGCACTGAGTGGCTACTGGGATTTTTGGCCAGTCCTTATTTTCTGTCACCCACTCAAATGCCTCTTTGAGTGTTAAGACTAGGTTTTAGTCACTTAGTTATGATGGGTAAGGTTATAGTAAGTGGCTAGGGGATTATATTTAGCAATGATTGTCCTCACAAAGATAGTCATGCGAATGTGTATGTGTAGGCCGGGACTCTTATGAAATTGAATTGGTGGAAACAAAATAATGATTGCAGATCGGTTAGGTATGGAGCATAATTTTTCATAAAGTATTTCCCTGGTATTAAGTCATGTAATATTTAATCACTGTATTCCTTGTTTTCTTACCTGGAGAAAGGAAGTACTAGCCCAAAAGTGTACTGGTCTACCCTCCCACATAAACATTATAGATTTAAAAATGCATATGTAGACACTAAATGCATTTAGTGCATGTATTTACACTCTAAATCAGCAAATTAAAAAAAAAGTGTATATGAAGGAACAGAAGCAGTCACAAATATTTATTATTTCAAAAGATTTAATCTATTTTATTTACCATTCTCCAAATACGGAAAAAAAAACGGCATATCAACAAACAATATATTGGAACAGACATCTTCACAACGTGTAACAGAGTCCACTGAAGAACATTTGATTTGAACCAATGAGCAGTTTATCTATCTCCAAAAAAGAACAGATCTGACTTGAACATAACTTGGCTTGACAAAGAAACTAAACTAAACTAAACTAAACTAAACAAATACAATAAAATAAAATAAAATAAAATAAAATAAAATAAACAAGAATTAAACTGAGAATTAAACTAAACTGAGAATTAAACAAAAAAAATACATGACACATAAACGTTGACCAAACCCTAAAACCAAACATGACATGATGGTATCAATTTTTAATGTTTTCTTTGGGTTCCCAGGAGTTTTTCCACTTTGCTCCACTGTAAGACAGAAGAACAGAAAAAAAGTATTACTGTCACATTGTTCATTACTGTTTGGAATATCAATACTATGTTGACACTGTACAATGAGACATGTGGTCTCCAGGTATACATGCATCAGTTTTTTCTTGACATAATGGGCATAATGATGGCAAAAATAACCCACTTACTGTATTTTGTACATTATATAATTCATTTTTATGATCTTATTGATCATGGCTAGGTTCATCTGTTGGGATTTGTGTATTAAGGGCTACATGGTTTGTTGCACGCACTCAGATACTACACAGCCCATTATTAGAATGTTATGTGACTTGCTTGACAATCAAATGTCACTGATCAAAATATTTATGTAGTGTTTATATAAATGTTTATTTAGTTAGTTTTGTTCTGTCAATCTACAGTAAAGTAAAATTCAGATAACATACACACCATCCAGAGCAAGGAAACCTGGACCAACACCTCCACATGGCCCTTAGCAAAGACATGGTAAAATTAATTAATTTTAACACCTACAGGTAGAATAATATATCTGCTGAATGGTAAATGTAACATTAAATGGTAAATTAAACAAAGTAAAATAACAGTCAGTAGGACCAAGCCTTAAATAAGAAACATAATAAAACTTATATTGCTAAAATTTTGAAAAATACGGACCTTCAGTTTTCATTTTGCTTATTAAAATCCATGATCAAACATTATAACATGAATTATATGAATACCTAAACCTTACATTAATGATATAGAATATATTTTCATGTTTTTTCACAGACATTTTGTGATTACAACATACACAAATACAATTTTGTTATTGCTTTTTGAAACAAACCTCCCAGATTCTTTTCTTCAGAACCTTTTTGTAGGGGAAACTGTTCAAGGCTTTATGCAGGGGGCATTCTGAAACAAATTAAAAGATGATTATAATTTGTAACAGTCATAAGTAAAACCAAGTTCAACAGACATCTTGTGAACATTGCCATGAGGGCCATGGATAAAGATACTTTTTAATAGGAAACTTGGCCTTTTAAAAATTGATGTTTTGTATAAACTTAACAGAAAATGTGTCATTTGGGAATTCCCACAATATACCACTACTTTATGAAGGGCATGTGAGCTTTGTAAAAAAGACAAGTGTTACAGTTTCAGTTTGTATTGTTTGTAGTCATAAAGTGGTCACTCATTACTGTAATGATTTTTCTTCAAGATATACCTTAGATTTATGTTTTCAAACACATTGGGACAGTAGATTTTTCCTTTTGCATGGTTTGTATGAACACGAAGAATGATCAAGGCAAAAATATGTTGGGAAATCTGTATATTAACTATTTTATTGTACCTTGAATATGTCTAAATTCATTTATAGCGTTTACTTCACCATTTTATTATTCCAGTTATTTACCTTTAGGTGATAATAAATAAGAATTCTTGAACATTAAAAGAAAATAGCTAACTTCCATGTTGAAAAATAAGATGGATGCTAATTGTTTCTTTCTTGCATAGTTTGCAAAACAAAAAAAAAGTTATGCATATTACAATATGTGCCTTTGTAGAATTCTAACCAAGTCAGCTGACTAAAACTTAGTTTTGAAAACTTGAAAACTTAAAAAACAAAATTCAGATTTGATTCATATGGTAATACAAAAAAAAGACTGATAAATCTACACATACCACTACTGTCTACGTTCCTCCTTGTAGTTTTCTCTTTGGTGAGGAAGATACCAAGTCTTTAGAAGAGGTAGAAAGGGTAGGGGCAGAAGACAAAGCAAAGAAGTTAGGGAGGAAGACATAGGGCTAGACTGAGGGGAAATTAAAACAGGAGTCAGGGAAGACAAAGAAGAAGCAACAGATGAAGACGCAGGAGGGGTCAAGGAGGTGGTGCAGGAAACAACAGGTATCTGGGTGGGATGGAAAGAAGAGGGCACATGAGAAGCCAAGGAGGAAGACACAGTTTCGGACTCAGGGGGGAGCAGAGGTGTGGACTCTGCATCCTCTCTAGTGCTGCATGATGGTTCATCAGCGATAGCCACTGTTGAGGGGAAAAAAAAGAATTTGTGATGTGAACCTTTGCATAAGGAGCTGCAATCAACAGATATCTTCTTAAAGGCTGAATACAATACAATACAACAATTTTAACAACACCAGGAACTTGGACACCAGGAACTAAACAATATGTGCAGTTGCAGTTTACCACTACAGGTGAGCAGAGGTGTGGACTCTAATACTGGGTCTGCTGGGATGTCAGAAGAGTTTTCTAATGGCTCCTCTGTCTGTGTGCTGTCTGTTGCTGGTTCATCTGAAATAGCAACTTTTGGAAAAAAGAAATTGTGATGTGAACATTTGCATAAGCTGCTTCAATCAACACATATACAACAGATATCTGTATTCTAGGCTGGAATACATTACACAAATTTTAAAAACTGTTATGGACACCGGAAACTAAAAAATATGTGCCTCATTGCTTAGGAGACACATGGCAAGTGAAAATAATGCCATCATACACTACACGGTTTTCTGTGAAATCTGACTATCCAGAGTGTGCTGCTGGCTTTTTAGGCAAGTAACATCAATTTATCCAGGCTCTAAATCATGGCAAAAATGTGGGTAAAGGTCATGTGGTGTATTCTAGCCTTAGGCTACTCAAATAAATACATGATGTGAAATTAAATAACCAATACTCAGCCATGTACAACTACAGTTCACACAATAGCTATTCTTATAATAGTATAATGCATAGATTTAACTAACTGTAAAATAAGCAAAAGTGCTAAAATTAAAATATATATCTGTAATGCATTTTGTTGTTTTTTTTCATTATTGAAAAGCGTTTTACCACTACAAGTGAGCAGAGGGGTGGACTCTAATACTGGGTTTGCTGGGATGTCAGAATAATTTTCTAATGGCTCCTCTGTTTGTGTGCTGTCTGTTGCTGGTTCATCTGAAATAGCAACTGTTGGAAAAATTATTTGTGATGTGAACATTTGCATAAGCTGCTTCAATCAACACATATTCAACAGATATCTACTCAAAGGCTAGAAAAATCTAGAAAAAAATACTAAAAAAAGATACTGTAAAGGGGTTGATGAGATGAAAACAATATAATTGTCATGTGTCAGGTTCTTTCTCTTTGCTTCTCACTATCCTTTTCTTCACTCACTGTCCTTCCTGATTGTTTCAGACACACACACACACACACACTTTCTCACTCGCTCGTTAGGCTCATCTTCTCTGTCTACCTGCACCTGTTAGTCATCGCAATCAGCGCCTCGCTGCCTTGCGATGACACCTGTTCCCACTTTTGTTTGAGTGCTTACCCTTTATCTAGTGTTTGTTCTTACTGCCTCTTGTTGGATCATTGTTTCATGTCATGCGTTACGACTGCTGCTTTCTTCGTGTCTGATTTGCTTTGGAAGTGCTCACCTGGTCTTGCTTGTCTGATACAGCCTTGCGCCTAAGTTTAGTCTGAGTTCTGCATTTGCTGCAAGAGTACCTTCGCGGTCCTCTGTTCCTGACTGTGATTTATTCTCAGGAACTGCCTCCACCTCTACTGGTGTCCCGATCTCTCATCTCTTCAAGACAGGATCATCTCAGTTGCCTTCTCAGTTTGTTTTTCCAGTTCTGTGTGCCTTAACGACAGACTGCCTTGTTTATATTCTCATTAAAGACTGTTGTTATCCTGTCAACCTCTGCTTTTGGATCCATTCTTTATTGACTCTGACAATAATTACATTGAATAATTATAATAATAAATACACAAACAATTATTTGTAATGATTTTTTTTATTGTCAAAGTTTGTCCACCTAGGGTTGTACAATAATGAATAAATAAATTTATAAAAAATAACAAGTAATTTTCAAATAAATGAAGAATAATCATGTTGTTTACTTTTAACCTAAGGTGAGAAAAAATTAACTCTGCTTGGCCATATGCAAATGTACAGTATGTTATTGGTAAATCCCATAATTAAGTATTTTCTTCTTAAATTAATATTCTTATTAACCGAGGATGACCTAGGAAAGGATGACCTAACCGAGGAAATCTCTTTATGGTGACAAACGCGTCCTTAGTCTCATCTGTGTCCATTTGCCAAGGACAAAAACACTCAGCAGAAAAACCTTGGCTGGTTCTTCTGGCAAGGAGGAGGACTGGAAATTGCTCCAAAAGGTTCCATTTGTGGAGCTGGAACAATATTGAAACAAAGTCATAAGCCTGAAAATGGGATCAATAACTACGTGTTCAGAATACTGAGAAAAGCAGTGTTTTTATTCTTTGACAGATACCTAAAGAGATAATCTATTCATTGAAGGCCAGAGTAACCTGACTTAATAGTAATGTTCAAAGAACACTTGAAAACTATTGGAATTCACTGAGATATCAGAGATAAATAACATGTTTATATGCACCGATATATATCTGAGAGGACTGCTACAGTTATAGATAACAAGATCAGAGACCATCAGATATGGACACAAGGTAACTAGGGATGCACAATATATATCGGTCGCCATATCGTTATAGACCGTTATGTGTTCATTTTTAATCATTATCGGCCATATTTGGCCCATATATTAAAGGCGATAGATAATGTATTATTTCACTGTTCACCTTAACTGACACCTTTGAATTGCATTAAATATGATTGGAAAAAATACAGTTAAGTGCAACATGTGCAGTGTAAGTCTGCCATATAGGCTACATAAATGTTTCATTTTCAAGTTTCTGCTTATTGTCTATGAATTTGAAAAAATTGAATGAATTAATCTAGTGAGGTACTGCATACTTTCTATGACTAACACCATAACTGTTAAACAATTTTGGATTAATGCTAAGCAATAAAGCTCATCTTTGTTTATTAGTTATTGTGATACTACAGTACTATTTATTCTATTATTTGTCCAATCCTTCTCCTAAGGCTGGCCACACACTTGAAGAATTAAAGCCCAATTTTGAGCCTGATTTGCAATCTGGGGGCGTGGATCAGTTCAAGGCTTGACGCAAACAACTTTTTGTCCAAAAAATCCTTAATTGTGTGGTTTCATTACGATTATTTTACTTCTCCCAATTGCGTCGAGGCCCCTGCGGCCACAAATTGTAAATATCAAAAACGTTTGATACCCGCGATAGCCAATGAGAGCGAGCAAGCATCACCGACCGGATGTTGCACGCTTCAATAAATGAAACTAGGCAGCCACAAACATGCCAAGAAAGAGGAGTATTGGCGAAGAAGAACATCCATTTTCTTTTTTTCTACTTTGTTTTTCACTGTAAAACAGAACGCACTCTCCAGGAGAGGCAGCTGACAATGTTCATTTTCCTCCATTTGTTTTTCTTCTCAAGTCACGTTTGATCTCACAAGTCTTCATGAGTTCTCAACAATCAACAAGTGTGTAGCCTTAAGGTCCAGCTGAATCCTCAAGTGTGTGCATTCAGAGAATTATGATGCTAAAAATCAGTTGAAACTGTCACTATGACTGTGGTCTCCCACAGTTTTAGAATCGGTTAAGATTTGAAAATCATCTAATGTGTCCCAGGCCTAAAGGGCCACTGTCATGCACTTTCAAACATCTGTGTATGTATATAGAAATGCATGTTTATTTACTTATTTACTTACTATTTTATGACAAATGTCTAAAAGATAAAACCTACCAGTAAATTTGTGGAGTCATAAACTATATTTAGACTGCTGTTTTTTTTCTGTCGGTCTTTCCAGTCTTGGGCAAGGGATTTCTTTTTTCCCTCAAGCTTTGCCTTATAAGGCTGCTTGGATTGACAGAGTGGACATGTTTTACATGCCACCCCAATTTGTCCCTTGCACACAGGGCATTTTTTTTGATTAGGCATCTGGAGAAAGAAACCTAAATTATAATTACAACACTGCATGCTGTGTAATGAGATGAAAATAAATATTTTTTCAGCCCTACAAGAATTACAGTATTACCTCAAAAATATTGTCACCACAGTGACCAAACAGTAACCTATTATAGGATTTTAAGTAACTATAAGTAATTATAGGATTAGTAATTAGTATAGGTTAAGTAATTATACAGGATTTGGTAACGTCTTCTAATGCCTCCAAATAATACATAGTTTATGATGATTACTTAAAACATGCCTTGAATAAATACATTTCTGTTTAATTAAAACATTATTCATTTATTGTCATTTTTTGAGAGGTTTTGAATGTTTTTTTTTTCTTTTAATAATGTATTTATTTTAATGACTGATTTACTGATTGATGGTTTATGATTTATTTCCAATTAACTGTTGGAAAAAAACAGTTCACTGCTTTTATTAGAAGCTAAGAGCAATTTTTAGGGTTCTCTGGTGATCAATAATATGTATAAGAGCATAATTTTTAACCAGCATCAAAGATTAATACTGGTTCATAAACCTATGAAAATTAGTCTATTGCAGTCTATTGCAGATATAAATATTCATAGATGCATCTAACTACGATTGCAGACGCTTAGTCAACTTGCTCTTGAATGTTCACAGACCTGCTTTGACTGTTCCAATATGGCGGATGACTTGCTATGGCAGCCCATAGAAACAACCTCTAATGAGGCATCTATGTATATATTTATCCATGGATCCTGGCTGTAGGTAACGCTTAAGAATCAATCAATGTCTAAATATCCTATCAAAACGTGTGACATTATACAAAACTATAGAGGTAACTATAACATGTGATGTATGATTATGTATAAGAGGATAAAAATATATATTATAAACAATATTCCTAGGTTAATCACCTGTGTTCTTTGTCTTCTACCCTTCGTCTGTGTTGTTGCTGGGTTTGCACCTGTACATAGGAATTAGAATCGAATAAAAATAAAAATAAATATACAGACTACACAAAAGAACAATATATACTTTTAAAATATGTAAAAACTTCATATTCAATTATATTTAATATTATAGATAATTCAATTATTTAACTAAAAAACAATTACTTTATTTGAATGAACAGTTTTCACAATATTTATTTTTACATTTTAATGTGTATTATTATAATTATATTCGCTGTATTTATTCCCTTATGAAAATGAACCATGGTTTTATTATAGTAAAATTGTAGTAACCATGTTTTTTGGGGGGGGTTTTTTGGCTAATTGATTAACATTTATATAACCACAGTTCCCTTTCGAGGGAACTCTCACTGCGTCGGAACGACACTTTGGGGATACTCCCTAAGCACTAGCGAATCTGAAGTCCGTATAGCCACTAAACCAATCTGATTGGCGTGCGTGATGACGTCATCGTGACGGCGTACCCGGAAGTATAAAGCGGGAGCCGGCGCACTGAAATGTCAGTTATTGCTCTTCAGCATAGCGCTCTCTGTTGAAATTGTCTGTCTATTTACTGTTGTTTGTCACAGTTGCAAAAGTGTGTGAATGAAAAGAAAGAATGGAAATGAATGTGAGAGAGTTTAAGCAGTGTGTGCATCTGTGTCCCTGCTTTATTTGGGCTCAGATGCACACCTGCTTTGTGTGCAGTGTCTGGGTGTTGAGCATGCTCGTGCAGTTCTCGAGGGAACTGCCTGTCAGTGGAAAAGCTGCTCACACTCAGACTGCTCCACTCTCGGCTGGCCGTGTTCAATGAGGCCGGCCAGCTTTGTGAGCCCCAGGGTTCTGGACCCGCGATCGCTGAGGCGTCTCGGTGTCACAGACCATGGGGATCACAGAAGGACTTGTCAGCGGGATCTGGGACTGCTGCGGCACTTTCCCAATCCTTGTCTGACAGTTCTAAAGATCTTCCTCCCCGTGTGGAAGCCCGCGCTGCGGCTTCTTCCCCCGGGTTTGAGGATCTGATGCTTATTCTCTCCGGTTCCGAGGAGCCGGATGAGTGGTGCATCAGGGCAGGTGGAGAAGTGTTTCATCGCTTCATCCACTCGCCCAAGAGGAGCTAATTGAGGTTTTTTACTTGTGCGGTGGCCAAATTGAAGTTCAATGGGCCACAGGAAGTGCCGGAAATTCAGCCACCTAGTAGGCTGGACGACCGGTTTCTTTCTCGCCGGGTCCAAACACCTCGCCGGGGTTTACCTTTCTTCCCGGACCTACACATCGAGGTGTGTAGGTCGTGGAGGAAGCCCTATTCCTCGCGTATTCCTCCAGTATTGGATTATTCCAATGTTCTGGGGGCGCGCGAGGCGGGCTAGGGGACGATGCCTCGGGTGGAAGAGGCTCTCACGAGTTATCTTTGCCCCGATTCTGTGTCGTCCCTTAAAACCCCGGAGCTGCCCACCAAACCCTGTCGGGACACCTCATCGTTGGTGGGCGAAGCTTATATGGCGGCTGGGCGGGCTGGTAGTTCCCTGCACACATTATCTGTCTTGCAGGCCTACCAGGCTGACCTCCTGAAAGAGCTCAATGAGGGCGACGGTCCCTCTTCGGAGGATGTGCTGGAGCTACGGAGGGCTGCAGATTTGTCTCTCCGCATCACCAGGGAGATGGCCCGTGCTATCGGCCGGGCCATGGCCTCCGTGGTGATGGTGGAGAGGCATCTCTGGCTGAATCTATCGGGGATGAGGGAGAAGGATAAGTCCTTCCTCCTAGACTCCCCGATTTCGCCTTCTGGTCTATTTGGTGACGCGGTTGAGACCGTTGTCGCCGGGTACCAGGAGGCGAAGATGCAGTCAGCGGCCTTCCGTCAGTGCCTCCCTCGCCACTCAGAGCCTGGGAAAGCAGCCCCTAAGGGGCAGCCTCAGCCGTCTACCAGCTCCTCGCACCGGCAGGTGCAGAAGGAGAGCGTCGCCTCTAGAGCCCCTCCTCCAGGAGCCTGGCAACAGAGGTGGCGTTCTCACCAGCAGTCCCAGCAGCGGTCTTTCGATCCTGGAGGCGATCTGAGGAACGTACTCCAGGGAGGGAGGCTGCTGGGAAGAAGTCCTAGCTTCGGCTGGACTTCCAAGAGCGGTCCCCCCCGCGGGGGAGCAACCGAGGTTGCTTCCTCTGCGGCGCTCCGGGGAAATCGAGGTAATCCCGCCGTCTATGACGCTTCGGGGCCCATCGATTTCCTGCGAACGCATGCTGCTCCAGCCGCCTCCGGAAGAACTTGCGGCTGGGCAGCTAACGCGTCCACACATAGAGAATCGTTCCCAACCACTTCCTGCCGGTCATCCGCTTCAGGGGGTTGGGGACGACGCTCGTGTAACACCCGAAGCCAGCCTCGAGAGGCTGGTTCCCTGAGTAGAGTATCTCGGCGCATGAAAATGCCTTCCGAATATTTCTACATGGGTCCTGCGTACTGTAGACAAAGAGCAGGTTCGGGTAAGGGAACTGGTAAAATCCTTGCTGGCGAAGGAAGCCTTAGGGTGCGTTCCTCCGCCAGAGAGGGAGTCCGGGTTCTACAGCCGGTACTTTATAGTTCTCGGAAGGGAAGGAGAGTGGCGTCCGGTAGACCTGAGGTATTTGAATCGGTCTCTGAGGAGGCTCGGTTTGTGAATGCTCATGGTCTCCATCATCGTGAGTTAGATCCAGTTCGAGGACTGGTTCGTCACGATAGATCTGAGGGACGCATACTTCCATATCTTCATCCTTCCATGTCACAGGAAGTTCTTGAGGTTCGCTTTCGGGGGCGAGGCGTACCAATATCGAATGCTTCCCTTCGGTCTAGCTCTTCACCCACGCACATTCACAAGGTGCATGGATGCAGCTCTGGCTCTATTAAGACTCCAGGGCATCCGTGTGCTGAATTTTCTCGACGACTGGCTCATATTGGCCCAGTCGTACAGGATGGCAGTTCGGCATTGAGGTGTCGCTCTGGCCCGTATAAAGTGCTTGGGGCTGAGACTCAACACAGCAGGTGTGTTGACGCCGTCCCGGAGGACTACGGTTCTAGGGATCGTATGGGACTCGACGACGATGCGGGCACAATTGTCTCCCGCGCGAGTCGAGACCATACTGGCGATGGTCTCAGAAATTAGGCTAGGCCACAGCATCACTGTAGAGCACTTTCAGGAAGTGCTGGGGCTCAGGGCAGCAGCGTCCAACGGGATACCCTTTGGCCTGCTGTACATGAGACCTCTACAGTGGTGGCTGGAAACCAAGGGGTTTCCCCCAGAGGGAATCTTTTCCGTATGATCAGGGTAACGCGCAGATGCCTTCGTTCCCTAGTCACATGGAAGAAACCTTGGTTTCTGTCCCAGGGGCCAGTGTTTGAGCGTCCTGTTGCCGGGAATCCGCTTCAACAGACGCCTTCCTCACTGGCTGGGCGCGGTCATGGACGGCCGCTTTGGGGGGGAAGTCCTAGCTTTGGCTGGACTTCCGAGAGCGGTTCCCCCCGTAGAGGGGCAACCGAGGTTGCTTCCTCTGCGGCACTCCGGGGAAATCGAGGTAATCCCGTCGTCTATGACGCTTCAGGCCCCATCGATTTCCCGCGAACGCATGCTGCTCCAGCCGCCTCCGGAGGGACTTGCGGCTGGGCGGCTAACGCGTCCGCACATAGAGAATCGTTCCCAACCACTCCTGCCGGTCATCCGCTTCAGGGGGTTGGGGAGGAGGCTCGTGTAACACCCGAGGCCAGCCTTGAGAGGCTGGTTCCCTCAGTAGATTATCTCGGCGCATGGAATGGCTTCCGAATATTTCTACATGGGTCCTGCGTACTGTAGAAGAGCAGACATCCTGTCGAGGCAGGGGCTGAGGCCCGGGGAGTAGCGACTCCACCCAGGGGTGGTGGCGTCTCGAGGGACGTCCCACTGTCCACTGTGGTGTTCCATCACGCATCCAGCCCCGCTGGGGTTGGATGCCATGGTTCAGACGTGGCCGAGGCTGCGTCTGTATGCTTTTCCCCCGATTGCTCTGCTCCTGGGAGTCCTGGACAGAGTCCGCCAACAGGGGGTCAGCCTACTTTTAGTAGCACCCCGTTGGCCGACGCGAGTTTGGTTCTCGGATATCATAGCTTTGCTGGCAGGTCCTCCATGGCAGATTCCTCTGATGAGGGATCTCCTATCTCAGGCAGGGGGCACTATATTTCACCCCCGGCCGGAGGTTTGGAACCTTTGGGTCTGGCCCTTGAGGGGGTCAGGTACCTAGATATTGGCCTGTCGGCAGAGGTGATAGAGACCTTACTCAGTTCTAGGGCTCCATATTTCAGGAGACTGTACAGCCCCAAGTGGTGAGCCACTTGGTGCAGGGAGCATGAGGTGGTCCCAGTTAACTGGCCGGTGGCTTCAGTGCTGGAGTTCCTCCGAGATCGCTTCTCTGCGGGTCCAACCCCGTCCACACTCAGGGTGTCCGTGGCTGCCATAAGGCTTTCCACACTCCTTTGGGTGATGGGCTTGGGTAGACACCATCTGGTTGTACAGTTCCCCTGTGGGGTTCGGTGGATGTGGCCTGTGGCTCGTTCCAGAGCTCCCAACCTGGGATCTGGCAGTGGTTCTCGAAGGCTGGCTGAGGCCCCCTTCGGACCATTGGAGTCGGATGAACCAGGGAACTTAGGATTGGTCAGTTCCCTGGTTCTTCAGGCATTACATCCCCCACCTCACGTGACGGCGGAGTAAGATACCTTCACTGTGGAGCACTTTTGAGTGCTGGGGCTCAGTACAGCAGCGTCCAAGGTGAGACCTTTTGACCTGCTGCATGTGAGACCTTGACAGTGGTGGTTGGAAACCAAGAGGTTTCCCCCAGAGGGAATATCTTTCGTATGATCAGGGTAACGCGCATATGCGTTCCCTAGTTATATGGAAGAAACCTTGGTTTCTGTCCCAGGGGTCAGTGTTGGGAGCGTCCTGTTGCCGGGAAACCGTTTCAACAGACGTCTCCCTCATTGGCTGGGGCGCCGAAGGCGCTTGGGTTTCCCTAGTCCTAGTTGTGCCCGGTCTCCGGCTTCACACTAGGGCAGGCACGACCCTCGGTAGGTCCCAAGGGTCAGTGTTGGAGCGTCCTGTTGCCGGGAAACCGTTTCAACAGACGTCTCCCTCATTGGCTGGGGCGCCGAAGGCGCTTGGGTTTCCCTAGTCCTAGTTGTGCCCGGTCTCCGGCTTCACACTAGGGCAGGCACTACCCTCGGTAAGGGTCCCAAGGGCCAGTGTTGGGAGCGTCCTGTTGCCGGGAAACCGTTTCAACAGACGCCTCCCTTCATCGGCTGGGGCACGGAAGGTAAAGGAGTGGAGAAGTTCTCCCTACGGTGCTGGCGCTAGGGTACTCAAGTCCTAGTTGTGCCCGGTCTCCGGTTTCACACTAGGGCAGGCGCTACCCTCGGTGTGGGCTAGTGGGTACTCGTTCCCCAAAGTGTCGTTCCGACGCAGTGAGAGTTCCCTCGAAAGGGAACGGCTCGGGTTACGTCTGTAACCCTTGTTCCCTGAGAAGGGAACGAGCACTGCGTCGCGTCACCACAACTCGGCACGCCTGGAGCGCATGCTTCAGAGCAATAGCTGCCGTTTCAGTGCGCCGACTCCCGCTTTATACTTCCGGGTACGCCGTCACGATGACGTCATCACGCACGCCAATCAGATTGGTTTAGTGGCTATACGGACTTCAGATTCGCTAGTGCTTAGGGAGTATCCCCAAAGTTTCGTTCCAACGCAGTGCTCGTTCCCTTCTCAGGGAACAAGGGTTACAGACGTAACCCGAGCCGTTTTACCACAAATACCATGGTTAAACTATGGCTATAGTAAAGCCATGGTTTATTTCTGGTTACCACTGTTTAACTATAATAACCATGGTTTTATTTGTAGTAAAATCATGGTTAATTTTCGTAAGGGTTTATTGCGGTTATTGGAAAATGTCCATTATTGGCTATTTCTGGAAAATGTTATCTTCAAAACGATATGAAATATGCGTCAATCTAAATAGGAATTAAATGGAATGTAATTTGCATCTGTAATATTTTAATAATAGTTTTTACATGATATAACAAGAAATCTGGACACATGTTCGTTTGAAAAAAAATGTGTGGACTTTTTACACGGTCCCTTACCCACCACTTTCCAATTCCAAAAAAATTACCACACTAAACAGTAACTTTACAATGCTGATGTGGTCGTCTTAATTTATTTGACGTCAAACTATGGGAAAAATCCGTTGTGACAGTTAAAATATTGGGGAAAATCGCGTCCGTTTTGATTTGTTTTGGTATGCATACATTTATTCTAGTTAGACGACAGAATCATGGGCTAGGCCAATACTGTGGTTATTAATACAAGTTAATGTCACAGAGCAATTATGATGTTCACGCTGGCTTAAGTTTCAATTTACTTCTGGGTATTTTATAATGTCCTATATCCTTATTCCAAAGTAAATTCACTACCAATAGTAACTAAGTTCACCTTAGTTGCCAGACAAAGCACCCTGACTACATGTTGTTTTGTTCTCACATTTTTACATGATAAAATTTTGCTGATAACCTACCTGAATTGGCCTCGATTGCCGCGAAGATGAGAAAAATCCACAATGCATCAGTCGAACGTTTCTGTGTCATATTCTACTGCCGCTAGGGGCGCTAATTTAGGAAACGCTCCAGTGGGTTGTATTCAAGGGATGGTGCAAACGACCTTAGTGGTCGTATGAGTTGGAGGAAAAGAAAAGTGAAATATGTTCTGCAATAATATTGGCATATTATGCAATTCATCCTCATAAATAATATGGTAAACAGAACGAAATAGCTAATGTACAAAACTGATATTCTCGTCAATGTGTCCGTCTGGCAGAGCAGATATAGATGCAATTAGATAGACAGATAGATAGATAATTAGGGAGATATATAGATATATAGATAGATAGATAAATAGATCTCTGTGTTTGCCATGATTTCGCAATCGATGAATATTAACTTGTGGGCGTTTCACGTACTATTTATGGGCAACTATGGGCGTGACATGAAGCCACAAAAGCTGCGCTACATTTAGAATTGATTGTGATTTATTAAGGGAAAACTGCGCAGGATGTGCGTGCGCACAGTTTTATAAATCCGAATATTTCTGTGCGTACGCACGTCCTATGTTTAATCCGTATGCCACTTCTGATGCAAATCCTACGCAAAGTTTTATAAATGAGGCCCCAAATCATGTTTTTCTTTACTTACTAGAGGTGCAGAACACCACATGGCAACTTTTCGGGACTGCATCAAGCAAAAATAAATCGTAATCATTACAAAGAGTAAAGATAAAGCGTCTAACAAGGTCTACGTGCATTCATTCTAATGGCTTGTTTTCCCCCTCGGCCTATGGCGGACATGACGTTTTGTGGGCGTTCCCAGTAATGCCAACCAAGTCTATCATTAATGTTGATTTATTAAATGTACAAAAATATTTCGGGAATTTAGTTTGATTAAGGGGAATCAGAATACCAAATCCTGACTGGACGAGAGGGGGAGCTGGAGATGGAGGAGGGTAAATTAGCTCTGGAGAACGTGATAGCTGCTGATAGTACTGAAGGAGCTTATATATGTATGCTGTGATGGACATCGTATTCCTATAGGTAGAAGTGATCAGCTGACAGTCAGCTAATGCAAGCTTGACTAACATGACCGGCCAGAACCTTACGACCAAGATGGCGGCGCGAGTAGATCGCGAGGCTCAGCGTCTCTCCAGATTCTGCAATTTTGCGGTATTTTTCGTGTTCTTCTCGGGTCTGTTCGTACAGAACAGTTGTGCCTTTACAACGTACACCCGCGCTGAGCTTTTGGATATTGGTTTGCGAATTTCCGACAGTTTTATGGACAATCTACAACTCCTTCCTGAGATCGCTAGAACACCCGTGGCTCTGCACTCTACCCGGCCAGGTGGAAGTGCAAGAAGGCGGAGGAGAGATCGTAAACAAAGGCGGGGGAAGCGTGGAGGTCTGCGAGCTAAGCTAATGCTATCACCGCACCGACTCTCTTTACTCAGCATTTTCCTTGCCAATGTACGGTCGCTAGTGAACAAAATGGAGGAGATTCGACTCAGCATCACACACAGTAAGAAACTTTTGAACTGTAACGTCCTAATATTCACGGAAACAAGGTTAAACAGCGGAATACCGGACACCGCTATCGAGCTAGCGGGACGCCACACACTCCGGGCAGATAGAACATTAGATGGCTCCGGTAAGACCAGAGGCGGTGGATTGTGCATTTACATTAACAAAGCTTGGTGCACAAACTCTGCTATTGTTGGGAGTCATTGTTCAGCTAACCTTGAGTTTCTCATGGTTAAATGTAGACCATTTTATCTCCCGCGGGAGTTCACTTCAACCATTATCACTGCTGCTTATATTCCACCGGATGCTGATGCTAAGCTTGCTATGAAAGAACTTCACGCAGCCATCAGTAAACAACAGACTGATCACCCGGAAGCTGCGTTTATTGTTGCAGGTGACTTTAATCACTCAAACTTAAAGTCAGTGCTACCCAAGTTTCACCAGCATGTTTCCTGCCACACCAGAGGAAACAAAACCTTAGACCATGTTTACACAAACATGGCCGGAGCTTACGTTGCAACACCCCTCCCCCACCTGGGACAGTCAGACCACATCTCTTTGTTCCTCACCCCCAAATATGCACCCCTCATCAACCGTGTGAAGCCATCAGTGAAGACAATCAAGGTGTGGCCTGCGGGGGCAGACTCCACACTCCAGGAAAGGTTTCTAAACACAGACTGGAGTATGTTTGCTTCTCAAGCCACCAGTGGCGCTCACACGGACATTGACTCCTACACCTCCTTTGTATTGGATCATATCAATACCACCATTGACAGTGTTACAACCCAGAAACAGATCACCACATACCCAAATCAGAAGCCTTGGATGAACAGGGAAGTACGACTCCTGCTGAAGTCACGCAATACTGCCTTCAGATCAGGAGATGCACAAGCCTACAGCGCATACAGAGCAAACCTGAAGAGGGGCATCAAAAAGGCTAAGCACTGCTACAAGCTAAAGATAGAGGGACACTTTTCCAACTCTGACCCTCGACGCATGTGGCAGGGCATTCAGGCCATCAGTGATTATAAACCCACCCACTCCACCCCCGCAGCCACTGATGTCAACTTCCTGAACGAGCTAAATTACTTTTATGCTCGTTTTGAAAGAGACAACAGAGAAACTGCCACCAAGCTCAAACCCTCAGCTGACCACCCACCAATCACACTCTCCTCCACAGATGTCTGCAAGGCACTGAGCCGGATCAGCGAGCACAAGGCTGCTGGACCAGACAACATCCCTGGTCGTGTTCTCAGGGCATGTGCGGAGCAGCTCGCTGGGGTTTTTACAGACATTTTCAACCTGTCTCTTGCCCAAGCAGCTGTACCAACATGCTTTAAACGCACTTCCATTGTGCCAGTGCCGAAACACTCCAGCCCGAGGTGCCCTAATGACTACCGCTCTGTAGCACTGACACCCATCGTTATGAAGTGCTTTGAGCGGCTGGTCCTGGAACACCTAAAAGACTCTATACCATCCACATTGGACTCACACCAGTTTGCCTATCGCAGCAATAGGAGCACAGAGGATGCAGTTTCCATGGCACTGCACTCTGTGCTCACCCATCTGGACAGTAAAAACACTTATGCACGCATGCTGTTTGTTGACTTCAGCTCAGCATTCAACACTGTCATCCCATCCAAGTTAATTGCCAAACTTGGAGACCTGGGCATCAAAACTTCAATGTGTAACTGGATTTTGGACTTCCTAACTGACAGACCCTAGAATGTTCGATCAGGATCCACCTGCTCCACGTCCATCACACTCAACACTGGTGTACCACAGGGCTGTGTGCTAAGTCCGTTTCTCTACTCCCTCTTCACCTCCGACTGCAAGCCTGTGTATGGATCTAATTCCATCGTCAAGTTTGCGGACGACACTACGGTGATTGGTCTCATCAGCAACAACGATGAGACTGCCTACAGGGAGGAGATCCAGCACCTGGCCACATGGTGCACTGATAATAACCTGCTCCTCAACACCACCAAAACGAAGGAGCTCATCGTGGACTTCAGGAAAGAGTCAAGAGGCACACACGACACCATCCACATCAATGGAATGGCTGTTGAGCGTGTCTCCAGTTTCAAGTTCCTGGGGATCCACATCTTGGCAGACATGTCGTGGACGACCAACACCTCCAGCCTGGTCAAGAAGGCTCACCAGCGCCTCTTCTTCCTGAGGACACTGAGGAAGAATCAGCTCTCCTCGGCTATCCTGGTGAACTTCTACCACTGCGCAATAGAAAGCATCCTGACCAACTGTGTGGCAGTATGGTATGGGAGCTGCTCTGTTGTGGAGCGCAAGGCACTGCAGCGGGTGGTGAAAACTGCCCAGCGCATCACAGGGACTCCACTACCTGCCATCGAGCACATCCAGAGGAAACGCTGTCTGCACCGAGCTCGCAGCATCCTCAAAGACTCCTCTCACCCAGCCCACAGACTGTTTTCTCTCCTGCCCTCCGGCAGGCGTTTCAGGATTCTCCGGACCAGGACCAGCAGACTTAAGAACAGTTTTTTTCCCCAGAGCTGTCTCTTTACTGAACTCAAACCACCGTTGATCCACTTCCCTCATAAACTGCAAACTCTCCGACCTCACATCTACATTCACTTTGTTATTTGCACTACCGACTGTTTATTACAGTAACAACTATTTACTTATGCATTTTGCACCACCATATCTTAACTGGAATATGCTCATTTGCACTGCCGACTGTATTTACAGTACCAATGTTTACATTTGCATTTTGCACCATACTTCTAACTGTAATATGCAACCACTTTCCACTGCACTTTTACACTTTCTTTCGGATAGCTCTGTCCATAATTTATTGCACTAACTTAATCCACTGCTATATTCCTCATCTTGCCTAACATATTATTGTATACCTCTATCTGTAAAATTCTGTTCAAAGTAATAGCCATCTGTATATTATATTCATAGTACATATTCACCTGCAAATTCTGTTTATAGTAATAGCCATCTGTATATTTATTCACTGTATATATTCATCTGTAAATTCAGTTCTGTTTATAGTAATAACCATCTCTCTACTTATACATATTTATATATATTCAGTACATTTTTATGCCCTGCACTTACGCAACCATTGCATATATCCTGCACTTGCTGCTATTGCATTTCTGGTTAGACCTAAACTGCATTTCGTTGCCTTGTACTTGTACTTGTGTAATGACAATAAAGTTGAATCTAATCTAATCTATTTACCCCCCCCCCCCCCCCCCTATTTAAATTTCTGAAAGTTGGCAACCCTATTTCAAACTGTGCTAGAGAAGTCATGCAAGTGTTTCTCTATAATGATGAAGCATCAATTAAACTCCTGAGAATTGCACATGCAAAACCAAAATGGATGTTTACCAATCAGTGGCCAATTTCAAACTACAATGGATGTTTTCAACAGACTTGCTAAAAGACTTGTTTGACTTCATGCAGCAATGCGCAGACCAATCTGCAGCTGACTTGAAGCAGCATGCCGGTTAGAAATTTTGTCCGACTTGCAAGTATATGTCTCTGCAGGATAGTAATAGGAGTTACCCCATCAATGGGCGTGGCCATAAACAGAGGGCCGTTTTCCACTGTGTTACCTGATTTGCCCATGTCAGAGTGTGGGTAGGGTTTAGGGGTGGGGTCGGGTGAAGGGGATCATTTCCATTGCGTGATTTATAAACACCCATCAGTTTGAAAATACCCACAAATTTAGAAACACCCACTTTTGTTCTACAGAGACCTCATACTCCCGACTTCAGCGGATCCACGATTGGCTGCATGCCTTCAGTTCCACTAATGCTTGCAAATTAGATTTTTATAATAGTAAAACCTCTTTTCATGTAGCCGCAATGTTATATTGTCCTGTTTATCAAAATGAAAGTGATAAAAAACTAAGACCCCACTTCATTGATAGTGTAGGCAGTACGCTTATATGTTGAACATTATTCTTGTACAAACACATGTATTAAGCAGTACATAAAGTATTACATGGCAATAATCACTCTGAAACATCTGTGTATTGCATTTATTTCACTTCAGCTGTGATAAAGTATGCAAACACAGCGTAAGCATCTCCGAGCGTCCAACTTCACGTCTCCGTTTGCAGCTCCTCCCTGCCTGCACGTGGCTACTCTCGCCGATCGCGGGGCGCACGGCAAGGAATGCAATACTCGTTCCCTCTTCTAGAGAGAACCGAGGTTACGTTAAGTAACCGAGTATCGTTCTCTTACGAGAGGTTCTCTTGTATTGCGTAAGTTTCCTTACGCATCGGGAACACATTGTCAACGCCGTGCGCGCCTCGCGTACAGCATATGTATCCCAGGGAACCGGGGACCATAACACTGCTCGGCAGGGTGGCCGGTAAGGAAAACGGGCCATCACATATACAGACACTTCATTCGAACTGACGGGTGGTTACAACGGGTGGTTACAACACCCTGTCCCATGAATGAGGGAACGGCACCTGCTGGTCTCCTTCAAATTCACCACACCTTGTCTCATGAATGAGGGAACGGCAACGCCGGTCGCCTTCAAATTCACAATATCTTGTTATATGAGTGAGGTAACGGCACCGCCGGTCACCTTCAAACTCACAACAGCTCGTCTCGTAAATGAGGGAACGGCACCGCCGGTCTCCTTCAAATTCACATGAGCCTAGTACCGAACTTACTACCAGTATGTGAGCTATATCTGCGCAGAATCACTGGGCAGAACCAACAGCCCTATTGAACTGATAACACTTTCGCCTGTAAGGCAGGAACTTCCAGATTGTAAAATCTCACGAACATTGACGGGGAGGCCCAGCCTACCGCCATACAGATATCGTGGATGGAAATCCCTCTGGCCCAAGCCCACGAAGAGGCCATGCCTCTAGTGGAGTGTGCTCTGACACCTAGCGGGCACTGCAGGTGTTTGGAAGCGTATGCAGTTGCAATCGCGTCCACTACCCACCTGGACAGGGTCTGTTTCGAGGAGACGAGACCTTTAGTGCGCCCACCAAACAAAACAAATAGCTGCTCAGAACGCCTGAAGGCGGCGGAGCGTGTGACATAAACCCTCAATGCCCTGACAGGGCAGAGGATATTGCCACCGTCCCCCTCGTCGGATGCTGGCAGAGCCGAGAGGGAGATAATCTGCGCCCTGAAGGGAGTGCCGATCGCTTTGGGGACATAACCATGCCTCGGTCTGAGAATGACCTTAGAGTCATTAGGACCAAACTCCATACACGTCGGGCTCACTGAGAGCGCGTGTAGATCCCCCACGCGTTTCACTGAAGCCAGAGCTATCAGGAATGCGGTTTTTAGCGAAAGGAACCTTGGTTCCACAGTCTCGAGCGGTTCAAAGGGATGAGCCTTCAGGGCCTCTAGGACCAAGGCCAGATCCCATATAGGAACCGATGGGGGCCGCGGGGGATTCATCCGTCTGGCTCCTCTGAGGAAACGGATGATGAGCTCGTTCCTTCCTAGCGTGCTACCTAGCGTCGTCTGAGCGAACGCTGCTATAGCCACCACATACACTTTGAGCGTGGAAGGGGACCTGCCCAGTTCCAAAAGCTCTTGGAGGAAGGAGAGCACCCGCTGGACCCCACATTGCTGTGGGTCCAATCCCTTGGAAACACACCACTCAGTGAACACCGACCACTTAGAACTATATAACCGCCTCGTCGAGGGGGCTCTAGAGTGTGAAATCGTGTTCATAACCCCTTCGGGCAGGTCAGCGGGTATCCGTTGGTCACCCATACATGCAGAGACCATCGCTCTGGATGGGGATGCCAAACTGACCCTCCTGCTTGAGAGAGGAGGTCTGCTCTCAGCGGAACTGGCCAGGGGGGTGAGTGCGACAGCTTCACCAGCTCTGGGTACCAAATCTGGTTCTCCCAGCGCGGCGCTATAAGGAGCACCGGGCGGCGCGTCTCCCTGATTTTCGCTATGACCTGGGGCAATAGGGAAATCGGCGGGAAAGCATACAGCGGGAGGCTGGGCCAAGGTTGGGACAGCGCATCCTCGCTTTTGGACAGAAACCTCGGGCAGCGGGCGTTCTCTTTTGTTGCAAAGAGGTCGAGCTCCGCTCTGCCGAATGGGCGCCATACCAGCTGGACTGTCTGGGGGTGTAGGGACCATTCTCCTGGGAGAATGAGGCCCCTGGACAGCTTGTCCGGGCCCACATTGAGGTGGCCCGGTACGTGCGCAGCTCTCAGCGAGCGCAGCGAGCTGTGTGCCCACACGAGCAGGCGTTCTGTCAGATTGCCCAGACACCTGGACCTGACACCGCCCTGCCGGTTCACGTAGGACACCACTGTGGTATTGTCCGACCGGACCAACACGTGGTGTCCTCGTATAAGCGGGAGAAACTGCTTGAGCGCGTTCTCTACCGCCATCATCTCCAAACAGTTTATGTGTAGGAGTTTTTCCTCGCTCAACCAGAGGCCCGAGGCCGATCTGCCCTCGAAAACGGCGCCCCAACCCGTGGTGGAAGCGTCCGTCGAGATGACCTTGCGGTGTGAGATGGCTCCCATCGTCACTCCCCTCTGGTACCAGTCGGCTACTAACCAGGGCTCTAGGGCTGAAACACAGCCCTGAGTCACTCTGATCCTGAAGCCTCCGGACGGCCATGTTCTGTGAGGCACTCGGGCGTTTAACCAGCATTGCAGCGGGCGCATGCGCATTAAGCCCAGCTGGAGCACAGCTGCAGCTGAGGCCATACGTCCCAGCATCCTCTGAAAGAGCTTGAGAGGTGCGATTTTGCCCGGCCGGAAGTATGCAGCCATGCGCCGAACTTGGCGCGCGCGTTGGGGTGACAGGCGGGTGACATTGCCACAGTGTCCAGATTCAAACCCAGAAATGAGGTTGATTGCGTGGGCACTAATGAGCTCTTGGTCCAATTGACCGTGAGCCCCAGGCTGTCCAGATGGCTGAGCAGCATTGCCCTGTGGGCGAGGAGCTCGGCCTCTGACTGCACCAGGATGAGCCAATCGTCCAGATAGTTCAACACTCGCATCCCTCGACTTCTCAGAGGAGCGAGGGCCGCGTCCATGCACTTCGTAAATGTACGGGGTGCTAGTGACAGGCCGAACGGAAGGACGGTGTATTGATAAGCCTGGCCGTCGAAGGCGAATAGTAAGAATGGCCTGTGACGCGGCGTTATCTTGATTTGAAAATATGCATCTTTCAATTCTAGGGAGATTAGCCAGTCTCACGGGCGAATATGCGCGAGGATCTGCTTGGTCGTGAGCATCTTGAACGATCTTCTCATAAGAGCTTTGTTCAGACGCCTCAGATCCAGAATCGGTCTGAGCGACCCATCCCTTTTTGGCACGAGAAAATACCGGCTGTAAAAGCCTGACTCACTCATAGAATGGGGTTCTAAAGCCCCTTTGCACAGCAGCGTGGCTATTTCTGCTCGAAGTAGATGTGCTACTTCCTCGCTCACTCTCGTCTCTGTACGCGCACAGAAGCGCGGAGGGCGGCGAGCGAACTGCAGAGTGTAGCCGTGCTTCACTGTTTTCAGCACCCATTCTGATACACCTGGAATGGCTTCCCACGCTCTCGCGTGTGCCACACGGGATAGAACGGCCTCCGGGCTCGAAACGCTGCGCTTCGCGGGTTTGACGGCCTGTATAGGAGGGGCGGCGCGTAGCGCCTGAGGCATAATGTTCGCGAAAATGTGTGAGCGCGTTTGAGCGGGCACAACTCTTACGCGTGGAACATGACCGGTTAAGAGTGGCTGTGTGACAGCGCGTGTGGTGGTTAGTCGTGGGCGCAATCAAGCGGACACGTGACCTAACTCTAGCACTCGAGCGGCCGGTGGCCGCTTTATGTGAGTGGGGGACACGGGGTTTATAGTGCTTGTGTGCAGGGGTGAACACAGAAAAGTGGGCACATTTACTGCATTTGAAACACATACGGCGTGAGCCGTGCAACCAGAAATAATGCAACTTTTGTGATTTCTCTGGTTCGCCGTAAAAACGGTGGTTATTGCCAGGCGAGAAGGCATTTTTGCCGGCTCGTTGGCTGCGTGAAATCCATCTGCAGCAGCCACAGTGGTGGGGGCTGACAGGAAAGAGAGTTTTGACGGTGGTCCGGCCGCGGCTAGGAGGACTTTGGAGGCTCGGACTTCAGCGCGATCCTAGGCCGGGGGCCCCGAGGTGGAGGCGGCTTACCACGGCTGGAAGAGCGCGATCTGGGGCGGCTGCTCGGTCTTCGCTGAGACGAAGGGGGCCGCGCTGGGCGCTGCGCGGAGCTCGGTGCTGGCTGGTCGCGAGGACGGCGAGCAACGGAGCTATTGCTAGCGCCGGGGCGTCGAGGCAGGAAGAGGTTCATGGCCTGAGTCGTTTTCTGCACTTCAGAGAAACGATCGACGATACCCTTGACCGCTGGTCCGAAGAGCCCAGACGGGGAGAGCGGGGTGTTTAGAAAGGCCGCACGCTCTGTTTCTCGCATGTCCGCGAGTGTGAGCCAGAGGTGGCGCTCAGCTACCGTGAGGGAGGCCATAAAGCGTCCGAGGGCCTGTGCTGCGGTCTTGGTAGCGCGAAGGGAGAGATCCGTCGCGCTTCGCAAATCCGTGATCAACTCAGCGTCACAGCTTTTCTCGTCCAAGTCGCGGAGGAGATTGGCTTGGAGGATTTGCAGCACGGCCATAGAGTGCAGAGCAGATGCAGCTTGACCGGAGGCAGCGAAAGCGCGGCCGATCAGCGATGACGTCACTCTGCAGGCCTTAGACGGGAGGGCAGCCTTTGAGCGCCAACCAGAAGGCGGGCAAAGGTGCACTGCGACCGCCTCTTCCACCGGAGGGATAGCATTGTAGCCTTTCTCAGCCGCGCCGTCAACTTGTGAGAGCGTCGAAGAAGCCTGAGACGAGACTCTCGCGGAGAATGGCGCATTCCAGGACTTCGCGAGCTCCTCGTGAAGCTCTGGCAGAAAAGGTGCAGTCCTGGAGGTGGGCGCACGGCGGCGACTGTTTAGGAAGCATCCGTCAAGTCGATTCGGTGCTGCCACCTTGGGCAGGGCCCATTCGAGGCCTAGCTGCTCGACAGCCCGGGTGAGAAGGCGCAACAGTTCGGCGTCCTCACCCGCTCGAGAGCGTCCGGAGGCCCGGACTGAAGAGGTCGCGGAAGACCATTCCTCGCTGTCGGAAGCCATGATGGAGCAGCTGTCGGCGTGTTCCGCGGCCGCATCCGCCTCATCCCCGGAGGCGGCAACAGAAATGGCGGCCTGGGGTGGGGGCGGGGAAGGCGAGAGTGAAGCGGGCGGGAAGGGTTCCGGCGAGCTTCTCTCAGCGAACTCCGGAGTCCGCTGCGAGCGGCGCTTCTTTCTGCGCGGCTTAGCAGGGACTGGAGGGATGTCGTCATCAAACTGATCGAGTCGAGCCCGCAGGGTCGACATCGTCAGTTCCTCGCACTCCGGGCATCCGCCGGCGAGAAGTGCGGCGGCGGCGTGATCACGGCCCAGGCAGAGAGCGCAGATCACATGGCGGTCCCCGGAACTGAGCTGCGCGTGACACGAGCCGCAGGTGGAACGAGACATTTTGGAACAAACGCTCGGCTCTTTTTGAGAAAGTGTGACGCAGCGGCGACAACACTTGAGCGTGAAAAGGATATGGGCTGCCAGATAGCAGAGCAGGCACGGATGGCTGAAGGTGGCGCGATGCTGCCGGCTTCTTCAGGCGCTGTCCTCTGCTTGCTCGTCTGCACGATCACGGCGGCGGGTTCCAGATCCAGCGATGCGAAGGGCTTCGCTGAAGAAAAGAAAATCGAATATGCAGCCCGTGAGCCCTGCTTATATACACGTGGCCACGCCCCACCTGTAGGTAAATGAAGCCAGGTGGGCGCGAAGCGCCCTCATTGGTCGCCACGTCACGCGGGCTCACCGATAGGCTGCTGCAGTTGCCAGCAGAGCAGCCAATAGCACTCTGGAATAGCCTGCTATGGTCTGCCAGGCTGCCGCACTGCGTTGACAATGTTACAAAATTATGGATAATTTTGGGTTTTTCAGAAATCTCGAAGAAAGAATACTTTCCCGATGCGTAAGGAAACTTAGAGACTTAGAAACGCAGAAAGTGTCCGACTTCACATCTCCGTTTGCAGCTCCTCCCCGCCTGCACGCGGCTACTCTCTTCGTTGCATCCAGACACAGCCGATGTCGAACACACCTCATATCATGAATGCCCACCCCTAAACCAAGCCCCCAGTGGATATGAAATGCCCATTGTGGTTTGAAAACACCCCACTGATTGGGAAACACCCACTAGTATTTTGCAGAGATACACACCTGCATCATCTTATGTTCATAGACTACAAATCAATGTTAGTTCAAAGTCACTGTCATGTGTGCTGTTGACTATCATCACAATTTAAATGCTGATCCAACACTTTTTAAACATTGAAATGTCAATTTCAACCAAAATGATGGTTTGGATCAAAACACAACATTGTATAAATGTCACCATGCTATCTGGGAACTGTGTGGGAGAACGGCTATGTGGGCCGCTTAAGGCGTGAATTGCTGATGTGGGGAAGCTGGTAAGGCAGGGCGTTCAGATTTTGTGTTGTTAAACACAAATGTTACCTGATCCAGCAAAATTAGTCATAGTGACCCAAATTTAAACATTTTGATTTTGGTACCAAAAAAGTGTTTAAAGTGTTGAGGTAAACTAGGCTGCCTACACGACTGTAATCATGGCCATAGTCAGCTATGAGGTTGCCGTGGTAGATTAGGCATAAGATAATGAATGTGTGTGTACATATTGTGAATTAATTTTTTTACGTATTTAGCGTTCGTAGTGAATTAACTTGTCTTAGAAAATGCTTAATAAAATATAGGCTAAATATCAGTTGACCCAATGTTTACTTTCTTCACTGACACAGATAAAAATGAAAATACTATCAGCCAGAGCTCAGCTTTAGAAGGGGAAGAGACAGGGCAAAAGAAAGAGTAAAAGCGTGATGGAAATGAGGAGAGAGTGATATAAATGAGAGAATGATGAAATGAGGAGAGAGCAGGTATTACAGATAATCTACTGCCCAATAACACGGTTTTAAAAATAACACGTTTTTTTTTTTTTATGTAGATAAGAGAAATCAAAAATTTATTGGGGGACCATGCCCCCCGAACACCCTGTGATTTTAAAATTCCGTAAGGCAGTTGTATGCTCAAAAGTTGTTGCTGTTTCTATAAACCTGTTTGATTTGATCTTATATCTGGAGTTAATGTGTTGCAGTCTGGAATATTTATATATGGGCCTACTTAATATTAAAATTTAATATTCAGATATAAAATTTTCCGTTTATATTACTCTATACATTTTTGTTTTTTTAAAATACAAATTATTTCTGTGGTAGAAAACATTGTGGCACCAAATCGGCTACAAATGTCCCTTAGGTTTGTTATAGCCCCAGGGCTCTACGTGTTCTTAATCTGGGCCTGGTTGGTTAAAAGGACAAATCAAATCACAGTATCATTCAATATTGAAGCTATTTTGACAGGATGTGAAAATGGCCACAATATTTGGACCATCATACATTGTTGTTTTGTTGTTCCTTATGTTTTATGATACAGCAAAACTTTTGATTCTGCATTTTGACATAGAACTATTGCAGAGTCAATCTCGGTTGTGAATTATTTGTTTTAGTTGTGTCTTGAGCCATTTTGCCCCCGGTTTCACAGACAATGCTTAAGCTAATCCTAGACTAAAATGCATGTTTGAGCTATTTTAACTGAAATAATCTTGCACTGACAAATCTTAAAATATGTCAGTGGCATTGTTTTTTCTCAAGATGCACACCAGTAATGTTTTTTTCATGGGGACGTTTATAAAAGTTACTTAAATGTCCTAATTGAACTAAGGCCTAATCCTGGCTTAGTCTAAGCCCTGTCTGTGAAACCGGGCCTTGGTGTGTTACATTTTAATACATTTTGGACTTCCCATTTTTATGTGTAGCCCAGGATGTGAATTACTAATAACACCGCTATGCAAGCATATCTTTGTGTAGGTTAGTTGACAATAACAGTGTAGCAAATTCATAACGGAGATACCAACAGTTAAATATTGGGTTAAAATTAATCAAACACATTTTAATGGATTCTCCTTGCTGATAAATACACTCACACAATAATTGCACTCACTCACATCCATACACAATAAATATACTCACTAAGATTCAAATTGGACATTCAATTCACATTTCAGCTCTTTTCTTCTCAGCTCGGCAGGGAGAGGGACAACTTTCTCAATTGGCGATTTTGGGCATGTAATGTCCTTTGTATTTTCTGCGCAAAACTCACTGATTTTTACAGATACAGATGAGTCTTTCTTTTCAAATCCAGGCCAGGGGGCTTCATAACAGGGGGTCTATGGATTGGCTTTTTAAACTCTTTCCTCTAAGTTGGCAAAGGCCTTGTAAAATACTCAGCCAGGATGGTCACTGCTCATTCTGAAAAACATAGAAGATTGGGGAAAACTAGTTGTAAAATATCCATTCAATAGTATATGCAGATACCTATGTAACACAGAAGCACACACACACACAGCACTTGAGCATAATAGACATATGCCATTAGTATTATTTACAATAGTACCATAAATTACATACCGATAATGCTGGCGTTGGGTTATACCCGGGAGGTGTCGGAAGAATGGCTTCAGGAATGACTGCCAATCACATTGCTTCACTATGACTTCCCCATCTTCCTATCCAACCAGTTCGGGGAAGTTAGTGTGCTGCTTCGAACAACGTCAACAATATCTTCCAGACATGTTGTTTCACCAAGCCGAATGCCCAATCTGGTGCAAACTTTGTTATGGCCCACAATGAGAAAGTTCAATTAAATTGTTATATGCAATCCATGAAGAACTCTCCATTGCAGGTACTGTAGCACAGTATTGTTCTTGTTCTGGCCTACACAGTTGTCACAATGTAGCTGGACATGCTTTTTACTCATGCCATACACTCTAAAAAAAAAAAAGGTTCTATATGGCACCAAAAATGGTTCTTGGCTCGTAATCATAGGGGAACCTTTTTAAGTGCTATATAGCACCAATTTTGGTGCTTCAGTGGTTCTTCAGCGGTTCTTCAGAGGTTCTTCACCGGTTCTTTGACTAAGGTGCTATATAGCACCGCTAACTATGGTGCTATATAGCACCGCTACCATATACAGAACAGTTAAGATATGGTGCTATATAGCACCAAAATTGGTTCCTCTATGATTATGACGAAGAACCATTTTTGGTGCCATATAGAACCTTTTTTTTTTTAGAGTGTATCGAGTGAAGAAATGATCAAGGAATGACACCACAGCATTTGGCCCTTTGGTGATGCATACACTCTCATCGATAAGGTAGTTAACCTGTTTTGGAATAGCCTTTCAGAGAACGTGGCCATAGAATATGTACCTCTCTCAGACAGGGAAACCGAGTTTTACAGCTGTTATTTCATAGTTCCAAAGAAGGATGGGGGGTTGCGTCCCATTTTTGATCTTCAGGTTCTGAATGTCTCAGTCATGCAACTAAAGTTCAAAATGTTAACCTTGAGACAAATCGTGCCACAGATCAGGTCCGAGGACTGGTTTGTCACGATAGATCTCAAGGACGCATTTCCACATTTCCATCCTTCCACATCACAGGAAGTCCCTGAGGTTTGCTTTCGGGGGCAAAGCATACCAATATCGGATTCTTGCATTCTGCCTAGCATCATCACCCCGCACTTTCACAAAATGCGTAGATGCAGCTCTGGAGCCACTGTGCCTTCAGGGTATTCTCATTATGAACTACATCAACGATTGGTTGTTTCTAGCTCAGTCGCATCAGTTAGTGGTTTGGCATCGATATGTCGTTCTCGCCCACATGAAGGAGTTGGGGTTGCGGCTAAACGCCAAAAAGAGTTTGCTTTCTCCACTACAGAGGACCACTTTTCTAGGCGTGGTGTGGGGCTCAACGTCGATGCAGGAACGCCTGTCACAGGCACGCATAGAGTCCATCCTTTCGGCTGTGATAAGAATAAAGCTAGGCCAGTCACTCACTGTAAAACAGTTTCAGAGACTAATGGGTCTGATGGCATCAACATCCAATGCGATACCTTTTGGACTGCTTTACATGAGACCCCTACAGTGGTGGCTCAGGACCAAAGGGTTTGATCAGGGTCACGTGGCGATACTTACGTGCCCTGGTTATGTGGAAGAAACCTTGGTTCTTGTCCCAGGGTACCGTGTTGGGGCTTTCTCTCACTGGCTGCGGAACGATCCTGGAGGGACGCTCGACTCAAGGTCTGTGGATGGACCACCATCTCTCATGGCACATCAACTGCCTGGAGATATTGGCAGTATTGCTTGCGCTAAAGAATATCCCCACTGCCCGCACCAGGCCAGGGAGCCATCCGGCCTGCACCCCCCTATTGTGTTCAATAGCCATTAAGACGTATTTTGTTTCATATTGATGTTTATATATTATAACCTAATGTTTTTTCATTTAATATATGTTTATTGTGAAAAGTGAACAGCACGAGGACACATCATTAGATACGCAATATATCAGAAGACATGGTTTGTCATAAATGATTTTGACCACTTCATTAAGTTTTGTTTTGTAGAAAACATTTATTTAAAGTGAATTCCGTTTTGTATAAATTGTATCTTGATTTTAATAAATTATTCTTGCTTCACTAAATGCCGCAAAGTGTCCTCCTCCTTTCCATCCTTTTTGGTGTTATGGAAATGGCCACCGTAGCAACAACACCCATTAGTCAAAAGTCTTGTGGGCACATATCTATCGTATGCTTTGAGACCTTATTTTTGAGACGTACAGTTTTAGTTTTTTCAAAAACCATGCACAAACGTTATTCTCTCAAAAATATGTTTATTAATAATTTTTTTTGAGTAAAAGGACCTAAAACTGAGAATAGTTCGCCCCAAACATGAAAATTAGCCCATCATTTACTCACCCTCAAGTCATCCTAGGTGTATATGACATTCTTCTTTCAGACGAATAAAATCTGAGTTATATTACAAAAGTCCAGGCTAATCCAAGCATTAGAATTGGAGTAATAGTGTCTCTGTCCATAAAGCCGCGTGGAGCATGTTATTTGATGGGCAGATGCACTTTTTATGGACTTCAAAAACAGAGCAACTATTACTGCAATTCTAATGCTTGGATTAGCCTGGAATTTTGTAATATAAATCAGATTTTATTAGTCTGAAAGAAGAATGTCATATACACCTAGGATGACTTGAGGGTGAATAAATTATGGGCTAATTTTCATTTTTGGGTTAACTATCCCTTTAAGTATAAGACTGGAAGAGTGTGAGAAAAAACTCATTTTGAGAAAACAGCCTTTAAAGTTTTACATTATATAATGTCATACAGTTCTATTGAAACCCCAATATACAAACAAAATATGTATTCAGTTCATTAATATCAGTAGTGTATAGTATTTAAAACACATGGAAACTGATAAATTAATAAATTATTAATAGCAAGAGCACGATCGAGTCCCGAGATGGGCGTGGCACAGCGGATCCCTCCGTGTCCAAGTGACACCGAGATACTGCCAAACCTTCAGCCCATGGTCGGACCCTTCTTTTCTACGGGCAGGAGTGCCTCTAGAACAATTTTCCAGGCATGCTGTTGTCTCCACGGATGCCTCATCCACCGGCTGGGGTGCCACGTACAACGGGCTTGCAGTTTCGGGTCTGTGGACGGGACCCCAACTGCAATGGCATAGCAATTGCCTGGAGTTGTTAGCAGTTCGTCTTGCACTCAGCCGCCTCAAGGGGCCGCTCAGAGGCAAGCATGTTCTGGTCCATACGGACAGCACTGCGACCGCTGCGTACATCAACAAACAGGGTGGTCTACGCTCCCGTCGCATGTCACAACTCGCCCGCCATCTCCTCTTGTGGAGTCAGAAGCATTTGAGGTTGCTTCGTGCCACTCACATTCTGGGCCTGCTCAATTGTGCAGCCGACGAGCTCTCCCGTCAGCGGGTGCTTCCTGGAGAGTGAAGACTCCACCCCCCAGGTGGTCCAGCTGATCTGGAGTCGCTTCGGGACAGCACAGGTAGATCTGTTTGCCCCGTGTGCAGAGACGGGGCACCCTCTGGCACCCGCGTCTGGACCTCTGGAGACTCCATGTCTGGTCCCTGGATGGGACGCGGAGGTTCTAGGTGAGCTGCCACAGAACGTGGTAGACACCATCTCTTCCGCTAGAGCTCCCTCTACGAGACGGCTCTATGCGTTGAAGTGGAACCTGTTCATAGACTGGTGCTCTTCTCGCTGAGAAGACCCCCGAAGGTGTACGGTCAGCTTGGTGCTTTCCTTTCTACAAGACGGGTTGGAGCGAAGGCTGTCTCCCTCCACCCTCAAGGTGTATGTTGCCGCTATTGCTGCCAGTCATGACTTAGTAGATGGAAAGTCCTTAGGTAAGCACGATCTGATCGCCAGGTTCCTGAGGGGGGCGAGGAGACTAAATCTGCCTCGCCCTCCCTCTATACCCTCTTGGGACTTAACTCTGGTGCTTAACTCTGGTGCTTACCACACAACAGAGAGCGCCCTTTGAGCCTTTGCTGTCAGCTGAGTTGAAAGTTCTGTCACTGAAGACAGTACTCCTGACTGCATTGGCCCCTATCAAGAGGGTAGGGGACCTGCAGGCATTTTCGGTCGACGAATCGTGCCTGGAATTCGGGCCTGGTAACTCTCATGTAATCCTGAGACCCTGGCCTGGATACGTGCCCAAGGTTCCCACCACTCCCTTCTGGGACCAGGTGGTGAGCCTGCAAGCGCTGCCTTCGGAGGAGGCAGACCCAGCCCTAGCTTTTCTCTGTCCAGTCCGCGCCCCTACGTATACAGAACGCAAAGCTTCAGGTCCTCAGAGCAGCTCTACATCTGTTGGACGCCATCATCTTGACGTATGAAACCCAAGACGTGCCCTGCCCGCTCGGGTTAAGAGCCCACTCCACCAGGGGTGTGGCTTCTTCCTGGGCGTTGGCTCGTGGCACTTTGCTGACAGATATTTGTAGAGCTGCGGGCTAGGTGACACCTAACATGTTCGCTAGATTATATAGCCTACGTGTAGAGCCGGTAGCTTCCCGTGTGCTCGCTTCCCATAGTCAGTAACACGGAGTGCCCGTTCTAGTGTCGGCTTGCTGCGCCATTCCCTTCCCCATGGAAAGGATACTTGCGCTTATCTGCTCCAGTCGAGTTCCCCTAAGGATAGGCGAACCCTGTCGAGTCCTCCACAACCCGCGGCAGTCGGATGAGGCGGAGCATCCGACGCCAGGTTTAACACTCGTATGCATTGCTGGAACTTGGTGTATTCTTCCATGGTACAGCTCCCTACGGCGAGCTTGTGTCTTTCCCTCAGCAGAGTTTCTCTGCCGTCCCAGTTCGGTGTTGTTCCCCCGCCGTAATTGGCCAGGGCCACCCCTTCCGTATGTTGCACTGCCCAAGGCCAGTCCATACGTGTATTCTCCACGTGGTAACTCCCTCCGGGCATGATGTGGCTTCCGCAGCGGCCCTCTGGGCACGCTTTCCCAGCGTTATCCAATAAAGTCTGCTGACAGTCCCGGTACAGACGGGGTCTGAGGGGATTTCGCTGGGCGCTGGAAGTGGTAGTAACTGTGGCGTTTTCCAAAGGGATTCCCATTTTGTCTGTGACGTCCGACGTATGTCGAACGTGACCGACTGAAAGGGAATGTCTCGGTTACGTATGGTAACCCTCGTTCCCTGAAAGAGGGAACGGAGACGTACGTCCTGTCGCTACAGTTGCTGTACCATCACTGCATGGCCGAGTCACTAGTTCGGCTCCTTCTGTTCTGAAAGTTCTGAAAGACATTCAAAACAGTTTGTGGAATGGATCGCTAGACACGCCTCTAAAATAGCCGTCATGAAATGTGTGGTATGATAAAACGAACAGTGAACCATTGAAATGTTTGCTTCCAACACGGAGCCTCAGCACCAACACGTGAACAATAACAACTCAAATTTAGCTTCCTTATTATCAAAAATATTGACAAGACAACCAGCAAAAAAAAGTGCCATGCTTCATCTCATGGTGCCGTCTGATATTATTTTCTTTACAAACAGTGACAACTTAGTTGCAGATGAGACACACTGGCTTTGCATTCACAAAACCAGGTAGGATGAATGCAGTTGTCTTTCCATTCTATTTTGTATGCCCTATTTTCGCTATCAATTTTCCTCTTAGCTCTTTGATAATGCCATTTAGCCCACCGGCTATCTCAAATGGTAACATCACTGCATGCGATGTAATCGTGTACCTCCAGCAGGCAAACAATTTAAAAAAATGCAGTTTACTACGTGAGGATGACAAGGAATATGTGTAAAAGTATTTATTACTTACACATTTATTATTCACAATATGGAAAGAGGAAATAAAACATAGGTGGGTTGCACCAACAAGGATTAATCTTAAATCTAGATTAAATCAAGGTTTATCAAATAATTCTGTTGCACCAAACTTTAAACCTCATTTAAAAATAAGCAGGTTTACATTTAAACCATGACTTTAATCCTGGATTTATTTTCACAATAAACCTGGATTAACTTTAATCCTGTTGCTCCATCTCTTTGAATTGAGATTTTGGATTAATTTTAAACTTGCATGTGAGGAGGTTTAAATAAAGTAAAGTGTGCACCTACAATTAAACTATGCGGATGATTGAACAGAGATAGAAACAGTGGGTGTGTCGTCAGGTCTCAGAGAGGTGTTTATTACAAATAAAAAATAAAGCAAATTGAGCCATTAGTGTGAATGTTGTGGCGGCCCGTGAGTTTACGCCAGCTATCGAGTCCGGAATGCGGATCCGTCACTCACCTCGGTGTCGTCGGACAAACAAAAGAAGAGAGGAGTATATTTAGCATGATGGCTGCGGTGACCGTGAAGATGAGGTGAGCGCCAGTGATCGCGGCCGTGTCACGCGTTTCTCATGCCCGCTCCACGCGTGGCTGCTGCGCGGTCAAACGGGATGGGCGGCGCTGTCAAGAGCGAAGATAGTCACTCCTCAAATCATGACAGTTGTTTTGTCATAAATTACGCTGCCACAATATACTCCATTATTAATTGATATATTTTACACACGTGCTGTTTTCATTGCTTGATCAGTAACGGTCTCTCTATGTAACGCTTTATAAAGACAGCTGACATTTTACAAGTTTATTTCCTTTATTGGCAAGAGCTATGTCAGAGAGAGAGTTTCTGGTGGTCACTAAAGAAGGAAATTGAATATTAGTATTGATGCTGTCAATGGCGAATCCATCATGGCTGCGAAAATGAATAGTAGGCCTAAATGGAGGTTTTAATCGCAGGTTAAATTCTAATCCCCGATTTGTTAATCTGGGTTTAGAATTAAGTGGTGCAACACAACTCGATTTAAAATAAAGCCTAGATCAACAAATCCTAGATTAGCTCTAAACTGAGTTTAATTTAATCCTTGTTGGTGCAACCCAGGGGCGTCGCACCCGTGGGGCACTTTTCCCGGTGAGAGGGTTCAACACCCACACTTTTTCTGCAGTTTTCCCGCAGTTTTGCACAAACGCTTTATATATTATAATATTAAACCGTTCGGTACGGCATTCACGGTTCAATATGCTCTTGTGAATTGGGTTGTTTTTTTTGTTTTGTTTTTGCAGTGTGCCTGTGAGTCTACGCGCTGATATGAGATAATATCCAATCACTACACAGTGCTAGACACGCTTGCAATGCCAGTAAGGGCTGGTGTCAGAGAGTTATACTCACAGAACACTATAGTTATTCACAATCACGAAAGTTCATTATTTGCATGCGTTTTAAAGCTTTGCCGGTTATTCGCGTGCTAGCGCACTAAACTTGATTACTGGACTAAGTAGTCTTACTGTGCTAATACTGTCAAATACACAACAAGGTTAACATAAACACAGTCGGTGAAAGTACATTTGCGTGTGTCTGTATATTAGATGCACGTCTTAAATTGACAGCAGCGCAGCCTATAGTGAACACGCTGTCCTTAAAGGGACAGTTCACCTCTAAAATGATATTATTATTTACTCACTCTAATGTTGTTCCAAACCGGTGTTCATTAAAGTTTAAGTAAGGTTTTACAAGTCTTTTAAGTAAAAGAAAAAAATAGCATTTTTTTCTCCTTAACCTCTTTCTGTCCCCGTCACCTAAGAATAGAATAGCAAAAAACTGATGTGACTAGCCATCAGAACCCAACCGAACACCGTGATTAAAAAAAACAGAGGTATGTATAATATATATATATTATATATCTTGTAGTTTATACCTTTTGTACCCTTCTGTCATTGTTTTCATCGTTTTTATTGTTAATAAACAAACCACATCCATCCCCCACACTTTTGAAAAGCTTGCTACGCCTCTGGTGCAACCCACCCATAGTTTGTTAAGAGCATGACTCAAACATGCCATTAATATGCTTATTCAAGTCCTTTTTTATGTTTTGAGTTATTTTTATCCATTCCGCATCTTTCACATATGTGTGTTTTATCAAGACAAATTTGACATAGTGTTGCAAGTTGGTGAATGAAGATACTTGGGTTACATGTCACTACTGCTTTATTAATGTATCCAATTTTTTTTAAACAGAGTAACAGATCACTACCAGTTACAAAAGACACTGTAACAGTATGTCAACAGGAAATTCTAGTTGCATTTTTCATCAATACATTTCTTAAATTATCCCTTGACTATGTTCTGGGTCGCCATCTAGTGGCAAATTTTTTTTGGGCCCAATGCCAAATTTTCTTGCCGACCCCTGGTTTAGGAGTTCTGAGCAATTTCATACTTTTGACCGCTGTAGCACCCCCGTAAGGCCGATTGGGGCATGCCTCGTGACGTTTGTATTCGGTGTGAGTACTACCAGCTTGAAAAAAATTTCAAGTCACTACGACTTACAGTTTGGTCTACCCGATCAGTTTTAGATGGAGAATGATGCATCATGGGAAAATGAACAATAACAATAGGGTTTCAGCACTTCTTGCTTGAACCCCTAATAATAATAATATAAAAATGTATTTGGAAAATAATATTATAATGTTGTCTATATTACTATAGACACAGCCGCTTGATTGAGAGATTTATTTTTGATAGAATAATTACTTTATAATGTTATTGCAGTCTTACACACATGCTGTACAGTTACTCTGAGCCGTGCATTAATTTAATTTGTGACAGATATTATGGGGGTGGCTTGATGCAGCGCAGGAGAACCAGAAACTTTAATTAATGCGTCAAAAGTCACATAAAAAATCTTAAATTGTTAATTACAACATTGAAATAAAAATGTAAAGGGTGTACAAATAATATAAATATAAATAATTGGGAATCATGTTGAAAAAAAAAAACTGCACATTTAATTTATCTATTATAACTTTTATGTTGGTTTGGCTGTTTCCTTATAAAGGTTTTTTTTTTTTTGTGAATGACAACTGCGTGTTGCTCTCGCTTCCGCTTTATACCCGCAGTGCGGGGCGGAGCGCGAGATGCAAATCTCGCACGCCAATGGCCATTGGCCTGTTCTCCATATCTCGAAGCTGATAGGGGCTCTCTGAAGTGATCCCAATTCGTCGGTACGTCCGACGTACGTCAAACGTGACTGACTGAAAGGGAAAGTACACTTATGACACAAATAAAGTACACTTATGGCACAAATAATGTACACTTTAATATCACTAATCAAGCATGTAATTAGTCCCTAGACAGGCATATACTTGTACTTGAAGTTGTTCCAATTTAGATATAAAGTTATGCTTTAATACTGTAACATTCCTAAAAGTGTCCAGAAGGGAGGTGGAGCAGAGGCGGACCCGGGGGCAGGATGGAGGCTCAGGCCCGTGGAGCAGAAGAGGGGCTGGAGACTGAGGCAGAGCAAGCAGCCAGGGCAGAGCAGGCCGGGTAGATGACCAGGGTGGCACAGGCCAGGCAGGCAGGTGGCCAGGTCGGAAAAGGCTGGGCAGATGATCAGACTGGCGCATATCGGACAGATGACCAGGGAGGCGCAGGCGGCCAGGGTGCAGCAGGTGGCCAGGGCAGAGCAGGTTGGGCAGATGAAAAGACTGGCGCAGGCCGGATAGATGACCAGGGTGGCGCAGGTGGCCATGGTGGAGCAGTCTGAGCAGACGGGCCTGCAGACGGTCTCGAAGCCCCCCACGGCGGAGCAGATGACCACTACAGCAGTGCAGACAGTTCAGGAGACAATGGGGGTACAGCTAGTTCAAGTGACCATGGCAGCGCAGTAGGTCCTCTCTGGACTCTGGGCAGGAGACAAAGTCCTCTCTGGACTCTGGGCGGGAGACAAAGCCCTCTCTGAAATCTGAAATGCACTACAACTGAAAAATGAAGGAATATTTCAAATCTGAAGATTATAAGTCTAAAATTTTATGAAATAAATCTTGTATTTGTAGATGTGAGTACCGAGACTAACCACTAGGTGTCAGTAGCATTACACTTACCTGTGATGTATGCAGACTGAGGCTGTGTTCGAAATCGCCCCCTACACCCTCATTCACTATTCCCTACATTAGTCCACTGATATAGTCCACTTCGAAAACGAGTCCACTAAGTGTGCCGGAAAGGCTGTAGTTTTTGCAGTTTGTGCTTGCTGTTTGGCAGCTGCAGTAATAATGAAAAGATTTTTCTTGAACTCTGCCACGGAAACTAGCATGTAACCTTAATCAAACAATATAATAATCATTTTAAAAAGGATAATTTATACCTGTATGCATATTGCGCTGGACCAGTGCGGTTCGGAAGATGGGTGGATGATTGATTCAGCTGTGGGCACTATTTGAGGGAACAGCCATTTAGTGGTGTCCGAAACCATAGTGGACGTTATTAAGTGCACTCATTCAATCCCACAATGCACCACAATAACGAGTTTACAACCGAGTCGCGCCGTGCATTGAATGAATTCCCGCGTTTCGACAGCAGATGGCATCGACCCACACACTTTTTAAGACCAATGATATTGGACCCACTCTCTTTTATTGTCTCTAATTGAGCACGTCTGTTTGCATACCCTGATAAACACTGATTAAACGCGTTAGAAGCTTTATTTTCACTTTTCTAATATTTTCTTCATTTTTATTGAAAATAAATGCCTTTCCGATCTGATATGTGATGGGGAAAAGGATCAGAGCGAGTTTGGCAAAAGGCGGATTCAAACCTCTGATCAATTTGCATCAAATCTTGACGCCATGTGTCTTACCCCTTACTATGCTGCTAATTAAGATGCGTTCTGTAGTTTTGTCTGCCTCAACCTGATATATTTAAATGTATTTATTGTAAATTGCATCTACTTTAGTAAAATGTTTCTGTTAAAGGACCCACCCACATTTTTTTGCTTCTGACGCCCATACAATATAGCATAAATAGTAGCCTACTATATAGTATGAAATATATATATATATATATATATATATATATATATATATATATATATATATATATATATATATATATATATATACAGTGAGGAAAATAAGTATTTGAACACCCTGCTATTTTGCAAGTTCTCCCACTTAGAAATCATGGAGGGGTCTGAAATTGTCATCGTAGGTGCATGTCCACTGTGAGAGACATAATCTAAATAAAAAAAAATCCAGAAATCACAATGTATGATTTTTTTAACTATTTATTTGTATGATACAGCTGCAAATAAGTATTTTAACACCTGAAAAAATCAATGTTAATATTTGGTACAGTAGCCTTTGTTTGCAATTACAGAGGTCAAACGTTTCCTGTAGTTTTTCACCAGGTTTGCACACACTGCAGGAGGGATTTTGGCCCACTCCTCCACACAGATCTTCTCTAGATCAGTCAGGTTTCTGGCCTGTCACTGAGAAACACGGAGTTTGAGCTCCCTCCAAAGATTCTCCATTGGGTTTAGGTCTGGAGACTGGCTAGGCCACGCCAGAAACCTTGACCTAACCAGAAACCTATCCTGGTTGTGTGTGCTTCGGGTCATTGTCATGTCGGAAGACCCAGCCAGAGGGAAAGAGGTTGTTCCCCAAAATCTCGCAATACATGGCCCCGGTCATCCTCTCCTTAATACAGTGCAGTCGCCCTGTCCCATGTGCAGAAAAACACCCCCAAAGCATGATGCTACCACCCCCATGGCTCACAGTAGAGATGGTGTTCTTGGGATGGTACTCATCATTGTTCTTCCTCTAAACATGTTTAGTGGAATTATGACCAAAAAGTTTATTTTGGTCTCATCTGACCACATGACTTTCTCCCATGACTCCTCTGGATCATCCAAATGGTCATTGGCAAACTTAAGACGGGCCTTGACATGTGCTGGTTTAAGCAGGGGAACCTTCCGTGCCATGCATGATTTCAAACCATGACGTCTTAGTGTATTACCAACAGTAACCTTGGGAACGGTGGTCCCAGCTCTTTTCAGGTCATTGACCAGCTCCTCCCGTGTAGTTCTGGGCTGATTTCTCACCTTTCTTAGGATCATTGAGACCCCGCGAGGTGAGATCTTGCATGGAGCCCCAGTCCGAGGGAGATTGACAGACTCCAGAATGTTCGATCAGGATCCACCTGCTCCACGTCCATCACACTCAACACTGGTGTACCACAGGGCTGTGTGCTAAGTCCGTTTCTCTACTCCCTCTTCACCTCCGACTGCAAGCCTGTGTATGGATCTAATTCCATCGTCAAGTTTGCGGACGACACTACGGTGATTGGTCTCATCAGCAACAACGATGAGACTGCCTACAGGGAAGAGATCCAGCACCTGGCCACATGGTGCACTGATAATAACCTGCTCCTCAACACCACCAAAACGAAGGAGCTCATCGTGGACTTCAGGAAAGAGTCAAGAGGCACACACGACACCATCCACATCAATGGAATGGCTGTTGAGCGTGTCTCCAGTTTCAAGTTCCTGGGGATCCACATCTCGGCGGACATGTCGTGGACGACCAAAACCTCCAGCCTGGTCAAGAAGGCTCACCAGCGCCTCTTCTTCCTGAGGACACTGAGGAAGAATCAGCTCTCCTCGGCTATCCTGGTGAACTTCTACCGCTGCGCAATAGAAAGCATCCTGACCAACTGTGTCGCAGTATGGTATGGGAGCTGCTCTGTTGCGGAGCGCAAGGCACTGTAGCGGGTGGTGAAAACTGCCCAGCGCATCACAGGGACTCCACTACCTGCCATCGAGCACATCCAGAGGAAACGCTGTCTGCACTGAGCTCGCAGCATCCTCAAGGACTCCTCTCACCCAGCCCACAGACTGTTTTCTCTCCTGCCCTCCGGCAGGCGTTTCAGGATCCTCCGGACCAGGACCAGCAGACTTAAGAACAGTTTTTTCCCCAGAGCTGTCTCTTTACTGAACTCAAACCCCCGTTGATCCACTCCCTCATAAACTGCTAACTCTCCTACCTCACATCTGCCTTCACTTTATTTGCACTACCGACTGTTTATTACAGTAACAACTGTTTACTTATGCATTTTGCACCACCATATCTTAACTGGATTATGCTCATTTGCACTGCCGACTGTATTTATAGTACCAAATGTTTACATTTGCATTTTGCACCGTACTTCTAACTGCAATATGCAACCACTTTCCACTGCACTTTTACACTTTCTTTCGGATAGCTCTGTCCATTATTTATTGCACTACCTTAATCCACTGCTATATTCCTCATATTAACCTAACATATTATTGTATACCTCTATCTGTAAAATTCTGTTTATAGTAATAGCCATCTGTATATTATATTCATAGTACATATTCACTTGTAAATTCTGTTTATAGTAATAGCCATCTGTATATTTATTCACTGTACATATTCACCTGTAAATTCAGTTCTGTTTATAGTAATAACCATCTCTCTATTTATACATATTTATATATATTCAGTACATTTCCATGTCCTGCACTTACGCAACCACTGTATATATCCTGCACTTGCTGCTATTGCACTTCTGGTTAGACCTAAATTGCATTTCGTTGCCTTGTACTTGTACTTGTGTAATGACAATAAAGTTGAATCTAATCTAATCTAATTGACAGTCATGTTTAGCTTCTTCCATTTTCTAATGATTGCTCCGACAGTGGACCTTTTTTCACCAAGCTGCTTGGCAATTTCCCCGTAGCCCTTTCCAGCCCAATTTTGTACAATTTTGTCTCTAGTGTCTTTGGACAGCTCTTTGGTCTTGGCCATGTTAGTAGTTGGATTCTTACTGATTGTATGGGGTGGACAGGTGTCTTTATGCAGCTAACGACCTCAAACAGGTGCCTCTAATTTAGGATAATAAATGGAGTGGAGGTGGACATTTTAAAGGGAGACTAACAGGTCTTTGAGGGTCAGAATTCTAGCTGATAGACAGGTGTTCAAATACTTATTTGCAGCTGTATCATACAAATAAATAGTTAAAAAATCATACATTGTGATTTCTGGATTTTTTTTTAGGTTATGTCTCTCACAGTGGACATGCACGTACGATGACAATCCAGACTCCTCCATGATTTCCAAGTGGGAGAACTTGCAAAATAGCAGGGTGTTCAAATACTTAATATATATAGTGAGGAAAATAAGTATTTTTACTATTCGAAGCTGTTTGTCTTTCAACTGACCAACAGTCGCCTACAGGCAAGTTTTATATAGCCTAACATTTTCTGTTTGCATGATTTTAATTAGATACATTGTCCATAACATATTTATTTAAAGTTACATATCTTTGAAAAGGTTATTCAAGAAAAGTTAGGCAGTCAGTCTGAGGGAACAGAGCAGGTAGCTGAAGTCTGGTCTGACTTCAGAGGAAAACATAAGAACAGGTAAAGTAAAAAAGAACAAGTAAAGTAAAAAAAAAAAAAAATTAAGCTCTGGAAAGATTAATGTGTATTTAAAATGGGTCCTTTATATAGTAGAAATGTGAAATTATTTTTGAATTTGGAGCCTTCTAGACTGAGAGGGCATCGCTCACAGAGGTTCCATCAAGGTGGCAAGCTGTCTTTTAAAGTGGGCAGAAACATCTTTCGCTCCCCAAGTCCAGGCAAAGGAACGGAAGCTCTTCATCTATAGTGATCGATGCTGTGGGCAGAAAAACAACTGGCGAGTCCTTAACCTCATGGCCCTGCTCGGATCTAGAAGGTACTTCAGTCAGATAGAGCAGAAGTTCATGGTGTCTGGTCACTCCTTCCTTCCCTGTGACCGTTCATTTGCCACACTGGACAAGAGGCATAAGGTGTCCACACTCTACACCCCCAGTGATGTCGCCGAAATGATCCATGGAGCCAGGCAGCAGCATCCATTTAAAGTAATTGAGATGAAATGTGCGGACTTCAGGCAGCTCCCTGATGCAACATTAAAGCGTCCACCTGGCTTCCTAATCACATCCATGATGTGGTTGAAAGTGACAGGTAAAAAAAAATAAACTAAAACTAAACTAGTTTTCTGAGATTAACAGTGTTGGGGATATGTGAATCTTTATTACATTTCTTGTTTAATCATGATTTCAGCTGCTGATCCATGGTGTGTCCACACAAAAGGGAGCCACAGTCTCTACGAGGGATGGAAGCACTGGCTGATCACCAAACAGAGGAAGAATCAACCACCTCCAGCTCCCTTGTTCTCCACCACTTATGCTCGTGTTTACGAGGACCCTCTGCCCATCAAGATGGAGAAGCACCGTGACCTTATGGCAATGCTAGCCTACATGCCAGCGGAGGCCCAAGCATTTTATGAGACATTAGAATGTGAAGAGTAGCCTAGGAGGTGTAGGTCATGTACAGGGTAAGGTGGGTTATATTGTGTATATTGTGTAAAATTAATCATAAAAGTAGTTGTAGCTTATCTTGTATGCCTTATGCTGTATAATAGGAATATATAGTATATAATAATATAATATAGTATAAATATAATATATATATTTATTTATCTATTTAGTAAATGAATGAATGGGGTGATTATTTATGAAATGTATTATAAAAGTTAAAGGAACAAAAAAAAGGAAGATGTATATGGTAAACTAGCATATGAAACCATAGCATGGAAAGATGATGTATGTCTGTATTGTAAATATGACATTTGTTTGCCATAAATACTGTTGATTATTGTTTGTTTGTATGTATTGTTTATTGTTAGTATGTATGGTTTATTGTTTGTACTGACGTTTATTTTCTGTACTAAAGTAGGCCTATGTATTGTTCATTGTTCGTACCGTATTGTCCGTGTTTTTGTTCTGTGATTTACGCTGGCAAAAAATAAAATAAATTGAAAGAAAGAAATGCTTAATATTTTCTTTAAGGTTCTGTTACTATATTAAAAATGGAAGCTTTAGCCTAAGTTCTGCCAGGAAGACTTAATTGTCATGTCACTTTAATTTTATCTATCCAATCACATGCTAAATACCTGGGTATAAAAGATCGGTACTTACACATGTCTGAGTTCGCAGATGCTGACGCTCCAATTCAGTTGTACGCGTCACTTGCCGACCAAAATGTCGGAAGACACGCAATCCGTTTGCGACTACTCCGAATCTGACGACGATTTCGTTTCTCCATCTCCTCCTGCTGCACGTCGCAGCTCACGCATCCAGAGCCGTACCTCTCCATGGGCTCAGATGTCATCCGAAGAGATAATTAAAGCTCTCGAGGAAGCCGGCATACCGGTTAGCCAAGGCCTTTCCAGAGAAGATTTACACCTTCTGGCCCAGAACACTTTCGGTATTCCACCAGTTTCTGGTTCTTCAAAAGCCTCAACTTCGGGAGTTCAAACCAAACCAACCGGCAAGAAAAGATCCGCTAAATCATCTTCACCTCACCCAGCAAAAAGATCATCAATAACTGTTCAGCTACCATCTTCTCCACAAAGAGTTGAACCTTCAGACACGAATGATCAGCTTCTTTTTGCAGTTCAAAGCCTCGCTCAAACCGTCAAAGGGTTGGAATCAAAAATGTCGACTTTTGAACATCTTATTTCAAACCCCAGCCTCGGCTCAGACCCGGCCACGATCTCATCAATGATTCCTCAGCCCCGTCCTCTCTCATTCGGATCAAGAAACCCTTCGAACGAGCCTTCTACATCTTCTACCTTGCCTCCTCCTCTACACTCGATTCAGACGCCTGTTCAAGACGTTCATGCACCACCGGCTTCTCCAAACTTTAACCTCTCCACAGCAGCTCCTGCTCAAAACTTTGGTAGGCGCTTTGTTTCACCAGCCGCTGTAACCGTTACTCCTCACCTAAGAAACAACATCATCCAAGGTAAGGATGTTAATCTGGCTTCTTTGCTACTTCCTTCACCCGCTGCCGACAGAAAGATGGTGGATTGTGGGGACGTGGCAGTTCTTCTTAAAACTTCCGATCCTCGCCTTCAACGCAATCTTTCATTTGGGGAATTTGTCATTGCTTTCGGCATATACAGAGACATTTTGTGCCAAAGCTATCCAGAGAGAAGGGAAGAGTTAGATCTCTATTTATCTATGATTGCGGATTTCAGCCAACGATACGGGGGCACGTTGTTCTATGAATACCACAAGTCACTTTCTGCTAAATCTGCTTCATTTATCGCACTCTTCAATTCAAGGATAGACTGGTCAGTTACAGACACGGAACTGCTCGTCCGTCATTTCGGCGGCCAAAAGATTTTGGCGTGCGCAATCTGCAGCGCTCACGGCCATTCGGCTGCATTTTGCCCCAAAGCATTCACTAACAATGATTTGGCTGCTGTCCATAGTGCTGAAAAAGTAAGGCCCTCTTCAGACAGCAGAGGTCGCTATTTCACAAAATCTAAAAGTGTTGCGTTATGTTCTCGTTTCAACGAGTCTGTCTGCTCTTATCCTAATTGTAAATTTCTTCACATCTGTAGTTTTTGCAAGGATCCGCACCCGAAATCCGTCTGCCCACGCCGGTACAAACCGGAAGCCAAAGGGAAAAATCTGAAAAAAATTCTGAATATTCACCCATCTACTCCTATCAATATTTCAAACCTTTCAAATTACCTTTGTTCTCACCCTGATCCGGTTTTCGTGGATTACTTGATCACTGGCTTGTCTCAAGGGTTTCGGGTGGGAGTTCTTTCACACCTTTCAGCCTCTTTCGTTGCAAAAAATTTGCAATCAGCCAGAAATGAACCCGACGTGGTTTCAGCACTACTGGAGAAAGAGGTTAATAAAGGATATGTTATTGGCCCTTTCGCTTCTCCTCCTTTTTCTCCCTTTCGAGTTAATTCTATTGGCATTGCAACGCGTAAATATTCTGGCAAAAAACGCCTAATTTTCGATATGTCTTCTCCTCATTCCTCTAACATAGCAAGTGTTAATGAGTGTATTCCTCTAACTCCTTTTTCTCTACACTATGCCTCGGTCGACAATGCCATCCAGTTAATCAAGTTAGCTGGCCAAGGTGCTTGGTTAGCTAAAGCTGACATTACAGACGCTTTCAAAACCATGCCAATCCACCCTTCTGACTGGCATCTTTTTGGAGTTAAATGGAATTCTAAGTTCTATTTTGCTGTAAGGCTCACATTTGGGTGTAGGAGTAGCCCCCATATATTCAACAGTCTCTCCGAAGCTTTGTGTTGGATCCTGCTGAATGTCTGTAAGCTTCCTTTTGTTCTGCATTTACTTGATGATTTCTTGTTGGTTGATTTTCCTAATTCTCAATCTTCCATCCTAGATATACTCAAACAGGTCTTTAGTGACGTCGGCGTGCCTCTCTCTGCAGAAAAAACATTGGGTCCCTCTACGTCGCTCGAATTTCTAGGCATTTCTCTCGATACGGTAAAAATGCAAGCTTCTCTTCCTCACGAAAAGCTCTCAAGGATCAGATCCTTTCTGGAAAATTTTTCTTCTTTACGTGTCGTTTCGAAACGTGATATACTTTCCCTGCTCGGTCACCTAAATTTTGCCATGAGTATAATTCCGCAAGGCAGGGCTTTTATTTCTCGGTTGCTAACATTGGCTCATTCTACACAAGACCTAAGCGACTCGCTACAGTTAGACGAAGGATGCCTGTCAGATATAAAATTTTGGACTCAGTTGCTAAATGGTTGGAACGGCATTTCTTTCTTTTATAATGATGCTTTTGAATCATCAGTAGACCTACATCTTTTCACAGACGCCGCCCCGTCCATTGGATTCGGGGGGTTCTTTCAAGGACAATGGTTTGCAGAGGAATGGCCAATAGCATTTCCCGTGTCTAATTCTGGCTCCGTTTCTTCCGCGCTCTACGAGTTTTATCCCATAGTTATAGCCAGTGTAATTTGGGGTCCAGAGTGGTCAAGGAAACGCATCATGATGTTCTGCGATAACGAAGCCGTCGTTGCCATCATTAATAAAGGCAGATCATCTTGCCCAAAGATCATGCCTTTCGTGAGACGCCTAATCTGGCAATCAGTTGTCTTTAATTTTATCATTAAAGCTGCTCATATACCCGGACACTCCAATGTTATTGCTGATGCACTATCTCGTTTTCGTTTTCAGACTTTCAGACAGCTTTGCCCTTCAGCCAGTATGGATCCCACACCTTGCCCTCCCCTATCAGCAGCGATGTTAAATTAGACGACTTGGTCAGATCAGCCAGACATTATATGTCTAAAGGAGTAGCTCCTTCTACCTATAAAGCTTACACTTCCACTTGGTCTTCTTTTTTAATGTTTTGCTTTTCCTTCCAGATTCCTTTATTTCCCATTTTGATTACAACTGTCTGCTCCTTCCTAGTCTTTAATTTCGAGAAACGCAATCTTAAACCTTCTTCTATTCGGAGATTACTCGCAGGAATTCAATTTTACGCAAAAATGTTTAATCCGGATTTTCCGAGTCTTTTTTCTGCTCCTTCCATTCGGCTATTGCTAAAAGGCATTAGTAAATCCTCTAGTAATTCTCCAGATAAACGGTTGCCTTTTACGTTAACCGTATTGCAAAGATTAATTACTTCCATCCGTAACGGGCTATTTTCAACATATACTAATATTTTACTAGAAGCTGTGTTTCTAACTGCTTTTTATGGGTTTATGCGCCCGGGAGAATTTACTTCAGCAACCAATCATTTCGATCCTGGACATGGTCTTTCCTTCTCTGATTTACAATTTTCACCTAATTTCTTTACACTTTTTCTAAAGCACTCTAAAAATGATTCTAAAGGTGCTGGAGTCACACTATCAATTTCTAAAATTGGCAACAATTTCTGTCCCTTCTCATCTATGCTCAAATTTCTTAAAGTTCGGCAGAGATCTCCAGATTATTCCCCTCTATTTATCCTACCTAACGGAGCACCTCTCTCTAAAGCCTGGTTTAGGAATCACTTAGTCGTTGTTCTCAAAAGTTGCAGCCTATCTCCCTCCCAGTATACCGGCCATTCCTTCAGGATTGGGGCAGCTACTACAGCAGCTGAACGTGGCATTTCTACAGCAGCCATCAAGATCCTGGGCAGATGGTCTTCTTCTGCATTTGAGTCCTATATAAGACCTGATTCAAAAATCATCCTCGAAGCTCAGCAAGCTCTCCAGTAATAGTTCAGGTAAAATCCTTATGCAAATACTGGTGGTGGTTATATAAAAAAAAAAAAAAAAAAAATTATGTGGCCCGGCGGCCTCGTCTCTGTGGTCTATCAGACCGTGTGGCCCGGCGGCCTTGTCTCTGTGGTCTAACAGGCCGTGTGGCCCGGCGGCCTTGTCTCTGTGGTCTAACAGGCCGTGTGGCCCGGCGGCCTCGTCTTTGTGGTCTAAACAGGCCGTGTGGCCCGGCGGCCTTGTCTCTGTGGCCCTGCGGCCTTGTCTCTGTGGCCCTGCGGCCTTGTCTCTGTGGTGCAGCAGTCCATGCGGCCCTGCGGCCTTGTCTCTGTGGTCAGCAGACCGTGCGGCCCTGCGGCCTTGTCTCTGCGGTCTAGCAGTCCGTGCGGCCCTGCGGCCTTGTCTCTGTGGTCTAGCAGACCGCGCGGCCCTGCGGCCTTGTCTCTGTGGTCTACCAGACCGTGTGGCCCGGCGGCCTTGTCTCTGTGGTCTAGCAGACCGTGTGGCCCGGCGGCCTTGTCTCTGTGGTCTATCAGGCCGTGTGGCCCTGCGGCCTTGTCTCTGTGGCCCTGCGGCCTTGTCTTTGTGGCCCTGCGGCCTTGTCTCTGTGGTCTAACAGACCGTGTGGCCCGGCGGCCTTGTCTCTGTGGCCCTGCGGCCTTGTCTCTGTGGTCTAACAGACCGCGCGGCCCTGCGGCCTTGTTTCTGTGGTCTAGCAGACCGCGCGGCCCTGCGGCCTTGTCTCTGTGGTCTACCAGACCGTGTGGCCCGGCGGCCTTGTCTCTGTGGTCTACCAGACCGTGTGGCCCGGCGGCCTTGTCTCTGTGGTCTATCAGGCCGTGTGGCCCTGCGGCCTTGTCTCTGTGGCCCTGCGGCCCTGTCTTTGTGGCCCTGCGGCCTTGTCTCTGTGGTCTACCAGACCGTGTGGCCCGGCGGCCTTGTCTCTGTGGTCTATCAGGCCGTGTGGCCCTGCGGCCTTGTCTCTGTGGCCCTGCGGCCCTGTCTTTGTGGCCCTGCGGCCTTGTCTCTGTGGTCTATCAGGCCTTGTGGCCCGGCGGCCTTGTCTCTGTGGCCCTGCGGCCTTGTCTTTGTGGCCCTGCGGCCTTGTCTCTGTGGTCTAACAGACCGCGCGGCCCTGCGGCCTTGTTTCTGTGGTCTAGCAGACCGCGCGGCCCTGCGGCCTTGTCTCTGTGGTCTAACAGACCGTGTGGCCCGGCGGCCTTGTCTCTGTGGCCCTGCGGCCTTGTCTTTGTGGCCCGGCGGCCTTGTCTCTGTGGTCTATCAGGCCGTGTGGCCCGGCGGCCTTGTCTCTGTGGCCCTGCGGCCTTGTCTTTGTGGCCCTGCGGCCTTGTGTCTGTGGTCTAACAGACCGCGCGGCCCTGCAGCCTTGTTTCCGTGGTCTAGCAGACCGTGCGGCCCTGCGGCCTTGTCTCTGTGGCCCTGCGGCCTTGTCTCTGGTTTATACGCGTTTCATTTAAAAAAAAAAAAAAAAAAAAAAAAAAAAAAAGCCATCAGCAGGCGGTTTTCAATGTTCACGCTTAACATGTTACCTCTTGTTTTTCTTCTTTGTAGGAACTCCAGGATACAAGACCGGTGGGTCTATTTTATTTACCATTTTATTTACCATTTTTTGGGGGATAGGATAGGCTCCGTCCAGGTGGAAGTATTCTTCCACTTATTCTTGGGGGTCGGCTGCGCCTCTGCCTTCGTCTTCAGGCAGGATATGCAGAGTCCGGACCCTCAGATTGCGAGCTACGGACGGGGCCTATGCCAATATACTTTATTGCTTGCTGGGTTGTTAATAAATGGATAATTGTCACAGTATTTATTCTCCCGAGTCTTTCTGGCAGAAATGGAAGCTTTAGCGTAAGTTCTGCCAGGAAGACTTAATTGTCATGTCACTTTAATTTTATCTATCCAATCACATGCTAAATACCTGGGTATAAAAGATCGGTACTTACACATGTCTGAGTTCGCAGATGCTGACGCTCCAATTCACCGCCATCCTCCCCACCACCTCCAAGTCAAATCCTTCCCTACATCCACCCCACCACCACCAGGATGGTCCCTTCCATACCTCACGGGGGGGTCGGCTGCGCCTCTGCCTTCGTCTTCAGGCAGGATATGCAGAGTCCGGACCCTCAGATTGCGAGCTACGGACGGGGCCTATGCCAATATACTTTATTGCTTGCTGGGTTGTTAATAAATGGATAATTGTCACAGTATTTATTCTCCCGAGTCTTTCTGGCAGAACTAAGATAAAGGAATCAAATCTACAGTGGTTTAAAGTGATATGATGAATTGGACTTATACTGTTATTCCACATTAACTGGACATATACTGTTCTTCCACATTCCAGAAATGTAAATTACTCTAACTTTTTATTTTTAAGATTGATACAAAAAAAATCTTATCTCATTACAATTGGGAAGCTTTTGTTGTCTATCTTCAAGTAAAAAAAAAAAAAAGTAATATAATATTCAGAGTCTAAATTGCTAAATTAAAAAAATGCTATTATTCAAAATGTGCAAATATGGACTTATATGGTTCTTCGTCTCAAGCCCTCAGATATAATCTATTATGAAACCACCCAACATGGCATAAAGAACACAGACAAACAAAATATTGTTGTGATTGTGTGTTTATTGTCTTCAAACGTGTCTATCTGCATGTTATGGCGATCTCTGGAAGCTTTGTTTATGTCAGAGACTTACTGGAATGACACATGGTTTGTATCTTCCTAGTCTGTACCATATATGGACTACATGTGCACGGAGCGCCCTAGGCTGTTAGTATGAACTGAAAACACAGCACATCAGAGCATCCACTCTCATAATGATTACATCTGCGCATTTTGGGGAAAGACATTCCTCTGTAAAGAAATTTGACACAAACATATGAGAATCTATCAATATTTCTAAACATCTGCACACTTTTGAACTAAAAGCCCTGAGGGATGTTGTTTTGTCTCGAGTCTTCATGACGAGCATAGAGGAGTTTTTTTATTAATGAGAGCAGCTGACGCTCATATTACAATCAAAAGGTACCGACGGCGGTTTTCATATTCATAACTCCTGACACATATTAACAAATTATGGTCACTATAAGATTTTGAGAATAAAACAGAGGTAAAAAATTAAAACTTTAGTCTTAGATCTTTTTAATGATGTAGCCCTAATTTGTCAAGGTAATTACTTACATCGGACAGTAATTTTGAGCTAATTAAGCAAAGAAAGCTTCAGTGCATTGACATCTTCAAGCAGATTATCGAGTTGTGAAAGAAGGTTGTGGACTGGCGTCCATCTTGGCAGAGGACTCTGGACTGGTGGCCATCTTGTCCGAAGACACAGGCTCGGCAGCCATCTTGTCTGAAGAAACAGGCTTGGCAGCCATCTTGTCTGTAGATAAAGGTTTGGCTGTCATTTTGTCCAAAGACACAGGCTCCCAAAAAAGTTTAGGGGTAGCTTCCTTCTCGAACCTCCCCAACTGTGAAAGGGAAGCAAGCAGAAGGGCATAGTCCAAAAATTCCACAAATGGAGGACCATCACGGACAAGTTTATCATGAAGTGGTTTGTTTAATCCATAACAAAAGAAATCGATGAGTGCAAAGTCAGGCAGGTCAGATAAATATGCAATGTCTAGTAGTCCTTGAGGGTAGGCTACGATTACCTTGACGTAGGCTGACAAGTCTAACTGCTGGATCCATATTGGCGAAGTCTTCTGTAATGAACTGCTCTGAGACACGAAGGCGGCTGAGGATACAAACGCAGCTTTATTAAGAGGATAATCCACAATCGTAGTCAAAAACAGGCAAAGGGTAGGGATGGCTGATGCGAAACTGACGTTTCGATGTTTTGTCGGGATCCTGAAGCGCAGATGTTTCGAAACACTGCTCCGAACTGTAATTAGAAATACCCATGTCACGCGACTATGAAGCTTCAAGTGTTTCATCAGGTGGCGCCTGTCGAAACTGCGTTTGATTGAAAGGGGCAGGAACAAACCACACACATCTGTATGAACCTAATTCCACAGTTTAAAAGTGAAGTTCATCCATCTTCACCTCATGGTTTTTTGTGATAGCAGTGATTTTGTGATATAAGTGAGATTTATAGTGTGCTTTGGTTAGTTATATTTAGGCTAGATTTAAATTAGATATATTGACTGCCAGTGACCGATAGTTAGGATAGATATAGTGACACATTCATATAGGCTAAGTTAGATAGTGACAGATAGCACAGCATAAGTTAGAGATATAGAATTATATAGATATAGATTCATAGGGGATATAGATATATTAATAGAATAGATAAATATGGAGGCTCCACGTAAGAGATGCCGTACATCTGTGGTGTGGGAGCATTTCCATTTGGAAACACCAAATAAAGTGAGATGTGTGTATTGTGATAGGCAGCTAGCCTTCTGCAACAATACATACAGTACTTGCTAAACAATATTTTTGCATGCCAGCAACAAGTGTCCCTTGTGAAAGGATTTTTTCAAAGGCTGGAAAAATAATATGTAAAAAAAGAAGTCGGCTAAGTCCTTCAACAGCAGATTTTTGAATAAAAATGTTATGTAACAAATGTGACACATTGTGGCTTTATTTTATTAATGTTTTTCTTAATGAAAAACATTAAGAAAATAAATTTATTTTATTAATGTTTTTTTTAATGTTTTTGTTTATTAACATTTTTCATGACCAAAAAAAACCTATAGTTATTCACAATGAGGAGGCTACAGGTTACAAAACCAAGATCATGTAGTTGTCAGACATATATTAAAAAAAAAATGTTTCAAGGTCATTTCAGATGCACATGCACAACACATGCAAGTGACCACTAGGTGTCGCTGTAGAGACCAAGGGGGTAATCCAGCACCCGGAAAGCGTACCTTCTGACACAGGTTCAGGGTGTGACACCGACTCTTCCTGTTTTGTCCTGTCATTTTCTGCAGCTCGTGACCTGGGCAATCAGCGCTGATTCTTGTCCCCTTCCTCCCTTATATTCTCTGCTGTGTCTTTCCCTTGTTGTCAGTAGATGTCGTGCTGTTTGTCATGTACGGTTGTTCCTGTGTTTTGTGTCTTACCTTCCGCTGCTGTGCTCAGGACATCTAGACGAGGAGTTTTCAGGAGTTTTTGCACCTGAGGTGGTCCTCTCAGCCTGTGTCCGCAGGTCTCTGTTGGGACGGCTCTGGAGTTGTGACACCAACTTTCTGTTTTGTGTGTGTTTTCCCTACACACATTGGATGTTTATTTGACTTTCTGTTGTGGCAATAAACTGTTGCTTTTATCCTTTTGAGTCCTCTCTTCACACATCCCTGACACCTTCCATAGGGGCAGCCATTGCTAACCAAGCCATCACCTGCTGTTAGCATTCCATTGACTCCCATTCATTTTGGCGTCACTTTGACAGCGAATAACTTTACATCTGAGGTATTTAAAGACTCCATTTATCCATTGTTTATTTCTAAAGAAACACGACAATGAATAAAAGGCTCCATTACCTTGTATCTTACACTATCATCCCGTAGAAGCCGTTTTTGTAAAAATGGGCTAACGATTGCGTCATAACCACGCGACAACCGTCGCACAGTAGAGAAATGTCCGTATAGACAGGAAGAGAAGCTTGCAGGCAATCTTTTACTGTCTATGAGGCAATTTATTAAAATAAATAAATACTATGCAAAATGACAAAACAATTAATAAGAATACTGTCTCTGTAAGATTCGGTGATTCAGATTTCACTTTGCACAACTACTAGAAGACTTACAACTGTCAGACATGTTGCTCACGTCACATCTACATTGTCAAGCTCAGTCTGAGGCTGTGCAGTATGCTCAGCCATCAGGAAGTGAGTGCTTCTAATTGACTTCACTTTTCTCCGTGGAAATCTATGGGGTCGCTGTGTCCATTTCTTTTACTGTCTATGATAGAGACAGGTGTCGGATTTATTCAAAGCTTCGAAATAATATGACACATTTGCTTCAATTGTTTTAGTGCTTCACAAAGCCTCGGTCTGCTATCACTAGCAAAAGGTAGAGATGTTTTTTTCTTTTATAATTAGTATTTTATTGATTTTTAAACACCACTGTTACATTGTAGTCATCATTGAAGTCAACATTACAAATTACATCTTAACCTATCCCTTAGTGATGATACATTTTTGAAAAACAAACTAAAATAATTAAACCAACAGAAATAATAGAAATCATATGAAAAAAAAAATTATAATAATAATTTTGCAATAAGCACCACGCTCTCATCTGGTAGCAATATATTGCATGTATTTTCCCCATTTCGTCACATATTTTTCTACCCTGTCATTGATGTTGAAAGCCCTATCATTGATGATGTTTTCATATAATGCCATCCTGATGCCAACCCTGTGCTCCACTCCTGGAAAGAGGGCTCACCTGGGTTCTTCCAGTTTCTCATTATTAATTGTTTTCCAATCATTATACTGGTCTGAATAAAGTCCTCTGCTTCACAGTTCGATGTAATTTGTGGATCATTCAAAACATACAACCTCGGACAGAGAAGGTTTGACTGCTGAGTTTCTATTCCTCTCCCTATGACAGCAATTAACAGGTGACACATTTTTTTTCAAGGTTATTTCAGATGCACATGCACAACACATGCAAGTGACCACTAGGTGTCGCTGTAGAGACCAAGGGGGTAATCCAGCACCCGGAAAGCGTACCTTCTGACACAGGTTCAGGGTGTGACACCGACTCTTCCTGTTTTGTCCTGTCATTTTCTGCAGCTCGTGACCTGGGCAATCAGCGCTGATTCTTGTCCCCTTCCTCCCTTATATTCTCTGCTGTGTCTTTCCCTTGTTGTCAGTAGATGTCGTGCTGTTTGTCATGTACGGTTGTTCCTGTGTTTTGTGTCTTACCTTCCGCTGCTGTGCTCAGGACATTTAGACGAGGAGTTTTTGCACCTGAGGTGGTCCTCTCAGCCTGTGTCCGCAGGTCTCTGTTGGGACGGCTCTGGAGTTGTGACACCAACTTTCAAAGATGTTTTCATATAATGCCATCCTGATGCCAACCCTGTGCTCCACTCCTGGAAAGAGGGCTCACCTGGGTTCTTCCAGTTTCTCATTATTAATTGTTTTCCAATCATTATACTGGTCTGAATAAAGTCCTCTGCTTCACAGTTCGATGTAATTTGTGGATCATTCAAAACATACAACCTCGGACAGAGAAGGTTTGACTGCTGAGTTTCTATTCCTCTCCCTATGACAGCAATTAACAGGTGACACATTTGTAAATACTTCCAGAAATTATTTCTGGGCAGATTGTATTAATCAGCCAACCTTTCAAATGACTTTATATTATCCCTATCATATAGGTTTATAGTGTAGTAATTCCTTTTCCTACCCTATCTTTCCATTGGAGGGAAGTTTTATTAATGCGTAACTTTGGGTTATTCCAAATACAAGATTCAGAATTAAGATAGACATTAATATTAAAAGCTTTGGAAAACTTCTTCCACACATTACAGAGGTTGGGTATGATATGGTGAGATTTTAATTTGGAGGGTATATTGCTAGACAAAACATTTATAGGGGTAAGTGGGGAGAACAAACTCTGTTCAATCTCAAACCAGGGAGGGGCTCCCTCAGGTGGCAATGCCCACTGAGCTATATGTCTCAGGCAGAAGGCATAATGATACAAGGCTAGTTTAGGGAGGCCCATGCCATCCTTATTGATTGACACCTGAAGTCTTTCTAATTTTATCCTTGTACGTTTACCATTCCATAGGAACTTTTGACAAACTTGGTCAAACCTTTTAAAGTACTTTTGGGATATTGCAATAGGGAGACATTGAAGCAAATAATTCAACCTCGGGATACAGTTCATCTTCAGGACATTGACCTTTCCCCATAACGATAAGAATAGTGGTGACCATCTATTTGTATCTAATGAAATTTTATTAAAAAGTGGGTCCAGATTCTTTTCGATTATTTTATCAATTTGGTGAGGGAAGAGAATGCCAAGATATTGTATACCTCTATAGGCCACTGAAACAGCCCCGTCTAAAATAAAGTTCCCTTTCGAAAGGGAACTCGCGCTGCATCAGCTGACGCTATGGGGAACGCCTCCAGCGTGACAGGTGCCTGAAATCACAATCAAAAAACGTCAATCCTATTGACCGGCGACAGCCTATGATGTCATCAAGGTGCGACCAGGAAGTATATAAGGGCGCCTTGCCAACATGACACCATCTTTTCGTCTTCAGGGACTGTTTTGCCTCAGGGACTGTAAAGCGTCATCAGAAGTGAAGAAGTGTGCCCAGAAGCAACGCCACTTCCGCAGATGTGTGGAGCCGTGTACCAGGTATCTTACACCTGAGGATACACATACACTCTGTGTGTACTGTCTGGGTGAGGAGCATGCACGGGAAGCTCTCGAGGGAGCTTCCTGTGCAAACTGTGAGCGTTTCCCCATGAGAACGCTCCGCTCTCATCTGGCCCTCTTCTCGAGCATCTGGGGACGGCTCCTCTCAAGCTGAGGCTGAGCAGCGTCTAAAGTCCTGGGGTTCCCAGATGGATCTGGCTCGTCGTTTGGAGACTGGTGTGGTGCTCGCGGATGACGATCCAGATCGCGAGGGGCAGACATCGGAGGAGGAGCGAGATCTGGGCTCCTCCTCCTCGTCTGCTGCTCTTTTTTGAGGAATTATGGAGGCTTTTTGGGGAATTATGGAACATCGCTGGACTTCGCAGGGTCTGCAGCTCCCCGTGAGTAAGCTAAGAACGATCTTTTTTGCATTATATGTTTGTGTATGAATGCCTCACATTAGCTAGTAGAGATTTGCCGCCTCTCCGTGTTATCTCTCCCACTAATGTGGGTAGCTGAATTTGTGCTCTTGCCTGCGGGCTTGTAGTGTCGGGGGCGAGCCGTGTTTTCCTAGCTTAAAGTGTGAAGTAGCTGACGACCGGGTATGTATTTATGCACGAGCAGTAGTGAGATCTGCGCCCAGCTCTGCGGGGCTTTGGGAAGTTTTTTTTTTTCGGGCCTCATTGTGTTTATAAGGGGTGATAATATTTATTTCCCGAGCCCTGAGTAGATCTAGTGCAGACTTAGCGTCGCACCACTTGGCCTAGGCTCCGTTAAGGATGGGGGGCGTCCCCTTTTTAAAAAGGTTTGTTCGCCCCTGGCCTGTCTTTTAAGTATAAAAACAGGGCTTTGTTTCTGCATTCTTGATTCATCCTCCTCTTATTACAGAGTCGTCCGGCCAAGGCCCGCCCCCTTCTCTGCGTTCTGGGGTTATTTAGTAATGCAGTCTAGGTGTTGCAGCAGGTATAGCGACTTTGCCAGTGGTTGTGGGGCGGGCTTAATCGTCTTTCACTTGTGTGCGATTAGACTGTATTTTGCTGTACCCGCCTACCGTACAGAGCTTGTGTGGCCGCAACCTTCTGGCGGCCCCCGGCCTCATCCTGGGGGATGGCACGGCCGGTGGGTTGCATTTAACTGTCTTTGCACTACATGCCACTTACAGACTTATTTTTATTTTTGTTCTAATTTAAATGTCTATTTATCTATTAACATTAAACTCTAGTTTTAGTTTTTAGTTTTTAGTTTTTTAACTTTAGTCTATTTTTAACCTATATGTCTTGTCTTCACCGTGGGATGGAGGGAAACGTAATTTCGATTGCTTTTTATGTCTGGAACATGTGAAGAATTGACAATAAAGCTGACTTTGACTTTGACTTTGATGTGTATAATATTTTCACCCTTGCTCTATGTCTTCTGCTCCACCTTCCTTAGGGCTCGGGTTGAGCTAAACATCGCAACCTTCTGCATGGCGGTTTTGGTCAGATGCTCCCCTGAGGCCCGAGCATTGCCAACGGCTGACACCCTCACATGAACGGCAGGCCGCTCTATGGAAAAGTGAGGCGGCCGCCCCAAAGGGGGTGATGTAAGTTGTACTCCCTTCGCTTTAGAGGGTTTGTTAAGCATTTGTTCGCTGAGTGCACTGCTGTTGGCAATGTGATTAGGTTCATGTCTGTAGGCACTGCCCGTGAGACTGCGCCGTCATGGAGGCCCTCTAGCCTCTGGGATGGAGCCAGCCCCAGGTGCGGGCGTATGAAGGCCAGCTGGTTGTGAGTAGCCAGCTTGGGCAGTCTGGGCAGCAGACTCCAGGTCAGAGGGGTCTCAACGTCGCGGCCCGTGAGTGGGCTCCATGGTTTTTCCATCGACATTGCTCCAGCAGAACCTCGTCAACTAGTAGGCCCTCTTTGGCCTCCTTCGGGATGAGTCCCCAGGATTGGATGTCCAGTTCTTCGTCAGCAGCAGACAGCTACCATCAGCCCAGGTGCAGGAGCCAGCCTTCCTCTAACCACGGTAGGGTTCATAGAATCTGCAGACCTCCTATTTGGAGGTAGGCCCTGCCAGGCCTCCCTGAGGGGTAGGCTCCCGGTTTTCGGGTTACCTTGGCTCAGGTGGTATTCCTGGGCATTAGTCCTTTGACGGCTGGCACAAGCTGCTAGTAGGTGGTAGGCGTTACCAGGCCTCCCTAAGGGCCTGCTGTGGGGTAAGCAGGCTCACTTGACCTCCCCTGAGGGGGCGTTCCTGGGCTCCAGTCACTGGATGGCTAGCACGAGTTGCTAGTAGGTAGTAGGCCTAACCTGGCCTCCCTGAGGGCGAGTTCCTGGTTCCCAGTCTCTGTGGTGGTGAGCATGGAGTGCTAAGAGTAGCACGTTCTGCTATCAGGTGGTAGGCGCTGGGCCTCCCTGAGATCGTTCCCTGGTCCCCAGTTTCGGTAACAGATGTTGGCATGGGTTGCTAACAGGTAGCAAGCTGCATGGGGCTTCCCTGTGGGATTCGCTATGTAGTAGTAGGCCTCGCGTGGCCTCCTCTGAGGGCATGTTCCTGTCCGCGGTCTCTGGGTGAGTCCAGTCACTGAGCGGAAGGCTGTGATGGAGGAGTGCCAGACGACTGGCAGGTGGTAGGCCTCACTAGGCCTCCCTGACGGAGCGAGTCCCTGTTCTTCCCAGCTACCTCGAGTGCTAGCTCGACTGCTATCAGGTGATAGGCCTGTCTGGCCTCCCTGAGGGCGAGCTCCGTTGTTTGGACACGCGAGCAGTCAGCACAGGTTACCAGGTGGAGGCCCCTTCCGGCCTTCCTGGGGAACGAGTTCCCTAGGCGGGAACACACAACTGGCCTTATGCTGACAGCTAGTGGTCACCTGCTATCAGACTCCGGTTTCTAGCCGTTTGCAAGACTTGAAGGCGGTGTTCATACGCTAGCATGACGAGACGACGCTACTGCTATGCGGTCCCTGCAGGAAGGGACTTTCATAGATTGCCTACAGCATGGTTACCTACGAGGCAGGCTTATGAGCTCCTCTCAAGTGAGAGTCTGCTGCGAGCTTACGGCCGCCTGGTGCTTATCCATTGGTTGTAGGCCCCTCGGGGGCTCCCTGGTATGATCAGCCTGTAGGCCTTCTGGCCTCCTGAGCACGTTTTAAAGTAAGTGCTTGGTAGATCCGAGGATCGAGCGGCTGAACTCCCCTCGCTAGCAAGGGTTAGAAAGCACTGCTCTCCAGGATAACCCGTCTCTGAGGTCCGGCTGGTGGAGGACACTGCCTTTTCTGCAGTACCCTAGCGGGATGTCTCTTCGGAGGCGAGTACCAGAGGCTCTGTACTTTACAGACAGGGTTGGCTGTACTGACGTGTCCCAAATGAGGTCACTAGGTCAGACCTCCCTGGTGGCATTCAGTGAAATCCTCCCGAATAGTGACTGGCGCGGGTTCCCTCGGGTTCCCTTGCCACGTTCCCTTAAAGGAACCCCTTCTGTTGAATGGGCTGGTTTCAGGCCTTCGAGCGGCCAGGGTAGGACCTCATATGGTATGCGAAGGTTCCTTCTCAGGTTATAGCTTGGGCTTTGACCATAGGGAGTGCTATCACTGACAGCCTAATGTGACCAGAAGGGGAGTGGTTCAGGCATTTCAGTTGAATTTGCTTGTCTTGACAGTTGTCACTGCCAGTGGGCATGCACTCCCTTCGGCATGGCGGCATGGGTATATCGTTCCCCGTAGCGTCAGCTGACGAAAAGGGAACGTCTCGGTTACGTATGTAACCCTAGTTCTACCAGAAAGACTCGGGAGAATTAATGCTGTAACAATAAACATTTATTTAGGAGCTCAGCAAGAAAACAAGTTCTTTGGCGTAGGCCCCGTTCGTAATTCGCATTCCGAGGGTACAAAATCTGCGTTTCCTGCCTGAAGACAAAGGCAGGGGCGCAGCCCACCTCCGCGAAGTAAGGAAGGGGGCTATCTGGTGGTGGTTGGTTAGATGGAGGAAAAGAATGTCCTGAAGTCTTCGGGGTAGAAGGGCGAGCCCATCTGGTGGTGTTGAGGATGATAGGAGGAAAGGTCCCATCTTGGTGGTGGTGGGGAGGATGGTGGTGCTGAAGCGGCAGTATCTGCGAACTCAGACATGAGTAATTATTACCTTTTTATGATACAGAAAAGGATTTGATTGGATAGATGAGAAGGTAATTAGTGTCCTGGCAGAACTTGTGCTAGCTTAATTTCCCTGAGAACAGGGAACGAGACGCTGCGTCGCTTTGCCATGCCTCAGGGCTTGCCTGCCAAACAGTCCCTTCAGACAATTAGATGCTGTCATGTTGGCAAGGTGCCCTTATATACTTCCTGGCCGCACCTTGATGACATCATAGGCTGTCGCCGGTCAATAGGACTGACGTTTTTGATTGTGATTTCAGGCACCTGTCACGCTGGAGGCGTTCCCCGTAGCGTCAGCTGACGCAGCGTCTCGTTCCCTGTTCTCAGGGAACTAGGATTACATACGTAAACGAGACGTTTTTGGGCAGTATAAAGTCAGTGGCAGGGCCTCTGACATAGACCAGTTTACTTTATACCCTGATATTTTGGAGAACGACTCTATAACGTCCAATAGTGCTGGGCAATAGGGCAAGCCACAAAATGTTGTCCGCATAAAGAAGAAGCTTATATGTAGACTCATTCATTTTAACTCCCTGAATATTCTGATTCTTGCGAATAGCTGCCGCAAGAGGCTCAAGACCTAGACAGAAAAGCCCTGGCTTTCTGAAGTGTAAAATAAGAGGAAATCAGACCATTTGTTCTCACTGTGGCCTGTGGCCTGTTCTCACTGTGGGTCTTTGTAAAGAATATCCATCTGAGAAATGTTTGACCAAATCCAAAAGTTTTAAGCATAATATGAAACATATACCTCCATTCCAGCCTATCAAACGCTTTCTCAGCGTCAAGTGAGATAGCTGCTGTTGGATCGTTGGAGTCCTGCACCGACCACATAATATTTATAAGGCGTCTCACATTATCAGAAGAATTTCTCTGTCTAATAAAACACACTTGATCAGGATGGATAAGTGACCCAAGTGTCTTATCCAATCTATTTGCAAGTATTTTAGATAAAAGTCTACAATCAGCCGATATTAAGCTTATTGGACGATAGCTTTTACAGTCAGTCGGGTCTTTTTCTTTTTTAAGTATAAGTGTGATAATTGCTTGTTTTAAGGAGGGAGGTAATTTGCCAATTGCAATTGCTTCTGCCAGCATATTTTAAAATAATGGTATTAGGTCTTCTGCATAACATTTAAAAAATTCAGCTGTAAACCCATCTTTGCCGGGAGATTTACCTGATGGTAGGGCCTTAATTGCGTCAAGTATCTCCTGTGAATTAACAGGTAAATCTAAGTCCTCCTGTTCTGAAACACTCAGCTTTGGAAGGTTTAATTTGTTAAGAAATGACATAATCTCTTTGTTTTGGAGCACTTCATGCTTCCATCTGCTGAAAAGCTTTATGGAGATGAAGATTTCATTTTTCTGCACGACCTGGCACCTGCTCACAGTGCCAAAACCACTGGTAAATGGTTTACTGACCATGGTATTACTGTGCTCAATTGGCCTGCCAACTCTCCTGACCTGAACCCCATAGAGAATCTGTGGGATATTGTGAAGAGAAAGTTGAGAGACACAAGACCCAACACTCTGGATGAGCTTAAGGCTGCTATCGAAGCATCCTGGGCCTCAATAACACCTCAGCAGTGCCACAGGCTGATTGCCTCCATGCCACGCCGCATTGAAGCAGTCATTTCTGCAAAAGGATTCCCGACCAAGTATTGAGTCCATAACTGAACATAATTATTTGAAGGTTGACTTTTTTTGTATTAAAAACACTTTTCTTTTATTGGTCGGATGAAATATGCTAATTTTTTGAGATAGGAATTTGGGGTTTTCATGAGCTGTATGCCAAAATCATCAGTATTAAAACAATAAAAGACCTGAAATATTTCAGTTGGTGTGCAATGAATCTAAAATATATGAAAGTTTAATTTTTATCATTACATTATGGAATATAATGAACTTTATCACAATATGCTAATTTTTTTTGAAGGACCTGTATATATTGGCCAGTATTAGAGTATGTCCTTGTATCTCTGCTAGTATTATAATTATTCTGCCCTCCTCATCTTTAACCTCCCTCCTGAGCCTGAACTGTAAGCCTTTGTTAATTAATATGGCCACTCCTTGACTTTTAGATGACCCAGCACTAAAGGACACTACCCTACCCAGTCCCTGCATAATTTAACTGATTCCTTGGGACAACAGTGTGTTTCCTGCAATAATACTACATCTTGTTTTTTAGTTTTCAGATATCCCAGTATTTTCTTCCTTTTAATTGGACAACCCAGGCCATTCACATTCCAGGTTGAATAACATAATGTCCTCCCACTGCTAATCATATGCACATATGTATTTTACTGTATAATAAGTGGCCATTCTATTATGATATAAGATCCATGGTGCAACATAAATTGTACACATTGACAAAAAAAAAAAAAACATGAGACCAGCACTGTAGTGAGACTGCAGACTGTGAACCAGTCTAGCACAAAGAACAATAGAACCAGGAACATGGTGGAAATAAAACAAAACAAAAAGTCTCTTAGTTCCATGACTTATGAAACAAGGGCAGCCTAAAAGTCCACTGCCCTGAGTATCGTACAAAATAGTGTTCAGATATTAGATATATATGTATATATGCAAATTTGCATATACACACCCCCCATCTCACATACTGCTTGGCAATCTCTTGGCTTGGCAATCTTTATATCGTAGCAAGCGCGCCACAATTGTTCGACCATGACTTTTGTCCCACGCTTCCGACCGTGACCCGATCCTGTGAGCGCGGTCCATCTCTATTCCCACCAGGGTTGGATCAATGCCAAGGATCACTGAGATGAACTCATTCAGGAACACTAACATTACTCTTCTCAGCCCCCTCTGGTATCCCAATGAATCTGAGGTTGTTGCGTCAGGATCTATCTTCAGCTGCGGCCAACCTGTCTGTCAGTAGTTGTATGTCCTCTTTAGTGGCTGCGGCCGGTCTTGCGTTGATGTTAGCTTGCTTGTCCTCTAGCTGACTCACTCGATCTTCCACTTCCATAATACGTGAAACGAGGGAGGAAAGCTTTGTATCTACGGAGCTCAGAGAGACAGAAGACAAACTTTTGCCGCCTTCTGACATTTTGAGGTCCACGTAAAATATAGAAGATAAATGTCTGTATCTGAACGTGTTTTAGGATGTATTAACGATATTAACCCAAAAGACAGCAGGAGCACCTGTTTCAAGCTGCCATCGCTTATCCCTGCGTTACGTGACTCTCAAAAGGTAGTGATGTTAACAGTGACACCAAAGCTCCGACTTTGCATCAATGCTTGATTCGTTCTATCAAAATCACGTGACCAATGACGTCCGAAGCTTCGTTTCACGCGCTTCATACTCAAAAAGGTTTTAAAATGCATGACACGAGTTGTTAGAACTGTTGTATTGCGCTCTAGTTTATTGTTGTGAGACTTTGTCATTGTTCTGAAATGTGGGAACACTTTCATTTAAGAGTTCGCCCAATAAGGTTGATAATATATTTGGCTTTTGTTCTGCAGCCTTTATATATATATTTGGGTGAAAGCCAGTCTACTTAATCTTCCCAACTTTGTTCATTTTCAAATATTGGAAAAATTAAGTGGTTAAAAAATATTGTTGTTATTGGCAATTATGTGAACCTATCTCTCTCTCATATTTTGATTTTCTCAGATACATCAAGGTAATTTGGCATAAGGTCTCTCTCTCTCTCTGTCTCTCGCACACACACATATACAAACACACGTCTGGTTCTCTATCTTTGTGGGGATTTTCTATAGACGTAATGATTTTTATACCGTACATAATGTACATTCTATCTCCCTACAATGCCCCTACCCCTATACCTACCCATCACAGGAGTCATTCTGCATTTTTACATTTTCAAAAAAACATAATTTAGTATGTTTATGAATCCATTTACATTGTGGGGACCACTGGCTGGTCTAAAGTAAATTAATTTTGACCTTGTGGCATGAAAGATCTTATTGATTCGTTTAATCTGTGAGAATAAAAGTCCTTCAAAACAGTATCTTTCCAATTGACACGATTAGCCAGAGCACAGAACTGAGAGGTGTAATTTTCAGGTACCTTGATGCAGGAATAGTATTTCTTCTGCTGGATACATTTTAGGCGAAGTCTTCCATATTGAGACGTGAAGGCTGAGGATCCAAATGCACATTTATTGAAGGGTAATTCACAATAGTGATGTTACATCTGATACCAACGCTCCGAAACTTGCTTCAAACTCGAACGGTCCTTGCAATGAACCACTGCTTTGGAGCTTGTATCATTATGTCACTAGTCACGTGAAAATGACTTCTGAAGCAAACACACTGGTTCACTCCTGTAGTGAACCACCTGACTGCTTTGACAGCCCAATCCAGTGTTAACAGGTTTGAAACCTGGCAGCTGTATTTCTTATAAAATTGAAGCCAAACCATGCTACATTATACAAGTACAACCAGTTACACAAGCACATCCTTTTCAACATACAAAAATATCAGTTCCACCAGTTAACAAGTTATAGAGTTCTGCTTCCCACAGCTAAACAAGATAAAGCTTTTACACATGATACTGCCCTGCTAAAAAAAAAACTATCGAAACCTTCCATTGGATTTAATGGTTTTCATGGGAATTGTATTGGTTGTAATGGTAATTATAGTGGTCTCTGTGGGTCTCTACTGATATGTGTTGGGTTCTAGTGGTGGGGGCATTAAATCCTAATGGAATATGTTCCAAACACACTACAAAAAATAATTCAGTGGTTTAAATGGTAAAAGCCAATGGTTCCTATTGGTATTTTAATAGGAACTTTTTTGAGCTGGTCTGATCTTCTGTCCTTGTCTAAATAAATAATTACACACACATTTTATTATCAAGGTGAACACATGAAATGAATCAGTATCTGTAAAATTCACCTACATAAATGAGTTTCACAGCACTAACACTGTTTCAGCTTTGAGCGCCTCGGTAAACACGTAATAAATGGGTGTTAACATATAAGCCTACTTGCATTTTATGGTTGACAGCTTTGTTGCATTACATTTACTTCACCAGGAGATGGTGTTGCAATTTCTATCTGAATGAAGCTTCGAGTAATGAACCATTTTCGAGACAATTGTATCAGAAAGCAATAATGCTTCGAAACACTTCATTTGGCCATCACTAATCCACAATCATAATAAAAAACAGGCAAAAGGTCATACACAGGCAAGCAGTCCGAACAAGCAAACAAGACAGGCAAACGGGTAATCCACAGAACAGGCAAGAAATCTAAAACCAGGGAGAATGTTCAGAAATGCAGTATAGACAACAAACAAGACTTCGCAGTGAATGACAGAGTGAACATGGTATGTATAGGCAGAGGTAATAAGGTAATGGAGACACAGGTGTAAACAGTGAGTACTAATGAGTCCGGGCAAAGGATTATGGGTAATGTAGTCTATGATAGAATGACAGTCCGGGTTGGAGTGCCCTCTGGTGGTGATCACAGGCACTCACACTGGTGAATTGTGAAAACCTTAATGTACATAACTGATAACAAAAAAAACTAAGAAGAAACAATTATTAAAATGAAAAACAGAATTTAACAAAACAGTACATTTAACAGTATTTTACTGTAAAGTGACATCACATGAAATTTAAGTTTAGATCTATTACAGACCTATTAGCAACCTCATATGTTGTTTTTTGGAATAACGTCAGCTTCCATGCCAATAACCCAAAGTTTTCCAACATCTTTCTGCCTGCATACTCTCCCTTTCTAAATCCGATAGAGGAATTTTTTTCAGTATAGTAAAGTGTATGACCGACACCTCACATTTGTGTTTACTTCCTCTAGGCCATGGAAGAAACCTGCCTAGACATTTCAGTTGCTGCGTGCCAGGGATGGATGAGGCATGCAAGCGGATTTTCTCTCTGCTGCTTGGCTAGGGTCAATATAGCCTGTGATGTTGACGAGATTCTCTGGTCTGTCCCAGAACAAAGACGGGATGCTAGTGTAGCAGACTTCAAGTGGTAATCATCAGGGCACCATGGAAACACGACCACATACGATTTGAAGTGATGGAAACACGAAGGGGTTTATTCACCTTAAACAGAGTAGTGAGGCACAATTAGGGACATACCAGAAGGCTTAACGTTAATCTCTCTCATTCCTGCACTGAAAGACACACATGAAAATGAGGCTCTAACTTTAACAAGGTTAAACGAGCCACTTACAAGGAAAATCATTGAATCACACTCATACAAATTAATGCATAACCTCTAAACAGTGTTTCAACATCATAAATAAAGTGATTTCATTACAGAAAATCCGTTAATTTAAGACAAATAGGAGAGAGAAAAACTACCTCCTTCCCCGTCTGCATACACCATGTGTCTGAGCGCGAACGCTTAAAGGAGAAGCGATATAGTTTCCTTTGGTGTCTCGCTAATTAAGGCCCCACATACAACAATTGATCGGAACTCTTGATCAGAACCATTGAAAATAGTACATTGAGTTTTGCTGAAGTTAACAGTTTATACTACATTTCTTATTACACATAAAGAGGAATTCCAAATAAAACTCAAATGTCAAAATTTGATTAGGCAATTCACCTTTCTACACACCTCATTTCGGTACGGCCATTACTCCGACCTGCAGCTATCCATGTCATCATCATTCAGGTCACCTTGTATGTATGAACTGCATTTTTAAAGTAAAACATTTGTCACAGTCACCAACTCAGTCACCCTCAACACTACACTTCCCAGAATCCCTCCGGCTCACCACCTGCACTCACACATCAATCTCCTGCACCTGCAAGTCATCGCCCTCATTATCACTCATCAGCAATCCCTATATCAGCAGTCACCGTCCTCGCCACAGTTGTACGATCTCTGTTATGTTTAGTTTGTGTTGCGTCTGTTTGCCTGTCCAAGGAGTATTATTATTATTAAAACCTGTTGTTTAACTTCATTAATAGTCTTGGTCTGTCTACCTGCAACCACCAGTGACAGAAGATAGAATGATAGGGCCAGAATTAGTGATGGCAAAATGAGGCTTCCTGAACCACTGAGACCTCGCAGCCCATTGCTTCACCAAAAGGTTCCTAACCCTAATCATTGCTCGCTAGTGACACCTAGCTACTGTGCAAAGCAATGTGTATTTTTCTCTGTCTGACTTTACTTGCACAAAGACAACTGTCAGACACACTGTTAATTAATTATTTATTTATACTGTGATCAACCTATCCAGCTGTTACGGGCGGTCGGACACCACCCTTAACATAAAGGAGAGACGCACACAGATCAGCTCGTATCAAAGTCAAGGGGTATGTTTATTTAACAGAATGGGTATCAAATAATAGGTTGGCTAACACGAAGATCAACAACCACAAAAGCAGAACGTTTTCTACTGCCGGGTGGACGGCTAGACGGCAGCCACTCAAAGGACAGCAAGCTCGGCTCTGCAACGTCTCTGTGTGCGCTCTCTTCTTCTTCTTCTTCTTCTTCTTCTGTTTAATGGCGGTTTGGCAAACCAACTTAAAAAGGTGCATTCCCGCCACCTACTGATCTGGAGTGTGAAGCTCACATATAGGCTACTTAATCATCTCTTTACCTTAAAAAAAAAATCAATATTCAAATTCTATCCATTATTCCAATCCTTTTTAAATACTTCAACATTATTTCATATACCCTTGATTGCATTAACCCATTTCCTAATAGCACCTGCATCGATATATTATTTATTCCTATCATTTCTAATTCATGAGATAACTGAGATCTTTCCCTTTCATATGCAACACATCTTAAAAGAATATGCTCTACCGTTTCTGGCAGACCACATTTGTCACAATAACCATTTTCATGTTTCCCCATCCTTTGCAGACTGTGATTTAATGTTGTATGCCCTATTCTCAATCTTGATATGATCACATCCTTCCTTCTATTGCCATACCTTATCCTTTCAGCACCAACACATCCCTGAACCTGATATAAATGTCTTCCTTTTTGATCACAATCCCAGATTTTTTGCCATTTATTTCTTACTTCAATCTTTATTAATCTCTTCATTTCAGCTTTACTTATTGAAACCGTAAATTCAACTTGATTTTGTTTCAGGGCTTTCTTTGCCAGCTGGTCCACTTCCTCATTCCCTTCCACTCCTACATGTGCCGGCACCCAAAGAAAATATACCATTATACCCAACTGCCTTACTCTGTACAAACACTGTAATATTTCATATATTACGTCTTGTCGTGCTTCAGATTTTCCACTCTGTAAACGTTTAAGGGCAGCCATTGAATCTGAACATATCACTGATGCATTAGGTTGCACCTCCTCTATCCACTGTAAAGCTATACATATTGCAATTAATTCGGTAGTATATACTGAAATATGATCTGATACTCTCCTTGCGATTTTGACTTTAAATTTAGGTATATACATAGCTGCTGCTGTTCTTCCAGATTCTGGTTCTTTAGACCCATCAGTATATATCTGTAATACTGAAAAATATTTTTGATTAATATATTGTTGTATCATTGTTACTGTTGAAATGTTTATATCCTTATTTTTAATCTCATTATGTATATCTAGATCAACTAGTGGCATTTGAAACAACCATGGAGGAATTGCAGGAATCGCCACTGATGGAGCAATCTCATAAACATTCAATCCCATATTCTGTGCCTCCTTCCCAACAGTCCACCCAAAACTTACTTTTTCTTTATATTCATACTCCCAACATTCTTTTAAAATTTTCTTAACTGGATGACATTCTAAATGACCCTTTACTCCAGTCCAGTATCCCATCTTCAATTGAAGTCTGCGTAATTCTAGAGGCAATTCTCCTGATTCTACCTGTAACGTTACCACTGGAGATGATCTCACTGCTCCGCAACAAATTCTCATTGCTTGAGATTGTATTGCCTCAATCATTTTAATACAAGTTTTATTTGCCGAGCTATACACCATGCTACCATAGTCAATGTTAGATCTTATTACTGCTTTATATATTCTTTTCAATGACTGTCTACTTGCCCCCCATTCTACTCCTGCTAAGCACCTTAATATGTTTATCGCTTTTTTACATTTTTCTATCATTTTCTGAATATGTATTCTGAAGTTTATTTTTGAGTCCATCCACATTCCTAAATATCGAACTACATTTACTTCTTCTAACTGATGCCCATACATTTTAATATTCATAGATGGTTTAACTTTCTTATTCGAAAAACATAACACCTGAGTTTTTGCCACAGAAAATCTAAAACCCCATTTCTTTGCCCAATTCTCAACCTCATTTACTGCATTTTGCATTTTCTTTTCTACATAATCAACATTTCGCCCCCTTATCCATAAAGCTCCATCATCCGCATACAATGACCTACTTACTCCCACATCTACATTATAAAAAATGTCATTTATCATCAAGTTAAAAAGAATAGGACTACTTACACTTCCTTGAGGAGTACCATTCTCTATAGGATATGTATGTGAATATGAGGACCCCACTCTTACTTGAATTGTTCTTCCATACATACAATTCAATATCCAATTATACATTTTCCCTTCTATCCCCATACTATCTAACTTCATTAATATACCCTCCTTCCAAAGCATGTCATACGCCTTTTCTATATCAAAAAACACACCAATTACAACCTCTTTACTAACTTGTGCTTTTCTTATTTCGTTTTCAAGACATAGTACTGAATCCATGGTATTTCTCCCTTTTCGAAATCCACTCTGATAAGCTGATAAAAGGTTATTGCTTTCTATAACATACAACAATCTATTCATAACCATTCGTTCCATTAGCTTACACATGTTTGATGTCAATTAAATTGGTCTGTAATTGCTGGTCTGAGTATTATCCTTCCCAGGTTTTGCTATTGGTACAATAACTCCATGCTTCTGGCAAAGTCCCTGTCTCCCATACCATATTAAAAAGTTTTAGTATCATACTCAATGACAGATCTGATAAATGTTTAACCATCTCATTACATATATCATCTTTACCAGGGGAAGTCTGTTTAACACCTGCCAAAGCTCTCTTCATCTCAAACAATGTAAAATTAGAATCTAATGTACCTCCTGCTGGTATTTTTTTTTTTAAATATCTTAATATTGTCCTTCACACTCTGCTCCCTATACTTCCTCATATCATCTGGCATATTTGCGTTACTGTGTACCTTTACAAATGATTCCACTAGCATCTCTGCTTTATCGCTATCTGTTACCGCAATTTTATCATTAGCTAAAACAGGAATATTATTTTTCCTCTGAATCCCTCCCATCTTCCTAATCATACCCCATAACTCATTAATGTCTATTTCTTCCCCGATGCCATTACAAAATTATCTCCAATAATTTCTCTTTGATACTCTAATTTCTCTCCTCACCAATGCCTGAGCTCTCTTATAGCTTATATAATCATTGAACACTAATGTTTTCCTTGCTTTCTTAAGAGCTTTATTTCTTTTTGAAATTCATTCACTACATCTTTCATTCCACCATGGAACTGCCTTTCTTTTCTTGGTATTTTTATTTTTTCCAATTACCTCCTCTGCTGTATTCCTAATAATTTCATTTATTTTTTCATTTAATATCTCTATGTCTCCATTCACTTCATTTATTTCATCCATTTTATTATTACACAATTCTTTAAACATATCCCAGTTGGCATTCTTCAACTTCCACCTTGGCTTACTCTCCACTACTGCTTGAGTTACATCCACCCCTATTTTAAAAATTATTGGAAAATGGTCACTTCCAATTGTGCTTTGATTCATTATGCTCCATTCACATTTCCCTGCCAAGTTTTCAGACATTAACGTTATATCCAATGCAGAATCATGCCCACGAGTAACATCTATTCTTGTATCACCCCCACCATTAACACAAACTAATCCTCCCCAATCAAGCATTTCTTCCACCACCAGCCCATTAAAATCTGTTCTAGCACTCCCCCACAATGAATTATGTGCGTTAAAATCACCACACCATATCACTTTGCTTCCTTTATTCCCTCTAATACTTTCCAGTACATTCTTATTTAACTTCTCACATGGATTATAAAAATTTATCACTTTTATACTTTGATTCCCTTCCCATATGTCCACCACCACTACCTCTTGTTCTATATCAACTTCTACCTTTCTAAACCCAATTCCTTGTTTAATAAATGTAGCTACCCCACCACCATTCCCTTGTTTTCTATCTCTCCTTACTATTGTATACCCTTGTATTATAAAATTCAACTGTGGTTTGAGCCATGTTTCTTGCACACAAATTAAATCAGGGCCATTTTCTTGATTTTATATAAATTTCTTAAATTCTTGCCCATTAGCAATTAGACTTCGAGCATTCCACTGCAGTATTTACATTACCATTAAGATCCACCACATCCTGATTGCGTGTTTGTTATCTGTACTTTTAACTTCTCATTAATCATGTCTACAGTTATTCCTTCCATCTCTAAGTACTTTTCAGCTGCTTTGATTATTATTTTGATTCTTTCTGTCCGACTTTCTGTTTGAGCAGAGCAGTTCACAACTTCTGCCATGAATGTTACAAATGCCACTTTGTCTGCAATCTTTGAGGTCTCATTAACTTCCCCCTGTTCATCGTTCATAATTTTTCCTTGAGGAATTGATACCGTAACTCTTCGTTATTTTTCCGACTTTCTTTAGTGCTTCCGCATATGATATTCCTTCCTCTACTCTGACGTTCTGTACTTGGACTGCGTGTTTCCTCACCTTACATCCTCCATATCCCGCACTGTGATCACCACCACAATTACAGCACTTGGGAGAAACGTCTTGTCCACACTTGCCGTACTCATGCTCACCCCCGCATCTCGCGCATCTCTGTTTACCCCTGCACACTGCCGCTACATGTCCATACTTTTGGCATTTATAACATCTTAGCGGAGGGGGGATGTATGGTCTTACCATGTAACTCACAAATCCTAAGAATACTCTACTAGGTAGTTTCTCTTCATCAAAGTTAATCATCACTGAAAAACTGTCAGTTTTCTCATTGTTTCTATTGCATGTCAATCGCTTAACGTCTAACACTGCTGCTCCAGTTAAACCTTTCTTAATCTTTTCTACTGGAACATCTGGGGAGATACCTGAAATAACTCCTTTAACCCATTTTTTTTCTTCTGGGATCGAACATATCACTTTTTGCCCTAGAATTATTTTTACACCTAGAGCTGTTCTTTGTTGTTTGTTATCTTTACAAAATAACATCAATCTACCATCCCTAAATGACTTAACACTTTCGATCGTTCCGATCATTTCCTTAATAGCTTTAGAAAGCTTCAACGGATTAATGGCATTACTAGACCCAGCAGCAAATTTCATCACTACCTTATACTCTTCTTTTCTCCTTCTTGCCACATAATTTCCTTTCTCACTATCAGTTTCTGATACCTGACCACTATTTTTCTTTCTTTTCCTGTTTACTGCTACATTCCATTCACCTTTCCCATTCCCTCCGCTGTCCGCGCCAATCATTTCATCCTCCATTTCCGGATCACTACCGGAATCAACACCACTTCCTACCATGCACGCTCCAGTCACAGATCAGCTGTTGCCAAACCACCTCGCGAGAGCCCTCACACAGCGCTGCTTCCTGATCCCGCCCAACCGTGCTCCAGTTCGGTGCACCTGTGTGCGCTCTCAGGAGCAGACCGAGAAGCAAGTAAGCTTCGCTCAGGTGTGGCTCATCTGTAATTAAGAACAAGGGGAAGAGACACTGCACTTATACACACGTGTAGAAACAAACACCAGAGCTGAGGGACGTAACACCCCCACCCCAAAATGGTGACTTGTCGCCATACATTGAACATAATAACTAATTTTCTTTACTCTCATGAAGTCTGTGTTCAGCTCACTGTTCGAGCTAACCCAGACAGTAGAGTTCCAGCTACAAATAATCATTACCTCATTCAAGGCGTATCTGCATGTGAAAAGAAATTAGAATTACACAGGAATGTATTCTTTTGGCAAATATGGTCAAAGCACAACTACACAATACTTAGTATTGCTACAGAATTACATTTGATTAGTAAGCCCAATAAATCAAAATAAATCTTAAGACAAATAATCTATAGATAGTTGTTGTTTTTTATTTTTATTTATATTAGCAGTCAGTAAGAGAGCTTTGACATTTTTAAACGCTCTATTACAGGACTCCGTCCAGTCAAATTTAGTTTTGGGGCTCAATAGGTTGGTGAGGGGACAAACCACAGTCGAGAAGTTTTTACAAAAACTGCGATAGTAGCCTACCATTCCGAAGAATCGGCGTAGTGCACGCCGATCACAAGGCACGGGAAATTCTTGAATAGCGGCCACCTTAGCCATTACTGGTAAAACGTCTCGGGTTATGTATATAACCCTTGTTCCCCAAGAAGGGAACGAGACACTGCGTCATCATGTGATGACACTTTGGGAACGCCCTCAGCGTTACGCATCTGAAGTATGAATGAAATCAAGCCAATCTGATTGGTGGTGCGTCATGACGTAGTAGATGACGGCATTCCCGGAAGATACAAAAGGACGCCAATGCAAACACATGGCAGCTTTACCACGATGAAGCGAGCGCTCTGACCATGATGGGTGTGGCGATGAGACGCAGTGTCTCGTTCCCTTCTCGGGGAACAAGGGTTATATACATAACCCGAGACGTTCCCCTTCGAGGGAACTCGTACTGCATCATCGTGTGATGACACTTTGGGAGCGTTAATACCCACTATGCCACACCGACATCACCCATGTCCTAGTGTGAAGCTGGAGACCAGGCACACTTAGGACGCAAGCACTCTAGCACCAGGCATCACCGGGAGGTGTAGACTATAGAAACGAATGAAGGTGTGCAGGGTGGCCCACCTGGCCACCTCGCAAACCTCTTGAAGCGAGGCACCAGAGAGGAGGGCCACCGAGGAGGCCATGCTCCTGGTGGAATGAGCCCTCACAGCCATGGGGGAAGGCAGATTGCGCACCCTATAAGCTGTGGCTATAGTCTGGATGATCCAGTTGCTGATCGTCTGAGTAGACTCAGGCAGCCCTCTCTTGGGTGAGCCAAAGCACACTAACAAATGGTCTGACCTTCTCCATTGGGAAGACTTCTCCAGATAGATTTTAAGTGCTCTGACAGGACAGAGCAGGTGAAGTCTCCCCTCTTCCACTGTCAGGTGGGGAGGAGGATGGAAAGTCTGAAGAACCAAAGACCGAGCCACCTGAGATGGCACCGGTATATACCCCGGTCTAGGGTGCAAGATGGCCTTAACTCCGCCAGGGGCAAACTCCAGGCAAGTTGGCGTAACTGCCAAGGCCTGGAGATCTCCCACCCTCTTGAAAGAGGTAATGGCGAGGAGAAAGGCCACCTTGAAGGTCAGGTTCTTCAGCTCAGCCTGCTCCAGTGTGGTTCCAGTTACAGGTATTTATTATATTATATTATATTATATTATATTATATTATATTATATTATATTATATTATATTATATTATATTAGATTAGTGTGTGATGGTTGTCCAGTGGGTTAAACCATGGAACTGATACGCAGAAGGTTGCTGGTTCGATCCCAGTGGTCACCACCAGTGTGTCCTTGAGCAAGGCACTTTACTCCACGTTGCTCCAGGGGGATTGTCCCTGTAATAAGGGCACTGTAAGTCGCTTTGGATAAAAGTGTCTGCCAAATGTAAATTATATTATATTGTTCTTACAATCAAATTAATAGCACATTTTTAGGTAATTAATCGTGATTAATCGCACCTATCATTAAAGTTCTTTATATATTATTATATTATTATGATTTCACATTTAATATCCAAATTAATGTGAACACCATAAAGACAGTAGCTGATATTTTAAATATTTGTTTAATTGCATGTTTTAATGAAAGAAGGCCATGTATCACCGATACCAATACCACTACTGATGTCTCCATGATTTTTTTTTTTTCTTGAAGGGGTCATGAACTGGATTTTTTAAAATTATTTTGTAATGTTTCCTCGGGTGCACTTATATGTTAGTATGGTTTTTACATCAAAAATGGTAATTTCTGTCAGGACCACTATCGTCAAAGATGATTAGCACATTAGCATATAACACCTCTACCAGCTCCTCTTGAGCGGGTGGATGAAATGACGACACACTTAGTGCTTCACCACCCGCCTCGATGTCAAATTCATCCGGTTCCTCGGAACCAGAGAGCGTGAACATTGGATTCTCCACCCCGGGGGAAGAAACCGCAACGGCGGCTTCTACACGGGGAGGGAGAATATCTGAACTGTCAGAACAGGAGTGGGAAAGTGCCTCGGCAGTCCCAAACCTTGCTGACATGTCCATTTGTGAGCCCCATGATCTGCGACACCGAGCCGCCTCAGCAACCGCGGGTCCAGAACCACGGGGCTCACAAGGCTAGCCGGCCTCATAGAACACGGCCAGCCAAGAGTGAAGCAGCTTGAGTGTCAGCTTCTCACACACTTTATATTTCTTTTGCTTTTTTGACAGACAACAATAAATAGACAGACAGTATGATAGAGAGCGCTATGCTGAAGAGCGATAACTGGCGTTACTATCGGCCGGCCTTTTGTATCTTCCGGGTATGCCGTCACAGTGGTCTTGGTTAGTGTTTACGCACCCAATTGGGATGATGTTAACTTTGTTAAAAAAATGTTGTTTGTTTCCTTATTACCAGATTTAAACACTTACCGTCTTATATTTGGTGGAGATTTGAATTGTGTGATGGATACAACTATGAATCGTTCTAACCCTAAAACCGTACCCATTTAAAAAATATCTCAGACTCTTGCTGGTTATATGACTCAAATTGGTTGTGTGGATCCATGGAGGTTTTTATTTCCTGATAAAAAATAATGTTCCTGCTTTTCACACGTCCACCAGATGTATTCTAGTATAGATTATTTATTTACTGATAAAAGGCTTAGTTCCGCAATAAAAAAGGTAGAATACTCTGCTGTTGTTGAATCAGACCATCACCCTGTAATTATTGATATTTTTTCGAGGCCTGTGTGGAGGCTAAACACAACTTTACTCTCAGATGCAACCTTTTGCCAATTAATATCTAACGCGATTGGCAATTTTCTACTAACAAATAAAATACTTTATATCACCATCATTATTATGGGAAACATTTAAAGGTTGTAATAAGGGGGGGGAAGTAATATCATACTCTGCCTCATGCAAAAAAGTAAAGAAACAAACACAGGAGAAACTTATTGAATCTATACAGAAAATTGACCACCAATATGCTATAGCTCCAACACCAGAACTATACAGAGAGAAACTGAGCATTAAGACAAGATATGATCTATTATCGACAGAATAAACAGAGCGAGATTTGGTTTTTGCCCTTGCTAGGTTTTACGAACATTGCGAAAAGGCAGGTTGTTTTCTCGCCCAACAGTTAAAGCATCCCAGCTTATTCCCAAAATTAGGAAAACCTGTCAAGAAATGACAGTGGATCCCCAGGAAATTAACTCTACTTTTCAAAAATTCTATTCAGATTTGTATACTTCTGAATTTCCACATGATGATTCTGTTATGTCAACTTTCCTGGCTAATGTAAATTTACCCTCCGTTAAACAAGATCAAAAGAGAAATCTGGATAAACCATTACAATTACAAGAGATAGAGGATTCAATTAAAGTCATGCAGAGTGGTAAAGCCCCGGGACCAGATGGAAAATTCTCCTCAAAATTGTCTCCTTTACTTCTTAGTATGTTCAACCATTCTCTCGAACAGTCAACACTGCCACCAAGTCTTACACAGGCCCATATCACAGTTCTCCTGAAGCCAGATAAAGACATCTTGGATTGTAGTTCTTATAGACCAGGGGTCTCCAAACTCGCCCCTGGAGGGCCGCTGTCCTGCAGAGTTTAGTTCCAACCCCAATTAAACACACCTGAACCAGCTAATCAGTTTCTAACTAAGGCCTGTAAAACTGATTAGCTGGTTCAGGTTTGTTTATTTGGGGTCAGAACTAAACTCTGCAGGACAGCGGCCCTCCAGGAGCGAGTTTGGAGACCCCTGCTATAGACCAATTTCATTATTATTAAATGTAGATGTCAAAATTGTATCTAAAGTATTGGCCTCCAGAATAGAGCATATAATCCCAGATGTTATTTCACAAGACCAGACGGGCTTCGTTAAAGGGTGTCACTCCTTCATTAATATTCGCAAACTTCTAAATGTTGTGCATTCTTCTGCATCAGAGAGTAGTCCTGAAGTGATTATTTCTCTAAATGCAGAGAAAGCATTTGACAGAGTCGAATGGAAATATTTATTTGCTGCTAGACAAATTTGGATTTGGCTCAAAATTAACTTCCTGGATTCGCCTGCTTTATCAGTAGTCACAAATAAGATATGCTCACAATATTCTCTCTGTCTAGGGGTACATGTCAAGGCTGTCCTCTTAGCCCTTTTCTATTTATTTTGGCTATAGAGCCACTATCATCCGTTTTCAGATTGTCACAGTCTATTAGAGGTATTAAAAGAGTATAAAGTTTCTTTGTGCCTATGATCTGTTATTATACATAATGGACCCACTGTCTTGTGTCTCTGAGATTGTGAAAATATTTAAAGACTATGGGTTCTTTTCAGGTTATAAACTAAACTTCTCTAAAAGTATATGCTTCCCTTTAAAAACCAAGAATACGTAGAGAGCTTCTTGAGAGACCAATAAAGGATGGAGGATTGGCTCTACCAAATTTGTTAAATTATTATTGGGTAGCATATTTACAAAAAGTTGCTTATTGGTTCCAGTCTCCACATACAGACACCAGTCTGTGGATCTGACAGACACCAGTGCAGCAGAGGCTAAATCGTGCAAGTCCACATCACTTGCAGTTCTGATTACAATCAAGTCTCCATTCTCACCATCACAATTATCCTCAAATCCAATTGTAATCTCGACTTTTAAAATATATAATCAGTTTAGACAAGTATTTCATCTCACAGACTTTTCCTTTGAAAACCCCATATGCAATAATCATCTATTCTTGGCTGCCAAGCTAGATTCTACTTTTAAGCAATGGCAGCACTTGGGCTTAGTTAAATGCAGTGACTTTTATATTGATAATACTTTTGCTAATACAGCGATCTTGTTAAAAAGTTCACTCTTCAGTCTCAAAAGATTTTTTTCGATATCTTTAGGTTTGTCACTTTATCCAAGCCCACTGTTCGATGTTTCCTCCCTCGGAGTTACGATTAGATTTAGTTCTGAAAGTCACTCCACATCTTAAGGGATTTATTTCAAAAATATATCATAGAATGATCATGTCATTCCAAAATATATCGACATTAAAGATCAAAGCAGAATGGATAGGAGAGTTAGGAATTGATGTATTCGTAGACATCTGGGATAAGGCTGTTGACTGAGTAAATGGGACTTCATCTTGTGCAAGACTCAATCTGATTCAAATGAAGGTTCTCTACCATGTTCATTATAGTAAAACCAAGTTGGCCAAACTGTATCCAAATATAGATGAAACATGTGAGTGTTGCAATGCATCAAAGGCAGATCTAACCCATATGTTTTGGTCATGCTCTAAATTGAGACAATTTTGGGTTTCAGTTTTTGCCATTTTAAACTCCGCTTTTAAATTAAGAATTCACCCTGACCCAATAATGGCTCTATTTGGTGTTAGGGGTGATGATGTTCAAATAGCTAAAGATAAAGAAATTGCCTTGACTTTTGCAACATTCTCCTAGAGTGAAAATCACCCAATCCACCTAAATTGTCACTATGGCTTAGTGATCTAATGATGTTTCTAAGAACTGAAATTTTTAAAATATTTTCTTAGAGGATCAACCAGAATATGGGACCCTCTAATAAATTACTTTGAGAAGAATGTACTCCTCCCTCTTTAAACTAACTTAAGAAAGGGGGAGCCCTGATTATTATTATTTATTTTATATTATTATTATTTTATCCTTAATTTATTTTTTTATTTTGTTTATTTTTTTATTAATTTTTTTTATTTTTATACTACAGGCCGTTGAATGCTTGAATCTGATTGGCTGATGAACGTTCTGAGGTGAGCAATTATTTTCTGGGAGATGCACAGCGAACGTAGTTCCAGGCAGCTCTTGACCGCATTACAGTTCCATATCACTTTGCATAGTTAACTGTAATAACGGATATTACAGGACTAAAAAACAACATGACAGACTTAATATTTACGGTGAATATAAAACGTTCAACAACTGGGCGGCAGCAGTATTAGACAGTCCAGATGAAAACCAACAGACGGAAGCGGACATCAAAGGCAAGCTTTTCTGTCTCATCATTACTGAAATCACACGTGCTCGCACACGCACTACAGTTTGCACAGAAAGGTGTCAGCGCTATCCTGACGATTTGATCAGTTAGCCCATAAAGTGGAGCAACTTAAAGGCTACACGTGACATTTTTTCACTAGCGAGGTAATAACAGCGCTGTTTAGAGACGCACAGAGGCAGCCTAATTCACACAGGCACTCTCTATCTATCTCTCTCTCTCTCTCTCTCTCTCTCTCTCTCTCTCTCTCTCTCTCTCTCTCTCTCTCTCTCTCTCTCTCTCTCTAATAACTTTATTAATAACTGCAGTAGAATGCTATCAACGGCTCAAGCCTTCGTTAACAGCTTTAAAATGACGTTTCGGAACTAACAAAAGAGCCGTTGGATGAGACGCGGAAGAAATAGTCCTACTCACAATAGCGATTTAAGTACAAACACCGGACGAATCCCTTTAAATATATCTTCGGATCGATGTCTTGAGGTGTGGTAACCGTAGTATAAGCGGAATAATTGACTCCGGGGCGTTCAATTATTAGATAAATAATGCACACCCGAGGTGTAACGGCCACTCCGCTTCGCGTCGTGACCGCATCACCACCTCGGGTGTGCATTATTGTTCTAATAATTGAACGACCCGTCGTCAATTATTCCTTACTTATTTTTGTCAATGACAATTTCTTTTTTTCTAGCAGTTGGGGTTGTTATGTTGGGAATTTGTGGGTGAAAAATGTGAAAAAGCAATACCTTTAGAAGTGTTTTTTTTGTCACTGAATACTTTCTATTTACCTTGTTCTGATAAAAATAATAATAATAATAATTAAAAAAAAATATTAATGTAAATACAGTCGTTTTTTTCTCTGGTGATTCGTATTTGTTATCACTGTATGCTCCTGAGCGTGTTCTAAAACATGGCGGCTAGCCATAATGCAATGTGCAATGAAGTAGTTTCCAAGACTCTATACAATTTCAAGTATAAATTAAAATTATTGTGAATTATGAATTAATTAATAGTCAACAATATTGTATCGACATTCACCTAGATGTATAAATGCTGTAAAGATGGTTTACTCTTAGTTCATGATACCTAATGCATTAATGCTAAAAAATTGTACTTGTAAATTAAGTGTTAGGTGCCCTATAAAATACTGGGAATCGTTTTTTGGTATGACATCCAGAACTTTTATCTTCAGCTGTCATGAATTTCACAGAGAACAACACCCAGTTGCATTTGTCTTATTCTTTAGGAGACTTGAATCAACTGGCCTTCATTTCAGCACCACTATAACACATTATTTTGAATGTGGAAGTATTAAGCGAGGCTGTTGACACTGAACTTTGTTGTTTACATTAAGATGCTCGACAGATTTGCCTTTTCATAAAGGTTACAGTATAAATTCTTACATTAAAGGTAATTTCCACTTTTGGTGTAAATTATGAATTAAAAGTTCTCAACAGAAGCCTTCAAATAGTAATGCTGTAAAGTACTTAAAGTTTTAAACGCATGTTTTGTTACTGAGTGATTTTAAATAACTCTTGCAAAAATATAAAATCTGTTACTTTTGACAGTGTAAATAATACTAAACGTTTTAACACAGATTTTTTTCAAATAATTCAAATAATGCCTTTATGATTTTGCATATAGAAAAACATATATAATCCAAGAGCATTTATGGTACTCCAAAAAAAAAAAAAAAAAAAAAAAAAAGGATGGGTACCGTTTAAATAAAAATCTATTTTGCCTGGGTGTAATTAATTTGATATCTTCTGATGCAGTAGGATCCACCTACAATTGTTTGCATTTTGTTCCCCTTCTGGTAGGTAGCCATCTTTTCTTTTCTTTTCTTTTTTTCGGAGTACCAAAAGTGCTCTTGGATTATATTTGTATAGTCCTGCAAATAAAGGTGTAAGAAAGTTCAATGAAGATGACAAGGAAGTAAGGGGTGACGAGTAAACCATTTATTACTCATTACTGTGAGTATTCTTTTCCTTAGGATGTCCTATATGTTTAACTATACGTGTCATTCATTTTTAATTAGTCTTTTAAAGAAAGAAAATACTCTTGCAACTCCTCAGGCTAGCATGACAGGTAGGATTTATAAAATAAAATAAAAAATACATTTAACACATATAGAACCCACACTCGCACAAATATAAGCTAACAAACAAGTTCCATCTGCACCATCTCATTGCTGGGTGATATATTTTGGTGACCGTTGTTTAGTCTTCGAGTTAGGGTCAATGTAACCACATTTGTTTAGGCTACATACCCTGAAGCAGCTTGTGGAATGCCCCCCCTCCCCCATTCGTGATAGTTCCTACAATAACCAAACAATCTCTTCAGCCCCAAAACAACATTATCACTGAGTATACGATTGGGCTATTATCAACTATTAGTCTTTTAACACAAACAGTAGCGTTCCCAATGAGCTAGTTGCATAAGCACTTCAATAAACACCGTATGTCTCCTTGTTTGTTTTGTCTCTTCAAAAGGAGAAATATAAAAAAGGAAAGTATCCTAAAATAAATTCATGATCATGGATATGAATATGGTGATCATGACCACTGCATGAATAAATAAAAGGCTTTATTGGTATTCTTAAGTAAATAAGTAAGCTAACCGAATAAATGTTCAAGCCATTGTTTTCTAGTCATAGGCCTACCTCCAGTGTGAGTTAATTTATCAGCTTGGATTCTCGTCATCAGCTTTGTATAATCCTTTTACTTCCAGTTTTTTGGATTGTTGCAGCTGGAGTAGGGAAGATTGTTGTAGACCCGTCATCATTGAAAACTTTTAGTTTAGCAGGAGCCAGAATGTGCGTTTTGATGTCCTGGGCCTTTAGCTGTATCGTGATGGGCTTTTTGATTGATTGCTCCTGATCGATTGCTCCTGTCTCCTGTCTGCCTTCTGCTAGTGTTTGTAGCTTTTGAATCTCTATTTTTATATATTTTCTTTGTTCTACTGCTAAATATAACTTACTCATCACCATATATTGTTTAAATATTGCCTATCACGTTAAATTTGACATTCAAGCTTTTAATCTAAATCACACCCGGGTCTCCTGTTTTCTGAGTTCATTAAACAACCGTGGTGAGTTGGATTAGTAAATAGTGTCCAGCCAACAACTGTGGTAAATTGGATTAATCAACAAACACGGTACGCCATGTCATCTCCTGTCATTGTCACTTGCACTGCATTCTGCATGTTTAGTATAGGCTTCTCCGTTGGCGAACAGGGCTTCACATGTGATAAATGTAAGGAGATAGTTAGGCTGATGGAGAAGATTTCAGAATTAAAAACACGCATCCATACTTTATCTGAGAGTAGTGAGGATGTAACAGCTTTAGACACTGATTTGGATGTGAATAGCTTAGTGAACTCTGTACATTCTTCGGTTCCAGTTGCAGGGACCCCGCAGCAGGGAAACTGGGTGACAGTGAGACGGCATAGTCACAGATCTAAAAAATGCTTTTCTGTTCCGATTAGAACATCAAACAGGTTCTCTCCTCACAGTGAAGCACCCACTGAGTATCCTGTTGAAAGTGCCCTAGTGATTGGCGATTCTATTACATGGAAGTGAAAATAGAGACACCAGCCACCATAGTCACATGTTTACCGGGAGCTAGAGCGCCTGACACCAAAGCAAATTTAAAAGTGCTGGCTAAAGCTAATCGTAAATTCTCTAAGATTATTATTCACGTCGGCACTAATGATGTTCGACTTTGCCAGTCGGAGATCACAAAAATTAACGTTAAAGAGGTGTGTGAACTCGCTAGTACGATGTCAAATGCAGTTTTTTGTTCTGGTCCTCTCCCTGTTAAAAGGAGTGATGAGATAGTTAGCAGACTATCATCACTGGATGGCTGGTTGTCTAAGTGGTGTCCACAAAATAACATAGGGTTCATAGACAATTGGAAAAGCTTTTGAGGCAGACCTGACCTGTTGAAGAAGGATGGCATCCATCCCTCCTGGGGTGGTTCCGCTCTTCTCTCTAGTAATTTGGCACATAGTCTTAGAGCTAAACCTTGACTCACTAGGGCCCAGGTCAGGAAACAGACAAACTGGCTAAACCTACCGTCTGCTAGCTGTCTCACGTCACCGGAGTCAGATAAATCCCAGCACATAGAGACTCTTTCACCTAGATATTATCATATAGAGACTGTGTCTGTTCCCCGAATTATAAAATACAAAAAAAAACATCAAAACAATTCAACAGTAAAAATGTAATTGATGTCCAACAAATAAACAATAGACATAATACAGATGAACAATTGATAAAGCTTGGGTTGCTGAATATTCAATCCTTTTCCCCAAAAGCGCTTATTGTTAATGATATCATTACAGATAATAATCTAGATGTGCTGTGTATGACAGAAAAGAAACCTGGCTAAAACCTGAAGACTACATTATTTTAAATGAGTCCACCCCCCAAGATTATTGTTATAAATGCGAGCCGCTTCTGAAAGGTAAAGGGGGAGGGGTTGCTGTAATTTATAAAACTATCTTTAGTATTACTCAGAAGTTTACTTTTAAAAATAATTCCTTCAAAGTTTTGGTGCTTTATGTAACGTAATGTAGTGTACATGATAAAACCCATTTAACATTTGTGTTAGCTACTGTATACAGGCCACCAGGGCATAATACAGACTTTATCAAAGAATTTGCTGATTTTCTATCAGAGTTAGTACTGGCCATAGATAAATTACTAATTGTTGGTGATTTTAATATCCATGTAGACAACGAAAAAGACGCATTGGGATTAGCATTTAAAGACATACTAAACTCTATTGGAATTAGGCAACACGTGTCAGGACCCACTCATCGCCATAATCATACTTTAGACCTAATATTGTCACATGGAATAAATGTTGATACCGTTGAAATTCTGCAGCAGAGCAATGACATCTCAGATCATTACCTAGTATCATGTATGCTTAATATAGCTAAGGTTGCAAAGCCACCCCCTTGTTTCAAAAATGGCAGGACAATCACTGCGGCCACTAAAGATTGCTTTTTAAATAATCTTCCTCATCAGTATCATCTCCTCAGCATCCCAGATAGCTTAGAAGAACTCGATGTTGTAACAGAAACTATTAACTCTCTCTTTTCCAGTACTTTAGACACAGTTGCTCCCCTGCGCTTAAAGAAGAAAAAAATGCTAGATCTGCTTATTTCTCGACTCTCTTGGAAGTGTTACGTCCAAGGGCGTATTTATTTGTTCATTATTATTATAATTTTGTTAATTATTTTGAGCAACCCTTTTTGCTTTGCTTCACTACTGAGGGAGTGGGCGTGGTTCTATGTCATGTGTCTGTGTTGTTGCTTGTTGTCTCTTTCTCTCTCTACTCCTTCGCAGGCCAAATCACCACCACCTGTAGCTCGTTTGTGAGAGTGTGACTGAGACAAAGAGTATATTGGGGCTGCAGTGCTTTCCCCTGCTCCAGACTGAACGTGTAGTTGTGCTTGTGCTTGTGCTTGTGCTTGTGCTTGTGCTTGTGCTTTTGTTTTTGCTTTGACTTGCTATAACCATAGTTGTGTGTGTTAGCTGTGGCTAACTGAGTATAGCAAGTGTTCAGTGAACCTGTCCTGCCTTCATCTTAAGTAAGAAGTTTTGTGTTCCTTCTATTTTTTTTAATTAGTATTGTAAGGGACACTGTAGGGGGAGAGTGCCTCTTTTCTTTTAATACTGCTTTTGGCACTGTTTTTGCACAGTCAGGGGGTGGAGGGAAGTTTATGTTGTTTATTTGTTTTGTTTTTATTATTGTTCTTAGGTTAGTTAGAACCCTCCCCTAAACTAGTTAGATAACTGTTTTGTTTGTTATTTTAGGCCTTGCTCTCCCCTGAGCCATTGCTCCCCAATATTCTCAACCCGTTCTCACTCCCAGGGCGTCGAAAAACGAATCATGGTCAAGTGCCTTCCGCGTCGCAACGAAGACGCTAAAGGCACCCCTAGGCGTCACTATTTTGACGCGCTGGGTGCTCCATTTATTTCAGTTGTTTACCCAATGCGTCAGATCAAGACGCATTTTATTCTTTGCATTTGTAAAAGCATACATGATTTTATTCATATTTAAAGGTTACTTTTATATTTTGGAGCAGCTAACCCAACTCCTACCCTAAACCTACCCACTCCTAAACAATATAAAACACACAACAGGCAAATACAAGTACAGTCACAGGTATTTATTGCAAAAACTTTGCATTCCAAGTCTTCTGAAGTCACACGATGTCTTTATGTAAAGAACAGAGTTGATCTTAATGTTTTAATCGCTGAGATGATGATCCCGCCGCGCCGTTAACGCACTCATTCATATCTCATTCAAATAATACACACGCCTCTTTAGCATGACGCATTTGGGGATTTCCTTCACACAAATCAATCGCTTGGCCTCGGAATATTTGTATTTTTTTTAATAAATTGTGTATGCAGTCGACTCTACCTGTTATATCTGCGTTTTATACCACACAAATGGGTAGGTTTAGGGATGGAATAGGGTTGGGTTACATGTTAAAACGTGTCTAGATAGCGTAAATAAAATGATGCTGGCTGATTAAATTGAGAATTACAGTCCAACATCAAAATCATAACCCAATATATGATCAGCATGATGATAACGTTCCCATGCCCAACGCGTCTGTGTCTGACGCCGAAGGTTTCTCATTGAAATGAATGGAGCACTCAGCGCGTCAATATAGTGACGCCTAGGGGTGCCTTTAGCGTCTTTATTGTGACGCGGAAAGCACTTGACCATGCTTCGTTTTTCGACGCTTTGGGAGTGAGAACGGGTTGATATTCTATGGTATGCCTTTTGTTTTATTGTAAATAAAATCCCTGCTTTGACCTTTGATCATCTGGTTTCATCTTCACTCTGGGACAGAGGATTGAAGTGTGTTCTCGCCTTCGCTTTTGTTTTCCTCCTTTTTTCCCCCCTAAGTTTATGCTTTGTCCTTTGTTACCTCCCCTCCCGACCCCTAGACGATTAGGGGAACGTAACAGAAGAAAACAAGCACAACCCTAGGTATTTATTCGATGCAGTAGCTAAATTAACCAAAAATAAAGCTTGAACTTCTGATGTTTGTTAACAGCACAGCAGTAATGACTTTATGAACTGCTTTACATGTAAGATTGATAATATTAGGAAGAAATTTTTAACCATGCAGCCGTCTACTAGTGTTGTAGTCAAGACCACCTAAACCGAGACCAAGTCGAGACCAAGACCAGCGTGTGCCGAGACCAAGACAAGACCAAGACTTTGTGGTGTTGAGACCAAGACAAGACCAAGACCAAGACAGGGCGAGACCGAGTCAAGACCAAGACCAGACCAGCACTCCTTAAATTCATCTAAAAGATCCATATCTAGTGTCTGAGAAATGACTTATATTGAATACTGTAATTAAATACAATTAGAATAGTAAGACACTATAGCGCTGTTACCAATCAAATCACTACCAATAAAATTCATGGCACAGAAGTTGCATCTGAATTGATACGATTACACCTGCATAAATAATGTTCAGATTAATTTAACATTAAAACATTAACATTATTTAACCGTCACAGAATCCTTTATTCAACCGATTTGTTCAAAGCAACCGATTCTTTTAATAACCAAACGCTGCCGAATTAGCAAAGACACAGTTTAAAATGTAATTTAATATTAACTTCTTGTTTATAGAATGTTTGTATAAATCAATATCATTTGCAATCACGCTAATATATTCATGAAAACAGCTCTCTTGCTATTGCGATATTGCTTAATTCTATTCTATGTTATATAAAAAAACAATCTCAGAATTTTGTGGGCATTTATATAAATTTTTGCACATTTCTGAGACAATTCTGCATTAATTTTGAACCCGGCAGCATAGTGACATTAATAATATTAAATCAGACAATGCACCGGAAATTTAGTGATATCCTTGCAGTTGTGGTCTTGACTGGTCTTGAGATAAAATCCCGAGTCCTTTAAGTCCGAGACCAAGACAAGACCGAGGAGAAATGCAGTCGAGACCGAGACAAGACCAAGACCATCAAAAAATGGTCTTAAGACCGGTCTCGAGACCAAGACCGGTCTCGAGTACTACAACACTACCGTCTACTACAGTATCACATCAGACAGAGCATTGTAGTGTCACTGAGGAAAAAGTACACTCATTCACTGCTATAGGAGAAGAAGAATTGGCTAAACTCGTTAAATCATCAAAATCAACAACATGTATGTTCAACCCTGTACCGACTAGGCTATTAAAAGAGATGCTACCAGAGGTCATAGATCCTCTTCTTAATATAATTAATTAATCAGTAACACTTTATAATAACTACACACTATGAAGCATCAGTTAAGCATTAGTAAATAGTTAATTAATCACTTATAAAGCATTAATATACATTAATAGACAGTGTATAAATACAGCTATAAATGCTTTATTCTTTATTCTATTTCTCTATTCATAACCATATCTATACTGTGTTTAATAATTGTATTTTCATACTTTATAAATGACGCATTGATCCCAAACACTGTTCCTGTTGCATATTCTTCCTGAACTGGCTACTACTGTGTTTACGTTAATACTCACCAAGATGGACATTGAGACATTTTTTGAATGTATTTGAGCATTAATAAGCTGGAAAAAGGAGATAATTTTTGCATTTGTATGTCAGACGCGGCTTTATTAATGTATGTGTGTGTGCGCTTCAGATGCAAACGCGAAATCTGTGGGAATTAGTAGAATTAATGTTATGTGCAACCCCTCGCGAAATTCAGACCGGTCACACCAACACTAACATGCTGTCATGAGGAAAAATCCAGCAAAACACGTGTTCGCCGTGTTCAGAGGGTTAACCGGACTTAATGAGAGGAGGCCGGTGCATGTCACTCGCTGTCAGAAAGGAGAGCGCAGCTGGTATCGATACTGTAGAAAATGAGTATCGTATCGTTTCAGATATTTCAGTATTGATACATATCGAAATATCGATATTTTTGACAACACTACTAGGACCATTGCTCTTCACCCTGTACATGCTACCACTTGGAGATATCATTAGGAAGCATGGCGTTAGTTTTCATTGTTATGCTGACGATACTCAGCTCTATATTTCTTCACGTCCTGATGAAATGTACCAATTCACAAGATTAACGGAATGCATAGCTGATATAAAACATTGGTTGACCAGTAATTTCCTGCAACTCAATTCAGAAAAAAATGCATTTTTAATTATTGGACAAAAAAGCTCCACAAGTAGTAACCTAGAATACTGTCTAACACTTGATGGCTGCTTTGTTAAGTCCTCGTCGTCAGTGAGGAACCTGGGTGTGCTCTTTGATACAAATCTTTCGTTTGAAAGCCACGTTTCTAGCATCTGTAAAACTGCATTCTACCATCTTAAAATATATCTAAATTACGGCACATGTTCTCAATGCAAAATGCTGAACAGTTAGTTCATGCGTTCATGACCTCAAGGCTAGATTATTGTAATGCTCTACTGGGTGGTTGCCCTGCTCGCTTAATAAACAAACTCCAGCTTTTCCAAAACACAGCAGCTCGAGTTCTTACTAGAACCAGGAAGTATGACCATATTAGCACGGTTCTGTCAACACTGCACTGGCTCCCTATTAAACATTGCATACATTTTAAAATCTTGCTTGTTACTTATAAAGCACTAAATGGTTTAGTTCCCCAGTACTTGAGCGAGCTCTTAACACATTATACTCCATCACGTCTACTGCGGTCTCAAAATTCTGGCCAGTTGATAATACAGAGAATATCGAAATCAACTGCAGGCGGTCGATCCTTTTCCTATTTAGCACCTAAACTCTGGAACAGTCTTCCTAACATTGTATGGGAAGCAGGCATACTCTGTCAAATTAAATCTAGACTAAAAACACATCTCTTTACTATGGCATACACATACAATACTTTTTCAATTAAATGATTCTTAGGCTAAATTAACTAGGTCAGCCGGAACCGGGAACACTTCCCATAACACCTGATGTACTCGTTACATCATCAGAAGAATGGCATCTACGCTAATGTTAGTCTCAAGTTTTATCCAGAGGTTTACTGCAGTCAGCTGGATCCAGGCCATATCCAGATCAGATGGTGGACCTGCGCCCAGACAAGACCAACGCATGACCCTGAAGTGTCTGCAGAGACCATGTCAATTAGACTCCCCCTAAAATTGCCTCATCGACATGGCATCCTCAATAAACCCATCTCCGGCGTGATGACTCCGATTGTTCGAATATTATAATTTAATAATTGTTAAATCGATATGTCATCCTCAATAAACCCGTCTCCGGCGTGATGACTCCGATCTTTCGAATATTGCAATTTAATAATTGTTATCCTCAATAAACCCATCTCCGGCGTGATGACTCCGATATTTCGATTATTCCTATTTAATAATTATTTAATCGACACATCATCCTCAATAAACCCGTCTCCAGCTTGCTGCCTCCGATCTTTCGAATATTCCGATCTATTATGACTTCTGACCTCTAAAGTTGCCAGAATAATAATCATATGCTGTTTGTTAATTGGCCAGAGGAGAACTGGCACCCCGACTGAGCCTGGTTTCTCCCAAGGTTTATTTTTCTCCATTAGGTCACCTGATGGGGTTTTGGTTTCCTTGCCACTGTCGCCTCTGGCTTGGCTTGCTCAGTTGGGGACACTACATTTTTCAACTAAATATCCAAATAAATCTAATTATTAAACTAAATTAACCATATCAACTAAATAACTGATCTAATTACTGTCTTTTACCTCGGCAAACAGTTTGTGCATTTCACTTATATCACCCATACTGTTTGCGTCTCCAACAGTTTGTTTGTTTGTTTGTTTGTTTGCAGTTTTCTTCTTTGGCTGATACTTATTAAACTCCATATGCTTTCCAGAGTGAAGGTTCATAACTCAGTTTCCGCTGCCATATTTCTTCTTTAAATGTAGTATAGACAAAGTACAGAGTTAATTTTCAGGGGAGGTATGAGCTAAATCAATCAAGCTGTCACCGGAACCCCTCAATCAAGCATAATCAAGCATAAAGGCAAATTAAGTTATGAACTATGACTGCTTTTCAAAATACAAATTGTTTTAAAACAGTTTAACAAAATTGATGATGACCTAAAGTAAACATTTGTACAATTATTTCTGGTTTACACCTGAACTGCATCAACTTAAAACTAAAGCCTTACTGTTCATAAAGAAATGTATGCTGAACATAATGAATGCCGGCATCAATATCTGCGAACATAATAATGAGTGGGAACAGATCGTCTCGGTTACATTGCATCGACATTGTCAGCGTACTTCCTTATATACCCTTAAGGTGGGGCTGAGTTATGCTATGCATGCTATGCATATTATGTAACCCTCATTCCCTGAGGAGGGAACGGAGACATTACATCAGTGACTGACGAATGGGGGTTTAGAAGCCTATCATCTTCGAGATCTTAGAAAACGCCCAATGATGATGCAATGCCATGGGCCTGCAGAATTTGCATATCATAACTCAGCCCCACCTCGTGGGTATATAAGGAAGTACGCTGACAATGTCGCATTATGTTACCTGCTGAAGAGCCGAGATCTGAAATCCCGGCCGTTCCAGCGGTATAGCGGAAGTGGCAGATGGACGTAGCATCTCCGTTCCCTCCTCAGGGAACAAGGGTTACATACGTAACCAAGACGTTCCCTTTCGTTCAGTCACTCCGAGTTACGTCAGTGACTGACAAATGTGGGTCCAATGTGGTGCCCGGCGTAAGTGTGTGCTCCCTGTTGTAAAATTTGTACAGACGAAGGACTCCCACTTAACACAGGAATACCAAGGTACACTGGGAAGCATATTCCACGTGGAAACATGTGCCAGCTGCCTACCTGCAGGGAGAACTTAGGGAAACACATATGACCCGAGGAGGGGCTGCATATGGAGGAACTCTGGGGTATCCAGCTGAAGGTGGAACATTTTTAAACCCTAGGGGTGGCAAGGGGCTTACCAAGGGAAAAGACACATGCTCAGAGAGGCTTACAGTGAAAATACACATGTGGGAGTCGCCCAGCGGGGGAACCATGCACATGGCAGCACCTAGCCAGACACAAGGACTGACCGAACTGACATTCACTCTGGTGTCAGCATCAGTGGTGCTAGAAGAACTCAGGGCTTCAGGGGAAGCTCACCTGAGGAAAAATCGCACATATCCAGTCCGTGGAGTGGAATGGCAAGCAAGCAGAGACACCTGAGCCTGTCCAGTTACTGGCCACTACTTGAGGCGAGTACATGAGAGGACACTGGCTCCACCCCTGAGTTGTCTGCATCAGGAGCACCGCTTAGCCTGGCGTTTAGCGGGCTGCGGGGCTGGAGCGGACTGGGGCGCCTTCCTGTGGCATCCTCCACTGCGCTGCCCAAGTGCCTAAGATAACTGTGCTGGTGGCAGGGTGGAGGCAGCAGCTGGCCGCCGGGGCAGTATATGCTTAATAGCCTCAGTCTGCTTCTGGGCAGCCGAGAACTGTTGGGCGAAGTTCTCAACTGCGCCACCGAAGAGCCCATCCTGGGATATGGGGGCATCAAGGAAACGAGTTTGCTCGGCATCCCGCATATTGGACAGGTTGCAAAGAGGCGGCAGCCTGCCCCGCACCTCTATAGGTCTTCGCCACCAAGGTTGATGTGAATCTACAGGCTTTGGAGGGGTGCTTTTGGTTGCCAAGCCATGTTGAAGCACTCTGCGGACACAGTTGTATCGCAACAGAGTGTTCAACCGGGGGAACCCCAGTGTACCCTTTGGCCGCAGCCCCATCGAAGGCAGAGAAAGCGGAGGAGGCCACCGAACGGTAGTGGGAAGACAACGGGGACTTCCTTCTTATGCACCTCGGGGAAGAAAGGAATTGGAGGCAGGGCCTGATGATTGTCAGGGCGCGCCGCCCCCGAAAACCAATCATCCAACCGCGAACGCTCAGGACAGGGAGGAGGGTTCCACACCAGCCCAAGCCCAGAGGCTCGCGGCTGCCCGAGACAGCATGGCTGTCAGCGCTGTGTCAATGCTGGCACATCCGAAGGCGCATCCGCAGTGAGAACATGATCTTTAAAAAGATGCGCCGCGTGCAAGCTCTTTTGTGAGAGGAAACTATGCAACAGTGCTTAAGCGCCAAGGGAAACACACACCAGCTGGATGCAGACCACTGCATAGATCAGCAGGTAGACAATATGTGATCACTGGAACGTGCCGTAACACCAACACCGACTGGAGAATTGATAGTCACGAAGAAGCTGACGAACTCGGTATCACGCTTGAGGAGTGAAGAGATACTCTTGGCTCCGAAGCAGAAACATAATGCGACATTGCCTGCATACTTCTTTATAAACCCATGAGGTGGGGCAGAGTTGCGCTATGCAAATTATGGAGGCCCATGGCATTGCATCGGCATCTTCTAAGATCTCGAAGATGATGGACTTCTAAGCGAAACCCCCATTCGTCAGTTTCTGCCGTAACTCGGAGTGACTGAACGAAAGGGAACTTATATACTACAGGAGACGAATAATGATTGGCTAGATAGATAATTAGTGAATGACGTGACATTGGAGTCTTCCAGGTAGAACTACGCAAGAGCTCCCATGTCTCTTTTCTCAGTGGTAAACAATATTCTGCAACCTCTTGATTCTTTGCCATCTGATATGTATTCCACTGACTTATGTGACTGCTTTATTACTTTTTTTGAGTCTAAGGTTAAAACTGTACATCAGCAAATACTTCCTGGTACTTTCCACCATGACTCCTGTCAATCTATCTCTCATGTACCTCCCCACTCTGTTTTCTAAACCTTTACACTACCAACTACTTCCGAGATAGTGGATTTGATAAATAAATCTAAATCTTCGACTTGTCAGTTAGACCCTCTACCAACTCCTTTAGTGAAAGCTTGTTTACCAGCCCTGTCACTATTGATTACTGAAATTGTTCACACTTCACTTGTTTCTGGTTTTGTACCTCCATCTCTTAAATCAGCTATAATTACCACTGGAGCAGGCTGAGCCAAAGAACCTGACCCTCAAGGTGGCCTTTCTCCTTGCCATTACCTCTCTCAAGAGGGTGGGAGACCTCCAGGCCTTGGCAGTTACGCTAACTTGCCTGAAGTTTGCCCCTGGCGGAGTTAAGGCCATCTTGCACCCTAGACCGGGTTATATACCCAAGGTGCCATCTCAGGTGGCTCGGTCTTTGGTTCTTCAGGCTTTCCATCCTCCTCCCCACCTGACGGTGGAAGAGGGGAGACTTCACCTGCTCTGTCCTGTCAGAGCGCTTAAAATCTATCTGGAGAAGTCTTCCCAATGGAGAAGTTCAGACCAATTGTTGGTGTGCTTTGGCTCACCCAAGAGAGGGCTGCCTGAGTCTACTCAGACGATCAGCAACTGGATCGTCCAGGTTATAGCCACAGCTTATAGGGTGCGCAATCTGCCTTCACCCATGGCTGTGAGGGCTCATTCCACCAGGAGCATGGGGCCCTCCTCTGGGGCCCTCCTCTCTGGTGCCTCGCTTCAAGAGGTTTGCGAGGCGGCCGGGTGGGCCACCCCGCACACCTTCATTCGTTTTTATAGTCTGCACCTCCCGGTGACGCCTGGTGCTAGAGTGCTTGCGTCCTAAGTGTGCCTGGTCTCCAGCTTCACACTAGGACATGGGTGATGTCAGTGTGGCATAGTGGGTATTAACATTCCCAAAGTGTCATCACACGATGACGCAGTGTCTCGTTCCCTCGAAGGGGAACGTCTCAGGTTATGTATATAACCCTTGTTTCCCGAGAAGGGAACGAGACACTGCGTCTCGTCGCCACACCCATCACGGTCAGAGCGCTCGCTTCATCGTGGGTAAAGCTGCCGTGTGTTTGCATCGGCGTCCCTTTGTATCTTCCGGGTATGCCGTCATCTACTACGTCATGACGCACCACCAATCAGATTGGCTTGATTTCATTCATACTTCAGATGCGTAACGCTGAGGGCGTTCCCAAAGTGTCATCACACGATGATGCAGTGTCTCGTTCCCTTCTCGGGGAACAAGGGTTATATATATAACCCGAGATGTTCCCCAGGGTTCTGTTTTGGGCCCACTTCTTTTCATTATTTATATGCTTCCTCCAGGTTATACAGTATTTTGAGAAAACATGGTATTCATTTTCATTGTTATACGGATGACACCCAACTTTACCTATCTGCCAAACTGACTGGTTCGTTTCCTCCACCATCTTTGTCCAGCTGTTTAGCTGAAATTAAAGATTGGCTTTCATTGAACTTCCTGAATCTAAATGGCAACAAAACTGAGGCCATACTTGTTGGCACTAGATCTGTTTTGTCTAAATCTAATTGTTTTTCTTTGTACACTGACAATAATGCAATCTGTCCTTCCTCACAGGTTAAAGGTTTGGGTGTTATCATGGATAGCACACTATCCTTTGAAACTCACATTAATAATATCACGCAAACTGCATATTTCTACTTGGTTCCAGTAAAGTATCGAGTTGAATACAAGATCTTGCTTCTTACTTACAAGGCACTTCATAATCTTGTACCACAATACCTTACTCAACTTCTACATGTTTACACTCCTTCACATGCTCTCAGATCTGCATCTTTAATTTCTCTTGTGGTACCTTGGATTCGACTAACTACCATGGGTGCAAGATCGTTTAGTTATGCTGCCCCTCGCCTATGAAACTCCCTTAACTTTGATGTCCGCACTAGTGATTGTTTGTTGACTTTTAAAACGCGTCTTAAGACATATTTTTATACAGGCATATTCTGTTAAAGTGAAATAGTTGAAGGAAAAATATATTGTCTGTTTTATCCAAATTATAACCTGCCAGGGGAGCATGGAAATTATGAAGCAGCCTAAAATGGTAGACCAAATGTGGTGTTTAGGACCCTAAATTGGCCTTAGGGGAGACACATATACTATTTATATATATATATATATATGTGCTCAAATTTGTTGGTACCCCTCCACAAAAAACGAAGAATGCACAATTTTCTCTGAAATAACTTGAAACTGACAAAAGTAATTGGCATCCACCATTGTTTATTCCATATTTAATAGAAATCAGACTTTGCTTTTGATTTTTTATTCAACATAATATTGTAAATAATAAAACAAATGAAAATGGCATGGACAAAAATGATGGGGCCGCTAACCTAATATTTTGTTGCACAACCTTTAGAGGCAATCACTGCAATCAAACGTTTTCTGTAGCTCTCAATGAGACTTCTGCACCTGTTAACAGGTAGTTTGGCCCACTCTTCCTGAACAAACTGCTCCAGCTGTCTTCGGTTGGATGGGTGCCTTCTCCAGACTGCAAGTTTCAGTTCTTTCCACAGATGTTCGATAGGATTCAGATCAGGACTCATAGAAGGCCACTTCAGAATAGTCCAATGTTTTGTTCTTATCCATTCTTGGGTGCTTTTAGCTGTGTGTTTTGGGTCATTATCTTGTTGGAGGACCCATGACCTGCGACTGAGACACAGCTTTCTGACACTGGGCAGTATGTTTCGCACCAGAATGCCTTGATAGTCTTGAGATTTCATTGTGCCCTGCACAGATTCAAGGCACCCTGTGCCAGGCGCAGCAAAGCATCCCCAAAACATAACCGAGCCTCCTCCATGTTTCACTGTAGGTATGGTGTTCTTTTCTTTGAAAGCTTAATTTTTTCGTCTGTGAACATAGAGCTGATGTGACTTGCCAAAAAGCTCCAGTTTTGACTCATCTGTCCAAAGGACAGTCTCCCAGAAGGATTGTGGCTTGTCAATATGCATTTTAGCAAATTCCAGTCTGGCTTTTTTATGTTTTTCTGTCAAAAGTGGAGTCCTCCTGGGTCTTCTTCCATGGAGCCCACTTTCGCTCAAAAAGCGACGGATGGTGCGATCAGAAACTGACGTACCTTCACCTTAGAGTTCAGCTTGTATCTCTTTGGCAGTTATCCTTGGTTCTTTTTCTACCATTCGCACTATCCTTCTGTTCAATCTGGGGTCGATTTTCCTCTTGCGGCCGCGCCCAGGGAGGTTGGCTACAGTTCCATGGACCTTAAACTTCTTAATAATATTTGCAACTGTTGTCACAGGAACATCAAGCTGCTTGGAGATGGTCTTGTAGCCTTTACCTTTACCATGCTTGTCTATTATTTTCTTTCTGAGCTCCTCAGACAACTCTCTCCTTTGCTTTCTCTGGTCCATGTTCAGTGTGGTGCACACAATGATACCAAACAGCATAGTGACTACTTTTCTCCATTTAAATAGGCTGAATGACTGATTACAAGATTGGAGACATGTGTGATACTAATTAAAGAAACTAATTAGTTTAAAATATCAGTATAATCCAATTCTTTATTATATTTTCTAAGGGGTACCAACAAATGTGTCCAGGCCATTTTAGAATATCTTTGTAGAATGAGCAATAATTCATCTGTTTTCACAGCTTCTTTGCTTTATTCTATGACATACCAAAGGCATGCAAGTATACATGATAAAATAGCTTTTAATTTCATCACTTTTCAGGAGGAATGAAGCATTATTTCAATGAGCTGTAAGGGTACCAACAAATTTGAGCATGTCTGTATATATATGCCAGGAGTATAGTAATAGTGTTTGCTCATTTAGCCCGGCTTCCAGAGACGAAATATGGATTTGTCTTTCATTTATATTATTTATTTTTTTACTAAACACTAAAATATGAAATGAATATTGTCTGTACCTCTTACTGAGAGAAAGAACATGATATCAGTATGTTTTGGGAAAGTTTCCTGTCAGAGCTGGAGCTCGACCAACTTCAACCTTGGAGAAGCTGTGTATCTGTGTATGTGCGCTAGTGTTCTGTATTGCAGATCAGTATTGGAGGTGTACATCCTAGGGAAAGTGTTGTTCTGGACAAGCTGGTGCCTCTTCCCGACCTGGAAGGTCACTATGTGCCTAATTCCGGGGTGAAAGCCTCAACAAGTGATCTATTGAGACGTGCAACTGATTAACTGACAATGTGTGTAAATTTACTATGACTATCTATTTTCTAGTAGCCAATCGGAATCATTCAACCTGAAGTAATGACCTAGACCTTGAAAAGATAATTTTGTTGAGAAATCGTATGTACGAAAAGAGAGAGCGTGTGGCCTATGAACTCCTTGAGGGACTTGAAGCTGGCTTCTGCTGATAAAACGGCAAACTATTCTTCAGTAAAAATTTTCAATCAAAAATGAATCATTATCAACATAAAATAGTCAACCTGATATAAAAAGTTACACAGCTCAGTTTAAATAGTCGGTAGTGATTTGTGCTATTCAGCGTGGGCACTGCCGCTGTGGTGTTTCCAAGCACATTTTTGCGCATGTGAAGAGGATAATTTTTTCCATATTGGGAGCGAGTGAATATGGAAACAGTTCAACAGGGAGCGCGCAGCTCTTAAAGGGGCCACAGCATATTCCTACTCGTTACAATTTGTTGTGGAGTGAGGGGAACTAAAATAACCTATGTTTGTAGTGTTTATAATGTTTGTAGTACATTATAACATTTTGCTTTATTTATCTGTATTTCTGAATGCAATCAAATGCAACTTATAGGTGACTTACCTGTTTTGTTTTATTCTTGTTGGTTAATGATTAACCAGTTAATTAGCGTCCCATATATACACCTAGCTATCAAATTAGTGCAGAATCTACTTTGCGAATGCATCAATAATCAAACGCTGTTGTGTGGAAAAGTGCTGAGCTGAATTTTTGTGCCATCTAGTGGTTTAATGGAGAATAGAGTCAAATGGCCAATTGTATTGAAGTATTCTTATGCTTGGCTTGACTTGTTTTAATGTAATTAGTTGTAGGGCTAGTATATGGGTCGTGACAAAAAGAAAAAAGATTAAAAAAAAAGCTCTTAAAAAAGTATGAAAACCACTACTCTGGGGTATTGCTCGATAAGTTCCGTAGCTTGTGCTGGTGCCCTCTTGCAAGTGCTGTGAATGAGGTTGCTAGCCTCGATCACCCACACCAGTTTTTCCTGGAGGTCATCTGTCTTTCCAGCATCACTAATCTTCCTTGGTTGCCATCCAGCCTTTCCTGGAAGTCACTGGTGTCCCAGGAGATTTACTATTATTTCTAAATAAAAGTATTTGTTGTTACTCACTATTGCTGCGACTCTGTGTTTTCTGACACATATAGGCTACAGTATCAATTGGAAGTCAGTCTTTTACAATCATAAAATACTCAAAAAGCATTTAGTAAGGAGCAGCAAGCAGCCATTGGGAATCTGTGGGAAGAAAACTGGTATCAGTAGGCTGTTTCAGTTCATGTTCATCTTATATTCATGTTTGAAAAGTTACATCAAAAACAGCTTTACCTTGTGCCATCTTGTCTGTCAGACATTTAAGTTTCAACCCATCATAACGTGACCACAGCTGCGACCGTAGATCATGTCAGGATTCGGGTTTGATCTTCCTTCTCTTTTCTTCCTCCTTTGTGTTTGTTTTTGTCTTTTCCACATGTTTTTGCGCATAGCTGTTTTTTAATGCATTTTGGCGAAAAGGCATTTACAGTAGGCTAATGCTTGCTGGTTTTTATTCAAATTTTGTATTTAAAATGATTTTATGCGCAGGAATTGTTCAAGGAAAATCCTTAATTTGCATCAAATTCACTTCACAGTATATCAATAAACTTTTTAGATAACTCAGATGTATTAAATTTGTAGGCCTACTGCATTTTGATAATGGAAAAATATTATTTGTGTTTATTTTCAAGTTCCTCAATAGAAGATTCCTCAGAATAAAAGGCCCCTTCGATGGGATTTTTTATAAAAAGGATTCAGTAAATAAATCCCTGACGCTAATAAATCATACCCGGCACAGCAGTTGTTCTATGTTTAAAGTTTATTAACTTTAATAAAGGCCATCTCGGGAATTTGTTTATCAAAATTATTTCCGAACTTTCCAGTGGTAAAATACGACATCAGAGGGCTTTTTTTTTTACCTAGGAAACTTGTATTAACAATAATTCTGATAGCACGTGAAGGCAGCATTAAACATTTATATCTCTTTCATCAGGCTCCGGAAATTATTCAAAAAGAACACAAAAATGCTCTCAGCCTCCATAGTTGCAACTCTTGCGTCATCAGAACTGGGTGTGCAACGCACCACCGTTTCAGTTTAACAAAAACACGTAAAAAAAACATCCCGCCCCCGACTCATGCCATTGGTTTAGCGCTCACTCAAATATGAGAGATTTTTCACCAGAGCTCATTGTGTGATCACAGGTCGACAGGATGACAGCTCGAGTGTTCTGCGCGGTGTTATTGTGTCTGTCTGGATGCTTGAGGTCAACAGAAGCTACTAAACGACTAAACACAGGTGAGAAGATCCATGCTCTTTTAACTTCATTACTCAATCTGAAGAAGTGCATAAACAAGATATGACATCAGCACATTACAACTTACAAACATACAGTAGCATGCAGACGTCCAGTGAAAGATGACCTTTGTACATTAGTTTGAATAATTTATATAAAGTTATATATAAATGGTCATATAGGCTACGCAAGTTATTTTTTTATGTTTGATCACTTTTTTAAATATATTTTTCCATCGTACGAGAAAAACACATCTAGCCTAGATATTATTTTTTTCCCTTTCTTTTTTTTTTTTTTACAGTAAAACAAGAACATTAATATTATTAATTTTATCATTACCGGATATGTTTTCCAAAAAATACAATTTTGTATTTTCCCATTTTAACAACAATAGGCTATATAACATGGGCTAACATATAACTTGTTCAGTAAAAGTCTGAGGTGTTTAGGTTTTTGTCGTTTAAAATGCTTAAGATGAATTTTGACAGATACGTAAGCAGTAAGGTAGGAGGCGTGCTGTACTGAATTATGCTGCATTCACGTGCTATCAGAATTCATATTATTATTAAAAAAAGGTTCTATATGGCACTAAAAGTGGTTCTTCGTTGTAATCATAGAGGAACCACTTTTGGTGCTATATAGCACCATATCTTAACATGTTCTGTATATGGTAGCGGTGCTATAGAGCACCTTAGTCAGTGGTGCTATTTAGCACCTTAGCAAAAGAACCGCTGAAGAACCACTGAAGCACCAAAATTGGTGCTATACAGCACTTAAAGGGATAGTTCACTCAAAAATGAAATTTAGCCCATAATTTACTCACTCCCAAGTCATCCTAGGTGTATATGACATTCTTCTTTCAGACGAATAAAATCGGAGTTATAGCCTATTACAAAAGTCCAGGCTAATCCAAGCATTAGAATTGGATTCATAGTTACTTTGTTTTTGAAGTCCATAAAAAGTGCATCTGTCCGTCAAATAACGTGCTCCACGCGGCTCTGGGGTGTTAATAAAGGCCTTCTGAAGCGGTTCGGCGCGTTTGTGTAAGAAACATTTTCATATTTAAAACTTTATCAAGTAAACTTTCAGCCGACCCCATTCAAAGTGTTGAATGTTGAAAGTGAAACTCAAGATGCGTACGTGACGTCATGACGAGCGGACCTGGTCGCGTTAGTCTTTCGATCGACAGGGGAACTTTCAACAATTTTTCCACAAATTGAACAGGGAAGGCGGTCGCCGAAAGTTTACTTGATAAAGTTTTAAATATGGATATTTTTCTTACACAAACGCATCGATTCGCTTCAGAAGGCCTTTATTAACACCCGAGAGTCGCGTGGAGCAAGTTATTTGATGGGCAGATGCACTTTTTATGGACTTCAAAAACAGAGCAACTATGAATCCAATTCTAATGCTTGGATTAGTCTGGACTTTTGTAAATATAACTCAGATTTTATTTGTCTGAAATAAGAATGTCATATACACCTAGGATGACTTGAGGGTGAGTAAATTATGAGCTAATTTTCATTTTTGGGTGAACTATCCCTTTAAAAAGGTTCCCCTATGATTACGAGCCAAGAACCAACTTTAGTGCCATATAGAACCTTATTTTTTTTAGAGTGTAGTAGGAGCTGGTGCCTATGGTAATGAATAGCCAGTGGTTGGCCACTCACTTTTAAAAGTACACCTATAGAAGATGACTGCTCCACTTATACACTCTAAAAAAAAAAAGGTTCTATATGGCACCAAAAATGGTTCTTGGCTCGTAATCATAGGGGAACCTTTTTTAGTGCTATATAGCACCAATTTTGGTGCTTCATAGGTTCTTCAGCGGTTCTTCAGCGGTTCTTTGACTAAGGTGCTATATAGCACCCCTAACTATGGTGCTATATAGCACCGCTACCATATACAGAACATGCTAAGAAATGGTGCTATGTAGCACCAAAAATGGTTACCCTATGATTACGACGAAGAACCATTTTTGGTGCCATATAGAACCTTTTTTTTTTAGAGTGTAGGGTTAGTTCACCCAAAAATGAAAATTAGTCCATGATTTACTCACCGTCAAGTAATTCTAGGTGTAAATTACATTCTACTTTCAGACTAACACAATCAGAGTTATATTAAAAATGTTCTGGCTCTTCCAAGCTTTATAATGGCAGGAGTGCTCGTTTCTCTCTGTGTCTGTTTTTGAAGTCCGTAAAAGTGCATACATTATAAAAGTAATCCACACGGTTCCGGGGGGTTAATAAAGGCCTACTGAAGTGAATCAATGCGTTTGTATTCGAAAAATATCCACATTTAAAATGTTATTAAGTAAAAAATGTTATTAAGTAAAAAAAGTTATTAAGTAAAAAAAGGTAGAAAGCGAAAGAATAACAAATGAACTGATGGTTTTGCTCTATCTAACTCTGTTTTTCAGTGGCTCTGGCATTAACTGAGATGCTACAGCAATCTGTTATGCCATATTAAATGCACCAAAACAGTATTTATTGTTTGAATTTCGTATTACAACGTACAAAATTTGAAAGCTGAGACTTTGTTTCATATCAAAAGCAAGGATGCCAATTTTGCATGAGATTTACTTAGAGATCTCTAGTTCAGTTTCGACTAGTCACAATTATATTTTAAGATATCTGAATTGTACCTGTTCCTAGTCGAATCTGCTGTTGTGTGACACTTGAGACTAAATTTACTCAGCTCCTCCTCCTCACCAGAGCCCGTCACTGCCTAATGCTTAGTGCTAACTGCTAACAACAGTAGTCTGCTTTTGTTGTCAAGGAGAGAAAAGCTACTGGATGAATTACTCAGGGATTATTAAATAACATTTGGATGCATTCATATGGTACACGGTCTCCAGCATTCATGTAACACTGTGATTTTAACTGATTTGTTGCAAAACGGACCAAATGGAGTGTAGTGTTCAATAAAGACTGAAAACCGCAAACTGCTCAACTGAATTTATTTATTATATATTTTGAAAAGGCAAAAGTGAAGACCAATGGAATTATAAAAACACGCTAAAATGGCTTGCCATAGTGTGTGTGCCACCTGCTTTCAGTAAATTTCAATTAACAGTTTTAGATCAGAAATTGCTAGTAAAGTTCAAAAATAATTACAGAGAAATAGCAAGTAACACATAATAAAACATACATTTTAAGACTGAAGTAGTTATTTCGGCCCCACTTTATATTTGGTGGCCTTAAGTACTATGTACTTACATAACAAAATAAGTACATAATGCACTTACTGTGTTCAAATTGTATTGCAAAACACTTTTGCTGATATTGAGGTGGGATACAGGTAGGGTTAGGGACAGGTGTGGTGGTATGGGTAAGTTTAAGGATAGGGTTAGGTGTAAGGGAAGTGTCAACTGTGTATTTACAAATGTAACTACAGAAATTAATTACAGACGTAATTGCATGCAGGTATTTTTTTTAAAGGTAAGTACAATGTAAAAACATGTATGTACACAATGTTAGTACATAGTAGTTAAGGCCACCTAATATAAAGTTGGTCTGTTCTTTCTTGTAAAACTTATTTCAATATATATATATATATATTATAACTTTCAAAAATCTTTTTTACAGTGAGAAATGCATTCAGCATTCAGTGATATGTTTTCTCTGTCATGTGTCTGTATAACAGCAAAGCCAGGAGTGTGTCCAAGCAGATGTTATGGAGCAGCAATGTGTGCCCGGATACGCTTTAAGTCATGTGCAGATGACAATGACTGTCCCAAGGATGAGAAATGCTGCCACAATGGATGTGGACTTATGTGTATGGCTCCAGTTACAGGTATTATATTATATTAATTATATTAATTTTATATAATAAAAGGAGGGGAATATAGTTATGGAGAGTCAAATCATAGTTTTATTTGCTAAAATGGCTTGCCATAGTGTGTGTGCCGCCTGCTTTCAGTGAGTTTCAATAAACAGTTTTAGATCAGAAATTGTTAGTAAAGTTAAAAAATAATTACAAAGAAACAGCAAGCAACACATTGAATAAAACATTCATTTTAAGACTGAAATAGTTATTTCTTGTAAAACGTATTTCAATAATATATTATATATAATATATAATATAACTTACAAATATCTTCTCTTTTTACAGTGAAAAATTCATTCAGCATTCGGTAATATGTTTTCTCTGTGTCTGTATAGCAGTAAAGCCAGGAGAGTGTCCAAGCAGACGTTATGAAGCATCAAAGTGTTCCTGGATACATTTTGTGTCGTGTGCCCATGACAGTGACTGTCCCAAGAATGAGAAATGCTGCAACAATGGATGTGGACTTCAGTGTATGGCTCCAGTTACAGGTATTATATTATATTATATTATATTATATTATATTATATTATATTATATTATATTATATTATATTATATTATATTATATTATATTATATTATATTATATTATATTATATTATATTATTTAGTGCTATCTGTCGATTAAAAAATCCCAGTTAATCACACATTTTTCAGTAATTAATTGCGATTACTCGCACCTAACATTAAATTTCTTTATATATTATAATACTTTGACATTTAATCTCCAAATGAATGTAGAGACAACATAAAGACAGTAGCTGATATTTTAAATATTTGTTTAATGGTATCTTTTTTATGAAAGAAGGCCAGTATCACTGATACCAATACTACTACTGATTCTCTATGAAATAGATTTTTTCTTAAAGGGGTCATGTAATATTGTACATTATTGTTTAATGTTTCCTCTAATGCACTTATAATGTAATAAATGGTCATAATTTAGAAATAAAAGGCATTTTTCCTACCCTGATTTTAGCCTCTGATTTAAAAGCTCTGTTTGAAGGGGCGTGTCCGCTGTGAGACTTCAGTGTAAACGCCCACTGCTTTGATTGGATAACATCTTGCAAATGAAATAAGTATTACATGTGGAACTCTCTCAAATTTTTTAGCACGTTTTTACTATTACAGCTGTCGAGATTAATGAATCATGAACATCCCTCGGTTTTAAAGTCTCGGTTCGGTATGGGTTTGGTCATGGGCGTCGGAAGCAAAAAAAAAGTGGGTGGGTCCTCAGAAATCTTTTACTGGAGTAGATGCCAAATACATTAAGTACAAATATACCGCTTTGCTTGCTAAACGTTTAGTTCGGAAAGACAAAATTACGGAAATCGCCATATCATTTAGAGTGGCAGTAGTGTAAGGGTAAGACGCACGGCGTAACATTTTGACACAAATCGACCCGCGGTTCGAGTCCGCCTTTCGCCGAACTCAATCTTCTCCTTTTTCCCATCACATATCAGATCGAAAAGGCATTTATTTTCAATAAAAATGTAGAAAAGTTGAAATAAAGCGTCTAACATGTGTTTAATAATAAGTGTTTATCGATTAGGGGTAGGTAAACAGACATGTGCTGAATGTTAGAGATGATAAAAGTGAGTGGGTCCAATATCATTGATCGTAAAAAGTGGGTGGGTCTTGTCCCACCCACATACAATGGTTCCGACGCCCATGGGTTTGGTACAGCAGGGGAGAGAAAACTAAATATAAAATTGCTTTTGTAAAAAATTTTATTAAACTACTTTATGAAATTTTAAAGTAGAAAGACTGAAATTGTTTTTTCTTGTAAAATATATTTGTAATAATTGTATTATATTATATTATATTGCTGTTGAATGCTTGAATCTGATTGGTCAAAACCCATGACAAATAAAACATAACATTTTAAAGTAGAAAGACTGAAATAGTTATTTCTTGTAAAACATATTCCAATAACATATAGGTACAACTTACAAAAAAATATATAATTTTTTTACAGTGAAAAAGACATTCAGCATTCAGTGATATGTTTTCTCTTTCTTGTGTGTGTTTAGCAGCACATCCAGGAGTGTGTCCACACAGACATTATCCAGCAGAAAAGTGTCACCATATGCATTTTGTGTCGTGTGCCGATGACAGTGACTGTCCCAAGAATGAGAAATGCTGCAGCAATGGATGTGGACTTCAGTGTATGGCTCCAGTCACAGGTATTATATTATGTTATGTTATGTTATGTTATGTTATGTTATGTTATGTTATGTTATGTTATGTTATGTTATGTTATGTTATGTTATGTTATGTTATGTTATGTTATGTTATGTACTGCTATCAATCGATAAAAAAAATCAAATTAAATCGCACATTTTTTGGTAATTAATCGTGATTAAATCGCACCTAACATTAAAGTTCTTTATATATTATTATATTATTTTGATTTCACATTTAATCTCCAAATTAATGTAGAAACACCATAAAGACAGGAGCTGATATTTTAAATATTTGTTTAATGGCATGTTTTAATGAAAGAAGGCCATGTATCACAGATACCAATACCACTACTGATGTCTCTATGATTTCTTTTCTTTTTCTTGAAGGGGTTATGAACTGGATTTTTAAAATTATTTTGTAATGTTTCCTCGGGTGTAACCTCTATATGTTAGTATGTTTTTACATCAAAAATAGTCATAATTTAAAAAAATAAAAGACATTTTGATTTAAACGCTGTTTGAAGGGGCGTGTCCGCTGTGAGACTTCAGTGTAAACGCCCACTGCTTTGATTGGATAACATCTTGCATATGAAATAAGTATTACATGTGGAACTCTCTCAAATTTTTTAGCACGTTTTTACTATTACAGCTGTCGAGATTAATGAATCATGAAACGTGTTGATTATAGCATTATATTTAGATCTACTCCTGTCACATGAAAGCTGCAGCGATGACCAATGTAGCCGATCACAGAATGCAGTGATCTCATTGCAACTCTCTGCTTGGACACATTTCTGCACAATAACAAATGCTTTCATCATAACTGACAGTGCAAACATGATGTGAAAGATTTGTTGATTATTACAGGAGTTTTGAAGTGAGTCCACTGATAAACTTGCGCTGTTTGATTGACAGCTCCAGCGATTGTAAAGGGAGCGTTCTTTGATCGCTTTCTATTTAGAATTTAAATCATAGTTTAAATAACAGATTATTTTCATCCTACTAAGATAAACAATGTGAAGTTGACCGTTTAGTCTCTGGTTTGATTTACTGACACAAACAGAAATATACAATTTTGAGGCAAAGAACATCTGACTGTACATGAATCTTAACATATCAGAAATCACTGGTCACTGGTGATTTTGGTTAGACACGTACACATAATCAATAGATATTAGAGGTGTAACAGTACACAAAACTGTTCGGTACGTCCCTCAGTTTTAAAGTCACGGTTCGGTATGGGTTTGGTACAGCAGGGGAGAGAAAACTAAATATAAAATTGCTTTTTATTTATTTTTTATTAAACTACTTTATGAAATTTTAAAGTAGAAAGACTGAAATGGTTATTTCTTGAAAAATATATTTGTAATAATTGTATTATATTATATTATATTGCTCTTGAATGTTTGAATCTGATTGGTCAAAACCCATGACAAATAAAACATAACATTTTAAAGTAGAAAGACTAAAATAGTTAATTCTTTTAAAACATATTCCAATAACATATTAGTACAACTTACAAAAAAATAGTTTTTTTTTTTTACAGTGAAAAAGACATTCAGCATTCAGTGATATGTTTTCTCTGTCATGTGTCTGTATAACAGTAAAGCCAGGAGAGTGTCCAAGCAGACGTTATCCAGCAGAAAAGTGTACCCATATGCATTTTGAGTCATGTGCCCATGACAGTGACTGTCCCAAGAATGAGAAATGCTGCAACAATGGATGTGGACTTCAGTGTATGGTTCCAGTTACAGGTATTATATTATATTATATTATATTATATTATATTATATTATATTATATTATATTATATTATATTATATTATATTATATTATATTATATTATATTATATTATATTATATTAAATTATTACATTGCTGTTGAATGCTTGAATCTGGTTGGTCAAAACCCCTGACAAATAATACATGACATTTTAAAGTAGAAAGACTGAAAGCTATTTCTAGTAAAACATATTACAATAAAATATAGGTACAACTTCCAAAAAAATCTTATTTTTTACATTGAAAAATGTATTCAGCATTCAGTGATATGTTTTCTCTTTCTTGTGTGTGTTTAGCAACACATCCAGGAGTGTGTCCACACAGACGTTATCCAGCAGAAAAGTGTCACCATATGCATTTTGAGTCGTGTGTCCATGACAGTGACTGTCCCATTAATAAGAAATGCTGCAACAATGGATGTGGACTTCAGTGTATAGTTCCAGTTACAGGTATTATATTATATTAATTATATTATATTATATTATATTATATTATATTATATTATATTATATTATATTATATTATATTATATTATATTATATTATATTATATTATATTATATTATATTGCTGTTGAATGCTTGAATCTGATTGGTCAAAACCCATGACAAATAAAACATAACATTTTAAAGTAGAAAGACTGAAATAGTTCATTCTTGTAAAACATATTCCAATAACATATTAGTACAACTTACAAAAAAAAATAGTTTTTTTACAGTGAAAAAGACATTCAGAATTCAGTGATATGTTTTCTCTGTTATGTGTCTGTATAACAGTAAAGCCAGGAGAGTGTCCAAGCAGACGTTATACAGCAGAAAAGTGTCACCATATGCATTTTGTGTCGTGTGCCGATGACAGTGACTGTCCCAAGAATGAGAAATGCTGCAACAATGGATGTGGACTTCAGTGTATGGCTCCAGTTACAGGTATTATATTATATTATATTATATTATATTATATTATATTATATTATATTATATTATATTATATTATTACATTGCTGTTGAATGCTTGAATCTGATTGGTCAAAACCCCTGACAAATAATACATGACATTTTAAAGTAGAAAGACTGAAAGTTATTTCTAGTAAAACATATTACAATAAAATATAGGTACAACTTCCAAAAAAATCTTATTTTTTACATTGAAAAATTCATTCAGCATTCAGTGATATGTTTTCTCTTTCTTGTGTGTGTTTATCAGCACATCCAGGAGTGTGTCCACACAGACGTTATCCAGCAGAAAAGTGTCACCATATGCATTTTGAGTCGTGTGCCCATGACAGTGACTGTCCCATTAATAAGAAATGCTGCAACAATGGATGTGGACTTCAGTGTATAGTTCCAGTTACAGGTATTATATTATATTATATTATATTATATTATATTATATTATATTATATTATATTATATTATATTATATTATATTATTATATTGCTGTTGAATGCTTGAATCTGATTGGTCAAAACCCATGACAAATAAAACATAGCATTTTGAAGTAGAAAGACTGAAATAGTTCATTCTTGTAAAACATATTCCAATAACATATTAGTACAACTTACAAAAAAAATAGTTTTTTTTACAGTGAAAAAGACATTCAGCATTCAGTGATATGTTTTCTGTCATGTGTCTGTATAACAGTAAAGCCAGGAGAGTGTCCAAGCAGACGTTATCCAGCAGAAAAGTGTCACCATATGCATTTTGAGTCGTGTGCCGATGACAGTGACTGTCCCAAGAATGAGAAATGCTGCAACAATGGATGTGGACTTCAGTGTATGGCTCCAGTTACAGGTATTATATTATATTATATTATATTATATTATTACATTGCTGTTGAATGCTTGAATCTGATTGGTCAAAACCCCTGACAAATAATACATGACATTTTAAAGTAGAAAGACTGAAAGTTATTTCTAGTAAAACGTATTACAATAAAATATAGGTACAACTTCCAAAAAAATCTTATTTTTTACATTGAAAAATTTATTCAGCATTCAGTGATATGTTTTCTCTTTCTTGTGTGTGTTTAGCAACACATCCAGGAGTGTGTCCACACAGACGTTATCCAGCAGGAGAGTGTACCCATATGCATTTTGAGTCGTGTGTCCATGACAGTGACTGTCCCATTAATAAGAAATGCTGCAACAATGGATGTGGACTTCAGTGTATAGTTCCAGTTACAGGTATTATATTATATTATATTATATTATATTATATTATATTATATTATATTATATTATATTATATTATATTATATTATATTATATTATATTATTATATTGCTGTTGAATGCTTGAATCTGATTGGTCAAAACCCATGACAAATAAAACATAGCATTTTGAAGTAGAAAGACTAAAATAGTTAATTCTTGTAAAACATATTCCAATAACATATTAGTACAACTTACAAAAAAAATAGTTTTTTTACAGTGAAAAAGACATTCAGCATTCAGTGATATGTTTTCTCTGTCATATGTCTGTATAACAGTAAAGCCAGGAGAGTGTCCAAGCAGACGTTATACAGCAGAAAAGTGTCACCATATGCATTTTGAGTCATGTGCCCATGACAGTGACTGTCCCAAGAATGAGAAATGCTGCAACAATGGATGTGGACTTCAGTGTATGGCTCCAGTTACAGGTATTATATTATATTATATTATATTATATTATATTATATTATATTATATTATATTATATTATATTATATTATATTATATTATATTATATTATATTATATTATATTATATTATATTGCTGTTGAATGCTTGAATCTGATTGGTCAAAACCCATGACAAATAAAACATAACATTTTAAAGTAGAAAGACTGAAATAGTTCATTCTTGTAAAACATATTCCAATAACATATTAGTACAACTTACAAAAAAAAATAGTTTTTTTACAGTGAAAAAGACATTCAGAATTCAGTGATATGTTTTCTCTGTTATGTGTCTGTATAACAGTAAAGCCAGGAGAGTGTCCAAGCAGACGTTATACAGCAGAAAAGTGTCACCATATGCATTTTGAGTCATGTGCCCATGACAGTGACTGTCCCAAGAATGAGAAATGCTGCAACAATGGATGTGGACTTCAGTGTATGGCTCCAGTTACAGGTATTATATTTTATTATATCATATTATATTATATTATATTATATTATATTATATTATATTATATTATATTATATTATATTATATTATATTATATTATATTATATTATATTATATTATATTATTACATTGCTGTTGAATGCTTGAATCTGATTGGTCAAAACCCCTGACAAATAATACATGACATTTTAAAGTAGAAAGACTGAAAGTTATTTCTAGTAAAACATATTACAATAAAATATAGGTACAACTTCCAAAAAAATCTTATTTTTTACATTGAAAAATTCATTCAGCATTCAGTGATATGTTTTCTCTTTCTTGTGTGTGTTTATCAGCACATCCAGGAGTGTGTCCACACAGACGTTATCCAGCAGAAAAGTGTCACCATATGCATTTTGAGTCGTGTGCCCATGACAGTGACTGTCCCATTAATAAGAAATGCTGCAACAATGGATGTGGACTTCAGTGTATAGTTCCAGTTACAGGTATTATATTATATTATATTATTATATTATATTATATTATATTGCTGTTGAATGCTTGAATCTGATTGGTCAAAACCCATGACAAATAAAACATAGCATTTTGAAGTAGAAATACTAAAATAGTTAATTCTTGTAAAACATATTCCAATAACATATTAGTACAACTTACAAAAAAAATTGTTTTTTTACAGTGAAAAAGACATTCAGCATTCAGTGATATGTTTTCTCTGTTATGTGTCTGTATAACAGTAAAGCCAGGAGAGTGTCCAAGCAGACGTTATCCAGCAGAAAAGTGTCACCATATGCATTTTGAGTCGTGTGCCGATGACAGTGACTGTCCCAAGAATGAGAAATGCTGCAACAATGGATGTGGACTTCAGTGTATGGCTCCAGTTACAGGTATTATATTATATTATATTATATTATATTATATTATATTATATTATATTATATTATATTATATTATATTATATTATATTATATTATTACATTGCTGTTGAATGCTTGAATCTGATTGGTCAAAACCCCTGACAAATAATACATGACATTTTAAAGTAGAAAGACTGAAAGTTATTTCTAGTAAAACGTATTACAATAAAATATAGGTACAACTTCCCAAAAAATCTTATTTTTTACATTGAAAAATTTATTCAGAATTCAGTGATATGTTTTTTCTATTGTGTGTCTGTATAGCAACACATCCAGGAGTGTGTCCAAGCAGACGTTATCCAGCAGGAGAGTGTACCCATATGCATTTTGAGTCGTGTGTCCATGACAGTGACTGTCCCATTAATAAGAAATGCTGCAACAATGGATGTGGACTTCAGTGTATAGTTCCAGTTACAGGTATTATATTATATTATATTATATTATATTATATTATATTATATTATATTATATTATATTATATTATATTAATTATATTAATTATATTATATTATATTATATTATATTATATTAGTGCTATCAATCGATTAAAAAAAACGAATTAATCGCACATTTTTGGTAATTAATCGTGATTAAATCGCACCTAACATTAAAGTTCTTTATATATTATTATATTATTTTGATTTCACATTTAATCTCCAAATTAATGTAGAAACACCATAAAGACAGGAGCTGATATTTTAAATATTTGTTTAATGGCATGTTTTAATGAAAGAAGGCCATGTATCACAGATACCAATACCACTACTGATGTCTCTATGATTTTTTTTCTTTTTCTTGAAGGGGTCATGAACTGGATTTTAAAAATTATTTTGTAATGTTTCCTCGGGTGCACATATATGTTAGTATGGTTTTTACATCAAAAATAGTCATAATTTAAAAAAATAAAAGGCATTTTGATTTAAACGCTGTTTGAAGGGGCGTGTCCGCTGTGAGACTTCACTGTAAACGGCCACTGCTTTGATTGGATAACATCTTGCATATGAAATAAGTATTACATGTGGAACTCTCTCAAATTTTTTAGCACGTTTTTACTATTACAGCTGTCGAGATTAATGAATCATGAAAAGTGTTGATTATAGCATTATATTTAGATCTACTCCTGTCACATGAAAGCTGCAGCGATGACCAATGTAGCCGATCACAGAATGCAGTGATCTCATCATTGCAACTCTCTGCTTGGACACATTTCTGCACAATAACAAATGCTTTCATCATAACTGACAGTGCAAACATGATGTGAAAGATTTGTTGATTATTACAGGAGTTTTGAAGTGAGTCCACTGATAAACTTGCGCTGTTTGATTGACAGCTCCAGCGATTGTAAAGGGAGCGTTCTTTGATCGCTTTCTATTTAGAATTTAAATCATAGTTTAAATAACAGATTATTTTCATCCTACTAAGATAAACAATGTGAAGTTGACCGTTTAGTCTCTGGTTTGATTTACTGACACAAACAGAAATATACAATTTTGAGGCAAAGAACATCTGACTGTACATGAATCTTAACATATCAGAAATCACTGGTCGCTGGTGATTTTGGTTAGACACGTACACATAATCAATAGATATTAGAGGTGTAACAGTACACAAAACTGTTCGGTACGTCCCTCAGTTTTAAAGTCACGGTTCGGTATGGGTTTGGTACAGCAGGGGAGAGAAAACTAAATATAAAATTGCTTTTTATTTATTTTTTATTAAACTACTTTATGAAATTTTAAAGTAGAAAGACTGAAATGGTTATTTATTGTAAAATATATTTCTAATAATTGTATTATATTATATTATATGGCTGTTGAATGCTTGAATCTGATTGGTCAAAACCCATGACAAATAAAACATAACATTTTAAAGTAGAAAGACTAAAATAGTTAATTCTTTTAAAACATATTCCAATAACATATTAGTACAACTTACAAAAAAATAGTTTTTTTTTTTTACAGTGAAAAAGACATTCAGCATTCAGTGATATGTTTTCTCTGTCATGTGTCTGTATAACAGTAAAGCCAGGAGAGTGTCCAAGCAGACGTTATCCAGCAGAAAAGTGTACCCATATGCATTTTGAGTCATGTGCCCATGACAGTGACTGTCCCAAGAATGAGAAATGCTGCAACAATGGATGTGGACTTCAGTGTATGGCTCCAGTTACAGGTATTATATTATATTATATTATATTATATTATATTATATTATATTATATTATATTATATTATATTATATTATATTATATTATATTATATTATATAATTACATTGCTTTTGAATGCTTGAATCTGATTGTTCAAAACCCCTGACAAATAATACATGACATTTTAAAGTAGAAAGACTGAAAGTTATTTCTAGTAAAACGTATTACAATAAAATATAGGTACAACTTCCAAAAAAATCGTATTTTTTACATTGAAAAATTCATTCAGCATTCAGTGATATGTTTTCTCTTTCTTGTGTGTGTTTATCAGCACATCCAGGAGTGTGTCCAGACAGACGTTATCCAGCAGTAAAGTGTCACCATATGCATTTTGAGTCGTGTGTCCATGACAGTGACTGTCCCATTAATAAGAAATGCTGCAACAATGGATGTGGACTTCAGTGTATAGTTCCAGTTACAGGTATTATATTATATTATATTATATTATATTATATTATATTATATTATATTATATTATATTATATTATATTATATTATATTATATTAATTATATTATATTATATTATATTATTATATTATATTATATTATTTAGTGCTATCAATCGATAAAAAAAATCTAATTAATCGCACATTTTTGGTAATTAATCGTGATTAAATCGCACCTAACATTAAAGTTCTTTGTATATTATTATATTATTATGATTTCACATTTAATCTCCAAATGAATGTAGAAACACCATAAAGACAGGAGCTGATATTTTAAATATTTGTTTAATGGCATGTTTTAATGAAAGAAGGCCATGTATCACAGATACCAATACCACTACTGATGTCTCTATGATTTCTTTTCTTTTTCTTGAAGGGGTCATGAACTGGATTTTTAAAATTATTTTGTAATGTTTCCTCGGGTGTAACCTCTATATATTAGTATGGTTTTTACATCAAAAATAGTCATAATTTAAAAAATAAAAGGCATTTTGATTTAAACGCTGTTTGAAGGGGCGTGTCCGCTGTGAGACTTCAGTGTAAACGCCCACTGCTTTGATTGGATAACATCTTGCATATGAAATAAGTATTACATGTGGAACTCTCTCAAATTTTTTAGCACGTTTTTACTATTACAGCTGTCGAGATTAATGAATCATGAAAAGTGTTGATTATAGCAATATATTTAGATCTACTCCTGTCACATGAAAGCTGCAGCGATGACCAATGTAGCCGATCACAGAATGCAGTGATCTCGTCATTGCAACTCTCTGCTTGGACACATTTCTGCACAATAACAAATGCTTTCATCATAACTGACAGTGCAAACATGATGTGAAAGATTTGTTGATTATTACAGGAGTTTTGAAGTGAGTCCACTGATAAACTTGCGCTGTTTGATTGACAGCTCCAGCGATTGTAAAGGGAACATTCTTTGATCGCTTTCTATTTAGAATTTAAATCAAAGTTTAAATAACAGATTATTTTCATCCTACTAAGATAAACAATGTGAAGTTGACCGTTTAGTCTCTGGTTTGATTTACTGACACAAACAGAAATATACAATTTGGAGGCAAAGAACATCTGACTGTATGAATCTAAACATATCAGAAATCACTGGTCGCTGGTGATTTTGGTTAGACACGTACACATAATCAATAGATATTAGAGGTGTAACAGTACACAAAACTGTTCGGTACGTCCCTCAGTTTTAAAGTCACGGTTCGGTATGGGTTTGGTACAGCAGGGGAGAGAAAACTAAATATAAAATTGCATTTTTTATTTTTTATTAAACTACTTTATGAAATTTTAAAGTAGAAAGACTGAAATTGTTATTTATTGTAAAATATATTTCTAATAATTGTATTATATTATATTATATTATATTATATTATATTATATTATATTATATTATATTATATTATTATATTGCTGTTGAATGCTTGAATCTGATTGGTCAAAACCCATGACAAATAAAACATAACATTTTGAAGTAGAAAGACTAAAATAGTTAATTCTTGTAAAACATATTCCAATAACATATTAGTACAACTTACAAAAAAATAGTTTTTTTTTACAGTGAAAAAGACATTCAGCATTCAGTGATATGTTTTCTCTGTCATGTGTCTGTATAACAGTAAAGCCAGGAGAGTGTCCAAGCAGACGTTATCCAGCAGAAAAGTGTCACCATATGCATTTTGAGTCATGTGCCGATGACAGTGACTGTCCCAAGAATGAGAAATGCTGCAACAATGGATGTGGACTTCAGTGTATGGCTCCAGTTACAGGTATTATATTATATTATATTATATTATATTATATTATATTATATTATATTATATTATATTATATTATATTATATTATTACATTGCTGTTGAATGCTTGAATCTGATTGGTCAAAACCCCTGACAAATAATACATGACATTTTAAAGTAGAAAGACTGAAAGTTATTTCTAGTAAAATGTATTACAATAAAATATAGGTACAACTTCCCAAAAAATCTTATTTTTTACATTGAAAAATTTATTCAGAATTCAGTGATATGTTTTTTCTATTGTGTGTCTGTATAGCAACACATCCAGGAGTGTGTCCAAGCAGACGTTATCCAGCAGGAGAGTGTACCCATATGCATTTTGAGTCGTGTGTCCATGACAGTGACTGTCCCATTAATAAGAAATGCTGCAACAATGGATGTGGACTTCAGTGTATGGTTCCAGTTACAGGTATTTATTATATTATATTATATTATATTATATTATATTATATTATATTATATTATATTATATTATATTATATTATATTATATTATATTATATTTTATTTAGTGCTATCAATCGATAAAAAAATCGAATTAATCGCACCTTGTTGGTAATTAATCGTGATTAATCGCACCTAACATTAAAGTTCTTTATATATTATTATGATTTCACATTTAATCTCCAAATTAATGTAGAAACACCATAAAGACAGTAGCTGATATTTTAAATATTTGTTAAATGGCATGTTTTAATGAAAGAAGGCCATGTATCACAGATACCAATACCACTACTGATGTCTCTATGATTTTTTTTTCTTTTTCTTGAAGGGGTCATGAACTGGATTTTTAAAATTATTTTGTAATGTTTCCTCGGGTGTATATGCTACCTCTATATGTTAGTATGGTTTTTACATCAAAAATAGTCATAATTTAAAAAAATAAAAGACATTTTGACTTAAACGCTGTTTGAAGGGGCGTGTCCGCTGTGAGACTTCAGTGTAAACGCCCACTGCTTTGATTGGATAACATCTTGCATATGAAATAAATATTACATGTGGAACTCTTTCAAATTTTTTAGCACGTTTTTACTATTACAGCTGTCGAGATTAATGAATCATGAAAAGTGTTGATTATAGCATTATATTTAGATCTACTCCTGTCACATGAAAGCTGCAGCGATGAAAGAACATCTGACTGTACATGAATCTTAACATATCAGAAATCACTGGTCACTGGCCACAGGCGCCCTTTTATACTTCCTGGTCGCACCTTGATGACATCATAGGCTGTCACCGGTCAATAGGATTGACGTTTTTTGATTGTGATTTCAGGCACCGGTCACGCTGGAGGCATTCCCCGTAGTGTCAGCTGACTCAGCACGAGTTCCCTTTCGAAAGGGAACTAAATATAAAATTGCATTTTTTATTTTTTATTGAACTACTTTATGAAATTTTAAAGACTGAAAGACTGAAATTGTTATTTATTGTAAAATATATTTCTAATAATTGTATTATATTATATTATATTATATTATATTATATTATATTATATTATATTATATTATATTATATTATATTATATTATATTGCTGTTGAATGCTTGAATCTGATTGGTCAAAACCCATGACAAATAAAACATAACATTTTAAAGTAGAAAGACTAAAATAGTTCATTCTTGTAAAACATATTCCAATAACATATTAGTACAACTTACAAAAAAATAGGTTTTTTTTACAGTGAAAAAGACATTCAGAATTCAGTGATATGTTTTCTGTCATGTGTCTGTATAACAGTAAAGCCAGGAGAGTGTCCAAGCAGACGTTATCCAGCAGAAAAGTGTACCCATATGCATTTTGAGTCATGTGCCCATGACAGTGACTGTCCCAAGAATGAGAAATGCTGCAACAATGGATGTGGACTTCAGTGTATGGCTCCAGTTACAGGTATTATATTATATTATATTATATTATATTATATTATATTATATTATATTATATTATATTATATTATATTATATTATATTATATTATATTTATTATATTATATTATATTATTACATTGCTGTTGAATGTTTGAATCTGATTGCGCTGTTTGATTGACAGCTCCAGCGATTGTAAAGGGAACGTTCTTTGATCGCTTTCTATATAGAATTTAAATCATAGTTTAAATAACAGATTTTTTTTATCCTACTAAGATAAACAATATGAAGTTGACCGTTTAGTCTCTGGTTTGATTTACTGACACGTAAACAGAAATATAACATTTTGAGGCAAAGAACATCTGACTGTACATGAATCTTAACATATCAGAAATCACTGGTCGCTGGTGATTTTGGTTAGACACGTACACATAATCAATAGATATTACAGGTGTAACGGTACACAAAACTGTATAATATATAATTATATTATATTATATTGCTGTTGAATGCTTGGTCAAAACCCCTGACAAATAATACATAACATTTTAAAGTAGAAAGACTAAAAGTTATTTCTTGTAAAACGTATTACAATAAAATATAGGTACAACTTCCAAAAAAATCTTATTTTTTACATTGAAAAATTAATTCAGCATTCAGTGATATGTTTTTTCTATTGTGTGTCTGTATAGCAACACATCCAGGAGTGTGTCCACACAGACGTTATCCAGCAGGAGAGTGTCACCATATGCATTTTGAGTCGTGTGTCCATGACAGTGACTGTCCCATTAATAAGAAATGCTGCAACAATGGATGTGGACTTCAGTGTATAGTTCCAGTTACAGGTATTATATTATATTATATTATATTATATTATATTATATTATATTATATTATATTATTATACTATATTATATTATATTATATTAATTATATTATTTAGTGCTATCAATCGATTAAAAAAAAACGAATTAAGCGCATATTTTTCGGTAATTAATTGTGATTAATCGCTCCTAACATTAAAGTTCTTTGTATATTATTATATTATTATGATTTCACATTTAATCTCCAAATGAATGTAGAAACACCATAAAGACAATAGCTGATATTTTAAATATTTGTTTAATGGCATGTTTTAATGAAAGAAGGCCATGTATCACCGATACCAATACCACTACTGATGTCTCTATGATTTTTTTTCTTGAAGGGGTCATGAACTGGATTTTTAAAAATTATTTTGTAATGTTTCCTCGGGTGCACATATATGTTAGTATGGTTTTTACATCAAAAATAGTCATAATTTAAAAAAATAAAAGGCATTTTGATTTAAACGCTGTTTGAAGGGGCGTGTCCGCTGTGAGACTTCAGTGTAAACGCCCACTGCTTTGATTGGATAACATCTTGCATATGAAATAAGTATTACATGTGGAACTCTCTCAAATTTTTTAGCACGTTTTTACTATTACAGCTGTCGAGATTAATGAATCATGAAACGTGTTGATTATAGCATTATATTTAGATCTACTCCTGTCACATGAAAGCTGCAGCGATGACCAATGTAGCCGATCACAGAATGCAGTGATCTCGTCATTGCAACTCTCTGCTTGGACACATTTCTGCACAATAACAAATGCTTTCATCATAACTGACAGTGCAAACATGATGTGAAAGATTTGTTGATTATTACAGGAGTTTTGAAGTGAGTCCACTGATAAACTTGCGCTGTTTGATTGACAGCTCCAGCGATTGTAAAGGGAACGTTCTTTGATCGCTTTCTATTTAGAATTTAAATCATAGTTTAAATAACAGATTATTTTCATCCTACTAAGATAAACAATATGAAGTTGACCGTTTAGTCTCTGGTTTGATTTACTGACACAAACAGAAATATACAATTTTGACATGAATCTAAACATATCAGAAATCACTGGTCACTGGTGATTTTGGTTAGACACGTACACATAATCAATAGATATTAGAGGTGTAACAGTACACAAAACTGATCGATTCGTCCCTCGGTTTTGAAGTCATGGTTCGGTATGGGTTTGGTATAGCAGGGGAGATAATATAAAAAAACTAAATATAAAATTGCTTTTTTATAAATGTTTTAATAAACTACTTTATGAAATTGTAAAGTAGAAAGACTGAAATGGTTATTTCTTGTGAAATATATTTGTAATAATTGTATTATATTATATTATATTGCTGTTGAATGCTTGAATCTGATTGGTCAAAACCCATGACAAATAAAACATAACATTTTAAAGTAGAAAGACTGAAATAGTTATTTCTTGTAAAACATATTCCAATAACATATAGGTACAACTTACATAAAAAAGTGGTAACACTTTATTTTGATAGTCCACTTCAGTCATTCTACTAACTATAAGTAACTTTGCAACTGTATGTCAACTAACTGTCATTAGAATATTTGTAGACTTTATGATTAATTTTTACTAAAACTTTAGTTTGTTGGTCCCCCAACAGACATTCTACTGACTATAAGTAACTTGGCAACTACAATTCAACTTATTCTACTAACCCGAACCCTAACACCTAACCATAACCTACCAGTCTACTGACAGTCAACTAATACTCTAATGACAGTTAGTTGACATGTAGTTGCAAAGTTACTTATAGTTAGTAGAATGTTTAAAGTGGACTATCGAAATAAAGTGTAACCAAAAAGTTTTTTTACAGTGAAAAAGACATTCAGAATTCAGTGATATGTTTTCTCTGTCATGTGTCTGTACAGCAGTAAAGCCAGGTGTGTGTCCAAGCAGACGTTATCCAGCAGAAAAGTGTACCCATATGCATTTTGAGTCATGTGCCCATGACAGTGACTGTCCCAAGAATGAGAAATGCTGCAACAATGGATGTGGACTTCAGTGTATGGCTCCAGTTACAGGTATTATATTATATTATATTATATTATATTATATTATATTATATTATATTATATTATATTATATTATTATACTATATTATATTATATTAATTAAATTATTTAGTGCTATCAATCGATTAAAAAAAACGAATTAAGCGCATATTTTTCGGTAATTAATTGTGATTAATCGCACCTAACATTAAAGTTCTTTGTATATTATTATATTATTATGATTTCACAATTAATCTCCAAATTAATGTAGAAACACCATAAAGACAGTAGGTGGTATTTTAAATATTTGTTTAATGCCATTTTTTTATGAAAGAAGGCCATGTATCACCGATACCAATACCACTACTGATGTCTCTATGATTTTTTTTTCTATTTCTTGAAGGGGTCATGAACTGGATTTTTTAAATTATTTTGTAATGTTTCCTCGGGTGCACTGATATGTTAGTATGATTTTTACATAAAAAATAGTCATCATTTAAAAAAATAAAAGGCATTTTTCCTACCCTGATTTTAGCCTCTGATTTAAACGCTGTTTGAAGGGGGGTGTCTGCTGTAAAAGGGTAACATCTTTGCTTTTGAAATAAGTATTACATGTGGAACTCTCTCAAAATTTTAGCACATTTTTACTATTACAGCTGTCGAGATTAACGAATCATGAAAAGTGTTGATTATAGCATTATATTTAGGGGCCAAGCACCGAAGGTGCGAAGGCTCCTATTGAAACTGTTAGCGTTCCTATTATTAGGGGCCAAGCACCGAAGGTGTGAAGGCACCTATTGAAACTGTTAGCGTTCCTATTATTATTATTATTCATCTTCCGCCATGGGAGTCTATGGCAGCCCATAGAACCGTATGGTAAAAAGTTGTGGAATTTGGCACACAGATAGAGGACCGTCTGAAATGTCACCATAGCAAATTTGGAGTCTCTAACTCAATCCCTCTAGCACCACCATCAGTCCAAAGTTTGACTCATGTTTATGCTAATACCTTTTGAACCATAAGGGCTAGAAACAAAATTATTTTTTCCTCTGGCTCAATACCCTATTTGAAAACACATGCAAATTTTCCCGCCATTTTGAATTTTCTGAAAAACCTACTTTTGCGAACTTGTCCTAGAAGGTTAATCCGATTTGCATGAAAATTGAACCAGATCATCTTCAGACCATGCTGACAAAAAACATGGAATTCAATTGGATTCGTCCCATCGTTTTCGATAAACACACAAACAAAATAACAAAAAACACACGCAAAAATACACTTAAGGCTATATGTCCGCAACGCAATCGTATTCAAACCAAACTTGGTACATGTCATCACAAGCATGACCTGAGGCAACATGCAGTGTTTCGGCACAGCGCCACCTACTGGTCCAGAAAAATGGCTATTTTTGCTTATAGCTTCTGAACCGTTTGTCCAAAAATCATAAAAAGTGGTCTCGTTCGACTGTTAGTGATGTCTTAATTATTTATTGTATGTTTAAATAAATCTGTCATGAAAATGACAGCCACTGTGTAGGCAATGATTATATTTCAATAACGAATTGGAGTAAAAACCTTACAGTCTATTGTAAAAACAATGTTAAAAAAAAGTTAATTCAAAGTTAATTCAAAAACTGCCTTATGTGAAGTTTACATGTTTGCATACAATGTGTTATTTGACTGTTGATTATTATATCTAAAAATAAATAACGACTGAATTTCGGCTAATAGTTTGGGCTCTGTTGTTAACCTTTAATATTATATTAATGTGCAAGTAAGGGCTCCCTAATCAGTGATCTGTGTCACGTCACATTAAAGAGTGTCAAATCGGCATTTATCGTGTGAAATTCGTGATAAATGGAAAGAATACTTAATATGTTCGTGTGGGAACTCGGATTGAAGTATGTTCCGCGTATAAAACACACGTGCACCGTACTGGAAATTCCCTTTCAAAAGCTACACTCAAACTGATTAGCGCCATGGGGAGCGTCTTATCGTGACCAGCTGTTGAATAGTGTGTCTAACACATCAATTAAACTGACCCGTAGGTATTTATAGCCTCGGCTAGTGATGTCATCAGCACACCTGCTGCACGAGGCTATAAATAGATGAGCCCAGCTGTTTCACTTCAGGTCTTTTTGTTTTCAGACCACAAGTCAAGCAAAAAACTCTCTCTCTTAAAACTCTTCAAAACCTTTCAAACTCAACTTGAGATCTTGGTTATGAGTTAGTTTTCAACTGGCATTGTGCAGATTTCTCTCTTTTCATCCTCTGGTTCAGTGGCAGTTCTAGACCACGGTAACTAGGGGGGCCAGGCAGGGGCCACTTGTGCTTTTAGGGGGCACACGTTAACATTTATCTTAACCAGTATTTAAATAGGTAGTTCACCTAAAAATGAAAATTCTATCACCATTTACTCACCCCCATGTCGTTCCAAATAGGCTATGACTTTCTTATGTTGAACACAATGCTAACTTATTTATTTTATTAAACTGTTGTATAAGATCAGTATCGCATTTGCACTCATGCTATTCTGGGTAGAAAAACAGAACTTGTGTGATAGAGGAGCCTGCGCTGTATTTGCGGTGTAGAACGCGCTCTGACGTGGACCACAACAAACGTGCCCAGTGTAAAAACGCTCTGAGACTAAAACTCAAACAGGGGCATTTTTACCGCATATCTTGAACTCTGCAGTCTCTAAACGTGAAGTAAAATAATTTCAAGTTCATTTATTTATTTGAAAAGTAATGTAGGCTATCTGCTAATATGATCATGCATGTTCAATATTTTACAAAAGTAAAACTAAACCATTTATTTTACATGTTTTGTAGCCTACCTGCTCTCTGTTAGCATAGGCATACAAACAAACATCTAATACTCTATAAGCAACACTGGACAATTGGATAAAATAATATTATTTCTCGCTATATGTGAACATGACTGAAATTATATTATTTTCTGTATCTTTCCTTGGGTATGCCTATCTCTGTGGTGAAACATGTCTCTGTCATAGTCGCACATGAACGGTTCTTTCATTGCGTTGGTCATAATTTATATTTGGTTGCATCTTCCTACTTCGGAATATATTCAAAGATTACATATGTGGACGTGTTCGGAGAAATTAGCCATTGAAAAAATATATTTTAACTACCAGTATGTTTAAATGAAGGAATTCGTCAAGTCAGTAAAATTAATATACAGTATCACTGCTGCATATGGGTGAAGTTACACACAACACAACATATAAAGAGAGCTTATTTTATCTATAATCAAGTGCGTAAAAAACATTATAGCCCGCGTTTTACAACTATTTGAGCGAATGCAGACTGAGTGACAAATAATTCATAAACAGACTACTTGCGCGCCACAACTGCAGCCTCCTCATTGCTTCTCTGCATTGGTTATTGGTTATGACACAATAAAGTACTCTTTTAATCACATACCGCCACAGCAAAAACTGCACATTGCAACCAGGTTCAGAAATATTGTTTGGTGTGATATGATTCCAAATTTAGGAGCAAATTTAGGCACTGGCCTCCCCCTAGAACCGCCACTGGATGAACGGCTAAAGTAGTTCCAGACAGGTCTTAACCGCATTACGTACATGTCCATATCACTTAGCCAAATGATTTCAGTTATTTCAAAGGTCCTTACAGCCTACAACAGCAAAAGAACACAATGATTTTGACATGAACATGATTTTTTAAAGTAGAAAGACTGAAATGGTTCTTTTTTGTAAAACATATTCCAATAATGTATAGGAATAATACATCTTTTTTTACAGTGAAAACGTCTCGGTTACGTATGTAACCCTCGTTCGCTGAAGGAGGGAACGGAGACGGACGTCGGAACTGACCGACGAATTGGGATCCCAATTCGTCGGTCAGTTCCGACGTACGTCGAACGTGACCGACTGAAAGGGAACATTCAGCATTCAGCAATATGTTTTCTCTGTCATGTGTCTGTATAGCAGTAAAGCCAGGAGTGTGTCCAAGCAGACATTATAAAGAATCAATGTGTGCTGGGATACATTTTGTGTCGTGCACCGATGACAGTGACTGTCCCAACAAGGAGAAATGCTGCAGCAATGGATGTGGACTTCAGTGTATGGCTCCAGTTACAGGTATTGTATTATATTATATTATTGTAACGCTAAGGTGCCAAAGAAGAAGATTAATATAATATACAGGGTTTATTAGACTAATTCAAAGCCAACATGCAAAACAACATGCAACATAACACAAACAATGTCGGACACTGAAGTGAGAGCTTATTTTATCTATAATCAAGTGCGTAGAAACCATTATAGCCCGCGTTTTACAACTATTTGAGCGAATGCAGACTGAGTGACAAATAATTCATAAACAGACTACTTGCGCGCCACAACTGCAGCCTCCTCATTGCTTCTCTGCATTGGTTATTGGTTATGACACAATAAAGTACTCTTTTCATCACATACCGCCACAGCAAAAACTGCACATTGCAACCAGGTTCAGAAAATTGTTTGGTGTGATATGATTCCAAATTTAGGAAGGCCAGAGGGGCACTGGCTCCCCCTGACCTCCCCCTAGAACCGCCACTGGATGAACAGTTAAAATAGTTCCAGGCAGGTCTTAACCGCATTACGTACAAGTCCATATCACTTAGCCAAATGATTTCAGTTATTTCAAAGGTCCTTACAGCCTACAACAGCAAAAGAACACAATGATTTTGACATGAACAGGATTTTTTTAAAGTAGAAAGACTGAAATGGTTCTTTTTTTAAAAACATATTCCAATAATGTATAGGAATAATACATCTTTTTTTACAGTGAAAACATTCAGCATTCAGCAATATGTTTTCTCTGTCATGTGTCTGTATAGCAGTAAAGCCAGGAGTGTGTCCAAGCAGACGTTATAAAGAATCAATGTGTGCTGGGATACATTTTGTGTCGTGCACCGATGACAGTGACTGTCCCAACAAGGAGAAATGCTGCAGCAATGGATGTGGACTTCAGTGTATGGCTCCAGTTCCAGGTATTGTATTATATTATATTATAGTAACGCTAAGGTGTCAAAGAAGAAGATTAATATAATATACAGGGTTTATTAGACTAATTCAAAGCCAACATGCAAAACAACATGCAGCATAACACAAACAATGTCAGACACTGAAGTGAGCACAATGAGAAACTTAAATGCACAGTGATGAGAAAATGACAAACAGCTACTATGATTAATGAGTGTCTGTGATAACAGATTAATGGCGGGAAACTGGAACAAATAAGATGTGTTATATTAATTATATTATATTATATTATATGAATTATATTTTATTTAGTGCTGTCAGTGAACTATAAAAATAATTGAATGCAAATAAATTACAGAAGTATGTGAAGCTGCGTCATTAACATAAATTCCGTCACGCAGTTAGATGATCTTAGAAGTTTATCACTTCTTAGATCTCGGGAGTTTATCACAATCAGAGTGAGCATCTACAAGCAACTGTAACCCTGGAAATTTCCATTTTTAACCCAATTCTGATTTTCTGTTTGTGATCAAAAAAGGAAATATTACATAGGTTAATTTTAAAAGATTATCTTAATTTCTGACTAAATCATTAACTATAGTCTTTTATATTATATTATATTATATTATAGTTGAATGCTTGAATCTGATTGGACAAAACCCCTGACAAATAAAACATGACATTTTAAAGTAGAGAGACTGAAATAGTTCTTGTAAAACGTATTTCAATAACATATAGGTTATATGCATAAATTCAGCATTCAGTGATATGTTTTCTCTGTCATGTGTCTGTTTAACAGTAAAGCCAGGAGTGTGTCCAAGCAGACGTTATGCAGCAGAAGAGTGTTCCTGGATACATTTTATGGTGTGTGCTGATGACTGTGACTGTCCCAAGAATGAGAAATGCTGCAACAATGGATGTGGACTTCAGTGTATGGTTCCAGTTTAAGGTATTTATTATTATATTATATTATATTATATTATATTATATTATATTATATTATATTATATTATATTATATTATATTATATTATATTATATTATATTATTTGTAAGGACTAATTGAAGATGGGCCTTGAATTATTCGAAAAATAATGCACATCCGAGGTGGTAATGCTGTCTCGATGCGAAGCAGAGTGGCCGTTACACCTCAGGTGTGCATTATTTTTTGAATAATTCAACGGCCAGTAGTCAATTATTCTGCTTATACTACGGTTACCACACCTCAAAACGTTGTTCAGATGATTTATTTCAAGACATTAGTCAGGTTTTGTCTTTAAAACGCTCTTGTGTGCAGGACTAATTTTTTTACGCATCTAAACCCAAGCCTCCGTTGCTAAATCCAAAATGTAATTTTAGAGGCCATGAACCTTTTTACGACCATTATCATCATATATAATTATACATAGATTTGTAAACTGCCATCACGATCAGCATCGCAGATACAGTTATTTATAGCCCACTTAAACTTGAACTCTCCAGTATTCTCATTCAGTCGATAATATTCAAATTCTATTCTTAACTGTGACTTCATCAAACCCTCATAAATCAGTACCACATCAGTTTGTCCCATTCCACCTATTTTGCTTTTACGGGAGAGCCAAACAGCTAACTTTGCTTGTCCGAAGATAAAATTGAGTAGATGATAAATATCCTTCTTGCTACATTTATATTTTGGTCCGTAGATATACAATTCAGGTGTGAAAACTTTGCCTAATGTCTGACACCACCCACCAAGAATTTCAAAAAGAGGCAATAATCTACTACAGTTAGCAAACAAATTAAAAACTGTCTCCTGTTGTTCAAAGAATGGACAACCTACCCCTGCTAGTGGATCAAAGTGTGCTCTGTATCCTGTAATGCCATGTACAACACACCATTGCAGGTCTCCAGATCTTTTTTCAATGGGGGGACTTGTACAAGGTCCTCCAGCTACCTTTCTGGGAAAAATCAACTAGTTGTTTTTGAATATCCATTATCAGTTCTTCTGGAGGTTCTAATATCATAATCTTATGCCATAAAGAAGCAGCAATAAGATTGTTACAGACCAAAACACTACCCCTATACAGGATAGCTGGAAGAGCAACCACTTCCATCGAGACAACCAAGCATGTTTTATTCACTAGTCCCTCCAAATTCTGTTTCCTATAATCTTCAGATCCTAAAAATATCCCTAAATATTTACAACCTTCTATTGCAAGCAAGCAACTTTATTTATATAGCACATTTTTAAACAAAAGCCGTTGCCCCAAAGTGCTGTACAGAGATAAAATTAAAACATTAAAACAACATTTAATGTTGCATATACCCAAGCAAACTCAACATTCAAATGCTAACGAAAATAAATACGTTTTTAAATAAGACTTTTGACAATTGAAGGAGCTGACCTCACATGGAGTGGGAGACTATTCCAGAGTTTCGGACCTACCACAGAAAAAGCGCGTTCTCCTCTCATTTTAAAATTACAGCGAGGGACCTTTAAGAGCCTTTGGTCTGAGGACCTAAGCACTCTAGAGGGAGAGTAGGGAGTGAGAAGATTGCAAATGTACTGAGGAGCCAGGCCCGAAACTGCCTTGTAGACAAACAAGAGAATTTTCAAATCTATCCTGAATCTCACAGGAAACCAATGTAAGGATCGCAGTACTGGAGTAATATGATCTCTCTTCCTAGCTCCTGTCAGAAACCTTGCTGCTGTATTTTGCACTAACTGCATGAAAGCTAAGGCAGACTGGGGGAGTCCCCCATTTTAGCTCTCCAGGAAGGATGGGCCATTATTGTCATGCCCACACCATACAGCCACACTTTTGCCCCGATTTAACTTTTGAAGAGGATGCTTTTGCATAAGTTCATAAACACTTTTTAACAACATTAATATCTTGATTACCTATCCGCACATGCAGACATTTTAATAGACTGGGAAAAATGTATTTCTCTGATTTGCAGTCCCATTAATTATCTTCTTAATTTACAGTGTAAAGGCTCAAGAGCAATAAAGCTGCCCTGAAATAGGGTAACCTTGTCTAATACCCCTCTGAACCTTTATGGGGACACTGAGACTGCCACCTATTTTGATCAAGCAAGTTGCCTCATTATAAAGCAATTTTATACATGAAATTAAATGATCTCCAAAGCCAAAATCCTTAAGAGTCTCAAAAAGAAAAGTATGGTCGACTCTGTCAAATACCTTCTCTTGATCCATTGAAAAAAACAACAACATCAACATTGTTATAAAAAGCATAATCATACAGATCCCAAATCAGATGTAAATGATCTGCAATAGAGCTGCCCTTTATACAAAATGATTGATCTGTATGAATCATTTCATGCAATACATAATTTAACCTTTTGGCAAGACACTTAGAGATAATTTTATATTCCGAACATAAGATTGCTATATGTCTCAAAATTTTAGTAATGTCAGATTCTTTTGAAACAATGTTAAAATAGCACGCTGACAACTTCTTGTTATACATTCTTCACTTATACATTGTTGAGCTACTTCAAAAAAGTAATGACCAATAATAGTCCAAAAAAGTTTATTAAATTCAGCAGTAAGTCAATTCCTGGTACCCGACCTGATGAAAGTTCCATTACAGCTGAGGTCAGTTCATTTAAAGTTTTTTTTGTGTGTTTTTTTCGTAGATAACATAGGAATATCTTATAAAAGTTAATATCTGCATTGATCATTTAAAGAATCAGCAGGATATAATTCAGTGCAAAAGTCTACATATCCTTTCTGGGTCTGAAACAAGGTGTCCATCCTCATCTTCATTAAAAACAACATATTTTGTTTAGTTTTCCACCCTAAATTAAAAAAGGACGTAGGAGCATCTATGTCTCTTTTTGTTATAAAACATTCTTTATAAGTTCTCCTTTTACTTTTTCATTAAGCATTGAATTCAAACGTTTTTTTCTTTTCACTCCACATATATTCAAGTTAGGAGAAGCATTTTCAATCTTATTCCCTTCAAAAATCTTAAGTTCTTGCTCCAAGCTCTCCAATGTTTTTTTTTTTTTTTTAAACACAAGGTAGAATGAGAATAATTTTGTTGGCAATACTCCTTAATAAACACTTTCCCAATCTCCCAACACTGAATAATATTATCATATATTCCTTTCTCTGTCTTCCTAACTTCCTAAAAATTCTTACAATTTTCACAAAATAATTGTCTTCCAGCAATTTAACATGCCAATAAGAAAGGTTTTTGTTATGAGACTACATTCAACTGTGATTAGTTTGTGATCTGAAAAAGGAACAGGAGTAATAGTTGTATTTAGGTCCTATTCTTCATATTATGCAGAACATGTGTCATTACTAAAACTCACCCAAGAGTATTGTTTAACTAAAGGATTGTTTTCCCTCCATACATCTGACAGGTGAAATTGTTTGTTTACCAATCTTGCAAGACAAGTGGCTGACATTTGATGTGGTTCTTCCCCATTCCTATCTATTTTGAAATCTAATGTGCAGTCCCAGTCTCCACCAAAAACAACACAATCTCCGTCATGTTTTGTCTTATAAACTGTTCTAATTTAGAAAAGAGCCTTATTCTCTCAATACCTAAATTTGTAGCATAAATGTTCACAAAAACAAAGTGCATATTATGTATTTCAGCTCTAACAATCAAAAGTCTTCCAGGTTCCTTTTAATGTTTCCACAAAATATTGAAATTGAGAGGGGCAAAAAATATTGCCACCCCTGCACTTAGATTATTCCCATGACTAAGAAAGTGTTCTCCCTTCCACCATAGCCCCCAGTCAACTTCATTATCTAAATTACTGTGGGTTTCTTGTAAGAAAATAACTCTTTCAAATTAATAATCTCAGAAAGAAATGCAAGTTTCTCATGTCCCTCATCCCATTCACGTTAAGTGATCCTACTCGTAAGATTTCCATCAGAAAGAGAGAGGGAAAAAAAGAAGCAAAAAATAAAAATAAAGAAAAATGTAAACCCATTTTAAGTCCTTAACTTTCCCCCTCGTTAGCTGCTCTTTTCCAAACGTTTAAATGTTTTTGTCCAGCAGATGTGAGGTGTTTCCTAAGCCGAAACCTTTTCTGTTGGGAGAGCTCAGTATAATTACTCGTTTTTCGGGCCAGTATAATTACTCGTTACTGAATAATCAAATTTCTCAAGATCAGGAACAAAGTCACCAATTTTTACTCCTGCTATCCCTTTTGGTTCATCAAGAAAACTATTTATTTGTTCAACAGTGTACAAATCGCTTACTCTTTCCATCTCAGACCACTGTTCATCTCACGCTTTCTTCAGTACTTTGAGATAAACCATCCATTTAATCTCCTAAGTCCTCCTCTAAACATTTAGCCTGAGTCACTAAAGATAATTACAGCACATCCTCTAAACTGCATTTATTCACCATGTTATCCGTAGCACCACAAGCACTAGCAGGCATAACTACATCTAGGCTGATCATCACTCACGCTTTTAGAAACAAATGCCCTCACCTCATCTTGTTCCTTCACCACCTCCGTTACTCTATCAATCTGCACAGTGTCTTGTCTATTCCTTTCAATCGTTTGAAGTTCTCCATTTGATTTCTCAGCTCTAGATACGAGCGTTGGAGGCTGAGGTTCATTGCTACTGAAGGGGACTCCAATGTGTTCCGAATACTGTTCCCATGATGGTCAGTGCCCTGCCAGACAGAAATGTTTCCCAACCACCTGTGGTCACACATGAAGTGAACCATGCTGATTTCACCAACGGAAAGATTCATGAGATTAATTTTGCATGATAATACATACTTGATTTATTTTACTTAAATCAATTCAGTTCTTGAATTATTTTTTTCTTGCAGGCTTAACATTTGTATGCTTTTGAGAACAAAATGTACCAACACTTAAGCCAAAATGAGTGTATAAAAATAACAGAAGCATATGGACAAGTAACAAGCTAAAGAAGTCAAAAATAATAATTTTGCTTTTCCGGTTGCTGAATTGCACATATGTAGAACCAATCATATTAGAGAAAAATTATGTAATGAATCGTGTTACCTTTGCCATGTACCTATCCTATATAAACTGTTGTATTCTCTGTGAACTGTAGATTCTCTGTGATTGATATGAGGTCATCCTGGCTGTGATTAAAGCATAATCAAAGGCATAATTTGGAGTCTGTCTGATTATTGCTCTAGAGACCTTACTTCTATTCTCAAGTGATAATGTTTAATGGAACACTAGAGACCTGTGGATCAAGTGGAGAGACATCTAGTAGAATACAAATATCTGTCTAAGGAGACGGCAGGTTAACTTAAAGTCAGGTGCGAAGGGGAATTTCTACCACTATATATATTATATATATATATAAAACCGCAAACCGTTCTCAAGACCCAGACCAGATATGATGAATGAAGACCTGGAGTCAGAGTTATAAATAGAACAATTTTAGTGAAGGAAAGTATGCAGTTACATCAGCAGAAGCCAGCTTCAAGTCTCACAAGGAGTTTGTAGGCTCTTGCAATACATTTTCACGCCACAATCATACCGTACGTCATTACTGCAGGTTGAATGATTCTGATTGGCTAAGAGAAAATAGACAATCATAGTAAATTTTCACACATCAGCTGATAGGCAGAAGTATATCTCCATCGATCACGCTGCTGATGCTTGGACCCCCGGATGTTGTGACCTTCAAGGTCATGAATAGGTGCTGCCAGGTCCGAAGTAGAATGCCAGTTGTCCACCAATACTGATCTGTAATATAGAATACTAGCACACATACACAGATACACAGCTTCTTCAAGGTTGGAGTTGGTCGAGCTCCAGCTCTGACCAGAAACTTTCCCAAAACATACTGATAGCATGTACTTTCTCTCTGTAAAAGGTACAGACAATATTCACCATTATTCTCTGGTGATGGAAGATGAATAAAAGCTTATAAATATAAAATAAATAAAATATAATATCAAATTAAAAGCAACAAATGATTATATGACTAAGTAAATCTCAGAAGCTGTGTTGAAGGATAAATATTGATCAATACCTTGATGATAATCACTCAAAAGCTCTTTAAAAAGTCCGCCGAGAACCTCCTGGTCTATCAGGACCTGAAGAGGGCTATTCTACAGCGGGTCGGCCGGACCCCAGAACAACACCGGCAGAGGTTCAGGACCCTGGGCCTCGAAGAGTCCGGCCGGCCCTTCGTCTTCGCCCAACAGCTCCGGGACTCCTGCCGCAAATGGCTGATGGCCGATGGGAGTGACGTCGAGGGAGTCATCGATCGCGTGGTACTGGAACAGTTCGTCAGCAGACTGCCAAAGACGACTGCACAGTGGGTCCAGTGCCACCGCCCGACGTCGCTAGACCAGGCCATCCAACTGGCGGAGGACCAAATGGTGGCGTGCCCGGGGGTCGGCGAACCCCTACCATCTGCCTCTCTCTCTTTTCTCTCTCTCCCTTTTGTCTCCTCATCTGTCTCTAAACCTGTCCCTCTACCCAGGTCGCGAGGGGGCCCCGCCCCGAAACTGGCGCCCAGGTGGAGGACGGGATCCACTGGCTCTCTCGTGGCTACCTCTTCCCCTCCGCTCTCTCCACGCCAATTGCTCGAGCCGCTTCCTGCCACCAGGGTGGCGGTGAGGTCTGGGCCGGCTTGTTGGCGCTGTGGGGACCCCGGACACTTTGTGGATCGCTGTCCGGTAATGGAGGTAGGGACACTGATCCGGGTCCCCGATGAGCCGCAAGCCGCCCCCGATCAGGCCGGCCTGTACCAAATACCAGTGAGTATTAAGGGGGGTACGTATCATGTGCTGGTGGATTCAGGTTGTAACCAGACCTCCATCCACCAGAGTTTGATTCAACCCCGGCATTGGTTAACAGCCGCGTGGTTAAGGTACGGTGTGTGCACGGGGAGGTGGTGAATTATCCGCTGCTGCCTGTTCAGATTCATTTTAGGGGACAAAAGCATAGCGTTGAGGTTGCAGTTAACCCGCACCTCCGGCACCCGATTATCTTGGGGACCAATTGGCCGGGATTTAATAAACTGATGGGTTATTTATGTTCGGGTGCCTCTTGGGGAAAGAGAGACGAACTATTCTCTCTGAGTGCGATGACTTTCCCCTGGAACAGTCCCGCGATGAAACACTCAAACATGCGTTCGATCAGGTCCGCTCTATCGATGGCCGACTTCTCCGACCTGACCAGCCGCTCTCCTAAGCGTATTTTATGGTCATCAAAGATAGGTTGTATCGGGTAACCCAGGATACACAGTATAAACAAGATACAACCCAGTTGTTAGTTCCAAAGAGCCATCAGGAAATGCTTTTCCAGGCGGCTCATTCTAATCCAATGGCCGGACATTTAGGTCAGACAGAAAAGAGATTTTCCCGAAAGAGATTCTCACTGATCAGGGTACGGCGTTTATGTCACGGACAATTCGCGAACTATACGAGTTACTGGGCATTAAATCGATCCGCACGAGCGTCTATCACCCACAAACGGACGGTCTTGTGGAACGATTTAATCGCACGTTGAAAACCATGATTCGGAAGTTTGTGCGGGAAGACGCCAAAAATTGGGACAAGTGGCTAGAACCTCTGTTTTTTGCCGTACGGGAGGTCCCCCAAGCCTCCACGGGGTTTTCCCCCTTCGAGCTCCTCTATGGACGCCAGCCCCGCGGGGTTTTAGATGTCCTTAGGGAGACTTGGGAGGACGGACCTTCAGATAGCAAAAACGAAATTCAGTATGTCCTGGACCTGAGAACAAAACTCCACACTTTGAGGCGGCTGTCAATGGAGAATTTGTTGCAGGCTCAGGACAGACAACGTGGGCAATACAATAGGGGCTCTAGATTACGTCAATTTGCACCGGGAGATAAAGTACTTGTATTACTCCCCACGTCTAACTCTAAATTACTTGCGAAGTGGCAAGGACCCTTTGAGGTCACACGGCGAGTTGGCGATCTCAATTATAAGGTTCTTCGTATGGATAGGGACGGGGCACGTCAGATTTATCACCTCAACCTTCTAAAAAAATGGTCTGAGGCGGAGTCGGTGTTGCTGGCGACGGTAGTGAGCGGGGAGGAGGATCTCGGACCGGAGGCACTCCCAAAGCCCAAATCCGCTGCCCTGGCCCTTGGTGGAGATCACCTCTCACCCTCGCAGCTCACCGACTTGAAAAGGCTGCAGACAGATTTTGCCGACGTGTTCTCGCCCCTTCCCGGTCGAACGAATCTCATCCATCACCACGTTGAGACGGAACCGGGTGTGGTCGTTCGTAGCCGCCCGTATCGCTTACCCGAACATAAAAAAAGATAGTTCAGAGCGAATTGGAGGCAATGTTAGACATGGGGGTAATAGAAGAATCCAACAGTGACTGGGCGAGCCCGATTGTTTTGGTTCCAAAGCCTGACGGCTCCGTTCGTTTCTGCATGGATTATAGAAAAGTCAATGCGGTGTCTAAATTCGACGCTTATCCAATGCCCAGGGTTGACGAGTTGCTTGACCGGCTTGGTGCTGCTCGCTTTTATTCAACACTGGACTTAACTAAGGGATATTGGCAGATACCCCTATCTCCTTTATCCAAAGAAAAGACAGCTTTCACCACGCCGTTCGGGTTACACCAATTTGTCACCCTTCCTTTCAGCTTGTTCGGGGCTCCAGCGACCTTTCAGCGTCTGATGGACAGAATTCTCCGGCTGCATGCTGCATATGCCGCTGCCTACCTGGATGATATTATCATCTACAGCGGGGATTGGCAGCGTCATATGCAGCATTTGCGGGCTGTCCTGAAGTCGCTGAGGAGGGCTAGGCTCACGGCCAACCCAAAGAAGTGTGCGATTGGGCGGGTGGAAGTAAGGTATCTGGGCTTCCACTTGGGTCACGGGCAAGTGCGTCCCCAAATTGATAAGACGGCAGCGATTGCGACCTGTCCGAGACCCAAGACCAAAAAAGAAGTTAGACAGTTCCTGGGGCTGGCGGGATATTACAGAAGGTTTGTGCCTAATTATTCGGACCTCGCCAGCCCGCTGACTGATCTAACGAAAAAGGAAGTGCCAGATACGGTTCAGTGGACGGACCAGTGCCAGCAGGCTTTCACCAAGATAAAGGCTGCTTTGTGTGGCGGACCGCTCTTAACGGCTCCTGACTTTTCTCTCCCTTTTGTCCTGCAGACTGACGCATCGGACCGAGGGCTTGGGCGCTGTCCTGTCTCAGGAGGTGGAGGATGAAGAACGGCTCCCCGGCCTGAGTCGTGCGGTGGGGGTATGTGGTGAGGTGGGCGTGGTTTTCACGAGGTCTGCGGGCGGAGAGAAGGAAAGGATCCGAGCGGTGAGTAAGCGGCTTGAGCGCTGATTAAAAACACCTGTCTCTGATTACAGTAATTGGCGTGGAGAGAGCTATAAAGCCGGTGCAAGAGAGAGATGGAGAGAGAGAGGGACTGGGACATCGCTGCTGCTGCTGCTGCTCTCACGAGTGGAACTGAGAAAGCCCGTTAAAAGTGCATTGAGAAAGTCTATTGACTGTGAATGAGTGTTTTTGCGCCCACGTGCGCTGTTTATGTTCAGTTCTGAGTTATTAAATAAAAGGGCGAGTCCCAGTCACGCCGACCCCTGTCTTCTTCCTTCCTTGCCTTGCCGAACCTTTATCACATCTACATTACCCACTATGGGCATAGCTTGAGAGATTGTTCCGACATCTTTAAGCATTTTCTTTACTTCTGTCCATACCCTAATTGTATGTTTTATCCATTCATTTCCAATCTTCATTTTATTGACTTGTTTTAGATCTATAAAGGGTAGGGCAGACAGTTGTGTACCCTTAACTTCCCCTTGCTCTATTTGAGTCCACTTTGCTTCCTCATCTCCACTAATCCAAGTCACAATTGCCGCTAGTTGAGCTGCCCAATAATACAATTTTATATTTGGTAAAGCCAAACCTCCTTTATTTTTAACCAGATGAAGGATTTTAAGTTTAATTCTGGGTCTTTTGTGTTGCCATATAAATTGAGAAAATAATTTGTTTAGCATATTAAAAATGGAAATTGGAACTCTTATGGGTAACGACTGGAATAAAAATAGGAGACGTGGGAGCAGGTTCATCCTTATGGTCTCAACTCTGCCAAACAAATATAAAGGAAGAACTTCCCAACAAACTAGATCACTCCTTATTTGTTTAAATAGCTTATTATAATTTGCCTCAAAAAGTCTTGTAGTTTCAGGTGTGATAATGATCCCCAAGTATCTAAATCCTTGTTTAGACCAGTGAAATGACACCATCTCGTTTAGTTGTTTAGGCCATATTCCTGATATCATCATTGCTTCTGATTTATTTTGATTAATTTTGTATCCAGAGATGTCGCCATAATCCTTTAGGCATTGCATTAGTCGAGGTATTGAAGTAAGGGGATGTTTTATAACATTTTTACATTTACATTTTTTGCATTTGGCAGACGCTTTTATCCAAAGCGACTTACAGTATTGAAGGTATTGATTCTTACACCTCTCTCTATATCTTACACCTCTCTCTATATCAAAAAAGTCAGAGCAGTGTCCGTTAACTCTAATTTTTGATTTAGGATTCTTGTACAATAGCCGAAACCAAGAGGTAAATTTTTCGCCGAAGCCCATCTCAGTTAATGTTTGTTCTAGAAATTGCCAATCTACCCGATCAAATGCTTTCTCAGCATCTAAGCTGAGAAACATTGACGTTTGAGTACCCTTTTGCCATAAGTGACTGCATGTTTAGTGCTCTCCTTATATTATTTGTCCCTTGGCGACCTGAAATGAACCCCGTCTGGTCTGGTTTTATTAATTTCCTAATGTATTTTTGTACTCTAGTTGCTAAAATCGATGTTAATATTTTATAGTCCACACACAAGAGACTAATAGGACGATAACTTGAACACTGCAGTGGATCTTTTCCTTCCTTGTGTAGGACTGTGATGATAGCCTCTGACCATGATTCTGGAGGGTTCCCTGAATTTAGCACATAATTATAAAATTATAAACATAACTTGCATAATACCAGAGTTAGGTCCTCCACAAACACTTTATAATATTCTCCTGCAAACCCGTCTATTCCTGACGTTTTGTTATTTTTTTAATTTAATAATTGTGTCTTTCACCTCTTTTTCTTTAATTGGCTCTACTAATGCAGAGGCTTCATCCACCGACAGCTTGTCTAATTTAAGATTTTTTAAAAAAAATCAAAGATGTTGACCCTTATATAAGTGTTCATAGTATTTGGCAAAGGTATTTGCTACTGCTTTTGGACTAGTTTCGACATTGTTGGACTGAGGTTGTTTAATTTTAGGAATTGTTCGACTAGCTTGTGCTTTTTTTAATTGAAATGATAGTAACCTGCTAGCCTTGTTTCCCAATTCGTAATATTTTCTATCAATAAACCTAAGGGTACCCTCTGCCTTATAAGTCAGAATCTCATCTAACTTAGCTCTATTCTCTTTGAGTTTATTCAATACTTCTTTTTTTCCATTTTGTTTATGTTCATTTTCTAATCTCTTGATTTCTGTTTCTAATTCTACTTGTTTTTTAAGTCTGTCTTTCTTTAACTTTGATCCTATAGATATTATTTTCCCCCTTATTGTGGCTTTTCCTGCATCCCATAAAACAGTAGGTGAGACCATTCCATTGTCGTTCAAAACAAAATATTCCATTATCGCTGACCCTATCTCTTCTCTTATCTTAACATCTGTCAGTAATGAAACATTAATTCTCCAATACTTCATACACGGCTCCAAGCCCAAATCAAGTGTCATTTGTACTGGGCTATGATCTGAAATGGTTATTGGCTCAATAACACAGTTTTTAATCCGATGTGTGTCCTTTTTGGACAACAAAAAATGATCCAACCGTGAGTGGCTTCCATGCACTTGTGACATAAAGGTGAAGTCTCTCTCTTTTGGATGAAGGTGACGCCAGGCATCTATTAACCCTAATTCCTTTATCATATTCATTAGGCTTTTCGACATTCTGCTTTGAGGTTTTGTAGAAGATGGTAATTTATCCATTCTATTATTCAGTACGCAATTTAAATCCCCTCCCATTAAAAAAAAACCTTCCCCATGATCTGCTACCAAATGTGCCAGCTTTTTGAAAAATTTTGGACAATCTTCATTTGGTGTGTAAGCATTCAGAAGAGTTAGCTTAAAACCAGCAATCTTTCCTATAACCATAACATAACGACCCTCTACGTCCTGGAAAACCTTTTCACAATTAAAGTACACAGACCTACTGAATAGTATAGCTACACCTCTCTTTTTACATTTCCCATAAGAGCTACTGTAAACCTGATCCACCCATTCTCTTTTTAATTTTTGGTGTTCTATTTCTGTGAGGTGGGTTTCTTGAAGTAAGGCTATAGAACACTGCATTTTCTTCAACTGTCCCAGTACCTTTTTTCTTTTAATTGGGTTTTTTATTCCTTTTATGTTGTAGGTAATTAAATTAAGTAATGCCATCATTGTATTTATACTGAATCATGTAGCACTGCCCGAACCTCTCATAAGCATCAGTTAGACAAAAACAAATAAAGAAATTTAACCCCAAATGTACAAAGTTAAACGAAAAGAAATTTGCAACTTGCCTCAGATAGAATAAAACAAAAACATTATGAACATTGAACAGAACTTCCACATTTCCAGTCAGACACGAAAAATAGACTTTAACCATGTCTGATCCCCGGTGATAATGGGACAGAGAGTGGTGACCAAATCCCTCTGTGGAGAAAAGCACCCAATGTGCAATAATGCCCAGTATTACACTAGCGTGTAAAAAAGGTCTTGGTGAGTGTGAACCACTCATGTGAACATCCAAAGTCCGTCAGATCTTTTTCTTTTTTTTTTAACCCTTTGTGACAACTTTACTTTTTATTTTTTATTATGCTATTATTGCTTTCAGTCTATGCATTGTTCATATGCACTCAACATTATGTGTACCTTTAGCAGCCCTTGTCTGAACTCAAACTGAAATAGGTTTTAGGTGCTATATACCTCCGACTACTCATCCTCATCTTGCTCCTGAATCATAGTCTTCAAGTCAGCTATTGCCAGCATGTCGGTTCTCCTCCTCTTCGCGCTGATGTTCCATCCTCCAGTTAGTTTCTCCTCAATGCGCTTTTTCTCACCGCACTGCACTTCTACACCCATCTCTCTCAAAGTATCCGTAGCGTTTGTCAGCGAGGGAAAGGTTTTTTCTCCCGATTCCGTCTTGACTTTCAGTCGTGCTGGATACAGGCACTTTGCCTGAATGCCCCTCTGCTTTAGTTGCTTGACGACCGCGTGAACCTTAGCTCGCTTCTTTTGTAGCTCAGGAGAATAATCTTGATCGAAGAAAATCCTCTTGTCTTGAAACATCACCTTCCCTTGGCTCCATGCTTGCTGCAAAACAATATCTTTCACCGCTGCATCGAGGAATCTCACAATGATTGATCTAGGGGGAGCTGCTGGATCTGTTGGTTTGGACTGAAGTGATCTGTGTGCTCTTTCAATTGTAATGTCCAAATTAGGTGGTAATGTCAGTACTTTAGGAAGCAGGTCTTTCACAAACGCAACCACGTCCCCATGTTCGCTCTCCTCTGGTATTTTAAATATTCAAAGGTTGTTTCTCCTCAGCCTGTTTTGTAAATCATCACAAACATCTGTGAGTTGTTTTTCGCGTTGAAACAGGTACCGTATCACACAGTGCTGCCTTGCCCCCGCCTCTTCCACCTCGCTCACTCTCCCCTCCAGCTCAGCGATCCTCTGTTGGTGGTCCCCGAGCTGCTCCTTAATATCTGTTACAGTCTTTTCCAAGCGTTCAAGGGTCTTTGTTGTTCGTTTATGTCCCTGACTATTTTCTTTGCAAAGTTTTCTCATTTCTTGTATCAAAGACATTTCCTCCTCACGTGCAACCTGTTCCTCGCGGCTAGTAGCATCTGTGCTAGCGCTGTTCGTGCTCGATGGTTTATTGTCGGTTTCTTTCAAATGTCCTGGTTTTCTTTGTCCTCTCGTTTTCGATGTGGTAGTCATCTTGTTCACTGGTTATTTTCCACCCTGAAAGCTTTATATATCTGCAGTTGTCACTGTTTTCTAACTTTGTTCTGACGGAGCCTTGTCTCTAACCTGTTGTTCTAACCATGACGTCACCGGAAGTCCTTTTTCATTACATTTTGGGCATGAAATCCACTCTGAATCCACCCTTCTGATGGGATCAATTTAATCCAGATTTTTTTGGATCAAAGTGATCCAAATCCTACAAAAAAGTTCTGAAAAACCCAAACTAAAGGTTTGATCCGGATCAAAACCAAGATTGGATTACGTGATCTAATCTTGTAATCCGTTTAATAAATTATGTAATCCGTTTTTTTCTTTTGAAAAACCCATTTTCAAGATTTGATCCAATTCGTTATCCAAAATCTTTGTGGATTACTTTTGAAAAACCAGGCCCAGATGAGTCACAAAACTCAGCCTGGGGGCAGTTGGCCAAACTAGTCCCCTCAAACGTCCGGGCGTCCAGATGTCTGGCCCATCTCAAACCCAATTCACAAGGACACGTTAAACAACAGACAGACATTCCTTTGTTCCACGAACAATGATTACTTGTGGATGGCCCGGGAAGGACCCGACACAATTTATCATCCCGGCGTAAAGTAATGAAATTACCTGGACCCAATAGAGTGCTAAACGCTTCCTGAATGGACCATTAGCAAGCATTCAGGAGATCCCAAAAACATGGTGTAGTAAAGGTATGTTTGGTTACAAGGAGGAAGAAGGCAGGGTCAGCGTGACTGGTACTCGGGGTTTTTATTCAACTTCTCTTTATACAACATAAACGTGCGCACACCGCGCTTCCAATAACTCAGGCTCAAATAGTTCGTAAAGCTTTCTCCGTCCAGTCCGTCTCACGACCACGAGTTCCCAGCCAGTGTCTCTCTTTCAGTGGCCCATTCCCATCTGGCTTATATACCGTCTCTCCGCGCCAATCACTGCAATTAGACACAGGTGTTTCTCATTATGCACTTGACCTACTTACTCACCGTCACTCTCCTGACTCTCTCTCTCCGTGCAGACTTTGCTAAACCACGCCCCCTCTGCCACATACCCCCACCGTTCGACTCAGGCCGAGGCCCCATCCGACCTGCAGCCCCTCCCCCCCATTTCTGGAGAGGAAGTCAGCTACCACCATCTGTGCCCCCGGCCTGTGGACCACCTTGAACTTAAAAGGCTGTAAAGCTAGATACCAACGGGTGATCCGCGCGTTGGTATCCTTCATACGGTGGAGCCACTGCAGGGGCGCGTGGTCCGAACAGAGGGTGAACTCCCTTCCCAGGAGGTAATATCTGAGGGTGAGGACGGCCCACCTAATGGCCAAACACTCCTTTTCTATGGTGCTGTACTTAGTCTCTCTCTTAGAGAGCTTACGACTAACGTACAGCACTGGCCGCTCCTCACCCCCCACCTCCTGGGACAGGACTGCGCCCAACCCCCTGTCCGACGCATCAGTCTGCAACAAAAACGGAAGAGAAAAATCAGGAGAATGCAATAACGGTCCACCACATAAAGCAGCCTTCACCTGGGAAAAAGCCCGCTGGCACGGCTCCGTCCACTGGACGGTATCTGGTGCTTCTTTTTTAGTGAGGTCAGTCAGCGGGCTAGTAAGGTCCGAATAATTAGGTACAAACCTTCTATAATATCCTGCTAGCCCCAGGAACTGCCTCACCTCCTTTTTGGTCTTGGGTCTCGGACAGGTTGCAACTGCTGCCGTCTTATCAATTTGGGGACGCACCTGTCCATGGCCCAAGTGGAAGCCCAGATACCTGACTTCCACTCGCCCAACTGCACACTTTTTCGGGTTGGCCGTCAGCCCCGCCCCTCTCAGCGATCCCAGTACCGCTCGCAAGTGCTGCATATGCCGCTGCCAGTCATTACTATAGATGACGATGTCATCTAAATACGCCGCGGCATATGCAGCATGTGGTCTCAGAATTCGGTCCATGAGACGCTGAAAGGTGGCTGGTGCCCCGAACAACCCGAAAGGAAGCGTAACAAATTGGTGTAATCCAAACGGCGTTGTGAAAGCGGTCTTTTCCTTGGATAATGGTGTCAGAGGGATCTGCCAATACCCTTTTGTTAAATCCAATGTCGAATAAAAGCGAGCCGTACCTAGTCGATCAAGCAGCTCGTCAACCCGAGGCATTGGATATGCGTCAAATTTTGACACAGCGTTCACCTTGCGGTAGTCCACACAGAAACGGATCGAGCCGTCCGTTTTAGGAACTAAAACTATCGGGCTCGCCCAATCGCTATGGGACTCTTCTATTACGCCCATGTCCAGCATTGCCTCTAATTCTCCCTGAACTATTTTCTTTTTATGCTCAGGCAAGCGATACGGCCGGCTGCGCACCACAACACCCGGCTCTGTCTCAATATGGTGATGAATGAGGTTTGTTCGACCAGGCAGGGGCGAGAACACGTCTGCAAATTCTGCTTGCAACTGGGCTACGTCAGTGAGCTGCGAGGGTGAGAGGTGATCTCCCCCTGGGGCCAGAGCAAGGGATTGCACTTTGGTACTCACTTCTGGCCCGAGATCTTCCTCTCCACTCACCACCGTCGCTAGCATCACTGACTCCGCCTCCCTCCACTTTTTCAGGAGATTAAGGTGGTAAATTTGACGTGCCCCGTTCCTGTCCGTTCTAACCACCTCATAATCGAGATCCCCAACTCGTCGTGTGACCTCAAATGGTCCTTGCCACTTGGCGAGTAATTTAGAGCTAGACGTGGGCAATAATACAAGTACCTTCTCTCCCGGTGTAAATTCTCGTATACTAGTTCCCCTGTCATATAAGCGGCACTGTCTGTCTTGGGCCTGTAGCAAATTCTCCCTCGAGAGCCGCCCCAAAGTGTGGAGTTTTGCTCTCAGGTCCAACACATACTGAATTTCGTTTTTACTTTCGGAGGGTCCCTCCTCCCAAGCCTCTCGCATGACGTCAAGCACCCCCCGTGGTTGACGCCCATACAGAAGCTCGAAGGGGGAAAACCCTGTGGAGGCTTGCGGGACCTCACGTACCGCGAATAGCAGGGGTTCTAGCCATTTGTCCCAATTTTTGGCGTCATCCTGGACGAACTTACGAATCATTGTTTTTAACGTGCGATTAAATCGTTCCACCAAGCCGTCTGTTTGTGGGTGATAGACACTGGTGCGAATCGATTTAATGCCCAATAATTCGTAAAGCTCGCGTAACGTACGTGACATAAACGCCGTGCCTTGATCAGTGAGAATCTCTTTCGGGATTCCCACTCGGGAGATTAGGCTAAACAGTGCGTCCGCCACACTCTTCGCTGAAATGGTGCGGAGCGCTACTGCCTCAGGATATCGAGTTGCATAATCCACCAGGACTAATGCAAATCGATGTCCTCGTGCAGATCGTTCTAATGGCCCGATGAGGTCCATACCAATTCTCTCGAAGGGGACCTGCATGAGAGGAAGGGGGCGCAATGGCGCTTTTGGGGCGGCCGGCGGATTTACCAACTGACATTCCCGACATGCAGCACACCATCTGCGTACATTCTCGTGAATGCCCGGCCAGAAAAATCGGGCCATTAAACGATTTAATGTGGAGGTCATTCCCAAATGCCCAGCCATCGGATTACAATGAGCCGCCTGGAAAAGCATTTCCCGGCGGTTTTTGGATACTAACAACTGAGTTGTATCCTGCTTTGTCTGAGCGTCCTGGGTCACTCGATACAACTTATCTTTTAAAATAGCAAAATACGGATATGAGAGCGGCCGTGCAGGGTGGACAGGCTGACCGTCGATGGACTGGACCTGATCAAATGCATTTTTTAGCGATTCATCCTGGGATTGCTCCAGGGGAAAATCATCGCGCTCCGAAAGGTTTAGTCTTTCAACAGCGCTCCTTTCCCCTGCAGCCACTCCCAGAGGTCCCGGCTCAGCCGGGCCTCCCCGCCGCTCTATGGGCAGGAAGCGGGTCACGGGATTGACGCGGAGAGAAGGAAGGAATGGGGTTAAAAGTGTGTCCCGGATGGGTAGGCCCCGCCTCCCGGGGTGGAGCGGGAACGGAATTCGGCGACTCCCTATTCCCCCCAGACCTCCATCGTGGTGGGACTCCCGGTGGTAGGCTCCGGCGAGTCCGTGGCATTGGGACCGGCCTGCGAGGGAGAGAGAGAGAGTGAGAGACAGGGGAAAGGGTAGAGAGAGAGACTGAAGGGAGGGGTCCGCCGACCCCAGGGCACGCCACCAGCTGATCCTCCGCCAGTTGGATGGCCAAGTCCAGCGACTCCGGACGGTGGCACTGGACCCACTGCGCTGTCTTCGTGGGCAGTCGGGCTATAAACTGTTCCAGCACCACCAGATCGACGACTTTGTCCGTGTCGCTTCCCTCAGCCATCAGCCATTTGCGGCACGCGTCCCGGAGCTGCTGTGCGAGTACAAAGGGCCGGCCACTCTCCCCCAGGTCCAGCGATCGGAACCGCTGGCGATGTTGCTCAGGGGAGAGGCCGACCCGCTGGAGGATGGCCTTCTTTAAGTCTTGGTAGACCAGGAGATTCGGGACCGGCAGTTGTTGGGCCGCTATTTGCGCCTCCCCCGTTAGGAGAGGGATTAGGCGCAGCGGCCAATGATCCTCGTCCCACCCACTGGCCTCAGCCGTCTTCTCAAACAGGTCCAGGAACGCCTCTGGATCGTCCTGTGCGCCCATTTTGGTGAGAGGCAGCTGCGTGGGTGGGCCTGCTGATGGCTTTGGCTCGGCCCGAACCTCCCGGCCCATCCAGCTCCGGAACGCCTCGCGGTCCTCCTGCTGGGCGTGGACGAGGACCTGGAACCGCCGTTCCTGATCCTCTCTCATGTCCACGAGCGCCTGATGATGTTCCTGGTGGAGGCCCGTGAGTGATGTGATGATTTCCGCAAACGGCGATCCTGGCGGGCTCTAAATCCTGGCGGCGGCACTCTTCTTCCTCCCGGGTTTCGGCACCACTGTAGTAAAGGTATGTTTGGTTACAAGGAGGAAGAAGGCAGGGTCAGCGTGACTGGTACTCGGGGTTTTTATTCAACTTCTCTTTATACAACATAAACGTGCGCACACCGCGCTTCCAATAACTCAGGCTCAAATAGTTCATAAAGCTTTCTCCGTCCAGTCCGTCTCACGACCACGAGTTCCCAGCCAGTGTCTCTCTTTCAGTGGCCCATTCCCATCTGGCTTATATACCGTCTCTCCGCGCCAATCACTGCAATTAGACACAGGTGTTTCTCATTATGCACTTGACCTACTTACTCACCGTCACTCTCCTGACTCTCTCTCTCCGTGCAGACTTTGCTAAACCACGCCCCCTCTGCCACACATGGGTTAAAACACACTCACCCTCCTTTGACAATGACCACTTCTCAAATACCCTCTTTGTAATCCAAATACAAAGACTTCTATGTAACCGACTAGGAACTGAACTATATAAATCACGCACCATGACTTTGTCAAGGGTCAAACAATTTCAGTGCCACCGATTTTTGCATGATTCTCCTTTTCAAATATATATTTTAGTACCGGGGAAATCACTAAGAAATCTCCTGACAACGTGTATCAATGTATTATGTATGTCTCATAGGATCTGCGGAGTGTTCAATCACAACTAGACAGTTACCCCATCATAATCACTATCATCATGCCCTCCATATATGGGAAACACATGCTGTTTGGTATGTATGAAATAGTTAAATTATGACCCATATTTCTGTCCAGAGCACAGATCTGTATAATGTACCATATTTGCAATATGAAAATGATTGAAATGAAACGTTTGAAATGCTCGTCAGAAGTCAGCGGAATCTGCAATCACTTATCACATTAGGCAAAACGCTAATGATATGCGAGAATGGGAGAACTGGGCAGGAGATCCGCCCACAACAATATCTGATTGGCTGAAACACCTCCAGGGGCGGACCAAATGGATCTGTTAAGACAGGGATCAACAGTTGATACTTTGCTTTTTGCTTGAGACATTGTTTTGTGCGTCTAGCCACTGTTTGCAGTGACAACGCTGCAGCTGACTCGTGCTGGCTTCATCATCTTCTTGCCTGCACGTTTCACCAGCACTAAGAGCCACCAAAGCTCTTTCTGAACTCAACAACTCCGTCTGAACCTCGCCGACGAACTTCAGTGAGTGCATACAGCAGTAGCGCCACGAGACGCAGAGAAAGCCTGTTGCGTAGCAACGACGAAGCCTTACTCAGCGCAACCAGAAACCGGAGACAAGCTCCTCCCGGCGGAGCCACCCTCGACAACCAGAGTGCCCAGCCTGCAAACGCAATGACCGCCGCCAGCCAATCAGCGCTGCAGCCCTTCCTCACGAAAAGAGCCCACACTTCAAAGAGTGTCTTGTGCTTCATGCTCATAAGTTGTTGCATTAAACTGTCAATCGTACGTTACCGTGCTCATATGTTCATTGATATGACTCATATCAATGAACATAAAATTAATGATATTATTTCCGATGGCCAGGGAGTAATATTCTGACCAGAATTGATAAGATAACTCTAATATCGATGTATCGCTGGACGAATAGTTGATGAGGGGTTAAATATTAATTCTGAATTATTCATTTAGGTGATTTGGTTCTTTTAATTGTGAATCAATTTCCCAAAAGAGTTATTTGATCCGAATATCCATTATATATTTAATGGTGGAGGATTTATGGGGCAGTTTAAACTGAATTATGAGCATTAAATCAAGGCATTTGTAATTGTATCTTTTCTATTTTATCCGGAAGATAGATTAGACACAGGAAAGCAAGTCTGTTGTATTGTACTGTAATGTTACGAACGCATAGAAGTGCGCGTGTGAATGAATGAAGCTGAAACTCAAGTTGTTTGTGTGTTTTGTTATTGTTGAAACTGCAGTAAGGAAATTTAAGATTGCCTGTTGTGACAAATAAAGTCTCCTACAGCGCACCAGGATAGTAGTAAGCGTGTTCCTTACTCTCTTTCTTAAAGGCCTTAGTACGGCTAGATTGTTTAACGATTGCGTGTAGGGGTGGGGAAAAAAAACGATATTGCAATATATTGTTGTGCTCTCTGTCGCAATAAATAATCGATACACTAACGCCCAATATCGATATTTTATTAAAACACAAAATGATTAATTTACCCGTTGTCAGTGTCACTGTCACTACCCAATATCTACCATTCTGTTTGCGGGGGGCGCTGGTCGAGTAAATAGGGGTAAAGTGGCGCAAACAGCGGCCGGTGAAGAACACAAGTTAACTAACAACAACAGAGAATTGCAGAAAAAAAAGAGAAGCGAGAAGAATGAATATTGAATATCGTAGATATCGCGAATCGTGATATTATCATATCGTGGACCACATATCGCCACAGAATTGAATCGTGAGGTACCTGTATCGTCCCACCCCTAATTGCGTGTTCCAAATGTTAAAACAAGGAGCTGCTTAAAATCGATGCCATTGCTGGATTGATTAATATTGCTTGTCCCAATTTTAATACAATGAACTGCCCAAAATCGATGTTATAGCTAGAAGTGATTAGTGTTGCGTGTCCCAGCATTTAGTCCACAAGCTAAATCTCCCTGGGCTTATATTAGGATAGCTAACTAATGTGCCCACTATAGTATTTTTTCACATGGTGAAATAAGATATAATGCTTGTGTAAACACTACATGTTTTTGAAAAACCTTGATCAAGTAAAACGGCTCAGGTTACGTCTGTAACCCTTGTTCCCTGAGAAGGTTCCCTTCTTGTTCCCTGAGAAGGGAACGAGCACTGCGTCGGAACGACACTTCGGGGATACTCCCTAAGCATTAGCGAATCTGAAGTCCGTATAGAAACTAGCCCAATCTGATTGGTCGTGCGTGATGACGTCATCGTGACGGCGTACCCGGAAGTATAAAGGGCGAGTCGGCGCATTGAAACGGCAGCTATTGCTCTGAAGCATGCGCTCCAGGCGTGCCGAGGTGTGGTGACGCGACGCAGTGCTCGTTCCCTTCTCAGGGAACAAGGGTTACAGACGTAACCCGAGCCGTTCCCTTTTGAGGGAACTCTCACTGCGTCGGAACGACACTTCGGGGAACGAGTACCCACTAGCCCACACCGAGGGTAGTGCCTGCCCTAGTGTGAAGCCGGAGACCGGGCACAACTAGGACTGGAGAACCCAAGCGCCTTCTGCGCCCCAGCCAATGAGGGAGACGTCTGTTGAAACGGTTTCCCGGCAACAGGGCGCTCCCAACACTGACCCCTGGGACATAAATCAAGGTTTCTTCCATATAACTAGGGAATGAAGGCATCTGCGCGTTACCCTAATCGTACGAAAGAGATTCCCTCTGGGGGAAACCCCTTGGTTTCCAATCACCACTGTCAAGGTCTCACGTGCAGCAGGTCAAAAGGTCTCACCTTGGACGCTGCTGTACTGAGCCCCAGCACTCAAAAGTGCTTCACAGTGAAGGTCTCTTACTCCGCCGTCACGTGAGGCGGGGGATGTAATGCCTGAAGAACCAAGGAACTGACCAATCCTAAGTTCCCTTTTTCATCCGACTCCAATGGTCCGAAGGGGGCCTCAGCCAGCCTTCGAAAACCACTGCCAGATCCCAGTTTGGGAATTCTGGAACGAGCCACAGGCCGCATCTTCCCAGCCCCACAGGGTAACTGTACAACAGATGGTGTCTACCCGAGCCCATCACCCAAAGGAGTGTGGAAAGCCTTATGGCAGCCACGGACACCCTGAGTGTGGACGGGGTTGGACCCGCAGAGAAGCGATCTTGGAGGAACTCCAGCACTGAAGCCAACGGCCAGTTGACTGGGTCTACCTCACGCTCCCTGCACCAAGTGGCTCACCACTTGGGGCTGTACAGTCTCCTCAAAGATGGAGCCCTGGAACTGAGTAAGGTCTCTATCACCTCTGCCGACAGGCCAGTCTCTAGGTACCTGACCCCCTCAAGGGCCAGACCCAAAGACTCCAAATCTCAGGCCGGGGGTTAAATATTGAGCCCCCTGCCTGAGATAAGAGATCCCTCCTCAGAGGGATCTGCCATGGAGGACCTGCCAGCAGCGCTATGATGTCCGAGAACCAAACTCGCGTCGGCCAACGGGGTGCTACTAAAAGTAGGCTGACCCCCTGTTGGTGGACCCTCTCCAGAACTCCCGGGAGCAGAGCAATCGGGGGGAATGCGTACAGACGCAGCCTCGGCCACGTCTGAACCATGGCATCCAACCCCAGCGGGGCTGGATGCGTGAGGGAAAACCACAGTGGACAGTGGGACGTCTCGCGAGACGCAAACAGGTCCACTTCCACTGGGTGAACCTCTCACACATGGCCTCCACCACCTCCGGGTGTTGTCGCCACTCCCCGGGCCTCAGCCCCTGCCTCGACAGGATGTCTGCTCCCTGATTTTGGACCCCCGGGACATACATTGCCCTAATGGACAACAGTTTCCCTTGGGACCACAGGAGAATTTGATGCGCCAGTCTGCATAGAGGGCGCGACCTCAAACCCCCCTGATGATTGAGGTACGCTACAACAGACGTATTGTCTGTTCGTACCAGGACATGTTGGCCGCGGAGGTCCGGGAAAAAGCTCCTGAGAGCTTTGAAGACCACCATCATCTCTAGGCAATTTATGTGCCAGGAAGAATGACGGCCCTCCCACGGGCCCCTCGCAAAGTGGCCGTCCATGACCGCACCCCAAACAGTGAGGGAGGCGTCTGTTGAAACGGATTTCCGGCAACAGGATGCTCCCAACACTGGCCCCTGGGACAGAAACCAAGGTTTCTTCCATATGACTAGGGAACGAAGGCATCTGCTCGTTAACCTGATCATACGGAAAGGATTCCCTCTGGGGGAAAACCCCTTGGTTTTCAGCCACCACTGTAGGGGTCTCATGTGCAGCAGGCCAAAAGGTATCACGTTGGACGCTGCTGCCATGTGCCCCAGCACTCTCTGAAAGTGCTTCACAGTGATGCTGTGGCCTAGCCTTATTCCTGAGACCATCGCCAGTATGGTCTCGACTCGCGCTGGAGACAATTGTGCCCGCATCATCGTCGAGTCCCATACGATCCCTAGGAACGTAGTCCTCTGGGACGGCGTCAACACACTCTTTGTTGTGTGGAGTCTCAGCCCCAAGCACCTTATATGGGACAGAACGACATCTTGATGCCGAACTGTCATATCGTACGACTGGGCCAACATGAGCCAGTCGTTGATATAATTCAGCACACGGATGCCCTGCAGTCTCAATGGAGCCAGAGCTGCGTCCATGCACTTCGTGAATGTGCGTGGGGAAAGAGCTAGACCGAAGGGAAGCACTCGATATTGGTAAGCCTCGCCCCCGAAAGCGAACCTCAAGAACTTCCTGTGACATGGAAGGATGGAGATATGGAAGTATGCGTCCTTTAGATCTATCGTGACGAACCAGTCCTCGGGCTGGATCTGACTCACGATGATGAGAACCGTGAGCATTTTGAATCTGAATCTCCTCAGAGACCGATTCAAATACCTCAGATCTTTAATCGGACGCACAAAGCGGTCGTCCATGACCGCGCCCCAACCAGTAAGGGAGACGTCTGTTGAAACGGATCTCCGGCAACAGGACGCTCCCAACACTAGCCCCTGGGACAGAAACCAATGTTTCTTCCATATGACTAGGGAACGAAGGCATCTGCGCGTTACCCTGATCATACGGAAAGGATTCCCTCTGGGGGAAAACCCCTTGGTTTTCAGCCACTACTGTAGGGGTCTCATGTGCAGCAGGCCAAAAGGTATCAAGTTGGACGCTGCTACCATGTGCCCCAACACTCCATCCTCTACAGTACGCAGGACCCATGTAGAAATATTCGGAAGGCATTTCCATGCGCCGAGATAATCTACTAAGGGAACCAGCCTCTCGAGGCTGGCATCGGGTGTTACACGAGCCTTGTCCCCAACCCCCTGAAGCGGATGACCGGCAGGAAGTGGTTGGGAACGATTCTCTGTGTGCGGACGCGCGAGCTGCCCAGCCGCAGGTCTTTCCAGAGGCGGCTGGAGCAGCATGCGTTCGCGGGAAATCGATGTGGCCCGAAGCGTCATAGACGGCGGGATTACCACATCGATTTCCCCAGAGCGCCGCAGAGGAAGCAACCTCGGTTGCCCCTCTGCGGGGGGGGGGGACCGCTCTTGGAAGTCCAGCCGAAGCTAGGACTTCTTCCCAGCAGCCTTCCGCGCCTGGAGTACGTTCCTCAGATCGCCTCCAGGAGCGGAAGACTGCTGGTGAGACTGCTGGTGAGAACGCTGCCTCTGTTGCCAAGCTCCCGGAGGAGGGGCTCTAGAGGCGACGCTCTCCTTCTGCACTTGCCGGTGCGAGGAGCTGGCAGACGGCTGAGGCTGCCCCCTAGGGGCCACCTTCCCAGGCTCTGAGCGGCGAGGGAGGTACTGGCGGAAGGCCGCTGACTGCCTCTTCGCCTCCTGGTATTCGGCGACGACGGTCTCAACCGCGTCCCCAAATAGACCAGAAGGCGAAATCGGGGAGTCCAGGAGGAAGGTTTTATCCCTCTCCTTCATCCCCGACAGATTCAGCCAGAGATGTCTCTCCACAGTCACCATAGAAGCCATGGCTCGGCCGATAGCACGGGCCGTCTCCCTGGTGATGCGGAGAGACAAATCTGCCGCCCTCCGTAGTTCCAGCACATTCTCCGGAGAGGGACCATCGCCCTCATCGAGCTCTTTCAGGAGGTCAGCCTGGTAGGCCCACAAGATAGATAATGTGTGCAGGGAACTACCAGCCCGCCCAGCCGCCATATAAGCTTTGCCCACCAACGATGTAGGTGTCCCGACAGGGTTCGGTGGGCAGCGCCGGGGTCTTCAGGGACGACGCAGAATCGGGCGAAAGATAGCTCGTGAGAGCCTCTTCCACCCGAGGCATCGTCCCATAGCCCGCCTCGCGTGCCCCCAGAACATTGGAATAATCCAATACTGGAGGATTGGAAACACGCGAGGAATAGGGCTTCCTCCAAGATCTACACACCTCGGTGTGTAGATCCGGAAGAATGTCAGCTCCTCTTGGGCGGGTGGATGAAGCGATGAAACAAACTCCACCCGCCCCAATGCCAAACTCATCCGGCTCCTCGGAACCGTAGAGAATAAGCATCGGATCCTCAACCCCGGGGGAAGAAGCCGCAGCACGGGCTTCCACACGGGGAGGAAGATCCTCAGAACTGTCAGACGAGGATTGGGAAAGTGCCGCAGCAGTCCCAAATCCCGCTGACAAGTCCTTCTGTGAACCCCATGATCTGCGACGCCGAGCCGCCTCAGCGACCGCGGGTCCAGAACCATGGGGCTCACGAGGCTGGCCGGCCTCATCGAACACGGCCAGCCGAGAGCGGAGCAGTCTCTCCCTCGAGAGCTGCCCGAGCATGCTCAACACCCAGACACTCACACAAAGCAGGTGTGTATCCGAGCCCGAAATAAAGCGGGGACACGGATGTACACACTGCTTAAACTCTCTCATATTCTTTTCCATCATTCACACACTTTTTGCAACTGGACAAACAACAGTAAATAGACAGACAATTTCAACAGAGAGCGCTATGCTGAAGAGCAATAACTGCCGTTTCAATGCGCCGGCTTCCCTTTTATACTTCCGGGTATGCCGTCACAGTGACGTCATCACGCACGCCAATCAGATTGGTTTAGTTTCTATACAGACTTCAAATTCGGTAATGCTTAGGGAGTATCCCCAAAGTGTCGTTCCGACGCAGTGAGAGTTCCCTCGAAAGGGAACTTGAACAACTGCGATAATCTCGTTTACCAAGTAGAACAAACAGTTCCCTGTCAACCCTTCTGTGTTAATGAACATGAACTTGAACTTATCATAAAATAAAACAATATATTTGTATATAAGTAGGTGGAGAGAGAGAAAGAGAGAAGGAGAGAGAGAGAGAGAGAGAGAGAGAGAGAGAGAGAGAGAGAGAGAGAGAGAGAGAGAGAGAAATGAAGCATTAGAGAAAAAATAACTGTCTATGGTAACGTTAGTTTTAACAGTTCAACCTCTTTTTTTTCATTAAAGGGTCACATCAACCGGTTTAAGGTTTCATTAATTTTCCTCTCTTCTGGTTCTTTCTTCTGGAAACTAAGACAGTGAATTCATCAGATCTCTATTTTATCAACTTTTGGTCGAATCTGGATCCCATCCACATACGCCTTTGCTCCAACAAAATACGCCGTTTTCCCTGCTTTTCTTGCGTGCTCCACTTCTGGCCACAGACTTTGTCTCGCTGCTCTGTCAGCGGGCGTCAAATCCTCCTTGAATTGCAACTTGCTAGTCTTCAAATATTCGCTGTTTTTTGCTGCTCTCCAGAGAATATCTTTTTCAGATCGTGAAATGAATCGAATGATCACAGGCCTGGCTCGCTGGTTATCACTATTAAGCCTGCCCAGTCGATGAGGCACATCCACTGTGCTCGGGTAGAAAGCTGGAACGACACACCTCCTTCACTCTGGACTTGACGACCTCTTTGCTATTCTCCGACAGCCCGTGTAGTCGTAAATTCCACCTCCTTCCATAACGTTCCGCGTCGGACAGTCTCTATTCTAATTTCGCAATTTTCTGTTCAGAAGCTTCATGTTTCTGTTTGAGAACGTCCATTTCAATGCGAAAGCCCCCCACTTCGTTGTATATGCAGTCCACTTTCTCCCGCAAATCTTCGACGAGCCCAGCATTTTTGGAGACTTTTGATTCAATTCTGTCCGATCTCTCATTAATTTCTCTCATTAATTAAGTTATACAAATCAATCAATGAAAACTCTTTTTTTTTCTTACTCGCGGGGCTACTAGATCCATCGATCTTGCTCTTCTCCGCCTTAGTAACCTGTGCGTAGGAATGTACCTCACTTTGTGAGCGCTTTTCTCCTTTCCCCGCCATTGTTAAGGTAAAGGCCAACTCAGTTCAGTTCAGTTTAAACTTCTTGATATACACGGCATAAAATGAGATAGAGTTCAACAATTAGACACAAAGTTCATAAAATATATTGTTTGTCGTCAGTTCATAATAAAAAAAATTAATGTTAGAAGGGTAAAAACCGGAAAATACAACTCCACTTAAGAAAGATCGTCTTCACCTACCGCCATCTTCGTTCAGCCCGACACATCCGCCTTTTGAGTTTTTTGACATACGTCAGCATGACATCAGAGCAAGGCGGACCGCCCTCGGACACATTTCTAAACGGCATTTCTCTCGTGCTGATCCCCGGTGATCAGTTCTGCACAGATTTTGCTCATCTCAAACAAGCCTATTACATGTGTGAAGGTGGGCGTTGGCTGTGACTCTGTGACAGTTGTTTACATTAAGATGGTCGACAGATTTGCCTTTTCATAAAGGATACAGTATAAAGTCTTATATTAAAGGGAATTTCCACTTTTGGTGTAAATTATGAAATTAAATTGTCAACAGAAGCCTTCAAATAGTAATGCTGTAAAGTACAGTTTTAAATGTAAGTTTTGTTACTGCGTGATTTTAAATAACTCTTGCACAAACATCAAATCTGTTACTTTTGACAGTGTAAATAATACTAAACGTTCTAACAGATTTTTTTCATATGATTCAAATGATGCTTTTATGATTTTGAATATAGAAAAAATATAATCCAAGAGCACTTATGGTACTCCAGAAGGAATTTTTTTTTTTAAATAAAAAATTTGTACCTTTTAAATAAAAATCTATGTGAGTGCCTGGATGTGTAATTTTATATCTTCAAATGCAATAGGCTCCACCTACAATTGTTTGCATTTTGTTCCCCCCCCTTCTGGAGTAGGTACCCATCAATTTTGTTGTCTTTGTTATTTTTGTAATTTTTTAGGAGTACCATATGTGCTCTTGGATTATATTTTTATAGTCATGCAAATAAAGGTGTAAGAAAGTTCAATGAAGATGAAGAAGGAAAAGGAAGTCAGAGGTGACGAGTAAACCATTTATTACTCCTTACTGTGAGTATTCTTTTCCTTAGGATGTCCTATATACCCTTAACATTCCATGTAATTAATTTTAATGATTTATCCATACTAGTCTTTTAAAGAAAGAAAATATTCTTGCAACTCCTCAGGCTAGCATGACAGGTTGGATTTATCAAATAAAAAAAAACGATACTCGGTTACTTAACGTAACCTCGGTTCTCTCTAGAAGAGGGAACGAGTATTGCGTAAGTTCCTTACGCTACGGGAAAGTATTCTTTCTTCGAGATTTCTGAAACACCCAAAATTATCCTTAATTTTGTAACATTGTCAACGCAGTGCGGCAGCCTGGCAGACCATAGCAGGCTATTCCAGCGTGCTATTGGCTGCTCTGCTGGCAACTGCAGCAGCCTATCGGTGAGCCCGCGTGACGTGGCTTCATTTGCCTGGCTTCATTTGCCTACAGGTGGGGCGTGGCCATGTGTATATAAGCAGGGCTCACGGGCTGCATATACGGTTTTCGTAGTTCTGAAGCGTAAAAGCCCGCGGGGCGCACGGCAAGGAACGCAATACTCGTTCCCTCTTCTAGAGAGAACCGAGGTTACGTTAAGTAACCGAGTATCGTTCTCTTACGAGAGGTTCTCTCGTATTGCGTAAGTTCCTTACGCTACGGGAACATATTGTCAACGCCGTGCGCGCCTCGCATACAGCATATGTATCCCAGGGAACCGGGGACCATAACACTGCTCGGGCAGGGTGGCCGGTAAGGAAAACGGGCCACCACATATACAGACACTTCATTCGAACTGACGGGTGGTTACGACGGGTGGTTACAACACCCTGTCCCATGAATGAGGGAACGGCACCTGCCGGTCTCCTTCAAATTCACCACACCTTGTCTCATGAATGAGGGAGCGGCAACGCCGGTCACCTTCAAATTCACAATATCTTGTTATATGAGTGAGGTAACGGCACCGCCGGTCACCTTCAAACTCACAACAGCTCGTCTCGTAAATGAGGGAACGGCACCGCCGGTCTCCTTCAAATTCACAATATCTTGTTATATGAGTGAGGTAACGGCACCGCCGGTCACCTTCAAACTCACAACAGCTTGTCTCGTAAATGAGGGAACGGCACCGCCGGTCTCCTTCAAATTCACATGAGCCTAATACCGAACTTACTACCAGTATGTGAGCTATGTCTGCGCAGAACCACTGGGCAGAACCAACAGCCCTATTGAACTGATAACACTTTCGCCTGTAAGGCAGGAACTTCCAGATTGTAAAATCTCACGAACGTAGACGGGGAGGCCCAGCCTGCCGCCATACAGATATCGTGGATGGAAATCCCTCTGGCCCAAGCCCACGAAGAGGCCATGCCTCTGGTGGAGTGTGCTCTGACACCTAGCGGGCACTGCAGGTGTTTGGAAGCGTATGCAGTTGCAATCGCGTCCACTATCCACCTGGACAGGGTCTGTTTCGAGGAGGCGAGACCTTTAGTGCGCCCACCAAACGAAACAAATAGCTGCTCAGAACGCCTGAAGGCGGCGGAGCGTGTGACATAAACCCTCAATGCCCTGACAGGGCAGAGGAAATTGCCACCGTCCCCCTCATCGGATGCTGGCAGAGCCGAGAGGGAGATAATCTGCGCCCTGAAGGGAGTGCCGATCGCTTTGGGGACATAACCATGCCTCGGTCTGAGAATGACCTTAGAGTCATTAGGACCGAACTCCATACACGTCGGGCTCACTGAGAGCGCGTGTAGATCCCCCACGCGTTTCACTGAAGCCAGAGCTATCAGAAACGCGGTTTTTAGCGAAAGGAACCTTGGTTCCACAGTCTCGAGCGGTTCAAAGGGATGAGCCTTCAGGGCCTCTAGGACCAAGGCCAGATCCCATATAGGAACCGACGGGGGCCGCGGGGGATTCATCCGTCTGGCTCCTCTGAGGAAACGGATGATGAGCTCGTTCCTTCCTAGCGTGCTACCTAGCGTCGTCTGAGCGAACGCTGCTATAGCCGCCACATACACTTTGAGCGTGGAAGGGGACCTGCCCCATTCCAAAAGCTCTTGGAGGAAGGAGAGCACCCGCTGGACCCCACATTGCTGTGGGTCCAATCCCTTGGAAACACACCACTCAGTGAACACCGACCACTTAGAACTATATAACCGCCTCGTCGAGGGGGCTCTAGAGTGTGAAATCGTGTTCATAACCCCTTCGGGCAGGTCAACGGGTATCCGTTGGTCACCCATACATGCAGAGACCATCGCTCTGGATGGGGATGCCAAACTGACCCTCCTGCTTGAGAGAGAAGGTCTGCTCTCAGCGGAACTGGCCAGGGGGGTGAGTGCGACAGCTTCACCAGCTCTGGGTACCAAATCTGGTTCTCCCAGCGCGGTGCTATAAGGAGCACCGGACGGCGCGTTTCCCTGATTTTCGCTATGACCTGGGGCAATAGGGAGATCGGCGGGAAAGCATACAGCGGGAGGCTGGGCCAAGTTTGGGACAGCTCATCCTCGCTTTTGGACAGAAACGTCGGGCAGCGGGCGTTCTCTTTTGTTGCAAAGAGGTCGAGCTCCGCTCTGCCGAACAGGCACCATACCAGCTGGACTGTCTGGGGGTGCAGGGACCATTCTCCTGGGAGAATGAGGCCCCTGGACAGCTTGTCCGGGCCCACATTGAGGTGGCCCGGCACGTGCGCAGCTCTCAGCGAGCGCAGCGAGCTGTGTGCCCACACGAGCAGGCGTTCTGTCAGATTGCCCAGACCTCTGGACCTGACACCGCCCTGCCGGTTCACGTAGGACACCACTGTGGTGTTGTCCGACCGGACTAACACATGGTGTCCTCGTATAAGCGGGAGAAACTGCCTGAGCGCGTTCTCTACCGCTATCATCTCCAAACAGTTTATGTGTAGGAGTTTTTCCTCGCTCGACCAAAGGCCCGAGGCTGATCTGCCCTCGAAAACGGCGCCCCAACCCGTGGTGGAGGCGTCCGTCGAGATGACCTTGTGGTGTGAGATGGCTCCCATCGTCACTCCCCTCTGGTACCAGTCGGCTACTAACCAGGGCTCTAGGGCTGACACGCAGCCCTGAGTCACTCTGATCCTGAAGCCACCGGACGCCCAGGCTCTGTGAGGCACTCGGGCGTTTAACCAGCATTGCAGCGGGCGCATGCGCATTAAGCCCAGCTGGAGCACAGCTGCAGCTGAGGCCATACGTCCCAGCATCCTCTGAAAAAGCTTGAGAGGTGCGATTTTGCCCGGCCGGAAGTACGCAGCCATGCGCCGAACTTGGCGCGCGCGATGGGGTGACAGGCGGGCTGACATTGCCACAGTGTCCAGATTCAAACCCAGGAATGAGGTTGATTGCGTGGGCACTAATGAGCTCTTGGTCCAATTGACCGTGAGCCCTAGGCTGTCCAGATGGCTGAGCAGCATTGCCCTGTGGGCGAGGAGCTCGGCCTCCGACTGCGCCAGGATGAGCCAATCGTCCAGATAGTTCAATACTCGCATCCCTCGATTTCTCAGAGGAGCGAGGGCCGCGTCCATGCACTTCGTAAATGTACGGGGTGCTAGTGACAGGCCGAACGGAAGGACGGTGTATTGATAAGCCTGGCCGTCGAAGGCGAATCGTAAGAATGGCCTGTGACGCGGCGTTATCTTGATTTGAAAATATGCATCTTTCAAATCTAGGGAGATTAGCCAGTCTCTCGGGCGAATATGCGCGAGGATCTGCTTGGTCGTGAGCATCTTGAACGATCTTTTCATAAGAGCTTTGTTCAGACGCCTCAGATCCAGAATCGGTCTGAGCGACCCATCCCTTTTTGGCACGAGAAAATACCGGCTGTAAAAGCCTGACTCGCTCATAGAATGGGGAACCGGTTCTATAGCCCCTTTGCACAGCAGCGTGGCTATTTCTGCTCGAAGTAGATGTGCTACTTCCTCTCTCACTCTCGTCTCTGTACGCGCACAGAAGCGCGGAGGGCGGCGAGCGAACTGCAGAGTGTAGCCGTGCTTCACTGTTTTCAGCACCCATTCTGATACACCTGGAATGGCTTCCCACGCTCTTGCGTGCGCCACACGGGATAGAACGGCCTCCGGGCTCGAAACGCCGCGCTTCGCGGGTTTGACGGCCTGTATAGGAGGGGCGGGCACAGTGCGCGCGCTCTCTGTGCTGTGGACGCGAGCGATCGGCTGGCCGCCCTACACACTGCATCTCTGTGTGGCATCGTCAGTTCTTCGCACTCTTGGCAAACGCCGGCGAGGAGTGCGGCGGCGGCGTGATCACGGCCCAGGCAGAGAGCACAGATCACTTGGTGGTCCCCGGAGCTGAGCTGCGCGTGACACGAGCCGCAGGTGGAACGAGACATTTGTATCAACGCTCGGCTCTTTTTGTGAAAAAGTGTGACGCAGCGGCGACAACACTTTTGAGCGTAAAGGATATGGGCTGCCGGATAGCAGAGCAGGCACGGATGGCTGAAGGTGGCGCGATGCTGCCGGCTTCCTCAGGCGCTGTCCTCTGCTTGCTTGTATGCGCGGTCACGGCGGCGGGTTCCAGATCCAGCGATGCGAAGGGCTTCGCTGAAGAAAAGAAAATCGAATATGCAGCCCGTGAGCCCTGCTTATATACACGTGGCCACGCCCCACCTGTAGGCAAATGAAGCCAGGTGGGCGCGAAGCGCCCTCATTGGTCGCCACGTCACGCGGGCTCACCGATAGGCTGCTGCAGTTGCCAGCAGAGCAGCCAATAGCACGCTGGAATAGCCTGCTATGGTCTGCCAGGCTGCCGCACTGCGTTGACAATGTTACAAAATTAAGGATAATTTTGGGTTTTTCAGAAATCTCGAAGAAAGAATACTTTCCCGTAGCGTAAGGAACTTACGCAATACGAGAGAACCTCTCGTAAGAGAACTACATTTAACACATATAAATCGCACACACTCACACACATATAAGCTAACAAAAAAGTTCCATCTGCACCACCTCATTGCTGGGTGATATCTTTTGGTGACCGTTGTTTAGTCTAAGAGTTAGGGTCAATGTAACCAAGTTTGTTTAGGTTACATAACCAAGCAGCTTGTGGAGCTTGTGCCCAAACCCCCTCCCGTGATACTTTCTACAATAACCAAACAATCGCTTCAGCACCAAAGCAACATTGTGTATCCGAGGGAGCTATAATCAACAATTAGTCTTTTAACACGAACAGTATCCCAATGAGCTAGTTGCTTAAACATTTCAATAAACACCTTATGTCTCCTCGTTTGCTTTGTCTCTTAAAAGGAGAAATATAAACAAGGAAAGTAACCAAAAATAAAGTTCAAAGGCTTCATTGGTATTCTTAAGTAAATAAGTAGGCTAACCAAATCAATGTCCAAGCCATTATGTTTTCTAGTCATACCTCCAGTGTGAGTTCACTGATCAGCATGGATTCTCGTCATCAGCTTATGATGTATAATCCTTTTACTTCCAGTTTTTTTATTGCTGCAGATGGAGTTGGGAAGATTGTTTCATCATTGAAAACGTTTAGTTTAGCTGGAGCCAAAATGTGCGTTTTGATGTCCTGGGCCTTTAGCTGTACTCTGATGGGCTTGTACAGGGATCTTTGTTGTCTCACCTTGAAGGTAAAGTCGTGATCAAAGTAAATCAGCCGTGCTGTTTGCATCTCCAACAGTTTGTTTGTTTGTTTGCAGTTTTCTTCTTTGGCTGATACTTATTAAACTCCATATGCGTTCCGGAGCGAAGGTTCATAACTCAGGTTTCGCTGCCAGGCATATTTCCTCTTTAGATGTAGGATAGACAAAGTACAGAGTTAAAGGGTTACATCAGTGATTTAGCATTAAGCTTTGTATCAGTAGAAAATATTTTTGTTTTTTGTATCAGTAGTAAAAAACAGTAAAAATTTAATTGATGTCCAACAAATAAACAAAAGATATAATACAGATGAACAATTGATAAAGCTTGGGTTGCTGAATATTAGATCCCTTTCCCCAAAAGCACTTATTGTTAATGATATTATTAAAGATAATAATCTAGATGTGCTCTGTTTGACAGAAACCTGGCTAAAACCTGACGACTACATTACCTTAAATGAGTCCACCCCCCAAGATTATTGTTATAAACATGAGCCGCGTCTGAAAGGTAAAGGGGGAGGGGTTGCTGTAATTTATAATAATATCTTCAGTATTACTCAGAAGTCTAGTTTCAAATATAATTCCTTCGAAGTTTTGGTGCTTTATGTAACGCTATGTAGTGTACATGACAAAACCCGTTCAACATTGGTGTTAGCTACTGTATACAGGCCACCAGGGCATAATACAGACTTTATCAAAGAATTTGCTGACTTTCTATCAGAATTAGTACTGGCCGTAGATAAAGTACTAATTGTTGGTGATTTTAATATCCATGTAGACAACGAAAAAGACGTATTAGGATTAGCATTTAAAGATACACTAAACTCTATTGGAGTTAGGCAACACATGTCAGGACCCACTCATCGCCATAATCATACTTTAGACCTAATATTGTCACATGGAATTAATGTTGATACCGTTGAAATTCTGCAGCAGAGCGATGACATCTCAGATCATTACTTAGTATCTTGTATACTTAATTTAGCTAAAGTTGCAAAGCCGCCCCCTCGTTTCAAAAATGGCAGGACAATCACTGCCGCTACTAAAGATTGCTTTTTAAATACTCTTCCTCATCAGTATCATCTCCTCAGCAACCCAGATAGCATAGAAGAACTCGATGTTGCAACAGAAACTATTGACTCTCTCTTTTCCAGTACTTTAGACACAGTTGCTCCTCTGCGCTTAAAGAAGATTAAAGAAAATAGTCCAACGCCGTGGTACAACGAGCACACCCGGGCCCTTAAAACAGCAGCAAGAAAAATGGAGCGCAGCTGGAAGAAAACAAAACTAGAGGTCTTTCGAAATTCGTGGAAAGAGCACATGATCGCATACAGAAAGGCCGTAAAAACTGCTAGATCCGCTTATTTCTCAACTCTCTTGGAAGAAAACAAACACAACCCAAGGTATTTATTCGATACAGTGGCTAAATTAACCAAAAATAAAGCTTAAACTTCTGATGATTGTAAACAGCACAGCAGTAATGACTTTATGAACTTCTTCACATGTAAAATTGATAATATTAGGAAGAAAATTTTAACCATGCAGCCGTCTACTACAGTATCACATCAGACAGAGCATTGTAGTGTCACTGAGGAAAAATTACAATCATTCACTGCTATAGGAGAAGAAGAATTGGCTAAACTCGTTAAATCATCAAAATCAACAACATGTATGCTTGACCCTGTACCGACTAGGCTATTAAAAGAGATGCTACCAGAGGTCATAGATCCTCTTCTTAATATCATTAATTCATCTTTGTCATTAGGATATGTACCGAAAACTTTTAAGTTGGCTATTATTAAACCACTTATTAAAAAACCGCAAGTTGATCCTACAGAATTAGTCAATTATAGACCAATCTCAAATCTACCCTTTCTGTCAAAAATACTTGAAAAGGCAGTGTCTTCACAATTATGTTCCTTTTTAGAAAGAAATGGTATCTGTGAGGATTTCCAGTCAGGATTTAGACCGTATCATAGTACTGAGACTGCTCTCATCAGAGTTACAAATGATTTACTCTTATCATCCGATCGTGGCTGTATCTTTTGAATAGACTTGAAAATGATGTAGGTATTAGTGGAATTGCTTTATCATGGTTTAAATCATACCTATGCGACCGTTATCAGTTTGTAGCAGTAAATGAAGAGATGTCACACCGATCGCAAGTTCAGTATGGAGTACCACAAGGCTCAGTGCTAGGACTGCTACTCTTCACCCTGTACATGCTACCACTGGGAGATATTATTAGGAAGCATGGCATTAGTTTTCATTGTTATGCTGACGATACTCAGCTCTATATTTCTTCACGCCCTGAAGAAATTTACCAATTCACAAGATTAACGGAATGCATAGCCGCCATAAAACATTGGATGACTGGTAATTTCCTGCAACTCAATTCAGAAAAAAATTAATTTTTAATTATTGGACAAAAAAGCTCCACAAGTAGTAACCTAAAATACTGTCTAACACTTGATGGCTGCTCTGTCAAGTCTTCGTCGTCAGTGAGGAACCTGGGTGTGCTCTTTGATACCAATCTTTCGTTTGAAAGCCACGTTTCTAGCATCTGTAAAACTGCTTTCTACCATCTTAAAAATATATCAAAATTACGGCACATGCTCTCAATGCAAAATGCTGAACAGTTAGTTCATGCGTTCATGACCTCAAGGCTAGATTATTGTAATGCTCTATTGGGTGGTTGCCCTGCTCGCTTAATAAATAAACTCCAGCTGGTCCAAAACGCAGCAGCTCGAGTACTTACTAGAACCAGGAAGTATGACCATATTAGCCCAGTTCTGTCAACATTGCACTGGCTACCTATTAAACATCGCATACATTTTAAAATCTTGCTTATTACTTACAAAGCACTAAATGGTTTAGCTCCCCAATACTTGAGCGAGCTCTTAACATATTATACTCCATCACGTCTACTGCGATCTCTAAATTCTGGCCAGTTGTTAATACCGAGAATATCCAAATCAACTGCAGGCGGTCGATCCTTTTCCTATTTAGCTCCTAAACTCTGGAACAGTCTTCCTAGCACTGTTCGGGAAGCAGACACACTCTGTCAGTTTAAATCTAGACTAAAAACACATCTCTTTACTGTGGCATACACATAAAACACTTTATCAATTAATTGATTGTTAGGCTGCATTAACTAGGTCAGCCGGAACCGGAAACACTTCCCATAACACCTGATGTACTCATTACATCATCAGAAGAATGGCATCTACGCTAATGATATTCTCTCTGTTTTATCCCGAGGTTTACTGCAGTCAGCCAGATCCGGGCCGTATCCAAATCAGATGGTGGACCAGAGAAGACCAACACAGGACCCCGAAGTGTCTGCAGAGACCGTGTCAATTATCCTCCCCCTGCAACTGCCTCATCGACACAGCATCTAAATAAACCCGTCACCAGTGTGATGACTCCGATTGTTCGAATATTACCATTAAATAATACTTAAATCAATATGTCATCCGCAATAAACCCGTCTCCAGCGTGTTGCCTCCGATCATTCGAATATTGCACTTTAATAATTATTTAATCAACATCATCCTCAATAAACCCGTCTCCAGCGTGTTGCCTCCGGCCCTTTGAATATTCCGATCTATTATGACCTCTGACCTGTAAAGCAGCCACAATAATAATAATAATACGTTGTTTGTAAATTGGCCAGAGGAGAACTGGCACCCCGACTGAGCCTGGTTTCTCCCAAGGTTTATTTTTCTCCATTAGGTCACCTAATGGGGTTTTGGTTTCCTTGCCACTGTTGCCTCTGGCTTGGCGTGCTCAGTTGGGGACACTATATTTTTCAACTAAACATTGAAATAAATCTAATTAATAAACTAATTTAACCATGTAAACTAAATTACTGATCTAATTATTGATCTAAAGCCCACACTGTCACCGTATGGAAATTGAAATGAACTGATGACATCAAATGGCTATACAGCTGAATAAAATTAGGCTGCATTATTTTGCTGTTTAACACTGTAAAGCTGCTTTGAAACAATCTACATTGTTAAAAGCGCTATATAAATAAAGTTGACTTGACTTGACTTGACTAGAAACCCGGTAGTATTTTCAAATTATGGTACTTCCCCCCCTCATATCCCCCTGAGATGAGAGAATTATACATTCTATTTCTTAAAAAATCCTCCGATGACGCAAATATCGTCATTTTGCATCATCTGAGGATTAGGAGACTAGGAGCTAGTTCCGCATGTTATCAACCCGCACAGGGGAGGGATCTCACTCACAGAATGTAAATGTGCACGCCCGCTGTCGCTCGGCTAGGGCATTCATAACGGAGCGCTACGGAGAAAAGTGAGTGTTTCAAATTTCTTTTGAATTCCTATGAAAGTTTAGCTTCCATATGCGATCTGATAACGCGCCAGACTGGACACGCGCCGAGAATGACACCCCGCTTACCTCAGCTCTGCTCAGCTCTTTTCTCGTAATGAATGAAATCTGACTCCTGCTGCGTCTGTGATGTGACTTTCGTTCGGCTCATTCACACTTTATTGAAAAGACACATTCAGTTTTTAATTATAGTGTCTATTTTCTAACTGAACGAAATTATTTTATTACTATGAATATTACAATTACATTGGGGGCAGTGTCACGGTGGGCAAGTGATAACCAATAGCCGTGACTTTGGGAGTGGCCTCGTAGGGCAGCGAAACAAGTGCATTCTGGGAGTTGTTGTCTTTCATCCACATGAGACAAAAATACATTTTCTGTGTTTTCTCAGTCTAGAAGGCACCAAATTCCAAAATAATTTCACATTTCTACTACATAAATGACACATTCATCTGACACATTAAATACACATTCATCTGACACATTAAATACACATTCATCTTCCCTGCGCTGAAGTGCCCCTTAAATTTTCGGGGAGGTATGAGCTAACTCAATCAAGCTGCTGGAACGAAGTGAGTGAGTTTGAAGTGATGAAGTGAGTTTTTGCTTAAAACAAGCAACAAGCAAAACGTCTCAGGTTACAAATGTAACCATTGTTCCCTGAGAACAGGGAACGAGACGCTGCGCCAGCTCGACGCTACGGGGAACGCCTCCGGCGTGACAGGTGCCTGAAATCACAATCAAAAAACATCAATCCTATTGACCGGCGACAGCCTCTGACGTCATCAAGGTGCAACCAGGAAGTATAAAAGGGCGCCTTGCCAACATGACAGCATCCGATCGTCTGAAGGGACTGTTTTCGGCAGGCAGGCCCTGCGGCATGGCAAAGCGACGCAGCGTCTCGTTCCCTGTTCTCAGGGAACAATGGTTATATGTGTAACCTGAGACGTTCCCTTTCGAAAGGGAACTCGCGCTGCGTCAGCTCGACGCTACGGGGAACGATATACCCACGCCGCCATGCCGAAAGGAGTGCATGCCCACTGGCAGTGACAACTGTCAAGACAAGCAAATTCTACTGAAATGCCTGAACCACTCCCCTTCTGGTCACATTAGGCTGTCAGTGACAGCGCTCCCTACGGTCAAAGCCCAAGCTATAGCCTGGGAGGAAACCTTCATACACATGAGGCCCTACCCAGGTCTTGCTAGAAGGCCTGAATCCACCCATTCAACTTAGAAGGGGTTCCTTTAAGGGAACGTGGCAAGGGAACCCGGGGGACCCTATGCCAGTCACTATTCGGGAGTTTCTCACCGAATGCCACCAGGGAGACCTGACCAGGTGACCCAGTCTGTTATGGGACACGTAATACGGTCAACCCTGTCTGTATAGTACAGAGCCTCTGGTACTCGCCTCCGAAGAGACATCCCGCTAGGGTGCTGCAAGAAAGGCAGTGACATCCACTAGCCGGACCTCAGAGACGGGATCTCCCGGATATCCCGGAGAGCAGCGCTCAGCGAAGTGCTTTCTAACCCTTGCTAGCGAGGGGAGTTTAGCCGCTCGATCCTCGGATCTACCAAGCACTTACAGGCGGCCGTAAGCTCATAACAGACCCTCACTTGAGAGGAGCTCATAAGCCTGCCCGGTAGGTAACCATGCCGTAGGCAATCTATGAAAGTCCCCTCCTGTGGGGACCGCATAGCAGCAGCAACGTCTCGTCATGCTAGGGTAAGAACACCGCCTTCAGGTCTCGCGAACGGCCAGAGACCGGCGCCTGATAGCAGGTGACCACTAGCTGTCAGCGTAAAGCCAGTTGTGCGTTCCTGCCTAGGGAACTCGTTCCCCAGGGAGGCCGAGAGGGGCCTCCACCTGATAACCTGTGCCGACTGCTCTCGTGTCCAACAGCGGAGCTCGCCCTCAGGAAGGCCATACGGGCCTGATACCTGATCACAGTCGTGCTAGCCCTCGAGGTAGCTGGGAAGACCAGGGACTCGCTTCATCAGGGAGGCCTAGCGGGCCTACCACCTGCAAAAAGGTCTCTCCATCACAGCCCTATGCTCAGTGACTGGACCTATCCAGAGACCACGAAACAGGAGCGTGCCCTCAGAGGAGGCCCCGTGGGGCCTACTACTCCAAGCGAATCCCACAGGGAAGCCCCGTGCAGCTTGCCTGATAGCAGCTCATGCTACGATCCGTTACCGAAACTTGGGACCGGGGAACGATTTCAGGGAGGCGCAATGCCTCCACCTGATAGCAGAACAAGCGTCTGAGAATCGGGAGCTCGCCTTCAGGGAGGCCCAATGCCTACCACCTAATGGCAGAACGTGCTACTCATAGCACTTTATGCTCATTGCCACAGCGACTGGGAACCGGGAGCTCGCCTTCAGGGAGGCCCAGTGCCTACCACCTGAGAGCAGAACGTGCTACTCATAGCACTACGTGCTCATTGCCACAGCGACTGGGAACCAGGAGCTCGCCTTCAGGGAGGCCCAATGCCTACCACCTGATAGCAGAATGTGCTACTCATAGCACTTCATGCTCACCGCCACAGCGGCTGGGAACCGGGAGTTTGCCTCCATGGAGGTCACTCAGGGAGGCCGGTTGAGGCCTACTACCTACTAGCACTCATGCTAGTGACTGGAGCCCAGGAACGCCCCCACAGAGGAGGTCAGGTGAGCCTGCTTACCCCACAGCAGGCCCTTAGGGAGGCCAGGTAACGCCTACCACCTACTAGCAACTCGTACCAGCCGTCGAGGGGCTTAATGCCAATGGTGCCCCCTCGGGGGAGACCAGGCAGCGCCTGCTGACCACAGCAGGCTCTCAGGGAGGCCAAACGGGGCCTACCACCTGAGCGAAGGTAACCCAAACCGGGGGCCTACCCCTCAGGGAGGCCTTTAAGAAGGCTGGCTGCTGCGCCTGGGCTGACGGCAGCTGTCTGCTGCTGACGAAGGCCTGTAAATCCAGTTAACACCTGGGAACTCATCCCCAAGGAGACTAGTTGACGAGGTTACTGCTGATGTCGACACCAGTGGAGAAGATCCTCCAAGGCACACTCGCGGGCCATGGCGTCGAGACTTTCTTGCAAGGAGGCCGGTTGACGCCTACTACCTGTCCTGAAGTCCTGCTGCCCAGACCGCCCAAGCTGGCTACTAACAACCAGCTGGCTCTTACGCCCGCACCTGGGGCTGGCTCCATCCCAGAGGCAGCTAGGGAACAAGTTCTTACTTTCTCCTAGGGCCCCCATGACGGCGCAGTCTCTCGGGCAGTGCCTACAGACATGAACCTAATCACATTGCCAACAGCAGTGTACTCAGCAGAAGTGCTCAACGAAAACCCTCTAAAGCAAGGGGAGTACAACTTACGTCACCTGCTTCGGGGCGGCTGTCTTACTTTCCATGCAGCGGCCAACCGTAAATGCGAGGGCGTCAGCCATTGGCAATGCTCGGGCCTCAGGGGAGCATCCGACCAGAACCGCAAACAGAAGGTTTATCCGATGTTCAGCTCAACCCGAGCCCTAAAGAAGGTGGAGCAGAGACATAGAGCAAGGGTGAAACATTACCTTTTCTTAGAAAATATAGAACCCACCGGCCGAACCATCCTCCAGGAAGAGGCCGGGGGCCGCCAAAAGATGGCTGCCACCAAGCTCTGAAAGGTGGAAACAGCAGATAAAGTCTAATCGCAAAACCGGCGAAAGATGCTTAATTCCGCCCCACGACAACTGGCAAAGTCGCTGTCTCCTGCAACACCTCGACTGCGTTACTCATAACCCCAGAACGCAGAGAAGGGGGCGGGCCTTGCCCGGACAACTCTGTAACAAGAGGAGGTTAGGTCAAGGATGCATAAACAAGCCCTGTTTATATATCAAAGACAGGCCAGGGGCGAACGACCTTCCTTAAAAGGGAACGCCCCCATCCTTGACAGAACCTAGGCCAAGTGGAAGTCCGCACTAGATCCACTCAGGGCTTGGGAAATAAATATTATCACCTCTAATATTACACAATGAGGCCCCGAAAAAAACCCTTCCCCAAAGCCCCGCAGAGCTGGGCGCAGATCTCACTACAGCTCATGCATAAGTGCATACCCGGTCTTCAGCTACTTCACACTTTTACGCTAGGAAAACACAGCTCGCCCCCGACACTACAAACCCTCGGGCAAGAGCGCAATTCAGTTACCCACATCAGTGGGGAAAAAATAACACGGAGAGGCAGCAAAACTCCACTAGCAAAAGTGAGGCATTCACACACAACCACATAATGTTGCAAAGAAGATCGTTCTTAGCTTACTCACGGGGAGCTGCAGGCCCTGCGAAATCCATCGACGTTCCAAAATTTCCCCAAGTAACCTCTCAGGGGAGCGACGGTACAAAAAGTCCTGAAAAACATAGTTTTGAAAATGTTTCGCCCTTATAGAGGGGGACTCACCAATCGCTCCTCACGGTGCTTCAAACCAGCCGTCGAGCTAGTATCCGCCCGCCGTCCTGAGGGGGGCGCTTCGACAAACAAACCAGGCGGGCCGTCAGAATCTTACATTTTCTGCTCACCATAGGCCCACCGGCCTGATGTAAAGCGCCCGGGGAAAAAGCCAGAGGAAGGGAAAAGGCAGCGTTCATCTCCGTGTCCTCGGGGGCGTAGTCCGCTGCCTGCGCTGGTCCCGGTTGCAAGCCCCGGCTTCCTTCCTCTTCCGGTTGCGGGTGTCCCGCCTCTTCTGTGTCCCGGTCCTCCGCGGCTGGGGCGCTCGAGAGGCAACGCTGGCTCGCTGTTCCCGTCTCCAGCCCTCAGACAGAGACGGGAGAGGGACACCCGACTGCCTAGGCGCGGTCCCGGACCTCCGCGGGATGCATGTCCTAAATGCCCTCGCCTCTCTGAACTTTCCCACCACCGCCTCTACGGAGGTGGCGAAAAGTTCAGAGGGCGACACCGGGGCATCGAGGATAAAGGATCTCTCTTTCCCCCCGATGTCCGCCAGGTTGAGCCACAGATGTCTCTCCCTGGCCACCATCGCCGCCATCGAGCGACCGATGGTGAAAGCAGTTTGTTTGGTGGCCCGGAGAGACAAATCTGTGGACCGGCGCAGCTCGGCCACCGCATCAGGGGTTAATCCCTCCCCCTGGTCGAGGTCCCCCAGCAGGTCTGCCTGGTAAGCCTGTAACACTGCCATCGTGTGTAAGGCCGCGGTCGTCCTGAGAGGTTCAGTCGGCAGGGTGGGAGCCCTTAGTGTCGATGGCTGCCCGGAGGCGAGGTAGTTCGCAAACGTCTCATCTACGGGCGGCAACGACACATATCCAGCCTCGGGCAATCCCTCGACATCAGCGAAATTAGCCCGTTGATGTCGATGGATACGGGCTGAATAAGGTTTCTTCCATCCTCTCGAGATCTCTTGGTGGAGATCGGGAAAGAATGGAAGACTCCCGGGAGCTGGTTGGTCATGGGCGGAGAGATAGCGGTCGTCCAACTGACTCGGACGCACGTCATCCCTCCTAACGCGCTGCCAGGGCAGCTGCAGTCTACCTGCAGCGCGCTCCATGACCTCCAACAGCTCCCCATACATGGGACAGGGTGGTTGAGAAGCCTCAGCCTCAGGCGCTTCATTCGCCTCCTCAACCATCCTCTGCTCAAATGGAAAAGCAGACGAGTAGGAGGAACCCAGATGCCGCTCCTCCTCCGAGGTCTGCCCCTCGCGATCTGGCTCGTTGTCTGCCAACACCACACCGGTCTCCAGGCGACGAGCCAGATCCAACTGGGAACCCCAGGATTGTAGACGCCGCTCAGCCTCAGCACGAGTGGGGCCGTTCCCAGCTGCTGAGCTCTCTCCCCTCGAGAAGAGAGCCAGACGAGAGCGGAGCGTTCTCATGGGAAAACGCTCGCAGTTCGCACAGGATGCTCCCTCGAGAACATCCCGTGCGTGCTCTTCCCCCAGGCAGTACACGCAGAGTGTGTGTGTGTCATCAGGTGTAAGGTACCTGGTACACGGATCCACGCACCTGCGGAAGTGGCGCTGCTTCTTAGCACACTTCATTGTTGACACTCTTTTCTTTGGCGATAACAGGCAAAAACAGTCACTGAAGACGAAGAGATGCTGTCATGTTGGCAAGGCGCCCTTTTATACTTCCTGGTTGCACCTTGATGACGTCAGAGGCTGTCACCGTTCAATAGGATTGACTTTTTGGTTTGTGATTTCAGGCACCTGTCACGCCGGAGGCGTTCCCCGTAGCATCGAGCTAACAACAAAAAATAAAATAAATAATAATATTATATATATATATATGTATATATATACAAAGTGCATCTATATGGCGTGTTGTATACAGTATATCCTATAGACACACACACACACACACAATTTTAAAGCACTATGTAGAGGCATGGTTTTGTCTAAATAGAACAAATTGATTATACATCAACCTACAGCATACTTTTACAGGGAAGAAAAAGGAAAAAAACTGTCTGTCCTGTCTGTTGCTCTTCTGTCTGTTGTGTGGTTCTTTTTTTGCTGTGGCTGATCTAAAAAAAACAGTGTTGTAGTAAATACTACTTTGAGTAGTTAAGTTACATTCAAGCTGGCTACATTGAAAACACTTTTTTCTTTTTCTTTTTTTTTTACAGTGAGATTGTTACAAATAACTAAATAAATGTTAAAGCTACACTGTGTGATATTTTCCCCCATCTGGCGCTGAAAAGGTATATGACCATCCAGTAAATATTAGTTCCCTTTCGAAAGGGAACTCGCACTGCGTCAGCTTCGACGCTACGGGGAACGCCTCCAGCATGACCGGTGCCTGAAATCACAATCAAAAAACGTCAATCCTATTGACCGACGACAGCCTATGATGTCATCAAGGTGCGACCAGGAAGTATATAAGGGAGCCTTGCCAACATGACAGTATCTTTTTCGTCTTCAGGGACTGTTTTGCCTGTCTTCACGCGAAACGTCTGCAAGAAGGATAACTATGAAGTGTGCTGAGAACACCACTTCTGCAGGTGTGTTTTGAACATGTACCAGGTAGCTTGCGCTTTGGATACACACACACTTTGCATTTACTGTCTGGGAGAAGAGCATGCATGAGAGGTTTGCGAACCTCTTGTGGAAAATATTGCGAGCGTTTTCCTCTGGGAACGCTCCGCTCTCGGCTGGACCTCTTCTCGAGGGGAGAGGTTTCAGCATCTGGGAACGGCCCCGTTCAAGCTGAGGCTGAGCGGCGTCTAAACATCATGTGGTTCCCAGATGGATCTGGCTCGTCGCTTGGAGACAGATGTGGTTCTCGAGGACGATCCAGATCATGAGAGGCGGACTTCGCTCTTCCACTCGAGCAGAGGATGGGTGAGTCAGTTAAAAATGCTGAAGCTTTTCAACCATTCTGTCCCATGTACGGGGAGTTGCTGGAGGTCATGAAACGCGCTGCAGGTAGACTGCAGCTGCCTTGGCGGCGCGTGAGGAGAAAGGCTGAGCGTCCAAACAGTTCGGACGAGCGGTTTCTCTCCGCCCATGACCTCCCAACTCCTGGGAGTCTTTCATTCCTTCCAGATCTCCATCAGCAGAGGGGATGGAATAAACTATACTCAGCCCCGCATCTGTCGACATCGGTGAGCTAAATTTCGCTGATGTCGAGGGACTGCCTGGCTGGGTGTGTGTCGGGGCCGCCCGTGGACGAGATGTTATGTTTATCTCGCCTCTGGGCGGCCGGCGACACTGTGGCTCCCACCCTGCCGGTCTAATGCTGAATGGCAGGGCGTACATGTCAGTGGGTCACGCTGCGGCGGCTTTGCACACCACAGCTGTGTTGCAGGCTTACCAGGCAGACCTGCTGAGGGACCTCGATCAGGGGGAGGGACCCCCTGAGGCGGTAGTCGAGTCGCGCTGGACCACGGTTTTCGCTCTCCGGGCCACCGTACTGATAGCGCTGATGGCGGTGACGGTGGCCACGGAGAGACATCTGTGGTTAAACCGTTTGGACATCGGGGAGAAAGAAGTCCTTTCTCCTGGATGCCCCGGTTTCGCAATCCGAACTTTTCGGCACCTCCGTAGAGGCGGTGGTGGGAAAGTTCGGAGAGGCAAAGGCGCGCTCGGCAGCATTTAGAACATGCATCCCGCTGAGGTCCGGGACCACGCCCAGGCAGTCGGGTGTCCCCGGCCCGTCCCAGTCTGAGGGCTGGAGACGGGAACAGCAAGCCAGCGTCGCCTCTCGAGCGCCCCCGCCGACGGAGGACTGGGGCGCAGGGGAGGCGGGACACCCGCAACAGGAAGAGGAAGGAAGCCGGGGCTGGTAACCGGAACCAGTGCAGGCAGCGGACTCCGCCCTCGAGGACGCGGAGATGAACGCTGCCTTTTTCCCTTCCTCTGGCTTCCCCCCGGGCGCTTTACATCAGGCCGGTGGGCCTATGGTGAACAGAAAATGTAAGATTCTGCCGGCTCGCCTGGTTTGTTTGTTAAAAGCGCCCCCCTCAGGATGGCGGGCGGATACTAGCTCGATGGCTGGGTTGAAGCACCGCGAGGAGCGATTGGTGAGTCCCCCTCTATGAGGGCGAAACATTTTCAAAACTATGTTTTTCAGGACTTTTGTACTGTCGCTCCCCTGAGGGGTTGCTTGGGGAAATTTTGGATCATCGAAGGATTTCGCAGGGCCTGCAGCTCCCCGTGAGTAAGCTAAGAACGATTTTCTTTTCAACATTATGTGGTTGTGTGTGAATGCCTCACTTTTGCTAGTAGAGTTTTGCTGCCTCTCCGTGTTATGTTTTCCCCACTGAGGTGGGTGACTGAATTGCGCTCTTGCCCGAGGGTTTGTAGTGTCGGGGGCGAGCTGTGTTTTTCCTAGCGTAAAAGTGTGAAGTAGCTGAAGACCGGGTATGCACTTATGCATGAGCTGTAGTGAGATCTGCACCCAGCTCTGCGGGGCTTTGGGAAAAGGGTTTTCGGGGCCTCATTGTGTAATATTAGAGGTGATAATATTTATTTCCCGAGCCCTGAGTAGATCTAGTGCGGACTTATGTCGCACCACTTGGCCTAGGTTCCGTCAAGGATGGGGGCGTTCCCTTCTAAGGAAGGTCGTTCGCCCCTGGCCTGTCTTTGGTATATAAACAGGGCTTGTTATGCATCCTTGACCTAACCTCCTCTTATTACAGAGTTGTCCGGCCAAGGCCCGCCCCCTTAACGCAGTAACGCAGTCGAGGTGTTGCAGGAGACAGCGACTTTGCCAGTGGTCGTGGGGCGGGATGAAGCGTCTTTCGCCGGTTTGCGATTAGACTTTATCTGCCGTTTCCGCCTTTCAGAGCTTGGTGGCCGCCATCTTTTGGCGGCCCTCGGCCTCTTCCTGGAGGATGGTTCGGCCGGTGGGTTCTATATTTTCTAAGAAAAGGTATTGTTTCACCCTTGCTCTATGTCTCTGCTCCACCTCCTTTAGGGCTCGGGTTGAGCTGAACATCGGATAAACCTCTGTTTGCGGTTCTGGTCGGATGCTCCCCTGAGGCCCGAGCATTGCCAATGGCTGACGCCCTCGCATTTACGGTTGGCCGCTGCATGGAAAGTAAGACAGCCGCCCCGAGGCAGGTGACGTAAGTTGTACTCCCCTTGCTTTAGAGGGTTTTCGTTATGCACTTCTGCTGAGTACACTGCTGTTGGCAATGTGATTAGGTTCATGTCTGTAGGCACTGCCCGAGAGACTGCGGTCTGGGCAGCAGGACTTCAGGACAGGTAGTAGGCGTCAACCGGCCTCCTTGCACGAGTGGGCCTTGGAGGATTTTCTCCACTGGTGTCGACGTCAGCAGTAACCTCGTCAACTAGTCTCCTTGGGGATGAGTTCCCAGGTGTGAACTAGATTTCCAAGCTTCGTCAGCAGCAGACAGCTGCTGTCAGCCCAGGTGCAGCAGCCAGCCTTCTTTAAGGCCGCCCTGAGGGGTAGGCTCCCGGTTTGGGTTACCTTCGCTCAGGTGGTAGGCCCGATTGGCCTCCCTGAGGGCCTGCTGTGGTCAGCAGGCGCTGCCTGGTCTCCCCCGAGGGGGCACCACTGGCATTAAGTCCCTCGATGGCTGGTACAAGCTGCTAGTAGGCACTGGATGGCTAGCACGAGTGCTAGTAGGTAGTAGGCCGCAACTGGCCTCCCTGAGTGCAGCCGCTGAGGCGGTGACCATGAAGTGCTATGAGTAGCACATTCTGGCTATGGGCGGCATGTTCTGCTATCAGGTGGAGGCCCCTCTCGGCCTCCCTGGGGAACGAGTTCCCTGGGCGGGAACGCACAACTAGCTTTACGCTGACAGCTAGTGGTCACCCGCTATCAGGCGCCGGTCTCTGGCCGTTCGCGAGACCTGAAGGCAGTGTCCTTACCCTAGCATGACGAGACGTCGCTGCTGCTATGCGGTCCCCACAGGAGGGGACCTTCATAGTCTGCCTACGACATGGTTACCTACCGGGCAGGCTGATGAGCTCCTCCCAAAGCGAGGGTCTGTTATGAGCTTGCGGCCGCCTGGCGCTGATCCATTGGTTGTAGGCCCCACGGGGCCTCCCTGGTATGATCGGCCTGTAAGGCCTCTGGCCTCCTAAGCACGTTTTAAAGTAAGTGCTTGGTAGATCCGAGGATCGAGCGGCTAAACTCCCCTCGCTAGCAAGGGTTATAAAGCATTTCGCTGAGAGCTGCTCTCCGGGATAACCCGTCTCTGAGGTCCGGCTAGTGGATGTCACTGCCTTTCTTGCAGCACCCTAGCGGGATGCCTCTTCGGAGGCGAGTACCAGAGGCTCTGTACTATACAGACAGGGTTGACCGTATTACGTGTCCCATAACAGACTGGGTCACCTGGTCAGGTCTCTCTGGTGGCATTGGGTGAGAACCTCCCGAATAGTGACTGGCATAGGGTTCCCTCGTAGTTCCCTTGCCACGTTCCCTTAAAGGAACCCCTTCTAAGTCGAATGGGTGGTTCCAGGCCTTCGAGCAGGGCCTGGGAAGGACCTCATGTGTGTGAAGGTTCCTTCTTGGGCGATAGCTTGGGCTATGACCGTAGGGAGCGCTGTCACTGACAGCCTAATGTGACCAGAAGTGGAGTGGTTCAGGCATTTCAGTAGAATTTGCTTGTCTTGACAGTTGTCACTGCCAGTGGGTATGCACTCCCGTCGGCATGGCGGCGTGGGTATATCGTTCCCCGTAGCCTCGAAGCTGACGCAGTGCGAGTTCCCTTTCGAAAGGGAACGTCTCAGGTTACAAATGTAAACTTTTTTCTCTGAGAACAGGGAACGAGACACTGCGTCGCTTTGCCATGCCGCAGGGCCTGCCTGCCGAAAACAGTCCCTTCAGACGATTAGATACTGTCATGTTGGCAAGGCTCCCTTATATACTTCCTGGTCGCACCTTGATGACATCATAGGCTGTCGTCGGTCGATAGGATTGACGTTTTTTGATTGTGATTTCAGGCACCGGTCACGCTGGAGGCGTTCCCCGTAGCGTCGAAGCTGACGCAGTGTCTCGTTCCCTGTTCTCAGGGAACAATGGTTACATTTGTAACCTGAGACGTTTCTTTTCCTCCCAATTCCGATTTCGTTTTAACTCCTACGGTGGCCGATTTAGTCCAAGATTAACATGGCTTCCAGTTCGATCCAGCAATCCCCCTCTTCACATTCGCCATCGAGTTGTAACGAGTGTGTCCGGGTGAAAATTACGGATAGCTCACTCAACGCAACTGGAGCCGATGCAAACACGGAGGCGATTGACATCAAACAGCCCGCACTTTATTCCCCGCGGAACCCCCCACAAGAGTCCGGCACAAACTCCACTTCCATCCACAGCATTACCCAACAAAACAAAAATAAATGAATGTTAGCAACAGAAGACAGAAAATAATCCGCACACATGGGAGCTCGAGGCGCAGTGCACACACACACACAGAACGCAGGCGCCCCAACCGGGGCGAACGCTCTTAAAGGGGCCACACTATTTTCCTACTCGTTACAGAGTGTTAAAACGCGAAAGGCGAAGCTTGAATTTACTGGTATGTCCCTCTTTGGCTAATGTACTTTCAAGATGGAGGGGCAACATGGCGACCCCCATTCGAACCCCTTACCCGTATGTATTTTCAATGGCATATTATAAACTTACGAGAATACTTTATTACTTGAAAGAAGTAAATATACATTAATGAGCACATATATTTTTGAAAGAATTAAGTGTTTTTAGCTAAGAATAAACAAAAAAAGTTACACAGTGTAGCTTTAATGAAGAATGTTATAATGTTTGGGGTTTCAAGCTTCATAGTGCAATGTAATTATGATTTCAAAGAGTATAGGGTGAATTCAGGGTTATTGGGACACTTTTCCCCAGTCATTTATATGGAAAAAACGTGTCAGAATCATTACACACAATACTCAAATATAGCCTATATTTCAAACAGGCTGCCAAAGTGCAAAATGGCTACAAATTTAACATCAGTGCAAGAACAAAATGTATGCAAATCAACTTTGCGATGCTGTTTGCGAACGTTCGTTGGAACTATGGTTTCGGGAAACACGACTCGTTTAACTATGCTTATAATGACGGAATTTGTGACCATAGTTAGCGAACAGCGCTTTCGGGAAATGCACCCCTGAGCGTCACAGCACTCCACTTCGCTCATTACAGGCTCGTTCTTGTCAGAACCCAAAACGGAATGTAGCTTTAGGTCGCGCAACACCGTATTTATTTGCCCATTTATCTTGAACCCCCTCACCGAGACCATAACTAATTGATCAACATGATCGGCTCAACATGTAGATCTATAGATAAACTCAGGCATCTTTCAGGCATTTGACTGACCGGGTTGACACTTCAGCGTGAGAAATCGGGGGTGTGGCGTGTGAGCGGGTGAAACCAATCAAATACGGTATAAACTTCCAAAAAATATATTTATTTTGCTCCTGTTGCTCTCTGTCACATACCTGAAGCTCATTAATTATACAGCTCATTATCCAGGTCATTATGCGTACTTTTGTTCTCCCAGGTGTGATACCCATCATTATTCATGATCGTTCATGCCTCCTTGCATACTGGCTTTGTAAAGAAAAAGTGTCTTACAAATTTTAAATCAATGTATTGTTTTATGTGAATTAGTAACAGTGCCGCCACTCCCACCACGCGCTGTGCTTAGGTCACCAAGTGCTCAGGGGGGCACCACAAGAAAATGCTCTCACCGTGCATAAACATTATTCTCTCTATGTTGCTTAGATATTATGGTAGCCCAGTTTGTGTTGAATACAGTGTAATTACACTTTTGCCATTAATGTGATTATAAGCAACTGACAAAAGCACAAATGTCAGAGCATGTCAAAACTTCTAAAGGGCCCCAAAAGAGCTCAGACTCCTAGGGGTTAAAGATTGGCTTTCAGCAAACTTCTTGAAGCTAAATGACAACAAAACTGAGGCCATACTTGTTGTACTAGATCTGTTTTGTCTAAATTTAATTGTTTTTCTTTGTACATTGACAATAATGCAATCTGTCCTTCCTCACAGGTTAAAAGTTTGGGTGTTATCATGGATAGCACTCTATCCTTAGAAACTCACCTTAATAATATCACGCGGACTGCATACTTCCACTTGCGTAATATTAACCGTCTCCGTCCCTTTCTCTCAACCAATAATACCGCAGTTCTTATTCATGCATTAGTCACTTCATGTATAGACTACTGTAATGCTCTTCTCACAGGTGTTCCCTTTAAATTGCTACATAAGCTTCAGTTGGTTCAGAATTCTGCAGCATGTGTTCTTTCTATTTCACCTTCTACTGAGCACTTTTCTCCAGTTCTACCAGGAAGACTCGGGAGACCAGATAAAGTATGATAACACCACAAGTTTATTAGCAGACCAGCAATTATTAAATTAGAGGTTCTTTGGTGTAGGCCCCGTCCGTAGCGCTCGTCACGAGGGTAACGGACTCTGCATTTCCTGCCTGAAGATGAAGGCAGGGGCACAGTCACCCCCCAAGAATTGGTAGAGGAAATTAGTTCCTCCAGGACGGGACCTACTCACCCCCAAAAATTGTGAAAGAATTGTATACTCGCCCGTCATAAATGCTGCGATTCCTTGAACGGCCGCAGATGGGCCTTGATCAGCCAGGTAGAGACGAAAGCCTTGAACGGCCGCAGACGGGCCTTGATCAGCCAGGTAGAGACGAAAGCCTTGAACGGCCGCAGACGGGTCTTGATCAGCCATGTAGAGACGAAAGCCTTGAACGGCCGCAGACGGATCTTGATCAGCCAGGTAGAGACAAAAGCCTTGAACGGCCGCAGACGGGCCTTGATCAGCCAGGTAGAGACAAAAGCCTTGAACGGCCGCAGACGGGCCTTGATCAGCCAGGTAGAGACAAAAGCCTTGAACGGCCACAAGACAGAGCCTTGATCGGCCGCATGGAAATGAAAGCCACGTTAGGCCACCTGGAGACGAAGGCCACGTTAGGCCACCTGGAGACGAAGGCCACCTGGAGACGAAGGCCACGTTAGGCCACCTGGAGATGAAGGCCACCTGGAGACAAAGGCCACGTTAGGCAATTGACGAAGAATAAGAGCTATAGAGACTGACAAACGGGATGAGTAATAATCTGAGAATGTGATGCTGTGACACCACCACCAGTATTTGCATGATGATTACTTAGAATATGGACATTGAACATGCAATAGATATGGATATTGACATAGGTGTTAACCAATAAACAGAGGGAATTGTTATGCTACTGCAAAAGCCGTGTAGGCTGTATATTCTGCCACGTTGGCCATATATTCACTGCCTCAATAGGCCGGGGTACGAAAAGCCGCGTAGGCTGTATGTTCTGCCACGTTGGCCATATATTCACTGCCTCAATAGGCCATGGTACAGAGAGCTGCGTAGGCTGTATGACTGCCACGTTAGCCGTGTATACTGCCTCAATAGGCCAGGGTACGAAAAGCTGCGTAGGCTGTATGTTCTGCCACGTTGGCCATATATTCACTGCCTCAATAGGCCGGGGTACGAAAGCCGCGTAGGCTGTAAGACTGCCACGTTAGGTCGTATATACTGCCACGAGAGGCCGGGGTACGAAAAGCTGCGTAGGCTGTATGGACTGCCACGTTAGGCCGTGTATACTGCCTCGATAGGCCGGGGTGCAAAAAAAAAACACATAGGCTGTATGACTGCCAAGTTAGGCCGTGTATACAGCCTTGATAGGAGAGGGTACAAGAAAAACACGGTGACTGAGAAGGATAAGCCAGTGTGCAGAGAAGGCTGCGATAGCCCATAGTGAAGAGAAGACAGCGTGGGTGCATGAGTTGGTCTCGATAGACCCCATGAAAAAGTATTAGGAGTTAAATGATAAACTGTAACTTACCTGATGCTTGTTAAGACACATGGGTAATCTAAGATTACCTGAAGGTTTGCGCATTCTATAATATTAGAATGCTGACGACCATCTTGACCACCAAACAATCCTGCGTTCAGTTGCTGTTGTAGCAGCACATAACCCTGAATGAATGTCCGGTATACTGATGAGATGGTCTGCAGTTCTGTAGGTCTGTCTCTAGGTGAGTTAACCACCTTGATATGGGAGACCCGTTGGGGAATATAAAAATTGCAGATTGATTAGGGGTGCAGGGATGTGCTTAGAGATATCCTCTTTTACAGAGACGAAGGCCACGCTGATGAAGCCGCAGTAGGCCACAGAGATGAAGGCTACAATAGGCCACCTGGACAGAGATCACGTTAGGCCACAGAGAAATTCATGAAAGGCTTATAGAGACTGACGAAAACAGGATTGATGAGTAGTAATAAAGGAGAAAACATGCCGCCACCAGTATTTGCATGAAAATTATTACTTGAAGTTGCTGAGTGTTTGAGTCAGATCTTGCTTGTACTATAATGCTGAGGATGACCATGTACACAGCACCTTGATAGAGTATGCGGACTCCACGCATTGAGCTGCGTTCGTAGTAGCCCCAATCCGAAGAATGACCTAGGCATAGAGGAGTTGGGGAACTGCAGTTCTTAGCATCTGCAGTTGGAGGATTCGAAACCATTGGGCGTGACTCCAACTCACAGCTAGATAGAACACCATCTAACCATCAGAACCTGTTGAGAGAACCCCCAGAAGAAAATAAACCAGAACAACATGACAAATACATAACCGACAATTGAAAACCAAACAATGCCCTTGCGGAAGGATAAGAATGTTTTAGAAGATGCTTTACTAGCTAATAAACCATAGCTGGCTATAGAACCCTGCAAAGCAACCGAACCAATGAAAAACAATAATCAATGTGAGAGTCATCGTTTGATAACCTGAGCCAAGTTCATACTGTATTAATTTTTTATTTATTTATTTTTTTTGTCCACGTTTGGCAGTCTGAGACAAATATCGCAATCCTAAATTCTTTTGACCATAGGTTAAAATCTTTTGTCTTTGATAGCATGTTTGACATACTCACCAACAGTAGTAAATTAAACAAATGTGAGTGGGTTGATGTAACCTCCAGTCAAATTCTTGTGCGTTTGATTATCATACAGTCTGACATTAATGCAGCAGAGTTCCAAAAGTGTGACATCAGGATCACAGTCTGAAAAGCAACGAATCACAATGATTATAAGCCGCACCGTGTGTGCCAGCTTTGGTGACGAGAAAAATAAAAAGCTCACTGCGAGAGAGCTCGTCATTTGCAGGAATCAGTACGCATGTGTAGACTTCAAACGGTCACACTATATTTACTCCCCTGTATATTGTGTTAGTCTCGATAGACTGACGAATGTTGGTGTTTTCAATGCGAGCGTAGCCAATCACATACACGTCTTTCCTGTAGCTAAAACAGTAGAGCATAGCGCTAGCAACGCTAAGCCATGGGTTTGATGCCCAGGGAAAGCAAGATCCGACAAAATACCAAATGTGCACCTTGAATACGATGCAAGTCACCCTGAACAAAAGCGTCTGCCAAATGCGTAAATGTAAATGTCTGTGGAGCGTTTGAATGCAATGGCCAATTGGAGGAGCCAACACAACACGGAACATACACAATCGGGATTGAATGGCTCAGCGCTTGTTCACTGACCAATTCTGCCTTCTAGTGCATATGTTTGACTAACGAAGAGTAAAACATGCTATAGATTCATGATTTGGTGTAGTCAGATTGACAGAAACGGTTTCCACTAGTGTCCAAGTTTAGTTGAACTGAAGCATTTGACGGTTTTATGCGTTTATAAAGGGAGCGCACTCTGCTCACTTACTATATTCATAAAAGATTTGAATAATTGTATTCCCATGCTGCAATTTAGTTGCTGTACAGGATGCAATCTTTATGTAAAATGGGTTGGATTGAGTACGGAATTAAATTATTGCTGCTATCGAATATCCAGTTAAACCTTGTTTTTTATGCAAACCTTACTTGACATATGGTGCTTTGAGTACTAGCGAGATACACTTTGTTTAATTCATAATTGTAGCCATGGCGTCGTAGTACAGAAGGACCAAATGAGACGTAACGCTAAATTCTAAAGTTCCTAAAAATAGATAGAGGCATCCAGATATCAGTAGCGGAATAAAACACGAATAGAGTCAAATTAACTGGAGTAACGCAAAGACAAAAGCACAATTACTATACATGTTTGTTTTTATTAACCAATTTATTAATATGTAGCGTATATTTATAAAGCAATAAGCAACGGCACCTTTATATGAGCACAGAACGCGGTTCTTCCTCATAGTAAAGGAAGCCATGTCGAATATGTACTCTGCTGGATGACAGGCCCAAAACACTTCTAAGCTTAAAAACTATTGTGTCAGTTTCAATTGCATTTTGTATGTGACAACTCACAGCGCTTGCAAGATGAATAGCACAAATGAATGAGATCGGATCAAGCACTGATGTCAGTTCTGTACTTTAAAATCTATGCTGAGCAAATTAGCATAGTTAATTCAACTTTAGCGATCTGATAACACTGAACCCATTCGCTATTTCAGCTTAACTTCTGTTAATCATGAAGCCCCGATTAACGGGGTGCATGTCGCTTTAAAACCTGTGTTGGTTTCCTTGCATTCGTGGGGAGAATGATAGAGGCTAATATGCTGTGCCAGCTGTTCTGTTTCAGCTTTTCTAAACAAAATACAATCGTTAACGGTAACTGGTGTCATGCGAATCATTTACGAGGCACTGTGGATAGTTTACAACACGAGCAAGCGATAACGAGCAACGTTGCACAAACAGGTGCGCGTCTCGTGCATGCATGCTTGCGACAATTTGAGAAAGAGTAAAATACTACACCCGATCGATATCGGAAATGCATAATCATATACATATCACTGTGATGAATGCTGATGAAGTGATGACGCCAGAATGGTGATGAAGATCACAGCCGTGTCTTTGATAACATGCCCAATCCTCCATTGAAAGTGATTGTTCCGGATCTAGACGCGTGTCTGTTGCCGCGGCAGCCCAATGAACAGAATGATAGGCTGACATGGACTTTGAACGCCACTGTATTGCACATTATTAATTTTATAATAGGACCAGAGATCGACCGCTACGGAACGTCCGGATCGTCAACTGTAATGCTGGCGTCAGCATCTGTGAACTGTGTTAATTACCGATCTTTTATACTCTGAGAATTATGACTTGATTGGATAGGTCTAAATGTGATAAGTGACGTAACATTGAATCTTCCTGCCAGAACTTGCGCATAAGCTTCATTTCTTCAGGAACTGCATTGGCTTCCAGTAAAGTATTGAGTTGAATTCAAGATCTTGCTTCTTACTTACAAGGCACTTCATAATCTTGCACCACAAAACCATGTTTACACTCCTTCACATGCTCTCAGATCTTCATCTTGAATTTCTCTTGTGGTACCTCGGATCCGACTAACTACCATGGGTGCCAGATCTTTTAGTTAAGCTGCCCCCCACCTAATGAACTCCCTTCACTTTGATGTTTGCACTAGGGATTGTTTGTTGACTTTTAAAATGCATCTTAAGACATCTTTTTATACAGGCTTTTTTATTATGTTTTATTGAGTCTTTACTTCACTTTATATGTATATGCGGAGTGTTTGTTGTGTGTTTTGTCTTGTGTAGAGATCAGTATTTTTGCTTGTGAGGTGATCTTGGGTGTTATGAAAGGTGCCATTAAATAAAATGCATTATTATTATTATTATTAGGGGCCAAGCACCAAAGGTGCGAAGGCACCTATTGAAACAGTTCCCGTTCTTCTTATTATTATTCATCTTCATCTTCTTCCGCCACGAAGTCTATGGCAGCCCATAGAACCGTATGGTAAAAAGTTATGAAATTTGGCACACTCATAGAGGACAGTCTGAAGTGTCAACATAGCAAATTTGGAGTCTCTAACTCAATCCCTCTAGCGCCACCACCTGTCCAAATTTGCACTCATGTTTATGCTAATAACTTTTGAATCATAAGGGCTAGAAACCAAATTCTTTTTTCCTCTGATTCCTTAGCTCAAGACGATTGCACCATATGACGTCATTTTCCTCCATGAACATTTTCCCGCCATTTTGAATTTTCCGAAAAACCTTTTTTTGCGAACTCGTCCTAGACGGTTCATCCGATTTGCATGAAAATTGAACCAGATCATCTTCAGACCATGCTGACAAAAAAATCGTACAAATCGAGTTGATTCATCAAATTGTTTTCGATAAACACGCAAACAAATTTTATGTAGCGGTTGCAAAAACACTCATAAGGCAATATCTCCGCAACGCTTTATCGTATTCAAACCAAACTTGGTACATGTCATCACAAGCATGACCTGAGGCAGCATGCAGTGTTTCGGCGCAGCGCCACCTACTGGTCCGGAGATACAAAAAATGGCTGTTTTTGCTTATAACTTTTGAACCGTTTGTCCAAAAATCATAAAAGTGGTCTCGTTAGATTCAATTTTACCATATCGGCCATTTTGGCAGTCTGCCATTTTGAATGATGTGCTAAAATGCTGTATTTTAGGAACACATGAACGGATTGTTACGAAACTCGGTTTGGGTCATCAACACAATGCCCTGAATGAGCCCAAGAAGTTTCGAAACAGCGCTACCTAGCGGATAACTTTTTTTTCAAAAGCTTATAACTTTGAGTGAACTTGACTTATTTTCATGGGAGTAACTTTTTTTGTCTCCTGAATCCTCGCCAAGTCCAACAATACCAGACTTGCTAGGTTTCGGCATATGGTTTGTGCAGCGTTGTTATTTAGCGCTTTAAAAACATTAGCTGATATCTTCGAAACCGCTAGTCCGATCGAGACGAAACCAGCGTCAGAAGTTCAGAAGCATAGGTCGATACTTATTTGTTAATGCCGAAATGTCAAAATATTGATAGTAAGGGGGTGTAAAATCCAATCAAAGTCAGGTGTCAGTCATTTTTCATGTGTTTTGTCATATAAATGTCTATAACTCCAAAACGAAACGAGATATTTTCACCAAAATTGACACAGACATGTATGGGCTCACTCCGAGGACACATAAAAAATGGTAGGATTGTGCCACTTGGTGGCGCTATAATAGAACAAAACATGAAATTCCCATTGACTACAATGCAGTATTATGATATAAAATGCTATGCTTTACAAATGAATTGGTGTATTATTACCAAACTTGGTATGTGCCATCAGCACCATGCCTTTAAGGTACTTAAAAGGTTTCAAAACAGCACCGCCATGTGGTCCATTCTTATAATGAAAAGGCCTCTTGAGGCTAGATCTCTGCAATGACATATTGACACTATATTGACACCCTGCTTTGATATATTGACACCAATCTTTGCATGTGTCATTGTTCCCTTATTCTGACCACACCATATCAATTCATCAATTCATATCAAATATCGTAAAAAGTTGTGAAATTTGGCACACTAATACAGGACAGTCTGAAATGTCACCATAGCAAATTTGGAGTCGCTTAGTCATTTCCACTAGCCACCATCAGTCCAAAGTTTGACTCATGTTTAGGCTATTAACTTTTGAACCATAAGGGCTAGAAACAAAATTATTTTTCCTCTGATTTCTTGGCTCAAGCCAATTCGATTGCACCCTATGACGTCATTTTCAGTCATAATAATTTTCCCACCATTTTGATTTTTCCAATAAACCTACTTTTTTCTGGTGACATGCGCATCGGAGAGGTCAAAGGTCGCCTTTTGCATTTTCAGCTCATTTATTGTGGAAATGTGGTGTTTTTATTTTACCTTTTAAACTGTTATGCCTCTACTGATGGCCTGATCTCTGTCAAAGTATCCGACTGATATCCAATTTTACTGTATCGGCCATTTTTGCTGTCGGTCATCTTGAATTATGTGCTAAAATGCTGTATTTTATGAACGCATGAACGGATCGTTATGGAACTCGGTATGGGTCATCACCACGATACCCTGAAGTAGCCTGACAAGTTTCGAAACAGCGCCACCTAGTGGAGATTTTTTTTTAAAATGCTTATAACTTTGGGTGTGGTTGACTTATTTTCACGAGACTCGTCTCCTTAGACTCCTGAATTGTTGCCGAGTCCAACGATACCACACTTGCCAGGTTTCGCCGTATGGTCTGTGCACCATTGTAATTTAGCGCTTAAAACTTTTTTGCTGATATCTTCAAAACCGCTAGTCCGATCGAGACGAAACTAGCGTCAGAAGTTCGGAAACATAGGTCGTTAGGCACAATCGTGAGCCCAAATGTCAAAATATTGATAGTAAGGGGTAGTAAAATCCAATCAAAGTCAGGTGTCAGGCTGAAACCCTATTGTAACTGTTCATTTTCCCATGATGCATCATTCTCTAGCTAAAACTGATCGGGCAGACCAAACCGTCAGTCGTAGAGACTTGAAACTTGCAGGGCTGGTAGTACTCACAACTACTAGAGATGTCACCGAAGCCCGCCCCGATCGGCCTGACGGGGGCGCTACAGCGATCAAAAGTACGAAACGGCAATCAAAAGTACAAAACGGCTCAGAACTCCTCAACCGTAAGGCGCAGCCTCGAGTGATCGCTGGAATCTTTGGCTCAAGACGGACAAAATGCATGCATTTGATTTGATCATCGGAGTAGGAAAAATTTCGGGTATTTGGGTTTTTTTGCAAAATCTACTTTTGCAAACTACTCCTAGGTTATTGGCCCGACCGGAACCAAACCAGCGCAGCAAAATTCTCTGGAGTCTGATTGTCAAAAGTTATACAAAAAGTGGAAATTTGGGTTCACAGTCCCTAAGGGCCGCCAAAACGTTGGAAGGGGGAGGAGCCACTTTTACTAAATTGGCTATGACTCGTGAACGGAACGAGGTATTTTCACCAAACTCAGCACGCATATGCAAGAGCTCATTCTGTGGCCGCATGAGAAAGGACGCGGCGACTGGCCACTTGGTGGCGCTATAACGGTTAAAAATGTGTCAAAATGATATATTTCTATGGAAAATCCCATTAAATGCCTGAAAGCGGCCCTCTTCCTGCCTGATTTGCATACAGCTTCACGAAATCACGCGTGCGCATGCATCATGTGACCCTAAAGAGGCTTGCAGACTTTTATGGCCTCCATGGCGCTTTAACCGTTATAAAGTTGAAAAAAATGCTCTATATTATCCTATGCAAAATGACATTGAAATGACTAAAAATTGCCTGCTCTGCGCAGAACTTCACCGAATCGGCTGAGCATGTGCGCCACATTATTGTAAAGACGTGTGCAAACTTTGACGGAGATCAGGCCATCAGTAGAGGCATAACAGTTTAAAAGGTAAAATAAAAACACCACATTTCCACAATAAATGAGCTGAAAATGCAAAAACCGACCTTTGACCTCTCCGATGCGCATGTCACCAGGCTTGATAAAGGTTTTGTAACCAGCAGCTCAAAAATCAAGTGCTCAGACCCTATAGTTTTTTTTTTATAGGCCTTTTTAGACCCTTTTTATGCCCTTTTTATTAGGGGCCAAGCACCGAAGGTGCGAAGGCACCTATTGAAACCGTTCCCGTATTTTCTTCTTCCGCCATGGGAGTCTATGGCAGCCCATAGAACCGTATGGTAAAAAGTTGTGAAATTTGGCACACTAATAGAGGACAGTCTGATCTGTCACCATAGCAATTTTGGTGTCTCTATCTCAATCCCTCTAGCGCCACCACCTGTCCAAATGTGTACTCATGTTTATGCTAATAACTTTTGAACCTTAAGGGCTAGAAACAAAATTATTTGTTCCTCTGATTCCCGAGCTCATGCCGATTCGATTGCACCATATGTCGTCATTTTCTGTCGTAATAATTTTCCCGCCATTTTAAATTTTCTGAAAAACCTACTTTTGCGAACTCGTCCTAGACGGTTCATCCGATTTGCACAAAAATTGAACCAGATCATTTTCAGACCATGTTGACAAAAAATCCTACAAATCAAGTTGATTCATCAAATTGTTTTTGATAAACGCGCAAACAAATTTTACGTAGCGCTTGCGAAAACAGACGTAAGGCTGTATCTCCGCAATGCTTTATCGTATTCACACCAAACTTGGTTCATGTCAGCAGAAGCACGTCCTGAGGCAACATGCAGCGTTTCGGTGCAGTACCACCTACTGGTCCAGAGATACGAAAAATGAATATTTTTGCTTTTTTTTGCTGAACCGTTTGTCCAAAAATCATAAAAGTGGTCTCGTTAGATTCGGGACATCATGCCGAGTCGACTGATATCCAATTTTACTGTATCGGCCATTTTTGCTGTCGGTTATCTTGAATTATGTGCTAAAATGCTGTATTTTATGAACGCATGAACGGATCATTATGGAACTCGGTATGGGTCATCACCCCGATACCCTGAAGTAGCCTGACAAGTTTCGAAACAGCGCCACCTAGTGGAGATTTTTTTTTAAAAATGCTTAGAACTTTGGGTGTGGTTGACTTATTTTCACAAGACTCATCTCCTTAGACTCCTGAATCGTTGCCGAGTCCAACGTTACCCCACTTGCCAGGTTTCGCCGTATGGTTTGTGCACCGTTGTAATTTAGCGCTTAAAACTTTTTTGCTGATATCTTCGAAACCGCTAGTCCTATTGAGATGAAACTAGCGTCAGAAGTTCGGAAACATAGGTCGATACATGTTTGCTAATACCCAAATGTCAAAATATTGATAGTAAGGGGGTGTAAAATCCAATCAAAGTCAGGTGTTTTTTAATTGACACACACATGTATGGGCTCACTCCAAGGACACATAAAAAATGGTAGGATTGTGCCACTTGGTGGCGCTATAATAGAACAAAACATGAAATTCCCATTGACTACAATGCAGTATTATGATATAAAATGCTATACTTTACAAATGAATTGATGTATCATTACGAAACTTGGTATGTGCCACCAGCACCATGCCTCTAAGGTACTTAAAAGGTTTCAAAACAGCACAGCCATGTGGTCCATACTTATAATGAAAAGGCCTCTTGAGGCTATATCTCTGCAATGACATATTGACACTATATTGAAACCCTGCTTTGATATATTGACACCAATCTTTGCATGTCTCGTTGTTCCCTTATTCTGACCACACCATATCAATTTCATAACCGTGCCACCTATTGGTTGAAAGTGATAAATCATTAAATCATTATTATTGACTGTATTTATCATTTTGCAGCTATTTTGCCTAAAATCACCTTAATAAGTCTTTAATTGCTCATTGTTGTGGTTGATCTGACACTGCCAGCCATTTTGGCACATCTTGTCTTCTTCTTTGCGCTTGTTATTGACTGTATTTATAATTTTACAGCTATTTTGCCTAAAATCACCTTTATAGGTTTTTAATTGCTCATTGCTGCAGTTGATCTGACATTGCCAGCCATTTTGGCATGTCTTGTCTTCTTCTTTGCGCTTGGCCCTGATAATGGCTGCTTGCAGCTATATTTATTATTATTATTTATTCACTGATAAGGAGATTATTAAAAATCTGTCAGTTCTTTGCAAAATGATAACAATTTTGGTGTAAGTGAAAAGGCGAGTGAGTATTTGATGATAAGTATCACTGCCAAACAGTGTTGGGGGTAATGTATTACAAGTAATTTAAGTAACGTAATCAGATTACTATTTTCAAGTAACTAGTAAAGTAACGCATTACTTTTAAAATGTACAACAAAATATCTGAGTTACTTTTTCAATATAGTAGTGCAAGTTCCCTTTCGTTCAGTCACTACGACGTACGTTAGTGACTAACGAATGGGGGTTTCGCTTAGAAGCCAATTACCTTTGAGAATTTAACAGTGCCCAATGGCAGTGCCAATGCCATGGGCATGCGGAATTTGCATGCGTAACTCCGCCCCACCTCGTGGGTATATAAGGAAGTACGCTGGCAACATCGCATTATGTTTCTGCTTTGGAGCCAAGAGGATCTCTTCACTCCTTCAAGCCTGATAACTGAGTCTTTGTCAGCCTTCGAGATGATCAGCTTTCCAGAGGCGTTGGTGCTACGGCGCGTTTCAGCGATCGCATACTGCCTGCCTGCTGATCTGCGCAGTGGTCTGCTAGACAGCTGGTGTGTGGTCCCTGGGCGCCCCGGCGTTCTCTGCGAGGCTTCCTCTCATAAAAGAGCTTACACGTGACGCGTCCTTTTCAGGATGTCTCTTCCGTGTACTTCTGGGTGTGGCCAGTCGCTTTCTTCTTCTGATGGGCACAATCACTGCTTGGTATGCTTGGGCTTTCAGCATGCTCAGGCAGCGTTTGTGGATGCGTCATGTTCCCACTGCGGGAACATGACCATCGCAGTGTTGCGGTCGAGACTTAATGAGCTTCGTAATGAAGTGAGAGTCCCCTCTACCACACCCCCGAGGCCCAGTACTTCGGCTGGTGGTTAGGGTGACCTGAGGGTTACGGTGTGGAACAAAGCCCCGACGCTCATGCCTCGGGCCACACCTCCCTCTAGCACATTGCAACCCGCGAGTGCTCAGACGCAGATCGCGGGGCCTGCTCCGGCCCCCCCCGCGTATCTCGTTTGGCGCTCCGGAGGAATATGCGATGTCGGTCACTGCATCACAAAATGGGCTCGAGTCCTCTGAGGATGATGACTCGGCTGTGTTGCCGCCCTCGGGCGTTCCAGCATTGCCCAAGTCGGACCCAGAGCTGACAGCCATGCTGTCTCGGGCAGCCGCGAGTCTCGGGATAGAGTGGAACCCTCCGCCCTGTCCCGAGCGCTCCCGGCTCGATGATTGGTTTTTGGGAGCGCGTGCTGACACCTGTCAGTCCCCGCCCCCAATACCTTTCTTTCCCGAGCTGCATGAGGAAGTTGCGCGGTCCTGGAAGACCCCGTTGTCTTCCCGCGACCGTTCGGCGACTTCCTCCGCCTTCTCTACCCTTGATGGGGCCGCGGCCAACAGTTACACTGGGGTCCCCCCAGTTGAACGGTCTGTTGCGATGCAACTGTGTCCACAGAGCGCTTCAACTTGGCGTGGTGATCCTAAGCACCCCTCCAAAGCCTGTCGATTCACATCAACCTTGGTGGCTAAGTCGTACAGAGCTGCGGGGCAGGCTGCCGCCTCTTTGCATGCCATGGCGATCCTTCAGGTCTACCAGGCCGGTATCCTCAAGGACATGCACGAGGGTAGAGTTGACCCGGGGCTCCTCGACGAGCTGCGTGCCGCCACCGACCTCGCTCTCCGGGCGACGAAGGTGACCGCACGCTCCCTGGGTCAAGTGATGTCCACAAATGTGGTCCAGGAGCGACATTTGTGGCTGAACCTGGCCGATATGCGGGACACCGAGCGAACCCGGTTCCTCGATGCCCCCATATCCCAGGCCGGCTTCTTTGGCGGGGCGGTTGAAAGCTTTCCCCAACAGTTTTCAACCGCTCAGAAGCAGACTGAGGCTATCAAACATATACTGCCCCGGCGGCCAGCTGCTGCCTCCACCCAGCCGCTGGCACAGTCGCCTCAGCCGCCTCAGCCTGCTCCCCACCGAGGACGCCCTCCTAAGGCTCCCTCCCGCCCGGTCCCAGCAGCAGCCTTCACCCGTGCCGGGTCGTGGAGGTCGCCGTAGGAAGGCGTCCCAGTCCGCTCAGCCCGCCCCGCGCCCCGCTAAACGCCAGGCCAAGCAGCGCTCCTGAGACGGACAGCTCAGGGATGGGACATTCTTTCCAGGAGATGGTAGCAGGACCACTCTTTCCCCCGGTGGAGGGCCGGGGGAGAATCCTTTGTTCAGCTGCTGGCCCCCGGGTCAGCAGCACCCTATTTTGGTCAAAGAAAGAATTAACACTCCCATCCCTGAGCCACCAGAGATCGGTGATGACAGTGCGCGCAACCCCCGGGTCCCGTCACACGCATCCCTCTCTGTCGCCAGCCTCCATTCAATTCGCGCAGGTTCCTCCCTGCTTCCGGGGAGTCCGTCACACTTTGATCGGGGCCAATGCCCCCGTCATGCGTGCGGAGATTGCCACCCTACTGGCGAAGGGTGCAATCGAGCCTGTCCCTCCAGCCGAGATGAACTACGGGTTCTACAGCCCGTACTTCATTGTACCCAAGAAGGCCGGTGGGTTACGGCCAATCCTGGACCTGCGCATCTTGAACCGATACCTTCGCAGGCTTCCATTCAAGATGTTGACAGCGAAACGCCTTTTTGAATGCGTTCGTCCGGACGATTGGTTTGCAGCGATCGACCTGAAGGACGCCTACTTCCATGTCTCCATTCTACCTCGAAAAAATCGAGGGCGAGAGTGCGGTTCCACTGAAACGATTTCAGAGGCTCCTGGGGCATATGGCATCAGCAGCCGTGGTGACGCCGCTCGGATTGCTACATATGAGACCGTTTCAGCACTGGCTACGCGATCGAGTCCCAAGAAGGGCATGGCGGTCTGGCACGCTCCGGGTACAAGTGACTCGGGCCTGCTTACAGACTCTCACCCCGTGGTCGAAGCTCAGTTTTCTACGGACCGGAGTGTCCTTAGAACGAGTTTCCAGGCATGTTATTGTATCAACAGATGCCTCCGCCACGGGCTGGGGTGCCATGTGCAATGGACAAGCAGCCGCGGGCTCCTGGACAGGACCCCAGTGCCTTCTGCATGTCAATTGCCTCGAGTTACTGGCAGTACGGTTCGCCCTGCACTGCTTCCGAGAGTTGCTGGAGGGTCAACATGTACTAGTCAGGACAGACAACACGGCCACTGTAGCGTACATCAACCAACAGGGCGGTCTACGTTCCCGCCGTATGTCTCAACTCGCCCGCCATCTCGTTTTATGGAGTCAGAAGCATCTGAGGTCCCTTCATGCTGTCCACATCCCAGGAGATCTGAACCGTGCAGCCGACGAGCTCTCACGGCTTCAGCCACTTCCTGGAGAATGGAGACTCCATCCCCAGACGGTCCAGATGATATGGGAACGGTTCGGCGACGCACAGGTAGACCTGTTTGCCTCCCAGGACTCTTCCCATTGCTCCCTGTATTATTCCCTGACCGAGGGCACGCTCGGCACGGATGCACTGGCGCACAGCTGGCCGCCGGGTCTACGCAAGTATGCGTTTCCCCCAGTGAGCCTTCTCGCACCGGTTCTGTGCAAGATCAGGGAGGACAAGGAGCAGGTCATGTTGGTCGCCCCGTATTGGCACGGCCAGACCTGGTTCTCAGAACTTCTACTCCTTGCGACAGCCCCTCCCTGGTCTATTCCTCTGAGACGAGACCTTCTCACTCAGAGACGGGGCACCCTTTGGCACCCGCGTCCGGCGTTCTGGAAGCTCCACGTGTGGCTTCTGGACAGGACACGGCAGGTTTGAGTGGTCTTCCACCTGCGGTGGTCGCTACCATCACTTCCGCTAGGGCAGAGTCTACTCAGCACGCCTATGCGTTGAAGCGGAACCTCTTCGTCACCTGGTGTTCTTCCCGCCAAGAAGACCCCTGGAAATGCCCGATCGGGTCCGTGCTATCGTTTCTCCAGGAGGGGTTGGAGCGAAGGCTGTCTCCCTCCACCCTTAAAGTGTACATGGCCGCAATATCTGCCCACCACGATCTCCTGGGGGACAAAAAGGTAAGTCAGCACGACTGAGGGGAGCGAGGAGACTGAATCATCCTCGCTCTCCTCTCGTTTCCTCTTGGGACCTCTCAGTAGTCTTAAGTGCTCTGCAGAGGCCTCCCTTTGAGCCTTTGCGATCGGTTGATATTAAGTTTCTGTCTATGAAGACGGCTCTGCTGACCGCATTGGCCTCTCTGAAGAGGGTAGGGGACCTGCAGGCACTTTCGGTTGACGAAGCGTGCCTGGAGTTCGGACCGGCTAACTCTCACGTGATCCTGAGACCCCGGCCCGGATATGTGCCCAAGGTTCCCACCACTCCGTTCCGAGACCAGGTGGTGAACCTGCAAGTGCTGCCTTTGGAGGAGGCAGACCCAGCCTTGGCATTGCTCTGTCCAGTACGCGCTCTCCGTGCCTATGTAGACAGCACGCAGTGTTTCAGGACCTCAGACCAGCTCTTTGTCTGTTATGGTGGAGAGTGGACACCATTGTTTTGGCTTACCAGCAGCAAGGTTGACCATGTCCCCTTGGGGTTCGGGCCCACTCCACCCGGAGTGTATCGCACGGCTTTAGCGCATGGCGCCTTGCTAACAGACATCTGCAGAGCTGCAGGCTGGGCGACACCTAACACATTCGCCAGATTTTACAATCTCCGAGTGGAGCCAGTGTCCGACTATGTACTCGCCCCTACGGGTGGCCGGTAATGGACCAGGCTCAGGTGTCTTCACTTGCTCGCCATTCCACTCCACGGACTGGATACTTGCGATATTCTCCTCAGGTGAGCTCCACGAGAGCCCTGAGTTCCTCCAGCACTGCTGACGCCGACATCATTTCAGTCTGCCCTTTCGAGCCCAGACCCTCATGTCCGGCCAGGTGCCCCGTGTGCATGGTTCCCCTCCGGCGACCCCCACATGAGTATTTCCGCCGTAAGCCTCCTCAGCGAGCAGGTGTCTTTCCCTTGGCAAGTCCCTGCCACCCCTAGGGTTAAAAATCCACCATCTGGCTGGTACCCTAGAGTTCTTCCATATGCAGCCCTTAGCGGGTCATATGTGTATTCTCTAAGTCCTCCCTACGGGTAGGCACTTTGGCATATCCACACTGGAATATGCTTCCCAGTGTATTCCTGTGATAAGTGGGAGTCCTTTGTCCGTACTAGTCTTACGACAGGGTACTCACACTTATGCAGGGCACTGGAAGACAGCTGAGTGGCGTTGTTATATTGGAACCCCCATTCGTTAGTCACTAACGTACATCGTAGTGACTGAACGGAAGGGAACGTCTCGATTACGTATGTATCCCTCGTTCCCTGAGGAGGGAACGGAGACGTACGTTCCTTTGCCACGTCAGCTGTGCTGCCTGGAACGCGGAGTTCAGTCTTGGCTCCTGCAGCAGTAACATAATGCGATGTTGCCAGCGTACTTCCATATATACCCACGAGGTGGGGCGGAGTTACGCATGCAAATTCCGCATACCCATGGCATTGACACTGCCATTGGGCGCTGTTAAATTCTCGAAGGTAATTGGCTTCTAAGCGAAACCCCCATTCGTTAGTCACTAACGTACGTCTCCGTTCCCTCCTCAGGGAACGAGGGTTACATACGTAACCGAGACGTTACTTTTTCTCATTTAATTGACTGACAGCTCTCCTGTCCCCCTGTTGAGAAAAATCGAGAGTAAGTGCAGAGGCGTTATGTGTGAACATGTTTTTGTAGTTCTAGACTAAATGTGAGCAGTCCTTCTCAAAATGAATAAAATCAGTCAAATGCAAAATCAGAATACTATGCAAACCTACAATAATTAAATGTCAAATAAAACAAATATTTGTATGTATTTAAATCTACCTTTATTGACCAATGTATTGCTGCTGACCTTCGATGGTTCAGTTAAACCATGAGCAAAAATTACTAGATTTCTTGTTTTTATTGGTAAAAAAAATTATCCTGCTGTCCTATTCTTCCATTATCCAGAATAGCAGCACAGATGAAAGGTTTGTTTGAGCTGCGCCCTCTACTGTACATACACATTTTTAATGTAATGATATAACAATGAGTGTAAGATAATAACTGAACAAGCCATTGTTGAATTTATGTTTTGATAATTGTCATTTTGATTAAATGTTTTTTAACATTAACAAGTTTAGATTTATGTTAATTTAATTAAGGTGGTACATGATATATGTCTGTAGACTGTAAGTTGAAGGATGTTTTATGTAGAAACTTAAAATGATTAGATCTGTAACCGGTGTATTGAAAGGAGTGGATTTACAATCCATATTTTTGAATTATTTATCTTGGTATTTAAGATTACAGGCAATGTCTGTATTTGAGAGGTGACCGTGGTCTGGCCTAGGGATGTGTGATGCGCTGCTAAACACTTGATAGCAAAACATTCTGTTGTGTGTTCGGATTTTGGAGGTATCACACACCCCTAACATGTCAGGAATGCAGTAACTCTCAAATATGTACTTGTTTTGTAATCAAAGTCACTGATACAACCACATTGGCCAAGATTAATAGACAACTATGAGGTTCTGAAGGTCAATGCACTATGTGCTTTGTAGGATATTCTGTTAAAGTTAAAAAATATATTTTCTGTTTTATCCAAATTATAACCTGCCAGGGGAGCAGAGCAGCCTAAATCGGTGGTGTTTAGGACCCTAAATTGGCCTAAGGGGGGACTATGTATAATAATTAAAATTTATAATCAAAGCCTTAATCAAGATTTAATCAATAGAACCACTGATTGTTTATTGTTTCTTTGTATATGTTCTCTAACGTTCAAATTTGGTCTCTAAGGAGTGACTGGGGGTCAGTAACAGTGCCAGGAGTGCAGCTACAGTGTTTGCTCATTTAGCCCGGCTTCCAGAGATGAAATATGGATTTGTCTTTCATTTATATTTCTTTTTTGCTAAACATTAAAGTATGAAGATTAATATTGTCTGTACCTCTTACTGAGAGAAAGAACATGATATCAGTATGTTTTGGGAAAGTTTCTGGTCAGAGCTGGAGCTCGACCAACTCCAACCTTGGAGAAGCTGTGTATCTGTGTATGTGCGCTAGTGTTCTGTATTGCAGATCAGTATTTGAGGTGTACATCCTAGGGAAAGTGTTGTTCTGGACAAGCTGGTGCCTCTTCCCGACCTGGAAGGTCACTATGTGTCTAATTCTGGGGTGAAAGCCTCAACAAGTGATCTATGGAGACGTGCATCTGCTGTGTTTCCCACAGATTAGAAACCAATTTGTGGTGGCAGGCGGGGTCATGGGAAGGGGGGAGGGGAGAGGGGGCGGGGTGATTGACACAAATATCGATTTCGATCTTGATTCAGTATCAATTAGTATGTATATATCCTACTGTACATATAAGGAAAAATAAGTTTGTCTTTTTAGCACTATTTTAAACTTTTCTTGGGTTGAATTATATTAGCTTGCATGCATTAATATTCAATTGTGTGTGCTTCTATAAGTATCATTAAAATTTTAGGAGGTAAGTTATTCACTTTTTAAAATTTCACATTTAAAGAAATCTAGTGTTTGATCATATCATATCTTAATATGTATTCAAATACAAAGCCTAAAAATAAGTAAGCAGTTATGATCTGCAATACATTTTTGAGCAACTAGACTAGATACATGTATATTTATTAAAGAGCTATCGAAGCACCTAGTAGGTAAACCATGGCTTTACAAATTAAAATGATTATTTTTTCAGCCCCAAAAGGACTCTAATTTGCCTCTTTGCATTGGGATTCAACCTTAATTACTACACTAATTGTAATAGAAATAATTAAAAATATTTTAAGTGGTACTAAATAGGCCTACTATTTGTGCAATTATTATGGTCCATTAATGACCACTTAAAATATTTTTCATTATTTATATTACAATTAGTGTAGTAATTAAAGCTACACTGTGTAACTTTTTTTGTTTATTCTTAGCTAAAAACACTTAGTTCTTTCAAAAATATATGTGCTCATTAATGTATATTTACTTCTTTCAAGTAATAAAGTATTCTCGTAAGTTTATAATATGCCATTGAAAATACGTATGGGTAAGGGGTTCGAATGGGGGTCGCCATGTTGCCCCTCCATCTTGAAAGTACATTAGCCAAAGAGGGACATACCAGTAAATTCAAGCTTCGCCTTTCGCGTTTTAACACTCTGTAACGAGTAGGAAAATAGTGTGGCCCCTTTAAGAGCATTCGCCCCGGTTGGGGCGCCTGCGTTCTGTGTGTGTGTGTGTGTGTGTGTGTGTGTGTGTGTGTGTGTGTGTGTGTGTGTGTGTGTGTGTGTGTGTGTGTGTGTGTGTGTGTGTGTGTGTGTGTGTGTGTGTGTGCACTGCGCCTCGAGCTCCCATGTGTGCGGATTATTTTCTGTCTTCTGTTGCTAACATTCATTTATTTTTGTTTTGTTGGGTAATGCTGTGGACGGAAGTGGAGTTTGTGCCGGACTCTTGTGGGGGGTTCCGCGGGGAATAAAGTGCGGGCTGTTTGATGTCAATCGCCTCCGTGTTTGCATCGACTCCAGTTGCGTTGAGTGAGCTATCCGTATTTTTCACCCGGACACACGCATTACAACTCGATGGCGAATGTGAAGAGGGGGATTGCTGGATCAAACTGGAAGCCATACTCAAAAAAGTATTGCAGATCATAACTGCTTACTTATTTTTAGGCTTTGCATATGAATACATATTTAGATATGATCAAACACTAGATTTCTTTAAATGTGAAATTTTAAAAAGTTAATAACTTACATCCTAAAATGTTAATGATACTTATAGCACACACAAGTGAATATTAATGCATGCAAGCTAATATAATTAAACCCAAGAAAAGTTTAAAATAGTGCTAAAAAGACAAACTTATTTTTCCTTATATGTACAGTAGGATATATACATACTAATTGATACTGAATCAAGATCGAAATCGATATTGTGCCAATCACCCTGCATCCCCCTTCCCATGACCCCACCCGCCACCACAAATTGGTTTCTAATCTGTGGGAAACACAGCAGATGCACGTCTCCATAGATCACTTGTTGAGGCTTTCACCCCAGAATTAGGCACATAGTGACCTTCCAGGTCGGGAAGAGGCACCAGCTTGTCCTAGAACAACACTTTCCCTAGGATGTACACCTCAAATACTGATCTGCAATACAGAACACTAGCGCACATACACAGCTTCTTCAAGGTTGGAGTTGGTCGAGCTCCAGCTCTGACCAGAAACTTTCCCAAAACATACTGATATCATGTTCTTTCTCTCAGTAAGACGTACAGACAATATTCATCTTATTAATATTAATCACACATAGGCCCTGTACCAAATGGCACCCTAAAACCTCACAGTCTTTCTCTGAGTCTGCACTTTCACGACGTAATGCACTTTGACTGCCGGGAAGAAGTCCGCTGCGTAGCTCGCACCAGTGCAGGCTCGGCAGAAGTGCACATCGAGGGCGCATATCAACCTCAAAGGGGGTGCTAGCAGCACCCTTCTGAGACCTAAAATGACAACTGGGACACCCTGTAGTCTCGTGGACTTAACAGACACGCACGCAGCAGCCATTGTAAGTTCACAAGACCGAAAGTGCACCCATGAAGTGTGCCATTTGGGACAGGGCCATAGACTAATTTGTGGCGGTGCACCACAGAATCAACACCGGCTGCCACATATTGCGTGTCGTTATTCATTAACTTTTTTTAAATCTCACGCCAAACTGCCAAACCTTTTAAAAGCTTTTAAAATTGTATATATGAAATTCAAACAATAAATAGCGTTTTGTCAAATGTGGCATAACAGTTAAAGCCAGAGGCGTTGAAAACAGAGTTGCGACATGCTCTCATCTCCTGGCAGCGCGCGCGGTCACGTGGTTCACAGAGCTTCTAAACAAACAACCTAGCGCTCTGTCAATTCATTTGAATGGCTTTAGCGGATACACAACAGTTTTACTATACAGGTATTTACAGCAATTTTTTTATTAGGTCAACCATATTGTGGCGAGCAGCGAGGCTGAGGGACCGTGAGAGCGTGACGAGGTCGCGCTCATCAGTGTGAATGGGCACCAGCTGCGCGCCGCAGCGGTCTCGTGTCTCACGGAGGAGTGACGGGAGTATAAAGGAGGACCGACGACAGTGAAAGACGAGAGAGGACCAGGCCTGGATTATAATTTGTGTTTTGTTTGCGTTTTGTTATGTGTGTGCACGGCAGTCGTCTGTGAGGGGCTGCCGCTTTTACTTTCATTTTGTGTTCATTTGTTTTATTAAAGTTGTTGAACATTCGCCGGTTCCCGCCTCCTTCTTACAATGGCTGCTGCGTCCGTTAAGTCCACGAGACTATAGGGTGTCCCAGTTGTCATTTTAGGTCTCAGAAGGGTGCTCGCGAGCACCCCCTTTGAGGTTGATATGCGCCCTCGATGCGCACTTCTGCCGATCCTGCACTGGTGCGAGCTACGCAGGGGACTTCTTCCCGGCAGTCAAAATGCATTACGTCGTGAAAGTGCGGACTCAGAGAAAGACTGTGAAGGTTTAGGATGCCATTTGGGACAGGGCCTATGTGTGGAAATCTGATCTGATTAACTGACAATGTTTGGAAATTTACTATGACTATCTATTTTCTATTAGCCAATCGGAATCATTCAACCTGAAGTAATGACATACCTAGACCTTGAAAAGATAATTTTGTTGAGAAATCGTATGTACGAAAAGAGAGAGAGTGTGTGGCCTACGAACTCCTTGAGAGACTTGAAGTTGGCTTCTGCTGATAAATCTGCAAACTATTCTTCAGTAAAAATTCTCATTAATTGATCGCACTCCTGGCTCATGGTCTTCATTCTTCACATCTGGTCTTGGGTCCTAAACTGTTCTTCCCTGACAGTAGTTTGGGTAAACCGTCTCGTTATCCATGTACTTTCCGTGGTCGCTACCGTTGTATACAGTGGTTAAATTGGCTTTTGTAGGGAGGGGGAGCCCTTATTTACGGTGAATGGTCATACAAAATCGCACAGGAAAAAGACTTAATGTGTTTTTACACCAAAGGGGTTATTTTTCCAGTATTAATGTGTAAGGTAGGGTTGAGTAGTTATTCAAACAAAGAGAAATACTTTACAGTTCACTTAGGGCCATTGGCAGGGTTTTTTTAAAATCAGTGAGGTCCCAAATTTGAGGTAGTTAGGGGGGGTTCGGGGGAATGCTCCCGAGAAAATTGATTTCTCTGATCTACATACAGTATATGCATTTTTAATAAGTTTGAAGGCCAAAAAATATATATAATAAAAATCTTTCAAAACCATGTCAGTGGGCAGTAAATTATTTGACAATACCCCCCTAAAGATAAGCTTTGACTGTAGTCTTTTCATTTTCGTCTGTGTCCCTGAAAAGGGTTGGAACATTTTTTGACCAAAGAGCCATTTTTTTTCATTTTTGGTAAATGCATTTTTCCAAAGAGCCACAGTAAAAAAATATATATAAAATTATTATTAAAAAGCTAGAATGTCAACAGTAGTAATTATTAGGTCCATAACTAAAAACAAACAATTATGCAGCAAACAATAAAAGTGCAATATGGAATTAATTGTGCAGGGCTTTCACTGTGAGGTTGACCAACTGATGAGTATAAATCCTCTTAGTGTGTGTGAACCCCCACAGTGCTTACATCTACTATGTTTATGTGAATACTCGACTTGGCATTTTTATATATTTCTGTGTATTTGGCCGTTTAGGCACGCAGCCGAAGACAAAGGCAAGTATGCTTGTCCGTTTTTCCGTGTTGCGCTCGGAGTGCGTGCACAGCATCCTGTCAGTAATTCAGTTGTCTTTCGTGACTTATGCTTTTATTATTTATTTTATCGTGACACTCGCGAACAGCACTGAACACACAACTTGAATATTATTATCATAAACTTGTCATTAACCTCGGTAGGCTGTACAACAAGGGAATTGTAATTGGCTGATAAATAAAGTTGATAAATAATTAAAGTCTAATAACAATATTTCGTGCAGAAGGAGATGGAGCTGAGCTCCGGTGTGCTCCGGCCCAATTTAACTTATGGTTGTATCTGTCCCATTGACCCTGTCATCCTCCCCGCCTCTCAGGACACTCTGGGGTATTGCTCATTGATAAGTTCCGTAGCTTGTGCTGGTGCCCTCTTGCAAGTGCTGTGAATGAAGTTGCTAGCCTCAGTCACCCACACCAGTTTTTCCTGGAGGTCATCTGTCTTTCCAGCATCACTAATCTACCTTAGTTGCCATCCAGCCTTTAAAAGACACAAGTAATTTACAATCATAAAATACTCAAAAAGCATTTAGTAAGGAGCAGCAAGCAGCCAATGGGAATCGGTGGGAAGAAAACTGGTATCAGTTGTTCCAGTTTATTAAATGACAATCTTATATTCATGTTTGAAAAGTTAGATCAAAAACAGCTTTACCTTGTGCCATCTCGCCTGTCAGACATTTAAGTTTCAACTCGACATAGCGTGACCACAGCTGCGACGCGAATGCACTAGATGCCAGGGTTGGTGAAGGGAAAGGAGCGAGGACTCAGAGATGCAGAAATAATGGGCTTTTTAATGATAATAACAAAACCTACCCCGAGGGGGAATGACTTGACTTGACTTGACTTGACTTGAGCAGGAAAACACGAGGTACATTTTACGACGATTCCGCACAGAACTGCAAACACAAGGAGATTAAATATGGAACAAACAAAAGAGGGTAACAAGGGAAGACGGGTGGGGTAAATTAACCAATAATCAGGAAAAAATGTGGGCAGGGTTAGACAATAGACATGAGCACATGGCACAAAGAAACACTTGACAAGACGTGCTCACACCAAACGTGACATGAACATGCAGCTAATGAAAACTCATCAGCTGCATGTTCACACAAAACATGACAACATGAAAGCACGCAGCCAGTGAAAACCACCAGTCACGTGCTACACAACATAAGACAAACCATAACATGAAAGCACGTGGCCTATGTAAACACAAACCGCATGCTACACAAACACACACGGACAGAAGAGCACACGCTCACACGACAAGACAGAGCACACAAGAACGAGCGAATGCTCATTCCGTGCGCTCGTGACAAAAAGCAAACACGCGGAGCATGAATGTCCGAATCCCAACACAAAACTGAAACCCAAACTAGACCGAAGTGCTGGGATCCGAACACCATGCCCCGCACACAAAACACAAGGACAGAAGAGCACGCAATACACAAGACAAGACAAACAATACAGGAGTGTCAGGGCTCTGTCACAAACCAAGAGTAAACTAGACCGAAGTGACAGACCCTGACACTAGATCATGTCAGGACTCGGATTTGATCTTCCTTCTGTTTTCTTCCTTCTGTTTTCTTCCTCCTTTGTGTTTGTTTGTCTTTTCCACATGTGTTTGTGCATGGCTGTTTTCTCAAATTGTTCCATTTTTGTATTATTTTTTATGCATTTTGGCGAAAAGGCATTTACAGTAATGCCTGCTGGTTTTTATTCAAATTTTGTATTTAAAATGATTTTATGCATTGTTCATGGAAAAATCCTCAAATCACATCAAGTTAAATTCACAGTATATCAATAAAGTTTTTAGATAACTCTCAGATGTAATAAATTTGTAGGCCTACAGCACTTTAATAATGGAAAAATATGATTTGTGTTTGTTTTCAAGTGTTCCTCAGAATAAAAGGCCCCTTCGATGGGATTTTTTAAAACAGGGTTCAATAAATAAATCCCTGACGCTAATAAATCATACTCGACTCAGCAATAGTTCTATGTTTAAAGTTTATGGCACGGCAATCTCGAGAATTTGTGTTTCAAAATTATTTCCGAACTTCCCAGTGGTAAAACACCACATCAGAGGGCATTCATGTGCAATTTTGTACCTAGGAAACTTGTATTTACGAGAATTCAGATAGCCCGTGAAGGCAGCATTAAACATTTATACCTCTTCAGGCCCCGGAAATTATTCAAAAAGGACACAAAAATGCTCTCAGCCTCCATAGTTGTAACTCTTGCTTCATCAGAACAGGGTGTTCAACGCACCACCGTTTCAGTTTAACAAAAACCATCCCGCCCCCAACTCATGCCATTGGTTTAGCGCTCACTCAAATTTGAGAGATTTTCCACCAGAGCTCATTGTGTGATCACAGGTCGACAGGATGACAGCTCGAGTGTTCTGTGCGGTGTTATTGTGTCTGTCTGGATGCTTGAGGTCAACAGAAGCTACCACGCGACTAAACACAGGTGAGAAGATCCATGCTCTTTTAACTTCATTACACAATCTAAAGAAGTGCATTACCATCAGCATTACAATTTACAAACATACAGGAGCATACAGACGTCCAGAGAAAGATGACATTTGTACATTAGTTTAAATAATTCATATAAAGTTATATATAAATGGTCATATAGGCTATGCAAGTTATTTTTTAAGTTTTATCACTTTTGTAATATATTTTTCCATCATACAATGAAAACACATCTAGCCTAGATAATCTTTCTTTCTTTCTTTTTTTCTTCTTCTTTTTTTGCAGTAAAACAAGAACATTAATATTATGGGTACAAAATCGTTACCAGATATGTTTCCCATTCCATCTATATTTTTTGTTTGTTTGTATTTTCCTGTTTTAACAACATAACATTAGCTAACTTACAACTTGTTCAGTAAAAGTCTGAGGTGTTTAGGTTTTTGTCATGATTTAAATGCTTAAAATGAATTTTGACAGATACGTAAGCAAAGGTAGGAGACGTGCTGTACTGAATTATGCTGCATTCACGTGCTGTCAGAATTGTCACAAATACTCGTTTCCTAGTTTAAAAAAGTGGACATGAAGTCAAAATTTTAATGTGATGAGCTCGTAATCATGACTTCAGAACTGGAAAGTAGAATTTCCGATAGCACGTGAAGGCATGCATAAGTCACAGCTGTCTGCAACCCCTCAGCCTTGGAGAGTAAATGTAGTCTAGTGTAGCCTAATATGCCTCATCTTGTGAACTCAAATAATGTCATTAATTTTAACACCATATAGCCTATGATATTTTCTCACGCATACATCTGCTTATCTCTCAGAGCAAGAGCTAAATCTTTTAGTTCAAAACAGACGGATTTGCGGCACAGCGCGAGTTTGCAAGCATCATTACAGTGTAAATTTGATGAACATGCACCATAAACAAAACTATTCAATACAGTAATTTTCCTGTTAGGGGAGGAGTCATTCAAATATTTGCAGCGGCCCCATGGCCCCATCCAATTGTCTCAAGTTTTTGCTAGCAGTTCAATTGTACCTATTGTTCATAACTGACCAGCAATTATGCCGCTAGTTGACTGAAGTGCCTGTTCTTTTTACATGCCTGTTCAAATCTGTCACACCTTGATGGGCACGAGTTCTCCTGTCTGCAGTAGGATGTCTATGGTGGTAATGAATAGCCAGCTTCCAAGCTTTATAATGGCATGAGTGGTCGTTTCTCTCTGTATCTGTTTTTGAAGTCCATAAAAGTGCATCCATACATTATAAAAGTAATCCAAAAGGCTCCGGGGGGTTAATAAAGGCCAACTGAACAGACACATGCGCAGAGGTTTTGCTCCATCCTAAAAGCATACGTCAGTTCAGTTGTTAATCTTTCGCTATCTACCAGAAGCTAGTTATTTTACTAAATAACATGTTAAATATGGATATTTTTCTCACACAAATGCAACTCTGTTTTTCAGTGGCTCTGGCTGAGATGCTACAGTAATCTGTTATGCCATATTAAGTCTGTCATATTAAGTGTGTGTGCCATCTGCTTTCAGTGAGTTTCAATAAACGAGTTTTAGATCAGATATTGCTAGTAAAGTTCAAAAACACATTGAATAAAACATCAATTTTATGACTGAATTAGTTATTTCTTGTAAAACGTATTTGAATAATATATATAAATAAAATATTCTATTTTTTTACAGTGAAAAATGCATTCAGCATTCAGTGATATGTTTTCTCTGTCATGTGTCTGTATAACAGTAAAGCCAGGAGTGTGTCCAAGCAGATGTTATGGAGCAGCAATATGTGCCCGGATACGTTTTGTGTCGTGCACCGATGACAGTGATTGTCCCAAGAATGAGAAATGCTGCAGCAATGGATGTGGACTCCAGTGTATGGCTCCAGTTACAGGTATTATATTATATTATATTATATTATATTATATTATATTATATTATATTATATTATATTATATTATATTATATTATATTATATTATTAATTATATTATATTATATTATGGATCTGTTTAATGTTTGAATCTGATTGGTTGATGAATGTTCTAAGGTGTGCTGTTATTTTCAGGGAAACACAGTTGAAAAACTCTTTCAGCAACTCATTCAGCATTCAGTGATATGTTTTCTCTGTCATGTGTCTGTACAGCAGTAAATCCAGGAGTGTGTCCACACAGACGTTATACAGCAGAAGAGTGTACCCGGATACATTTTGCGTCGTGTGCCGATGACAGTGACTGTGCCATTAATGAGAAATGCTGCAGCAATGGATGTGGACTTCAGTGTATGGCTCCAGTTACAGGTATTTATTATTATATTATATTATATTATATTATATTATATTATATTATATTATATTATATTATATTATATTATATTATATTACTTAGTGCTATCAATCGATTAAAAAAAATCTGGCAATTAATCGCACCTAACATTACAGTTCCCTTTCGAGGGAACTCTCACTGCGTCTGGTTAGACACTTGGGGGATACTCCCTAAGCACTAGCGAATCTGAAGTCCGTATAGCCACTAAACCAATCTGATTGGCGTGCGTGATGACGTCATCGTGACGGCGTACCCGGAAGTATAAAGCGGGAGCCGGCGCACAGAAACGGCAGTTATTGCTCTTCAGCATAGCGCTCTCTGTTGAAATTGTCTGTTTATTTACTGTTGTTTGTCACAGTTGCAAAAGTCTGTGAATGAAAAGAAAGAATGGAAAAGAATGTGAGAGAGTTTAAGCAGTGTGTGCATCTGTGTCCCTGCTTTATTCGGGCTCAGATGCACACCTGCTTTGTGTGCAGTGTCTGGGTGTTGAGCATGCTCGGGCAGTTCTCGAGGGAACTGCCTGTCAGTGGGAAAGCTGCTCACACTCAGACTGCTCCGCTCTCGGCTGGCCGTGTTCGATGAGGCCGGCCAGCTTTGTGAGCCCCAGGGTTCTGGACCCGCGATCGCTGAGGCGTCTCGGTGTCACAGACCATGGGGTTCACAGAAGGACTTGTCAGCGGGATCTGGAACTGCTGCGGCACTTTCCCAATCCTTGTCTGACAGTTCTAAAGATCTTCCTCCCCGTGTGGAAGCCCGCGCTGCGGCTTCTTCCCCCGGGGTTGAGGATCTGATGCTTAAAAGCTGGACCCGCGATCGCTGAGGCGTCTCGGTGTCACAGACCATGGGTTTCACATAAGGACTTATCAGCGGGATCTGGGACTGCTGCGGCACTTTCCCAATCCTTGTCTGACAGTTCTAAAGATCTTCCTCCCCATGTGGAAGCCCGCGCTGCGGCTTCTTCCCCCGGGGTTGAGGATCTGATGCTTATTCTCTCCGGTTCCGAGGAGCCAGATGAGTGGTGCATCAGGGCAGGTGGAGAAGCAGGAAGTGTTTCATCGCTTCATCCACTCGCCCAAAAGGAGCTAATTGAGGTTTTTGACTCGTGTGGTGGCCAAATTGAAGATCAATTGGCCACAGGAAGTGCCGGAAATTCAGCCACCTAGTAGGCTGGACGACCGGTTTCTTTCTCGCCGGGTCCAAACACCTCGCCGGGGTTTACCTTTCTTCCCGGACCTACACATCGAGGTGTGTAGGTCGTGGAGGAAGCCCTAAAGAGCTCGATGAGGGCGACGGTCCCTCTTCGGAGGATGTGCTGGAGCTACGGAGGGCTGCAGATTTGTCTCTCCGCATCACCAGGGAGATGGCCCGTTCATGGCCTCCGTGGTGATGGTGGAGAGGCATCTCTGGCTGAATCTATCGGGGATGAGGGAGAAGGATAAGTCCTTCCTCCTAGACTCCCCGATTTCGCCTTCTGGTCTATTTGGTGACGCGGTTGAGACCGTTGTCGCCGGGTACCAGGAGGCGAAGATGCAGTCAGCGGCCTTCCGTCAGTGCCTCCCTCGCCACTCAGAGCCTGGGAAAGCGGCTCCTAGGGGGCAGCCTCAGCCGTCTACCAGCTCCTCGCACCGGCAGGTGCAGAAGGAGAGCGTCGCCTCTAGAGCCCCTCCTCCAGGAGCCTGGCAACAGAGGCGGCGTTCTCACCAGCAGTCCCAGCAGCGGTCTTTCACTCCTGGAGGCGATCTGAGGAACGTACTCCAGGGAGGGAGGCTGCTGGGAAGAAGTCCTAGCTTCGGCTGGACTTCCAAGAGCAGTCCCCCCCGCGGGGGAGCAACCGAGGTTGCTTCCTCTGCGGCGCTCCAGGGAAATCGAGGTAATCCCGCCGTCTATGACGCTTCGGGCCCCATCGATTTCCCGTGAACGCATGCTGCTCCAGCCGCCTCCGGAAGGACTTGCAGCTGGGCAGCTAACGCATCCGCACATAGAGAATCGTTCCCAACCACTTCCTGCCGGTCATCCGCTTCAGGGGGTTGGGGACGACGCTCGTGTAACACCCGAAGCCAGCCTCGAGAGGCTGGTTCCCTGAGTAGAGTATCTCGGCGCATGAAAATGCCTTCCGAATATTTCTACATGGGTCCTGCGTACTGTAGACAAAGAGCAGGGTCGGGTAAGGGAACTGGTAAAATCCTTGCTGGCGAAGGAAGCCTTAGGGTGCGTTCCTCCGCCAGAGAGGGAGTCCGGGTTCTACAGCCGGTACTTTATAGTTCTCGGAAGGGAAGGAGAGTGGCGTCCGGTAGACCTGAGGTATTTGAATCGGTCTCTGAGGAGGCTCGGTTTCAAAATGCTCATGGTCTCCATCATCGTGAGTTAGATCCAGTTCGAGGACTGGTTCGTCACGATAGATCTGAGGGACGCATACTTCCATATCTTCATCCTTCCATGTCACAGGAAGTTCTTGAGGTTCGCTTTCGGGGGCGAGGCGTACCAATATCGAATGCTTCCCTTCGGTCTAGCTCTTCACCCACGCACATTCACAAGGTGCATGGATGCAGCTCTGGCTCTATTAAGACTCCAGGGCATCCGTGTGCTGAATTTTCTCGACGACTGGCTCATATTGGCCCAGTCGTACGGGATGGTAGTTCGGCATTGAGGTGTCGCTCTGGCCCGTATAAAGTGCTTGGGGCTGAGACTCAACACAGCAGGTGTGTTGACGCCGTCCCGGAGGACTACGGTTCTAGGGATCGTATGGGACTCGACGACGATGCGGGCACAATTGTCTCCCGCGCGAGTCGAGACCATACTGGCGATGGTCTCAGAAATTAGGCTAGGCCACAGCATCACTGTAGAGCACTTTCAGGAAGTGCTGGGGCTCAGGGCAGCAGCGTCCAATGGGATACCCTTTGGCCTGCTGTACATGAGACCTCTACAGTGGTGGCTGGAATCCAAGGGGTTTCCTCCAGAGGGAATCTTTTCCGTATGATCAGGGTAACGCGCAGATGCCTTCGTTCCCTAGTCACATGGAAGAAACCTTGGTTTCTGTCCCAGTGGTCAGTGTTGGGAGCGTCCTGTTGCCGGGAAACCGTTTCAACAGACATCTCCTTCATTGGCTGGGGCGCCGAAGGCGCTTGGGTTTCCCTAGTCCTAGTTGTGCCCGGTCTCCGGCTTCACACTAGGGCAGGCACGACCCTCGGTAGGTCCTAAGGGTCAGTGTTGGAGCGTCCTGTTGCCGGGAAACCGTTTCAACAGACGTCTCCCTCATTGGCTGGGGCGCCGAAGGCGCTTGGGTTTCCCTAGTCCTAGTTGTGCCCGGTCTCCGGCTTCACACTAGGGCAGGCACTACCCTCGGTAAGGTCCCAAGGGCCAGTGTTGGGAGCGTCTTGTTGCCGGGAATCCGCTTCAACAGACGCCTTCCTCACTGGCTGGGGCGCGGTCATGGACGGCCGCTTTGGGGGGAAGTCCTAGCTTTGGCTGGACTTCCGAGAGCGGTTGCCCCCCCGTAGAGGGGCAACCGAGGTTGCTTCCTCTGCGGCGCTCCGGGGAAATCGAGGTAATCCCGCCGTCTATGACGCTTCGGGCCCCATCGATTTCCCGCGAACGCATGCTGCTCCAGCCGCCTCCGGAGGGACTTGCGGCTGGGCGGCTAACCCGTCCGCACATAGAGAATCGTTCCCAACCACTCCTGCCGGTCATCCGCTTCAGGGGGTTGGGGAGGAGGCTCGTGTAACACCCGAGGCCAGCCTTGAGAGGCTGGTTCCCTCAGTAGATTATCTCGGCGCATGGAATGCCTTCCGAATATTTCTACATGGGTCCTGCGTACTGTAGAAGAGCAGACATCCTGTCGAGGCAGGGGCTGAGGCCCGGGGAGTAGCGACTCCACCCAGGGGTGGTGGCGTCTCGAGGGACGTCCCACTGTCCACTGTGGTGTTCCATCACGCATCCAGCCCCGCTGGGATTGGATGCCATGGTTCAGACGTGGCCGAGGCTGCGTCTGTATGCTTTTCCCCCGATTGCTCTGCTCCCGGGAGTCCTGGACAGAGTCCGCCAACAGGGGGTCAGCCTACTTTTAGTAGCACCCCGTTGGCCGACGCGAGTTTGGTTCTCGGATATCATAGCTTTGCTGGCAGGTCCTCCATGGCAGATTCCTCTGAGGAGGGATCTCCTATCTCAGGCAGGGGGCACTATATTTCACCCCCGGCCGGAGGTTTGGAACCTTTGGGTCTGGCCCTTGAGGGGGTCAGGTACCTAGATATTGGCCTGTCGGCAGAGGTGATAGAGACCTTACTCAGTTCTAGGGCTCCATCTTTCAGGAGACTGTACAGCCCCAAGTGGTGAGCCACTTGGTGCAGGGAGCGTGAGGTGGTCCCAGTTGACTGGCCGGTGGCTTCAGTGCTGGAGTTCCTCCGAGATCGCTTCTCTGCGGGTCCAACCCCGTCCACACTCAGGGTGCCCGTGGCTGCCATAAGGCTTTCCACACTCCTTTGGGTGATGGGCTTGGGTAGACACCATCTGGTTGTACAGTTCCCCTGTGGGGTTCGGTGGATGCGGCCTGTGGCTCGTTCCAGAGCTCCCAACCTGGGATCTGGCAGTGGTTCTCGAAGGCTGGCTGAGGCCCCCTTCGGACCATTGGAGTCGGATGAACCAGGGAACTTAGGATTGGCAGTTCCCTGGTTCTTCAGGCATTACATCCCCCGCCTCACGTGACGGCGGAGTAAGATACCTTCATTGTGGAGCACTTTTGAGTGCTGGGGCTCAGTACAGCAGCGTCCAAGGTGAGACCTTTTGACCTGCTGCACGTGAGACCTTGACAGTGGTGGTTGGAAACCAAGAGGTTTCCCCCAGAGGGAATATCTTTCGTATGATCAGGGTAACGCGCATATGCCTTCGTTCCCTAGTTATATGGAAGAAACCTTGGTTTCTGTCCCAGGGGTCAGTGTTGGGAGCATCCTGTTGCCGGGAAACCGTTTCAACAGACGTCTCCTTCATTGGCTGGGGCGCCAAAGGCGCTTGGGTTTCCCTAGTCCTAGTTGTGCCCGGTCTCCGGCTTCACACTAGGGCAGGCGCGACCCTCGGTAGGTCCCAAGGGTCAGTGTTGGAGCGTCCTGTTGCCGGGAAACCGTTTCAACAGACGTCTCCCTCATTGGCTGGGGCGCCGAAGGCGCTTGGGTTTCCCTAGTCCTAGTTGTGCCCGGTCTCCGGCTTCACACTAGGGCAGGCACTACCCTCGGTAAGGTCCCAAGGGCCAGTGTTGGGAGCGTCTTGTTGCCGGGAAACTGTTTCAACAGACGCCTCCCTTCATCGGCTGGGGCACGGAAGGAAAAGGAGTGGAGAAGTATCTCCCTACGGGGCTGGCGCTAGGGTACTCAAGTCCTAGTTGTGCCCGGTCTCCGGTTTCACACTAGGGCAGGCGCTACCCTCGGTGTGGGCTAGTGGGTACTCGTTCCCCAAGTGTCTAACCAGACGCAGTGAGAGTTCCCTCGAAAGGGAACTGCTCGGGTTACGACTGTAACCCTTGTTCCCTGAGTAGGGAACGAGCACTGCGTCTCGTTACCACACCTCGGCACGCCTGGAGCGCATGCTTCAGAGCAATAGCTGCCGTTTCTGTGCGCCGGCTCCCGCTTTATACTTCCGGGTACGCCGTCACGATGACGTCATCACGCACGCCAATCAGATTGGTTTAGTGGCTATACGGACTTCAGATTCGCTAGTGCTTAGGGAGTATCCCCCAAGTGTCTAACCAGACGCAGTGCTCGTTCCCTACTCAGGGAACAAGGGTTACAGTCGTAACCCGAGCAGTTTTTTATATATTATTATATTGTAATGATTTCACATTTAATCTCCAAATTAATGTAAAAACACCATAAAGTAGCTATTTTAAATATTTGTTTAATGGCATTTTTTATGAAAGAAGGCCAGTCTCACCGATACCAATACACTGATGTCTCTATGATTTTTTTTTAATTTCTCTTGAAGGGGTCATGAACTGGATGTTTTACATTATTTTGTAATGTTTCCTCAGGTGCACTTATATGTTAGTATGGTTTTTACATCAAAAATGGTCATAATTAAAAAAATAAAAGGCATTTTTCCTATCCTGATTTTAGCCTCTGATTTGAACGCTCTGTTTGAAGGGGCGTGCGTGGCTGCTGTGAGATGTCAGTGTAAATGTCCACTGCTGTGATTGGATAACATCTTTGCATATGTAATAAGTATTACATGTGGAACTTTCTTGAAAATCTTTAGCTATTTTTTACTATTACAGCTGTCAAGATTAATGAATTATGATAAGTGTTGATTTTAGCATTATTTTTAAATCTACTCCTGTCACATGAAAGCTGCAGCAATGACCATTGTAGCCGATCACAGACATGAATGCAGTGATCTCGTCATTGCAACTCTCTGCTTGGACACATTTCTGCACACTAGCAAATGCTTTCATCATAACTGACAGCGCAAACATGATGTTAAAGATTTGTTGATTATTATGGGAGGTTTGGCGTGAGTCCACTGATAAACTTGCGCTGTTTGAAATATACAATATACAATTGTGAGGCAAAGAACATCTGACTGTACATGAATCTTTACACATCAGAAATCACTGTTCACTGGTGATTTTGGGTTGACATGTTCACATAATCAATAAATATTAGGGGTGCATCTCACACAAAACTGACGGTTCGGTATGTACCTCTGTTTTGAAGTCACGGTTCGGTATAGATTCGGTACAGCAGGGGAGAGAACACTAAAATTGCTTTTTTAAATTTTTTTATTTAACAGTGGTACAAATTGTGTCGGTCCTTAAATGAATTAAATTCTAACTAAAAGTTCATTAAAGATAATGTTGTAATAAACTATATAGGGAGCCTTTACTTGCACATTAATATAATATTGAAGGTTAAGATTAACCAAACTATTAGCCTAAATTCAGTTGCTATTTATTTCAGATAACCTTCAGATGTTGATTCATATTTATTTTTTGACTAGGAAGAGATGATCGCATTCACTCACGCCGTGCTGCCGCTTGAACTGATGCACCTAATCAGTGATCTGTGTCAAATCACATTAAAGAGCATCAAAACAGCATTTATCGTTTGATTTATGTGATAAATGGACAGAATCCTTAAAGAGCTAGTTCACCCAATAATGAAAATAATGTCATTTATTACTCACCCTCATGCCGTTCCAAACCCGTAAGACATCCATCTTCGGAACACAAATTAAGATATTTTTTGTTGAAATCCGATGGCTCAGTGAGGCCTGCATAGCCAGCAATGACATTTCCTCTCTCAAAAGCCATTAAAGTACTAAAAACATATTTAAATCAGTTCATGTGAGTACAGTGGTTTAATATTAATATTATAAAGTAACGAGAATATTTTTTGTTAATGTACTAAAACACTAAATAACGACTTATTGCCGATTTCAAAACACTGCTTAAAGGGTAACTTCAGTGATTTAGCATTAAACTTTGTATCAATATATTTTAATTATGGTACTTTCCCCCCTCATATCCCCCTGAGACGAGAGAATTATGCATTTTATTTCTGTAAAAAATCCTCCGATGACGCAAATATCATCATTTTGCGTCATCGGAGGATTTTTGGCCAGAGGCTAGAGACTACAGGAGCTAGTTCAGCATGTTATCAACCCGCACAGGGGAGGGATCTCACTCACAGAATGTAAATGCGCACGCCCGCTGTCGCTCGGCTCGGGCATTCATAACGGAGCGCTATATGGAGCAAAGTGAGTGTTTCAACTTTTCAATGAATTCCTATGAAAGTTTAGCTTCCATATGCGATCTAATAATCTCTGCTCAGCTCTTCTCTCGTGATGAATGAAATCTGATCCTGCTGCGTCTGTGACGTAACTTTTGTTCGGCTCACTCACTTTATTTAAAGACACATTCAGTTTTTAATTATAGTGTCTATCTCTAACTGAACTAAATTATTTTATTACTATGAATATCAAAATGACATTGGGGTGGTGCCGCGGTGGGCAAGTGATAACCAATAGCCGTGGCTTTGGGAGTGGTAGGGCAGCGAAGCAAGTGCATTCTGGGAGTTGTTGTCTTTCATCCACATGAGACAAAAATAAATTTTTTGTCTTTTCTCAGTCTAGAAGGCACCAAATAAATCAAAAATAATTTCACATTTCTACTACATAAATGACACAGTTTAAATACACATTTATCTTCCCAGTGCTGAAGTGCCCCTTTAATGAAGCTTCGGAGCGTTATGAATCAGTGTTATGAATCAGTGGGTCGGAGCACCAGAGTCACATGATTTCAGCAGTTTGGCTGTTTGACACACGATCCGAATCCTGATTCGACACGTTAGGCTTGTTCGACTTCACCCAGCGATGCACAGGCCGATCGGCGGCTGACTTGAAGCAGTGCATGCCGGTTCTAAATTTTGTCTGACTTGAGGCAGCGCCGACGTCACGTGACAGTGACGTATGTCAACAAAGTGCCGCGAAAGTGATTCAAGAGCAGTCGGCTAATACAGTCTGTGCAGTTTCTAAAGAGCGGCTGCACAAGGCTGCACAGACTCTGATGACGACACAGCTGTTCCACGATTGGCCAGATTCACCGCATGACAGCGATCACGTGTTTCGTGTTTATTCTAAAACCTTCAGCTCCACTAATGCGCACAAATCAGTTTTTTTTTATAACAGTTAAACCTCCTTTCATGTAGTCGCAATGTTATATTGTCATGTTTATAAAAAAAACTGATTAAAAACGTAGACCCCACTTCATTGATAGTGTAGGCTTATATGTTGAACTTTATACAAACACGCTGTATTAAGCAGTGCAAAAAGTATTACATGACAATAATGTCTCTGAAACCTCTGTGCATTGCCAAATATTGCATTTATTTCACTTCAGCTGATAAAGTATGCAAACACAGCGCGAGCAAACACAGCAGGATGCAGAAAGTGTCCGACTTCACATCTCCGTTTGCCGCTCCTCCCCGCCTGCACGCGGCTACTCTCGCCGATCAGTTGCATCCCCCTTACGAAAATAAACCATGGTTTTACTACAAATAAAACCAAAAAAACATGGTTATTGTAGTAAAACCATGGTAACCGAAAATTAACCATGGTTTTGCTTCTCTAACCATAGTTTAACCATGGTATTTGTGGTAAAACTGTAGTTATATAAATGGTATTCAATTAGCCAAAAAAACATGGTTACTACATTTTTACTACAATAAAACCATGGTTAATTTTCGTAAGGGCCAGCCACAGCTGATGTCGAACACACCTGTTGTTTCATAACACCATGTCCTAACTACACGTGACGCGATGCAATGCCGCGAAACGATGACGCAACATGCGATAAAAGGTATGGAATCATCTGGTCTCGAGTACCCACTAGCCCACACCGAGGGTAGCGCCTGCCCTAGTGTGAAACCGGAGACCGGGCACAACTAGGACTTGAGTACCCTAGCGCCAGCCCCGTAGGGAGATACTTCTCCACTCCTTTTCCTTCAGTGCCCCAGCCGATGAAGGGAGGCGATGATTCTATTTTAGAAATGGTTTCTATTTCTGCGACGTCGCGACTGGAACAACAACACAAAACATGGCGATGATAATCTCAGGTAATGTTTATGTGCTTTATTTAATGTTAAAAGCATGTAATGTGACTTTGAATATAATTTAGTGCTCCCAGCTTTGTTAGTCGTACTAAAATCAACTAAATGGATAATCCACCTCAGATCTTGAAATTAAACAAATGGAAACAAGAATGTTCAAACTGTAAACAAACAAGTATATTCAATGACAAAAGACTGAGTTTTAGCAACTCAGTATGTATTTTAGTAATGTTTAAATGGTGTAATATTATGAATATGATTATGTACTTATCTATTTCCTTGCGAGCGCCATCAGGATTAAAGGTCCCGTTCTTCATGTTTTTTTGAAGCTTTGATTGTGTTTACAGTGTGCAATATAACGTGTTCATGTTTCGTGTGTAAAAAAAAAAACAGTATTTTTAACACAATTTACTTATCTGTATACCGCTGTTTTCACTGTCCTAAAAACGTCTGATGACTTCCTTTATTCTATGAAGTCCCTCCTTCAGAAATACATAACGAGTTCTGATTGTGCCAGCGATTCCCGTGTTGTGATTCGACAGCAGCTTAGCGCACGTGGAAAGGTCACGCCTCTTAACGGGAGATATATGCGCTTAATGATCTCTACAGCGTCCCTGGGAAAGCCAAACAAAGGTGATTTGACTCCGGGATGAAAATAACAGCGTCTCGACGACATGGCGACAAACACACTCAAAAGCACCACTTCCTTTTCTCCACGCGACCGTCCTCTTCTCCACGTGGGACAGCAACAAGACCACGCCCCCTTTTGTCGTGTATTCTTGTGGGCGGAGGTTAGTCTGTTCTACTGTTCTATCGACGTCATATATGAAGGAAGTACCAGGATGTAGTCCAAGCCAGCCGTTCGCTGTAGGCTTTGAAAGGGAACTTCTGTTAAATAAAATATCTCGCTTGGCATTGAACTTTGAGCTTTATAATTTTACAGGTATTATTTATGCTCTAACAGCAACATTACACACTAACTAAAGTTTGAACAATGGGATCACGAAGAACGGGACCTTTAATTTCTGGTGCTGTGCACTTGCCGCGAGAGCCCTGCCCACACGCTGTTCTGATTGGCTGTGGTTTTTGATTGATTTGTGGCATCCCGTAGTCACGTTGCATGCGTCTGGTGTGGACAGAAATGTTGCTCGTCGCTGGAATCTTATCGCTTCGCATGTAGTTAGGACCAGTGTTGGGTAAGTTACTAATTATATCTTCAGTAGTGTAATTAGATTACTGTAAAAATTACTCTCTCTAAAAAGTATTTAATTACTTATTACTAATTACTTTCTAATTAATTAGTTAACTTTCTAACTTTGAAACAATGTGTATTGTGAAAGCGCTATACAAAAATAAATTTGAATTGAATTGAATTGAATTACTTTCAAAATCCTATATATTAACCTCGACTAGCTAAGCGATCTTCTTCTTCTCCTTCTCCTCCTCCTCCTCCTCCTCCTCCTCCTCCTCCTCCTCCTCCTGAGTCTATGGCAGCCCATAGAACCGTTTGCGGGAAAGTTAAGAATGAGTCTGACGTGTCAACATAGTAAATTTGGAGTCTCTAACTCAATCCCTCTAGCGCCACCACCTGTCCAAAATTTGACTCATGTTTATGCTAATAACTTTTGAACCATAAGGGCTAGAAACAAATTTCCTTGGCTCAATACGATTTGGTTGCACCCTATGACGTAATTTTCCATCATGAAAATTTCCCCGCCATTTTGAATTTTCCAAAAAACCTACTTTTGCGAACTTGTCCTAGACGGTTCATCCAATTTGCATGACAATTTAACCAGATCATCTTCAGACCATGCTGACAAAAAAACATGGAATTCAAGTGGATTCGTCACATCATTTTTGATAAACACGCAAACAAATTTTATGTAACGCTTGCAAAAACACACTTAAGGCAATATCTCCGCAACGCTTCATTGTATTCAAACCAAACTTGGTACATGTCATCACAAGCATGACCTGAGGCAACATGCAGTGGTCTCGTTAGATTCAAGACGGCATGCCGAGTCGTCTGATATTCAATTTTACCATATCAGCCATTTTGGCTGTCGGCCATTTTTAATTATGTGCTAAAATGCTGTATTTTATGAACACATGAACGGATTGTTTCGAAACTCGGTTTGGGTCATCAGCACGATGCCCTGAAAGAGCCTGAGAAGTTTAAACAGCGCCACCTAGTGGATAATTTATTTTTTCAAATGCTTATAACTTTGGGTGAGATTGACTTATTTTCATGGGAGTAACTTTTGTCTCCTGAATCCTTGCTGAGTCTAACGATACCAGACTTGCTAGGTTTCGGCATATGGTTTGTGCAGTGTTGTAATTTTCGGCATATGGTTTGTGCAGCTAATGCTTTAAAAACATTAGCTGATATCTTTGAAAACTCTAGTCCGATCGAGATGAAACCAGCGTCAGAAGTTCGGAAACATAGGTCGATAGCAAAAATATAGATGCCCAAATGTCAAAATATTGATAGTAAGGGGGAGTAAAATCCAATCAAAGTCAGGTGTCAGTCATTTTTCATAAGTTTTTTTCATATAAACGTCTATAACTCCAAAACGAAATTAGATATTTTCACGAAAATTGACACACACATGTATGGGCTCACTCCAAATACACATACAAAAATGGTAGGATTGTGCCTCTTGGTGGCACTATAATAGAACAAAACGTCTCAGGTTACAAATGTAACCTTTGTTCCCTGAGAACAGGGAACGAGACACTGCGTCAGCTTCGACGCTACAGGGAACGCCTCCAGCGTGACCGGTGCCTGAAATCACAATCAAAAAACGTCAATCCTATTGACCGACGACAGCCTATGATGTCATCAAGGTGCGACCAGGAAGTATATAAGGGAGCCTTGCCAACATGACAGTATCTAATCGTCTGAAGGGACTGTTTTCGGCAGGCAGGCCCTGCGGCATGGCAAAGCGACGCAGTGTCTCGTTCCATGTTCTCAGGGAACAAAGGTTACATTTGTAACCTGAGACGTTCCCTTTTGAAAGTGAACTCGCACTGCGTCAGCTTCGACGCTATGGGGAACGATATACCCACACCGCCATGCCGACGGGAGTGCATGCCCATGGCAGTGACAACTGTCAAGACAAGCAAATTCTACTGAAATGCCTGAACCACTCCCCTTCTGGTCACATTAGGCTGTCAGTGACAGTCTGTACAGTACAGAGCCTCTGGTACTCGCCTCCGAAGAGGCATCCCGCTAGGGTGCTGCAAGAAAGGCAGTGACATCCACTAGCCGGATCTCAGAGATGGGTTATCCCGGAGAGCAGCTCTCAGCGAAGTGCTATATAACCCTTGCTAGCGAGGGGAGTTTAGCCACTCGATCTACCAAGCACCTACTTTAAAACGTGCTTAGGAAGCCAGAGGCCTTACAGGCTGATTATGCCAGGGAGGCCCCGAGGGGCCTACAACCCTTAACCAGCGCCAAGTGGCCGTAAGCTCATAGTAGACCCTCATTCGAGAGGAGCTCATAAGCCTGCCTGGTAGGTAGCCATGCCGTAGGCATACTATGAAAGTCCCCTCCCGTGGGGACCGCATAGCAGCAGCAACGTCTCGTCGTGCTAGGGTAAGAACACCGCCTCCAGGTCTCGCGAACGGCCAGAGACCGGCGCCTGATAGCGGGTGACCACTAGCTGTCAGCGTAAAGCCAGGGAGGCCGAGAGGAGCCTCCACCTGGTAACCCGTGCCGACTGCTCGCGTGTCCAACAGTGGAGCTTGCCCTCAGGAAGGCCATACGGGCCTGATACCTGATCGCAGTCATGCTAGCCCTCGAGGTAGCTGGGAAGACAGCGACTCGCTTCATCAGGGAGGCCTAGCGGGCCTACCACCTGCAAAAATGCCGGGCATTTGTCCATCACAGCCCTCCGCTCAGTGACTGGACCTATCCAGAGACCACGAGACAGGAGCGTGCCCTCAGAGGAGGCCACGTGGGGCCTACTACTCCAAGCGAATCCCACAGGGAAGCCCTGTGCAGCTTGCCTGATAGCATCCCATGCTACGATCCGTTACCAAACCTGGGGACCGGGGAACGATTTCAGGGAGGCGCAATGCCTCCACCTGATAGCAGAACATGCCGCCCATAGCCAGAATGTGCTACTCATAGCACTTCATGGTCACCGCCTCAGCGGCTGCACTCAGGGAGGCCAGTTGAGGCCTACTACCTACTAGCACTCATGCTAGCTATCCAGCGCCTACTAGCAGCTTGTACCAGCCGTCGAGGGACTCAATGCCTGTGGCGCCCCCTCAGGGGAGACCAGGCAGCGCCTGCTGACCACAGCAGGCCTTCAGGGAGGCCAATCGGGCCTACCACCTGAGCGAAGGAAACCCAAACCGGGAGCCTACCCCTCAGGGCGGCCTTAAAGAAGGCTGGCTGCTGTGCCTGGGCTGACGGCAGCTGTCTGCTGCTGACGAAGCCTGGAAATCCAGTTCACACCTGGGAACTCATCCCCAAGGAGACTAGTTGACGAGGTTACTGCTGACGTCGACACCAGTGGAGAGGATCCTCCAAGGCCCACTCGTGGGCCATGGCGTCAAGACTTTCTTGCAAGGAGGCCGGTTGACGCCTACTACCTGTCCTTAAGTCCAGCTGCTCAGACTGCCCAAGCTGGCTACTAACAGCCAGCTGGCTCCTACGCCCGCACCTGGGGCTGGCTCCATCCCAGAGGCAGCTAGGGACAACTGCCTCGCCGTGTCCTAGGGCCCCCGGGACGGCGCAGTCTCTCGGGCAGTGCCTACAAACATGGACCTAATCACATTGCCAACAGCAGTGTACTCAGCAGAAGTGCATAACGAAAAAACCCTCTAAAGCAAGGGGAGTACAACTTACGTCACCTGCCTCGGGGCGGCTGTCTTACTTTCCATGCAGCGGCCATCCGTAAGTGCGAGGGCGTCAGCCATTGGCAATGCTCGGGCCTCAGAGGAGCATCCAACCAGAACCGCAAACAGAGGTTATATCTGATTTTTAGCTCAACCCGAGCCCTAGAGAGGTGGAGCAGAGACATAGAGCAAGGGTGAAACAAACTTTTTCCTTAGAAAATATAGAACCCACCGGCCGAACCATCCTCCAGGAAGAGGCCGAGGGTCGCCACAAGATGGCGGCCACCAAGCTCTGAAAGGCGGAAACGCAGATAAAGTCTAATCGCTAACCAGCGAAAGACGCTTCACTCCGCCCCACGACCACTGGCAAAGTCGCTGTCTGCTGCAACACCCCGACTGCGTTACTCATAACCCCAGAACGCAGAGAAGGAGGCGGGCCTTGGCCGGACGACTCTGTAACAAGAGGAGGCTGAAACAAGGATGCATAAACAAAGCCATGTTCTTATATCAAAAGACAGGCCAGGGGCCAACAACCTTCATTAAAAGGGAACATCCTTAACAAAGCCTAGGCCAAGTGGTGCGACAGGACCGCACTAGATCTACTCAGGGCTCGGGAAAGAAATATTATCACCTCTAAAATTACAAACTGAGGCCCCGAAAACCCCTTTTCCCAAAGCCCCGCAGAGCTGAGCGCAGATCTTACTACAGCTCGCGCACTAGCGCATACCCGGTCTTCAGCTACTTCCCACTTTTACGCTAGGAAAAACACAGCTCGCCCCCTACACTACAAGCCCTCGGGCAAGAGCGCGAATCAATCACCCACATAGTGGGGAAAAATAACACGGAGAGGCAGCAAGACTCTACTAGCAAAAGTGAGGCATTCACACACAACCACATAATGTTGCAAAGAAAATCGTTCTTAGCTTACTCACGGGGAGCTGCAGGCCCTGCGAAATACCTCGATGATCCAAAATTTCCCCAAGCAACCCCTCAGGGGAGCGACGGTCCAAAAGTCCTGAAAAACATAGTTTTGAAAATGTTTCGCCCTCATAGAGGGGGACTCGCCAATCGCTCCTTGCGGTGCTTCAACCCAGCCATCGAGCTAGTATCCGCCCGCCATCCTGAGGGGGGCGCTTTTAACAAACAAACCAGGCGGGCCGGCAGAACCTTACATTTTCTGCTCATCATAGGCCCACCGGCCTGATTTAAAGCGCCCGGGGGAAAGCCAGAGGAAGGGAAAAAGGCAGCGTTCATCTCCACGTCCTCGAGGGCGGAGTCCACTGCCTGTGCTGGTTCCGGTTACCAGCCCCGGCTTCCTTCCTCTTCCTGTTGCGGGTGTCCCGCCTCCCCTGCGCCCCAGTCCTCCGTCGGCGGGGGCGCTCAAGAGGAGATGCTGGCTTGCTGTTCCCGTCTTCAGCCCTCAGACTGGGACGGGCCGGGGACACCCGACTGCCTGGGCACGGTCCCGGACCTCAGCGGGATGCATGTTCTAAATGCTGCCGAGCGCGCCTTCACCTCTCCGAACTTTCCCACCACCGCCTCTACGGAGGTGCCGAAAAGTTCGGATTGCGAAACCGGGGCATCCAGGAGAATGGACTTCTTTCTCCTCGATGTCTAAACGGTTTAACCACAGATGTCTGTGAGAGCGAAAACCGCGGTCCGGCGCGACTCGACTACCGCCTCAGGGGGTCCCTCCCCCTGATCGAGGTCCCTCAGTAGGTCCGCCTGGTAAGCCTGCAACACAGCTGTGGTGTGCAAAGCCGCCGCAGCGTGACCCACTGACATGTACGCCCTGCCATTCAGGCATTAGACCGGCAGGGTGGGAGCCACAGTGTCGCCGGCCGCCCAGAGGCGAGATAAACATAAAATCTCGTCCACGGGCGGCCCCGACACACACCCAGCCAGGCAGTCCCTCGACATCAGCGAGATTTAGCTCGCCGATGTCGACAGATGCGGGGCTGAGTATGGTTTCTTCCATCCCCTCGAGATCTGCTGATGGAGATCTGGAAGGAATGGAAGACTCCCAGGAGTTGGGAGGTCATGGGCGGAGAGAAACCGATCGTCCGAACTGTTTGGACGCTCAGCCTTTCTCCTCACGCGCCGCAAAGGCAGCTGCAGTCTACCCGCAGCGCGTTCCATGACTTTCAGCAACTCCCCGTACATGGGACAGGATGGTTTGAAAAGCTTCAGCATCTTTAACTGACTCACCCATCCTCTGCTCGAGCCTCTCGCGATCTGGATCGTCCTCAAGAACCATAACTGTCTCCAAGCGACGAGCCAGATCCATCTGGGAAGCGGATTTGGACGCCGCTCAGCCTCAGCTCGAGCGTGGCCGTTCCCAGATGCTGAAACCTCTCCCCTCGAGAAGAGGTCCCGCCGAGAGCGGAGCGTTTCCAGAGGACAACGCTCGCAATACTACCACAAGAGGTTCGCAAACCTCTTGTGCGTGCTCTTCTCCCAGACAGTAAATGCAAAGTGTGTGTGTGTATCCAAAGCGCAAGCTACACATTTAAAACACACCTGCAGAAGTGGCGTTCTCAGCACACTTCATTGTTATCCTTCTTGTAGACCTTTCACGTGAAGACAGGCAAAACAGTCCCTTCAGACGAAAAGATACTGTCATGTTGGCAAGGCTCCCTTATATACTTCCTGGTCACACCTTGATGACATCATAGGCTGTCGTCGGTCAATAGGATTGACGTTTTTTGATTGTGATTTCAGGCACCGGTCACGCTGGAGGCGTTCCCCGTAGCGTCAAAGCTGACGCAGTGCGAGTTCCCTTTCGAAAGGGAACATGAAATTTCCATTGACTACAATGCAGTATTATGATATAAAATGCTCTACTTTACAAATTAATTGGTGTATCATTACGAAACTTGGTATGTGGCATCAGCACCATACCTTTAAGGTACTTAAAAGGTTTCAAAACAGCACCGCCATGTTGTCCATACTTATAATGAAAAGGCCTCTTGAGGCTATATCTCTGCAATGACATATTGACAATTTATTGACACCCTGCTTTGATATATTGACACCAATCTTTGCATGTGTCATTGTTCCCTTATTCTGACCACAGCACATCAATTTAGTAACTGTGCCACCTATTGGTTGAAAGTGATAAATCATTAAATTGTTATTATTGACTGAATTTATCATTTTACAGCTATTTTGCCTAAAATCACCTTAATAAGTCTTTAATTGCTCATTGCTGCAGTTGATCTGACACTGCCAGCCATTTTGGCATGTCTTGTCTTCTTCTTTGCGCTTGGCCCTGATAATGGCTGCTTGCAGCTATATTATATAATTGTGTTTAGTTCAATTACATCAAAAGTAACTGTAATTAATTTACAGAAAAAATAAGAGTAATCCCTTACTTTACTTTTTCAAGAGAAAAGTAATTAAATTACAGTAACTAATTACTTAGTTACTAGTTACACCCAACACTGGTTAGGACACTTCAGGAAGCAGTGTTTTGAAATCGGCCATCAATATATGAGTTGTTATTTAGTTTTTTTGGCACACCAAAAATATTCTTGTCGCTTTATAATATTAATATTGAACCACTGTACTCACATGAACTGATTTAAATATGATTTTAGTACATTAATGGATCTTGAGAGAGGAAACGTAATTGCTGGCTATGCAGGCCTCACTGAGCCATCGGATTTCAACAAAAAATAGGTCTTACGGATGTGGAACGGCATGAGGGTGAGTAATAGATGACCTTATTTTAATTTATTTTGGGTGAACCAACCCTTTAATATATTCGTGTGGGAACTCGGATTGAAGTATGTTCCGCACATAAAACAAGCCGACTATTAACTGTTAAAGATTGCATTCGGTACCGTTCAGTACCCACGTGCACTGTACCGGAAGTTCTGTACCGAAACGGTTTTGTACGAATACATGTACCGTTACACCCCTAATAGATATTAAAGATCTGTAACAAAGCAATAGTGACACTGTAAAAACATTTGTACTCACATAAGTGTGTTGCACCGTTCCTGTCAGATCCAATATAGAAGGAACATGCACGACTAAAGTAGTTTCAGGCAGATCTTTACCGCATTATTTACATGTCCATATCACTTCATCAAATGATTTCAGTTATTACAAATGTCCTTACAGCCTACAACAGCAAAAGAACCAAAACCCACGACAAATAAAAATTAAAGTTTTAAAGTAGAAAGACTGAAAGTTATTTCTTGTAAAACATTTTCCAATAACCTATAGGTACAACTTCCAGTGATAAAGACATTCAGCCTTCAGTGATATGTTTTCTCTGTCATGTGTCTGTATAGCAGCACATCCAGGAGTGTGTCCACACAGACGTTATACAGCAGAAGAGTGCACCCGGATACGTTTTGTGTCATGTGCCAATGACAGTGACTGTGCCAGCAATGAGAAATGCTGCAACAATGGATGTGGACTTCAGTGTATGGCTCCAGTTACAGGTATTATTATATTATATTATATTATATTATATTATATTATATTATATTATATTATATTATATTATATTATATTATATTATATTATATTATTTCTGTTGAATACTTAAATCTGATTGGTCGAAAACCCATGACAAATAAAACATGACATTTTAAAGTACAAAGACTGAAATAGTTATTTCTTGTAAAACGTATTCCAATAACACATAGGTACAACTTACACATTTTATTTTGTTTTTTACATTGAAAAAGACATTCAGCATTCAGTGATATATTTTCTCTGTCATGTGTCTGTACAGCAGTAAAGCCAGGAGTGTGTCCAAGCAGACATTATGAAGCATCAATGTGTGCCCAAATACATTTTGTGTCGTGTGCCGATGACAGTGATTGTCCCAAGAATGAGAAATGCTGCAGCACTAGATGTGGGCGTGAATGTATGGCTCCAGTTACAGGTATTTTATTTTATTTTATTTTATTTTATTAATAATATTATATTATGCTGAATGCTTTAATCTGATTGGTTGATGAATGCTTTAAGGTGTGCAGTTCCCTTTCAGTCGGTCACGTTCGACGTACGTCGGAACTGACCGACGAATTGGGATCTGTTTCAGAGACCAATCTACTTCGAGTGTATTAAAAACGAGCCAATGAACATTGGCATGCGGTTCACGCATTCCACGCGCCGCCCCGCGTTGCGGGTATAAATACGGAAGTGGAAGTACCGCATATTGCTTTCAACTTCGGAGCCGAGCATTACATGTTCCTACGAAGAGTGTGTTTACACAAACTAAACAAGTCTCTACGAGAAGATCAGCTTACCTGTTCCTGTGTCGGTGTGACGGTGCTTTACAGCGGTGGTCGCGAGCAGAAGAAATCTGTCGGTTCGCTGGGCGTTTCCTCTGAGTGCTTACAGTGGGCTTGCACCTTTAAACCACTGTGAGCCGCGGCTATTCCCCTGTGTGCCTCGGCACTTGTAGGAGCGGGTTTCTCTTCTCTCTATCACTAAAAGAGCAACACGGTTTGACCCTGCGTCTTTTTCAAGATGTCATTCAAACCGTGTGTTTCTGGATGCGGTTGTTTCCTGTCCTCATTTGACGGCCACGATCTCTCTCATATATAAACATGTGAGATTGCTTTCGTGGGTGATTCATGCTCTCTCAGGAGAGCATGGTCACGTCGGCGCGTTGTTCGTCTTACCTTTCTCGTAAGGGCTTGAGCGTTCAGCGCGCCGTGTGCCGTCGAGCGCCGGCTGACAGCGGGGGTTGCCGCGGCAACCCAGCGCGTCACTCGGCACTCTCTAGATGCGCGGTCCAGACTATAAAACCTCAAACGGGGTTGAGTTCCTTTGCTTATTCCCTGATCTAGTTTCTTTTCTGGTGCACCAGAAAAGGATTATTTTAGTTAATAAACCTTGGTGACCTGAGGATTACAGTGGGGCATCCCCGCCGGGTACATCTCTTCGGGCCCCCACTCCTCTATCGCATCATGAGCATGTTGAGACTTTGTTCGTGGGTGGTTCATGTTCTCTCATGGGAACATGGCCACGTCGGCGCGTTGTTCGTCCTGCCTCTTTAATAGGGGCTTGAGCGTTCAGCGTGCCGTGTGCCGTCGAGTCTGGCGGCCACGCCCACTGTCTCTCATGCCTGCTGGTAGCCCAGATGGGATTGCTGGTCCTTTTAAAAAAAAAAAAAAAAGGGGGACCCAGCATTTCATTTGTGGCTCTGGCAGAGGACAGATGTCAATTGCTGCATCGGAGAGAGGGCTGTTATGCGCTGGAGATGTTGACGCTGAGTTTCCCACTATAATAGTGTGTGCTCATGCTGAATCAGATTCAGTGTTGACAGCCATGCCTTCCAGGGTGGCTGCCTGGATGTGCATTGGAAGAATTTAGCAGTGTGGAGCTATTGGTGTCAAAATATGGAACGCCAAAAGGGCCATAATCTGTATACATTTTTTCGCTCTCTCACTACCCTCTCTCCTGCATGCACGAGGGTAGTCTTGACTCAGGGGTTATGCAGGAACTGCGTGCAGTGATGGACCTCACTCTCCGGGTGATGGAAGTCACTGCACGCTCCCTGGGTCAGGCGATGTCCACGTTAGTGGTCCAGGAAGCTGGGGCTAAACCTGGCAGATATGCGTGAGCCTGACAAAGTTCAGTTCCTCAACGCCCCTGTCTGTCAGGCTAGCCTCTTCGGCGACGCTGTCGAGATCTCGCCCAGCAGTTCTCGGTGGCCCAGAAGTGGATGGAGGTTTAAAAAAAAAAAAACATCCTGCCCCGACGACTAGCTGCTGCCTCCACCCAGTCGTCGGCTGCAGCACCTCCATCTGCTTGTCGCCGAGGGTGCCCCCCCTGCGTCCGCCTCCGCCCCTGCTAAGCCAAGCAGCAGCCTCCACCCGGGCAGCAGGTGGCCGGGCGCAGGGGATGTGCCCAACCCGTCCAGGATACCGCGAGTCCGCTAGCAAGCACATGGGCGAGCGGCCCTGGAACGGGCAGCCCAGCGAGATGGTAAACTGCTCGGGGAGACGGTGTCCGCACCCCTCCCTCCCCCGGAGGAGGACCGGGGGGGAGAATATTTTTTCGGTTTGGTCTTGCCGCTAGCTCTCCGGAGTCCAGCGGTACCCACATTCTCAGAGCAGTTTCCTCCCTCCCTGGGCCCTGAGAGGGTCAGGTTGGCAGTGTGCGACGCCCCCCGGGCCTTGCCACTCCTTTCCTCCCCTCTCCCCCTTCGCCAGGGGGTAGCAGTGTGGGCACCGAGGACGCCCCCGGGCCTTCTCACCCACACTCTGCCCCACCTGGAGTACTCAGACAACACTCCGGGCCGCCTCCGGGCCTCCCGAGTCGGGTCTGAGTGCTCCACCTCGCTGCCTCACCCCGGGTACGTCTGTGGTGCCGATGATCCCGCTTGTTCGGTCTCTGGGGGCCTGGCTAAAAGGCCTCCCCAGACCGTCATGCTGGCTCATCCGTACCATCAGACTCGGCTATGCGATTCGTCGCACGCCGGTCTCCCAAGTACAGGGGCATCCTCTTCACCTCAGTGCGGTGCTCGGATGCCCATGTCTTGCGGTTAGAGATCGATGTCCTGCTGGCGAAGGGCGCGATCGAGCCGGTTCCTCCAGCCGATATGAGGTCGGGGTTTTACAGCCCCTACTTCATTGTACCCAAGAAAGGTGGTGGGTTAAGACCAATCTTGGACCTGCGCATTTTGAATCGGGCCCTGCACAAGCTCCCGTTCAAGATGTTAATGCAGAAACGCAATTTTCAGTGCATCCGTCCCCAAGATTGGTTCGCAGCGATCGACCTGAAGCCTTTCGGGCTGTCCCTGTCGCCTCGCGTCTTCACGAAAGGTGTAGAGGCAGCCATTGTTCCGCTCAGAGAACGCGGCGTTCGCTTACTCAACTATCTTGACGACTGGCTTATTCTCGCCCAGTCTCGGGAGCAGTTGTGCGAACACAGGGACATGGTGCTCAGTCACCTCAGCCTGTTGGGACTTCGGGTCAACCGAGAGAAGAGCAAACTCTGTCCCACGCAGAGGATCTCTTATCTCGGTATGGAGCTGGATTCGGTCAGCCGGACGGCGCGCCTCACTCCGGAGCGCGTCCGGTCAGTGTTGAACTGCTTGAATACGTTCAATGGCAGGTCAGCGGTCCCACTGAATTTTTTTTTCAGAGGCTCCTGGGGCATATGGCATCTGCAGCCGCGGTAATGCCGCTCAGATTGCTTCATATGAGACCGCTTCAACGCTGGTTACACGACCGAGTCCCGAGATGGGCGTGGCGCAGCGGTCAGTACCGGGTCTCAGTTACTCCTTACTGTCGCCAAACCTTCAGCCCGTGGTCGGACGCCTCGTTTCTCCGGGCCGGTGTGTCCTTAGAACAGGTGTCGAGGCATGCTGTGGTCTTCAAGGATGCCTCGTCCACGGGCTGGGGGGCCACGTACAACGGGCACGTAGTTTCGGGTCTGTGGACGGGACCCCAACTGCGTTGGCATATCAATTGCCTAGAGCTTCTGGCGATACGTCTTGCCCTGGCCCGGTTCAAGAAACCGCTCCAGGGCAAACACGTACTGGTTCGTTTGGACAGCACTGCGGCCGTTGCGTACATCAACCGACAGGGTGGTCTACGCTTCCGTTGCATGCTCCGGCTCGCCCGCCATCTCCTCCTGTGGAGTCAGAAGTTTGTGAGGTCACTTCGTGCCATTCACATCCCAGGTGCGCTGAACTAGACAGCCGACGAGCTCTCTCGTCAGTCGACACCTCCGGGCGAATGGCGACTCCATCCCCGGAGCGTCCAGCTGATATGGGACCACTTCAGGGTTGCACAGGTAGTCCTGTTTGCTTCCCCGGAGTCGACTCATTGCCAGTGGTACTACTCCCTGACCGGAGGTACCTTAGGCACAGATGCACTGGCGCACAGCTGGCCCCGGGACCTACGCAAATATGCGTTTCCCCCAGTGAGCCCTCCTGCACAGACTCTGTGCAAGGTCAGGGAGGACGAGGAGCAGGTCTTGTTTGTTGCGCCCTATTGGCCCAACCGGACCTGGTTCCCAGAAGGCGCCTCTATGCTTTGAAGTGGAACCTATTCGTCGTTTGGTGTTCTTCCCGCCGGGAAGACCCCCGAAGGTGTTCGATTAACGCCGTGCTTTCCTTCCTGCAGGATGGGTTGGAGCGAAGGCTGTCTCCCTCCACCCTCAAAGTGTACGTCGCAGCAATTGCGGCGTATCACGATGCAGTAGACGGTAAATCCGTAGGTAAGCACGACTTAATCGTCAGGTTCCTCAGAGGTGCGAGGAGACGAAATCCTCCTCGTTCTACCTCGGTACCCTCTTGGGACTTATCTCTGGTGCTTAGAGCGCTCCAGGGTCCTCCATTTGAGCCTTTGCAGTCAGTCGAGCTAAAAATCCTGTCCATGAAGACAGTCCTCCTGACCGCATTGGCCTCAATCAAGAGGGTAGGGGACCTGCATGCACTTTCGGTCGACGAATCGTGCCTAGAATTCGGGCCGGCCAACTCTCACGTTGTCCTGAAACCCCGGCCTGGATACGTGCCCAAGGTTCCTACCACTCCCTTCCGGGACCAGGTAGTGAACCTGCAAGCGCTGCCTTCGGAGGAGGCAGACCCAGCCCTAGCTTTTTGTCCCGTCCGCGCTCTTCACACTTACGTTGACCGGACTCAAAGCTTCAGATCCTCACAGCAGCTCTTCGTCTGTTACGGAGGTCAGCAGAAGGGAAAGGCTGTCTCCAAGCAGAGGTTGGCCCACTGGATAGTGGATGCCATTGTCTTGGCTTACCAGTCCCAAGACGTACCTTGCCCGTTTGGGGTGCGGGCGCACTCAACAAGGAGTGTCGCTTCATCCTGGGCGCTGGCTCAAGGTGCCTCGCTGACAGACATTGTAGAGCTGCGGGCTGGGCGACACCTAACACGTTCGCTAGATTTTATAGCCTCCGTGTAGAGCCGGTATCTTCCCGCATCCTCACCCCCCAGGGCCAGTAGCGCTAAGTACCCGTTCTAGTGTCGGCTTGCAACGCCACTCCCGCCTACGGGCCGGATACGTGCGTCTATTTTGCTCCAGTTGTGTTCCCCGGAAACGGCTAACCCTGTCGAGTTCCTCCATCACCCCCGCGGTGTCAGACGTTGCGGACCGTCTGACGCCAGGCCTGCACCCGTATGCTTGTGGAACGTGTGTGTAGGCTGGGTTCCATATGTTGCGGTCCCCTCTCGGCTACCCCATATGTGTATTCTCCACGGTATCTGCTACCCTACTCGGTTAGCCCCGTGTCTTTCCCTCGACAGAGCCCGCTCTGTCATCTCTGGGCGTGTTCTTCCCCCCCTGGGATCAGGTTGGGTCCACCCCAGAGATTTCCATAGTTGCACTACCCTAGCTTAGGTTACTCCTGATGCGTATTTCCACCTTTCCTTCCATTGAAGGATGTGGCTCCGCAGCGTACCATCTCCCGAGACAGGCACGCTTTCCCAGCGTTATCCAATTGTCACGCTGAGTGGGTCTTGCAGGAACAGCAGTGACTGTCCTTCCCTGCCCGGAGCCCTGACTTCCACTCCAACAGAGGAGTGATTCAAAAGAGTCAAGATGGCGCCGAGGATGGCTGCTACGTCGCGAGCTCCGCTGAAACATTGTAGTTTTTTGTTTGTTCTGTTTATAGTTTTTGTGTTTTTCATCTTGGATGTTGTCTGCCTTACTACGTACGACAGACAGACACTTTTGGACATTGGTTCGGCAATCGAACACCGAAAACCGGACTTTAAATTCTTCAGTGACGACACGCTGCTTACAAACACAGCAGCGGATCCCTTTGTCTGGACGGCCCGACCACGCAAACGCGGCCAGAGAAGAGGGAAGAGAGCCGGCGTACTCATCAGAGTAAGACGCCGTGCAAACCGACCCCCGCTTCCCAGTATTTTACTGGCTAATGTTCAGTCTCTGGACAATAAACTCTGCGAGCTGAGAGCGCGGATCTCTTTCCAGCGAGACACGAGGGACTGCTGCATTATCTGCCTTACAGAAACTTGGATGTCCGCTGAGATTCCAGATTCGGCCATCGAAACCGCGGGGTTCTCCGTGCACCGAATGGACAGAGAAAAAGATCTCTCAGGGAAAAGCAAAGGCGGGGGTGTGTGTTTTATGATCAACCGATCTTGGTGTGATCAGAGGAACGTACATTCTATCAAGTCTTTCTGTTCTCCTGATCTGGAATTTCTCACGGTTCTGTGCCGACCATTCTGGCTACCGAGGGAATTCACCGCGGTCATCATCACAGCTGTGTATATTCCCCCACAAGCCGACACAGACCGGGCACTAAAGGAACTGTACAGGACAGTGAGCGAGCAGGAAACCGCGCATCCTGAGGCTGCGTTTATTGTGACCGGGGACTTTAACAAAGCCAACTTCAAGCGCATCGCACCTAAATACCACCAACATGTTAACTTCAACACGCGAGGGAACCGTGTCTTAGATCACTGCTACTCCCCCTTCAAGGATGGATACAAATCACTCCCACGCCCACCATTTGGCAAATCAGATCACGCGTCCATCCTACTTTTGCCCGCATACAGGCAGAGACTGAAACAGGAAGCACCCGCCCTCAGAACCATCCAGTGCTGGTCGGACCAATCAGACTCTATGCTACAAGACTGTTTTGATCACGCGGACTGGGAGATGTTCCGGTCGGCCTCTGATGACGACATCGAGGTCTACGCTGATAGCGTAACGTGTTTCATCAGGAAGTGCGTAGATGACGTTGTTCCGACCAAAACAATTCGGCTGTACCCTAACCAGAAGCCGTGGCTAAATGGGGATGTTCGCGCGGCACTCAATGCGCGGACCTTCACTTTTAACTCTGGTAATGCGGAGGAGCATAAACAAGCAAGTTATGCCCTCCGGAAAACCATCAGAGCAGCAAAACGCCAGTACAGGAACAAGATTGAAGGACAGTTCAACACCACCGACTCCAGAAGCATGTGGAGGGGAATTAACACCATCACGGACTATAAAGGGAACACAAACTCCACCGTGAACACCGCTGCCTCTCTCCCGGACGAGCTCAACACCTTCTATGCTCGCTTTGAGGGAACTAACACCGCCCTCGCGGAGAGAGAGCTCGCGGCTGAAGATACAGAGGTTAGTGCACTCTCCGTATCTTTAGCGGATGTAACCCGATCCTTCCGGCGGGTGAACGTCCGTAAAGCTGCGGGTCCAGACGGGATTCCCGGCCGCGTGATCAGAGCGTGCGCGAACCAACTGGCTGGAGTTTTCACGGACATTTTTAACCTGTTCCTCTCCCTTTCTGTGGTCCCCACATGCTTCAAAACGTCCACCATTGTGCCTGTACCTAAGCAGTCAAAAACCACCTGCTTAAATGACTGGCGTCCTGTTGCTCTGACCCCCATCATCAGCAAATGCTTTGAGAGACTAGTCAGAAACCACATCTGCTCTGTTCTCCCCCCCTCACTGGACCCACTGCAGTTTGCATACCGCACAAACCGCTCCACTGATGATGCCATTTCATCAACAATACACACTGCTCTCTCCCACCTGGAAAAGAGGAACACATATGTGAGAATGCTGTTTGTGGACTACAGCTCAGCATTCAACACCATTGTGCCCTCCATACTTGACATTAAACTCCGGGCTCTAGGCTTAAACAGCTTGTTATGCAGCTGGATCCTGGACTTCCTGTCAAACAGACGCCAGGTGGTCAGAATGGGCAGTAACATCTCCTCATCACTGACTCTCAACACTGGAGCCCCTCAGGGTTGTGTTCTCAGCCCACTCCTGTACTCCCTGTACACACAAGACTGTGTGGCTACCCACAGCTCCAACACCATCATCAAGTTTGCTGACGATACGACGGTGTTAGGTCTCATCACTGACAATGATGAAACAGCCTATAGAGAGGAGGTGCACACTCTGACACGGTGGTGTCAGGAGCATAACCTCTCCCTCAACGTCAGCAAGACCAAGGAGCTGGTGGTCGACTTCAGGAGGAATGAGAGAGAACACCGCCCCATCACCATCGATGGAGCACCGGTGGAGAGAGTCAGCAGCTTCAAGTTCCTCGGTGTCCACATCACAGAGGAACTCTCATGGTCCGTCCACTCTGAGGCCGTTGTGAAGAAGGCTCATCAGCGCCTTTTCTTCCTGCGACGGCTGAGGAGGTTTGGAATGAACCGCCACATCCTCACACGCTTCTACACCTGCACCATCGAGAGCCTGCTGACTGGCTGCATCACCACCTGGTACGGCAACAGTACCGCCCGCAGCCGCAAAGCCCTGCAAAGGGTAGTGCGCACGGCCAGCTGCATCATCGGAGGTGAGCTTCCCTCCCTCCAGGACATTTACGCCAGGCGGTGTGTGAAGAGAGCTCAGAGGATCATCAGAGACTCTAGCCACCCGAACCATGGGCTGCTCTCACTGCTGCCATCAGGCAGACGGTACCGCAGCATCAGAACACGCACCAGCCGACTCCAGAACAGCTTCTTCCCACAAGCAATTAGACTACTTAACTCCTGATCCATCAGGATCATAACACCCACTGTAGATACACACACACATTATATACACATTTATGTATCATTTATTATTTATCATTTATCATATAGCACCTATTGTACATAATTGGATCTCTACTGTGAATAATAATGTATACTGTACATTGTATGTTATTATTATTATAGCTTAATGTATACTGTTTAATGTATGTTTAGTGTATATTGTTTAAAGTATATGTATATTGTAAGTATGTGTATATTGGTTAAAGCTGTGAGAACTACACTCACATTGTGTAAATTATTTATTGTTTATTGTAGTGTATACTGTGCTGTGAGTAATTGTGTGCGCATCAGATGTGTAATCTGATGCTGCTTTAAATGTTGTACATGTCATGTCGTGACTGCTATGTTGCTCGGAACTGCACCAAGAATTTCACCTGCTGTTGCACTTGTGCATATAGCTGTGTGACAATAAAGTGATTTGATTTGATTTTTGATTTGATTTGATTCAGCGAGCTCAGGCAGGACGCTGGAAAGGCCAGCTTCCTGGCGTTTTGGTAGGGATCCCAATTCGTTGGTCAGTTCTGACGTACGTCGAACGTGACCGACTGAAAGGGAACGTCTCGGTTACGTATGTAACCCTCGTTCCCTGAAGGAGGGAACGGAGACGTACGTCCCGTCGCCAGGTGCTGTGCTTCAGCTGAAGGCCCGAGCCACACTTCTCGACTCCGCAGTTGAAAACAATATGCGGTACTTCCACTTCCGTATTTATACCCGCAACGCGGGGCGGCGCGTGGAATGCGTGAACCGCATGCCAATGTTCATTGGCTCGTTTTTAATACACTCGAAGTAGATTGGTCTCTGAAACAGATCCCAATTCGTCGGTCAGTTCCGACGTACGTCTCCGTTCCCTCCTTCAGGGAACGAGGGTTACATACGTAACCGAGACGTTATTGTTTATGGAAATGCACGGCCAAAGTAGTTTCAGGCAGATCTTGACCGCATTATTTACATGTCCATATCACTTCACCAAATTATTTCAGTTATTTCAAAGGTCCTTACAGCCTACAACAGCAAAAGAAACAAAAACCCACGACAAATAAAAAATAAAGTTTTAAAGTAGAAAGATGAAAGTTATTTATTGTAAAACGTATTCCAATAACATATAGGTACAACTTCCAAAAAAAACTTTTTTTTTTTCAAAGTGATAAAGACATTCAGCCTTCAGTGATATGTTTTCTCTGTCATGTGTCTGTATAGCAGCAAATCCAGGACTGTGTCCACACAGACGTTATACAGCAGAAGAGTGTACCCGGATACGTTTTGAGTCGTGTGCCGATGACAGTGACTGTGCCATTAATGAGAAATGCTGCAACAATGGATGTGGACTTCAGTGTATGGCTCCCATTACAGGTATTATATTATATTATATTATATTATATTATATTATATTATATTATATTATATTATATTATATTATATTTCTGTTGAATACTTAAATCTGATTGGTCGAAAACCCATGACAAATAAAACATGACATTTTAAAGTAGAAAGACTGAAATAGTTATTTCTTGTAAAACGTATTCCAATAACATACAAGGTACAACTTACAATTTTATTTAATTTTTTTACAGTGAAAAAGACATTCAGCATTCAGTGATATGTTTTCTCTGTCATGTGTCTGTACAGCAGTAAAGCCAGGAGTGTGTCCAAGCAGACATTATGAAGCATCAATGTGTGCCCGGATAAATTTTGTGTCGTGTGCCGATGACAGTGATTGTCCCAAGAATGAGAAATGCTGCATCACTGGATGTGGGCATGAATGTATGCCTCCAGTTACAGGTATTCTATTCTATTCTATTCTATTCTATTCTATTCTATTCTATTCTATTCTATTCTATTCTATTCTATTCTATAATTTTGAATCTGATTGGTTGATGAATGCTCTAAGGTGGGAAGTTATTTTTATGGAAAAGCCTGGCTAAAGTAGTTCCAGGCAGGTCTTGACCGCATTATTTACATGTCCATATCACTTCACCAAATTATTTCCGTTATTTCAAATGTCCTTACAGCCTACAACAGCAAAAGAAACCAAAACCCACGACAAATAAAAAATAAAGTTTTAAAGTAGAAAGACTGAAAGTTATTTATTGTAAAACGTATTCCAATAACATATAGGTACAACTTCCAAAAAAAAAATTTTTTTTTTTTCAAAGTGATAAAGACATTCAGCCTTCAGTGATATGTTTTCTCTGTCATGTGTCTGTATAGCAGCAAATCCAGGAGTGTGTCCACACAGACGTTATACAGCAGAAGAGTGTACCCGGATACGTTTTGTGTCATGTGCCAATGACAGTGACTGTGCCAGCAATGAGAAATGCTGCAACAATGGATGTGGACTTCAGTGTATGGCTCCAGTTACAGGTATTATATTATATTATATTATATTATATTATATTATATTATATTATATTATATTATATTATATTATATTATATTATATTATATTATATTAATTATATTATATTATATTATATTATATTATATTATTTCTGTTGAATACTTAAATCTGATTGGTCGAAAACCCATGACAAATAAAACATGACATTTTAAAGTACAAAGACTGAAATAGTTATTTCTTGTAAAACGTATTCCAATAACACATAGGTACAACTTACACATTTTATTTTGTTTTTTACATTGAAAAAGACATTCAGCATTCAGTGATATATTTTCTCTGTCATGTGTCTGTACAGCAGTAAAGCCAGGAGTGTGTCCAAGCAGACATTATGAAGCATCAATGTGTGCCCAAATACATTTTGTGTCGTGTGCCGATGACAGTGATTGTCCCAAGAATGAGAAATGCTGCAGCACTAGATGTGGGCGTGAATGTATGGCTCCAGTTACAGGTATTTTTTTATTTTATTTTATTTTATTTTATTAATAATATTATATTATGCTGAATGCTTTAATCTGATTGGTTGATGAATGCTTTAAGGTGTGTAGTTATTGTTTATGGAAAAGCCTGGCTAAAGTAGTTCCAGGCAGGTCTTGACCGCATTATTTACATGTCCATATCACTTCACCAAATTATTTCCGTTATTTCAAATGTCCTTACAGCCTACAACAGCAAAAGAAACAAAAACCCACGACAAATAAAAAATAAAGTTTTAAAGTAGAAAGATGAAAGTTATTAATTGTAAAACGTATTCCAATAACATATAGGTACAACTTCCCCAAAAAACTTTTTTTTTTTCAAAGTGATAAAGACATTCAGCCTTCAGTGATATGTTTTCTCTGTCATGTGTCTGTATAGCAGCAAATCCAGGAGTGTGTCCACACAGACGTTATACAGCAGAAGAGTGTACCCGGATACGTTTTGTGTCATGTGCCAATGACAGTGACTGTGCCAGCAATGAGAAATGCTGCAACAATGGATGTGGACTTCAGTGTATGGCTCCAGTTACAGGTATTATATTATATTATATTATATTATATTATATTATATTATATTATATTATATTATATTATATTATATTATATTATATTATATTATATTATATTATATTATATTATATTATATTATATTATATTATATTATATTAATTATATTATATTATATTATATTATATTATATTATATTATTTCTGTTGAATACTTAAATCTGATTGGTCGAAAACCCATGACAAATAAAACATGACATTTTAAAGTACAAAGACTGAAATAGTTATTTCTTGTAAAACGTATTCCAATAACACATAGGTACAACTTACACATTTTATTTTGTTTTTTACATTGAAAAAGACATTCAGCATTCAGTGATATATTTTCTCTGTCATGTGTCTGTACAGCAGTAAAGCCAGGAGTGTGTCCAAGCAGACATTATGAAGCATCAATGTGTGCCCAAATACATTTTGTGTCGTGTGCCGATGACAGTGATTGTCCCAAGAATGAGAAATGCTGCAGCACTAGATGTGGGCGTGAATGTATGGCTCCAGTTACAGGTATTTTTTTATTTTATTTTATTTTATTTTATTAATAATATTATATTATGCTGAATGCTTTAATCTGATTGGTTGATGAATGCTTTAAGGTGTGTAGTTATTGTTTATGGAAAAGCCTGGCTAAAGTAGTTCCAGGCAGGTCTTGACCGCATTATTTACATGTCCATATCACTTCACCAAATTATTTCAGTTATTTCAAAGGTCCTTACAGCCTACAACAGCAAAAGAAACAAAAACCCACGACAAATAAAAAATAAAGTTTTAAAGTAGAAAGATGAAAGTTATTAATTGTAAAACGTATTCCAATAACATATAGGTACAACTTCCCCAAAAAACTTTTTTTTTTTCAAAGTGATAAAGACATTCAGCCTTCAGTGATATGTTTTCTCTGTCATGTGTCTGTATAGCAGCAAATCCAGGAGTGTGTCCACACAGACGTTATACAGCAGAAGAGTGTACCCGGATACGTTTTGAGTCGTGTGCCGATGACAGTGACTGTGCCATTAATGAGAAATGCTGCAACAATGGATGTGGACTTCAGTGTATGGCTCCCATTACAGGTATTATATTATATTATATTATATTATATTATATTATATTATATTATATTATATTATATTATATTATATTATATTATATTATATTATATTATATTATATTATATTATATTATATTATATTATATTTCTGTTGAATACTTAAATCTGATTGGTCGAAAACCCATGACAAATAAAACATGATATTTTAAAGTAGAAAGACTGAAATAGTTATATCTTGTAAAACGTATTCCAATAACATACAGGTACAACTTACAATTTTATTTAATTTTTTTACAGTGAAAAAGACATTCAGCATTCAGTGATATATTTTCTCTGTCATGTGTCTGTACAGCAGTAAAGCCAGGAGTGTGTCCAAGCAGACATTATGAAGCATCAATGTGTGCCCGGATAAATTTTGTGTCGTGTGCCGATGACAGTGATTGTCCCAAGAATGAGAAATGCTGCATCACTGGATGTGGGCATGAATGTATGCCTCCAGTTACAGGTATTCTATTCTATTCTATTCTATTCTATTCTATTCTATTCTATTCTATTCTATAATGTTGAATCTGATTGGTTGATGAATGCTCTAAGGTGGGAATTTATTTTTATGGAAAAGCCTGGCTAAAGTAGTTCCAGGCAGGTCTAGACCACATTACGGACATGTCCATATCACTTCACCAAATGATTTCAGTTATTTCAAAGGTCCTTACAGCCTACAACAGCAAAAGAACCAAAACCTACGACAAATAAAAAATAAAGTTTTAAAGTAGAAAGACTGAAAGTTATTTCTTGTAAAACGTATTCCAATAACATATAGGTACAACTTATTTTTACAGTAATAAAGACATTCAGCCTTCAGTGATATGTTTTCTCTGTCATGTGTCTGTATAGCAGCACATCCAGGAGTGTGTCCACACAGACGTTATACAGCAGAAGAGTGCACCCGGATACGTTTTGAGTCGTGTGCCGATGACAATGACTGTCCCAAGAATGAGAAATGCTGCAACAATGGATGTGGACTTCAGTGTATGGCTCCAGTTACAGGTATTATATTATATTATATTATATTATATTATATTATATTATATTATATTATATTATATTAATTATATTAATTATATTATATTATATTAATTATATTATATTATATTATATTATATTATATTAATTATATTATATTATATTATATTATATTATATTATATTATATTATATTATATTATATTATATTATATTATTGGTCGAAAACCCATGACAAATAAAACATGACATTTTAAAGTAGAAAGACTGAAATAGTTCTTTCTTGTAAAACGTATTCCAATAACATATAGGTAGAACTTACAATTTTATTACATTTTTTACAGTGAAAAAGACATTCAGCGTTCAGTGATATCTTTTCTCTGGCATATGTCTGTACAGCAGTAAAGCCAGGAGTGTGTCCAAGCAGACATTATGAAGCATCAATGTGTGCCCGGATAAATTTTGTGTCGTGTGCCGATGACAGTGATTGTCCCAAGAATGAGAAATGCTGCAGCACTGGATGTGGTCATGAATGTATGCCTCCAGTTAAAGGTATTCTATTCAATTCTATAATGGTTGATGCTTGAATCTGAATGGTTGATGAATGCTCTAAGATGGGCAGTTATTTTTATGGAAAAGCCTGGCTAAAGTAGTATGTCCATATCACTTCACCAAATGATTTCAGTTATTTCAAATGTCCTTACAGCCTACAACAGCAAAATAACCAAAACCTACGACAAATAAAACATTTAATTTTAAAGTAGAAAGACTGAAAGTTATTTATTGTAAAACGTATTCCAATAACATATAGGTACAACTTATTTTTACAGTAATAAAGACATTCAGCCTTCAGTGATATGTTTTCTCTGTCATGTGTCTGTATGGCAGAAAATCCAGGAGTGTGTCCACACAGACGTTCTACAGCAGAAGAGTGTACCCGGATACGTTTTGTGTCATGTGCCGATGACAGTGACTGTGCCATTAATGAGAAATGCTGCAGCAATGGATGTGGACTTCAGTGTATGGCTCCCATTACAGGTATTATATTATATTATATTATATTATATTATATTATATTATATTATATTATATTATATTATATTATATTATATTATATTATATTATATTATTATTTTATATTATATTAATTATATTATATTATATTATATTATATTATATTATATTATATTATATTATATTATATTATATTATATTATATTATATTATATTATATTATTATATTTTTGTTGAATACTTAAATCTGATTGGTCGAAAACCCATGACAAATAAAACATGACATTTTAAAGTAGAAAGACTGAAATGGTTCTTTCTTGTAAAACGTATTCCAATAACATATAGGTAGAACTTACAATTTTATTTTATTTTTTTACAGTGAAAAAGACATTCAGCGTTCAGTGATATGTTTTCTCTGTCATGTGTCTGTACAGCAGTAAAGCCTGGAGTGTGTCCAAGCAGACGTTATGAAGCATCAATGTGTGCCCGGATAAATTTTGTGTCGTGTGCCGATGACAGTGATTGTCCCAAGAATGAGAAATGCTGCATCACTGGATGTGGGCATGAATGTATGCCTCCAGTTACAGGTATTCTATTCTATTCTATTCTATTCTATTCTATTCTATTCTATTCTATACTATTATGTTGAATGCTTGAATCTGATTGGTTGATGAATGCTCTAAGGTGGGCAGTTATTTTTATGGAAAAGCCTGGCTAAAGTAGTTCCAGGCAGGTCTTGACCACATTACGTAAATGTCCATATCACTTCACCAAATGATTTCAGTTATTTCAAAGGTCCTTACAGCCTACAACAGCAAAAGAACCAAAACCTACGACAAATAAAACGTATCGGTTACGTATGGTAACCCTCGTTCCCTGAAGGAGGGAACGGCGACGTACGTCGGACGTACCGACGAATTGGGATCACTTCAGGGAGCCCCTATCAGCTTCGAGATATAGAGAACAGGCCAATGGGCCATTGGTGTGCGAGATTTGCATCTCGCGCTCCGCCGCGGGTATAAACAGGAAGCGAGAGCGAATACACACTGTTTTTCACTGAGGAGCCGAACTGAGTGGCTCGGCCCTGCAGTGATGGTACAGCAACTGTGGCGACGGGACGTACGTCTCCGTTCCCTCCTTCAGGGAACGAGGGTTACCATACGTAACCGAGACGTTCCCTTTCAGTCGGTCACGTTCGACGTACGTCGGACGTACCGACGAATTGGGATCCCTTTGGAAAATGCCATAGTTGCTACCACTTCCAGCGCCCAGCGATGAGCCCCTCAGACCCCGATCTGATGCGGGCGGGGAAATTCATGCAGGGAGAGTCAAAAAGCTGCTGTTCCGCAAGACCCATTCAGCTGACTCTATTGGATAACGCTGGGAAAGCATGCCCGTGGAGGCCGCTGCGGAAGCCACATCATGCCCGGAGGGAGTTACCATGTGGAGAATACACGTATAGGCTGGCCGTGGGCAGCACGACATAAGGAAGTCCCAGGGGTGGCCCCGGCCAATTAGAGGCGGGGGACAACACCTTCCTGAGACGGGTGAAAGACACGGGCTCGCCGTAGGGAGCCGTACCGTGGAAGAATACACACATGGGACCGCCGTGGGGGTCACAACATATGGAACCCAGCCTAACACAAGTTCCACCAATGCATAGTGTTAGACCTGGTGCTCCGCTACGTCCGACTGCCGCGGGTTGTAGAAAGGAAAGCACAGACCTGATCGAACATCTTCGGGGGTCTTCTCAGCGAGAAGAGCACCAATCGACGAACAGGTTCCACTAGTTCCGGGAACCAAGTCCGGTTGGGCCAATATGGAGCGACCAACAGGACTTGCTCCTCGTCCTCCCTGACCTTACACAGTGTTTGTGCACGCAGGCTCACTGGGGGAAACGCATATTTGCGTTGGCCCCGGGGCCAGCTGTGTGCCAGGGCATCCGACCCAAGGGTCCCCTCGGTCAAGGAATAGAACCACTGGCAGTGGGTCATCTCTGGGGAGGCAAACAGGTCTACCTGTGTTTACAGGGTCCGACCACGGGCTGAAGGTTTGGCGGCACCTCGGAGTCACTTGGACACGGAGGGATCCGCTGTGCCACGCCCATCTCAGGATTTGGTCGTGTAGCCAGCGTTGAAGCGGTCTCATATGAAGCAATCCCAACGGCATTACTGAGGCTGCGGATGCCATATGCCCCAGGAGCCCTTGAAAATGTTTCAGTGGTGCCGCTGTCCTGCCTCTGATCGAATTCAGGCAGTTCAACACCTCAGTGAGGCGCGCTGTCATGGCGACCGAGTCTATCTCCATACCGAGAAAAGAGATCCTCTGTGTAGGACAGAGTTTGCCCGAAGTCCCAACTGGCTGAGGTAACTGAGCACCCTGTCCCTGTGTTCGCACAACTGCTCTCGCGACTGGGCAAGGATCAGCCAGTCGTCGAGGTAGTTGAGAATGCGAAAACCATGCTCTCTCATGGGAGCAATGGCAACCTTCGTAAAGACGCGGGGCAACAGGGACAGGCCGAAGGGTAAGACGCAGTACTGATATGCCCGTCCCTCGAATGCGAAGCGCAGAAAAGGCCGGTGTCGAGGGAGAATCAAGACATGAAAGTACGCATCTTTCAGGTCGATCGCTGCAAACCAATCTTGGAGACGGATGCACCTGAAGATGCGTTTCTGCGTTAGCATTCTGAACGGCAGCCTGTGAAGGGACTGGTTCAAGAACTGCAGATCCAAGATCGGCCGTAACCCACCGTCCTTTCTTGGGTATAATGAAGTACGGGCTGTAGAACCCGGACCTCATATTGGCTGGAGGGACTGGCTCTATCGTGTCCTTCGCCAGTAGGACTGCGATCTCCGCCCGGAGCATGGGGGTGTTCTCCTTTGCTACTGTCGTGAAGTGAACGCTCTGAACTTGGGGGGACGCCGGGCGAACTGAATCGCATAGTTGAGTCTAATGGTACGGAGGAGCCAGCGAGACGGGCTGGGAAGCGCTAGCCAGGCTCCCAGACACCGAGCAAGGGGGATTAACGGCACCACAGACGTACCCGTAGCGGGGCAGCGAGGCGGAATGCAGGGATCCGACTCGGACGGAATGGGAGCGGCCCGAAGTGGGATCTGAGTGTGCTGTGCAACACTTACCTGCGTCTGCGGAGGGGGCGTGCGAGTGTGGGGAGGCCGCTTGAGTGAGTTCCCACAGCCGGCACCCCCTGCTGGCGAAGGGAGAGGCGCCTGAGGGTAGCGAGGCATGGGAGCATTGACCACCGCCAAGCATGCCCTCCAAATGAAGGAGGGGCTGAGCGTGGCAAGGCTTTGTGGCGTTGCACACGGTCTGCCTCACCTCCTTCCTCAGTGGGGAACAAGAGTGGTGAGGCATAGCGTCACTCACTGTTGTCCACACACCACTGAGAAGAGGGGAATGAGAGTGGTGAGGCTTTGTAGCATCACACACTGCCATTCTCGCCCTCTTGTGGGGAGGGGAATGAGAGCGGCGAGGCTTTGTAGTGTCACACACACTGCCATTCCTGAACTCCCGAGACCCAGAGGTATTGGAACTGCTCTTGTTTTTTTTTTCATTTTTTTTTTCTTTTTTTTTATTTGGGTACCACTGGCTGTTTTTAACAACAGTGGTGGAACAGAATTACTAATGGTTTTCCACCCGGCCCTCCTCTGGGGAAGAACAGTTCCTGACCAAATCCGGATCAATGGTGTTTCTGGACCAGGGTGGACATTGTCTAGCCAATGGCCAGCACTGTGCGTAGCTCAACCTCAGCTCAGAACTACCCTCGTGCACTAAGCAGGGCGGAGGTGGGTAGTGAGAGCGAGGAAAACTTTATACAGATTATGGTCCTGTTGATGTTCCATATTTTGGCACCAATAGTTCCACAATGCCAAAGCCTTCCAATGCACATCCGAGAAAAGGCAAGGGGCAGGCAAGGCATCTTACGCGTTGCACTATGCCTCAGCCACCCGGGAAAGCATGGCTATCAAGTATGAATCTGATTCAGCAAGAGCACCCACTATTACGGTGGGAATCTCAGCATCATCTTCATTTTCAACACATAACAGCCCTCTCTCCGATGCAGCGATTGACATCTGTCCTCTGCTAGAGCCCCAAATGAAACGCTAGGTCCCCTTTTAAGGACCAGCAATCCCATCTGTAAGCTACCAGCAGACATGTGAGATAGCACACGGCGCGCAGAACACTTAAGCCCTTATAAAAAGGCAAGATGAACAACGCGCCGACGTGGCTATGTTCTCATGAGAGAGCATAGACCACCCACAAACACAGTCTCAACATGCTTGCGATGCGATAGAGGAGTGAGGGGCCCACGGAGGTGTACGCGGCAGGGAAGCCTCACTGTAATCCTCAGGTCACCCAGGCTTATCAGCCAAAGTAGCCCCTTTTCTGGTGCACCAGAAAAGAGACTAGATCAGGGTATAAGCGAAGGGACTCAACCCCGTTTTGAGGTATCATAGTCTCGACCGCGCATTGGAGCCACGAGTGACATGCGCTGAGTTGCCGTGGCAACCCGCGCTGTCACCCGGCAGCTAGATGGCACACGGCGTTGACATGATCCCATTCCCCTGAGAGAACATGGATTACCCACGAACACAGTCTCAACATGTTTATGCGAGAGGGATCGTGGCCGTCAGGACAGGAAACAACCGCATCAAGAAACGCACGAGCAGAATGACGTCTTGAAAGAGACAGAGTCACACCCGTGTTGCTCTTTTATGAGGAAACGCTCTTTCAACAGTGCTGAAGCACCCAGGGGAAGACCGCGGCAGCACACAGGAGGTAAGTGCAGTCCTGTGTCTGCACTCACTGAGACAAATGCCCTCACCAAACCGACAGTTGTTGTGAGAACAGCAGTTTGTTATGCTGATGCAGCGGTGAGCACGCGATCGTGCTGATTGTGCCTTTTCGCCAACACAGCGTCCTTCTCGTTCTCTGGAGTATCTCTCTCTGTAGATAGAAAAGCAGTCTTGCTTCATCAACGCCGTTTGGCTCCGAAGTGAATGACAGCGTGCATTCACTCTCGCTTCCTGTTTATACCCGCGGCGCGGGGCGGAGCACGAGATGCAAATCTCGCACGCCAATGGCTCATTGGCCTGTTCTCTATATCTCGAAGCTGATAGGGGCTCCCTGAAGTGATCCAAATTCGTCGGTACATACGTCAAACGTGACCGACTGAAAGGGAACATTTAATTTTAAAGTAGAAAACTGAAAGTTATTTCTTGTAAAACGTATTCCAATAAAATATAGGTACAACTTATTTTTACAGTAATAAAGACATCCAGCATTTAGTGATAGGTTTTCTATGTCATGTGTCTGTATAGCAGAAAAGCCAGGAGTGTGTCCACTAGGGGTGTAATGGTACACGTATTCGTATTGAACCGTTCCGGTACAGGCCTTCCGGTACGGTGCACGCGTGTACCGAACTGTTATGAATGTAATCTTTAACAGTTAACAGTCGGCTTGTTGTAAGCGCGGAACACACTTCAATCCGAGTTCCCACACGAACATATTTAGTATTCAGTCCATTTTATCACAAAATTCAAATGCTGTTTTAACCCTCTTTAATGTGACGTGACTGATAGACGTGTATCAGTTCAATGCGATCATCTCTTCCTAAAGAATAAACATAAATTAATATATCTTAAGGTATGTTGAGGATACATTACAACTTACTGAAATGTATCATATGTCGTGTAATCGCTCCATCTGTGTTTCAACCGCGGAAAGACAATACAACAGCTTGTAAACAATGTTAAGCAGAATCACGTTTACTCAGAAGTCATTCAGTGTCCACAGCTGTTAGCTCACTAGAGAAATCAACTCTTTCACTGAATGTTCTGAATTAGGATATATCTGGATCAATGTGCACTGACCGCCACAGTGTTCTTGTCAGAGAACTCAGAGTCATGGATAGATAAAAGCCTTTTAATGATTTGGTATCAACACAGATGGACATGTGTGTAGTATCCTGAATACTCATGCAAGGAAGACGGACAATGAGGTAGCGGTTAGCAAATGGCTTTACTTCCAGGCAGGAGACAACACAGAGCATAACAGGCTGACAGACTCTTCTTCAGCTAGCTCTACAGCTCTAAGTTTATTTGTCCGTTACTCATACAATGTCCTTAAAGTGCGAGCAATCCAGCGAGCGAACTTTCCAGTCGGAATGGCTGATGCAACTAGTGCTACTACTAAATGAGCATAAGCTCCGCAGCTGCGCATGTTGCGCAATATTCTGTAACGTGCAGCGCTGATCCTGTGCGCATCTCCGGTTATTATGCTGAACATGGAGAATTCAGAACACTGAATACATGCACTATATTAGCCGTTATATTCATTATATTAGCCTATATATATTCATTATATACTACTTAGCCTGTTAGTGATGACTTGTTTATTTAATGTATGTTTAAATAAACCTGTCATGAAAATTACAGCCACTAAATGATTATATTTCAACAACGAATAAAAATATTTAGATTTAGAAGTTAATGCAAAAACTGCCTTATGTGAAGCTTGAGTGTTGATTATTATATCTAAAAATAAATAGCAACTGATTTAGGCTAATAGTTTGGGCTCTGTTGTTAATCTTTAATAGCTATATGTAAGTAAGGGCTCCCTATATAGTTTACAGCATTATCTTTAAGAAACTTTTAGTTATAATTTAATTCATTTAAGGACAGACACAATTTTTTTTTCATTAAATCACTGTTGAATAAAAATTAATAAAAAGCAATTTTGTAAAATTGCTGTACCGAATCCATACCGAACCAGGACTTCAAAACCGAGGTACGTACCGAACCGTCAGTTTTGTGTACCGTTACACCCCTAGTGTCCACACAGACGTTATAAAGCAGAAGACTGTACCTGGATACGTTTTGTGTCATGTGCCGATGACAGTGACTGTGCCATTAATGAGAAATGCTGCAACAATGGATGTGGACTTCAGTGTATGGCTCCAGTTACAGGTATTATATTATATTATATTATATTATATTATATTATATTATATTATATTATATTATATTATATTATATTATATTATATTATATTAATTATATTATATATTAAATTATATTATATTATATTTATATTAGTTATATTATATTATATTTCTGTTGAATACTTAAATCTGATTGGTCGAAAACCCATGACAAATAAAACATGACATTTTAAAGTAGAAAGACTGAAATAGTTATTTCTTGTAAAACGTATTCCAATAACACATAGGTACAACTTACACATTTTATTTTGTTTTTTACACTGAAAAAAACATTCAGCATTCAGTGATATATTTTCTCTGTCATGTGTCTGTACAGCAGTAAAGCCAGGAGTGTGTCCAAGCAGACATTATGAAGCATCAATGTGTGCCCGGATAAATTTTGTGTCGTGTGCCGATGACAGTGATTGTCCCAAGAATGAGAAATGCTGCAGCACTAGATGTGGGCGTGAATGTATGGCTCCAGTTACAGGTATTATATTATATTATATTATATTTATTATATTATATTATATTATGCTGAATGCTTTAATCTGATGAATGCTCTAAGGTGTGCAGTTATTGTTTGTGATGTCCATATCACTTCACCAAATTATTTCAGTTATTTCAAAGGTCCTTACAGCCTACAACAGCAAAAGAAACAAAAACCCACGACAAATAAAAAATAAAGTTTTAAAGTAGAAAGACTGAAAGTTATTTATTGTAAAACGTATTCCAATAACATATAGGTACAACTTCCAAAAAAACCTTTTTTTTTTACAGTGATAAAGACATTCAGAATTCAGTGATATGTTTTCTCTGTCATGTGTCTGTATAGCAGCACATCCAGGAGTGTGTCCACACAGACGTTATACAGCAGAAGAGTGCACCCGGATACGTTTTGTGTCGTGTGCCGATGACAGTGACTGTCCCAAGAATGAGAAATGCTGCAACAATGGATGTGGACTTCAGTGTATGGCTCCAGTTACAGGTATTATATTATAATATAATATAATATAATATAATATAATATAATATATTATATTATATTATATTATATTATATTATATTATATTATATTATATTATATTATATTATATTATATTATATTATATTAATTATATTATATTATATTAATTATATTATATTATATTATATTATAATTTCTGTTGAATACTTAAATCTGACTGGTCGAAAACCCATGACAAATAAAACATGACATTTTAAAGTAGAAAGACTGAAATAGTTATTTCTTGTAAAACGTATTCCAATAACACATAGGTACAACTTACACAATTTATTTTGTTTTTTACATTGAAAAAGACATTCAGCATTCAGTGATATATTTTCTCTGTCATGTGTCTGTACAGCAGTAAAGCCAGGAGTGTGTCCAAGCAGACATTATGAAGCATCAATGTGTGCCCAAATACATTTTGTGTCGTGTGCCGATGACAGTGATTGTCCCAAGAATGAGAAATGCTGCAGCACTAGATGTGGGCGTGAATGTATGGCTCCAGTTACAGGTATTTTATTTTATTTTATTATTTTATTTTATTTTATTAATAATATTATATTATGCTGAATCCTTTAATCTGATTGGTTGATGAATGCTTTAAGGTGTGCAGTTATTGTTTATGGAAATGCACGGCCAAAGTAGTTTCAGGCAGATCTTGACCGCATTATTTACATGTCCATATCACTTCACCAAATTATTTCAGTTATTTCAAAGGTCCTTACAGCCTACAACAGCAAAAGAAACAAAAACCCACGACAAATAAAAAATAAAGTTTTAAAGTAGAAAGATGAAAGTTATTTATTGTAAAACGTATTCCAATAACATATAGGTACAACTTCCAAAAAAAACATTTCTTTTTTTCAAAGTGATAAAGACATTCAGCCTTCAGTGATATGTTTTTTCTATCATGTGTCTGTATAGCAGCAAATCCAGGAGTGTGTCCACACAGACGTTATACAGCAGAAGAGTGTACCCGGATACGTTTTGTGTCGTGTGCCGATGACAGTGACTGTCCCAAGAATGAGAAATGCTGCAACAATGGATGTGGACTTCAGTGTATGGCTCCCATTACAGGTATTATATTATATTATATTATATTATATTATATTATATTATATTATATTATATTATATTATATTATATTATATTATATTATATTATATTAATTATATTATATTATATTATATTATATTATATTATATTATATTATATTATATTAATTATATTATATTATATTACATTATATTATATTATATTATATTATATTATATTATATTTTTTCTGTTGAATACTTAAATCTGACTGGTGGAAAACCCATGACAAATAAAACATGACATTTTAAAGTAGAAAGACTGAAATAGTTATTTCTTGTAAAACGTATTCCAATAACATACAGGTACAACTTACACAATTTATTTTGTTTTTTACATTGAAAAAGACATTCAGCATTCAGTGATATATTTTCTCTGTCATGTGTCTGTACAGCAGTAAAGCCAGGAGTGTGTCCAAGCAGACATTATGAAGCATCAATGTGTGCCCAAATACATTTTGTGTCGTGTGCCGATGACAGTGATTGTCCCAAGAATGAGAAATGCTGCAGCACTAGATGTGGGCGTGAATGTATGGCTCCAGTTACAGGTATTATATTTTATTTTATTATTTTATTTTATTTTATTTTATTTTATTTTATTTTATTAATAATATTATATTATGCTGAATGCTTTAATCTGATTGGTTGATGAATGCTTTAAGGTGTGCAGTTATTGTTTATGGAAATGCACGGCCAAAGTAGTTTCAGGCAGATCTTGACCGCATTATTTACATGTCCATATCACTTCACCAAATTATTTCAGTTATTTCAAAGGTCCTTACAGCCTACAACAGCAAAAGAAACAAAAACCCACGACAAATAAAAAATAAAGTTTTAAAGTAGAAAGACTGAAAGTTATTTATTGTAAAACGTATTCCAATAACATATAGGTACAACTTCCAAAAAAAACATTTTTTTTTTTCAAAGTGATAAAGACATTCAGCCTTCAGTGATATGTTTTCTCTGTCATGTGTCTGTATAGCAGCAAATCCAGGAGTGTGTCCACACAGACGTTATACAGCAGAAGAGTGTACCCGGATACGTTTTGTGTCATGTGCCGATGACAGTGACTGTGCCATTAATGAGAAATGCTGCAACAATGGATGTGGACTTCAGTGTATGGCTCCCATTACAGGTATTATATTATATTATATTATATTATATTATATTATATTATATTATATTATATTATATTATATTATATTATATTATATTATATTATATTAGTTATATTATATTATATTATATTATATTTCTGTTGAATACTTAAATCTGATTGGTCGAAAACCCATGACAAATAAAACATGACATTTTAAAGTAGAAAGACTAAAATGGTTATTTCTTGTAAAACGTATTCCAATAACATACAGGTACAACTTACACATTTTATTTTGTTTTTTACACTGAAAAAGACATTCAGCATTCAGTGATATGTTTTCTCTGTCATGTGTCTGTACAGCAGTAAAGCCAGGAGTGTGTCCAAGCAGACATTATGAAGCATCAATGTGTGCCCGGATAAATTTTGTGTCGTGTGCCGATGACAGTGATTGTCCCAAGAATGAGAAATGCTGCAGCACTAGATGTGGGCGTGAATGTATGGCTCCAGTTACAGGTATTATATTATATTATATTATATTATATTATATTATATTATATTATATTATATTATATTATATTATATTATATTATATTATATTATATTATGCTGAATGCTTTAATCTGATGAATGCTCTAAGGTGTGCAGTTATTGTTTATGGAAATGCACGGCCAAAGTAGTTTCAGGCAGCTCTTTACCGATTATTTACATGTCCATATCACTTCACCAAATTATTTCAGTTATTTCAAAGGTCCTTACAGCCTACAACAGCAAAAGAACCAAAACCCACGACAAATAAAAAATAAAGTTTTAAAGTAGAAAGACTGAAAGTTATTTATTGTAAAACGTATTCCAATAACATATAGGTACAACTTCCAAAAAAAACATTTTTTTTTACAGTGATAAAGACATTCAGCCTTCAGTGATATGTTTTCTCTGTCATGTGTCTGTATAGCAGCAAATCCAGGAGAGTGTCCACACAGACGTTATACAGCAGAAGAGTGTACCCGGATACGTTTTGAGTCGTGTGCCGATGACAGTGACTGTGCCATTAATGAGAAATGCTGCAACAATGGATGTGGACTTCAGTGTATGGCTCCCATTACAGGTATTATATTATATTATATTATATTATATTATATTATATTATATTATATTATATTATATTATATTATATTATATTATATTATATTATATTATATTATATTATATTATATTATATTATATTATATTAATTATATTATATTGTATTATATTATATTTATATTAGTTATATTATATTATATTATATTTCTGTTGAATACTTAAATCTGATTGGTCGAAAACCCATGACAAATAAAACATGACATTTTAAAGTAGAAAGACTGAAATAGTTATTTCTTGTAAAACGTATTCCAATAACACATAGGTACAACTTACACATTTTATTTTGTTTTTTACATTGAAAAAGACATTCAGCATTCAGTGATATATTTTCACTGTCATGTGTCTGTACAGCAGTAAAGCCAGGAGTGTGTCCAAGCAGACATTATGAAGCATCAATGTGTGCCCAAATACATTTTGTGTCATGTGCCGATGACAGTGATTGTCCCAAGAATGAGAAATGCTGCAGCACTAGATGTGGGCGTGAATGTATGGCTCCAGTTACAGGTATTATATTATATTATATTATGCTGAATGCTTTAATCTGATGAATGCTCTAAGGTGTGCAGTTATTGTTTATGGAAATGCACGGCCAAAGTAGTTTCAGGCAGCTCTTTACCGATTATTTACATGTCCATATCACTTCACCAAATTATTTCAGTTATTTCAAAGGTCCTTACAGCCTACAACAGCAAAAGAACCAAAACCCACGACAAATAAAAAATAAAGTTTTAAAGTAGAAAGACTGAAAGTTATTTCTTGTAAAACGTATTCCAATAACATATAGGTACAACTTCCAAAAAAACATTTTTTTTTTTACAGTGATAAAGACATTCAGCCTTCAGTGATATGTTTTCTCTGTCATGTGTCTGTATAGCAGCACATCCAGGAGTGTGTCCACACAGACGTTATACAGCAGAAGAGTGCACCCGGATACGTTTTGTGTCATGTGCCGATGACAGTGACTGTGCCATTAATGAGAAATGCTGCAACAATGGATGTGGACTTCAGTGTATGGCTCCCATTACAGGTATTATATTATATATTATATTATATTATATTATATTATATTATATTATATTATATTATATTATATTATATTATATTATATTATATTATATTGTATTGTATTGTATTGTATTGTATTGTATTGTATTATATTTCTGTTGAATACTTAAATCTGATTGGTCGAAAACCCATGACAAATAAAACATGACATTTTAAAGTAGAAAGACTGAAATAGTTATTTCTTGTAAAACGTATTCCAATAACATACAGGTACAACTTACAATTTTATTAGATTTTTTTACAGTGAAAAAGACATTCAGCATTCAGTGATATGTTCCCTTTCAAGGGAACTTGCGCTGCGTCACCGCTTTGAGAACGCCTCTGCGTGATTGCGTCGTGAAGCACGTATGTCATCAGTCCAATAGAGAGACGGAACGTCATAGGCGGGTGACGTCATAGACCCGGAAGCTATAAAGCACACCGGCAAACACACGCCGTTAGCTTCTGTTGCCTTCAACAAGCACTCTGTGTTACTGTCCAAAGTGTCTTTGTGTTGTGTCTGAGTTCAGACTGTTTTGTTTTGTTTGCACTCTCACCATTAAGCACACTGATAAGAGAAAAATGACGAGCGAACAGCGTTTCAGACAGTGTGTTCCTTCCTGCTCTCGCTACATCACGAGCGGGGATACACACTTGATGTGCGTTGTTTGTCTGGGTGAGCAGCACGCGCAGTCGGCACTCGAGGGTGCCGGCTGCGAGCATTGTGAGGCGCTGCCTCTTCGCGTGCTGCGATCCCGCCGGGCGCTCTTCGAGGAGGGCGTCCCGGCTAGTGCTCCCCACGGCACGGGTCCCACTGCTGCTGAGGCTCAGCGGCGACTGATGTCGTGGGGTTCGCAAAAGGATCTGACGGAGGGGATGGAGACGGGCCCCGCCCTATCTCTTCCTTCACCTGCCAGATCCAGCGCTGCCTCTCTGGGTTCGGGAGCCCGCTCTGCGTCTTCTCCCGACCAGGGAGCGGCCGCGATGCTGCAGCTATCTTCCTCCGAGGAGGTTGATGTCTGTAGCATCGATGCAGGGGGTGGAGACTCGTCACTTCAGTCCCCTGCAAGTGAGGAGCTCATGGAGGTGCTGAGCAGAGCGGTGGCCAGATTACACATTGACTGGCCACATGAACATCATGAGCGAGCTGCCGTAAAAAGCAGACTCGACGAGCGCTTTCTCCCCGCGCGCTCTGTTCAGCCTCCTCGAAGGAGTCTGCCGTTTTTCCCGGACCTCCACACCGAGGTGTCAAGGTCTTGGAAGCGGCCTGTGTCTGCACGCATTTTCACCCCGCAAACGTCAGTTTATAGTAATATCGCAGGGTGTAAGAGACACGGTTATGGTCAGCTGCCTCGGGTTGAACAGACGCTTGCGAGCCATCTGTCACCCGAGTCTGCTTCGACCGTAAAGGCTCCGACTTTGCCCACAAAACCTCTTAAAGTGACATCCTCTTTTGTGGGCAAAACATACTCGGCAGCAGGTCAAGCCGCCGCGTGTCTGCACACGATGTCTATTGTGCAGGCATACCAGGCTGATCTGCTAAGGGACCTGGGGGAAAGCCACGAGATCGGAGTCGATACTATTAATGATCTTCGATTGACTGCCGATCTCGCTCTCCGTGCCACCAAGGAGACGGCCCGATGCGTCGGCCGTTCTATGGCAGCCCTGGTGGCCACGGAGAGCCATTTATGGCTGAATCTTACGGATATCAAGGAAAGGGACAAGAGCTTTTTGCTTGATGCGCCACTGTCTCCGGAGGGCCTGTTCGGTGACGCTGTCACCACGGTTACCGACAGGTTCCTGGAGGCGAAAAAACAGGCAGCGGCGCTCAAGCAGTTCCTTCCCCGTAAGCCCCAGGTCTCGTCTGCTGCTGGGCGGGAGCAGCAGACGCCGAGTACGAGCTCCTCACACAGGGCGCAGCAGAGAGTGAGTGTCGCCACTCGTACACCCCCGCAGAAAGGGTCATCGGGTGCGCGGCGCTCACAGGTGCAGCCTTCTAACCCCAGGGCTGATCTGAGGACAGTCATTGTGGCGAGGAAGGCTGCATCAAAGAAGTCCTGACGCCTCTGGGCCCAGGACAGTGAGGGTGATGGCCAAGGATGGCCCGCACCCTCTTCGGAGGGAAATTATGCCATCGAGTCAGTCGTTCCCTGCCGGTTCGCAGCTTCAGGGCGCTGCACTCGCGGTGCAGAGTACATCAGAGACCAGCCTCGAGAGGCTGGTTCCCTTAGTAGATTTTGTGTCAGAGTGGGAAAATCTGCCTCGCATATCTCGTTGGGTCCTGCGATGCGTAAAGTTGGGGTACGCTATTCAGTTCAGATGTCGTCCCCCCAGCTTCAACGGGGTCCTCTCCACTGTGGTGGACCCGGTGCAGGCTCTGGTGATGACTCAAGAAGTACAGACTCTGCTGCAAAAGGGGGCTATAGAGAGGGTCCCCCCCCCCCGGACAGGGAGTCAGGCTTTTACAGCCGGTACATCATAGTGCCAGAGAAGGATGGTGGGCTGCGCCCCATCTTGGATCTTCGCATCCTGAACCGAGCCGTGGCAATGCTCAAGTTCAGGATGCTGACACTCAAACAGATCGTGTCTCAGATCAGGTCCGAGGACTGGTTTGTCACGATAGATCTCAAAGATGCATATTTCCATATCTCCATCCTTCCGCAGCACAGGAAGTTCTTGAGGTTCTCTTTCAGGGGAGAAGCGTACAAATATCGAGTGCTTCCTTTCGGTTTAGCCCTTTCACCCCGCACGTTCACGAAGTGTGTGGACGCTGCTCTGGTCCCCTTGCGTTTGCAGGGGATCCGCATTCTCAATTATAACGACGACTGGCTGATACTAGCACAGTCAGCGCGTCTTGCGGTTCAGCATCGAGATGTTGTTCTCGCACATATGAGGAGGTTGGGGCTGAGGCTCAACTCCAAGAAGAGTGTTCTTTCTCCTGTGCAGAAGATCACTTATCTCGGCGTGAGTTGGGATTCAGTCGCTATGCAGGCTCGTCTGTCGGAGCCTCGCGTGGGGTCGATCCTCTCAGCCGTGAAAGGGGTGAAGCTAGACCAGCCGCTCACTGTGAAGCAGTTTCAGAGACTGTTGGGTCTGATGGCAGCCGCGTCCAACGTTATTCCTTCGGGCCTGCTGTTCATGAGGCCGCTACAGTGGTGGCTCAAGACAAAGGGTTTTTCCCCAAGGGGGAACCCCTTTCGCGTAATCAAGGCAACGCGGCGGTGTCTCCGCACCTTGGTTATGTGGAAGGACCCCAGGTTCCTGACCCAGGGCCCGTCGCTGGGGGCACCGTGTCAGCGTACTTCTCTGACCACGGATGCCTCCCTGACGGGCTGGGGGCGACCATGAGTGGTCGCTCGGCCCAAGGTCTGTGGCAGGAGCACCAGCGTTTGTGGCATATAAATTGCCTGGAAATGTTGGCGGTGTTTAGGCTCTGAAGCACTTCCTGTCGCATCTCAGGGGCCATCATGTGCTTGTGCGCACAGACAGCACATCGGTGGTCTCCTACATCAACCATCAGGGGGGTTTGAGGTCCTGTCGCTTATACAAACTGGTGTGCCTTATCCTCCTCTGGGCTCAGGGAAAATTGCTGTCAGTCAGGGCTATGTACATTCCTGGGCGGTTGAACGTGGAAGCAGACATCCTGTCGAGGCAGGGGCCAAGGCCCGGGGAGTGGAGACTCCACACCGATGTGGTGGAGCTCCTTTGGGAGAAGTTCGGCAGGGCCCAAGTGGACCTGTTCGCCACTCACGAGAACTCTCATTGTCGTCTGTGGTTCTCCCTGTCGCCTCCAGCTCCTCTCGGACTGGATACGATGGTACAGGAGTGGCCGAGGCTGCCCCTGTACGCTTTCCCCCCGATCGCTCTGCTTCCGGGAGTTCTAGAGAGAGTGTGCCGGGATGGGGCCCGTCTCCTTCTAGTAGCCCCGTTCTGGCCGGGTATGGTTCTCGGATCTGGTGTCTCTCCTCGACGGCTCTCCCCTGGAGATCCCGTTCAGGAGGGACCTTCTCTCTCAGGCGGGCGGAGTTTTTGTTCACCCCCGCCTGGAGTTGTGGAAACTGTGGGCTTGGCCTCTGAGGGGGCCCAGCTAATAAGTTCCGGTCTCTCAACTGAAGTTGTTGAGACCATTCTACACTCCAGAGCTCCTTCTACGAGGAAACTTTACTACCTAAAGTGGAGACTCTTCACCTTATGGTGTCGAGATCGCCTGCGGGATCCAGTTAACTGCCCTGCGAGCGTGGTGCTGGAGTTCCTGCAGGAGAGATTCTCTGCTGGGTAAGCCCCCTCCACACAAAAGGTGTACGTGGCGGCCATAGCAGCTTACCACACTCCTTTGAGTGGAGTTTCATTAGGGCGACACCCGCTAGTAACCCGTTTCCTCCGTGGAACCTTGAGACTGAGACCTGTGACACGCACCAGGGTGCCGGCCTGAGACTTATCCATCGTCCTTCAAGGCCTTTCCGAGGCTCCCTTTGAGCCGCTCGAGGAAGTTTCTGAAAAGTTTCTCACTTTCAAAACTATTTTTCTTCTTACTGTTTCTTCTCTTAAAAGAATTGGGGACTTGCAAGCCCTCTCTGTCGCACCCTCGTGCTTGGAGTTTTCCCCGGGTATGGCTAAGGCCTTTCTCTCTCCGAGGCCCGGGTATATTCCTAAGGTCCTCACTAATCCTGTGAGACCTATTGTGCTCCAGGCCTTCTGTCCTCCCCCCTTTACGACGTCAGACCAGGAAAAGTTAAATCTGCTTTGTCCCGTTCGCGCTTTAGACGCCTATGTCCACAGAGCTGCCCTGTGGAGGAAAACTGATCAGTTATTTGTTTGCTACGGACCTCCATCCCGTGGGGGTCCGGTGTCAAAGCAGAGGATGAGCAAGTGGGTAGTCGAGGCTATCTCACTGGCTTATGTGGCGGCCGGACAGCCCTCTCCTTTGGCTGTTCGGTCCCACTCCACTAGGAGTATGGCTGCTTCTCATGCTCTCTTGGCAGGGGCCTCCCTGCAGGAAGTGTGTGATGCGGCGGGGTGGTCCTCGCCGCATACTTTTGTCAGGTTCTATGAACTAGATGTTTCTGCTACTCCAGGGTCTCGGGTGCTCGCCTCGTAGCTGTTACAGGCGGGCATCCAGACTCGCATGGGGGCGTGGGTATTCTCGTTCCCAAAGCCGTGACGCAGCACGAGTTCCCTTGAAAGGGAACGTCTCGGTTACGACTGTAACCTTAGTTCCCTGATAGGGAACGAGACTCTGCGTCACCCGGCCATACTCCTCGCATGCCCGCAAGCGCCTTGTTTCAGGCCTTCTTCAGAAGCTAACGGCGTGTGTTTGCCGGTGTGCTTTATAGATTCCGGGTCTATGACGTCACCCGCCTATGACGTTCCGTCTCTCTATTGGACTGATGACATACGTGCTTCACGACGCAATCACGCAGAGAATCACTCAAAGCGGTGACGCAGCGTCTCGTTCCCTATCAGGGAACTAAGGTTACAGTCGCAACCGAGACGTTTTCTCTGTCATGTGTCTGTACAGCAGTAAAGCCAGGAGTGTGTCCAAGCAGACGTTATGAAGCATCAATGTGTGCCCGGATAAATTTTGTGTCGTGTGCCGATGACAGTGATTGTCCCAAGAATGAGAAATGCTGCAGCACTGGATGTGGGCATGAATGTATGCCTCCAGTTACAGGTATTTTATTCTATTCTATTCTATTCTATTCTATTCTATTCTATTCTATTCTATAATGTTGAATCTGATTGGTTGATGAATGCTCTAAGGTGGGCAGTTATTTTTATGGAAAAGCCTGGCTAAAGTAGTCCCAGGCAGGTCTTGACCACATTACATACATGTCCATATCACTTCACCAAATGATTTCAGTTATTTCAAAGGTCCTTACAGCCTACAACAGCAAAAGAACCAAAACCTACGACAAATAAAACATTTAATTTTAAAGTAGAAAGACTGAAAGTTATTTCTTGTAAAATGTATTCCAATAAAATATAGGTACAACTTATTTTTACAGTAATAAAGACATCCAGTATTTAGTGATATGTTTTCTCTGTCATGTGTCTGTATAGCAGCACATCCAGGAGTGTGTCCACACAGACGTTATCCAGCAGAAAAGTGTACCCATATACATTTTGTGTCGTGTGCCGATGATAGTGACTGTGCCAGTAATGAGAAATGCTGCAGCAATGGATGTGGACTTCAGTGTATGGTTTCAGTTACAGGTATTGTATTATATTTATTATAGTAACACTAAGGTTCCAAAGGAGAAGATTAATATAATATACAGGGTTTATTAGACTGATTCAAAGCCAACATGCGCAACATCGTGCAACATAACACAAACACTGCTGGACACTGAAGTGAGCACTAGGGATGGGCGATATCTTACCGTTTGCGATATACCGGTAAAAATTCTCCCCACGATAAGAATTTGTCTTCCCGCGATAATAACGATAAAGCCTAGTTGATAGCGCGACCCATCTGCACCGTGCCACCGCTGGCCGTCTCTTGATGCTTAAAGCGTTTACTTTATGATGGCCGCGGTGGCTGCGTTCGTCAATTTGTATAGCTGAACGGGGGTTGGAGAGAGAATTTTCTTGTAGTGCCCTCGCAGCACTCGGTGCCCTAAGAGCCGCGCAATGGGAGCGGCGGCACTGAATCCGCATCTCACGTGCAGAGCGAAAACAACTATGGCGGAAGCTGCGGAAGAGTTCATAGCTAAACAAGGGGCTAACTGAGGGCAATCTGAACCATACAGATGTATTTTCACTCGCTGAGCACTTAGAGCGAATATCTTAAGCGCTCAGTCCTTCTCAATCGATCGGTAAAGCATACTATTTCAGTTGATCTCAATGAATGCGCAGTGTATTTGACGCACAGTAAACACTAGTGTGAGGCGCGCGACTGAGAGCGCTCAGTGTTTCACACACACTCAAAGAGAGAGCGAGAGAGTCTTATACCACACAGAATTGATGTGCTACATGTAAACAATATCCTGTGTTGTATTTTCCTGTAAAATAATGGCGTTTATTTGGAAAATTATTCAGCCTTTCATGATCAGGAACAAACGAATGCACAAACGGGAATCTCATTGGCTGGCGTGCACCTATTACTGTGCCTGTTTTGATTTCAGCAAATCAGTTTGAATGAGCGCTGACAACATGATTAATATTCATGAACCCAGAAGCTCATTATTCCTTAGTCCAGTTTATTTTTATCAGTAGAAGAATTCGTGGTATTATTATCTTATCAACTCAAATTACTGAAGTTCTATCATTAAATCATTATTTTCAACTTTTTTGTAATCTGAAGACATTTTTGGGATAATTACTTTTGCTGTTTCTGCAATTTTTACCACTGTTTGCACCATGAGTGTATGAATAAATACAGAATCGGTTTACATGTAAAACTTGTCATTGATTTGAATTATTATTGTTTGTATTGTGTGATGTTTTTTAGCACAGTTGCACTATTTAAACATTACCTGCACTTTTACAGAAGACAATTATATCTGCAACTTTTCCATTTCTGAAAAGGCTGGTGTGGAATTTTACATAAAAAAACATAATTAATTATATATATATTTTTTTTTTATTATTTTTTTTTTTTATGTATTATAGGAGCCTATTTGATGACATGTACGTTTTACTTTAGATGATTGTTTGTTTTTCTGAAACTCACAAGAATGCATGCAGCTTTCACTTGTATCCAAAAACATGGGGAATGATACTACATTTATCGTCATTGATATCGTTATCGCAATAAATACTAGAAAATATCGGGATAAATTTTTAAGTCCATATCGCCCATCCCTAGAGAGCACAATGAGAAACTTAGGCCCTGTCCCAAATGGCACACTTCACGTGCACTTTCGGTCTTGTGGACTTGGCCGCTGCGTGCGCATGTCCGTTAAGTCCACGAGACCGCAGGGTGTCCCATTTGTCATTTTAGGTCTCAGAAGGGTGCTTGTGAGCGCTACCTTTGAGTTCGATATGCGCCCTCGATGCACTCTTCTGCCGAGCCCGCACTGGTGTGGGTTATGCAGCGGACTATTGGGTTATCTTCCCGGCAGTCAAAGCGGCATTACGTTGTGAAAGTGCGGACTCAGAGGAAGACCGCAAGAAGGGTTTAGGGTGCCATTTGGGACAGGGCCATAAATGCGCATTGATGAGAAAATGACAAAGAGCTGCTATGATTAATGAGTGTCCGTGATAACAGATTAATGGCAGGAAACTGGAACAAAAGATCCAACTGGTCAAAGTTATGTCCAAAAGACGTCTTTCAACTTCTTTGTCACAAAAGGCTTATGTTGAAAAGACATCCACTGAGGAGCCAGAATTAAAGTTTTATGACGTCTGTTTTTGACATGTTCTGCACTTCCAATATATTCATGGAACGTCCATAAAAAGGTTTAAAACTAGTTCAAATGTGGTCATTTTGGACATATTTTCACCGTCGTTTAAGGCCTCATTTAGAAAATGTATACTGTTTCTGGAGCAAAGAAACACTCTCAGGATGCATTAAATTAAAACTCATGCTTATTTCAATGTAGTTTCCATTTGTAATTGCAAAGTAACTCACAGACAGTGTGTGTTTGACCAAAATTAAAATAAGAGAAACTTCGGATTCAAATGGGATTCAATCTAGGGTCCTTCTTGCTGCGAAGAGACAGTGTTTCCCTCTGAGACACTTGTGCTGCCCTTAAAGGGATCCCCTGGTGTTAAAACTTGTATGGCTTAATATAACATAAATTATGTCTGCTGAAATTTCTCGCTGGATCTGTTCAAAGCAAGTTTATGGATCGAACTAATGTTGTCCGATTGAAATGTAAAAATCGTCTGATACGTCACTTGAATGCAATAAACACAGTGAAACGTGCTGAGAAGATTTTACTTTTTTCTGTTATCAGATATCTTGTGCATCACAGCACACGCAAGCTTTGAGGCACTCTGTCTCAATCGAGATGTGTTATGGGCTTCCCTTGTCACTAAAACACACGTGCACACAAACGCACACTCAATCAGCCGTAATGTTATACGTGAGGGTTCCCTTTCAGTCGGTCACTACGACGTACGTCGGTTATACCGACGAATTGGGGATCACTTCAGAGAGCCCCTATCAGCTTCGAGATTTAGAGAACAGGCCAATGGGCAATTGGCGTGCGAGATTTGCATCTCGCGCTCTGCCCCGCACCGCGGGTATAAATAGGAAGCGAGAGCAATGCACTGATGTCATTCACTTCAGAGCCGAACGCCGTTGATGAAGAGTTACAGACTGCTTCCTGCATTCAGCGAATTCAGAGATCAGAGAGAGCGAGAAGAGGGACGCTGTGCTGGTGTGACAGCATTATCAAGCGCGACCACGAGACTCAGCTGCCTTGAGAGAAACAACCGCTGTTCTCACAGCAACCTGTCGGTTTGGTGGGCGTTTCCATTGAGTGCAAACACCGGCTGCACTATCTCCTGTGTGTTGCCGCGGTCTTCCCTGGGTGCTTCAGCACTTCTAAAAAAGAGCGTTTACTCACAAAAAGAGCAACACGGTTTGACCCTGCATCTTTTTCAAGATGTCATTCAAACCGTGCGTTTCTGGATGCGGTCGTTTCCTCTCGGAGGGGGCCCTTGTGCCCATGAGAGAACAGGGCGTTCGCATCCTCAACTATCTCGACGACTGGCTCATTCTAGCACAGTCCAGGGATCAGTTGTGCGAACACAGGGACCTGGTGCTCAGACACCTCAGCCAGTTGGGTCTTCGGATCAACTGGGAGAAGAGCAAACTCGCCCCCATGCAGAGGATCTCTTTTCTCTGTATGGAGTTGGATTCGGTCGAACGGACTGCGCGCCTCACAGAGGAGCGCGTCCAGTCGATGCTGAACTGCCTGAACACGTTTCAGGGCAGGATGTCGGTTCCACTGAAACATTTTCAGAGGCTCCTGGGGCATATGGCAGCCGCTGCGGCAGTAACTCCGCTCGGCCTGCTTCATATGAGACTTCAGCATTGGCTACACGGCCGAGTCCCGAGATGGGCGTGGCAACGCAGCCTTCACTGGGTGAGCATCACACCGGCCTGCCGCCAATCCTTCAGCCCATGGTCAGACCCCTCGTTCCTTCGGGCCGGAGTGCCCCTGGAACAGGTGTCCAGGCATGCTGTGGTTTTCACGGATGCCTCTGCCATGGGCTGGGGAGCCACGTACAACGGGCATGCAGTCAGAGGTTTGGACGGGCCTGCACCTGCATTGGCACATCAACTGCCTTGAGTTGTTAGCGGTACATCTTGCTCTGAGCCACCTCAAAGGTCGGTTACGGGGCAAAGATGTATTGGTCCGCACGGACAACACTGCGACCGTTGCGTATATCAACCGACAAGGTGGTCTGCGCTCCCGTCGCATGTCGCAACTCGCCCGCCATCTCCTCCTCTGGAGTCAGAAGTGTCTGAGGTCGCTTCGGGCCATTCATGTCCCTGGTGTGCACAACCGTGTGGCCGACGAGCTTTCACACGCTGTGCTCCCAGGGGAGTGGCGACTCCACCCCCAGGTGGTCCAGCTGATTTGGAGACAGTTCGGGATGGCACAGGTCGACCTGTTTGCCTCTCCAGAAACGTCCCATTGCCAGTGGTTCTATTCGCTGACCGAGGGCACACTCGGCACGGATGGTCTGGCGCACAGCTGGCCCCAGGGGCTGCGCAAATATGCGTTCCCCCCAGTGAGCCTACTTGCACAGACATTGTGCAAGGTCAGGGAGGACGAGGAGCAGGTCCTGCTAGTGGCGCCGTACTGGCCCACCCGGACCTGGTTCCCAGAACTTGTGCTCCTCACGACAGCCCCTCCTTGGCCGATTCCTCTGAGGAAGGATCTTCTAACTCAGAGACGGGGCACCCTGTGGCACCCGCGTCCAGACCTGCGGAAGCTACATGTTTGGCCCCTGGACGGGACGCGGAGGTTCTAGGTGACTTACCCCAAGCGGTAGTTAACACCATCACTTCAGCGCGAGCACCGTCTACAAGACAGGCCTACGCCCTGAGGTGGAACCTGTTCGTCGAGTGGTGTTCTTCTCGCCGAGAAGACCCCCGAAGATGCTCGATCGCGTCTGTGCTTTCCTTCCTGCAGCACGGGTTGGAGCGTAGGCTGTCCCCCTCCACCCTCAAAGTCTATGTTGCTGCGATATCCGCCTTTCTTGACCACGTAGATGGTAAGACGGTTGGTAAGCACGACCTGGTCGTCAGGTTCCTTAGGGGGGCAAGACGGTTAAATCCTTCTCGTCCCCCCTCCATACCCTCTTGGGATCTTACTCTGGTCCTCCGAGCACTTCAGAATGCCCCATTTGAGCCTTTCGGTCAGCAGAGCTAAAGCTTCTCTCTATGAAGACTTTTCTGTTGGCTGCATTGGCCTCCATCAAGAGGGTAGGGGACCTGCAGGCATTTTCGGTCGACGATTCGTGCCTAGAGTTCGGGCCGGGCGATGGCCACGTGGTACTAAGACCCCGGCCTGGCTATGTGCCCAAGGTTCCTACCACTCCCTTCAGGGACCAGGTGGTGAACCAGCAAGCGCTGCCCCCGGAGGAGGCAGACCCAGCCCTAGCTTTGCTCTGTCCCGTCCACGCCCTGCGGATCTACGTGGATAGAACTCAAAGCTTTAGGACCTCAGATCAGCTCTTTGTCTGTCACGGAGGCCAGCAGAAGGGAAAGGCTGTCTCCAAGCAGAGGATGGCCCACTGGATAGTGGATGCCATCACCTTGGCTTACCAAGCACAAGGTGTGCCCTGTCCGCTCAGGGTGCGAGCACACTCTACTAGAAGTGTTGCATCCTCCTGGGCGCTGGCACGTGGCGCCTCGCTGTCAGACATCTGTAGAGCTGCGGGCTGGGCGACACCTAACACGTTCGCTAGATTATAGCCTTCATGTAGAGCCGGTTTCCTCCTGTGTTCTCACCTCAAACGGGTAGAAACACTGAGGTGCCCCGGCTCTTGTCGGCTTGCTTCGCTACGGCGTTATTTTCTCCAGAAACAAACTCTGTGATTCCTCAATCACCCTCGGTGCCGGACGTGGCGGAGCGTCTGGCATCAGACCCCTTGCCGCTGAATCCTTGAGTACCGGTATTGGGCTTGGGTTATATGAGTGACCCTACGGGGATCCCATATATCTGTCCACGATCGCTCCTACGGGAAGCCCGTGTCTTTCCCTTGGGAGAGCCTTCCCTTCAATGGGATTGAGCCCCCTCTCTCTCTGTTGCGGGCTACGGCTCAGCCTGTACTCCTACATAACTCCTTCGGGGTACGATGTGGGCTCCGCAGCGTTCCCCTTCTCTAGGGCACGCTTTCCCAGTGTTATCCAATAATCACTGAGCGGGTCATGCGGAACAGCAGTGATGGTCTTCCCGGTGTGAGCCCCGTCTCATCAGGTAAGAGCTCAGGCGGCTCACACAGGGCACTGGAGGGGGGCAGAGGCCATGGCGCTTTGGTAGGGATTCCTATTCGTCGGTACTCCGACGTGGCGTCGAGAATGACCGACTGAAAGGGAACGTCTCGGTTACGTATGTAATCCTCGTTCCCTGAAGGAGGGAACGGAGACGCCACGTCCCGTCGCCATGTCCTCTGTACCCTGCTGGGGTGCCGGCTACCTACTCGGCTCCTCAGCAAAAAGCTGATTTGATGCAAGCACCTGTGTCTCATTTATACCCGCGGTGCGTGGCATGAACACCTGGTGCAATCATTGCATGCCAATGTGCATTGGCTCGTTTAGTTTCACTCGAAGTAGATTGGCTCTCGCGAGCAAGATTCCTATTCGTCGGTACTCCGCCGTGGCGTCTCCGTTCCCTCCTTCAGGGAACGAGGGTTACATACGTAACCGAGACGTTTCTCACTGTTGTATTCTCTTTTTAATCACTGGAATGAAGTGGATGAGTTTTTAATTAGTAGTAGTGAGAATAATGAAACACGTTTTGGATGCAAGCATTTTGGTTTTGGAAAGAGTGCTGTTTACACGCTGATATTTCGCCCGTGGATGACCTGGTCAAAGAAATAAGTGCGCAGAGGAAGAATGAGTCAACAGTTAAGTGACTTGTTAATTATAACAATGTGTCTCCTTGTGTCAGGAGACATACATCAGTGTCCCGGTCCTGTTGCTGGCGAATTCAAGGGAATTAGTTTGGATGTTTCTGCTATGAAAACCTGTGCAACGATTATGGAGGAATGTCGGCGTTCAGAAATTGCGGTGGAATGGAGTGGATCAGTGTAGCGAAAAATGTCCTTGTTGTGAGTCAAGGCATTTAATCCAACTGGAAAATGAGATGGAGGACATTTTTTTCTACGGGCGGGTCATTGAGTGCTCAGAGGGGTACTGGAGCTGGGGTTGTTGAGGTAGACCCTCAGTTACTACGTGATCAAACTGGTTCGGAAGTTAATGGAATGAGATCCATAAGTCCCTTCGAAGGGACTGCACCTGGTCCACCTCAATATCAGGAGTCTGCTTCCAAAGATAAGTGAATTACGGCATTTATGTCAAGAATCGAAAGTGTCTCTGTTTAGTTGCAGTGAAACATGGCTGGACAAATCAAAATTGGACGCAGAGTTAGATATACCCAACTATTGTTTGTTAAGAAGAGACTGGAATCATAATGGAGGAGGAGTTTGCGTATACATTAGATCAGATCTGATGTTTAAGGAGAGAAAAGACTTGGACAATGCAGCTGTCGAAGCGGTTTGGTTGGACATTTTTCTACCAAGAGTAAACCAATTTTAGTTGGTGTTTGTTATCGTCCATCTGATTAGAATGATTTTTATGAGAGAATGGAAGATATCTTAATTGATTCAAATTATTGTATAGGTCAAGAGACAATAATTCTTGGAGATCTTAATACTGATATGCTGAAAACGAATACTCCAATTTTTAAACACTTTAGCTCTTTTTGTAAATCACATGCTTTGAAACAGCTCATTGTGGACCCAACTAGGATTACCCTTAAAACTAAAACTAATATTGATGTTATGTTGGTATCTGATAACTCTAAGATATTTAGAAGTGGTGCCATGGAGGCTGGTATTGGTGATCACTGTTTGGTTTATCTAATTAGAAGATTAAGGAGAAAAGGCATCATAATACAGTAAAAATTTGATCTCTTAAGAGATACAATCCATAAGTTTTTATAGAGGAACTCAGTAAGGTTAACTGGACTGAGGTGATGCAGTGTGAAGATGTGGAGATGGTTTGGGATAGGTTTAAGAGACTTTTTTTATCAATATTGAACAAGGTGGCTCCCTATAAAGAGATCAGAATCAAGCAAAGGACTGAACCTTGGATGACAGATAGTATTTTAAAGGTAATTAAGGAACGTAACGATTGTTTTAAGGTTTTTAAAAGAGATAGGAATGATTGTAATTTTGAGCATTTTAAATCTAAAAGAAATGAGGTAAGAGATATGATAATTGAGGCTAAGGAAACTTTTTTTAAGGACAAGATTTGTGAATCGAAGCAGAATACTCAAAAACTATGGAGAGTTTTCAATGATTTAGGGTATAGGAAAAATACAAAGGCTAAAGGCTCTAGAATAAGTCTGAATATAGATGGAAGATTGACGGTTGATCAGAAGAAGGTCGCAGATTATTTTAAAAAAAAATTTTTTTACTACTGCTGTTGAAAAACTGGTTAATAATCTTCCGGTACGATCTGGGGTTTTTAATAATTAATTAGTTAAGGAGTATTATGCAAAATGTGGGGTTATTCAGGGTGGTTTTTCGTTTACTAAAGTTAATGAGAGTAATGTTTTCAAAAAGTTAATGGAACTCAAAAGTAGTAAAGCGACAGGACTAGATAATATTCCAGTGAAGTATATTAATGATTCAGCTAAAGTTATTACCCCTATGGTAACTCATATTATAAATCTCTCAATTACACAAGGAAAGGTTCCAGGGGAGTTCAAAAAAGCAAGAGTTATTCCCATTTTTAAGAAAGGTTGTAGGTTAGAGTGTAATAATTATAGGCCGGTTTCAATCTTGAGTCCTTTATCATAAGTGATGGAAAAAATTATTTATGATCAGGTGGAAGACTATATATCTTATTTTAATATATTGTATGAGTTTCAGTATGGTTTTAGGAGGAGAAACTCCACAGAGACTTTAATATTGTTTTTTAACAGATCATATAAGAAAATAAATGGATAAAGGCAAATTAAGTGGGATGGTATTGCTGGATTTGCAAAAAGCTTTTGATTCAATTGATCACAGTATTCTGCTTTTTAAAAGTAAAGGCAATGGGGTTCATTGATGAGGCCTGTGAATGGATTGAGTCTTACCTTGTAAACAGGTGTCAAACATTGATTTAAATGGGGTGTTTTCTGATTGTTTGCCCATTTTTTGTGGAGTTCGGCAGGGCAGTGTTTTGGACCCTTTTTTATTGTATATTAATTATTTAAAAATGGACTGCTCTAATGAACTTTTTTATATGCAGATGATGCAGCAATAATTGTTTCCCATGAGAGAAAAGTAAATGTGGAAATTGAGCTAAGTAGAGAGTTTGAAAGAGTCTCTAAATGGTTTATTAATAATAAGCTTTCTTTACACATGGGAAAAACTGAAAATATATTATTTGGTTCAGCTGCTAAATTGAAAAAATGCTCTAGTTTAGAAGTAAATGTTGGTGAGATTTTCATCACACCTAAACAGGAGGTTAAGGACCTGGGATGTGTATTAGATAATAAGTTGACAGGTGAAAATATGGCTGTCTTAGTTCACTCAAAAATGTGTAATAGGATAACATTTTTAGCAAAACAGGCAGCTTTTTTGGATACTCAAACTATAAAAATGTTAGCTGTAGCATTAGTGCAGTCACACTATGATTATGCTGCAACATTTTGGTTTAGTGGTAGTACAAAACGAACAAACGTTATGCAGAGTAATATTGAAAACACATCCACAGCTACATCTAAATGATGGTCATTTTAGAGAACTTTTTTAGAGTTGAGAAAAGGGTAATTTTTCTTAAATTGGTGATGGTGTTTAAAATAACAGTATCTGACAGAGTACTATGTATGTGTTAGAAATGTGCATAGTCGTTCCACACGGGGAAGTAGCACTGATATTTACCCTTGTAGATTTAAGAGTTCATTAGGGTTGAATTCTTTTGTATATACTAGTGCAATAGCCTGGAATGAGTTACCTTGTTGTATGAAGCAGATAAAAGTTGAAAGTGTTTTTAGAAAGGAAGTTAAAATATGGCTTTTCTATCATTTATCAAAGGTGATGTAATGTGAGATTCTGAACTTGATGTTAATTGTTGTACATCTATGATCTGCTCTTCCATTTTGTAAACACAGAGGACCACAATGGAAATAATTTTTTTGTGCTTTTATCCTCTGCAGGTTTTTTAAATGTTGTATGATCAATTTTTGTAAAAAAAATTGAATTCCTTTCCAATCAAATCAAATCAAATCAAATGTTAATAACGTGGTGTTTTGGAACAATGACGACAGAGTCAGCTGTGAGAGCAGCGCTCGGACAGTGTAAAGAGTGCACATGGCACAGACTTGCAAGTTGCAACAAGGAGAACTACAACAGTTCCTGTCTTTAGATAATGTATTGTTACTGGTATAAGTTTCCACGCAGCGAGGAAGTGGTACGTTTCCATGCAGCGAGAAAGTGAAAAGTTTCCACGCAGCGAGGAAGTGGAAAGTTTCCACGCAGCGAGGAAGTAAATATTTCTCCACGCAGTGAGATAGTGGATAATTTACACGAGTGAATACTGTCAACACAATGAGGAAATGGAAGATTCCACACAGCAGGAAGTGGATAGATTTCCACAGCAAGAAGTAGACAGTTTTCACACAGCAAGAAAGCGGATAGTTCCCACACAGCAAGAAAGTGGATAGTCTTCCACGCAGTGAGTAAACAGAAAGTTTCCATGTAGCGAGAAAGTGGGTAGTTTCCAAGCAGTAAGTCAGCGAAAAGTTTCCATGCAGCAAGAAGGCGATAGTTCCCTTTCGAGGGAACTCTCACTGCGTCGGAACGACACTTTGGGGATACTCCCTAAGTACTAGCGAATCTGAAGTCCGTATAGCCACTAAACCAATCTGATTGGCTTGTGTGATGACGTCATCGTGACGGCGTACCCGGAAGTATAAAGCGGGAGCCGGCGCACAGAAACGGCAGTTATTGCTCTTCAGCATAGCGCTCTCTGTTGAAATTGTCTGTCTATTTACTGTTGTTTGTCACAGTTGCAAAAGTGAGTGAATGAAAAGAAAGAATGGAAAAGAATGTGAGAGAGTTTGAGCAGTGTGTGCATCTGTGTCCCTGCTTTATTCGGGCTCAGATGCACACCTGCTTTGTGTGCAGTGTCTGGGTGTTGAGCATGCTCGGGCAGTTCTCGAGGGAACTGCCTGTCAGTGAAAAAGCTGCTCACACTCAGACTGCTCCGCTCTCGGCTGGCCGTGTTCGATGAGGCCGGCCAGCTTTGTGAGCCCCAGGGTTCTGGACCCGCGATTGCTGAGGCGTCTCTGTGTCACAGACCATGGGGTTCACAGAAGGACTTGTCAGCGGGATCTGGGACTGCTGCGGCACTTTCCCAATCCTTGTCTGACAGTTCTAAAGATCTTCCTCCCCGTGTGGAAGCCCGCGCTGCGGCTTCTTCCCCCGGGGTTGAGGATCTGATGCTTATTCTCTCCGGTTCCGAGGAGCCGGATGAGTGGTGCATCAGGGCAGGTGGAGAAGCAGGAAGTGTTTCATCGCTTCATCCACTCGCCCAAGAGGAGCTAATTGAGGTTTTGACTTGTGCAGTGACCAAATTGAAAATCAATTGGCCACAGGAAGTGCCGGAAGTTCAGCCAACTAGTAGGCTGGACGACCGGTTTCTTTCTCGCCGGGTCCAAACACCTCGCCGGGGTTTTTCCCGGACCTATACACCGAGGTCGTGGAGGCCTGCACACATTATCTGTCTGGCAGGCCTACCAGGCTGACCTCCTGGAAGAGCTCAATGAGGGCGACGGTCCCTCTTCGGAGGATGTGCTGGAACTACGGAGGGCTGCAGATTTGTCTCTCCGCATCACCAGGGAGATGGCCCGTGCTATCGGCCGGGCCATGGCTTCTATGGTGATGGTGGAGAGGCATCTCTGGCTGAATCTGTCGGGGATGAGGGAGAAGGATAAGTCCTTCCTCCTAGACTCCCCGATTTCGCCTTCTGGTCTATTTGGTGACGTGGTTGAGACCGTTGTCGCCGGGTACCAGGAGGCGAAGATGCAGTCAGCGGCCTTCCGTCAGTGCCTCCCTCGCCACTCAGAGCCTGGGAAGGCGGCCCCTAGAGGGCAGCCTCAGCCGTCTGCCAGCTTCTCGCACCGGCAGGTGCAGAAAGAGAGCGTCGCCTCTAGAGCCCCTCCTCCAGGAGCCTGGCAACAGAGGCGGCGTTCTCACCAACAGTCCCAGCAGCGGTCTTTCGCTCCTGAAGGCGATCTGAGGAACGTACTCCAGGGCTGAAGGCTGCTGGGAAGAAGTCCTAGCTTCGGCTGGACTTCCAAGAGCGGTCCCCCCCGCAGAGGAGCAACCGAGGTTGCTTCCTCTGCGGTGCTCCGGGGAAATCGAGGTAATCCCGCCGTCTATGACGCTTCGGGCCCCATCGATTTCCCGGGAACGCATGCTGCTCCAGCCGCCTCCGGAGGGACTTGCGGCTGGGCAGCTAACCCGTCCGCACATAGAGAATCGTTCCCAACCACTTCCTGCCGGTCATCCGCTTCAGGGGGTTGGGGACGAGGCTTGTGTAGTACCCGACGCCAGCTGGGGCACAGGGCAGCAGCGTCCAACAATGGTGTTGAATGCTGAGTTGTAGTCTACAAACAGCATTCTCACATATGTGTTCCTCTTTTCCAGGTGGGAGAGAGCAGTGTGAATCATCAGTGGAGCGGTTTGTGCGGTATGCAAACTGCAGTGGGTCCAGTGAGGGGGGGGAGAACAGAGCAGATGTGATGTCAGAACCAATGTCCAAAAAAGTGTCTGTCTGTCGTACGCAGTAAGGCAGACAACATCCAAGACAAAAAACACAAAAACTATAACCAGAACAAACAAAAAACTACAATGTTGTAACAGAGCTCGCAACGCAGCAGCCATCCTCGGCGCCATCTTGAGTCCATCTATTGATGGACTTATACTTGTTTTATTTAATTCTACATTGATCGTGCTTTAGGTCTTGGCTTAGTGGTCAAAATGGGGCTAAAGTGTGCATTTCATGGATGCCCGAACGACGGCGCTATGTCATATTCTCGCATGCGTCATGGTGCTTTGTGAGTTCATGTCAGAGGCCTAAACGGAAGACAAGCGCTTGTTGAATAAAGTCGTTATTTTGTTTTTGTTTTTGCGCACAAAAACTATTCTAGTCGATTCATACAATTATTGTAGAACCACTGTAGTGAGATGGACTTTGTAACAACGTCTTTAGTATCTTTTATGAGTGTAAAATGCATTGCTGCCAATGGAGGCCTTTCTGAGCCACCGGATTTCAACAAAAATATCTTCATTTGTGTTCCGAAGATGAACAAAGGTCTTACGGGTGTCGAACACCACGAGGGTACGTAATTAATGACATAATTTTCATTTTTGGGTGAACTAACCCAACTGTTAAAGATTGCATTTGGTACGTTCGGTACATGTGTGCACCGTACCGGAAGTTCTGCACTGAAACGGTTCATTACGAATACGTGTACAGTTACACCCCTAATACATATTAAAGATCTGTAACAAAGCAATAGTGACACTGTAAAAACATTTGTACTCACATAAGTGTGTTGCACTGTTCCTGTCAGATCCAATATAGAAGGAACATCATTGTTTATTTTATTTCAGGCTTCCTGCAAATCCAATGCAACAACTGTGTTTTTCCACAATCTGGCAATGCACAACATTTTGCACTCTTCAAAGGCATGTTTATCGCTTAGTTGCTCAATCCAGTGTTAGCATCACGTAAGTTATTTACCTACTATTTGTCAGGCGCAAATCAGTGGGTGGGGTAACAGTGGTAACGATATAGAAGTAGGCGTTGATCTTCTTTTTGTTAATTTTTTACTTCATTTAACTCATTTAAAACTGTGCTTGCAAAGATAATTGACAAAACAGGCATTTTGGCATAATTGTGTGTGTTTTGTCTGTTCAAGCGCTGTCTGAAGCGGCTTTCTGTGCACACTAGTGTGTGTGTCACACAGACAGGAGATTCACAGACATGCGCCAGTACAGCACTGCATTCTCTTTTGTGTCTTATCACGCTTGATGGTTTAAAAGCATTTGCATGAATAAGCGCGTGATCATATATTATATATTATATTATATTATATTATATTATATTATATTATATTATATTATATTAATTATATTATATTATATTAGATTAGATTAGATTAGATTAGATTAGATTATGATACAGGGCTGTTGAATGCTTAAATCTGATCTAATCTGATTCTAGGTGTGCAGTTATTTTTACGGAAACGCACCGCTAAAGTAGTTCCAGGCAGGTCTTGACCGCATTATTTACATATCCATATCACTTCACCAAATGATTTCAGTTATTTCAAAGGTCCTTACAGCCTACAACAGCAAAATAACCAAAATTAGTTATTTCTTGTAAAACGTATTCCAATAACAGGTATAGGTACAACTTCCAAATTTTTTTAATTTTTTTTACAGTGATAAAGACATTCAGAATTCAGTGATATGTTCCCTTTCAGTCGGTCACATTCGGCGTACGTCGGAACTGACCGACAAATTGGGGATCTGATTTCAGAGACCAATCTATTTCGAGTGTTAAAAACGAGCCAATGAAGATTGGCATGCGATTCATGCATTCCACGCTCCGCCTCGCGGCGCGGGTATAAATAAGGAAGTGGAATGCCAAATCATTGCTTTCTACTTCGGAGCCGAACAGTGAATGTTTCTTCCTGTTTCTACCGGGAGTGTTTTCAACAACGAGTCTTGTGAGAAGGTCTACTGCTGCTTCCAGTGCGGTTGTGACGGCGCGCTTCAGCAGGTGGTCGCTTCAGAGAGAGAGAGAGAGAGAGAGAGAGAGAGAGAGAGAGAGAGAGAGAGAGAGAGAGTCTGACGGTTGGCTGGGCATTCCCTTCTGAGTGTTCACACAGGCTTGCACTATCGAACTGTGTGAGCTGCGGCTATCTCCTGAGTGCTTCAGCACTATAAAAGAGCAGTTTCCTTGTCTAAAAGAGCAACACGGTTTGACCCTGCGTCTTTTTCAAGATGTCATTCAAACCGTGTGTTTCTGGATGCAGTCGATTTCTGTCCACGGTTGACGGTCATGATCGTTGTCTCACGTGTTTGGCCGTTTAGCACACTGAGGCAGCCTTCGTGAATGACTCATGTTACCACTGCGGTAACATGACCATCGCAGTACTACGGTAGCTCCAATTCCTCAGGGCAGGTGGAGTACCATTGCGCATCCCCCGATCTAGTGGTCCTCCCGCTGCAAAGCAGAGGGTTGCTACTTTGTCTGATGGCCTTGGTGGAGACCTGAGGGTTACTGTGAGGGCTTCCCCGACGGGTCAAAAGGCTCCTCGGGCCCCTCCGCTGCGCCGGTGGAGTTTTCGGAAGAGCGCGCTGGTCCTTCCCATGGGGGGCCAGTCGTTACTTTTGGGGCTCCGGCTGAGGACATGATGTCGATTGCTGCATCGTAGGACAAGCTAATAGGCTCCGGGAATGAAGACTCGGCTGCGTTGCCCCCTTCGGGTGTGGTAGCGTTGCCCGAGCCTGACCCAGAGCTTACAGCTATGCTTTCCCGGGCTGCCGCGAGTGTCGGGCTCGAGTGGAACCCTCCACCGTGTCCCGAACCCTCGTGGTTGGACGATTGATTTCTCGTGATGGCCCGTGCTGGTTCTCAGCGCCCCACCCTTCTTTCCACGCTTTAGCCTAGCCTTTCTTCCCGGAAGTGCATCGCCAGAAACCAATCGACTGACTCCTCCGTCCTCACTACCCTCGATGGCAGTGCGGCTAAGGGGTACGTGGTAATCCCCCCAGTTAAGCGGTGTGTGGCAATGCAACTGTGTCCCAAGTAAGTGTAAGTTCTCGTCCCATGTAAGTTCTCGTCCGCACTAACGGGCAAGGCTTACACTGCCTGCGGAGAAGCCGCATCATCTCTGCATGCCATGGTGCTCCTGCAGGTCCACCAGGCCAAAGCGCTCAAGGAAATGCACGAGGGTAGTTCCGACCCAGGCATAATGCAGAAACTGTGTGAGGCAACGGACCTCGCTCTCAGGAAAGTCACTGCACGCTCCCTGGGTCGGGCGATGTCCACACTTGTGGTTTAGGAGTGCCACCTGTGGCTGAACCTGGCAGACATGCATGACAACGACATGGTGCGGTTCCTCAACGCCCCTGTCTGTCAGGCCGGCCTCTTCGGTGATGCCATCGAGAGCTTTTCCCAGCAGTTCTCGGTGGCCCAGAAGCAGATGGAGGTGATCAAGAATATCCTGCCCCGACGACCTGCTGCTGCCTCCACCCAGTCGTCGGCCGCAGCGCCTCCGCCAGCTCGTCGCTGAGGGCGTCCCCCTGCGTCCGCCTCCGCGAAACCCATGCAGCAGCCTACATCCGGGAAGCAGGGTGCCGGACATAAGAGAGGGTCCCGCCAAACCCCCATGCAAGCGGAAGGGCAAGCGGCCCTGAGACGGGCAGCCCAGGGAGATCAGGAGCTGCTCTGAGGGAGATGGTGTCCGCACCCCTCCCTCATCCTCCGGAGGAGGACCGGGGGGCCCCGACTGGTTACAACATTCTGCCACTGACTCTCTGTAGTCCAGCGGTACCCACATTTTCAATAAAAGAGCAGTTTCCTATTTCCCTGGGCCCCAAGAGGGCCAGGTTAGCGGTGCGTGATGCCTCTGGGCACTGTCACTCCTTTCCTCCCCTCTCTTCACCAGGGGGCAGCAGTGTGCAGCTCAAGGGTGCTCCCGGGCCTTCTCACCCACACTCTGCTCCACCCTGGAATACTCAGACAACACTCCGGGCCACCTCCGGGCCTCCCGAGTCGGGTCTGTGTATTCCACCTCGCTGCCCCTCCCCAGGTACGTCTGTGGTGCTGTTGGTCCCGCTTGTTTGGTCTCTGGGGGCTTGGCTACAGCTCCCCAGGCCATCTCGCTGGCTCATCCGTACCATCAGACTCGGCTACATGATTCAGTTTGCGTACCGGCCGCCCAAGTACAAGGGCATCCTCTTCACCTCCGTGCGAAGCAGCGATGCTCAGGTCTTGCGGTCAGAGATCGATGTCCTACTGGCGAAGGACGCGACCAAGCTGGTTCCTCCAGCCGATATGAAGGCGGGGTTCTACAGCCCCTACTTCATTGTACCCAAGAAAGGTGGTGGGTTACGGCCAATCTTGGACCTGCGTATCCTGAATCGGGCCCTGCACAAACTCCTGTTCCGGATGCTAACGCAGAAATGCATTTTTGAATGCATCCGTCCCCAAGACCTGATCGACCTGAAGGATGCGTACTTTCATGTCTCTATTCTCCCTTGACACAGACCGTTCCTACGCTTTGCATTCGAGGGGAAGGCATATCAGTACAAAGTCTTGTCCTTCGGGCTGTCCCTGTCGCCTCGCGTCTTCACGAAAGTCGCGGAGGCAGCCATCGTTCCGCTCAGAGAACGCGGCGTTCGCATCCTCAACTATCTTGACGACTGGCTCATACTGGCTCAGTCTCGGGAGCAGTTGTGCGAACACAGGGACATGGTGCTCAGTCACCTCAGTCACCTGTTGGGTCTTCGGGTCAACCGAGAGAAGAGCAAACTCTGTCCCACGCCGCCAAATTTTCAGCCCGTGATTGGACCCTTCATTTCTATGGGCCGGAGTGCAGTTAGAGCAGGTGTCCAGGCATGCTGTGGTCTTCACGGATGCCTTGTCCATGGGCTGAGGGGCCACGTACAACAGGCATGCAGTTTCGGGTCTGTGGACGGGACCTTAATTGCATTGGCATATCAAATGCCTCGAGTTGTTTGCGGTACATCTGGCACTGCGCCGCCTCAAGGGGCCACTACGTGGCAGGCATGTACTGGTCCGTACGGACAGCACTGCGGCCGTTGCGTACATCAACCGTCAGGGTGGTCTACGCTCCCGTTGCATGTTCCAACTTGCCCGCCCACCTCCTCCTTTGGAGTCAGAAGCAGCTGAGGTCCCTTCGTGCCATTCACATCCCAGGTGCGCTCAACCGGACAGCTGACGAGCTCTCACGGCAGCAGACACCTCCGAGGGAGTGGCGACTCCATCTCCAGGTGGTCCAGCTGATATGGGGCCTCTTCGGTGCCGCACAGGTAGACCTGTTTGCCTCTCCGGACTCGACCCATTGCCAGTTGTACTATTCCCTGACCGGGGCACCCTCGGCACGGATGCACTGGTGCACAGCTGGCCCCAGGACCTGTGCAAGTATGCGTTTCCCCCAGTGAGCCTTCTTGCACAGACCCTGTGCAAAGTCAGGGAGGACGAAGAGGCCCAACCGGACCTGGTTCCCAGAACTTACTCTCCTCGCGACAGCCCCTTCTTGGTCCGATTCCAGACCTCTGGAAACTCCATGTCTGGTCCCTGGACGGGACTTGGAGTTTCTAGGTGGGCTACCACAGGCAGTGGCAGACACCATCTCTTCTGCTAGAGCCTCCTCTACGAGGCGCCTCTACACTTTGAAGTGGAACCTGTTCGTTGAATGGTGCTCTTCCCACCGGGAAGACCCCCAAAAGTGTTTGGTTAGTGTCATGCTTTCTTTCCTGCAAGATGGGCTGGAGGGAAGGCTGTCTCCCTCCACCCTCAAAGTGTACGTCACAGAAAAAGTGGTGTATCACGACGCAGTTGAAGGTAAGTCCTTGGGGAAGCACGACCTAATCGTCAGGTTCCGCAGAGGTGCGAGGAGGCTAAATCCTCCTCGTCCAAACTCGTTACCCTCTTGGGTCTTGGCTTTAGTGCTCAGAGCACTTCAGAGCCTTTGCAGTCCATAGAGCTTAAAATCCTGTCAATGAAGACAGTGCTCCTGACTGCATTGGCCTCTATCAAGAGGGTAGGAACGAGTCGTGCCTAGAATTCAGGCCGGCCAACTCTCACACTGTCCTGAGACCCCGGCCTGGATACATGCCCAAGGTTCCTACCACTCCCTTCCAGGACCAGGTGGTGAACCTGCATGCACTGCCTTCGGAGGAGGCAAACCCAGACCTAGTTTTGTTATGTCCCGTCTGTGCTCTTCGTGCTTACATAGACCGGACTCAACTCTTCGTCTGTTACGGAGGCCAGCAGAAGGGAAAGGCTGTCTCCAAGCAGAGATTAGCCCACTGGATAGTGGATGCTATCGTCTTGGCTTACCAGTCCCAAGACGTGCCTTGCCCGTTCTGGTTGCGAGCACACTCAACAAGGAGTGTTGCTTCCTCCTGGGCACTGGCTCAAGGTGCCTCGCTGACAGATATATGTAGAGCTGCGGGCTGGGCGACACCTAACACGTTCGCTAGATTCTATAGCCTCTGCGTAGAGCCAGTATCTTCCCGCATTCTCGCACCCAGGGGCCAGTAGCGCTAAGTGCCCGTTCTAAGGGTCGGCTTGCAACGCCACTCCCACCCTCTGGGCCGGACACGTGCATCTATTGTCTCCAGTTGTGTTCCCCGGAAACGGCTAACCCTCTTCGGTGCCAGACATTGCGGCCATCTGACGCCAGGCCTGCACCCGTATGCTTGTGGAACGAGTGTGTAGGCTGGGTTGCATATGTAGCAATTCCCTCACGGCAACCCCATGTGTGCATCCTCCACAGTACCAGCTACCCTTATCGGCTAGCCCTGTATCTTTCCCTTGACAGAGACTGCCATATGTTGTACTACCCTGCTAGGTTAGTCCTTATGTGTATTCCGCCACCTCTCCTTCCATTGAAGGACATGTCTCCGCAGCATACCATCTCCCGAGACGGGCACGCTTTCCCAGCGTTATCCAATAGTCACACTGAGTGGGTCTTGCAGAAACAGCAGTGACTGACCTCCCTTCTTGGAGCCCTGACTTCCGTACCATCTAAGACGGTCCAGTGCGCTCAAGCAGGACGCTGGAAGGGCCAGCATCCTGGAGTGTTGGTAAGATCCCCAATTCCGAACGTGACCGACTGAAAGGGAACGTCTCGGTTATGTATGTAACCCTCGTTCCCTGAAGGAGGGAACGGAGACATACGTCCCGTCGCCAGGTGCTGCGCTTCCGCTAGGGGGCCGAGTCACTAGTTCGGCTCCTCAGCAGAAAACAATGATTCGGCATTCCACTTCCTTATTTATGTCCGTGCCGCAGGGCGGAGTGTGGAATGCGTAAATCGCATGCCAATCTTCATTGGCTCGTTTTTAACACTTATAGTAGATTGGTCTCTGAAATCAGATCCCCAATTCGTCGATCAGTTCCGACGTATGTCTCCGTTCTCTCCTTCAGGGAACGAGGGTTACATACGTAACCGAGACGTTTTCTCTGTCATGTTTCTGTACAGCAGTAAAGCCAGGAGTGTGTCCACGCAGACGTTATACAGCAGAAGAGTGTGCCCGGAAACGTTTTGTGTCGTGTGCCGATGACAGTGATTGTGCCAACAATGAGAAATGCTGCAGCAATGGATGTGGATTTCAGTGTATGGCTCCAGTTACAGGTATTATATTATATTATATTATATTATATTATATTATATTATATTATATTATATTAATTATATTATATTATATTACTGTTGAATGCTTGAATCTGATTGTTCACAACCCATGACAAATAAAGCATGACATTTTAAAGTAGAAAGACTGAAATAGTTATTTCCTGTTAAACGTATTCCAATGTTATATTGGTACAACACATTCAGCATTTAGTGATATGTTTTCTCTGTCATGTGTCTTCATAGCAGCAAATCCAGGAGTGTGTCCAGGCAGACGTTTTACAGCAGAAGAGTGTACCCGGATACGTTTTGCGTCATGTGCCGATGACAGTGACTGTGCCAGCAATGAGAAATGCTGCAGCAATGGATGTGGACTTCAGTGTATGGCTCCAGTTACAGGTATTATATTATATTGCTGTTGAATGCTTGAATCTGATTGGCCAAAACCCATGACAAATAAAACATGACATTTTAAAGTAGATAGACTTAAATAGTTATTTCCTGTAAAATGTATTCCAATGTTATATAGGTACAACTTCCAAAAAAAAATGTTTACAGTGAAAAATACATTCAGCATTCAGTGATATGTTTTCTCTGTCATGTGTTTGTACAGCAGTAAACCCAGGAGTGTGTCCAAGCAGACGTTATAAAGCATCAATGTGTGCCTGGATACGTTTTATGTCGTGTGCCGACGACAGTGACTGTGTCAACAATGAGAAATGCTGCAGCAATGGATGTGGACTTCAGTGTATGGCTCCAGTTCCAGGTATTGTATTATATTTATTATAGTAACGCTAAGATTCCAAAGAAGAAGATGAATATAATAAACGATTAGGTATATAATAAAAAAGATGAACTTAATAAGGGTTTATTAGACTGATTCAAAGCCAACATGCAAAACAGCGTGCAACATAACAAAAACAATGCCGGACACTGAAGTGAGCACAATGAGAAACTTAAATGCACAGTGAAGAGAAAATGACAAACAGCTACTATGATTAATGAGTGTCCGTGATAACAGATTAATGGCGGGAAATTGGAACAAAAGATCCAACTGGTCAAAGTTATGTCCAAAAGATGTTTTTTCAACATCTTTGTCACAAAAGGCGTATGTTGAAAAGACGTCCACTGAGGAGCCAGAATGGAAGTTTTTATGACGTCTGTTTTTTACATGTTCTTCATTGGTCATTGTGGACATATTTTCACCATCATTTAAAGCCTTATTTAGACAATTTTTACTGTTTCTGGACCAAAGAAACACTCTCAGGATGCATTAAATTAAAACTCAAATCATCTATGTAGTTTCCATTTGTAATTGCAAAGCAACTCACAGACAGTGTGTGTTTGACCAAAATTAAAAAAAAAAAAGAGAAACTTCGGATTCAACTGGGATTCAATCTAGACACTTGTGCTGCCCTTTAAGGGATGCCCTGGTGTTAAGACTTGTATAGCTTAATATAACATAAATTATGTCTCTTACTGAAATATGTAGTAGAAACCCATGAAAGATCTACCTTATTTAAAAAATCCATTACATATTTGGACAATGGGCGGCGCCATTTTGTTTGCGTCGATGACGATGACGTAGAATGGTTGCACCGATCACGGCTACCTTAACTTCATCCCACTGTGTCGCAACAGTGTCATCTGTGCAGCCTTTTCAGTTTGAGCCAGAGTGCGAAATTTATGAGAATGAAAACATCGAAGAGGCTGAATTAGGGTTGTAACGATTTGACCAAAAATAAAAATCTCGATTAATTGAACATTTTACCTCAATTACAATTAATGAACGATTATTTTGCTCTTTTGTTTTTTTTTTTGCTTTCCTTTTTTTGCCCTCATAGTTCACTGATAAGTTTTGTACTGGCAATATTTTCTACTATTAAAGAAGGTGGGATATTTTTTTCTAATGATAAAATGCATTTCTTTGTGATTTTAAAATACTTGAAGGAAACAGTTCACTTTCAGCAGTTATTGTCTATGGGCAGATTTCTGTTTGTTGTACATCAGATAAATTAGCACATAGGCCTACATTACATTTATTTGAATGCATTAAGTGATTGAGTGTGTGAATTAGTCATACCATCTCTATTAATTATGAAGCTGTGGTTTGTAGTAACTTAAAAAGGTATTCAAATATATGCTATAATGATTGAGTTTCTATGCTACTTTAGTGATAAATCACAGGGCAGCATTCACAATGAGTTTCTGCGCGCAATCTTCATGCAATGTGCGAGCTACTGTCTGTGAGTGTTCGTGTGTCACAATATATCAGGCATTAGTTCAACATAATACACATCTGATGGTCTAAAATCACTTCAATGTTCAAACTGGCAGGCCTTAAAACCATTGGCGTACCGTGGGGTTTCAGTCAGGGCCTTCACTAACGATCAACACACCCCACGCCGCTGCCATAACAACACCACATACACCGATACATACGAAATACAATCATGCACTGTATGCACTTCTGTTATGAACCACGCTTTTAAAGTGCTCGTTGGGAAGGGGGCAAGCAACATAAAAGGACACGCGAGACAAAAATGCAATTTAACTATTTATTGATACCACTGCACTCACGTGTCAGTGTTTAGGCAACTGGTGAAATTAATCAAAATCAACTCACAAATACTCTTAAACAAACAAAAACACATACCAACAAGAGCATCTAAAGAAATGCAGATAAACACAGCTTGTCAGCTAACGTTACCAGCTTTACATCAGGATGCACACGAAGCTCACGGCGCAGCCCGTCATCCGCGGCGGCCATAGCATATTTCACATAGATCTCTCACAACCCGCGAAAAGTTCAAACAGCTGATGACATCAGCGGGGGGTAGCGCCGACACATCGCTGGGCCTCTGGGGCGTTCTATCACTACACATCAACATTTGATTGGCTGATGACCCATGTCAGTCAAAGTTATGATCCAATGGAAAATGGCAGCTTCAACTGAAGGCTATCTATTCCACTAGTGCTGGCCACGGAGCTGTGATGCGTTTGATGATGAAAATACAGCTCAGCCTCACAAAAAATAACCACATTATTTCTGGAAATATAATTGTAACGTACTGAAATAGACAGTAATTGAATTTATACACGTTCAGACACACATTAATTTAATTATGAAAAAATATATATTTTTGATTTTGACAGGGCCAGCAGAGAAGGCCCTGACAGCCCACCACTGCTTAAAACAAATACAAATGACAAAGGACGCATATTTTGTGAGGACGCATGTGAAAGTGATCTGACACGCGTTGTCAGAGACACGGCTCGGCTCTCTGTCTCACAGAAAAAAGCTCATGAGCACTGAACGGAGAAGTTTTCCATAACGTTCTTCTTGAATAGTACACAATCGCTTTAATGTTCAAACTGGCAAGCCTTTAAACTCATTTAATTGACAAACTTCATGAGGACGCAAGTGAAAGTGATCTGGCTTCGGGACTTGCGCTGTCTCTGTGTGTGTATCAGCGCATATAAGAACGGCAATTAACTTACCTGTTTAAACTGTGTAAAACATGCAATGACCATAGTAATTCTGAGCATAACTGCTCCTGCATCTTTCCATGTGCCTGCAAACTGCACTGACTGACGGGGGAGGAGTCACGTGAAAACCGAAATAACCGACATGGGAAATTAACGGCGATTAGAGGTTCTAAATTTCGGTTTCAAATAGTTTTCGGTTAATCGTCCAGCCCTAGGCTGAATATGAATTTCATCAAAACAAAGACAATCGGGGCTGAAGAAGCGAGAGTGGGGCTAAATAGATGGTGTCTCTGTGGCAATTGCTTGCCGATGCGAACCGAGGGAGAGTGTGTTTGCTGTAAGGAGATGCAATTTCTCATTGGATCTTTTCAAGGTAAGTTTATGGATCGAACTAACATTGTACGATTGATATGTAAAAATCTTCTGATACGTCACTTGAATGCAATAAACACAGTGAAACGTGCTGAGAAGATGCTACTTTTTTCTGTGATCCGATATCTTGTGCATCACAGCACACGCAAGCTTTGAGGCACTCTGTCTCAATCAAGATGTGTTATGGGCTGCCCTCATCACTAAAACACACGTGCACACAAACTCACATACACACACGCTCAATCAGCTGTAATGTTATATGTGAGGATTGACTGGCCTATTTGGTTCCGATTCTCAGGCCGACATTTCACTGTGTTTATTGCATTCAGGTAATGCATCAGACGATTTTACATATCAATCGTACAACATTAGTTTGATCCATAAACTTACCTTGAACAGAGTCATCTACATAGAACGCAAACAAAATGGCCCACTGTCCAAATATGTAATACATTTTTTAAATAACAATCTATCATGGGTTTTCACCTACATATTTAAGTAAGAGACATTATTTATGTTTTATTAAGCCATACAAGTCTTAACACCAGGGGATCCCTTTAATCACAGACATAAGAGACAGATACTTTGACTATTTCTGTCAGACGTCTACAGAAGTTCTTATTGAGAATTAACAGAGGTTTAGATGTTGATATTTATGTTTCATTTAAAGTCACCATTGTTGTGGACAGTGTTTGCTTTATTTGGGCTCTTGGTCCCCGTACTTCTTGTGTTAGCTTTTCTTTGGCTACTGTAACTGTGTGTTTGTGAAACACAATAGTTGTGGGTGAGGAAGCCAAGATAAAGTGACATGGGCCTGTACCATGATGGTAGCTGAACAAACTCAGGCTTACAGGATTAGTTTTGAGTCGACAAAACCACACCAAACCAGTCTGGCTTTGTTTGGTAAGCTGATCATCAGCTTTCTCTGTCAACTCAGGCTTTGATCCTGATAGGGATGCTCATTTTGGTTAATTTTCCCGACCGACAACCGCAGCTCATTATCCGATTATTATCCTGATAAGATTATTATAATATTTATTATATAAGAATATTATAATATTTAATTGCCATTAAATAAAAATACAATTGACAAGTGTCTGTGACCCGTTAAAAAGACACTTTTTTTCACGGGTTTATTTTACCGTGCAAACCGCAGCATACAGAACAGATCAACAACAGAACCTGGATTCACACATTATCACATGTTCACGCACCTGCAGCGTTTCTGACAACAGTGAAAAACAGAATGAAATATTAATAAAAAGCATAAAATAAATAGGCCTACACTAAATATTTTTCACTTAAATCATTAACAAATTAAGATGACAAAACGAAAATACACTGAATCCGTTTTTTTTTTTCATCAAATAAAAATAGCAATTGGAGTAATTGTTCTATAAACCATCAGGAAACAGCGGCGAGAAGAACATACGTGACAATGTTTACTTTAGTAAACTTTACCAAAACCACACTACGTAAAGCCTTAAACAAGGCTTCAGATGGCACTGATGCCCCGGGAACACTACAGAGATAACGCCTCGCTAGAGTGACCAGCCTTGGGAAGCACCTTTCATTGGCTTTCCACCAGTCTAGAGCTTGTAGGGGAGAACGGGGTAATGTGAGACATCGAGTAATGTGAGACACCCCCTGTATCTAGTCAACAGAACACATTTGTGGTCATATGACCATTATGTTTTCAAGCCCCTTCAATTTCCCCTTGGCAATGAAGGAGAGGACCTCATGGTTTCACAAAAATACTTTTTTGCATGTCAAATAAAATGTTCTTGCTGTCAACTTAATCAACTGTCGTGCCAAAGCAAATTGATTCAGGTGGAAAAACTTATATCATACTTGCATACTTACATGTTGATGAACTACCAACATATAAAACCATGTGATGATGCTAGCTGAATTATTTCTAAAAATGTGGGGTAAAGTGAGCCAAATGCTGTGGGGTAAAGTGAGACACGAGGCACAAGTTAAGTTTAGTCTTAAACATATTTTAATGTAATATTACATTACATATGTTTTATTTTTAATGTCATAAACATTGTAGAAAAGCCATCATGCCAAGGCAAAACACCAGGAAGACAACCTGGGGCACATGTTCCTAAAAGTGATGTGGTGAAGAAGCTGACTCAACCTAAAAGGACTGGAGGAACCACACAGAGAGAGCAACTCCTCATCTTTCCCTCTAAACTTCAGGGCTGGAATGTAGAGTAGGCCTAGTTGTAGAGTATGACAGTAGGCTGATGTTCTAATCCAGTGAGTCCCAGGCTGTTCTAACTGGTTCTGATTGTCCTTTGCTCTGACCCCCAGACACTAGCTGGCTCTAAGGGTCCTATGTTCTGACCCCCAGACTGTGTTCTAGTCTAACTGGTTCTATCTGTCATTTGAATGTAAATTAAAACATTTTGAAATATATTATGTTGTATTTTATTTTGTTCAGAGTTACTTTCACGTTTAGAAAAAAATGTGCTTAATTGACTAATCCCCATGATCTTGTTAGTAGTCAATATAAGGGACATTGTGTCAAAATGATTGATTGCTTTGACCTACCACGCCCCCTTCCCCATCCCCCACCGGACCACCCAAGTCGTTCCCCTCCCCCACGGTTGACCTTGACCACCCACGTCAACATCACCTTTGACCTTGTGTATTCTCTGGGGACCAATATGACCTTTGAGGTTGCATATTTGCAATAGTGATGCCGGCCTATGACCTCCTGGACAACAATTTGAAGAATGATTGTTTTGAACTTTAGCACGGCTATTTGAGTTGTGATTTTGGGGCCACATCTGCAGGACACGTGAGGGGCTGCCGCATTCCATAGACGGGGACATTTTTTCACAGAGGAGCAAGGCCCGAAAATAAGATTGTCATTAGGCCAAATCACAATATGCACTCTCACACTCTCTCACACTCTCACTCACTCACTCACTCACTCACTCACTCACTCACTCACTCACTCACTCACTCACTCACTCACTCACTCACTCACTCACACTCACTCACTCACTCACTCACTCACACACACACACACACACTCACTCACTCACTCACTCACTCACTCACTCACACACACACACACACACACACACACACACACACACACACACACACACACACACAGCAAAACATGCAATTGTTTTTTATAAAAGGAATGTATTTATATTTAAATGTGATGAATATAAACAAAATATATGGTATTACAATCTTTAATAACAATTATCATACTAAAATGTACTGAAACAGCCCAGATAAAATATAAAATCATTCTCCCTGGCTTTCCAAGAGAGCATCACACGTCCAGGGGTGTGTGTGAAATTTGAGTCAGACACAACAGGAGGCAGGGAGCAAGCTATGGGAGACACAACCTATGTAAGGTTTAAACTTATTTCCCAAATATTGTATAACACATGTTGAAACATACTTTGTTTGGTAACATATTTTTGTACTGCATGATTGTAACATGCCTGGAAAAAAGATCTATTCCAACACCACAGGGAAAATTATTTGTGTTTAGTTTGTCAAAAGAAAAAAAAAATCTGTTTTAGTTGTATTTTAAAATAAAATACAAGCTAAGTCGATTCCGCTGTTTTTATTACCATTACCATTGTCTTTTTTCCTTTATTATTTTTGGCACAAGGTATCATGTCATTTTAGAGGATTTACTAAAAGATTAAACGCTCCAGAATCACAACACTATAATCTTTATGCAACAATTATGCGCGCACAATTTACTACAAATGTGAACAGCATGTTAGAAAAGAGACATTTAGCTATAATGAAAACTTAATACAGACATCATCTCTTCTGCTCTATTGTAAACGTTTGTAAAGTTGATTTTCCCCCACCAGTAGAACAACCGTTTTACATTTCGTTTCTTTGTACAGTTTTTAGATGAAGACTACTCTTTGAGCACAGTCAAACAAAATACAGAATAAGAAAATTAAATTATGATGTTCACTTTTTAGTGGAAAGGGGAGAACAAACATGCATATAAATAAAGTGGTAAAACACTATTTCAGAAAAACGTGAACAAAATCAAAGAAACTTTTTAAAGCAAAAAATAATAAGCACATGAGGACGAGTAGGCTACAGCACCCTAAATGTTGATAAAGTCAAGAAAACTACTGTGTAATTTGAGTATTTGAGGTTTACTTACCCGGGATCAGTCTGGTATGTGAAAGTCAAGTCAAGTCAACTTTATTTATATAGCGCTTTTAACAATGTAGATTGTTTCAAAGCAGCTTTACAGTGTTAAACAGCAAAATAATGCAGCCTAATTTTATTCAGCTGTATAGCCATTTGATGTCATCAGTTCATTTCAATTTCCATACGTTGACAGTGTGGGCTTTAGATCAATAATTAGATCAGTAATTTAGTTTACATGGTTAAATTAGTTTATTAATTAGATTTATTTCGATGTTTAGTTGAAAAATATAGTGTCCCCAACTGAGCATGCCAAGCCAGAGGCAACAGTGGCAAGGAAACCAAAACCCCATTAGGTGACCTAATGGAGAAAAATAAACCTTGGGAGAAACCAGGCTCAGTCGGGGTGCCAGTTCTCCTCTGGCCAATTTACAAACAACATATTATTATTATTATTATTATTATTATTATTCTGGCTGCTTTACAGGTCAGAGGTCATAATAGATCGGAATATTCAAAGGACCGGAGGCAACACGCTGGAGACGGGTTTATTGAGGATGATGTTGATTAAATAATTATTAAAGTGCAATATTCGAATGATCGGAGGCAACACGCTGGAGACGAGTTTATTGCGGATGACATATCGATTTAAGTATTATTTAATGGTAATATTCGAACAATCGGAGTCATCACACTGGTGACGGGTTTATTTAGATGCCGTGTCGATGAGGCAGTTGCAGGGGGAGGATAATTGACACGGTCTCTGCAGACACTTCGGGGTCCTGAGTTGGTCTTCTCTGGTCCACCATCTGATTTGGATACGGCCCGGATCTGGCTGACTGCAGTAAACCTCGGGATAAAACAGAGAGAATATCATTAGCGTAGATGCCATTCTTCTGATGATGTAATGAGTACATCAGGTGTTATGGGAAGTGTTCCCGGTTCCGGCTGACCTAGTTAATGCAGCCTAACAATCAATTAATTGATAAAGTGTTTTATGTGTATGCCACAGTAAAGAGATGTGTTTTTAGTCTAGATTTAAACTGACAGAGTGTGTCTGCTTCCCGAACAGTGCTAGGAAGACTGTTCCAGAGTTTAGGAGCTAAATAGGAAAAGGATCGACCGCCTGCAGTTGATTTGGATATTCTCGGTATTAACAACTGGCCAGAATTTAGAGATCGCAGTAGACGTGATGGAGTATAATATGTTAAGAGCTCGCTCAAGTATTGGGGCGCTAAACCATTTAGTTCTTTGTAAGTAATAAGCAAGATTTTAAAATGTATGCGATGTTTAATAGGTAGCCAGTGCAATGTTGACAGAACTGGGCTAATATGGTCATACTTCCTGGTTCTAGTAAGTACTCGAGCTGCTGCGTTTTGGACCAGCTGGAGTTTATTTATTAAGCGAGCAGGGCAACCACCCAATAGAGCATTACAATAATCTAGCCTTGAGGTCATGAACGCATGAACTAACTGTTCAGCATTTTGCATTGAGAGCATGTGCCGTAATTTAGATATATTTTTAAGATGGTAGAAAGCAGTTTTACAGATGCTAGAAACGTGGCTTTCAAACGAAAGATTGGTATCAAAGAGCACACCCAGGTTCCTCACTGACGACGAAGACTTGACAGAGCAGCCATCAAGTGTTAGACAGTATTCTAGGTTACTACTTGTGGAGCTTTTTTGTCCAATAATTAAAAATTCAGTTTTTTCTGAATTGAGTTGCAGGAAATTACCAGTCATCCAATGTTTTATGGCGGCTATGCATTCCGTTAATCTTGTGAATTGGTAAGTTTCTTCAGGGCGTGAAGAAATATAGAGCTGAGTATCGTCAGCATAACAATGAAAACTAATGCCATGCTTCCTAATAATATCTCCCAGTGGTAGCATATACAGGGTGAAGAGTAGCGGTCCTAGCACTGAGCCTTGTGGTACTCCATACTGAACTTGCGATCGGTGTGACATCTCTTCATTTACTGCTACAAACTGATAACGGTCGCATAGGTATGATTTAAACCATGATAAAGCAATTCCACTAATACCTACATAATTTTCGAGTCTATTCAAAAGAATGTTGTGGTCGATGGTATCAAATGCAGCGCTAAGATCGAGTAACACTAATAGAGAGATACAGCCACGATCGGATGATAAGAGTAAATCATTTGTAACTCTGATGAGAGCAGTCTCAGTACTATGATACGGTCTAAATCCTGACTGGAAATCCTCACAGATACCATTTCTTTCTAAAAAGGAACATAATTGTGAAGACACTGCCTTTTCAAGTATTTTTGACAGAAAGGGTAGATTTGAGATTGGTCTATAATTGACTAATTCTGTAGGATCAAGTTGCGTTTTTTTAATAAGTGGTTTAATAATAGCCAACTTAAAAGTTTTCGGTACATATCCTAATGACAAAGATGAATTAATGATATTAAGAAGAGGATCTATGACCTCTGGTAGCATCTCTTTTAATAGCCTAGTCGGTACAGGGTCAAGCATACATGTTGTTGATTTTGATGATTTAACGAGTTTAGCCAATTCTTCTTCTCCTATAGCAGTGGATGATTGTAGTTTTTCCTCAGTGACACTACAATGCTCTGTCTGATGTGATACTGTAGTAGACGGCTGCATGGTTAAAATTTTCTTCCTAATATTATCAATTTTACATGTGAAGAAGTTCATAAAGTCATTACTGCTGTGCTGTTTACAATCATCAGAAGTTGAAGCTTTATTTTTGGTTAATTTAGCCACTGTATCGAATAAATACCTTGGGTTGTGTTTGTTTTCTTCCAAGAGAGTTGAGAAATAAGCGGATCTAGCAGTTTTTACGACCTTTCTGTATGCGATCATGTGCTCTTTCCACGAATTACGAAAGACCTCTAGTTTTGTTTTCTTCCAGCTGCGCTCCATTTTTCTGGCTGCTGTTTTAAGGGCCCGGGTGTGCTCGTTCTACCACGGCATTGGACTATTTTATTTAATCTTCTTTAAGCGCAGAGGAGCAACTGTGTCTAAAGTACTGGAAAAGAGAGAGTCAATAGTTTCTGTTGCAACATCGAGTTCTTCTATGCTATCTGGGATGCTGAGGAGATGATACTGATGAGGAAGAGTATTTAAAAAGCAATCTTTAGTAGCGGCAGTGATTGTCCTGCCATTTTTGAAACGAGGGGGCGGCTTTGCAACTTTAGCTAAATTAAGTATACAAGATACTAAGTAATGATCTGAGATGTCATCGCTCTGCTGCAGAATTTCAACGTTATCAACATTAATTCCATGTGACAATATTAGGTCTAAAGTATGATTATGGCGATGAGTGGGTCCTGACACGTGTTGCCTAACTCCAATAGAGTTTAGTGTATCTTTAAATGCTAATCCTAATACGTCTTTTTCGTTGTCTACATGGATATTAAAATCACCAACAATTAGTACTTTATCTACGGCCAGTACTAATTCTGATAGAAAGTCAGCAAATTCTTTGATAAAGTCTGTATTATGCCCTGGTGGCCTGTATACAGTAGCTAACACCAATATTGAACGGGTTTTGTCATGTACACTACATAGCGTTACATAAAGCACCAAAACTTCGAAGGAATTATATTTGAAACTAGACTTCTGAGTAATACTGAAGATATTATTATAAATTACAGCAACCCCTCCCCCTTTACCTTTCAGACGCGGCTCATGTTTATAACAATAATCTTGGGGGGTGGACTCATTTAAGGTAATGTAGTCGTCAGGTTTTAGCCAGGTTTCTGTCAAACAGAGCACATCTAGATTATTATCTTTAATAATATCATTAACAATAAGCGCTTTTGGGGAAAGGGATCTAATATTCAGCAACCCAAGCTTTATCAATTGTTCATCTGTATTATATATTTTGTTTATTTGTTGGACATCAATTAAATTTTTACTGTTGAATGGTTTTGATGTTTTTTTGTATTTACTAATTCGGGGAACAGACACAGTCTCTATATGATAATATCTCGGTGAAAGAGTCTCTATGTGCTGGGATTTATCTGACTCCGGTGACGTGAGACAGCTAGCAGACGGTCGGTTTAGCCAGTTTGTCTGCTTCCTGACCTGGGCCCTAGTGAGTCAAGGTTTAGCTCTAAGACTATGTGCCAAATTACTAGAGAGAAGAGCGGCACCACCCCAGGAGGGATGGATGCCATCCTTCTTCAACAGGTCAGGTCTGCCCCAAAAACTTTTCCAATTGTCTATGAACCCTATGTTATTTTGCAGACACCACTTAGACAACCAGCCATTGAGTGATGATAGCCTGCTAACTATCTCATCACTCCTTCTAACGGGGAGCGGACCAGAACAATAAACAGCCTCTGACATCGTACTAGCGAGTTCACACACCTCTTTAATGTTAATTTTGATGATCTCCGACTGGCGAAGTTGAACATCATTAGTGCCGACGTGAATAATAATCTTAGAGAATTTACGATTAGCTTTAGCCAGCACTTTTAAATTTGCTTTGATGTCAGGCACTCTGGCTCCCGGTAAACAAGTGACTATGGTGGCCGGTGTCTCTATTTTAACGTTCCGTGTAATAGAATCGCCAATGACTAGGGCACTTTCAACAGGATACTCAGTGGGTGCTTCACTGAGAGGGGAGAACCTGTTTGATGTTCTAATCGGAACGGAAAAGCGTTTTTTTGGTCTGCGACTATGCTGCCTCACTGTCACCCAGTTGCCCTGCTGCGAGGGCCCTGCAGCCGGAACCGAAGAATGTACAGAGTTCACTAAGCTATTCACATCCAAATCAGTGTCTAAAGCTGTTACATCCTCACTACTCTCAGATAAAGTATGGATGCGTGTTTCTAATTCTGAAATCTTCTCCGTCAGCCTAACTATCTCCTTACATTTATCACATGTGAAGCCCTGTTCGCCAGCGGAGAAGCCTATACTAAACATGCAGCTGTCACAGACACGTCAGGTTCCACCCTCCACCAATCACAGCGCACTCCTTCCCCAGAGTACTGATCACCATCACCTGCACCTCATCACCACACTCATCACCAGCACTACAAGACTCACAACCACACAGCACTCCACGTCCGGTCTCGTTCGCATATACTTCAGGCTATGCTTACCTCAAGGACTCTACTACTGATACTTACCTGTCTCCAGCGTGTCTCCTTCCTTCCGTGTTCCTTGTCTGCTGTGTGGGTGTGTTCCTGTCCGTCCCTCAGTACTCCAGCGATCTACAGTCTCCAACGATCTCCAGTCTCCAGCGACCTCCAGGCTCCAGCGTCCTTCCATCTACAAAACAAAAGACAGTAACTCTCTCTCTCTCGTATCACCTTCTAATCTACCAGCAACCGGTTTACTCACCTGCTCCACAACACCTGCTCTACTGTGGTCTAATAAACTACCCTTACCTGTTAACATCTGTGTCTGCCTCCTGTGTACTTGTAACAGAAGACCGGACCCTACCGAAGACCCAGTATGAGCCAACCGGATCCATTCCAGGAATTGGTTGATGCGCTTCGGCGTACATTTCCTCCACAACCCACTCCAGTTACTGTTCATTCACCTGCACCAGTGAACACTAACCCATCTGTCAACAACCCTCCTTCACTACCTCCGTATGCTAGTCCCATGGCCAAACCGGCGCCCTACTCAGGATCGGCGGAGAATTGCAGCGGCTTCCAGCTGCAATGCACACTGGTCCTGGAGATGCAGCCGCACTTGTACCCGAGCGACACTTCCAAGATCGCCTTCATTATCTCTCAGCTCAGCGGCAAGGCTTTAATGTGGGCCGATTCCATCTGGTCACAACAGGGTGCGGTAACGCAATCATACGCAGCGTTTATTTCCCACTTCCGGGAAGTGTTTGGAAAACCGATCACAGATTCTTCAGCTGGTGAGAAACTTTATAATTTAAAACAGGGATCCATGTCTATTTACGATTATGCTTTGCAATTCAGAACGCTTGCAGCAGTCAGCGGATGGAATGAACAGGCGCTGATAACAACATTTAGGCAAGGATTGGAACCTCGGGTACGGCTGCATCTCGCTGCATGCGAGGACTCCATCGGCCTTGAGAAGTTCATCCAGCATTCCATTCGCTGCGCCACTCGCATGCAGGCGTGCATCCAAGAGCACCAGGACCAGTATCCCTTCAACGTGCCCTTCCGCCGATCCGAACCCGTCAGCACCCCAGAACCAGCCCACGAACCCATGGAGTTAGAGAACTCCCGACTAACCCCTGAAGAACGCCGCCATCGGCTGACCCAACGTCTCCGCCTGTATTGTGGTGAGGCTGGGCATGTCATAGCTGCATGCCCCACACGACCTCCGCGACCCATGGTGAGTGCCATTATTCCTGCTGATCATAAAACGAAACCACTCACCACTGTCGTCACCCTTACTGCCGCTAATGTCTCCCTTTCAGTGGTCGCGCTCCTCGACTCGGGGTCAGCCGGCAACTTCCTCTCCGGTGCCATCAGCCGCCAGTTACGCCTCAAGACCACTCCGTCTCCGACCACATACAGGATCAGCTCAATAACCGGAAGACCCCTCAGTCGCAAGCACGTCCGTACCGTGGCTGGACCAGTCACTCTCCAAGTAGGGCTTTTACACCGGGAAGAGGCTCACATGCTGGTTCTGGAGGATTCGACTGCTGACGTGGTTCTGGGGCGCCCCTGGTTGGAGCAGCACAACCCTACCATCTCCTGGAAGACGGGCGAAATCCTGAAGTGGGGCGACACTTGCTTCTCACAATGTCTAACTGAACTTCCTCTTCCATCCTCGTCTCTGCCTGATCTGACTCTCTGTGCCACATCCATCGAAAGTCCAGTTGAACAACGCTCTGTCGATGTCCCCAAGTGTTACGCCCCCTTCAGCGATGTCTTCTGCCCGCAACGGGCTTCCAAGCTGCCTCCACACCGGCCATGGGACTGTGCCATCGACCTGCTTCCGGGTGAACCAGTACCAAGGGGTAAGATATACCCACTATCCATCCCGGAGGAGAAGGCCATGGAGGAATACATCCAGGAAGCCCTCGCCCAAGGTTACATCAGGCCGTCTACTTCCCCTGCTGCATCCAGCTTCTTCTTTGTGGCAAAAAAGGACGGAGGCTTGCGGCCATGCATCGATTATCATTCCCTCAACAAAATCACTGTTAAGTTCCGGTATCCCCTTCCTCTCGTCCCAGCAGCCCTCGAACATCTCCGTGGTGCCACTGTGTTCACCAAGTTGGACCTCCGCAGCGTGTACAATCTCATCCGGATACATGAGGGGGACGAGTGGAAGACTGCCTTTATTACCCCTACTGGACACTATGAATACCTCGTCATGCCGTATGGATTGGTAAACGCCCCCTCCGTATTCCAGGATTTCATCCATGAGGTGCTCCGGGAGTTTCTCCATCGATTCGTCCTAGTCTACATCGACGACATCCTCATCTACTCCCGGAGCCAGGCCGAACATCGCCAACACATTGCGGAGGTCCTCAACCGTCTACGTCAGTTCCATCTGTTCCTCAAGGCCGAAAAGTGTTCTTTCCACCAAGCATCCGTTTTCTTCCTGGGATACCACATAGATCACAGTGGCATCCGGATGGACGAGAGGAAGGTGGAGTCCATCACAACCTGGCCAGAACCCACTACCATAAAAGAACTCCAACGCTTCCTAGGTTTCTCCAATTTCTACAGACGATTCATCAAAGGTTACAGCTCTATCACTCATCCACTCACCAGTATGTTACGCAATAAGCCCAAGTCTCTGTCCTGGACCCCGGCAGCCACCAACGCTTTCAGCCAACTCAAGAAAGCCTTCACCACCGCTCCCCTACTAGTCCATCCAGACCCGGAAAGGCCCTTCGTCGTGGAGGTGGATGCTTCCACAACCGGAGTGGGAGCAGTGTTATCGCAGCAGCAGGGGACGCCCAGTAGACTCCATCCATGCGCCTTCTTCTCCCGCAAGCTCAGCCCGGCGGAAGTCAACTACTCCATCGGTGACAGGGAACTCCTTGCAGTCAAGCTTGCCTTGGAAGAGTGGAGGCATTGGTTGGAGGGAGCCAAACATGCATTCCTGGTGCTAACAGATCACAAAAACCTTGAGTATCTTCGATCAGCCAAGAGACTAAACCCCAGACAAGCCCGTTGGGCTATGTTTTTCTCCCGTTTCAATTACACCATCTCCTATCGTCCCGGTACCAAGAATCTTAAAGCTGATGCTCTCTCCCGTCTGCATGCTCCTGACGAACAGACCGAAGAACCAGAACCCATTATTCCAAGCTCCCTCATCGTAAGTCCTATTACCTGGTCCGAAGAAACCATCCCCTCCTCCAATGCCTCCATGAACCCTCCGCCGGGCTGTCCACCTGGCTTGCTGTACCTCACTCGGACACGACGCACTCCCACCATTCACTCGGCTCACACGTCACTTGGTACTGGTCACCCGGGGGTCAATGAAACCCTCTCGTTGCTAAAAGAACGCTTCTGGTGGCCAGGGATGGCTAAGGATGTCAGAAGGTACGTGCAGGGCTGTAGGGAGTGTGCCATTTCCAAGTCTCTGCGTCATCTTCCAGCTGGTAAACTCCTTCCTCTGCCCGTTCCAGAACGCCCATGGTCACACCTAGGAGTAGATTTCATCACTGACCTGCCGGTCTCAGACGGTAATACCACCATTCTAGTAGTGGTAGATCGTTTCTCTAAATCTTGTTGTCTGATCCCACTCCCAGGTCTGCCTACTGCCATGGAAACAGCTGAGACACTCTTCAACCAAGTTTTTAGATACTTCGGAGTACCAGAGGACATTGTATCAGACAGAGGTCCCCAGTTCATATCCAGAGTATGGAGATCGTTCTTCTCACTCCTAGGTGTGGCTGTTAGCCTGACGTCGGGGTATCATCCACAGTCAAACGGGCAGACGGAAAGGAAGGTACAGGAAATTGGTCGCTTCCTACGTACCTTCTGTCATGACCACCAGGACTCTTGGAACCAGTTCCTGGGTTGGGCCGAGTACGCCCAAAACTCTCTGAGACAGTCGACCACAGGACTCACCCCGTTCCAGTGCGTACTCGGCTTTCAACCTCCACTGTTCCCCTGGGATGGGGAACCCTCCGACGTTCCTGCAGTGGACTACTGGTTCCGAGAGAGCGAGAGGGTCTGGGACTCAGCCCACCATCAGTTGCAACGGGCCCTGCGCAGATGCAGGATGGTAGCTGATCTCCGACGTTCTGACACCCCTGTCTTCCAGCCTGGTCAGCTGGTGTGGCTATCTACCAGAGATATCAGAATGCGTCTGCCTTGCAAAAAGCTGAGTCCCAGGTTCATTGGCCCATTCCCCATCACCAAGCAGGTCAATCCAGTCACCTATCAACTCCGTCTGCCACAAGGGTATCGTATACATCCCACTTTCCATGTCTCACTGCTGAAAGCTCACCACCCCTGTTTCTCCCACAGGACCTGACGTAGTTCCCACCGAACCCCCCCTTCCACTCATCCTGGAGGACGGTACGGCCTACAAGGTCAATGAGATCTTGAACTCCCGACGTCGTGGTGGTCAGCTGGAATATCTAGTGGATTGGGAAGGATATGGTCCCGAGGAACGCTCCTGGGTCCCAAGGAACGACATTTTAGATCCCAGTTTACTCCAGACCTTTCACGACAGTCATCCTGAGAAGCCAGCTCCGCGGGGTAGAGGACGTCCACCACGGCGTCGGGGTTCTCGGCCCTCTGGAGCGGGCCGTGGAGGGGGGGGTACTGTCACAGACACGTCAGGTTCCACCCTCCACCAATCACAGCGCACTCCTTCCCCAGAGTACTGATCACCATCACCTGCACCTCATCACCACACTCATCACCAGCACTACAAGACTCACAACCACACAGCACTCCACGTCCGGTCTCGTTCGCATATACTTCAGGCTATGCTTACCTCAAGGACTCTACTACTGATACTTACCTGTCTCCAGCGTGTCTCCTTCCTTCCGTGTTCCTTGTCTGCTGTGTGGGTGTGTTCCTGTCCGTCCCTCAGTACTCCAGCGATCTACAGTCTCCAACGATCTCCAGTCTCCAGCGACCTCCAGGCTCCAGCGTCCTTCCATCTACAAAACAAAAGACAGTAACTCTCTCTCTCTCGTATCACCTTCTAATCTACCAGCAACCGGTTTACTCACCTGCTCCACAACACCTGCTCTACTTTGGTCTAATAAACTACCCTTACCTGTTAACATCTGTGTCTGCCTCCTGTGTACTTGTAACAGCAGCATGAAGTGCAAGTGATAATGACAGGAGAAGACATGACTTACCGTATTTGTTGATTAATCCAACTTACCATTTACCACAATCGTATGCTGGACACTATTTACTAATCCAACTAATGAACTCAGAGAGCAGGAGACCCGGGTGCTGAGATGACAAACTAACAGGCTAGCGAAATGCTAACGTGTGATGGTGATTTAGATTAAAAGCTAGCGATGTCAAATTTAACGTGATTTAACGTAATTTTTAAACAATTTATGGTGATGAGTAAGTTATATTTAGCAGTAGAATAAAGAGGAAATATCAAGATAAAGATTCAAACGTGAGCAAGGCTGTACAGAGCTACAAACAGGCAGTTTAAAACAGTTTGAAAGAGTCAGTTTATTTAGCCTATTCATTACCATAAAGTTTTGTATGTTTATATTTATTTCACTGCATACCGTTACTGAGTTTGCCTTGATGACGCTGAAATGTTTTATTTATTTGCGCAACTCCTGAGAAATCGATCATCCAGCTTAGATTGGGCCTGATTTTGTGCGGGCTCGCTGTCCCATTCCAGCCCGAGCTTATCTACAGCACGGGAAACTACTTCTAACTCTCTAGACTCTCCTGTCCGTTCGGGGGGAGAGAACTACACAAATCGGCAACGAGCTCTTCAGAATCAGAAGCTGTGGTAGATAAAACACCATCATCTAGAAAGCCACTGCCAAAAGAAATCGTGTCACGAGCTTCTGGGGTAGGCCGCATTTCGTGATGAACGAAAAGAACAGGGACTGGGTCGTAGCTTTCGAAGGAGCCGACGCGACCGGGGGATAGAGAGAGAGAAAGGGATCATAATCCGTCCGCTCACTCTACATGTGCTCCGACTCGCCAGCATCATCCCAAGCGTCCATCTCATGCGGTGCCTCTGCGGCCGCAGAAACGGAGGGGCAGGGATTAGAAGGGAGGCCTTTAGCATCTCGAGCACAGCACTTTCAAACGCAGGCTATCGCAGTGTTGACAGTCTGACAGGCTGCTAAGTGCAGCCTGAGCATGCTTAAGGTGGTGCTAAGCGTCACTAACCAATCAATTGGCGTGATGGTATAAGGGCTTCAGAAACTCGTTCACACCGGAGGTGTTCCCATGGCGACGATTCGCAGTGTCGAGTGAACCTATGAAAGGGAACTAAGGATAATAAGAGTATTTTTCTGCATCACATGTTTTGATCTGGACATCGGTGACAAATTACAGTGTCGTTTGGCCATGCATGCTCACAGGTATGTGAAAATCTAATTTTGAAGAAAACAACCTAAGGAACGAGCCGATATAGCGTTTGAGGCTAGTAACACAACGAGGTAGTGATCCGAGCAGGAATATGACTCATGTGTTTGCTTGTTAAAATGAGTCATTTCCATCTTTGTGATTCTTTTGATAATAATGTTACTGTAAAGTGTTGGATCGGTAAAATAAACTGAGAGATATATGAGAGATACACAGAGATATTCCTGAGAGTGAGAGCTTTCATTTGATATATTACTTATCTATTTTTGGTGACTTTGTGTTCGAATGTATGGCTTTCAAACAATACATATAGTTTTGTGCTGCATAACTTGTAGATTTTTAAAAAATGATTATGAAGATGCAATATTGGACCCACGGGTGGGTCGGTGGGGGTGGTGGCGCAGAGCTGAAGTGGTTAATATAAATTGCATATATCCAGTAAAAATTTCAGGGGGGCCCACCCACATTTTTTTTTGCGCCCGAAGCCCATGTACTACAGTATACACTGTAAATTCTGTAAAGTGTTTTTTCATGGGTGTTTAGGTGTGTATAAATGTATTATATAATATAATTATATAGACTCCTTATATTTGGTTATTTGAGTCTCCAATGATCATTGAAGCTTGCAGAAAATACTGTTTTTTGTGAATCACCCTTCAATCTGATTGTTTACTTTGTTGGATATAGCAAATAATAATAAAATTAATGTGTTTAATGAGATAAATGACATATGCTTAATTTCACAATAAATTAACCAATGTGCGATTAATCACGATAAAATAAAATAAAATAGATTGAATGCCCATATATTATATTATATTATATTATATTATATTATATTATATTATATTATATTATATTATATTATATTATTATATTGCTGTTGAATGCTTGAATCTGATCAAAACCCATGACAAATAAAACATGACATTTAAAAATAGAAAGACTAAAATAGTTCTTGTAAAACTAAAAAAAAAAAAAAAAATTCATTCAGCGTTCAGTGATATGTTTTCTCTGTCATGTGTCTGTATAACAGCAAAGCCAGGAGTGTGTCCAAGCAGACGTTATACAGCAGAAGAGTGTTCCTGGATACATTTTATGTTGTGTGCTAATGACTGTGACTGTCCCAAGTATGAGAAATGCTGCAGCAATGGATGTGGACTTCAGTGTATGGCTCCAGTTTAAGGTATTATATTATATTATATTATATTATATTATATTATATTATATTATATTATATTATATTATATTATATTATATTATATTATATTATATGTAAGGACTAATTGACGACGGGCCATTGAATTATTTGAAAAATAATGCACACCTGAGGTGGTAATGCGGTCTCGACACGAAGCAGAGAAACACACCTCGGGTGTGCAGTATTTTTTGAATAATTCAACGGTCCAGAGTCAATTATTCGCTTATACTACGGTTACTATAACTCAAAACATTGTTCAGATGATTTATTTCAAGACATTAGTCAGGTTTTGTCTTTAAAACACTCTTGTGTGCAGGACTAATTTAAACCCACATCTAACATCTAAACCCAAGCCTCCGTTGCTAATTCCAAAATTTAATTTTTATAGCTAGTAACGAAAGCTTGAGCCATTGATAACAGACTAATGCAGTTATTAATTCAGTGAGTTATGAGAGAGAGAGAGAGAGAGAGAGAGAGAGAGAGAGAGAGATGTGAATTACCTCATGCTCAGAATTGATTTTGCCAAATTATTTCAGTTATTTCAAAGGTCCTTACAGCCTACAACAGCAAAAGAACCAAAACCCACAAAGACACTGACCAAGCAAATAAATATAGTAAACAATAGGATAAAAACGACAAATTATTTTACAAAAATGTATGTATTTTTGAATAATAATAATAAGGCGGAATAATTGACTCCGATCTGTTGAATTATTAGAAAATAATACACATCTGAGGTGTGACCGCATTACCACCTCAGGTGTGCATTGTTTTTTAATAATTCAACGGCCCATCATCAATTATTCCTTACTTAATAAATGCTTTAGGTAAATAAATGCTTTTAATTATATTCCTGTTTAGATCAGCTTTCTCATTGCCTTTTAGTTTGTCTTTTTTATAATAATGATAATAATAATAAGCATTATTTTATGTTATATTCTCTGGTCAAAGTTCCTGAATTCGGTCTGTTTTATGCACAGGGTGGCTTTACAAAATGAATAAAGATGATGAGTAATACATAGGATGCAATTCACTCTGTAAGTAAAACTAGCTATTCATTCCTGCGTGTTTTGTGTCTGAATCTGAATCTCTATCCATGCAGTCTTTGTGCCCTACTGAAGGGGAGTCCAATGTGTTCTGAATACTGTTCCCATTATGGTCAGTGCCCTGCCGGACAGAAATGTTTCCCAACCACCTGTGGTCACACATGCAGTGAACCGTGTTGATTTAACCACCGGAAAGAATCATGAGATTAATTTTGCGTAATAATATTTGAGTAATAATAATTGAGTTATTTTACTTAAATTAATTCAGTGCTTGATTTATTTTTCTTGCAGGCTTCACATTTGTATGCTATTATTGAGAACAAAATGTACCAACAGTTAAGCCAAAATGAATGTGTAGAAATAACAGAAGCATATTAACATGGCTAGACGACTAATTAAATATGATTACCCCATGACCTAAGTAACAAGCTAAAGTAAATTTTGCTTTGCTGAGTTGTTGCTGAATTGCACATATGTAGATTCAATCAAATTAGAGAAAAATTATGTAATGAGTCATGTTACCTTTGCCATGTACCTATCCTATATAAACTGTTGTATTCCGGTGAGATTTTCTGTGATTGATATGTGGTCCTCCTGGCTGTGATTAAAACATAATCAAAGGCATCGTTGGGAGTCTGTCTGGTTACTGCTCTACACTAGAGATCTTCTATTCTCAAGTGATAGTGTTTAGTGGAACACTAGAGACCTGTGGATCAAGTGGAGAGACGTCTAGTAGAGTAAAAGTAGTAGTAGTGTGTATGTGTGTACGTGTATGTACAATAGAAGGATTTTCCAACTGTTCTCTAGTCTACACCCCTGACAAAAAATAAGTATACATACTTAAGTAAAGTTCAAGTATATTTTTAAGTATTGTAGGGGAATTAACAGTTAAAGACCCAGACCAGATATGATGAATGAAGACCTGGAGTCAAATTTATAATAAATAGAAGACAATTTTAGTGAAGGATAGTTTGCAGTTTTATCAGAAGAAGGCAGCTTCAAGTCTCACAAGGAGTTCGAAGGCTCTTGCAATACATTTTCACACCACAATTATACCGTACATCTACGTCATTACTGCAGGTTGAATGATTCTGATTGGCTAAGAGAACATAGACAATCATAATACATTTCAATACATCAGCTGATAGGCAGAAGCAAATCTCCATCTATCACGCTGCTGATGCTTGGACCCCCAGATTTAGGCATGTTGTGACCTTCCAGGGCTGCGTTTCCAGAAAACGATGGATCTTCACACTTAAGAGCATTTTCTACGAGCGATATTATGAACGTTCATGTTGCTTTCACGTGCGTTTAACAAACATGCACTTAACACTTAATCGCACGCAGCTGTGCTTTAAGTCACTGTCCGTTTGTCAAGTGCTGAAAAGTCACCTTATAGAATGGCTCGCAGTTGTAGCACATGCTTGTATTTCAAAATGTTTAGCCTAATTATCATTTGCTACAAGGTCAAAAGCCTGGTTCTAGGGGGGAAAGAACATGCCCAGAGACGACAGAGCGGGCTCTGTCAATGGAAAGACACGGGGCTAGCCAAGTAGAGTAGCAGGTACCATGGAAGAATACACATATGGGGTTGCCGTGAGGGAACCGCTACATATGGAACCCAGCCTACACACACGTTTCACAAGCATACGGGTGCAGGCCTGGTGTCAGACGCTGCAACGTCTGGCACCGCAGGGGTGACGGAGGAGCTCGACAAGGTTAGCCGTTTCCGGGGGAACACAACTGGAGACAATAGACGCACGTATCCGGCCCAGAGGGCGGGAGTGGCGTTGCAAGCCGACACATAGAACAGACACTTAGCGCTACTGGCCCCTGGGGGCTAGGATGCGGGAAGATGCCAGCTCTACACGGAGGCTATAGAATCTAAACATGTTAGGTGTCGCCCAGCCCGCAGCTCTACATATATCTGTCAGCGCGGCGCCTTGAGCCAGCGCCCAGGAGGAAGCAACACTCCTTGTTGAGTGTGCTCGCAACCCGAACGGACAAGGCACGTCTTGGGACTGGTAAGCCAAGACGATAGCATCCACTATCCAGTGGGCTAACCTCTGCTTGGAGACAGCCTTTCCCTTCTGCTGGCCTCCGTAACAGACGAAGAGTTGCTCTGAGGTCTGAAAGCTTTGAGTCCGGTCAACGTAAGTGCGAAGAGCGCGGACGGGACATAACAAAGCCAGGGCTAGGTTTGCCTCCTCTGAAGGCAGCACTTGCAGGTTCACTACCTGGTCCCGGAAGGGAGTGGTAGGAACCTTGGGCAAGTATCCAGGCCGGGGTCTCAGGACAACGTGAGAGTTGTCCGGCCCGAATTCTAGGCACAATTCGTTGACCGAAAGTGCATGCAGGTCCCCTACCCTCTTGATGGAGGCCAATGCCATCAGAAGCATTGTCTTCATTGACAGGATTTTAAGCTCCACAGACTGCAAAGGCTCAAAGGTAGGGCTCTGAAGTGCTCTGAGCACTAGAGCCTAGTCCCAAGAGGGTAACGAGTTTGGACGAGGAGGATTTAGCCTCCTCACACCTCTGAGGAACCTGACGATTAGGTTGTGTTTCCCCAAGGACTTAGCTTTTGCTGCAACGTACACTTTGAGGGTGCAGGGAGACAGCCTTCGCTCCAGCCCATCTTGCAGGAAAGAAAGCACGACACTAACCGAACACCTTCGGGGGTCTTCACGGTGGGAAGAGCACCATTCAATGAACAGGTTCCACTTCAAAGCGTAGAAGCGCCTCGTAGAGGGGTCCCTCCTCAGGGGAATCAGCCAAGGAGGGGCTGTCGCGAGGAGAGTTAGTTCTGGGAACCAGGTCCGGTTGGGCCAGTAGGGCGCAACTAACAAGACCTGCTCCTCATCCTCCCTGACCTAGCACAGGGTCTGTGCAAGAAGGCTCACTGGGGGAAAGGCATATTTGCGCAGGTCCCGGGGCCAGCTGTGCGCTAGTGCATCCGTGCCGAGGGTGCCCCTGGTCAGGGAATAGTACCACTGGCAATGGGTCGAGTCCGGAGAGGCAAACAGGTCTACCTGTGCGGCTCTGAAGAGGTCCCATATCAGCTGGACCGCCTGGGGATGGAGTCGCCACTCTCCCAGAGGTGTCAAACCAACTCTTTGATCTCCGATGAAACGGCCACCCGCTGAGACGCGCCGTCACACCCGTACTGGAAGCAGCAGTCGTTCCTCTCATGAGACTCGTCGTTTACACTCTTTGTAGAAACAGGAAACATTCACTGTTCGGCTCCGAAGTAGAAAGCAATGATCTAGCATTCCACTTACTTATTTATACCCGCACCGCAGGGCGGAGCGTGGAATGCGTGGATCGCATGCCAATCTCCATTGGCTCGTTTTTAACACACTCGAAGTAGATTGGTCTCTGAGATCAGATTCCAATTCGTCGGTCAGTTCCGACGTACGTCGAACGTGACCGACTGAAAGGGAACAAAAAATCTGGGAGGATATTGCTAATAAACTGCAAGCAGGGGCATTCAAATTAGGTTAGAGGGTCAGGAAGAAGTGGCAGGACTTTGCAAGCCTCAAGGGTACCACAGAGGTCAACATATAATAAAACAGGTGCATCATGGGCCCAATGACTCCCCTCTTACACTGGAAGAAGAAAAGGCACCATCAATACTTGGCCTCAGATGGGATTTGTGGTGGTATTGACCTCCATGGAGAAATAGGAATGCCTGAACCTGAACCAGGTCCATCATGCTCACAGGAGCAATCGGGTTCACCTCCCATTGCCAGACACCTACCATCTCCCAGTCCTCCCAAAAGCCTACCCATGACCTCCATCTTCAATTGTCAGACCACAACACCTCAGCTCTTTGAGAATGTCTGTGGTTGTAGTCAGGACTTAGTGCAGCTGGAGAGGGAGAAACTAGATGTCCTAAAAGACATCAGAAAATGCAGAAGATGCCAATGAGAGGGACATCAACTTTCAGCAGCAGCAGCAGCTCACAGACCTCAAGAAGGCCAATCTGGCTTTAGAAGAGAGGAGAATGGCACTGGAGGAGATGAGGTTTGCAAGGCCCTCCATTTTGATGCCAATTATCTTGCCAGATGTTTCAGGTAATATTGTTTAATGTTGGTTAATCATGACTAATTATCATCATCATCATCATCTTCCTCTTATCCGGGCTGGGTCGTGGGGGCAACAGTCTAAGCAGTGACACCAAGATTTCCCTCTTCCTAGCCACTTCCTCCAGCTCTTCCAGGGGAACCCTGAGGTGTTCCCAGGCTAGCCGGGAGACAATCCTTTCAGCGTGTCCTAGGTCTGCCGGTACCTGTCAGCTGCCTCCGGAGTCCCACAAGCCAGCCAGGCCCGAAAGGACTCCTTCTTCAGCTTGATGGCATCCCTTACTTACGGTGTCCACCACCGGGTTCGGGGCCTCGACAGGCACCAGAGACCTTACGGCCACAGCTCCGAGCGGCCGCATTGACAATGGAGGTGAACATGGTCCACTCGGACTCAATATCTCCAGACTCCCTCGGGATCCGGTTGAAGCTCCGCCGGAGGTGGGAGTTGAAGATCTCTCTGACAGGGGGCTCAGCCAAACATTCCCCCAGACCCTTACAGTACGTTTGGGTCTGTCGAGCCTGTCCAGCTTCCTCCCACGCCATCGGATCCAACTCACCACCAGGTGGTGATCAGTTGACAGCTCCGCCCCTCTCTTCACCCGAGTGTCCAAGACATACAGCCGGAGGTCAGATGAGACGACCACAAAGTCGATCATTGACCTCCGGCCTAGGGTGTCCTGGTGCCACGTGCACTGATGGACACCCTTATGCTTGAACATGGTGTTCATTATGGACAAGCCATGGCTAGCACAGAAATCCAATAACAGAACACCGCTCGGGTTCAGATCAGGGGGGCCATTCCTCCCAATCACACCCCTCCAGGTATCACTGTCACTGCCCACGTGGGCCTTGAAGTTCCCCAGTAAAACTATGTAGTTTCCAGTCAGAGCACTTTCCAGAACCCCTCCCAAATACTCCAAGAGGGCCGGGTACTCCGCACTGCCGTTCGGCCCGTAGGCACACACGACAGTGAGAGACCTATCCCTGACTCAAAGGCGCAGGGAAGCAACCCTCTCGCTCACCGGGGTGAACTCCAACACATGGCGGCTGAGCTGGGGGACTAAGCAAACCCACTCCAGTCCTCCGCCTCTCACCATGGCCAACTCCAGAGTGATAGAGAGTCCAGCCTCTCTCAAGAAGTGTGGTTCCAGAGCCCAAGCTGTGCGTGGAGGTGAGCCCGACTATCTCTAGTCGGTACCTCTCAACCTCCCGCACAAGCTTAGGCTCCTTCCCCGCCAACGAGGTGACATTCCACGTCCCTAAAGCCAGATTCCGTGTCCAGAGATCGGGTCGTCAGGGGCCTCGCCTTCAACTGTCGCCCGATCCACTATGCATCGGCCCCTTATGAGCAGGTGGTGAGCCCACAGGAGGGTGGCCCCACGCCACTCCTTCGGGCTGAGCCTGGGGGGAGGCCTTGCCACCAGGCACTCGCATACGAGCCCCAACCCCGGGCCTTGCTCCAGGGTGGGGCCCCGGCTGCGCCATGCCGGGCTACGTCTCGGTCCTTGTTGTGATTGTAGTCATAACGGGTTTTTGAACTGTTTTTAGTCTGGCCCATCACCAAGGACCTGTTTGCCTTGAGAGACCCTACCAGGGGCATATAGCCCCCGACAACATAGCTCCCAGGATCATTCAGGTACTCAAACCCCTTCACCCCTTCAGGTATAATGTTATAATGACTAATTATATGTTTTAATAATCTCTTGTGGAACATTAACTATTATTTTCCATTGTGTAGTTAGGACTTATCCCATTGTGCAATGTCTTTTGCAAATCCTAGGGAACAAACAACTAACTCAAATAAATTTAGATTCAATGGTTTGATGTCCTTGTGTTTGTTGAACCTCTCAAAGACTAAGGCTCCATGAAATACTACAGTAGAAGTATTCTTAAAGGTGCCCTAGAATGAAAAATCGAATGAACCTTGCCATAGTTAAATAACAGGAGTTCAGTACATGTAAATCACATACAGTGAGTCTCAAACACCATTGCCTCCTCCTTCACATGTAAATCTCGTTTGTGAAAAACACCACGGAAAAATAGGCAAATCTCAACGTAACGCCAGCAGTGATGCAATACACGGGATCATTAATATGTACGCCCCCCAACATTTTCATAAGCAAGCACATGTTCACTATCTGGCGAAACTGCGCAGCCGCATCATCTCTGCAGGTAAACAAGCATCACGCGAGGATAGCGAAATGGCAGATCATGGAAACAAATGTTATGTTCCAGGCTGTGCAGGGGATGTGAAGACGTTTCATACTCTTCCCACAAATAAAACATGTCAACAGGCATGGTTGATGTTTATTTATAATCGGATATCGCAACAATTGAATTCAAAGTTGTTAGTTTGCTCGGCCCATTTCACCACGGACAGTTTTTCAAACCCGGGACAATATCAAGCAGGCTTTGCTCAGCGTCTGATACTGAAGAAAGGGGCAATTCCAACAATATACCTGCAAGCAGTGAGTGATTTTATCCACTTCTTGACTGTCTAAACCATTTCTGATTAAATCGAAAGTTTCTTAGAGAGACAACATTAACGATATTATTCCTGTTGTTGTCTATATCCAACGCAAGATGCTATACGGTAAGAATAAGATAATCCAAGTGGCTTACATAACTAAATAGTATGTCTAATGACAAAGGTTAATATTATTTAATGCCAGTGTTGTCATAAATTAGTAAATGCAACCATAGATACGTAACATACTATGTTAGTTTAGTTGCTTACACATAGCTCACTCGATCCTTCTAGCTAACGTCAACACCTCCACCATTTAAGTTGAAACGATAGTAATTTGATATTTATTTATTTATATTTTTGACAACTGAAGTATGATTATATACTGATTGATATATATAAGGTTGAATGCCTAATCTCTCCATCGTCAAGACGGTCAGTAAAGTTGTGTCTGCTATCATTGAGCCGCAGTGAAACAGCCAATCAGAGCAGAACTCTGCATTAATATTCATGACCCTTCCAAATAAGGCAAAAACAGACCATTTCATCCTGGGGAAGATTTCTAGAGTTGTAAATGGACCTGTAAAACCGTAGCTGGACAATTATTGCCCTTAAATAAGCCATATACCCTCTATGTAGATACCAGAGAACAATTTAAAATGTTGTTTCAAATCATTCTAGGGCACCTTTAAGGCCCGGTTTCACAGACAGGGCTTAGACTAAGCCAGGATTAGGCCTTAGTTCAATTAGGACATACAAGTAACTTTTATAAACGTGCCCAAGAAAAAAACATTACTGGTGTGCATCTTGAGACAAAACAATGCCACTGACATATTTTACGATTTGTCAGTGCAAGACTCTTTCAGTTAAAACAGCACAAACATGCATTTTAGTCTAGGACTAGCTTAAGCGTTGTCTGTGAAACCGGGGGTTTGTGTTTCAAATTTAAATAGCTATTTATAGTACTGAGAATAAGCATACAATCCCTATGAATGTCCATATACAGCAGTGCACTTTTTCATTCCTTAATTTATTCAGTGTTCAGTGTAGTTTTTATTTTATTTCTTTATTCAGCATAATTTTTTATTGAATTATTCAAAATTAATTTAATCATTCAAAAAACAAGTAAAAAATGTATAAAGAAATATACATAAAAACAATATTAAAGTCACATTGGACAGGAGTAAAGTCTAGGTGCAATTCGCCCGGTGTCCTGCAGGTAACCTCATAGCTCTTACGATGCACTTAGGGTGTTACGATTACTCCAGAGCACTCGTAGTTCTATGAAGATTTTCAAGTACTACTTAAGTTACGATGGTTTTGGGAAACGGCCCATAAGTGTAAGCTGATTCGTACGATCGTTTTTACGATCTACTTAGGCTTACGATGCTTTTAGGAAACACAGCCCAGGTCGTGAATAGGTGGCTCCAGGTCCCAAGTAGAATGCCAGTTGTTCACCAATACTGATCTGTAACATAGAATACCAGCACAGATACACAGCTTCTTCAAGGTTGGAGTTGGTCGAGCTCCAGCTCTGACCAGAAACTTTCCCAAAACACACTGATAGCATGTCCTTTCTCTCTGCAAAGGTACAGACAATATTCACCATTATTCTCTAGTGATGGAAGATGAATAAAAGTTTATAAATATAAAATAAATAGAATATAATATAATATGAAAGAAAAATAAAAGCAACATATGATTCTATAACTAAGTTAATCTCAGAAGCTGTGTAGAAGAATACAAATATTGATCAATACCTTATATTTAAATAACCTAATAGGCTATATTTAAAAGTTATAAAAGATAGAGACTTTCTGTAAATTAGAGAAATATTAAGGATGACCCAAAGTTTATGTAGGGAATACATTTTTATATGGTGGTGGTCACTTTTCATGAAAAGTCACATGTTTAAATGATAAAATGCAGCACTTCTTTCCCCCCAAATTGTCCCTCACCTTCTGTATGCTATATTGCACAATACTGAATGCTCAGGTAAATAGTAAACAAACTGTGTAAACCGTTACTAATAAATGGTAGAAACAAAGCAAATGCATGTAACGGTTGGCCTTTTGCTATAGAGACTTTCCATTTACTACATACAGTAGGCACTCTGATTCCATATATGGGGCACATATATATTATTCATATGACACACAAACACAAGTAGACAAGACCTGTTTAGTTCAAAAGATCACTCGCCAAGGCAAGGCAGAGATCATGAGTGAGATGAGACAAGACGATAGACAGACGCGTGCGCGCCCGCCGAGTGTGCACAGTTTGGACAACTGTCATTGTCATTGCGACTCCCCACCCTGCCTCCACGTTGCCCCCTAACTGTATTTGCAATACACGAGCCGCGGTTCAGCTGCACGAGACAACCGCTGCCAGTGTGAATGCACAACGCGCGGCTCCCGCTCTCCATACGCACCACTCCTGCCCTGCCAATGCACTGCTTGAGTGTGTGGTGTGAAGCCGTCGTAACACACCTGCTAACTTCGCGATGAACACTCCGACCCCGGGAAACACCACTGTGTTCCCACCACTGACATTGGGCAAAGGACCATCTACTTTGGGCAAAGGATTCACCGTTTGTGCTTGGTGTAGGGCTATACTTTCACTTTCAGAATCACGTCATATTCTGAAGGCCCCTTATTCCCCTTCATATTCCCCTTCAGAATCAGGGTCCGCGAATAGAAGACCCAACACTTCATTGCGGGTAAGTTTTATTGATGCCATTAGAAAATAATAATAATCTAATGCAAATACTCGCTGACGTTGACAATATTGCTCTGATAAAATGGCTTACTTGCACACTAGCTCCGCTTTTGTTCGCACTGATTCAATGCGCTCTTGCTCGAAGATTTTGTATAGAAGCATGATGTTTTTTTGAGTCAGGGATGAAGTATGACATGTCTGACATCTAGTGGAGGGGAGGTCGAACGAAATTTGACACTCTATTTGACAAAATCGGCCGTTTTATTCAGTGCCGCATCTTGTCGAGTAAACTCGACCGTGGCAACTAGAGGGTTATGCCGTTGTTCACGCGGCCCGTCGCCTCCATAGCAGAGCAGCAGAGCAGAAGACACGTCTTGCAAATGTGTTAACCCTTTCTCATTGGATAGACACATTTTCCCCAGCCTTTTGCAAAACAGTTAACACGGATGTCATTCCAGCAGTCCAAACTCCATTGTTTTAGCTATGGTAACCAAACAGAAACCATTTATTCCTTACTATTAGAAACTACCTAGATCAGCATGAAATCAGTGAGGCACCTGTTTGACACTTCTTTACACAAAACTTCAATTAGTCTGCAGGACTTATAAAAAAGGTGCCACGTCTGTGTTGTTCTTTGACAGCATGGATAGAGGAGGTCTAAGGCAGATGAGAGTGAGAGGAAGAGGAGTCCGTGTGCAAGGTGGAGGTGTAGTTGGAAGGGCTCAAGTTTCAGATGAAATTTGGGCAACTTTTATTGATCACATTATCAATCAAGGCCTTTCTCTTAGAGAGGCTGAACAACGGGTCCAACCTGTTCTAAACAGAAACACTGTTGCATCCATTGTCATAATTTTTCGACAGGAGAACGTCTCGGTTATGTATGTAACCCTCGTTCCCTGAAGTTACTGACGAAATGGGGGTTTCACTTAGAAGCCAATCGCCTTTGAGATCTACAAAGGAGGGCGAGGCGGATTTAGTCTCTTCGCCCCCCTCAGGAATCTGCTAACCAGGTTGTGCTGTCCAACCGTTTTAGAGTCCACCAGGTCATGGTGAGCTGATACAGCAGCCACATAGACCTTCAGGGTGGAGGGAGACAGCCTACGCTCCAACCCTTCTTGGAGGAAGGAGAGCACGGACCCGATAGGGCATTTCTTGGGGTCTTCTCGCCGAGAAGAGCACCAGGTGATGAAGAGGTTCCATTTCAACGCATAGGCCTGTCTGGTAGACGAGGCCCTAGCGGAAGTGATGGTAGCCGCCACCTGAGAACTCAAACCTGCCACGTCCCATCCAGGTCCCACACGTGTAGGTTCCAAAGATCGGGACGTGCGTGCCAAAGGTTCCCCCGTCTCTGAGTCAGGAGGTCCTTCCTCAGAGGGATTGACCATGGAGGGGCTGTCGCAAGGAGTACTAGTTCTGAGAACCAGGTCCGGCCGAGCCAGTACGGGGTGACCAAAAGGACCTGCTCCCTGTCCTCCCTGATCTTGCACAGAACCTGTGCGAGAAAGCTCACTGGGGGAAACGCATACTTGCGTAGGCCCCGCGGCCAGCTCTGCGCTAGTGCATACGTGCAGAGAGTTCCCTCGGTCAGGCGGCAATACCAATACCAGCGGCAATGGCAAAGCTGGACCATCTGGGGATGGAGTCTCCATTCCCCCGGCAGCGTCTGAACATGTGACAGCTCATCGGCCACATGGTTCAGTTCTCCCGGGATGTGAATGGCACGAAGCGCCCTCAGATGCTTCTGACTCCATAAGAGGAGGTGGCTGGCGAGTTGCGACATCCGGCGGGATAGTAGACCACCTTGTCGGTTGATGTATGCTACTGTTGCTGTGTTGTCTGAACGGACCAGTACATGCTTGTCCTTGAGCAGGACTTGGAAGCGGTGCAGGGCAAGACGTACGGCCAGCAACTCGAGGCAATTGACATGCCATTGGCGCTGGGGTCCTTTCCAGGAGCCCGCGGCAGCATGTCCATTGCACATGGCACCCCAGCCCGTGGCAGAGGCATCTGTTGATACAAAAACATGCCTGGAAACTCGTTCTAGGGGAACTCCTGCCCATAGAAAACTGAGGTTCGCCTACGGGGTGAAGGTCTGACAGCAGGCCTGAGTCACTGGGACCCGGAGCTTGCCCTGTTGCCATGCCCACCTCTGGACTCAATCACGAAGCCAATGCTGAAGCGGTCTCATATGAAGCAAACCGAGTGGGGTGACCGTGGCTGCGGATGCCATATGCCCCAGGAGCCTCTAAAAGTATTTCAGTGGGACCGCACTCTTGCCCTCGAACTGGCGAAGACAAGTCAGCAGTGACTGCGTGTGCTCGCTCGTAAGCTGCGCGTACATGGCGACCGAGTCGATTTCCATAGCGAGAATAGAGATCCTCTGCACTGGGGAGAGTTTGCTCTTTTCCCAGTTGACCCGCAGGCCCAGACGGGCTAGGTGCTGGAGCACCAGGTCCCTGTGTTCGCAAACCTGCTCTCGAGAGTGGCTCAGAATCAGCCAGTCTTCGAGGTAGTTTAGGATATGAACCCTGTGTTACTTGAGTGGCACAAGGGCTGCCTCGACGACTTTTGTGAAGACGCGAGGGGACAGGGCTAACCTGAATGGGAGAACCGTGTACTGATATGCCTGTCCCTCGAAGGCAAACCGTAGAAACGGTCTGTGTCGAGGAAGACATGAAAGTACGCATCCTTCAGGTCGATCGCTTGCACAGATTAGAGTTTACTCTTATGCAGACATATTAATAATAATAATAAAATAATGGAATACAGATTGTTTTATTTAATGCCATGTCAGCATCTAAGGCTATATTCATGGCAAAAATGTAATTACAAAAATACAAATATCAAATAAATACAATAAAACCAAGCAAACAAGAGTTATATTATACAATATTTTTTAAATCAACTTATGATTAAAAAAAATCCAAAACCTTTTCATTTAAGTGGAATAACTTGATAAAAGATAATTCTTGTTTTAACCCAGGACAGTCCAACAAAATATGTTTAAAGGGCTCATATAATGGTGCATGTACTTTTACAAGTTGATTGTATGGAAATGTGTGTTGGCAGTGCCTGTACACAACCATCCTATAATGATAAAAATCCATCCAGTGTTTTTTTTTTTTTATTTCCTTATATGTTTTCCCCTGTCTCAAATCGAACCGTCTGACCGTGTGATGCCCCTCCCACAATTGTTCATTGACATGAGAGTTTCAACACAGACCCGCCCTGAGTGAGCTGTCATCATAGTCCGCCATAGTTGATACGCTGGAGCAGAATGGCGTCTAAACGATTGTGGTGTTCTGTTCTTGGGTGTAATAACGAACACAGCAGTCATTTTGATGTTCATAAATCCGAACCGCTGATGACGCAGTGGCTGAGTTTTGTTTTCGAAGGGAATATTCCCCCCCGATCAACGTAAATGCTTTCATGTTTGCGCTAATCATTTTTCACCAGACTGCTTTATAAACGAGGGTCAGTATAAAGCAGGTTTTGCTAAGAAGCTGCTCCTGAAAAAAGGATCGGTACCAACTATTCATGTTCCTGCTGCACCTCCAGAAGAAATCAAATCAAATCAAATCACTTTATTGTCACTCTACCATGCACAAGTGCAACAGTAGGTGAAATTCTTAGGTGCAGTCCGAGCAAACATAGTAGTCATGACATGACATGTACAACATTTAAGCAACAACAGATTACACATCTGATGCGCACACAATTACTCACAGCACAGTATACACTACAATAAACAATAAATAATTTACACAATGTGAGTGTAGTTCTCACAGCTTTAAACAATATACACATACTTACAATATACATATACTTTAAACAGTATACACTAAACATACATTAAACAATAACAGTATACATTAAGCTATAGTAATAATATACAATGTACAGTATACAATATGTTCACAAATTGAAATCCAAAGTGCAATATATGCTGTATGATAAATAAATGTGTATATAATGTATGTGTATCTACAGTGGGTTGTGCTGAGTGATATTCTGTCCAGTGTGTGTTATGATCCTGATGGATCAGGAGTTAAGTAGTCTAATTGCTTGTGGGAAGAAGCTGTTCTGGAGTCGGCTGGTGCGTGTTCTGATGCTGCGGTACCGTCTGCCTGATGGCAGCAGTGAGATCAGCCCATGGTTCGGGTGGCTAGAGTCTCTGATGATCCTCTGAGCTCTCTTCACACACCGCCTGGCGTAAATGTCCTGGAGGGAGGGAAGCTCACCTCCGATGATGCAGCTGGCCGTGCGCACTACCCTTTGCAGGGCTTTGCGGTTGCGGGCGGTACTGTTGCCGTACCAGGTGGTGATGCAGCCAGTCAGCAGGCTCTCTATGGTGCTGCTGTAGAAGCGTGTGAGGATGTGGCGGTTCATTCCAAACCTCCTCAGCCGTCGCAGGAAGAAAAGGCGCTGATGAGCCTTCTTCACAACGGCCTCGGTGTGGACGGACCATGAGAGTTCCTCTGTGATGTGGACACCGAGGAACTTGAAGCTGCTGACTCTCTCCACCGGTGCTCCATTGATGGTGATGGGGCGGTGTTCTCTCTCATTCCTCCTGAAGTCAACCACCAGCTCCTTGGTCTTGCTGACGTTGAGGGAGAGGTTGTGCTCCTGACACCACCGTGTCAGAGTGTGCACCTCCTCTCTGTAGGCCGTTTCATCATTGTCAGTGATGAGACCTACCACTGTCGTATCGTCAGCAAACTTGATGATGGTATTGGAGCTGTGGGTTGCCACACAGTCATGTGTGTACAAGGAGTACAGGAGTGGGCTGAGAACACAGCCCTGAGGGGCTCCAGTGTTGAGAGTCAGTGGTGAGATGTTACTGCCCATTCTGACCACCTGGCGTCTGTTTGACAGGAAGTCCAGGATCCAGCTGCATAACAAGCTGTTTAAGCCTAGAGCCCGGAGTTCCATGTCAAGTATGGAGGGCACAATGGTGTTGAATGCTGAGCTGTAATCTACAAACAGCATTCTCACATACGTGTTCCTCTTTTCCAGGTGGGAGAGAGCAGTGTGAATTGTTGATGAAATGGCATCATCAGTGGAGCGGTTTGTGCGGTATGCAAACTGCAGTGGGTCCAGTGAGGGGGGGAGAACAGAGCAGATGTGGTTTCTGACTAGTCTCTCAAAGCATTTGCTGATGATGGGGGTCAGAGCAACAGGACGCCAGTCGTTTAAGCAGGTGGTTTTTGACTGCTTAGGTACAGGAACAATGGTGGACGTTTTGAAGCATGTGGGGACCACGGACAGGGAGAGGGACAGGTTAAAAATGTCTGTGAAAACTCCAGCCAGTTGGTGCGCGCACGTTCTGATCACGCGGCCCGGAATGCCGTCTGGACCCGCTGCTTTACGGACGTTCACCCGCCGGAAGGATCTGGTTACATCCGCTAAAGATACGGAGAGTGAACTAACCTCTGCGTCTTCAGCCACGAGCTCTCTCTCCGCGAGGGCGGTGTTAGTTCCCTCAAAGCGAGCATAAAAGGTGTTGAGCTCGTCCGGGAGAGAGGCAGCGGTATTCACGGTGGAGTTTGTGTTCCCTTTATAGTCCGTGATGGTGTTAATTCCCCGCCACATGCTTCTGGAGTCGGTGGTGTTGAACTGTCCTTCAATCTTGTCCCTGTACTGGCGTTTTGCTGCTCCGATGGTTTTCCGGAGGGCATAACTTGCTTGTTTATGCTCCTCCGCATTACCGGAGTTAAAAGTGGAGGTCCGCGCATTGAGTGCCGCGCGAACATCCCCATTTAGCCACGGCTTCTGGTTTGGGTACAGCCGAATTGTTTTGGTCGGAACAACGTCTTCTACGCACTTCCTGATGAAACACGTTACGCTATCAGCGTAGACTTCGATGTCGTCATCAGAGGCCGACCAGAACATCTCCCAGTCCGCGTGATCAAAACAGTCTTGTAGCATAGAGTCCGATTGGTCCGACCAGCACTGGATGGTTCTGAGGGCGGGTGCTTCCTGTTTCAGCCTCTGCCTATAAGCGGGCAAAAGTAGAATGGAAGCGTGATCTGATTTGCCGAATGGTGGGCGTGGGAGGGACTTGTAACCATCCTTGAAGGGGGAGTAGCAGTGATCTAAGACGCGGTTCCCTCGTGTGTTGAAGCTAAGATTGAGGTTGAGTCAAGATGGCGCCGAGGATGGCCGCTACGTCGCAAGCTCTGCTGAAACATTGTAGTTTTTTGTTTGTTCTGTTTATAGTTTTTGTGTTTTTTGTCTTGGATGTTGTCTGCCTTACTACGTACGACAGACAGACACTTTTGGACATTGGTTCGGCTATCGCACTCCGAAAACCGGACTTTAAATTCTTCAGTGACGAACCGCCGTTTACAAACACAGCAGCGGAGCTCTTTGTCTGGACGGCCCGACCACGCAAACGCGGCCGGAGAAGGGGAAGCAGAGCCGGCGTACTTATCAGAGTAAGACGCCGCGCAAACCGACCCCCACTTCCCAGTATTTTACTGGCAAATGTTCAGTCTCTGGACAATAAACTCTGCGAGCTGAGAGCACGGATCTCTTTCCAACGAGAGACGAGGGACTGCTGCATTATCTGCCTCACAGAAACTTGGATGTCCGCTGAGATTCCAGATTCGGCCATCGAAACCGCGGGGTTCTCCGTGCATCGAATGGACAGAGAAAAAGATCTCTCCGGGAAAAGCAAAGGCGGGGGTGTATGTTTTATGATTAACCGATCCTGGTGTGATCAGAGGAACGTACATTCTATCAAGTCTTTCTATTCTCCTGATCTGGAACTTCTCATGGTTCTGTGTCGACCATTCTGGCTACCGTGGGAATTCACCGCGGTCATCATCACAGCTGTGTATATTCCCCCGCAAGCCGACACAGACCGGGCACTAAAGGAACTGTATAGGACAGTGAGTGAGCAGGAAACCGCGCATCCTGAGGCCGCGTTTATTGTGACCGGGGACTTTAACAAAGCCAACTTCAAGCGCATCGCACCCAAATACCACCAACATGTTAACTTCAACACGCGAGGGAACCGCGTCTTAGATCACTGCTACTCCCCCTTCAAGGATTGTTACAAGTCCCTCCCGCGCCCACCATTTGGCAAATCGGATCACGCTTCCATCCTACTTTTGCCCGCATATAGGCAAAGACTCAAACAGGAAGCACCCGCCCTCAGAACCATCCAGTGCTGGTCGGACCAATCAGATTCTATGCTACAGGACTGTTTTGATCACGCGGACTGGGAGCTGTTCCGGTCGGCCTCTGATGACGACATCGAGGTTTACGCTGATAGCGTAACGTGTTTCATCAGGAAGTGCGTAGATGACGTTGTTCCGACCAAAACAATTCGGCTGTACCCTAACCAGAAGCCGTGGCTAAATGGGGATGTTCGCGCGGCACTCAATGCGCGGACCTTCACTTTTAACTTAAGGAGCATAAACAAGCAAGTTATGCCCTCCGGAAAACCATCAGAGCAGCAAAACGGCAGTACAGGGACAAGATTGAAGGACAGTTCAACACCACCGACTCCAGAAGCATGTGGAGGGGAATTAACACCATCACGGACTATAAAGGGAACACAAACTCCACCGTGAACACCGCTGCCTCTCTCCCGGACGAGCTCAACACCTTCTATGCTCGCTTTGAGGGAACTAACACCGCCCTCGCGGAGAGAGTGCTCGCGGCTGAAGATGCAGAGGTTAGTGCACTCTCTGTATCTGTCGCGGATGTAACCCGATCCTTCCGGCGGGTGAACGTCCGTAAAGCTGCGGGTCCAGACGGCATTCCCGGCCGTGTGATCAGAGCGTGCGCGCACCAACTGGCTGGAGTCTTCACGGGCATTTTTAACCTGTCCCTCTCCCTGTCTGTGGTCCCCACATGCTTTAAAACGTCCACTATTGTTCCTGTACCTAAGCAGTCAAAAACCACCTGCTTAAACGACTGGCGTCCTGTTGCTCTGACCCCCATCATCAGCAAATGCTTTGAAAGACTAGTCAGAAACCACATCTGCTCTGTTCTCCCCCCCTCACTGGACCCACTGCAGTTTGCATACCGCACAAACCGCTCCACTGACGATGCCATTTCATCCACTATACACACTGCTCTCTCCCACCTGGAAAAGAGGAACACGTATGTGAGAATGCTGTTTGTGGACTACAGCTCAGCATTCAACACCATTGTGCCCTCCATACTTGACATGAAACTCCGGGCTCTAGGCTTAAACAGCCTGTTATGCAGCTGGATCCTGGACTTCCTGTCAAACAGACGCCAGGTGGTCAGAATGGGCAGTAACATCTCCTCATCACTGACTCTCAACACTGGAGCCCCTCAGGGCTGCGTTCTCAGCCCACTCCTGTACTCCCTGTACACACATGACTGTGTGGCAACCCACAGCTCCAACACCATCATCAAGTTTGCTGACGATACGACGGTGGTAGGTCTTATCACCGACAATGATGAAACGGCCTACAGAGAGGAGGTGCACACTCTGACACGGTGGTGTCAGGAGCACAACCTCTCCCTCAACGTCAGGAAGACCAAGGAGCTGGTGGTCGACTTCAAGAGGAATGAGAGAGAACACCGCCCCATCACCATCGATGGAGCACCGGTGGAGAGAGTCAGCAGCTTCAAGTTCCTCGGTGTCCACATCACAGAGGAACTCTCATGGTCCGTCCACTCCGAGGCCGTTGTGAAGAAGGCTCATCAGCGCCTTTTCTTCCTGCGACGGCTGAGGAGGTTTGGAATGAACCGCCACATCCTCACACGTTTCTACACCTGCACCATCGAGAGTCTGCTGACTGGCTGCATCACCACCTGGTACGGCAACAGTACCGCCCGCAGCCGCAAGGCCCTGCAAAGGGTAGTGCGCACGGCCAGCTGCATCATCGGAGGTGAGCTTCCCTCCCTCCAGGACATTTACGCCAGGCGGTGTGTGAAGAGAGCTCAGAGGATCTTCAGAGACTCTAGCCACCCGAACCATGGGCTGCTCTCACTGCTGCCATCAGGCAGACGGTACCGCAGCATTAGAACACGCACCAGCCGACTCCAGAACAGCTTCTTCCCACAAGCAATCAGACTACTTAACTCCTGATCCATCAGGATCATAACACACTCTGGACAGAATATCACTCAGCACAACCCACTGTAGATACACACACATTATATACACATTTATTTATCATACAGCATCTATTGCACTTTGGATTTCAATTTTTCAATCTGTGAATAATATTTTATACTATACATTGTATATTATTATTACTATTATAGCGTAATGTATATTGTTTAGTGTATGTTTAGTGTATATTGTTTAAAGTATATGTATATTGTAAGTATGTGTATATTGTTTAAAGCTGTGAGAACTACACTCACATTGTGTAAATTATTTATTGTTTATTGTAGAGTTTACTGTGCTGTGAGTAATTGTGTGCGCATCAGATGTGTAATCTGATGCTGCTTTAAATGTTGTACATGTCATGTCATGACTGCTATGTTGCTCGGAACTGCACCTAAGAATTTCACCTACTGTTGCACTTGTGCATATGTAGAGTGACAAATAAAGTGATTTGATTTGATTTGATTTGATTTGATTTGATTTGATAACATGTTGGTGGTATTTGGGTGCAATGCGTTTGAAGTTGGCTTTGTTAAAGTCCCCAGTCACAATAAACGCAGCCTCAGGATGCGCGGTTTCCTGCTCACTCACTGTCCTATACAGTTCCTTTAGTGCCCGGTCTGTGTCGGCTTGTGGGGGAATACACAGCTGTGATGATGACCGCTGTGAATTCCCTCGGTAGCCAGAATGGTAGGCACAGAACCATGAGAAGTTCCAGATCAGGAGAACAGAAAGACTTGATAGAATGTACGTTCCTCTGATCACACCAGGATCTGTTGATCATAAAACATACACCCCCGCCTTTGCTTTTCCCTGAGAGATCTTTTTCTCTGTCCATTCGGTGCACGGAGAACCCCGTGGTTTTGATGGCCGAATCTGGAATCTCAGCGGACATCCAAGTTTCTGTAAGGCAGATAATGCAGCAGTCCCTCGTCTCTCGTTGGAAAGAGATCCGCGCTCTCAGCTCGCAGAGTTTATTGTCCAGAGACTGAACATTAGCCAGTAAAATACTGGGAAGCGGGGGTCGGTTTGCGCGGCGTCTTACTCTGATGAGCACGCCGGCGCTCTTCCCCCTTCTCCGGCTGCGTTTGCGCGGTCGGGCCGCCCATACAAAAGGTTCCGCTGCCGTGTTTGTAAGCAGCGTGTCGTCGTTGATGAATTTAAAGTCCGGTTTTCGGTGTGCGATTGCCGAACCAATGTCCAAAAGTGTCTGTCTGTCGTACGTAGTAAGGCAGACAACATCCAAGACAAAAAACACAAAAACTGTAAACAGAACAAACAAAAAACTACAATGATTCAGCAGAGCTTGCGACGTAGCGGCCATCCTCGGCGCCATCTTGAGCATGAGTGAGTGTAACGTTTTATTAACCTTAATATTAATCTTTGCAAATCGTTTGCACGCTTCATGATGAATGCGGCTAAAGTTTACAGGGTAAGTTACATTACGGCATGCTTTTTATGTATGATGTTCTCAATATAATTCATAATCCCACATTTATAATGAACAGCGCGTTATGGTTATTGTGTTATTACAAACTGTGTACGCTGGTGATAAAAACGTGGTAACACTACACTAAGCTTACTTTTGTAGATGGTTTATAACCGTGTCTGTTACTGATTAAGAAGTAATGTCAAAAAAAAAAAACTGTTACATCCTGCAAATGCGTATGATTCAAGACTATTGTCTTGTTGTCTTGCTGTTTTGGCTAGGGAGGCTGATATTGAACATTCTATGTCCCCTGACTTTAGTGTATGTCCAGCTGCAACCACAGAGATCACTTATGAACTCCTTGTCCATTTAGAAGGGACTATCTCTCCTGAACTTTCTGCCAACTCTGTCACGACCAAGGAGACAGATTTTGAACTCCTCGCCTGTTTCTTTGGCCTTAGGAGCCAATACTAACCTGCCTGTTCCTTCTGTTCTAGTTTTGCCAGTCTTTTCAGATCTGCTGTGGAGGGCTCCAGCCCTTGTCCAGAGTCCCAAGATGGCTCCAGCCCTTGTCCAGAGTCCCGATATGGCTCCAGCCCTTGTCCAGAGTCCCGAGACGGCTCCAGCCCTGGTCCGCCCACGGCTCCTGACCTGCCATGGTCACCCGAGACTCCTGATCCGCCATGGTCACCCGAGACTCCTGATCCGCCATGGTCACCCGAGACTCCAGATCCGCCATGGCCGCCCTAGGCTCCATTACTCCCCCTGTTCTGCCTCCTTTCCATCTGGACTTTCAAATAGTTTTCTTTGAGCATCTGGAAGCTGCTCTTAAGGAGGGGGCTCTGTCACATATTCCCTGTGTGTTTGTGGACTTTTACGTTATTTCCTGTTGAGTGTTTTTGCTTTGTAGTTCATTGTAGTTTTTCATACTGCTTTAGTTCTCCAGGTGTTTCCTATCTGTCACGCCCCGTTGTTACCTTGTTTAGCTTGTGTATTTATAGTGCTTGTGTTCCACCAGTGTTTTGTCAGTCGATGTACGTATTGTTGTGGTGTCATGAGTTCCTTGTTTTCTCAGTAAATGTTCCTGCACTTAGATCCGCTTCCTTGTCTGCTCATTCCACACTCATCGTTACAACTATAAATACTGTAATTGATATTTTAGGTGACCTAATGTCAGTGCTTCAGCCCTGACAGTTGTACCTAACACTGAATAGATAACGTTACGCATCACTGACAAGCCTATTTTTACAGATAAAAAGTTTGTCATGACCATTAGCTGTAACATCAATCTGTCAATTAACTAATCAGTAAACACATAGCATTCGTATCTCACTACGCTACCCTGCAAGTACATACAAAGATAGATCAAAGTGACATTACATTAACCAACCATTCAGAAACGTCCTGTTCGAGCCTTAATTGTCTCTGAGGACACATCTGTGCAACCGTATCAATTTGAACAACCCCAACGAAGTTCGACAATTAAGGCTCGAACAGGACGTTTTTGAATGGTTGGTTAATGTAATGTCACTTTGATCAATTTGAGTATTTATAGTTGTAACGATGAGTGTGGAATGAGCAGACAAGGAAGCGGATCTAAGTGCAGGAACATTTACTGAGAAAACAAGGAACTCATGACACCACATCAATACGTACATCGACTGACAAAACACTGGTGGAACACAAGCACTATAAATACACAAGCTAAACAAGGTAACAAGGGGGCGTGACAGATAGGAAACACCTGGAGAACTAAAGCAGTATGAAAAACTACAATGAACTACAAAGCAAAAACACACAACAGGAAATAATGTGACGCAGCTGTGGCTGCAGTGAAAGGAGACTTGTTGAATTTTGTCAATTGGGCTTCCTGCCTTAATAATTCTTAAATGATTTAATAATTTAATTCATTCTCGCTTCATGAGAAACGCAACGCCCTGTTATACTGCGTTTCTGTATAGCCTAATATTAATGGTTGTTTCTATAGCCATGGCGTCATGATGATTTTATTAAGATGTAAATTGATTCAGGTAGGAAACCACTGAAGGCCTAGATGTGTAATGCACCCTCTACTGATAAATATATTACTTGAAGTGCTGAATAAAGGGTCCTTTGTAACACTTACTATATAAAATATAAGAAAGGGTGTCAATTCTGGAATCCACTGCTGCTTCAATGTATATCTTTTGAGTGATTATAATAAAGGTATTGATCCATATTTGTATTCTCCTACACAGCTTCTGAGATTAACTTAGTTCCCTTTCAGTCGGTCACTACGACGTACATCGGTTATACCAACAAATTGGGATCACTTCAGGGAGCCCCTATCAGCTTCGAGATATAGAGAACAGGCCAATGGGCCATTGGCGTGCTAGATTTGCATCTCACACTCCACCCCGCGCCGCGGGTATAAACAGGAAGCGAGAGCAACGCGACGTCATTCACTTCGGAGCCGAACGGCGTTGATAAAGCAAGACTGCTTTTCTAAAAGAGAGCCTATCTACAGAGAGAGATACTTCAGAGAACGAGAAGGACGCTCTGTGTTGGCGAAAAGGCACAATCAGCGCGATCGCGTGCTCACCGCTGCATCAGCATAAACAAACTGCTGTTCTCACAGCAACTGTCGGTTTGGTGAGGGCGTTTGTCAGTGAGTGCAGACACAGGACTGCACTTACCTCCTGTGTGCTGCCGCGGTCTTCCCCTGGGTGCTTCAGCACTGTTGAAAGAGCGTTTCCTCATAAAAGAGCAACACGGGTCTGACTGCATCTTTTTCAAGACGTCATTCCACTCGTGCGTTTCTGGATACGGTTGTTTCCTGTCCTGGCGGCCACGATCCCTCTCGCATAAACATGTTGAAACTGTGTTCGTGGGTGATCCATGTTCTCTCAGGGGAACGGGATCACGTCGACGTGCTGGTCATCTCACCTTCCACGTGAGGGTTTGAGTGTTCAGCGCGCCGTGTGCCATCTAGCTGCCGGGTGACAGCGCGGGTTGCCACGGCAACTCAGCGCGCATCATTCTGCGCCTCCGATGCGCGGTCGAGACTATGAATGCCTCAAACGGGGTTGAGTCCCTTCACACAGTAGTACTTATACCCGCACAACGCGGGTACTTATATTCGCACAACGCTTATACCCCGATCTAGTCTCTTTTCTGGTGCACCAGAAAAGGGGCTAATTTGGCTGATAAGCCTGGGTGACCAGAGGATTACAGTGAGGCTTCCCTGCCGAGTACACCTCCGTGGGCCCCCCACTCCTCTATCGCATCACAAGCATGTTGAGACTGTGTTTGTGGGTGGTTTATGTTCTCTCTTTAGAGCATAACCATGTCGGCGCGTTGTTCGTCTTGCCTTTTTCATAAGGGCTTAAGTGTTCAGCGTGCCGTATGCCGTCTCACGGCCACACTCACTATCTCGCATGCCTGCTGGTAGCTTCAGATGGGATTGCTGGTCCTTAAAAAAAAAAAAAAAGGGGACCTAGCGTTTCATTTGAGGCTCTAGCAGAGGACAGATGTCAATAGCTGCATCAGAGAGAGGGCTGTTATGTGTTGAAAATGAAGATGATGCTGAGATTCCCACTATAATAGTGGGCGCTCATGCTGAATCAGATTCATACTTGACAGCCATGCTTTTCCAGATGGCTGAGGCGTAGTGCAACACATAATTCGCCTTGCCCGCCCCTTGCCATAATCTTTATAAAGTTTTCCTCTCTCTCACTACCCTCATCAGTGGGGTGGCAGTGCCACTGGCAGGCCACCTCCGCCCTGCTGAGTGCATAAGGGTAGTTCTGGCTGAGGTTGAGCTGCGCACAGTGCTGGCCCTTGGCCAGACGATGTCCACCCTGGTCCAGAAACACCATTGACCTGGATTTGGTTGGAACTGTTCTTCCCCGGAGGAGGGCCGGGTGGAAAACCATTAGTAATTCTGTTCCGCCACTGGTGTTAAAAACAGCCAGTGGTACCCAAATTCTAAAAGAAACAAGAGCAGTTCCAATACCTCTGGGTCTCGGGAGTTCAGGAATGACAGCGTGTGACGCTACAAAGCCTCGCCACTCTCATTCCCCTCCCCACAAGAGGGCGAGAATGGCAGTGTGTGACGCTACAAAGCATCGCCACTCTCATTCCCCTCTTCTCAGCGGTGCGTGGAAGACAGTGTGCGACGCTATGCCTCGCTGCTGTTGTTCCCCACTGAGGAAGGTGAGGCAGACCGTGTGCAACGCCACAAAGCCTTGCCACACTCAGCCCCTCCTTCATTTGGGGAGCGCGCTTGGTGATGTACAACGCTCCCATGCCTTGTCAACCCCTGGTGCCTCTCCAAATCACCAGCAGGGGGCGCTGGCTGTCGGGACGCACACAATGTGCCTCCTCACACTCGCCCGCCCCCTCAGCGGATGCAGGTTTGTGTGTCACACACCCAGACCCCCTCCACGGACCACTCCCATGTCGTACACGGGTCCCTGCGTTCCGCTGTGCTGCCCCGTTGCAGGTATGTCTGTGGTGCCGATGATCCCACTTGTACGGTCTCTGGGGGCCTGGCTAGCGCTCCCCAGGCCGTCTCGCTGGCTCATCCGCACCATCAGACTCGGCTATGCGATTCAGTTCGCCGGCGTCCCCCCAAGTTCAGGGGCGTTCACTTCACGTCTGTAATGAGGGAGAACGCCCATGTACTTCAGGCGGAGATCGCTGTCCTACTGGCGAAGGCCGCGATAGAGCCGGTTCCTCCAGCTGATATGAAGTCCGGGTTCTACAGCCCGTACTTCATTGTACCCAAGAAAGGCGGCGGGTTACGACCGATCTTGGATCTGCAATACTTGAACCGCTCTCTTCACAGGATGCCGTTCCGAATGTTGACGCAGAAACGCATCTTCAGGTGCGTCCGTCCCCAAGATTGGTTTGCAGCGATCGACCTGAAGGACAAGTACTTTCATGTCTTGATTCTCCCTCGACACAGACCATTCCACGCTTTGCATTCGTCGAATGAGCATATCAGTACAATGTCCTGCCCTTCGGGCTGTCCCTGTCGCCCCGTATCTTCATGAAAGTCGTGGGGGCGGCCATTGCTCCCATGAGAGAGCGTGGTGTTCGCCTTCTCAACTATCTCGACGACTTGCCTCAGCCAGTTGGGTCTTCGGGTCAACTGGGAGAAGAGCTAACTCTGTCCCGTACAGAGGTTCTCTTTTCTAGGGATGGAGATCGACTCGGTCACCATGACAGCGCGCCTCACAGAGGAGCGCGTCCAGTTGGTGTTGAACTGCTTGAATTCGTTCAAACGCAGCACAGCGGTACCACTGAAACAATTTCAGAGGCTCCTGGGGCATATGGCAGCAGTAGCCGCAGTAATGCCACTAGGGCTGCTCCATATGAGATCGCTTCAAGTGACATCGAGATGCCGCCAAACCTTCAGCCCGTGGTCGGACCCTTCATTTTCTACGGGCAGGAGTGCCTCTAGAACAAGTGTCCAGGCATTCTGTTGTCTCCACAGATGCCTCATCCACCGGCTGGGGTGCCACGTACAACGGGCTTGCAGTTCGGGTCTGTGGACGGGGCCCCAACTGCAATGGCATATCAATTGCCTGGAGTTGCTGGCAGTTCGTCTTGCTCTCAGCCTCTTGAAAACGCCGCTCAAAGACAAGCACGTTCTGGTCTGGACGGACAGCACTGCGGCCGTTGCGTACGTCAACAAACAGGGTGGTCTACGCTCCCACCACATGTCCCAACTTGCTCGCCATCTCCTCCTGTGGAGTCAGAAGCATCTGAGGTCCCTTTGTGTCATTCACATTCCGGGCCCGCTCAATTGTGCGGCCAACGAGCTGTCACGGTTACCGGTGCTCCCCGGAGAGTGGAGACTCCACCACCAGGTGGTCCAGCTGATCTGGAGTCGCTTTGGGGCCGCACGGATCGACCTGTTTTCTGCCCCCGACACGACCCACTGCCAGTTGTTTTATTCCCTGACCGAGGGAACCCTCGGCACGGATGCCCTGGCACACAGCTGGCCCCGAGGCCTACGCAAATATGCATTTCCCCCAGTGAGCCTTCTTGCACAGACACTGTGCAAGGTCAGGGAGGACGAGGAGCAGCTCCTCTTGGAGGAGCAGCTCCTCCTCTTTAGCTCCTCTCAGCTCCTCACCGAGAAGACCCCCGAAAGTGTTCGGTCAGATCTGTGCTCTCTTTTCTTCAAGACGGGTTGGAGCGAAGGCTGTCTCCCTCCACCCTCAAGGTGTACGTTGCCGCTATTGCTGCGACCATGGTGAGTCCGTAGGCAAGCACGATCTGATCGTCAGGTTCCTGAGGAGACTAAATCTGCCTCGTCCTCCCTCTATACCCTCTTGGGACTTAACTCTGGTGCTGACCGCACTGCATAGGGCACCTCGAGCCAGTCAGCTAAAAATCTTGTCTTTAAAGACAATACTTCTGATTGCATTGGCCTCGTGAAGAGGGTAGGGGACCTGCAGGCATTTTCGGTCGACGAATCGTGCCTGGAATTCGGGCCTGGCAACTCTCAGGTAACTCTGAGACCCCGGCCTGGATATGTGCCCAAGGTTCCCACTACTCCCTTTCGGGACCAAGTGGTGAGCCTGCAAGCGCTGCCCTCGGAGGAGGCAGACCCAGCCCTAGCTTTTCTCTGTCCAGTTTGCGCCCTGCGCATCTATGTTGACAGAACGCAAAGCTTTAGGACCGCAGAGCAGCTCTTCGTCTGTTCGGAAGACAGCAGAAGGGAAAGACTGTCCAAGCAGAGGATGGCCCACTGGATAGTGGATGCCATCGTTTTGGCGTATGAATCCCAAGACGTGCCCTGTCCGCTCAGGGTTAGAGCTCACTCCACCAGGGGTGTAGCTTCTTCCTGGGCGCTGGCTCGTGGCGCCTCGCTGACAGACATTTGTAGAGCTGCGGGCTGGGCGACACCTAACACGTTCGCTAGGTTTTATAGCCTATGTGTGGAACCGGTTGCTTCTCATGTGCTCGCTTCCCATAGTCAGCTTCACTGAAGTACACGTTCTAGTGTTGGCTTGCTGCGCCACTCCCTTCCCCATGGAACGGATACGTGCACTTATATTCTCCAGTTGAGTTTCCCAGGAATTGGCGAACCATGTTGGGTCCTCCGCAACCCGCGGCAGTCGGATGTGGCGGAGCACTTGTATGCATTGGTGGAACTTGTGTCAGGCTGGGTTCCGTATGTTGCGACTCCTACGGCTGTCCCATATGTGTATTCTCCACGGTACAGCTCCCTACGGCGAGCCTGTGTCTTTCCCTCAGCAGAGTTCCTCTGCCGTCTCATTACGGTGTCGTTCCCCCGTCTGCAACAAGTCGGGCCACCCCTGGGACTTCCGTATGTTGCACTGCCCAAGGCCAGTCCATACGTGTATTCTCCATATGGTAATTCCCTCCGGGCATGATGTGGCTTCCGCAGCGTCCCTCCTGGCACGCTTTCCCAGCGTTATCCAATAAGTCTGCTGAGTGGGTCTTGCGGAACAGCAGTGTGACGCTCTCTGCGTGAATTTCCCTGCCCGCATCAGAACGGGGTCTGAGGGGCTCTCGCTGGGTCGCTGGAAGTGGTAGTAACTGTGGCTTTTTCCAAAGGGATCCCAATTCGTAGTGACCAACTGAAAGGGAACGTCTCGGTTACCTATAGTAACCCTCGTTCCCTGAAGGAGGGAATGGAGAAGTACGTCCCGTCGCCACAGTTCCTTACCATCACAGCATGGCCGAGTTACTAGTTCGGCTCCTCAGTGAAAAACGTCAGTGCGTTGCTCTCGCTTCCTGTTTATACCCGCGGCGCGGGGCGGAGTGCAAGATGCAAATCTCGCACGCCAATGGCCCATTGGCCTGTTCTCTATATCTCGAAGCTGATAGGGGCTCCCTGAAGTGATCCCAATTCGTCAGTATAACCGATGTACGTCTCTGTTCCCTCCTTCAGGGAACGAGGGTTACCATACGTAACCGAGACGTTATAGAATCATATGTTGCTTTTATTTTTATTTCATATTATATTTAATTTATTTTATATTTATAAGCTTTTATTCATCTTCCATCACTAGAGAATAATGGTGAATATTGTCTGTACCTTTTACAGAGAGAAAGTACATGCTATCAGTATGTTTTGGGAAAGTTTCTGGTCAGAGCTGGAGCTCAACCAACTCCAACCTTGAAGAAGCTGTGTATCTGTGTATGTGTGCTAGTATTCTGTTACAGATCAGTATTGGTGGACAACTGGCATTCTACTTGGGACCTGTAGGTGCCTATTCACGACCTGGAAGGTCACAACATGCCTGGGGTCCAAGCATCAGCAGCGTGATCGATGGAAATTTACTATGATTGTCTATTTTCTCTTAGTCAATTAGAATCATTCAACCTGCAGTAATGACGTAGATGTACGGTATGATTGTGGCGTGAAAATGTATTGCACAAGCCTACAAACTCCTTGTGAGACTTGAAGCTGGCTTCTGCTGATGAAACTGCAAACTATCCTTCACTAAAATTGTCTTCTATTTATTATAAATTTGACTCCAGGTCTTCATTCATCATATCTGGTCTGGGTTTTTAACTGTAAATTCCCCTACAATACTTAAAAATATACTTGAACTTTACTTAAGTATGTATACTTTTTTTATCAGGGGTGTAGACTAGAGAATGGTTTGCAAATCTACCTTGAAATTTACCTTCAAGGAAAATCCTTATATTGTGTGTATACATGCACAGACACACACACACACACACACACACACACACACACACACACATATATATATATATATATATATATATATATATATATATATATATATATATATATATATATATACAGTACTGTGCTAAAGTCTTAGGCACGTTAGTATTTTCACCCCAAAAAATGGTTAAGCCGGTTATTTATAAATTTTGTAAGAGTGTGTCAGTAGGTAATATCAGTTTACATTTTCAAACATTCATTTAGCCATTATTTGTAATAATCCATTCCAGTGAGATTTTTGTATGCAGAAGGAGTCTGACAACAGAGATATGATCCACACAGAGATCTGATCTCACCATCATCGAGTCCGTCTGGGATTACATGAAGAAACAGAAAAAACTGAGACTAAATCCAGAAGAACTGTGGCAGCGTCTCCAAGACGCTTGAAGAAACCTTCCTGCAAAGCTACAGTACTTAGACACTTGTGTAAAAATGCTGTAAAGTCAGGAAGCTTTCAAAAATAATGTCATAAGTAGACTGTTAATTTTTTTGGTCAATTAACTTCTATTAACTAAATCAAATCAGTGTTTGTGTGACCACCCTTTGCGTTGAAAACAGCTTTTGTTTTGGGACACTTGCTCATAGTTTTTTTAGGGAGCTTTGCAGGAAGGTTAAACTTAAACTTAAAATCATTTTTGGGGGTGAAAATACTAACGTGCCTAAGACTTTTGCACAGTACTGTATATATATATATATATATTCTCCACTTGAATCCACAGGTCTCTAGTGTTCCACTAAACAATATCACTTGAGAATAGAAGTAAGAACTCTATTGTAGAGCAGTAATCAGACAGACTCCAAATGATGCCTTTGATTATGCTTTATTCACAGCCAGGAGGACCTCATATCAATCACAGAGAATCTCACCGGAATACAACCATTTATATAGGATAGGTACATGGCAAACGTAACATGGCTCATTACATAATTGTTCTCTAATATGATTGGTTCTACATATGTGCAATTCAGCAACAACCTGACAAAGCAAAACTTATTTTTTTGACTACTTTAGCTTCTTACTTAGGTCATGGGGTAATTATATTTAATTAGCCATCTAGACATGTCCATATGCTTCTGTTATTTCTACACATTCATTTTGGCTTAACTGTTGGTACATTTTGTTCTCAATAATAGCATACAAATGTGAAGCCTGCAAGAAAAATAAATCAAGCACTGAATTGATTTAAGTAAAAGAACTCAAGTATTATTACTCAAATATTATTATGCAAAACTAATCACATGACTCTTTCCGTTGGTTAAATCAGCACGGTTCCACAGGTGCATGTGTGACCACAGGTGGTTGGAAAACATTTGTCAGGCAGGGCACTGACCATCATGGGAACAGTATTCGGCACTCATTGGAGTCCCCTTCAGTAGGCAAAGACTGCATGGATAGAGATTCAGATTCAGACACAACACACTCATGAATAGCTAGTTTTACTTACAGAGTGAATTGCATCCTATGTACTCATCATCTTTATTAATTTTGCAAAGCCACCCTGTGCATAAAACAGACCGAATTCAAGTACTTTTACCAGAGAATATAAAAAAAAATAATGCGTATTATTATTATCATTATTATAAAAAAGACAAACTAAAAGGCAATGAGAAAGCTGATCTAAACAGGAATATAATTAAAAGCATTTATTTACCTAAAGCATTTATTAAGTAAGGAATACTTTCCCTCTCTCGCTCTCATTTATAACTGCATTAATAACTGCATTAGTCTGCTATCAATGGCTCAAGCTTCCGTTACTAGCTCTAAAATTACATTTTGGAATTAGCAACGGAGGCTTGGGTTTAGATTCGTAAGAAATTAGTCCACAAGAGTGTTTTAAAGACAAAACCTGACTATTGTCTTGAAATAAATCATCTGAACAATGTTTTGAGATGTGGTAACCATATAAGCGGAATAATATAATACCTGAAACTGGAGCCATACACTGAGATCCACATCCATTGTTGCAGCATTTCTCATTGTTGGGACAGTCACAGTCATTAGCACACAACATAAAACGTATCCAGGTACACTCTTCTGCTGTATAACGTCTGCGTGGACACACTCCTGACTTTACTGTTATACAGACACATGACAGAGAAAACATATCACTGAATGCTGAATTAATTTTTCACAGTAAAAAATAAAAATAAAAAAGATTTTTGGAAGTTGCACCTATGTGTTGTTGGAATACGTTTTTTCTACTTTAAAGTCTTTCTACTTTAAAATGTCATGTTTTATTTGCCATGGGTTTTGACCAATCAGATTCAAGCATTCAACAGCAATGCAATAACACAATATAATAGAATATAATATAATAAAATATAACATAATATAATAAAATATAATATGGGCTGTCAATCGATAAAACATTTTTAAACGCGATGATTAATCACACATTGGTTCACTTATTGTGAAATTAAGCATATGCCATTTATCTAATTAAACACATTATTTTTATCATCATGCTATATCCAACAAAGTAAACACTATCAGATTGAAGGACGATTCTCACAAAACTATATCTTCTGCAAGCTTCAATGATCATTCACAAGTTTGTGTGCCCATATAATCTTAGTGAAAGTGGTAAACAGATTTGGCTTGCTGTCTGCTATAGAGGTGCTCGGAGAGGATATTCTACCCGAGCTCCGATTGCCCCCCTATAACAGGCAAAATTGTACAAAAGGAGGAGCAGGGGAGGAGGAGGGATGCTGCAGGAACTAAAAATGGGAAGAAGTAAGCTGCTGGTTTTATACTTTGGTATTAATTGGAAGATTAGATGGGTGTACTCCTCCCGAAATTACGTTTAATAACTTCACTTCACGAGTTTGTGTGTCCATATAATCTTAGTGAAAGTGGTAAACAGATTTGGTCTGCTATAGAGGGGCTCGGAGAGGATATTCTACCTGAGCTCAGATAGCCCCCCAAAACATAAATGCAGAATCAGACAGCAAGCGTTAATTCTGGGATTTAAACTGATTGCTTAAGGAATTTGCATAATTATTTCAATAGTCTATAAGGCCCCCCAAAATTGGAGAACGGAAGGAATGGGAGACTGCACTGCAGCACCAGTATTGAGGCAGGCAGGTCACTGCTGTGGCGGTTTTAAAACAGGTGAGGTGCTGCGGTGGCAGCATGGATTGAGTGGGGCACTGCAGCGGCAGTATCAAATTGGTGGAGAACTGCAGCGGCAGTATCAGGCGGAGCACTGCAGCAGCAGCATCAAATTGGCAGAGCACTGCAGCGGCAGTATCAAATTGGCAGAGCACTGCAGCGGCAGCATCAAATTGGCAGAGCACCGCAGCGGAAGAATCAGGCGTAGCAGCGCGGCAGCAGCATCAAATTGGCGGAGCACTGCAGCGGCAGTTTCAAATTGGCGGAGCACTGCAGTGGCAGTATCAAATTGGCGGAGCACTGCAGCATCAAGCGAAACCCTGCAGCATCGAAAGAAGCATTGCAGCATCAAGCGAAGGACTGCATTGGCGGTATCAAGTAAAGCCAAACACTGCAGCAGCAGTATCAAATTGGCGGAGCACTGCAGCGGCAGTATCAATTGGCGGAGCACTGCAGCTGCAGTATCGAATTGGCAGAGCACTGCAGTGTCAGTATCAAATTGGCAGAGCACGGCAGCCTCAAGTGAAGCACTGCAGAATCAAGCGAAGCACTGCAGCAGCAGTCTCAATTGGCGGGGCATTGAAGCGGCAGTCTCAAATTGGCCGGCACTGCAGCGGCAGTATCAAGCGAAGCACTGCAGCGGCATTATCAAGCGAAGCACTGCAGTGGCAGTTTCAATTGGCGGGGCACTGAAGCGGCAGTCTCAAATTGAGCGGCAGTATCAAGCAAAGCACTGCAGCGGCAGTCTCAAATTGGCGGGGCACTGCAGCGGCAGTCTCAAATCGGCGGGGCACTGAAGTGGCAGTATCAAGCGAAGCACTGCAGCAGCAGTCTCAAATTGGCCGGCACTGCAGCGGCAGTATCAAACAAAGCACTGCAGCAGCAGTCACAAATTGGCGGGCACTGCAGCAGCAGTATCAAGTTAAGCCAAACACTGCAGCGTCAGTCTCAAATTTGGCGGGGCACTGCAGCGGCAGTCTCAAATTGGCGGGTACTGCAGCGGCAGTATCAAATTGGCAGGCACTGCAGCGACAGTATCAAGTAAGGCCAAACACTGAAGCAGCAGTCTCAAATTGGCGGGCACTGCAGCGGCAGTATCAAGCAAAGCAATGCAGCAGCAGTCTCAAATTGGAGGGGCACTGCAGCGGCAGTATCAAGCAAAGCACTGCAGCAGCAGTCTCAAATTGGCGGGGCACTGCAGCGACAGTATCAATGAAGCACTGCAGCGGCTGTATCAAGTAAGCAAAGCACTGCAGCGGCAGTATCAAGTAAAGCCAAACACTGCAGCAGCAGTATCAAATTGGCGGAGCACTGCAGCGGCAGTATCAATTGGCGGAGCACTGCAGCTGCAGTATCGAATTGGCAGAGCACTGCAGCGTCAGTATCAAATTGGCAGAGCACGGCAGCATCAAGTGAAGCACTGCAGAATCAAGCGAAGCACTGCAGCAGCAGTCTCAATTGGCGGGGCACTGAAGCGGCAGTCTCAAATTGGCCGGCACTGCAGCGGCAGTATCAAGCGAAGCACTGCAGTGGCAGTTTGAATTGGCGGGGCACTGAAGCGGCAGTCTCAAATTGAGCAGCAGTATCAAGCAAAGCACTGCAGCGGCAGTCTCAAATTGGCGGGGCACTGCCGCGGCAGTCTCAAATCAGCGGGGCACTGAAGTGGCAGTATCAAGCGAAGCACTGCAGCAGCAGTCTCAAATTGGCCGGCACTGCAGCGGCAGTATCAAACGAAGCACTGCAGCAGCAGTCTCAAATTGGCGGGCACTGCAGCAGCAGTATCAAGTTAAGCCAAACACTGCAGCGTCAGTCTCAAATTTGGCAGGGCACTGCAGCGGCAGTCTCAAATTGGCGGGTACTGCAGCGGCAGTATCAAATTGGCAGGCACTGCAGCGACAGTATCAAGTAAAGCCAAACACTGAAGCAGCAGTCTCAAATTGGCGGGCACTGCAGCGGCAGTATCAAGCAAAGCAATGCAGCAGCAGTCTCAAATTGGAGGGGCACTGCAGCGGCAGTATCAAGCAAAGCACTGCAGCAGCAGTCTCAAATTGGCGGGGCACTGCAGCGACAGTATCAATGAAGCACTGCAGCGGCTGTATCAAGTAAGCAAAGCACTGCAGCGGCAGTATCAAATTGGCGGAGCACTGCAGCGGCAGCATCAAGCGGAGCACAGCAGCATCAAGCGGAGCACGCAGTGGCGGTATCAAGTAAAGCGAAACCCTGCAGCGGCAGTATCAAATTTGCGGAGCCCTGCAGCATCAAGCAAAGTACTGCAGCATCAAGCGAAGCACAACACTGCAGCAGCGGTATCACATTGGCGGAGCACTGCAGCAGCGGTATCAAATTGGTGGAGAACTGCAGCGGCAGTATCAAGTAAAGCCAAACACTGCAGCAGCAGTATTGAATCAAGCAAGGTTTGCAGGCATCGGTTGGATTGAGTTTCGTGGAGCAGCCATTTTAAAGAGAAGTGAGTTAGATGGCTTGTTTGATGAGGCTGGGGTCGAAACAAATGTAAGTTTGAAAGGCATCTGAGGACCACCAACCCAGAAGTTTAATTTGATGATCTGGCAGTCCTTTTGGACTGCGGTGGTGCCTGCTCCAATGCGGAAGGAGTGAGATGAATCCAAGTGAGCTTGGATTCCAGAGTGGAGAAGGAAAGATATTGACATGGCTGGATGGGTGTTGGGAGATTGAAGATATGGATGAAATGGAATTTCTTTTTATTTTTATGATCAGTTTTGCTGCGTTTGATGAGGAAACGGATAGTGTCCTTGTTTAAAACTTGGAGAACGGAGATGGTTGGATGGATGGCCGTAGATTAGAAAAATTGAATGCCGCTGAGTTGGTACTAGGTTGGATGGACTTAATCTGGTTGAGATATGAGACGAATGAAGAAATTGAAAGAAGGAAAAAGTTGGGAAAACTGGTTGTAGGATGAATGGAATTGTTTAAAAGCTCTCCAAGCTGTCCAGTAGGATTGCAGTGTTCTGGGTGAGATGGCATAAAATATTGAGTCCAGAGATGAGGTGTTACAGTTACTGGAATATCAATTCTGAATAGGGAGGAACTGGGGTTGGAACTGGGTCCGCCTCCAGGGCTAATGCTCTTAATTTCTGCTAAAATCTGGGAAATGTAGAAATCAAGCTAAAGCTCCACTCTCCTCCTGAAAAAGTCTGTTGGTGCCTCAGTGATAACTTTTTATAGCATCAAACAACTAACTAAAACTTAACTTTAAAATTAAAAAAAAAAATTAATGAACACTCGAAATAAAATCATAGTGATAAAAACTGCCTTAAAAAGACAGAAACCAACTTTGGAAAAATATATATTAAGTGTAATTTGATTGCTAGTTTAACTCATGTTCATTAGAATCCACGGAAGGGCGGGATTTATGAGCTATACTGGGACCAACCACCTGGGGGCGACTGAGGCGTGGAGGCTTCAGTTATTTACAGTAGTGCTGCAGGCTTGGTGGAGACAATTGATGGATCCACAGTAATGGCGTTGGGAGGAACTGGAAGAGCAGATGCAGTTGAGAGGGAGGCGAGGAACTATTGAGGAAGCAGAAGCTGGATGGAATAAGGTTGGAGAATAGAACACTTGGGGGGGCAACCCCGCGCTTGGATTGGCTCCAATGGCGGCCTCATGCTCGGGTCTGCACTGATAGCGGAGAAGAAATGAATGGGAGGGGGGCAGGACCATTTACGGAGGCAGCCTCACGCTTGGGCCTGCGGCGTTAGCGGAAGAGAAATGAATGAGCGGAGGGGGGAGGGGGGGGGGGGGGGCATGACCGTTTGCAGAGGCAGCCTCACGCTTTGGGCCTGCTCCAATAGTGGAGGAGAAATGTATTCCATTGCTAGATGGATTTAACTGAGAATAAAAGCCAGGAGGAACAGAAATTAGCAGAGGAGAAATTAATGGGACGGCTGAAACTGAGGTGGACCGTATGGATCGTGCAGTTGCTTGCGTTGATGTTTGCATGGTGCTGGGAGGACGCTGAATGCGGCATGAGAGTTTTGTTGAGAGCGCACGAGCAGATCGTGAAGTTGCGCTTTTGAATTCCTCTGGGAGAAATGGATACCCGCGTTGGATAACGCTTGCCTGAGCGCGCTGACGGACCATTTCTCAACAGGAGGTACGAAAGGGCTTGCTGCTGAAGAGGATGACAATGATATTGATGATGCTGAAGGCCTCGATGCATCACATCGAGGATCGACCGAGCCCCGTGATGATCTAGATGGAGGAGGAGAGAGGTCTTCTTGAGCGAGGTGTTTTTGTGCTGGGCTTTGGTGGAGCAGAGAGACCGGCGAACTGGGCGAACAACAGGTGAAATGAGCAGCGAAGTCAGTCATGCAGATTTGGACGGGCCAAATACTGCAGGAACTAAAAATGGGAAGAGGTAAGCTGCTGGTTTTATACCTTGGTATTAATTGGAAGATTAGATGGGCGTACTCCTCTCGAAATTACGTTTAATAACTTCACTTGGAGACTCAAAAAGGACACCAAATAACCAAATATAAGGAGTCCATATAATTCTATTATATAATAAATGCACCCATGAAAAAAAAAAATACAGAATTTTTTTTTACAGAATTTACAGTATAGTACATGGGCGTCTGAAGCAAAAAAAAAAAATCTGGGTGGTCCGCTCGAAAGTATATGCAATTTACATTAAGTGCAAATAGTCAGCATTGTTTACTAAACGTCTGGTTGGGCCAGACAAAATGACAAAAGTTATTAAATCATTTACAGTGACAGTAGTGTAGGGGTAGGGCACCCGAGGTTCAAAAACACCTTTTGCCGAACTCGCCCTACTCCCTTTTCCCATCACATATCAGATCGAAAAGGCATTTATTTAATCAAAATGAAGAAAACATTCAGTGAATAGACATATAGATGGTAAAAGTGAGTGGGTCCAATATCATTGGTCTTAAAAAGTGGGTGGGTCTTGTCCCACCCATATACAATGGTTCAGACACCCATGGTATAGTATGTGTACAGAGCAACAACAATGAGATTGTTTTCATTTTAGACGAGTCAAACTGTGATAACGAACAGGACCACAAGGAGACCAAAAAAACGTCCTAAATCAACCACTTTGACTGCATAAAACTATGATTACTAAACACAACAATGTACACATGACAAATCAAACATTATCCTTCCTGAGTGTGTGTGGAAACAACGCGAATGTAGTGAAATACAGCGAATGTCTGTACATGATTGCAGCGTGCGATCAGTGATCGAGAGTGCGCACATACGTGTTTTTTTCTTTGTGCATCAATATAACAGACTCTCACACGCTTACTGTCCGACTCCAGTTTGTCACCAAATTGCGCTCTTCAGAATCAAACACAGAATACGATCGAGCTCGTGTTTTAAAGCAAAGCACACACTGGAAGGAATAATTAACTAAAAATGCAATGTGAGTCTCTATTCTCTCTGATATGTCTGATGTAATCAGCCTGGGCTTCTTTACATTAGCGCTATTTTGGACTGTTTTAATTAATTCGATTAATGGATTACTGAAAACTTTGTCAGAGTTTAACGGCTTAAAATGGCCTGATCACAAACAGAAAAGCAGAATTGGGTTAAAGAGTTAGAATGGAAATTTCCTCCTACCAGGGTTACAGGTGCTTGTAGATGCTCACTGTGATTGTGATAAACTCCGACTTCCAAGATCATCTAACTGCGTGACTTATTTCATCTAACTGCGTGAAATAATTGCATTCAATTATTTTTTATAGTTCATCGACAGCACATTATAATATAATATAATATAATATAATATAATGAACAGGTCTCCTTTGTTCCAGTTTCCCGCCATTAATCTGTTGTCACAGACACTCATTAATAATCACAGCTGTTTAAAATGTTCTCATCAGATTCATTACGGTGTATTTAAGTTTCTCATTGTGCTCAGTTCATGGTCCAGTATTGTTTGTGTCATGTTGCATGTTGTCTAATAAACCCGGTATATTCTTCTTCTTCTTCTTCTTCTTCTTCTTCTTCTTCTTCTTCTTCTTCTTCATTTTGTCATCAGCAACAACGAGCTGATAACACCTGGGGCCAGTACCATGAAGGTTAGTTTAAACTTAGATTGTGCTAATCCTGGGTTTTAGGTACCATGAAAGTGGCTTGGCTTGGCTCACCCTCAAGTTGTTCCAAACCTGTATGAGTTTCTTTGTTCTGCTGAACACAAAAGAAGATATTTTGAAAAATGTTTGTAACCATGCAGATCCAAGAAACCGTTGACTACCATAATATTGTTTTCCCTACTATGGTAGTCAATGGTTATTGGATCTGCATTGTTACAAAAAAATATCATATTTTGTATCAAAGACTGAGTTGACAGAGAAAGCTGATGATCAGCGTCATGGTACCAACAAATCCAGATTGGATTGGATTGGTTTGGTTTAGTCAACTCAAAACTAATCCTGTAAGCTTGAGTTTGTTCAGCTACCATTATGGCCATCAGCTACCATTATCAGCTACCATCTCACTTTATCTTGGTGTATTGATTTTATCTTAACAAACTAAATGTTGTACGATTGATATGTAAAAATCGTCTGATACGTCACCAGAATGCAATAATCACAGTGAAATGTGCGTGAAATGGGCTGCCCTCGTCAATCTCCACGACAGGGAGAGAGCTGGTCTGTCAAATCAGAACAAAATAGGCGCGTCAACCCTCACGTATTACCAAGGGGGTAATCCAGGACCCAGAAAGTGTACCTACCATAGAGGCAGCCATTGCTAACCAAGCCATCACCTGCTGTTAGCATTCAATTGACTCCCATTCATTTTGGTGTCACTTTGACAGCGAATAACTTTGCATCTGAGGAGTTTAAAGACTCCATTTGTCCGTTGTTTATTTCTAAAGTTTATTAGGCTAACGATTGCATCATAACCACGCGACTCTCCGCGCGCAGTAGAGAAATTACTGTATAGACCCAAGGAGAAGCTCGCAGGCAATCTTTTACTGTCTATGAGGCATTCTGGGGGACGTGGAGGCATAAAGTCCGATAAAGTCAAGGGTGAAGCATGTGGAGAAGCCCATAGAGAGTCAAAAGCAACGGGACAAAATATTTCAACAACGTGATTCAGATTTGACTTTGAACAAATACTAGAAGACTTGCCACTGTCAGACAGGTTGCTCACGTCACATCTACGTCGTCAAACTCAGTCTGAGGCTGCGCAGTATGTTCAGCCATCAGGAAGTGAGTGCTTCTACGTGACTTCACTTTTTCTCAGTGAAGTCTATGGGGTCGCTGTGTCCATTTCTTTTACTGTGTATTACATTATGTGCGTGTGCGCACATGTGTCGTGTGTGTGTTGTGTGTGTCCAGCGAGAAGTTGCATCTCCTTACAGCAAACTCTCTATTGGTTCGCATCGGCAAGCAATTGCCACAGACACACCATCTATTTTGCCCCACTCTTGCCTCTTAAAAACATTCATATTTATAATTCATATTCATCATCTTCAATGTTTTCATTCTCACAAATTTCGTGCTCAGGCTCAAATTGAAAAGGCTGAACAGATGACATTGTTGCGACACAGTAGGGTGAAGTTAAGGTAGCCGCGATCGGTGCAACCATTCTACGTCATCGACATAGAACGCAAACAAAATGGTGCCTCCCATTGTCCAAATATGTAATGGATTTTTTAAATAACGTAGATCTTTCATGGGTGTTCTACTACATATTTCAGTAAGAGACATCATTTATGATATATTAAGTGTCTCAGTGGGAAACACAATCTGTGAAGAAATCTCTTCACAGCAAGAATGTCCCTTGATTGAATCCCAGCTGAGCCAGAGAGTCTTTCCTTCAGATCTGGTTTATCTCACGATGCAAAGATGGGTGAATTACAGATGCTAAGTTGTCTAAAGTTGTGAGCAGAGTTTCTCTTATTTTTATTTTTATTTTTTTATTTTGGTCAGACACACTGTTTGTTTGTTGCTTTGCAATTACAAATGGAAACCACATTGGAATAAACATGAGTTTTAATTTGTATACTTAAAAAGTATAAATGGTCTAAATGAGGCTTTAAATGATAGTGAAAATATGTCCACAATGACCACATTTGAACTAGTTTATAACCTTGTATGGAAGTTTCATGAACGTCTATATTGAAAGTGCAGAACACGTCAAAAACAGACGTCATAAAAACGTTCATTCTGGCTCCTCAGTGGACGTCTTTTCAACACGCCTTTTGTGACAAAGACGTTTTTTGGACATAACTTTGACCAGTGGGATCCTTTGTTCAAGTTTCCTGCCATTAATCTGTTGTCACGGACACTCATTAATCATAGCAGCTGTCTGTCATTTTCTCATCACTGTGCATTTAAGTTTCTCATTGTGCTCACTTCAGTGTCCGGCATTGATTGTGCTATGTTGCATGCTGTTCCGCATGTTGGCTTTGAATCAGTCTAATAAACCCTGTATATTCTATTCACCTTCTTCTTTGGAACCTTAGCGTTACTATAATAAATATAATACAATACCTGGAACTGGAGCCATGCACTGAAGTCCACATCCATTGCTGCAGCATTTCTCATTTTTGGCACAGTCACTGTCATCGGCACACGACACAAAACGTACCCGGCCACACATTGATGCTTTATAACGTCTGCTTGGACACGTTCCTGGATGTACTGCTGTACAGACACATGACAGAGAAAATATATTGCTGAGTGTCTTTTTCACTGTAAAAACATTTTTGGGAAGTTGTACATGTATTAGATTAGATTAGATTAGATTCAACTTTATTTTCATTACACAAGTACAGGTACAAGGCAACGAAATGCAGTTTAGGTCTAACCAGAAGTGCAATAGCAGCAAGTACAGGATATACAATGGTTGAATAAGTGCAGGACATGGATATGTACTGAATATATATATATATATATATATATATATATATATAGATGGTTGTTACTATAAACAGAATTTACAGGTGAATATGTGCAGTGAATAAATATACAGAAGGCTATTACTATAAAAAGAATTTGCAGGTGAATATGTACTATGAATATAATATAATATACAGATGGCTATTACTATAACAGAATTTTACAGATAGAGGTATACAATGATATGTTAGGCTAATATGAGGAATATAGCAGTGGATTAAGGTAGTGCAATAAAGTATGGACAGAAGCTATACGAAAAAAGTGTAAAAGTGCAGTGGAAAGTGATTGCATATTACAGTTAGAAGTAATATGTAATACGGTGCAAAATGCATATGTAAACAGTTGGTACTGTAAAAAACAGTTGGCAGTGCAAATGAGCATAATCCAATTAAGGTATGGCAGTGCAAGATGCATAAGTAAACAGTTGTTACTGTAATAATCGGTAGTGCAAATTGACATTCCAGTAGTGCAAATAACAAGTGAAGGCAGATGTGAGGCAGGAGAGGAGAGTTAGCAGTATATGAGGGAAGTGGATCAACGGGGGTTCGAGTTCAATAAAGAGACAGCTCTGGGGAAAAAAAACTGTTCTTTAGTCTGCTGGTCCTGGTCCGGAGGCACCTGAAACGCCTGCCGGACGGCAGGAGAGAAAACAGTCTGTGGGCTGGGTGAGAGGAGTCCTTAAGGATGCTGCAAGCTCGATGCAGACAGCGTTTCCTCTGGATGTGCTCTGGTAGTGGAGTCCCTGTGATGCGCTGGCCAGTTTTCACCATTCGCTGCAGTGCCTTGCGCTCCGCAACAGAGCAGCTCCCATACCATACTGCGACACAGTTGGTCAGGATGCTTTCTATTGCGCAGCGATAGAAGTTCACCAGGTGATTCTTCTTCAGTGTCTTCAGGAAGAAGAGGCACTGGTGAGCCTTCTTGACCAGGCTGGAGGTGTTGGTTGTCCACGACATGTCCGCCGAGATGTGGATCCCCAGGAACTTGAAACTGGAGACACGCTCAACAGCCATTCCATTGATGTGGATGGTGTTGTGTGTGCCTCTTGACTCTTTCCTGAAGTCCACGATGAGCTCCTTCGTTTTGGTGGTGTTGAGGAGCAGGTTATTTTCAGTGCACCATGTGGCCAGGTGCTGGATCCCCTCCCTATAGGCAGTCTCATCATTGTTGCTGATGAGACCAATCACTGTAGTGTCGTCCGCAAACTTGACGATGGAATTAGATCCATACACAGACATATAGGCAGTCAGAGGTGAAGAGGGAGTAGAGAAACGGACTTAGCACACAGCCCTGTGGTACACCAGTGTTAAGTGTGATGGATGTGGAGCAGGTGAATCCTGATTGAACATTCTGGGGTCTGTCAGTTAGAAAGTCCAAAATCCAGTTACACATTGAGGTGTTGATTCCCAGGTCTCCAAGTTTGGCTATTAACCCTCTAGGCGCCACGGTCGAGTTTACTCGACAAGATGCGGCACTGAATAAAACGGCCGATTTTTTCAAATAGGGTGTCAAATTTCATTTGACCTCCCCTCCACTAGATGTCAGACATGTCATACTTCATCCCCTACTCAAAAAAACATCATGCTTCTATACAAAATCTTTGAGCAAGAGCGCATTGAATCAGTGCGATCAAACGCGAAGCTAGTGTGCCAGTGAGCCATTTTATCAGAGCAATATTGTCAATGTCAGCAAGTATTTGCATTAGATTATTATTTTCTAATGGCATCAATAAAGCTTACCCACAATGAAGTGTTGGGTCTTCTATTCGCGGACCCTGATTCTGAAGGGGAATATCTGCCGTAATCCTGAAAGTGAAAGTATAGCCCTACACCAAGCACAAACGGTGAATCCTTTGCCCAATGTAGATGGTTATTTGCCCAATGTCAGTGGTGGGAACACAGTGGTGTTTCGCGGGGTCGGAGTGTTCATTGCGAAGTTAGCAGGCGTGTTACGCTGGCTTCACACCGCACACGCAAGCAGTGTGTTGGCAGGTTGCAAGCAATGGTGCGTATGGAGAGCGGGTGCCACGCGCGGCCGTTTTGCATTCACACTGGAGCATTTGTCTCACGCAGCTGAACCATGGCTTGTGTATTGCAAATACAGTTAGTGGGCAATGTGGAGGCTGGGTGGGGAGTCACAATGACAATGACAGTAGTCCGAACTGTGCACACTCGGGGGGCGCGCGGGGGTGCGTCTGTCTCTCGTCTTGTCTCGTATCTCACTCATGATCTCTGCCTTACCGTGGCGAGTGATCTTTTGAACTAAACAGGTCTTGTCTACTTGTGTTTGTTTGTCATATGAATAATATATATGTGCCCCATACATGGAATCAGAGTGCCTACTGTATGTAGTAAATGGAAAGTCTCTACAGCAAAAGGCCAACCGTTACATGCATTCGGTTTGTTTCTACCATTTATTATTTATTATTTATTAGTTTATTAGTATCTGAGCATTCAGTATTGTGCAATATAGCATGCAGAAGGTGAGGGACATTTTGGGGGGAAAGAAGTGCTGCATTTATCATTTAAACATGTGACTTTCCATGAAAATTCTATAATCCAAGGTGACCACCACAATATGACGTCATAATATGCAAATTAGATGGGACAATGTAATCCCTACATAAACTTTGGGTCATCCTTAATATTTCTCTAATTTACAGAAAGTCTCTATCTTTTATCACTTTTAAGATATAGCCGTTTCAAATTAATATGTCAAAATCGAACGTTTTAGGAAAAAACCTCTGGCGCCTAAAGGGTTAACTTGGTAGGGATGACAGTGTTGAATGCTGAGCTGAAGTCAACAAACAGCATACGTGCATAAGTGTTCTTATTGTCCAGATTAGTGAGCACAGAGTGCAGTGCCACGGAAACTGCATCCTCTGTGCTCCTATTGCTCTGGTAGGCAAACTGGTGTGAGTCCAATATGGATGGTATAGAGTCTTTTAGGTGTTCCAGGACCAGCTACTAAAAGCACTTAATAATGATGGGTGTGAGTGCTACAGGGCGGCAGTCATTAGAGCACCTCAGGCTAGAGTGTTTTGGCACTGGCACAATGGAAGTGCATTTAAAGCATGTTGGTACAGCTGCTTGGGCAAGAGACAGGTTGAAAATGTCTGTAAAAACCCCAGCGAGCTGCTCCGCACATGCCCTGAAAACACGTCCAGGGATGTTGTCTGGTCCAGCAGCCTTGTGCGCGCTGATCCGGCTCAGTGCCTTGCAGACATCTGTGGAGGAGAGTGTGATTTGCGGTTGGTCAGTGAGGGTTTGAGCTTAGTGGCAGTTTCTCTGTTGTCTCTTTCAAAGCGAGCATAAAAGTAATTTAGCTCATTCAGGAAAGTTGACATCAGTGGCTGCGGGGGTGGAGTGGGTGGGTTTATAATAACTGATGGCCTGAATGCCCTGCCACATGCATCGAGGGTCAGAGTTGGAAAAGTGTCCCTCTATCTTTAGCTTTTAGCAGTGCTTGGCCTTTTTGATGCCCCTCTTCAGGTTTGCTCTGGATGTGCTGTAGGCTTGTGCATCTCCTGATCTGAAGGCAGTGTTGCGTGACTTCAACAGGAGTCGCACTTCCTTGTTCATCCAAGGCTTCTGATTTGGGTATGTGGTGATCTGGGTTGTAACACTGTCAATGGTGGTATTGATATGATCCAATACAGAGGAGGTGAATGAGTCAATGTCCGTGTGAGCGCCACTGGTGGCCTGAGAAGCAAGCATACTCCAGTCTGTGTTTAGAAACCTTTCCTGGATTGTGGAATCTGCCCCCACAGGCCACACCTTGATGGTCTTCACTGATGGCTTCACACGGTTGATGAGGGGTGCATATTTGGGGGGGAGGAACAAAGAAAGGTGATCTGACTGTCCCATGTGGGGGAGGGGTGCGCAACGTAAGCTCCAGCCATGTTTGTGTAAACATGGCCTAAAGTTTTGTTTCCTCTGGTGTGACAGGAAACATGCTGGTGAAACTTGGGTAGCACTGACATTAAGTTTAAGTGATTAAGGTCACCTGCAACGATAAAAGCATCTTCCGGGTGATCAGTCTGTTGTTTACTGATGGCTGCATGAAGTTCTTTCATAGCAAGCTTGGAATCAGCATCCGGGGGAACATAGGCTGCAGTTATAATGGTGGAAGTGAACTCCCGTGGTAGATAAAACGGTCTACATTTAACCATGAGAAACTCAAGGTTAGCTGAACAATGACTCCCAACAATAGCAGAGTTTGTGCACCAAGCTTTGTTAAGGCGGCACTGCATCAAGAATCGTCATTCATCTATAAGCGATATCACCACATGGGCTCAGGACTACTTTGGCAAACCTTTGTCAAGTACCACAATACGTAGTTACATCCACAAATGCCAGTTAAAACTGTACTGTGCCAAAAGGAAGCCCTATGTTAACAGTGTCCAGAAGCGCCGTCGACTTCTCTGGGCTCGGAGGCATCTGGGATGGACCATCACACAGTGGAAACGTGTACTGTGGTCAGATGAATCAGTATTTCAGGTATTTGTTTGGGAGGAATGGACGCCGTGTGCTCCGGACCAAAGAAGAAAAGGATCATCCAGACTGTTACCAGCAACAAGTCCAAAAGCCAGGGTCTGTCATGGTATGGGGTTGTGTCAGTGCCCTTGGCAAAGGTAACTTGCACTTCTGTGAAGGCACCATTAATGCTAAAAAGTACATAGAGATTTTGGAGCATAATATGCTGCCTTCAAGAAGACATCTTTTCCAGGGACGTCCATGCATATTTCAACAAGACAATGCAAAACTACATTCTGCACACATTACAAAGTCCTGGCTGCGGAGGAAGAGGATACGGGTACTTGACTGGCCTGCCTGCAGTCCCGACCTGTCTCCAATAGAGAATGTGTGGCGCATTTTGAAGCGCAAAATGCGACAACGAAGACCCCGTACTGTTGCCCACCTTAAGACTTGTATGCAGGAAGAATGGGACAAAATTACACCTGAAACACTTCATCACTTGGTGTCTTCAGTCCCTAAACGTCTTTTAAGTGTTGTGAAAAGGAATGGCAACATTACAAAGTGGTAAATGCTTTACTGTCCCAACTTTTTTAAAAATGTGTTGCAGGTCTGAATGACAGGAAAGGATGCATATTTACAAATTACATGAAGTTGACCAGACAAAACATGAAATATTTTGTGTTCATATTGTCTGCAATGAAATACAAGTCAAAATAAATTTAGAAATCACTACTTTTTTTTTTTTTTGCGTTTTCCATACTGTCCCAACTTTTTCTGATTTGGGGTTGTATAATATAATATTAGGGCTGTCAATTTATGTATGCAACAAATTTTTAACTAAATGTTAAATGTTGAAAACTAATGTTTAACACATTAAAAATATTTAATGGAAATTAATTTCCTGTCATCCTTTGGCTAGCTTTACAATATATGATCGTCATCGCTGCAGCATTCATGTGACAGGAGTAGATCTAAATATAGTACCCCTATCTGAGATGGAAGAGATGGAGCAAGTTTGCAATCCTGGACCTTACCCAGATAGCATTGTGACATTGAGTCAATGTTGAAATTCCATCAGAATCATCTATTTGGTTGTGGCTGAAATGTCAATGCTAGGTAATATTGAATCAATGTTGAAATTTCGATGCTAAAAAAATAGTGGACCAATGTTGAAAATTCAATGCTAAATAATATTGGATCAATGTTGATAATTCCATGCTTTTCAGTGTTGAAAAGACAAACATTGAATCAATGTTGATTTTTGGTCAGCTTAATTCTCCACTGGTGAGGCTTACTCAATCTATCTGTCCCATCATTCAGCATGTTAAAGCAAATCCAAATCACTTGGGTACATTTCTGTGAAATGTGAGCACATTCATTATCCTCAAAGGATGAATCTCTACCAACAAGTGTGTGGATTAACAAAGAACTACTACCATAAATTGAACTCATTGGGACAAACCAGTTGATTATTATTAGGCATATTGTTAATATTAATATTTTAATTATTGTTTTAAAATCTCCTCCATCATGGAAAACATCTCCAATCCTCTAGTGTTATTTGCTAGCTACAGCACATGCAGAGAGATATATAATGACTGTCACTTTGAGTCCTTAATTCTTGTGGTTATCCAGTAATATAAATCATAGCCTATTTTAAATTTATAAAATTTATAAATAATGTATTAGTATTATTATTTTAAAAATCTTCTATAATTTACATACATTTAATTATTTATCTAAAGAATACAGGGTTAATAAAGAATTTAGAATTTTTACCGATCAAATGCGCCACAATCCAATCCAGTAGGTGGCGGTAATGCACCTTCAGATCAAAGCGGCTTAATAGACTTCAAGCGCAAAAGAGACAGGACAGCAACAGTGTTTTTTATAGGTAAGTACAAAAAGATTAATACAATTCATCTCAATTTTCATTACGTGTTTTTATTTATCTTTCTTTCTTAAAACTTGTGTGCTTCTCCTAGGCGAGTCAGAGTGAACTGTGATGTTAATAAAGTCACGTGAATGCCCTCCGTACACAACCAACGTCCAGGATATTAGGCTTGTTCGACTTCACCCAGCTATGCGCAGACCGATCGGCGGCTGACTTGAAGCAGTGCATGCCGGTTAGAAATTTTGTCCGACTTGAGGAAGCACCGACGCCACGTGACAGTGACGTATGTCAACAAAGTGCCGCGAGAGCGATTCGAGAGCAGCCGGCTTATACAGCCGGGGCAGTTTCTCCAGAGCAGCTGCAAGAGGCTGCACGGACTCTGATGACGACACAGCTGTTCCTCGATTGGCTGGATTTACCGCATGACAGTGATCACATGTGTTTCGTGTTTATTCTGAAACCTTCAGCTCCACTAATGCGCACAAATCTGTTTTTTATAACAGTAAAACCTCCTTTCATGTAGTCGCGATGTTATGTTGTCATGTTTATCTAAAAATGTAGAACCCACTTCATTGATAGTGTAGACTTATATGTTGAACTTTATTCTTGTACATACACATGCTGTATTAAGCAGTACATAAAGTATTACATGACAATAATGTCTCTGAAACATCTGTGTATTGCCAAATATTGCATTTATTTCACTTCAGCTGATAAAGTATGCAAACACAGCGCGAGCGTCACTACGGGAAAGTGGGAAAGTGTCCGACTTCACGTCTCCGTTTGCAGCTCCTCCCCGCCTGTACGCAGCTACTCTCGCCGATCAGTTGAATCCGGCCGCAGCCGATGTCGAACACACCTATTCTTTCATACATTGAATTTCAGTTTGTTTTTCACCAAACCCTATCATATTTTAGTAATCTCTATTTCTTAAACTGGGCATATACAGTGGGATATTCGTCCGATTTCGAGCCGAATTCTGACTCGTGCAACTCTTATTTGGGTCGGGCCGATTTTCATCTTTGTCGTGCGTCGTTTGTTGTGAGGCGTTCGCATGATTCTAGAGTCAAAATGATTAATTTGTGCGTGCAACGAGTAAGATGTGCATTTGTGGATCCGGTGCTGCGCATGCATTGCATTCATTGCCTCGTTTGTGAGTTGATCCTATTTGATTCATTTGGATTTTGAAACAATAGTATCGACTCACAAACGAGTCAATGAATGCATGCGTGGCACCAGATCCACAAATGCACATCTTACTAGTTGCACGGACAGATTCTGACCAACATTAATACAAAATCGAAGTTTTGCTCTTACAAAATATACAAAATTATGTCTCTATTTGTACAAAATGCTGCACATTCATGTAATTCTGTATTTAGCACACACAAGTTGAAAGGCATTTGTTTGTGGACAGTGAAAATATCTACAAAATGTATCAAGTTCATGGATAATTGTGCGTTTATTTATTAATCAGTTTGATAGTAAAGTCATCCCATATTTGTCCAGTGTACAGGGAGAAACGAGAGACGGTCGGATGAATTTCTGGCATGTCAGTAATTCTGGTCGCCCCTGGTGTCGCACAGCTGAAGCAGAGCTACGAGCTAATTGCCCTGTTGGCATGTGAGGGGAAATGGGGCAATCAGTTCATAGCTCTGCTTCAGCTGTGCGATTAGCTCACGAGGGCTGACCAGAATTACAGAATTCCAATTTAATCTTTAATGCAGCAAAAAAGAAGAGTGAGATATTTAAGTTCTGTAGGCAGCTATATCAAACTGCAGAAATTTAGAAAACTGCTGCGCCTCCAGTTTGTGTTGTAAAATGGATAATCGCTTCCAAACCGCTGTTCAGCTCCTCTTTTATTAATTTAGCTACTTGATTATTAATTTACTTGTTTCACTTCCACACTTTATTTGTTTATTTACTATTAAATACAGTATTAATATTAGATAAAACGAGATAGATATTTGAAGATATTTTCACCTTGCTTTTCCATTCATTCCTCCTGTGTCTGCAGGTGCTTTTAAAGGGGAAAGTCAAATTAATTAAATAGTCTTGAATTTAAATTCAGCATGTTTTAACTGGATTGTAAAGATTTTGATCACATTTCAAGTTTCACTTCATTTTGTAGTACATTTGTGATGTATAATTAGTCACATTTCCAAATATTTACTAACATCTTGTTGTTTTAGGTGCATTACTGCTGATAAAAAGGAGGCATCAGAGTGTATCTTTGCTGGGACGGTGTAAAAATGGCTCCGTTACACCCCTGAAAGGCACTGCTAGTGGTGGAAACCCCTGAGTTTAGAGTATTTCAATCTTTCTTCTACCTTTTTTCTTTCAGTACTACTGTCTCATGTCTGTCTTTTTTTTTGACGAGTTTCCATTTGTATTTACTTCCATTTTGCAGATGCAGGTTGTCATGTTTTCCACTTGTGTTATAAATTCTGATGTAATTATTTTAAGTCAATGTGAGATTTCCTGTTGAAACTGTGGGGGCATAAATAAATACATTTGTATGTAAACTGAAGGATGTTGTTTACTTTGAGTGACTTTTTGATACAAAATTATATCAATTGCAGCCTAACATGAAAATTGACTGGCATAGATTCCTGCTGTACATAAAGCAAGATTGATTTGATTTTATAGTGTTTCTGTGTTGATTCAGTGTTAAATAAGTGATTTAATTAAAGTTGAAAAAATATAGATTTTATGGCCATCTTGATCTATTTTTTATCGTTGAAATAACATTTCAAGGTGCAAACCTGATGAAAAATCAATGTTAAATATCAACATTGTTTCAATGATAATTTGATTAATGCATTAACATTGATTCAATGTTGATTCAGTGTTAAATAAGTGATTTAATTGTAGTTGAAAAAATATTGATTTTAAGCCCATCTTCATCTATTTTTCATCATTGAAATAACATTATTTCAGGGTGCAAACCGGATGAAAAATCAATGTTAAATTTCAACATTGATTCAATGATATTTTAGTTGATGCATTAACATTGATTCAACAATGATTCAGTGTTGGTCTGCTATCTGGGTACAAGACGGGCTCCTGTAGGGGACGTGACCAATGCCCATCAGGTCCTCCCCTTTCTTGAGTCCGCTTCTTTGCACTGTCTGCTACTGTTTTATCTATGCCTTTAGCACGTTATGACGCTATCAGTGACTTCTTATACCATTAACCCTTAGTATAATTATGCCTCACTCTTCACAAGCGTAATGAAGTGAAGTACACTGCTCTCCTTTTCCAATCTCTTCCAGTCAGACAGCCATAACCAAAAATAATAATCAACAAATGCATAAGAAATAGAAATATACAGTTGTAAAGAGAGTTAAGAATAAATGATATATAGATAAAATAACAATAACCAAAGATAAAAACAAGGCTAAACTAAAACAGTTATAAAAAGATGATACATAAGATAAAGTGCAATCAGTCGGACATACAGTGGCACAGTGCTCATTCAGTAAATGCACAGCTAAACAGATGTTTTGAGGCTGTATTTGAATGTGGCTACTGTTAGAGCACATCTGATCTGTTCAGAAAGCTGGTTCCAGCTGCGGCTGGAATAACAGCTAAAGGCAGACTCTCCTTGCTTTGAGTGAACCCTTGGTATTTCTAACTGACTTTATTCTGATGATCTGAGTGATCTGTTGGGTTTGTATTTAATCAGCATATCGCTTCGGTTACTTACGTAACCTTGGTTCCCTGAGAAGAGGGAACGAGTATTGCGTTTTGCTAAACGCTATGGGGAAGTTCCTTTCCTCGAGATTTTGAAGCCATTTTTATCCTAAAAATACCATGTAAAACGCAGTGTAGTTGCACAGCTCTCAGCAGGAAGCAGCTGCGTGCTGATTGGCTGTGCTGCTGCAACTGCAGGAACCTATGGCGAGACTATGGCGAGGTAAGGACCAATCAGGTCCCTCTAATATTCCCGCCACAGGGGGCAGCAGAATTTGCATAGTCAAGGGTATAAAAGACCCTGTCTCGCCAGGTTCGTCAGGTTAATTGACTGAAGCGACTCCCTGAGCTAGCGAAGCACGGCAAGCAAACGCAATACTCGTTCCCTCTTCTCAGGGAACCGAGGTTACGTAAGTAACCAAAGCCTTCCCTTTCGAGAGCACTCTCATATTGCATTTTGCTAAACGCTATGGGGGACCAATGCAAAACGCTGTGCTCGCTTAACGGCTCTGATAGCCTGGAGAAACCATACCCAGGCTGACCTAAGTGGGACCGAAAATATGATATTCATAGAAGTCCCCAATATGAGTCAGACCTGAGAATAACACACAAAGATATATATATATATATATATATAGACCAGACAGAGTCGGGCCAATAGGAATATTGAACGACCAGACAAGTCGCGTCATATAAGGAATGTGCTTATGACATATACAAATACTTAACCCAGACCGGACTATCGTGCCGTAAGGGGTTAATATGTATTATACGGCGAGAAGCCCAGCCTGTAAGGCAGAGACATCCAAATTATAAAATCTGATAAAAGTGGATGGGGAGGCCCAGCCTGCCGCCGCACAGTGAAATGCCAGTAGACCAAGACCATGACGAGGCCATGCCTCTAGTAGAATGGGCTTCGATGCCTATAGGGCAGCTGAAGTCTTTGCACTCATAAGCCAGCGAGATAGCATCCACTATCCATCGTGACAAGGTCTGCTTTGTAACCACGCACCCATGGGTGTGGCCGCCAAAGCACACAAAGAGCTGTTCAGTTTGCCTGAAAGCAGAGGAATGCTCTATGTATATTCTCAGCACTCTGACAGGACAGAGCAAATTAGCATCTTCCTCATCTAGCGATGATGAGAGTGCTGAAAGTGAATAACCTGTGCTCTGAACGGAATCGAGAGCACCTTAGGTACATATCCCTCTTGGTTTGAGGACAACTTAGAGTCGTTTGGCCCAAATTCCAGACAAGAGGCACTCACTGAGAGCGCGTGCAGATCACCCACTCGCTTAACTGATGCGATTGCTAGCAGAAAAGCAGTCTTGAGTGATAGGAGCTTTAAGCTCACCAAATGCAGAGGCTCGAATGTTGAGCCTGTCATAGCATCCAGGACCGTGGACAGGTCCCATACAGGGACTGAAGGGGGGCGAGGAGGGTGAAGCCTTCTAGCCCCTTTGAGGAAGCGCACGATAAGATAGTTCTTCCCAAGTGACAGTCCATTCACTTGAGTGTGATACGCTGATAGCAGCCACATAAACTTTGAGCGTGGAGGGGGAACAACCCGCGTCCAGTAGCACTTCTGACACTTCACAATTATGTGGGATCAGACTTTGTGCTTTACACCAGTCCGAAAAGACTGACCATTGCCTGAATAGAGCCACCTGGTCGTGGGGGCTCTAGCATCAGAAAAAGTGTTTAATACACTTTCAGAGAGGTTCTCGTGTACCCGTTGATGGGCCATACATGAAGAGCCCATAGATTGGGACGGGGATGCCAGATCTGCCGTTTCGCCTGCATGAGGAGATCTCTCCTCAGCGGGATTGGCCACAGGGCTGTACCTGACATCCGACTTAGCTGTGAGAATCATGGTCGATTTCTCCAGAGCGGGGCTATTAAAAGCACAGCGCATTTGCTCTCCCTGATCCGTTCTATGACCTGAGGTAACATTGAGACTGGGGGAAAAGCGTAAAGAGGAAGGCTGGGCCATTCGTGGGCCAGCACGTCCTTGTGTTTGGAGAAATACAGTGAGGAAAATAAGTATTTGAACACCCTGCTATTTTGCAAGTTCTCCCACTTAGAAATCATGGAGGGGTCTGAAATTGTCATTGTAGGTGCATGTCCACTGTGAGAGACGTAATCTAAAAAAAGAAAATCCAGAAATCACAATGTATGATTTTTTACCTATTTATTTGTACGATACAGCTGCAAATAAGTATTTGAACACCTGAGAAAATCAATGTTAATATTTGGTACAGTAGCCTTTGTTTGCAATTACAGAGGTCAAACATTTCCTGTAGTTTTTCACCAGGTTTGCACACACTGCAGGAGGGATTTTGGCCCACTCCTCCACACAGATCTTCTCTAGATCAGTCAGGTTTCTGGCCTGTCGCTGAGAAACACGGAGTTTGAGCTCCCTCCAAAGATTCTCTATTGTGTTTAGGTCTGGAGACTGGCTAGGCCATGCCAGAACCTTGATATGCTTCTTACAGAGCCACTCCTTGGTTATCCTGGCTGTATGCTTCGGGTCATTGTCATGTTGGAAGACCCAGCCTCGACCCATCTTCAATGCTCTAACTGAGGGAAGGAGGTTGTTCCCCAAAATCTCGCAATACATGGCCCCGGTCATCCTCCCCTTAATACAGTGCAGTCGCCCTGTCCCATGTGCAAAAAAACACCCCCAAAGCATGATGCTACCACCCCCATGCTTCACAGTAGGGATGATGTTCTTGGGATGGTACTCATCATTCTTCTTCCTCCAAACACGTTTAGTGGAATTATGACCAAAAAGTTATATTTTGGTCTCATCTGACCACATGACTTTCTCCCATGAATCCTCTGGATCATCCAAATGGTAATTGGCAAACTTAAGCCATGACGTGCTGGTTTAAGCAGGGGAACCTTCCGTGCCATGCATGATTTCAAACCATGACGTCTTAGTGTATTACCAACAGTAACCTTGGAAACGGTGGTCCCGGCTCTTTTCAGATCATTGACCAGCTCCTCCCGTGTAGTTCTGGGCTGATTTCTCACCTTTCTTAGGATCATTGAGACCCCACGAGGTGAGATCTTGCATGGAGCCCCAGTCCGAGGGAGATTGACAGTCATGTTTAGCTTCTTCCATTTTCTAATGATTGCTCCAACAGTGGACCTTTTTTCACCAAGCTGCTTGGCAATTTCCCCATAGCCCTTTCCAGCCTTGTGAAGGTGTACAATTTTGTCTCTAGTGTCTTTGGACAACTCTTTGGTCTTGGCCATGTTAGTAGTTGGATTCTTACTGATTGTATGGGGTGGACAGGTGTCTTTATGCAGCTAACGACCTCAAACAGGTGCATCTAATTTAGGATAATAAATGGAGTGGAGATGGACATTTTAAAGGCAGACTAACAGGTCTTTGAGGGTCAGAATTCTAGCTGATAGAAAGGTGTTCAAATACTTATTTGCAGCTGTATCATACAAATAAATAGTTAAAAATTCATATATTGTGATTTCTGGATTTTTCTTTTAGATTATGTCTCTCACAGTGGACATGCACCTACGATGACAATTTCAGACCCCTCCATGACTTCCCAAGTGGGAGAACTTGCAAAATAGCAGGGTGTTCAAATACTTATTTTCCTCACTGTACATTAGGCATTGAGCATTGTCTTGTGAGGTAAAATGATTAACTTTTGCCTCGCCAAACATGCCCCAAATTGTCTGAATCGTTTGTGGGTGAAGAGACCACTCTGCTGGGGACTCTTTGCCCCTGGACAGCATGTCCGGACCCAGATTCAGAATGCCTGGCACATGAGTCGCTCTCAGCGAACTCTGGTTGTGCTCCGCCCATATTAGGACTTTTTTCGCCATCGTGTGCAGACCAATCGATCTTAGGCCGCCCTGGCGATTTATATAGGCTACCACTGACCTGCTGTCCGTTCAGATCAGGACATGGTGGTGCTTTATGTATGGAAGGAAAGCTCTTAGCGATAGCATGACCGCTTTCATCTCAAGACAGTTTATGTGAAGGCTCTTTTCCGAGTCTGACCAGAGACCGGAGACTGGCCTGCCCTCGTGAAGGGCTCCCCAACCTAGGTTGGATGCATCTGTCGAGATAACTTTCCAATTCGTATCAGTGCCCAAACTCAAGCCCGTCTGATACCAGACGGGATTTTTCCAAGGAACCAGAGCCAATATTCAGCTGTGGTCTACCTTGATTTGTAATCGGCCTGAGAGCCATGCTTGAGCTGGAACGCAGCAATTCAGCCAGCGCTGGAGAGGGCGCATGTGTAACACACCTAGTCTGAGGACTGGCGTCGCCGAGGCCATAAGAACCAACATCCTCTGAAAGTGTTTGAGAGGAGTGTATACACCCGACCTGAGGGAAACCGCTCAGTTCCGAACAGAGAGCGCTCATCTGTAGTGAGTATAACACTGTTTCCAGAAACGAAACGTTCTGTGTGGGAGACAATGAGCTCTGTGCCACATTGATTCTGAGGCCCAAGCATTTCAAATGGTTGAGAAGCCAAGATCTGTGGTTTAATAATTGTATCTCTGACTGAGCTATTATGAGTCAGTCGTCGAGATAGTTGAGAATTCTCATTCCCCGAAGCCCCAGCGGGGTTAGCGCCACTTCCATGCACTTCGTAAACGTGTGGTTGAGCCAGAGATAGACCAAAGGGTAGCACCCTGTATTGGTAAACTTTCCCCTCGAAGGCGAATCTCTAGAATGGCCTGTGATGAGGGGCTATTTGGATGTGGAAATAGGCATCCTCTAGATCTACAGTGAAGAACCAATCTCCCGGGTGAATGTGCACAAGGATTTGTTTCATTTTCAAAATTTTGAATGGGCGCTTCATAAGGGCCTAGTTCAGATGTCTGAGATCTAGAATGGGCCTGAGACCACCGTCCTTTTTTGGTACAAGGAAGTAGCAACTGTAAAAGCCTGACTCGCTTTGTGAGGGTTGCACGGTTTCCACCGCTCCCTTTATTAACAGTTTTGATATTTTGGTTCGAAGCACGTGACTCATGTCGCTTCTCACCGTTGTCTCTACCACAGTGCGAAAGCAATTGAATTAATTTATGGAGTGGGTCACTGAGTAACAGGGACCTGTTAGCTCGGTTGCATTGTGCTAGTGGCACGGTGAGAGGCAGCGTGCACTGAATGGCGGCGCGCGCTTCATTTGGGTCGCTGTGGAAGTGGCGCTTACCAAGGAGATTGTGAGTGTGTACAGGAGAGCACATTTGCTCACGGGCTGGTTGACTGTGGGAATAATGTTTCCAGCTGCCTGAGTGCAGGGGGCTGGGGAACGCAGAGTAGTGGGCAAACGCTTTATTTGGATCACCGGGGAGATGGTACTTGTGTACAGGCGAGCACGTTTGTGTACGGGCTCGTTGACTGTGGGAATAATGTTTCCAGCCGCCTGAGTGCAGGGAGCTGGGAAACATAGGGAAGTGCTTGAGTGTAGGGGTACAACTTTGATGTTGGCACACTGCCTACAGATGAACTCGTAACACTGTGTAGGATAGTGTTATGTTAGGCCGCGCACACCTGAAGTGGACGTGTGCCTCACATCCCTAGTTGTGCAGACTGTAAAGTGGACGCATTCTGCAAGATTAGTCCACGTGCACACTCAGCAGCAGGGCTCTGGCAGTCATGGATAGCGCGTGCTCTGCAGGCGCGGGTCTGCCTGGCCACTAGAAAAGCTCTGATTCATTGTAAATAATGTGTGGTGGCGCGCACTGTGTAGTGATTTTGTGGCGCTGAATTAACAGTGCTTATGCAGGAATGCACACTATGTAGTGGACGCATTACCTACAGTGTTGAACCACTCCAGCCGCCTGAATAGAGGGGACTGGGAGAAGTGATATAGTGAAAAAAGGGCGCAGGCTTGGCAGCCATTTTACGACACCGTTATGCTCTAGATGGAGAGGGCGTGCTATGAAGTAAGACGTGCTCTAGTCAGCGAACGTGTGCTGTGAAGAGAGCGCGCGCACTGCCATAAGGCAGTTTATATAACTCCCTTGGCAGCAAGTGCGCGCTGCAGCAAGAACGGCTGTGACGTAAGCACGTTCTCGATATATCCAGCACCCTGAGTTCGCTTGTCAGCACTTATCAGCGCGGCGGAAGCGAGTGAAGAGGAGAGCTCCTTATGTCTGCCGCGCCATTAGCGTGGCGGGAGTATAGCATTCTCTGTCCGTGACGCTTATCAGCATGGCGGAAACGAGAGAAGAGGAGAGCTTTGCATATTTAGCACGGCGGAAGCATAGCGTTCTCTGTTCTCGGTGCTTCACAAGAGCGGCGGACGCGAGAGAAGAGTGGGGAGAGCTTAGTAAGCTCTTAGAAGTGGCGTTGCAGCGGCAACACACACAGGATGGCACAGCAGGCGGCTGAAGGCGGAGACCAGGCAGGAATACGGCATCCTCAGGGCTGCAGGGAGTTCCGCTGGTAGCATTCCGACGGCGGGCTTCAATCCAGAGCTCAGCGAGGTGAGTCACTGAAGAAGAAGAATCTGACAAACCTGGCGAGACAGGGTCTTTTATACCCTTGGCTATGCAAATTCTGCTGCCCCCTATGGCGGGAATATTAGAGGGACCAGATTGGTCCTTCCCGCCCAGCAGTCTCGCCATAGGTTCCTGTAGTTGCAGCAACACAGCCAATCAGCACGCAGCTGCTTCCTGCTGAGAGCTGTGCAGCTGCACTGCATTTTACATGGTATTTTTAGGATAAAAATTGCTTCAAAATCTCGAGGAAAGGAAATTCCCCAAAACGCAATATGAGAGTACTCTCAAAAGGGAACTGCATTAGATAGTCCTAGGCCATTGAGTGATTTATAAACAAGTAAACAAGTAACATTGGCATGCAATGATTGCACCAGGTGCTCATGCCACGCAGCGCAGGTATAAATGAGACAGATGATTGCATCAAATTAGCTATTTGCTTCAGAGCCGAGTGGTAGATGGTTATGCCAGATATCACTCTCTACTACGCAGTACTGACTGAAGCCTGCCTTTTGGAAGTGATCTCTTCGGTGTTGGTGTGACTGCACAGCAGCGGATTGTGTGGTTTTCTGATCATCTCTCTTTTTTGTTTGTAAGAGCAAACACAAGGGCTGTTCTCACAGCTGGTTCGGTGCGCTAAGTGGAGAGCGCTAAAAGGCCATTCTTACGGCTGGTAAGAGAGCGCATTCGTGTGAGAGAGCGTGCACGTCAGGCTGCACTACTTCCCTGACTGTGTCGCCGCAACCCCTCCTCCTGCGTGCTTCAGCACCAAGAAGAACATCCTTCTAAAAGAGCAAACACAGATAGAGCTTGCGTCTTTTTCAAGATGACATTCTATCTGTGTGTTTCTAGATGCGGTGGTTACCTGTCACCGAGGGATGGTCACCAGCGCTGTATCTCGTGTTTGGGCGTTCAGCATGCTGAGGCAGCACTGGTGTATGACTCATGTTCTTACTGCGGGAACATGACCATCTCAGAGTTGTGGTCTAGACTCCATCTCGCAAGGGGTGGAGTCCTTGTGCCTCTGCCTTGATCTAACTCTCCACAGAGGGTTACTTCAGGCAGTACCATGGATGATTTGAGGGTTATGGTGAGGGCGCTTGTCCCAGGGACCCAACCCCCGGGGAACCCTCACCCCTCTCGCACTCCGTAGCCAATAGAGCTGCAGACGGAATGCGGTGGACCACCCATGAGGTGTGTACCATCCGTATCCTTCGGGGGTCCTCTCGATGATCAGATGTCCATCGCTGCATCGGAGCGATGGTCAGAAGCTTCTGGAGACAGTTAAATCTTGCTCGACCTCCCTCAATACCCTCTTGGAATCTTGCTCTGGTGCTCCGAGCACTTCAGAATGCCCCATTTGACCCTTTGCAGTCAGCAGAGCTAAAGATTCTTTCTATGAAGGCTTTGCTGTTGGCTGCGCTGGCCTCCATCAAGAGGGTAGGGGACCTGCAGGCATTTTCGGTCGACAAATCGTGCCTAGAGTTCGGGCCAGGTGACACCCACGTGGTACTGAGACCCTGGCCTGGCTATGTGCCCAAGGTTCCTACCACTCCCTTCAGGGACCAGGTGGTGAGCCTGCAAGTGCTGCCCCCAGAGGAGGCAAACCCAGCCCTATCTTTTCTCTGTCCCATCTGCAATCTGTGGATTTACGTGGATAGAAGACAAAGCTTCAGGACCTCAGATCAGCTCTTTGTCTGTCACGGAAGCCAGCAGAAGGGAAAGGCTGTCTTCAAGCAGAAGATGGCCCACTGGATAGTGGATGCCATCACCTTGGCTTACGAAGCACAAGGTGTGCCCTGTCCGCTCAGGGTGCGAGCACACTCTATTAGAAGTGTTACATCCTCCTGGGTGCTGGCACGTGGCGCCTCGCTGTCATACATCTGTAGAGCTGGGGGCTCTCAGTTGCGGGCTACGGCTCAGCATTGTACTCCACATAACTCCTTCTGGGTATGATGTGGGTTCCTCAGCGTTCTCTTCCAACCAGGGCATCCTTTCCCAGTGCTATCCAATAAGTGATTGAGCGGTCACTGAGCCACTCATGCGGAACTGCAGTGATGGACTTCTCTGTGTGAGCCCCATCTGATCAGTTAAGAGAGTTCAGGTGGCTCACACAGGGCACTGGAAGGGGGCAGAGGCCATGGCGCTTTGGTAGGGATTCCTATTTGTTGGTACTCCGACGTGGCGTTGAGAGTGACCGACTGAATAGGAACGTTCCCTGAAGAAGGGAACAGAAATGCTACTTGCCTTCGCCATGTCCTCTGTACCCTGCTACCTACTCGGCTCCTCAGCAAAAAGCTAATTTGATGCAATCACCTGTGTCTCATTTATTCATGTGCTGCATTGCATGAGCACCTGGTGCAATCATTGCATGCCAATGTGCATTGGATTGTTTAGTTACACTCGAAGTAGATTGGCTTTCACGAGCGAGATTCCTATTCGTCTGTACTCCGACGTGGCGTCTCCGTTCCCTCATTCAGGGAACAAGGGTTACATGCATAACCGAGAAGTTACCCAATCACAGCAGTGGACATTTACACTGAAGTCTCACAGCAGACACGCCCCTTAAAACAGACCGTTCAAATCAGAGGCTAAAAGTCAACCCTCACGTATAACATTACAGCTGATTGAGCGTGTGTGTGTGCGTGTGTGTGTGCACATGTGTGTTTTAGTGATGAGGGCAGCCCATAACACATCTTGCCTTGGTCGGTCTGCCACAGTCCCTTCCACGACAGCGGTCGCTCCTGTGCCTGGTCCCACTGTGTCCATCGAACCTGGGATGCAAGCCCGATCTCTTTCACCTGGCGCTCCTCTTCTGCTGCCTCACGGACTCTTTGCACGACGGGACCTCTTCTGGCTATGGCATGTTTTACAAGAAAGAACCATTTTAGTCTTTCTACTTTAAAATGTCACGCTTTATTTGTCATGGGTTTTGGATTCAAGCATTCAACAGCAATATAATACAATACCTGTAACTGGAGCCATACACTGAAGTCCACATCCATTGCTGCAGCATTTCTCATTCCTGGCACAGTCACTGTCATCGGCACATGACACAAAACGTATCCAGGGACAGTCTTCTGCTGTATAACATCTGCTTGGACACACTTCTGGATTTGCTGCTATACATACACATGACAGAGAAAACATATCACTGAATGCTGAAAGTTTTTTCACTGTAAAAAAGATTTATTATTCCTATATATTATTGGAATATGTTTTACAAGAAAGAACCATTTCAATCTGTCTACTTTAAAATGTCATGCTTTATTTGTCATGAGTTTTGGTTCTTTTGCTGTTGTAGGCTGCCTGGAACTACTTTAGCCATTCATCAACCAATCAGATTAAAGCATTCAACAGCCCTGTATCATAATATAATATAATATAATATAATATAATATAATATAATATAATATAATATAATATAATATAATATAATATAATATAATATAATGTAATATAATATAATATAATATAATATAATATAATATAATATAATATAACAATAATAAAATTAGGGCTGTCAAAATTAATGCGTTAACGTATGCAATTCATTTTTTCAGTTTAACACATTCAAAATATTTATTGGCAATTAATTTCCTGTCAGCCTTTGGCTCGCTTTACAATGTATGATCGTCATCGCTGCTCGCTGCAGCTTTCATGTGACAGGAGTAGATTTAAATATAATGTTATAATCAACACTTTTCATGATTCGTTAATCTCGACAGCTGTAATAGTAAAAACTTGCGAAAAGTTTTCTAGAGAGTTCCACATGTAATATTTATTTCATATGCAAAGATGTTATCCAATCACAGCAATGGGCATTTACACTGAAGTCTCACAGCAGACACACCCCTTAAAATAGAGCGTTCAAATCAGAGGCTAAAATCGCTTTTTTTTTTTTTTATTATGACCATTTTTTATGTAAAAACTATACTAATATAAGTGCCCCCGAGGTAACATTACAAAATAATTAAAAAAATCCAGTTCATGACAAGGGTAACATGTGTAACCGAGAGGTTATCCAATCACAGCAGTGGACATTTATACTGAAGTCTCACAGCAGACATGCCCCTTCAAACAGAGCGTTCAAATCAGAGGCTAAAAGTCAACCCTCATGTATAACATTACAGCTGATTGAGCGTGTGTGTGTGCGTGTGTGTGCACATGTGTGTTTTAGTGACGAGGGCAGCCTATATCACATCTTGCCTTGGTCGGTCTGCCACAGTCCCTTCCACGACAGAGGTCGCTCCTGTGCCTGGTCCCACTGTGTCCATCGAACCTGGGATGCATGCCCGATCTCTTTCACCTGGCGCCACTCTTCTGTTGCATCACGGACTCTTTGCACGACGGGATCTATTGTGGCTATGGCATGTTTTACAAGAAAGAACCATTTCAGTCTTTCTACTTTAAAATTTCACACTTTATTTATCATGGGTTTTGGCCAATCAGATTCAAGCATTCAACAGCAATATAATATAATACCTGTAACTGGAGCCATACACTGAAGTCCACATCCATTGCTGCAGCATTTCTCATTCCTGGCACAGTCACTGTCATCGGCACACGACACAAAATGTCTCCAGGTACACTCTTCTGCTGTATAACGTCTGTGTGGACACACTCCTGGATTTGCTGCTATACAGACACATGACAGAGAAAACATATCACCGAATGCTGAAAGTTTTTTCACTGTAAAAAATATTTATTATTGGAATATGTTTTACAAGAAAGAACCATTTCAGTCTGTCTACTTTAAAATTGCATGCTTTATTTGTCATGGGTTTTGGTTCTTTTGCTGTTGTAGGCTGCCTGGAACTACTTTAGCCATTCATCAACCAATCAGATTCAAGCATTCAACAGCCCTGTATCATAATATAATAAAATTAGGGCTGTCAAAATTAACGTGTTAACGTATGCAATTAATTTGTTCAGTTTAACACATTCAAAATATTTATTGGCAATTAATTTCCTGTCTTCCTTTGGCTTGCTTTACAATATATGATTGTCATCGCTGCAGCTTTCATGTGACAGGAGTAGATATAAATATAATGCTACAATAAAAGTTTTTGAGAGAGTTCCACATGTAATATTTATTCAAAGATGTTATCCAATCACAGCAGTGGGCGTTTACACTGAAGTCTTACAGCAGAAACATCCCTTCAACAGAGTGTTCAAATCTGAGGCCCATAACACATCTTGCCTTGGTCTGTCTGCCACAGTCCCTTCCACGACGGCATTTGCTTCTGTGCCTGGTCCCACTGCGTCCATTGAACCTGGGATGCAAGCCCGACCTCTTTCACCTGTCGCTCCTCTTCTGGTGCCTCACGGACTCTTTGCACGACGGGACCTCTTCTGGCTATGGCATGATTCAAGCATCAGATTCAAGCATTCAGCAGCAATATAATCAAATTATTACAAATATATTTTACCAGAAATAACCATTTCAGTCTTTCTACTTAAAAATGTAATGTTTTATTTGTCGTGGGTTTTTGGTTCTTTTGCTGTTGTAGGTTGTAAGGACCTTTGAAATAACTCAAATCATTTGGCAAAGCGATATGGACATGTACGTAATGCGGTCAAGATTTGCCTGAAACTACTTTAGCCGTGCGTTTCTATAAAAATAACTGCACACCTTAGAAAATTCATCAACCAATCAGATTCAAGCATTGTTTGAATAAGTGAATTTCAATTAAATAAAACGTGAGTCACTTAAATGTATATTTTACCTTGTTTTACTCTGTTCCTATACTACTTTGAGTTATTATGACTCTTGGGTAACACAATTTCAAGTGTCTAGTTTAAAATAAGACCAGATTTATGAATGTAGACCATAGGGTTTAAGAGCTGCAGACATTTTTATATGGGTATGTTGTTTTCAGAAAATTCTCAAAAATAGGGGCGCAGGTTAAGAGGAGTTAAATGAGTTAAAGGAAGTAAAAAATGAACGGAAAGTAGATCAACGCCTACTTCTATATCGTTACCACTGTTACCCCACCCACTGATTTGTGCATGACAAATAGTAGGTAAATAACATACGTAATGCTAACACTGGATTGAGCAACTAAGCGATAAACATGCCTTTGAAGAGTGCAAATGTTGTGCATTGCCAGATTGTGGAAAAACAAAGTCACTGCATTGGATTTGCAGAAAGCCTGAAATTAAAAAACGATGATGTGCCTTCTATATTGGATCTGACAGGAACAGTGCAACACATTTATGTGAGTACAGAAATGTTTACGGTGTCACTATTGCTTTGTTACAGATATTTAAATGTATTATGGGTGTAACAGTAGCCTACACATATTCGTACCAAACCGTTTCAGTACAGAACTTCCGGTACAGTGCACTGTCACTCTGCTTTCTAGAATTTAATCATAGTTTAAATAACAGATTATTTTCATCCTACTAAGATGAACAATGTGAAGTTGACCGTTTAGTCACTGATTTGATTTACTGACACGTTTAATTACTGAAAAATGTGTGATTTAATTAGGTTTTTTTAATCGATTGATATCACTAAATAATATAATATAGTTAATATAATATAATATAATAAAAATATAATACCTGTAACTGGAGGCATACATTCATTTCCACATCCAGTCCTGCAGCATTTCTCATTGTTGGGACAGTCACTGTCATCGGCACATGACACAAAATGTATCCCAGCACACATTGATGCTGCATAACGTCTGTGTGGGCACACTCCTGGCTTTACTGCTGTACAGAAACATGACAGAGAAAACATATCACTGAAGGCTGAATGTCTTTATCACTGGAAGTTGTACCTATAGGTTATTGGAAAATGTTTTACAAGAAATAACTTTCAGTCTTTCTACTTTAAAACTTTATTGACAGAAAAATAAAGAAAAAAACATATCACTGAATGCTGAATGTCCTTTTCACTGTTTGTAAGTTGTACCTATATGTTATTGGAATACGTTTTACAAAAAATAATTATTTAAGACTGTAGAAACAGTCTTTCTACTTTAAAATGTTATGTTTTATTTGTCATGGGTTTTGACCAATCAGATTCTAGCATTCAACAGCAATATAATTATAATATAATAAATATAATAAATATAATATAATATAATATAATATAATATAATATAATATAATATAATATAATATAATATAATACAATATATGATCACACTCTTATTCATGCAAATGCTTTCAAACCATTCAAGCGTGATAAAACACAAAAGAGAATGCAGTGCTTTACTGGCGCCAGTCTGTGAATGACACACACACTCGTGTGCATAGAAAGCCGCTTTAGACAGCGCTTGGACAGACAAAAACATAGCCTGACGTCGTCATACTCAATTCTAGTCAGAATTTGAGTCTGATACTGCTCCGTTGGGCTGTGATTATGGGGCGTGTTTAAACCGAACCAGGAAAGACCTCAATTGGATAGACCTACAACCAATCAGAGCAACGGAGCGACGCATAATGTTAGTTGTCAAATGTCAACAGAACTCAACTGCACTGTGTTGCCAAGTCCGCGGGTTGAAGCGACCCCAATTATGTGATATACAGACCCAGGAATGTGAAATTTAGCAGGCAGCCCTGCCAAAATAACACATATTTTACCCTCCAAATGCCATTTTTCCCGGAGAACCCCCCCACCCGGAAAGCTATTGGGCTTGTTTTTGGCTAGTTTTGAGTAGCAATTGGGCGAGTTTTGCTGTAAAAACTTGGCAACCCTGTCTGCACGCACGCTAGAATAAGTCACGTTAGAAGAAGAAGATGAGTGTAAACGATCTTTGCCGGTGTTGTAAAAAAAGAATTTAAGGATACACAGAGTACTTACCAACACGATCATCATTTTTGAGAGAAATAGTAAAGGTGAATGCATATACGAACAAGTTCTCCGTTTAGGATTAGAACAAATTCAACCCAAGCGCCATTGATGACGTGGATGATTACGTCACTGTTTATCATCTGTCCATCATCGTCTAAAGCCCGCCCTGACAATTTCATTGGTCCGAACAGTTTCTGTTCGGGCATAATTACTTCTCTACGGATCAAGTCCAGACCGAACTGCCCGTGCAAATCTTTTTTGTGGGCGGGGCTAAGTTCGTCTGGCATCCAGGCTAACAAAAACACACAATTATGCCAAAATGCCTGTTTTGTCAATATCCTTGCAAGCAGTCTTAAATTAGTTAAATGAAGTCAAAAATCTCCTCCATGAACTGCCACCTTAACGTGGTGGAGGGGTTTGAGTACCCGAATGACCCTAGGAGCTATGTTGTCCGGGGCTATATGCCCCTGGTAGGGTCTCCCAAGGCAAACAGGTCCTAGGTGACGGGTCAGACTAAGAGCAGTTCAACAACCCTTATGATGACAAAAAAAAGGAGGACCGTGACGTCGCCCGGTACGGCGCAGCTGGGGCCCCACCCTGGAGCCAGGCCTGGGGTTGGGGCTCGTATGCGAGCGCCTGGTGGCCGGGCCTTCCCCCATGGGGTCCGGCCGGGCTCAGCCCAAAGGAGCGACGTGGGGACACCTTCCCGTGGGCTCACCACTCACAGGAGGGACCGTAAGGGGCCGGTGCAAAGCGAATCGGGCAGCAGTCGAGGCCGGGGGCCTAGACGACCCGATCCCTGGACACGGAAACTGGCTCTTGGGACATGGAATGTCACCTCGCTGGCGGGGAAAGAGCCTGAGATTGTGCGTGAGGTTGAGAGGTTCCGACTAGAGATAGTCGGAATCACCTCCACGCACGGCTTGGGCTCTGGAACCACACTCCTCGAGAGGGGATGGACTCTTCACCACTCTGGAGTTGCCCATGGTGAGAGGCGGCGGGCTGGTGTGGGTTTGCTTATAGCCCCCCAGCTCTGCCGCCATGTGTTGGAGTTTACCCCAGTGAACGAGAGGGTTGTTTCCCTGCGGCTTCGGCTCGGGGATAGGTCTCTCACTGTTGTGTGTGCCTACGGGCCAAACAGCAGTGCAGAGTACCCAACCTTCTTGGTGTCCCTGGGAGGGGTGCTGGAGAGTGCTCCGACTGGGGACTCCGTCGTTCTACTGGGGGACTTCAACGCCCACGTGGGCAATGACAGTGAAACCTGGAGGGGCGTGATTGGGAGGAACGGCCCCCCTGATCTGAACCCGAGTGGTGTTCAGTTATTGGACTTCTGTGCTAGTTACAGTTTGTCCATAACGAACACCATGTTCAAGCATAAGGGTGTCCATCAGTGCACATGGCACCAGGACACCCTAGGTCGTAGGTCAATGATCGACTTTGTGGTCGTTTCATCTGACCTGCGGCCGTATGTCTTGGACACTCGGGTGAAGAGAGGGGCGGAGCTGTCAACTGATCACCACCTGGTGGTGAGTTGGATCCGATGGCGGGGGAGGAAGCTGGATAGACTCGGTAGACCCAAACGTACTGTGAGGGTCTGCTGGGAACGTTTGGCCGAGTCTCCTGTCAGAGAGATCTTCAACTCCTGCCTCCGGCAGAGCTTCGACCGGATCCCGAGGGAGGCTGGAGATATTGAGTCCGAGTGGACCATGTTCTCCACCTCCATTGTCAAAGCGGCTGCTCGGAGCTGTGGACGCAAGGTCTCCGGTGCCTGTCGAGGCGGCAATCCCCGAACCCGGTGGTGGACACCGGAAGTAAGGGATGCCGTCAAGCTGAAGAAGGAGTCCTATCGGGCCTGGTTGGCTTGTGGGACTCCTGAGGCAGCTGACAGGTACCGGCAGGCTAAACGGACTGCAGCCCGAGTGGTTGTGGAGGCAAAAACTCGGGCCTGGGAGGAGTTCGGTGAGGCCATGGAAAAGGACTATCGGCTGGCCTCGAAGAGATTCTGGCAAACCGTCAGGCGCCTCAGGAGGGGGAAGCAGTGCCCTACCAACGCTGTTTACAGTGGCGATGGGCGGCTGTTGACCTCAACTGGGGATGTTGTCGGACGGTGGAAGGAATACTTCGAGGATCTCCTCAATCCCGCCGTCACGTCTTCCATTGAGGAAGCAGAGGTTGGGGGCTCAGAGGAGGACTCGTCCATCACCCAAGCTGAAGTCACCGAGGTGGTCAAGAAACTCCTCGGTGGCAAGGCACCGGGGGTGGATGAGATCCGCCCTGAGTACCTCAAGTCTCTGGATGTTGTGGGGCTGTCTTGGCTGACACGCCTCTGCAGCATCGCGTGGCGGTCGGGGACAGTGCCTCTGGGATGGCAGACCGGGGTGGTGGTCCCTCTTTTTAAGAAGGGGGACCGGAGGGTGTGTTCCAACTATAGGGGGATCACACTTCTCAGCCTCCCCGGGAAAGTCTATGCCAGGGTACTGGAGAGGAGAATTCGGCCGATAGTGGAACCTCGGATTCAGGAGGAACAGTGTGGTTTTCGTCCTGGTCGTGGAACACTGGACCAGCTCTATACCCTCTACAGGGTGCTGGAGGGTTCATGGGAGTTTGCCCAACCAGTCCACATTTGTTTTGTGGATTTGGAGAAGGCATTCAACCGTGTCCCTCGCGGCGTCCTGTGGAGGGTGCTGGGGGAATATGGGGTCCGGGGTCCTTTGCTGAGGGCTGTCCGGTCCCTGTATGACCGAAGCAGGAGTTTGGTCCGCATTGCCGGCAGTAAGTCAGACTTGTTCCCGGTGCATGTTGGACTCCGGCAGGGCTGCCCTTTGTCGCCGGTTCTGTTCATAATTTTTATGGACAGAATTTCTAGGCGCAGCCAAGGGCCGGAGGGTGTCAGGTTTGGGGACCACACGGTTTCGTCTCTGCTCTTTGCGGATGACGTTGTCGTGTTGGCCCCTTCTAACCAGGACCTCCAGCATGCACTGGGACGGTTTGCAGCTGAGTGTGAAGCGGCTGGGATGGGAATCAGCACCTCCAAATCCGAGGCCATGGTCCTCAGTCGGAAAAGGGTGGCTTGCCCACTTCAGGTTGGTGGAGAGTTCCTGCCCCAAGTGGAGGAGTTCAAGTATCTAGGGGTCTTGTTCACGAGTGAGGGGAGGATGGAACGGGAGATTGACAGACGGATCGGTGCAGCTTCTGCAGTAATGCGGTCGATGTACCGGTCTGTCGTGGTGAAGAAAGAGCTAAGCCGTAAGGCGAAGCTCTCGATTTACCGGTCAATCTACGTTCCTACTCTCACCTATGGTCATGAGCTTTGGGTCATGACCGAAAGGACAAGATCCCGGATACAGGCGGCCGAAATGAGCTTTCTCCGCAGGGTGGCTGGGCGCTCCCTTAGAGATAGGGTGAGAAGCTCAGTCACTCGGGAGGAACTCGGAGTAGAGCCGCTGCTCCTCCACATCGAGAGGGGACAGCTGAGGTGGCTCGGGCATCTGTTCCGGATGCCTCCTGAACGCCTTCCCGGGAAGGTGTTTCGGGCATGTCCAACCGGGAGGAGGCCCCGGGGAAGACCAAGGACACGCTGGAGGGACTATGTCTCCCGGCTGACCTTGGAATGCCTCGGTGTCCCCCCGGAAGAGCTAGAGGAAGTGTCTAGGGAGAGGGAAGTCTGGGCATCTCTGCTTAGACTGCTGCCCCCGCGACCCGGCCCCGGATAAAGCGGAAGAAGATGGATGGATGGATGGAAGTCAAAAATGAACAGAAAGAAGATCAACGCCTACTTCTATATCTTTACCACTGTTACCCCACCCACTGATGCAAATGCTTTTAAACCATTCAAGCGCGATAAGACACAAAAGAGAATGCAGTGCTGTACTGGCACACGTCTGTGAATCTCCTGTCTGTGTGACACACACACTCGTGTGCATAGAAAGCCGCTTCAGACAGCGCTTGGACAGACAAAACAACACAAAAATGCCAAAATGCCTGTTTTGTCGAGTATCCTTGCAAGCAGTCTTAAATTAGTTAAATGAAGTAAAAAATTAACAGAAAGAAGATCAACGCCTACTTCTATATTTTACTACTGTTACCCCTCCCACTAATTTGCGCCTGACAAATAGTAGGTAAATAACATACGTGATGCTAACACTGGATTGAGCAACTAAGCGATAAACATGCCTTTGAAGAGTGCAAATATTGTGCATTGCCAGATTGTGGAAAAACACAGTCGCTGCATTGGATTTGCAGAAAGCCTGAAATTAAAAAAATGATGATGTTCCATCTATATTGGATCTTACAGAAATGGTGCAACACACTTATGTGAGTACAAAAGTTTTTACGGTGTCACTATTGCTTTGTTACAGATCTTTAATATGTATTATGGGGGTAACAGTACATGTATTCGTACCAAACCGTTTCGATACAGAACTTCTGGTACGTGCACGTGTGTATCAAACGGTACCGAATGCAGGTGTAACACAGGTCAGAATTGAGCTGTTAAGAAAAAAAATATATATATAATTTGTAATAATTATATTTTCCTTCAAAATGTTTAATGAATATGTTATTAAAGTTGTTCTGCTGTGCTATTAACATTTAAAATTATCTAAATAATTTTGATAAGTAAAGTGTGACGTTTGTTTAAATGTGTCATGAACTGACGTTTGTGTGGCTTTTACATTCAAAAACATCATAATGAATAAGTAATAGGCTTTTTTTCTGCCTTGGTTTTGAGCATCTCTGAAAAACACTCGGATTTAATGGGCGTGTGTGGTGAGGTGGGCGTGGTTTTCGCGAGGTCTGCGGGCGGAGAGAAGGAAAGGATCCGAGCGGTGAGTAAGTGGCTTGAGCGCTGATTAAAAACACCTGTCTTTGATTACAGTGATTGGCGTGGAGAGAGCTATAAAGCCGGTGCGAGAGAGAGATGGAGAGAGAGAGGGACTGGGACTTCAGGCCACCCCCCCCCCCCCCCCCACATCACCTGACCCGGCGGCTTCCGTGCCACTCCTGAAGATGGGTCCCCAGGACGACCCCGAGGCGTTCCTGGACCTCTTCGAGAAGACCGCTGAGGTCCGGGGGTGGCCCACCGCGGACTGGCCAATGCGGCTACTTCCACTGCTGTCCGGAGAGGCGCAAGTAGCCGCCCACCAACTGCCAGTCCAGAACCTCCTGGTCTACCAGGACCTGAAGAGGGCCATTCTACAGCGGGTCGGCCAGACCCCGGAACAACACCGTCAGAGGTTCAGGACCATGAGCCTCGACGAGTCCGGCCGACCCTTCGTCTTCGCCCAACAGCTCCGGGACTCCTGCCGCAAATGGCTGATGGCCGGGGGGAGTGACGTCGAGGAAATAATAGATTGTGTGGTGCTGGAGCAGTTCGTCAGCAGGCTGCCTAAGACGACTGCACAGTGGGTCCAGTGCCACTGCCCGACGTCGCTGGACCAGGCCATCCAACTGGCGGAGGACCAAATGGTGGCGTGCCTAGGGGTCGGCGAACCCCTTCCATCTGCCTCTCTCTCCTCTCTCTCTCTCTCTCCCTTTTGTTCCCCCATCTGTTCCTACACCTGTCCCTCTACCTAGGTCGCGAGGGGGCCCCGCCCCGAAACCGGCGCCCAGATGGAGGACGGGATCCCCAGGCGAGCCTCCGGTGACGTCACGGGCTCCGCCTAAAGGGCTGGGGATTCCCACTGGCTCTCTCGTGGCTACCTCTTCCCCTCCGCTCTCTCCACGCCAATCGCGCGACCCGCTTCCCGCCACCAGGGTGGCGGTGAGGTCTGGGCCGGCTTGTTGGCGCCGAGGCAGGACAGCGGTGGTTCAGCTCGGGGAAGCTCAGCCGGGACCTCGGGAACCTGATGCGGGGGAAACGAGCGCTCTACAGAGAACTATTCTCTCTGAGCGCGATGACTTTCCCCTGGAACAGTCCCGTGATGAAACGCTCAAACATGTGTTCGATCAGGTCCGTTCCATCGACGGCCGACTTCTCCGACCTGACCAGCCGCTCTCTTACCCGTATTTTACGGTCGTCAAAGATAGGTTGTATCGGGTAACCCAGTATGCCCAGTCGAAACAAGATACAACCCAGTTGTTAGTTCCAAAGAGCCGTCGGGAAATGCTTTTCCAGGCGGCTCATTCTAATCCCATGGCCGGGCATTTAGGTCAGACAGCGACACTAAACCGTCTCATGGCCCGTTTCTTTTGGCCGGGCATTCACGAGAACGTGCGCAGGTGGTGTGCGTCGTGTCGCGAATGTCAGTTGGTGAATCCACCGGCCACCCCAAAAGCACCATTGTGCCCCCTTCCATTAATGCAGGTCCCCTTTGAAAGAATTGGCATGGACCTCATCAGGCCATTAGAATGGTCTGCACGTGGGCACCGCTTTGCGTTAGTCCTTGTGGATTACGCAACACGGTACCCTGAAGCAGTGCCATTGCGTAATATTCCCGCTAAGAGCATCGCAGCGGCACTGTTTCAGTTAATCTCCCGGGTGGGAATCCCGAAAGAGATTCTCACTGATCAGGGCACAGCGTTTATGTCACGGACAATTCGCGAACTATACGAGTTACTGGGCATTAAATCGATCCGCACGAGCGTCTATCACCCAAAAACAGACGGTCTGGTGGAGCGATTTAATCGCACATTAAAAACCATGATTCGGAAGTTCGTGCGGGAAGACGCCAAAAATTGGGACAAGTGGTTGGAGCCTCTGTTGTTTGCCATCCGTGAGGTCCCCCAAGCCTCCACGGGGTTTTCCCCCTTCGAGCTTCTTTATGGACGCCAGCCCCGCGGGGTTTTAGACGTCCTTATGTGGCGTTCACACCGGACACGATTCGCGCGAATAATTCGCGCTCGAAACGAAACTCGTTCGTTTCTGTGTGGATTAAAGAAAAGTCAATGCGGTGTCTAAGTTTGACGCTTATCCAATGCCCAGGGTTGACGAGTTGCTTGACCAGCTTGGTGCTGCTCGATTTTATTCGACACTGGACTTAACTAAGGGATATTGGCAGATCCCCTTATCTCCTTTGTCCAAAGAAAAGACAGCTTTCACCACGCCGTTCGGGTTACACCAATTTGTCACCCTTCCTTTCGGCTTGTTCGGGGCTCCAGCGACCTTTCAGCGTCTGATGGACAGAATTCTCCGGCCACACGCTGCATATGCCGCTGCCTACCTGGATGATATCATCGTCTACAGTGGGGATTGGCAGCGTCATATGCAGCATTTGCGGGCTGTCCTGAAGTCGCTGAGGAGGGCTGGGCTCACGGCCATCCCAAAGAAGTGTGCGATTGGGCGGGTGGAAGTAAGGTATCTGGGCTTCCACTTGGGTCACGGGCAGGTGCGTCCCCAAATTGATAAGACGGCAGCGATTGCGACCTGTCCGAGACCCAAGACCAAAAAGGAAGTTAGACAGTTCCTGGGGCTGGCGGGATATTACAGAAGGTTTGTGCCTAATTATTCGGACCTCGCCAGCCCGCTGACTGATCTTACGAAAAAGGAAGTGCCAGATACGGTTCAGTGGACGGAGCAGTGCCAGCAGGCTTTGACCAAGATAAAGGCTGCTTTGTGTGGCGGGCCGCTCTTAACGGCTCCTAACTTTTCTCTCCCTTTTGTCCTGCAGACTGACGCATCGGACCGAGGGCTGGGCGCTGTCCTGTCTCAGGAGGTGAAGGGTGAGGAACGGCCGGTGCTGTACATCAGTCGTAAGCTCTCTAGGAGAGAGACGATGTACCATAGAAAAAGAGTGTCTTGCCATCAAGTGGGCGTTCTTACTCTCCGCTATTACTTCCTGGGACGGGAGTTCACCCTCTGTTCGGACGGGGGGGGGGCTGCAGGCCGGATGGCTCCCCGGCCTGAGTCGTGCGGTGGGGGTATGTGGTGAGGTAGGCGTGTTTTTCGCGAGGTCCGGGCGGAGAGAAGGAAAGGATCCGAGCGGTGAGTAAGCGGCTTGAGAGCTGATTAAAAACACCTGTCTTTGATTACAGTGATTGCCGTGGAGAGAGCTATAAAGCCGGTGCGAGAGAGAGATGGAGAGAGAGAGGGACTGGGACTTCACCCGTGCTGCATCTGCAAGAAGTGTATTACAGTTTTGAGAGAGTTTGCTGCTGTTTGCGCCCACGAGTGCTGTTCATGTTCAGTTCTGAGTTATATATTAAAACGAGTGAGTCCCAGTCAAGCCGACCCCTGTCTTCTTTCCTCCTTGCCCACACGAACACACATCACAGCGTGCAGCACTGAAGACTTGGAAGTAAACGCCCACGGCTAGGATTGGATAAGATTTGCATATTTAATGAGCTTCAGCTACCGTCAGCAAATCACAACAGTGGCCGTTTTCACTGAAGTCTCACATCAGACACGTCCCTTGAAACAGAGCATTGAAGCCAGAGGGCTAATTTCAGTAGGAAAAATAACTGAATTGACAATATTGACAATAGTCAATCGTATTGGTGGCACAGAGGGGCCCCCAAATAAGATTTTGCTTAGGGCTCCATAAAGGCTTGGGACGGCCCTGCCAGTGACTGAACGGTCAACTTCATATTGTTTATCTTAATTGGATGAAAATAAGCTGTTATTTAAACTATGATTAAATTCTATATAGAAAGCGATCAAAGAACGTTCCCATTACAATCGCTGGAGCTGTCAATCAAACAGCGCATGTTTATCAATGGACTCACTCCAAAATTCCTGTAATAATCAACAAATCTTTTACATCATGTTTGCACTGTCAGTTATGATGAAAGCATTTGTTAGTGTGCAGAAATGTGTCCAAGCAGAGAGTTGCAATGACGAGATCACTGCATTCTGTGATCGGCTACATTGGTCATCGCTGCAGCATTCATGTGACAGGAGTAGATCTAAATATAATGCTATAATCAACACTTTTCATAATTCGTTAATCTCGACAGCTGTAATAGAGAAAACGTGTAAAAAAATTCCACATGTAATTCGTATTTCATATGCAAAGATGTTATCCAATCACAGCAGTGGGCGTTTACACTGAAGTCTCACAGCAGACACGCCCCTTCAAACAGAGCGTTCAAATCAGAGGCTAAAATCAGGGTAAGAAAAATGCCTTTTATTTTTTAAATTATGACCATTTTTGATGAATAAGCCATACTAACATATAAGTGCACCGAGGAAACATTACAAAAGAGTTTTTAAAAAATCCAGTTCATGACCCCTTCAAGAAAAAAAAAGAAAAAAATCATAGAGACATCAGTAGTGGTATTGGTACTGGTGATACTGGCCTTCTTTCATAAAAAATAAAATATGAATGCCATTAAACAAATATTCAAAATATCAGCTACTGTCTTTATGGTGTTTCTACATTAATTTGGAGATTAAATGTGAAATCATTACAATATAATAAAAAACTTTAATATTAGGTGCGATTAATCACGATTAATTACCGAAAAATGTGCGATTAATTTTTTTTAATGTTTATCGATTGATAGCACTAAATAAAATAATATATCATGTAATATAATATAATATAATATAATATAATATAATATAATATAATATAATATAATATAATATAAAATAAAACAATACAATATAATACCTGTAATGGGAGCCATACACTGAAGTCCACATCCATTGTTGCAGCATTTCTCATTGCTGGCACAGTCACTGTCACCGGCACAGGACACAAAATGTTTCCAGGTACACTCTTCTGCTGTATAACGTCTGTGTGGACACACTCCTGGATTTACTATTGAACAGACACATGACAGAGAAAAAATATCACTAAATGTTGAATTAATTTTTCACTGTAAAAAAATATTTTTGGGGGGAAGTTATACCTGTATGTTATTGGAATATGTTTTGCAAGAAATAACTTTCAGACTTTCTACTTTAATATTTCATGTTTTATTTGTCATGGGTTTTGGTTCTTTTGCTGTTGTAGGCTGTAAGGACCTTTGTAATAACTGAAATCATTTGATGAAGTGATATGGACATGTAAATAATGCGGTAAAGATCTGCCTGAAACTACTTTAGTCGTGCGTTTCCATAAAAATAACTGCACACCTTAGAACGTTCATCAACCAATCAGATTCAAGCATTCAACAGCCCAATATAATATAATATAATATAATATAATATAATATAATATAATATAATATAATATAATATAATATAATATAATATAATATAATATAATATAATAATTAATATAATACCTGGAATTGGAGCCATACACTGAAGTCCACATCCATTGTGGCAGCATTTCTCATTCTTGGGACAGTCACTGTCATCGGAACACGACACAAAACGTATCCGGGCACACATAGATGCTCTATAACATCTGCGTGGACACACTCCTGGCTTTACTGTTATACAGACACATGACAGAGAAAACATTTCACTGAATGCTGAATTAATTTTTCACTGTAAAAATAGATTTTTGTAAGTTGTGTCAGAATGGGAAAGAAAGGTGATTTAAGCAATTTTGAGCGTGGCATGGTTGTTGCTGCCAGACGGGCCGGTCTGAGTATTTCACAATCTGCTCAGTTACTGGGATTTTCACGCACAACCCTTTCTAGGGTTTACAAAGAATGGTGTGAAAAGGGAAAAACATCCAGTATGCAGCAGTCCTGTGGGCGAAAATGCCTTGTTGATGCTAGAGGTCAGAGGAGAATGGGCCGACTGATTCAAGCTGATAGAAGAGCAACTTTGACTGAAATAACCACTCGTTACAACCGAGGTATGCAGCAAAGCATTTGTGAAGCCACAACACGCACAACCTTGAGGTGGATGGGCTACAACAGCAGAAGACCCCACCGGGTACCACTCATCTCCACTACAAATAGGAAACAGAGGCTACAATTTGCACGAGCTCACCAAAATTGGACAGTTGAAGACTGGAAAAATGTTGCCTGGTCTGATGAGTCTCGATTTCTGTTGAGACATTCAGATGGTAGTGTCAGAATTTGTCCTAAACAGAATGAGAACATGGATCCATCATGCCTTGTTACCACTGTGCAGGCTGCTGGTGGTGGTGTAATGGTGTGGGGGATGTTTTCTTGGCACACTTTAGGCCCCTTAGTGCCAATTGGGCATCGTTTAAATGCCACGGCCTATCTGAGCATTGTTTCTGGCCATGTCCATCCCTTTATGACCAACATGTACCCATCCTCTGATGGCTACTTCCAGCAGGATAATGCACCATGTCACAAAGCTCGAATCATTTCAAATTGGCTTCTTGAACATGACAATGAGTTCATTGTACTAAAATGGCCCCCACACTCACCAGATCTCAACCCAATAGAGCATCTTTGGGATGTGGTGGAACGGGAGCTTCGTGCCCTGGATGTGCATCCCAACAAATCTCCATCAACTGCAAGATGCTATCCTATCAATATGGGCCAACATTTCTAAAGAATTCTTTCAGCACCTTGTTGAATCAATGCCACGTAGAATTAAGGCAGTTCTGAAGGTTCTGATATATATATATATATATATATATATATATATATATATATATATATATATATTATCCAGAAAAGACAACTCGAGACGTGGATCACTTTGAATACATGTGGGTAGATTCATTAGATTAGAATTACTTGCCACCGACGTGGAGAGATTCTTTCTTCCTGGGCATAAGTTGCACGTTACATAAACATTATTACCTTTCACCTCAACGAGGGAAAAGTAGCGCTTATACTTCCAGTTTGCAAAAGCTCCCTTTGAAGTCATTGAACTTGCCATCGCTCTGACTCATGGTCGTTGGTGTGTGTGACTGTGCATATGCGTGTGTCATAGGTGTGTGTGTGTGTGTCTTAAAGGTCCCGTTCTTCGTGTTTTTTTGAAGCTTTGATTGTGTTTACAGTGTGCAATATAACATGTGTTCATGTTTCGCGTGTAAAAAAACACAATTTTTAACACAATTTTCTTATCTGTACACCGCTGTTTTCACTGTCCTAAAAACGGCTGATGACTTCCTTGTTCTATGAAGTCCCTCCTTCAGAAATACGTAACGAGTTCTGATTGTGCCAGCGGTTCCCGTGTTGTGATTTGACAGCAGCTTAGCGCACATGGTCCGGTTCCTGTGTTGTGATTCGACAGCAGCTTAGAGCACGTAACTTGCATGGAAAGGTCATGCCTCTTAACGGGAGATATATGCGCTTAATGATCTCTACAGCGTCCCTGGGAAAGCCAAACAAAGGTGATTTGACTCCGGGATGAAAATAACAGCGTCTCGACGACATGGCGACAAACACACTCAAGCTACAGGTCCTCTTCTCCACGTGGGACAGCAACAAGACCACGCCCCCTTTTTTGCGTAGTCTTGTGGGCGGAGGTTAGTCTGTTCTACTGCTCTACTGACGTCATATATGAAGGAAGTACCAGGATGTAGTCCAAGCCAGCCGTTCTCTGTAGGCTTTGAAAGGGAACTTCTGTTAAATAAAATATCTCACTTGGCATTGAACTTTGAGCTTTATAATTTTACAGGTATTATTTATGCTCTAACAGCAACATTACACACTAACTAAAGTTTGAACAGTGGGATCACGAAGAACGGGACCTTTAAACTCAACCTATCAACCTCAATCTTGTCTCCCACCCACCACCCACCAATCATCATCAGTTATGTGTACCACCCCCCAACACACACTGCACGCACACCCACACACACACACAAACACACCCACACACACACACACACACACACACACACACACACACACACACACACACACACACACACACACACACACACACACAAACACACACACACACACACACACACACACACACACACCAACCAACCAACCAAAGTGTATTATGCCTGATATTTGGACTTCATGTGATATTTGTATTTTTTTCATTGGATGTGCCTTTTCCTTAATCATATATGCAAAAGTAAAACTATTTTATAATCTTTTGTGTACGTTATTGTTTGTGAAAACCACAGAGCTATCATTTGCGTAGAGGTTTGTTCACGAGGCAGTGATAGGAGTTCAAGTCCGAGGTCCGAGGTCCGAGGTCCGAGGTCCGAGCATATTACCCTCTCTCTCTCCTTTTCGGTTGTTTTGTATTATTCTTTTGGGTCTTTTACATATTTGCAACTGTATGTTGCTGACAACTGGTTAACTGACAGGAAATTTATACATAATGCTTTTTAACCGGCGACCTTGTATGCTTTAATAGCCTACACATAACAGCTAAACATAGGCCTATAGGGTACTTATTGTTGTAATGGCTTTGGCCGGGTTTATTGTTGATTGAAAAAATATTTCCCACACAAACGAGTTTGTTTTCGCCTACTTGAAAACCTTGAGCATAATAGGCTACCTAGGTTTCTGACGAACAAAACGGTAATATTTACATTCCCCCTGCTTTGTTCTTAACCTGATGAATTAATTTCTCTCTTACATCGAGCAATATTGCTGAATAAATAAATATAAACACATAATTGGTCACAGCAAAAACACAAGGATTGTCTCCGTCCTGTAGCCTATTTCCCGACATTATAGCTGTTCTTTGTGGGAAATTGTGTACAATTTCTAGCAGGGCGGCATGTATTTTCAGTTCAATCATAAGAATAATCAATACTGTCAAAGAGACAATTCCTAGACCATGGCGCTATATATTTTATTTTATTTTTATCAATAGCCTATATCTTCTTTAAAAATAAAAAAATAAAGAAATTTATTGAAAAGTGAAGTGACGTGTGGCGACCCATACTTGGAATTTGTGCTCTGCATTTAACCCATCTAAGTGCACACACACAGTAGTGAACACACACCCGGAGCAGTGGGCAGCCATATTGCTGTGGCGCCCGGGGAGCAGTTGGGGTTTTGGTGCCTTGCTCAAGGGTCTCACCTCAGTCATGGTATTGAGGGTGGAGGAGGGCGCTGGTTATTCACTCCCCCCACCGACAATTCCTGCCGGACGTGAGACTCGAACCCGCAACCTTCCGGTTACAAGTCCGACTCTCTATCTCTCTATCCATTAGGCCACGACTGCCCCACATGCCCCACAAGTGGCCTATGCACTTTAATAATAAAGCACATTTTTTTATAATTTAGCCAAGAAACATGTTATAGTCATTAGGCCTAACGTATTTAGTTTCATATTTATGCTTAAATATTACTATTATAAAGGTTTTTTTTTATTTAATCTATGGTAATTATGTAAAGTGAACTGCACGAGTAAGATCATAAGATGTGCTATATGTCGGGAGACATGGAGTGGGTAACACATGATTTTGGCCATTTTGTTTAGTGGAAAGCCTTTACTTAAAGTGAATTTCGTTTTGGAAAAAAATATCTTAATATTGATTTTTCATCAACCAATTGCCTGGAATTAATAAACAAGAAGCAAGCAGACAATATGAAGGCGCCTGAGGGATGACTTGCATTAAACGTGAACTGGAGCGCATCTCGTAAATGAACAGAAAATACTTGCCTCACAAACATGAGAAATATATAGAAAGCTTGAAATGAGGCTCGCACAAGACTACTGCGGAGATGAGAGTCAGCCGACACTGATTCGGGAAAACAGTTTATTAATAAACAGTTAAAATGCCCCCTCCAATTTTTGACACTTTCATAATCATTACTTTTGCCTATTCTTTGTGGCAAGCTCAGTGTAGCCTCAGAGTAGCCTAGCTACTTTTGCGGAAATTTCCGTTAACCCTAAAACACAACACAAAAAATACATGGGGAAATTGTAATTTTTTTTCTTTCTCGTATTATGGTATTATATAATAGCCTACATGCCATATTTTTATGGACTGTAAATAATAAAGAGCTGTGAGAAGCCTGTATTTCCATAATGCCATATACATATTTTATTATAGTTTTTTTAAATGGGAATTTAAAAATTAATTGTATGACGCAATTGAATGCGAATTGAGAGAATTGAGTCTTACGAGAGGTGCTTTTGTGCGTTTGAAGCAAATTCGCGTCTGACGCCCGAGTTGAAAAATTGGAACTTTGGCGTCAATTTGCGCCGCGTTAACCAATCAGGAGCCTGCTCGCTGCGGTCACGTGGTAAAGTGCTGTGATGAGAAACCCTGCATAATTAGGGGCCAAGCACCGAAGGTGCGAAGGTACCTATTGAAACCGTTCCCGTTCTTATTATTAGGGGCCAAGCACCAAAGGTGCGAAGGCACCTATTGAAACCGTTCCCGTATTTTCTTCTTCCGCCATGGGAGTCTATGGCAGCCCATTGAACCGTATGGTAAAAAGTTGTGAAATTTGACACACTAATAGAGGACAGTCTGATCTGTCACCATAGCAATGTTGGTGTCTCTATCTCAATCCCTCTAGCGCCACCACCTGTCCAAATGTATACTCATGTTTATGCTAATAACTTTTGAACCTTAAGGGCTAGAAACAAAATTATCCTCTGATTCCTGAGCTCATGCCGATTCGATTGCACCATATGACGTCATTTTCCATCATAATAATTTCCCCGCCATTTTCAATTTTCCAAAAAACATACTTTTGCGAACTCGTCCTTGACGGTTCATCCGATTTGCACGAAAATTGAACCAGATCATCTTCAGACCATGCTGACAAAAAAATCTTACAGATCAAGTTGATTCGTCAAATCGTTTTTGATAAACACGCAAAGAAATTTTACGTAGCGGTTGCAAAAACACACTTAAGGCAATATCTCTGCAACGCTTTATCGTATTCAAACCAAACTTGGTACATGTCATCACAAGCATGACCTGAGGCAACATGCAGCGTTTCGGCGCAGCACCACCTACTGGTCCGGAAATACAAAAAATGACTATGTTTGCTTATATCTTCTGAACTGTGTGTCCAAAAATCATGAAAGTGGCCTTGTTAGATATCAGGACGGCATGCCGAGTCGTCTGATATCCAATTTTACCATATCGGCCATTTTGGCTGTCGGCCATTTTGAATTATGTGCTAAAATGCTGTATTTTATGATCGCATGAACGGATTGTTACGAAACTTGGTATGGGTCATCAGCACGATGCCCTGAAGTAGCCTGAGAAGTTTCGAAACAGTGCCACCTAGTGGATAATTTATTTTTACAAACGCGTATAACTTTGGGTGGGGTTGACTAATTTCCATGGGACTAACTGTTTTAGTCTCCTGAATCCTCACCGAGTCCAACAATACCAGACTTGCTAGGTTTCGGCATATGGTTTGTGCAGCGGTGTAATTTAGCGCTTTAAAAACATTCGCTGATATCTTCGAAACCGCTAGTCTGATCGAGACGAAACCAGCGTCAGAAGTTCAGAAACATAGGTCGATAGCTTTTTATTAATGCCCAAATGTCAAAATATTGATAGTAAGGGGGTGTAAAATCCAATCAAAGTCAGGTGTCAGTAATTTTTCATGTGTTTTTTCATATAAATGTCTATAACTCCAAAATTATCACCAAATAATAATAATAATAATAATAATAATCACCAAAATTGACACAGACATGTATGGGCTCACTTTGAGGACACATCAAAAAATGGTAGGATTGTGCCACTTGGTGGCGCTATAATAGAACAAAATATGAAATTCCCATTGACTACAATGCAGTATTATGATATAAAATGCTATACTTTACAAATTAATTGTTGTATCATTACTAAACTTTGTATGTTCCATCAGCACCATGCCTTTAAGGTACTTAAAAGGTTTCAAAACAGCACTGTCATGTGGTCCATACTTATAATGAAAAGGCCTCTTGAGGCTAAATCTCTGCAATGACATATTGACACTATATTGACACCCTGCTTTGATATATTGAAAACAATCTTTGCAAGTGTCATTGTTCCCTTATTCTGACCACACCACATCAATTTTGTAACTGTGCCACCTATTGGTTGAAAGTGATAAATCATTTAATCATTATTATTGACTGTATTTATCATTTTACAGCTATTTTGCCTAAAATCACCTTAATAGGTCTTTAATTGCTCATTGCTGCGGTTGATCTGACACTGCCATCCATTTTGGCACGTCTTGTCTTCTTCTTTGCGCTTGTTATTGACTGTATTTATAATTTTACAGCTATTTTGCCTAAAATCACCTTAATAGGTCTTTAATTGCTCATTGCTGCAGATGATCTGACATTGCCAGCCATTTTGGCATGTCTTGTCTTCTTCTTTGCGCTTGGCCCCGATAATGGCTGCTTGCAGCTATATTTTAAAATTACTACTATTTTGTCACAAAATGTAGTTAAGACTTTTTCAGGTGAGAATGTAGTTGTTTAAAGCTCAAATCTGTGGTTTATTTATAAAGAGAGCACCTATTTAAAAAAAATAATCGTGTGTTTTTGGAGTTGTGAGATCCAGGCGATGTTTTCTATAAACCAGGCATTTGGTTCCTGGTGTATTTTGACCCTTTTGGCTAAGGTGTGTTCGCGCGAGTGATTTACATGTTAAGTCAATGCAAAGACGCGAACAGACATTCTGCGGTGTGATTTGCGCAAATTGAGCATTTGACGTGAATCGCCCGCGAATCGCCCGAGTTGATAAATTTGGACTTTGGCGGATATTCGAGCCGCGTTAACCAATCAGGAGCTTGCTCTAGTAGTGACAACAATGAGGAGAAAATCTGTATATTAATATCTGGTTCAGTGTCTGTAAAGGTTGCTATTTTTTATGTATAAGTAGGCCTTAATTTAGAGGTTGAAGTTGTGAGTGGTTCTGTAAAAATAAAGATTAATACTGTAAATTTGAAAACATTTGTTTTTGAATGTATGTGCTTACTGCCTTTTTTATAAATTATAAGATATAAATTATATCTTAGTTATTGTACATGGAAAACCTATATTTTAAAAGTAAATTACTGTAGATGGACAGAGCAGAGAGTTTATAAAATAACTCATAAAAACCTTAAAAAATGCAGAGATTAACTGTTGTGTAATTTTACATAATTTATCAGTTTTTCCACAGTTTAATAAATGATTATTAACAGCAATATACTGTAATTTGATTCATTTTGACTGTAAAATATTGTCTGTATTTTTACGGTTTATTGCATGTAATTTTGTGACAAAGGTTTTTTACAGTAATTTTGACGGAATCCGTCTAGAAACTCTCCTGCCAGAGAATTACCGTTTTTTTTACAGGATTTCTTTTTACACTGTGCCTTTATCTGTGGCAGTGCCCATAGCACAAACTTGTTGTAATTTATTGATGCAGTCTACTGTTCATAACAGATAGCCATAATCTAAATCAAAATTTCACAAACTTTTTGGGGCCATTGACCGCTCATGATTAGCCACGGTGCCGTAACTTTAACCTAGTAATGAAGGACCCTGGTGCAGCCACAAATATCATAACTATCTATAGGTCTACTGTAATTAAGACAGATTCAAGAAATGTATTAAAACAGAAAGACGCTATAGTTTCAACCTTACTCAAAGGCTGCAGAAACAGGCCAGTGGGTTTGTTACCCACATCAATCCATTCTCGACATTCTTGGTTTGCTTCTTATTTATTAAATATACAGGCAATTAGTTGTTTGAAACACTGATCAATATTAAAATACAATTTATACAAAAACAAAATTCACTTTAAAGAAATATTTTCTACAAAACAAAACTCAATGAAGTGGTCAAAATCTTGTCTGACTCCACTCCATGTCTCCAGACACATTGTGCATCTTATAATGTAGCATCCTACTCATGCTGCTCACTTTTCATAATCAATATATGAAATAAAAAATATATAATTGGCTAATATTTAAACATAGGCTACGTTTTCTTTACACCCCTGTTCTGTTGCATTTTTTCCTTTATGACAGCGTAAACAACTCGTAATACTCTGTCATTTTTAGCCATACAGATAAGTTCAAGACATAATTATAAACTATAAACAGCTTCTTTTATTTGTGTATACTCACAATAACAACAAAGGCCGTGGATTCAGGGAACAGGTTATTTTGCATGCACCCCACTCCAAATGCTGTCTTCATTAAAAAAAATACAAATGTTGCTTATTAAACGCAAAGTTTTTAATTTCAAAAGCATTTCTAAATTCAGTTCATATTTCCAACAAATGAAATTCCAAGCCAAAATAACGAATAGGTAAAAAAAAAAAACTTTTGAGTTACCATCATGCAAATTCAATCATTTTGCCATTCTCTCCCTACGCAGTGACTACAACCCAACTGGCAAACGGTAATTAACTAAATGTTCTAAATAAATATGCACATAACCTACTAATAATAATAATGATAATAAACTATATGCTATAACTTCAAACTTCCAAACTTCACAGTCTATTCATCTTCAAAATAAAAATGCAGTCAACCAAATAGAAAAGGTTATTTGGATCAATTTATATTTCTCTTACATGCAGTGGTGTTATTCCAAACATGTTTTTGCTCATGTGAATGTTAGTTTATGACTGGGACAAGAGTCAAAAAAAGCATTGTAATAAAGGGTTTAACATCCAAGTGCGAATATAGAAACATTTGGATTTGTGCTTGTTGTGGAAACAACAAAAAAATATCTACATGTTGATAATGTTTGTAAACATTTTGTTTTTACCAGTATTTTTAATAAAATGTGACTGACACATTGCGATTTACCTGGGGTTCTTTTTCTCTCAAGAACTTAAGTCTTACCCAGGTACGACTCAGTGTGACAAAGGCACATAGGCCATATCAATTCTCTAATGTGGATAAAGGCAAATTTTGTGCACATCACTATACAACACATGTCCTTATTAGGAGAAAATACATGTTGTTTTAAAGAGAAAAATATTTTATTTATTTAGTTTTAACGGCATAACATCTCATTATTATGAGAAAATATGTTGTTAAAACAACATATCTCATCATTATGACATAATTGAGTGGAAAAAAAACAATATGTATGTGGCAGCAATGTGTCACCGTAGATGTGGATTTAAATTGGATGTGAATGGGGTAAATAATTTTTCTTCAAGGTTTGATGCATTTGATTTCTCTGCTGCTCATTAAATTATTTTAAATCAGAGTGCTTATGTGGACTGCAGTCCAGCAATTATTATTAATGAGAATGAGAATCGTCAGCAGTTAAAGTGCCTTAAAGGGTTAGTTCACCCAAAATTGAAAATAAAGTCAGTAATTACTCACCCTCATGTTGTTCCAACCATGTAAGACCTTCGTTCATCTTCGGAACATAATTTAGTATATTTTTGATGAAATCTGAGAGCTGTCTCACTCCTCCATAGGCTTTCAGAGGGACTGAAACTTGATGGCCCAGAATAGTAAGTAAAAACGTCATTTAAGGAGTCCAAATGACTACAGTGGCTCTGTATTAAGTCTATCATGCGACGAAAATACTTTTTGAGCGGAAAAACAACAAAAATAACGACTTTATCCCACTATTTATCCCACTATATACTCTCATCAGAGGCTCAAATTGAACAATAATAGTGGTATAAAGTCGTTATTTTTGTTGTTTTTCCGCTCAAAAAGTATTTTCATCGCATGATAGACTTAATACAGAGTCACTCTAGTCATTTGGACTCCTTAAATTACGTTTTTACTTACTATTCTGGGCCATCAAGTTTCAGTCCCTCTGAAAGCCTATGGAGGAGTGAGACAGCTCTCAGATTTCATCAAAAATATACTAAATTATGTTCCGAAGATGAACGAAGGTCTTACATGGTTGGAACAACATGAGGGTGAGTAATTACTGACTTTATTTTCAATTTTGGGTGAACTAACCCTTTAAGATCAACAAAGCAATAGGCCCTGGTGGTATTCACCCACATACTTTGAAAGTCTGTGCTGATCAGTTGTGTTCTGTTCTTCATTCACTTTTTTTCTTTTTCCTTGTTTTTACCTGTAATTTTTTACCTGTAAAATTACCTGTAATATGGAAGACATCATGTCTTGTTCCCATTTCAAAACATGGAAATGTAGTGTAAATAATTTGAGATCCATTGCTTTGACATCACATGTAAAAAAAGGTTTGGAAAGGATTATTCCTTGAAACAATTACAACCAATAAATAAACTCTAAAACAACATGCTTGCAACTTCTATTTGAATGAAAATATTGTCAGTGCACTGAACTTATGTGTCATTTATTTATTATTATGTAATAGTAATAGTAATAATAATAATATTAATAACAACGACAACAACACAATAACATACTGGTTCATGCAACATTTTAGCCAAATAATAAAAAAAGAATTAGTATTTGTGTAAACCTAATTTATTGGGTAAAACTTAATAACACAACAATAGGTCAGAGTTATATCATCACTGGGTTAGCTTCTGGCTGATTTGTAACACCTTTTTAAATGGGCATTTCATTTAACTGTTTACTAACTCTATAGTTTAATAATATTGATGTACACTAAAATCTGTAAAATACTTAGGCTACTGCACGATTAATACATTTATTTACCTTTTTCTAACAGGCTGAATTAAGTAATACAGGCTAACTCTTTTCACATTCCAGTATTAGAGTCCTACTATATTAAATTTTGTAAATAAATGAAAAAACACATAGGCTATCCATCAGTCCTCCTTACTAGGCTAATTGTTAATGCACAGAGCTTACTGTAATCACGTCAACTTCGAACATTGATGGGTTATTTATTTATTTATTTTTTTGGTGAACTTCAGAAAACACGGCGCAGATGTCATGTAGCTTCTCACATAGCTTTTCTTATCACACGTCATTGGTCACGGCTCCAGCTCATGGCAAGGTATATATAAAGTAAACCACACCCCATAACCAATCATCAAATTTTGAATAATACACCCCTCATACAGAACGCCATAGCTATTCCCTCAGTTACCAGGCCCTAAGGAGGACGAGCCGCCGTGTAATAATAATATAAAATAATAAAACAATATATAATAATCTAATATAAAAAACAATATAATTTTTTTTAAATACTTGTATTGGGTGGTAACAGTTATGCATGCCTTCACGTGCTATAGGAAATTCTACTTTCCACTTCTGAAGTCGTGATTACGAGCTCATCGCATTAAAATTTTGACTTGGCAAGTCACATTTTTTAACTAGGAAACAAGTTTTTGCGATAATTCTTATAGCATGTGAATGCAGCATAATTCAGGCCTACAGCACGCCTCCTACCTTATTGCTTACGTAAAAAAACCTAAACACCTCAGACTTTTACTGAACAAGTTATAAGTTGGATATGTTATATAGCCAAAACTTATACAGATTAATGGAAAACATATCTGGTAATGATTTTGTAACCATAATATTAATGTTCTTGTTTTACTGTAAAAGAAAAAAAGAATATCTAGGCTATATATGAAGAGTTCAGATGTTAAAAGCCTCTAAAAGCCACAAAAATTAGATAACATACTGAGTGAATGCTCTCCGCATATAGTATATGTTCATAAAATACTTTCACTTCAAACCCACTAAATCCCAGCCTCAGCCCATTCAGAAATACTGGTACTAGAAACTTATACATAGAACAAAAATGCTTATTATAAAGGAAACCAATGTCATGATGTCATATTTTGTTTATGCACTTCTTCAGATTGTGTAATGATGTTAAAAGAGCATGGATCTTCTCACCTGTGTTTAGTCGTGTGGTAGCTTCTGTTGAGCTCAAGCATCCAGACAGACACAATAGCACCACGCAGAACACTCGAGCTGTCATCCTGTCGACCTGTGATCACACAATGAGCTCTGCTGGAAAACCTGTCAAATTTGAGTGAGCGCTAAACCAATGGCATGAGTTGGGGGCGGGATGTTTTTATCTGAGCTGCATTCAGCCCCGACAAAACATCGCAAAACGTTTTTAAACTGAAACAGTGGTGTGTTGAACACCCTGTTCTGATGACGCAAGAGTTACAACTATGGAGGCTGAGAGCATTTTTGTGTCATTTTTGAAGAATGATGAAAGAGGTATAAATGTTTAATTCTGCCTTCACGTGCTATAGCAATTATCGTAAATACGAATTTCCAAGGTAAAAATTGCACATGAATGCACTCTGATGTCGTGTTTTACCACTGGGAAGTGTGGAAATATTTTTGATACACAAATTCTCAAGATGGCCATGCCATCAACTTTAAACATAGAATTACTGCTGTGTCAGGTATGATTTATTAGCATCGGGATTTAGTTATTGAACCCTTTTTTTAAAATCCCATTGAAGGGGCCTTTTATTCTGAGGAATCTTCAATTGAAGAACTTTAAAAATACAAATAATATTTTTCCATTATTAAAGTGCTGTAGGCCTACAAATGTAATACATATGAGAGTTATGTAAAAAAGTTTATTGATAAAGTGTGAATTGAAGTTGATGTGAACTAAATGTGAACTTGATGCAAATTAAGGATTTATGTGCATAAAATTATTTTAAAAACAAATAATAAATAACGTCTCGGTTACGGATGTAACCCTCGTTCCCTGAGGAGGGAACGGAGATGTACGTTAGTGACTAACGAATGGGGGTTTCGCCTAGAAGCCTATCATCTTCGAGCATAGAGAAAACGCCCAATGGCGTGCCAATGCCATGCCAATGCCATGGGGCATGCAGAATTTGCATACGTAACTCCGCCTCACCGCGTGAGTATATAAGGAAGTACGTGGCAATATCGCATTATGTTACCTGCTTGAGGAGCCAAGACTGAACTCCTTCCAGGTAGCACAGCTGAAGTGGCAACGGAACGTACGTCTCCGTTCCCTCCTCAGGGAACGAGGGTTACATCTGTAACCGAGACGTTCCCTTTCGTTCAGTCACTATGACGTACGTTAGTGACTAATGAATGGGGGTTCAATATAATCTCGCCACTCAGCTGTCTTCCAGTGCCCTGCGTAAGTGTGAGTTCCCTGTCGTAAGACTAATACGGACGAAGGACTCACGCTTAACACAGGAATACCAAGGTACACTGGGAAGCATATCCCAGTGAAGGAATGCCAAGATGCCTGCCCGTAGGGAGGACTTAAGAGTACACAAATGACCCGCTAAGGGCTGCATATGGGAAAACTCTAGGGTACCAGCCGCAGGTGGAATTTTTAACCCTAGGGGAGGCAGGGGCTTGCCAAGGGAAAGATACCTGCTCGCAAGGGAGGCTAACGGTGGAAAAACTTGTGTAGCGGTCGCCGGAGGGGAACCATGCACACGGGGCACCTGGCCGGACACGAGGGTCTGGGCTCGTGAGAGGGCAGACACACAGGTATTGGCGTACGCAGTGCTGGAGGAACTCAGGGCTCTCTGGGAACTCACCTGAGGAAAAATATCGCACGTATCCAGTCCGTGGAGTGGAATGGCGAGCAAGCGATGACACCTGAGCCTGGCCCAATACCGGCCCCTCGGGGGGGGGCGAGTACATAGTCGGATACTGGCTCCACTCAGAGATTGTAAAATCTGGCGAATGTGTTCGGTGTCGCCCAGCCTGCAGCTCTGCAGATGTCTGTTAGCGAGGCGCCATGCGCTAAAGCCCAAGAGGAGGCCACACTCCGAGTGGAGTGTGCCCTAACCCCAAGGGGACATGGTCGACCTTGCTGCTGGTAAGCCAAAACAATGGTGTCTACTAACCAGTGAGACAGCCTTTGCTTTGAGAGAGCTCTTCCCTTCCGCTCTTCACCATAACAGACAAGAGCTGGTCTGAGGTCCTGAAACACTGCGTGCTGTCTACGTAAGCGCGAAGGGCGCGTACTGGACAGAGCAATGCCAAGGCTGGGTCTGCCTCCTCCAAAGGCAGCGCTTGCAGGTTCACCACCTGGTCCTTGAACGGAGTGGTGGGAACCTTGGGCACATATCCAGGCCGGGGTCTCAGGATCACGTGAGAGTTAGCCGGCCCGAATTCCAGGCACGCTTCGTCAACCGAAAATGCCTGCAGGTCCCCGACCCTCTTAAGAGAGGCCAATGCGGTCAGCAGAGCCGTCTTCATCGACAGAACTTAATATCAACCGACCGCAAAGGCTCAAGGGAGGCCTCTGCAGAGCACTTAGAACTACTGCGAGGTCCCAAAAGGGTACGAGAGGAGAGCGAAGAGGATTCAGTCTCCTCGCCCCCCTCAGGAACCTGATGATCAGGTCGTGCTGACTTACCTTTTTGTCCCCCAAGAGATCGTGGTAGGCAGATATTGCGGCCACATACACTTTAAGGGTGGAGGGAGACAGCCGTCGCTCCAACCCCTCTTGGAGGAACGATAGCACGGACCCGATCGGCATTTCCAGGGGTCTTCAAACCTGCCGCGTCCCATCCAGGAGCCACACGTGGAGGTTCCAAGATCTGCCATAGGGTGCCCCGTCTCTGAGTGTCTCAGAGGAAAAGCCAGGGAGGGGCTGTTGCAAGTATTAAGAGTTCGGGGAACCAGGTCCGGCCGTGCCAGTACGGGGCGACCAAAGGACCTGCTCCTTGTCCTCCCTGATCCTGCACAGGAGCTGTGCGAGTAGGCTCACTGGGGGGAACGCATATCTGCGTAGGCCCCGCGGCCAGTTGTGCGCCAGTGTATCCGTACCGAGCGTGCCCTCGGTCAGGGAATAGAACATGCTGCAGTGGGAAGAGTTGTGGGAGGCAAACAGGTCTAAATGCGCGTCCCGAACTGTTCCCAATCAGCTGGCCGTCAGGGGATGGAGTCACCATTCTCCCGGGAGTGGCTGAAACCATGAGCTCTTCGACTGCACGGTTCAGGGCTCCTGGAATATGGACAGCACGAAGGGACCTCAGGCGCTTCTGACTCCATAAAACGAGGTGGCGGGCGAGTTGAGACATACGGCGGGAGCGTAGACCGCCCTGGTGGTTAATGTACGCTACTACGGCCGTGTTGTCTGTCCTGACAAGCACCTGTTGACCCCTCAGCAACGCCCGGAGGCGGTGCAGGGCGAACCGTACTGCCAGTAACTCGAGGCAATTGACATGCAGAAGGCGCTGGGGTCCTGTTTCCAGGAGCCAGTGGCTGCTTGTCCATTGCACATGGCACCCCAACCCGTGTCAGAGGCATCCGTCAACACGACATGCCTGGAAACTCGTTCTAAGGGCACACCGGCCCTCGGGGTTCGACCACGGGGTGAGTGTCTGAAGGCAAGCCCGAGTCACTTGTACCCGGAGCGTGCCAGACTGCCATGCCCACCTCGGGACTCGATCGCGAAGCCAATACTGAAGCGGTCTCATATGAAGCAATCCGAGCGGCGTCACCGCTGCTGCAGATGCCATATGCCCCAGGAGCCTCTGAAAAAGTTCAGTGGAACCGCACTCTTGCCCTCGATTTGACGGAGGCAAGTCAGCAGAGACTGCGTGCGCTCGCTGGTAAACAGCACGCACCTGGCGACCGAGTCGGAAACCATACTGAGAAAAGAGATCCTCTGCACGGGGCAGAGTCGCTCTTCTCCCAGTCAACCTGAAGGCCCAGACGGGCTAAGTGCGGAGATCACTGAGTCTCGACCGCGACATCGCGATGGTCACGTTCCCGCAGTGGGAACTTGACACATCCACAATCACTGTCCGAATGTGCTGAAGCCCAAACACGTCGAGCAGTGAATGTGCCCATATACAGCAACGGAGATCGATCGCACCCGGAAGTGCACGGGCGAACCGTCTTGTAAAAGACGTGCCACGCGCAAGCTCTTTTTGTGAGAGGAAACCTCGCAGTCGATGCCGAAGTGCCGAGGGAAACACACACCAGCCATCTAGCAGACCACCGCGCAGATCAGCAGGCAGGAAGTATGCGATCACTGGAACGCGCCGTCACACCAACACCGACTGGAAAGCTGCTCGTCTCGAAGAAGCTCACAGCGTCTCAGAAGGCTTGTGAGGAGCTGAAGAGGTAGGTACTCTTGGCTCTGAAAGCAGAAACATAATGCGATATTGCCACGTACTTCCTTATATACTCACGCGGTGAGGCGGAGTTACGTATGCAAATTCCGCATGCCCCATGGCATTGGCACGCCATTGGGCGTTTTCTCTATGCTCGAAGATGATAGGCTTCTAGGCGAAACCCCCATTCGTTAGTCACTAACGTACGTCGTTGTGACTGAACGAAAGGGAACAAATAATACATTTGAATAAAAACCAGCAAGCATTACTGTAAATGCCTTTTTGCCAAAATGCATTTGTCAACCGTCCATGTCATTGTCTATGGAACGAGCACCCGTGTCCCCAGAGTAGAGTTGAGGTCAAGGTCATAAAACCTCACAAATGTATGTGGCGAGGACCACCTCACCATATCACAGACTTCCTGCAGGGTTGCCCCTGCTAATAAAGCTTTAGAAGCAACCATACTCCTAGTAGATTGGGCCCGTACAGCCAAAGGTGAAGGCTGACCGGCTGCCTCATAAGCAAGTGAGATGGCCTCGACCACCTACTTGCTCATTCTCTGCATAGATGGTCTCACCCTCAAGGGTGATCCTAAGCACATAAACAATTGTTCCTCTGTGGACATAAGCATCTAAAGCCTGAACTGGGCAGAGCAGAATGAGTCTTTCCTGGTCTGATGTCCGAAAGGGAGGAGGACAAAAGGCCTGCAGTATAACTGGTCTTACAGTATTAGTAGGAACCTTAACATAGGGTGGAGGTAAAGCCTTAACCATACCGGGCGCAAAGTCCAAGCAAGAGTGCCACTGACAATGCTTGAATGTCTGCTATCCTTTTAGAGACAAAATCGCTAATAAAAAGATAGCTTCAGAGTAAGAACTTCTCAGGAACTTCTTCAATCGGCCCAAAGATACACCACCCAAAGGAGTGTGGTAAGCTGCTAAGGCAGCCACAAACAGCTTTATTGTGGAGGGGGCTAACCCTGCAGAGAACCTCTCCAGCAGAAAGTCTAGCACTGCACCCACTGGGCAGTTAACCCCCTCGAGTCGTCCGTCGCACCGGTGTGATCAACTCTCTTTTTTATTATCAGTGCCAAAGAGACTCAAATAACTCTGTTTATTTTTATAATTCATGCAAGTTTTTACTTTTATTTGTGTACAGTCACAATAAAAACAAAATGTTGTGCTTTTTTGCTAAATAAAACAAACAAACATGATGTGTGATCTGCAGCCTCTCTTTAAATTAATTATAATCTGATTCTCTTCAGAAAATGACCTGTAGCTTAGTGAAATACTTATCACACAAACATGAGACATATGTCTATTTTACACAAATAAAAGTAAAAACCTATTAAAATGATAACACTTGCCTGAATGATACAAATCTACAGAGTTATTTTAGTCTCTTTGGCACTGATGTTTGTAAACAGCACAGCAGTAATGACTTCATGAACTTCTTTACGTGTAAGATTGATAATATTAGGAAAAAAATTATAACCATGCAGCCGTCTACTACAGTATCACATCAGACACGGCATTGTAGTGTCACTGAGGAAAAATTACACTCAGTCACTGCTATAGGAGAAGAATTGTTTAAACTTGTTTAAATCATCAAAATCAATAACATGTATGCTCGACCCTATACCAACTACTAGGCTATTAAAAGAGATGCTTCCAGAGGTCATAGATCCTTTTCTTAATATAATTAATTCATCCTTGTCATTAGGATATGTACCAAAAACGTTTAAGTTTTCTATTATTAAACCACTTATTCAAAAAACGCAACTCGATCCTACAGAATTAGTCAATTACAGGCTAATCTTAAAGGAGAACTCTGGTGAATTTTTAAGTTAATCTTGATCGTTGAAAAATGTAAATAGTCCAGGGGGAGGAGCGTCGTGTGTGTGAAGAGTGATGATCGGCTCACAAGTGAAGAAGAAATGGTTCTTAATGCTCCTCCCCCCTGGACTATTTACATTTTTACATTTTTTTCGGGGTTTTTTTCTATAGACAGTACTCACAAAGGTATAACAATCAAGATTAACTTAAAAATTCACCGGAGTTCTCCTTTAAATCTACTATTTCTGTCAAAAATACTAGAAAAGGCAGTGTCCTCACAATTATGCTCCTTTTTAGAAAGAAATGGTATCTGTGAGGATTTCCAGTCAGGATTTAGACCGTATCATTGTACTCAGACTGCTATCATCAGAGTTACAAATGATTTACTCTTATCATCCGATCGTGGTTGTATCTCTTTATGAGTGTTACTCGATCTTAGCGCTGCATTCGATACTATCGACCACAACATCACACTGCACTGGCTCCCTATTAAACGTTGCATAGATTTAAAAATCTTGCTTATTACTTACAAAGCACTAAATGTTTAGCTCCCCAGTACTTGAGCGAGCTCTTAACACATTATACTCCATTACATCTATTGCGGTCTCAAAATTCTGGCCAGTTGATAATACCTAGAATATCAAAATCAACTGCAGATGGTCGATCCTTTTCTTATTTAGCACCTAAACTCTGGAACAGTCTTCCTAGCATTGTTCAGGAAGCAAACACACTCTATCAGTTTAAATCTAGACTAAACACACATCTCTTTACTATGGCATACACATAAAACATTTTTAATTTATATTATTCAAATCAGTTAAATGAATGTTAGGCTGCATTAACTAGGTCAGCCGGAGCAGGGAACACTTCCCATAACACCTGATGTACTCGTTACATCATAAAAAGAATGGCATCTTCACTAATGTTAGTCTCTGTTTATCCCGAAGTTTACTGCAGTCAGCCAGATCTGGACTGTATCTAGATCAGATGGTGGACCTGCGCCCAGACATTATGACACCTGATGAGTTTTGGTTCATTGCCACTTTCGCCTTTGGCTTGGCTTGCCCATTTGGAGACACCAAATTTTCAATTAAATATTCAAATAAATTCAACTTAATTACTGATCTGCCTGCATTGGCACTATATGATTTTTGAAATGAGCTGGATAACATTACCTTTTTCTCCAGAGCGGTTGTACAACAGAATCAAATTTTCTGACATTATTTTCCTGTTTAACACTGAAGTTGCTTTGAAACAATCAGCATTGTAAAAACTGGTATATAAATAAGAGGTGTCTTGACTATACGATTGTCATTTAATGAACTGGAACAGCCTACTGATACCAGTTTTCTTCCCACAGATTCCCATTGGCTGCTCCTTACTAAATGCTTTGAGTATTTTATGATTGTAAAAGACTGACTTGCCATTGAAGAAAAAAAAAAAAAAGTACTGTAGACTTTGTGTCAGAAAACAGTCGCAGGAATAGTGAGTAACAAATAAGTTTATTTAGAAATAGTAGTAAATCTCCTGGGACACCAGTGACTTCCAGGAAAGGCTGGATGGCAACCATAGAAGAATAGTGATGCTGGAAAGACAAATAACCGTTTACCCAAACTACTGTTAGGTAACAACAGTTTAGAACCCAAGACCAGATGTGAAGAATGAAGACCATGAGTCAGGAGTGTGATTAATTAAATAACATTTTACTGAAGAATAGTTTGCAGTTTTACCAGCAGAAGCCAACTTCAAGTCTCTCAAGGAGTTTGTAGGCCACGTGCTCTTTCTCTCCCTTTTCACACAAGATTTCTCAATACAATTATGTTTTCAAGGTCTAGGTATGCCATTATTTCCGGTTGAATGATTCTGATTGGCTAAGAGAAAATGGATAGTCATAGTAAATTTCCACACATTGTCAGTTAATCAGGTGCACGTCTCAATAGATCACTTGTTGAGGCTTTCACCCCAGAATAGGCACAGTGACCTTCCAGGTCGGGAAGAGGCACCAGCTTGTCCAGAACAACACTTTCCCTAGGATGTACACCTCCAATACTGATCTGCAATACAGAACACTAGCGCACATACACAGATACACAGCTTCTCCAAGGTTGGAGTTGGTCGAGCTCCAGCTCTGACCAGAAATTTTCCCAAAACATACTGATATCATGTTCTTTCTCTAGCTTTTTCACTTTGTTACGGGGGTTGCAGGAAGGCAGACACAGACGAAGATACTAAATCCAAAATGACAGGTTTAATGGTGATAGAAGAAAACAGGCAGCAACAAACAACTTAGCATAACAGCATATATAGGAACACAAACAAAGTAATGAGCAAACACAGCTGAACAGAATTAACTAATAATGAAGGTAACCATGGTAACAATGGAGTGACGGAAAACTGAACAAAGGAGCACATGAACAAATCAGAATACGAACAGAAAGTCCAAACACAAACAGACATGTGACACACACCAAAATTGTTATAATTTTACAAAGAACTGACAGAATTTTCATAATCTCCTTATCAGGGAATAAATAGTACACGTTTACTTTAAGTCATCATCAATTTTTTTAAACTGTTTTAAAACAATTTGTATTTTGAAAAGCAGTCATAGTTCATAACTTAATTTGACTTTAAGCTTGATTATGCTTGATTGAGGGGTTCCGGTGACATGGCGAAAGATTGACTGAGTTGGCTCTTACCTCCACTGAAAATGATCTCTGTAATTTGTCTATCCTACATTTAAAGAGGAAATATGCCTGGCAGTGAAAACGGCGTTATGAACCCCTCTGGAACGCATATAGAGTTTAATAAGTATCAGCCAAAGAAGAAAACTGCAAACAAACAAACAAACTGTTGGAGATGCAAACAGCATGGCTGATTTAAGTGAAAGGTTTGCTGAGGTAAAAGATTCCTTAAGCAATGAGTTCAAAGGACTGAAAGATGAACTGAGTTTCGTCAAGAGACTGAGCGCGACATCAGACATCAGCGTCTTGCAAGCTGCCTGGGCAAAGAAGGAAGTAATTGTCACGTCACAAACAAAGGGAACTGGTGTGAGACTCAAGTGCAGGGAAAAGGTATTTATTACAAAACAAACATAAACACAAAACAAAACCCACAATGGGGCAAAGCATAATCAAACTCATAAACAGAAACAAACTCAAAACATACCAAACACGGGGAAACGGGAGACGTTGACATGACATAGAACAACGTACCAGCACAGGACAGAGAACACAATGAGTTTAAATAAGGGACAAACAAGGCGGGTGATGAGGAATAACAGGTGGGGCAAATAATCAATGATTGGATAACAAGAGGGGTGAAGTCAGACAAGGACAAGAGCACATGCTCAAAATAACAAACCAGGGTTACAATCTTTTTCAAGATGTTATTCAAACCGTGTGTTTCTGGATGCCGTCGGTATCTATCTCCAATTGACGGGCACGATCGCTGTCTTGCGTGTTTGGGTGTTCAGCACGCTGAGGTGGCTTTCATGGATGACTCATGTTCGCACTGCACGAACATGACCATCGCAGTATTACGGTCTAGGCTCCAATACCTCAAAAGGGGTGGAGTGCCATTGCGTATCCCCCGATCTAGCGGTCCTCCTGCTGCAAAGCAGAGGGCTGCTACTTTGGCTGATGCCACCTAGAACAGGTGTCCAGGCATACTGTGGTCTCCATGGATGCCTCATCCACAGGCTGCGGGGGCCACGTACAACGGGCATGCAGTTTCAAACCAGATAGCCAACAAGCTCTCTCTTGTCAGCTAACACCTCTGGGCGAAGGGCGACTCCACCCCGGAGCGTCCAGCTGATATGGGAACACTTCGGAGCCGCGCAGGTAGACCTGTTCGCCTCTCCGGAGTCGACCCATTGCCAGTGGTACCATTCCCTGACCGGGGGTACCTTAAGCACAGATGCACTGGCGCACAGCTGGCCCCGGGACCTACGCAAATATGTGTTTCCCTCAGTGAGCCTTCTAGCACAGACTCTGTGCAAGGTCAGGGAGGATGAGGAGCAGGTCTTGTTAGTTGCGCCCTATTGGCCATCCGGACCTGGTTCCACGAATTCGCACTCCTTGCGACAGCCCCTCCCTGGCCGATCCCCCTGAGGAAGGACATTCTCAGGGGCGGGGCACTCTATGGCACCCGCGTCCAGACCTCTGGAATCTCCATGTCTGGTCCCTGGACGGGACGCAGAGGTTCTAGGTGGCCTGCCACAAGCAGTGGTAGACACCATCGCTCTACGAGGCGCCTCTATTCCCTGAAGTGGAACCTGTTCGTTGAGTGGTGTTCTTCCCCCTGGAAGTGTTTGATTAACGTTGTGCTTTCCTTCCTGCAGGATGGGTTGGAGGAAGCGCAGGATGGGTTGGAGGTGGTGAACCTGCAAGTGCTGCCTTCGGAGGAGGCAGTTGTGTTCCCCGGAAACGGCTAACCTGTCGATCTCCACCATCACCCCTGCGGTGCCAGACGTTGCGGCCGTCTGACGCCAGGCCTGCACCCGTATGCTTGTGAAACGTGTGTGTAGGCTGGGTTTCATATGTAGCGGTTCCCTCAGGCCAACCCCATATGCGTATTCATCCCCGGTACCTGCTACCCTTCTTGGCTAGCACCGCATCTTTCCCTTGACAGAGCCCGCTCTGTCGTCTCTGGGCATGTTCTTTCCCCCCTGGAACCAGGCTGAAACCACCCCAGAGACTGCCATATGTTGCACTACCCTGCTAGGTTAGTCCTTATGTGTATTCCGCCACCAAGCCTTCCACTGAAGGACGTGGCTCCGCAGCGTACCGTCTCCCGAGATGGGCACGCTTCCCAGCGTTATCCAATAGTGACACTGGGTGGGTCTTGCAGAAACAGCAGTGACTGACCTCCCTGCTTGGAGCCCTGACTTCCGTACCATTTAAGACGGTCCAGTGCGCTCAAGCAGGACGCTGGAAGGGCCAGCGCCCTGGCGTTTTGGTAGAAATCCCAATTCGTCGGTCAGTTCCGACGTACGTTGAACGTGACCGACTGAAAGGGAACGTCTCGTGATGGTTACTCGGTACGTCCCGTCGCCAGGTGTTGTGCTTCCGCTGGGAGGCCGAATCACGAGTTCGGCTCCTCAGCAGAGAAAGCAATGATCATGCATTCCACTTCCTTATTTATACCCGCGCTGCGGGGCGGTGCGTGGAATGCGTGAATCGCATGCCAATCTTCATTGGCTCGTTTTAAAACACTCGAGGGGATTGGTGTCTGAAATCAGATCCCAATTCGTCGGTCAGTTCCGACGTACGTCTCCGTTCCCTCCCTCAGGGAACGAGGGTTACATACGTAACCGAGACGTTTTTTTGCACACAAAAACTATTCTCATCGCTTCATAAAGTTATTGTAGAACCACTGTAGTGAGATGGACTTTATAACGACGTCTTTAGTACCTTTTATGGGTCTTGAGAGTGTAAAGTACATTGTGCCAATGAGGCCTTTCTGAGCCATCGGATTTCAACTAAAATATCTTAATTTGTGTTCGGAAGATGAACGGCGGTCTTACGGGTGTCGAATGACATGAGGGTAAGTGACAGAATTTTCATTTTTGGGTGAACTAACCCTTTAAGGCTATTGCTATGAATAATTGTATTCATTTATCAATTTACATGTGTTTTAAATAGTATACACTACCGATATTAATGAACTGAATATATATTTTGTTTGTAGGTTGGGGGTTTCATAGAAATGTATGCAATTATATAATATAAAACTTTAAAGGCCGTTTTCTCAAAATTAGTTTTTTCCTCACACTCAGAGTCAGATATATCCACTTAAGTAGCACCTACAAACACCGTCTTATACTGAACTATATTCTGAAGGCTTTTACAGAGGGATTTGTTGATATATCATTCCTATCCTGAGTTATAGGTCCTTTTACTCCCAAAAAAATGGTGAAAATAGATTTTTTTTTAAGGCTATTGTCAGTATTCTCTAATTTAGGCTACTAAAGCACAAAATAAGATATCCAGAATCCCCTCTGTAGAAGCCCTCTCATCTAATATGTCAACAAATAGAACCAAGAATTTTAAACAAGGTCCTTTCCAATTTCCAGATTTTGTTTTTGGAAATGTATGCAAATGAGCGTATATTTAAGTATATAAGGCCTCATTTGCATATTAAAACATTCATTTACACAAAACTTGTAATACATTTTATTCTTATGTTTATGCCAGTAATAAACTGGAGAAGTTTCACAGTGATATCTTGTAATGTAAAAAATTCCCTATTCACCTGTAGTGTCTCGCCTAAGACTAATAGTTGATTATAGCCCCCTTCGATACTCCGTGATAATGTTGTTTTGGGGCTGAAGCTATTGTTTGGTTATTGTAGGAACTATCACAAATGTGGGAGTGGGGCACTCCACAAGCTGCTTCCGAGTATGTAGCCTAAATAAATGTGGTTACATTGACCCTAACTCTTAGTCTAAACACCGGTCACCAAAATATATCACCCAGCAATGAAGTGGTGCAAATGTTAAATGTAGTTTTTTGCTTTTTCTGTTGTTGTTTTTCTCCTACCTGTCATGCTAACCTGAGGGATTGCAAGATTATTTTCTATCTTTAGAAGACTACTATGGATAAATCATTAAAATTAATTACATTGAATGTTAAAGATGTAGGATATCCTAAGGAAAAGAATAGTATTCACAGCTCTCAAAAAAGAGAAAGTGGGAACAGCCTTATTACAAGAAATTCACCTTTCACCTGAAGAACACCAGGAAGTTAAACTACATAAAGACTGGGTTGGACACATTTTCTTTTCATCTTTTTAAACAAACAGCCGAGGAGTTACGATTTTGTTTCACAAACACATGCCTTTTTAATTAATTGATCAGATTTCAAAGGCAGAGGGAAGATATATCTTGGTGAAAATTTGGGGCAAACAGATAACTAATATATGCTCCTAATGAATATAGACCTACATTTGTCTCTGAAATGGTCTCTCTTTTGAATACACAATGCACAACATTTGGTTTGATGGGAGATTACAATTTAACTCTTTCATATCTGGATAGATCCTCACACTCTGGAGGTTCTAACCCTAAATCTGCAAAATTGTGCATGCTTTGGGATCAGAAACAGGGTTAATAGATGTATGGAGATAAATTAACCATACAAAAAGGGATTATACTTTTTTTCTCTCCAATAGGCATAAATCGTGTTGTTGTTTAGATTATTTATAGATTAGTGATTCAAGACTAATATTGATTGATACATTTTATCATCTGAAATAGCCCAATCCATACTTTGGGATGCAGAAAAAGCCACTTTGAGAGGACACATCATACTCCTCTTATAAAAATCAATCACTAATGGTGTAAAGGAAAAAATGCTACTCAAAGAAGCGTTACACAAGCAAGATCAATCTAAAGAAAATTTGAACAAATTAGTTATAGCCAGAGCAAATTTCAAATAAGACCACTGAAACTATAATAAACAAAAAAGTATGTATTTAAAACAAAAAAATGCATGAAAGTGGGAACAGATCAGGTAAACTATAAGCACACTATTTAAAAAAGGAACTAGCTAAGAGAACTACACTGAACAAAATTATAAACGCAACACTTGTTTTTGCCCCCATTTTTCATGAGCTGAACTTTTTCTCAGGTGTCCCTTCAGCTGGCCACAATAAAAGGCCACTCTAAAATGTGCAGTTTTACTGTATCAATATCAGTCAGTATCTGGTGTGACCACCATTTGCCTTACTCAGTAAAACCCATTTCCTTCATGTAGAGTTGAACAGGTTGTTTATTGTGGCCTGTGGATTTTTGGTCCACTCTTCTTCAATGGCTGTGCGAAGTTGCTGGATATTGGCAGGAACTGGAACACACTGTCGTATATGCCAATCCAGAGCATCCCAAACATGCTCAATGTCCGGTGAGTATGCTGGCCATGCAAGAACTGGGATGTTTTCAGCTTCCAGGAATTGTGTACAGATCCTTGCAACATGGGGCCATGCATCAACTCAAAAATAAAGAATTTCCAAGGCACTTGAATGGTGTAGAAAAAGGGCTCACACCCTGATGAAGGCTTGTAAGCCGCAACGCGTAGGTGTACTTGTCACCTGTTTTTAGAAGAATAAGCCATGATGAATTAAAGGCCTTGGAAATTCTTTATTTTTAGTTGAACCATCCCTTACATCCAAAGAGCGCCAAGACAAGAATTCACACCCCGTGCAGCACTTCTTTTGCATTCTCTGTTTTGATGGGGCCATGCAGTATCATGCTGCAACATGAGGTGATGGTTGTGGATGACAACAATGGGCCTCAGGATCTCGTCACGGTATATATGTGCATTCAAAATCAGGGCTGTGCAGGGCCGGCCCAAGCCCTTATGGGGCCCTAAGCAGAATTTTATTTGGGGGCCCCTAGGCGCCACCAATACAATTGACTATTGTCAATTCTTGTGTTCTGTGTTGCTTGTGTTGCTTGCATCATGTCTGGCTGTCATGTTTTTACCTTTATACAGTTTTTAATTGTGACAGTAGCAAACCCACAAGAGTGGTCAGGTGTTAATATTCAAAGCCTTACAGTACTACAGTTCAGACTGGGATATGAATGTTTTAATTTATTTTTTATTTATTTGTATTATTTTAAGTAGCCTAGTCTCTTATGCTGAACATGCTCACTTTTCCCCAGGATTCTTTGATGAATAGAAGGTTCAAAAGAACAGCATTTCTCTGAAATAGAAAGCTTTCAAAAAATCCTAAAAATATTGTACACAACTGTTTTTTAACACTGATAATCATACATGTTTGTTGAGCATCACATCATCACATGAGAATGATTAGTGAAGGATCATGTGACACTGAAGACCGGAGTAATGATGATAAATTCAGCTCTGATCACAGGAATAAATTACACTTTACTATATATTCACATAGAAAACAGATGCTTTACATTATAATATTATTTCACAATATTTCTGTTTTTACTGTATTTTTAATCAAATAAATGCAGCCTTGCTGAGCAGAAGAGACTTTGATTTATTTCAAACATCAAACAGAGCTTTTATTTTGGCAAAAATAAAATAAAAATTTTTGCATTCCATTCGACTGTGTAGAAAGAACCTTTTAATTTTCTAAATAACACTTCCAAAATGTAGGCTACACAACTTATATTTCCAAGGAGACGATATAGCACTCTCAGAAAAAAACATTTACTGAGAAACTGGAAGCTATGCTGTAGGCCTACTCCGTCCAAAACATGCCATTTGTCAGACAAGATATTCACACTAAACCATAGCACATTCTCAAATCCATCCATTCATAAAAAGGTTACCGGGAAACTGAGGAGTACTAGCGCTGGTTTTCTCGCACTTTGAACCCTGGTGTGGTGAGGTGGGTGTGGTTTTGCGAGGTCTGCGGGCGGAGAGAAGGAAAGGAACCGAGCGGTGAGTAAGCGGCTCAAACGCAGATTTCAAACACCTGTCTCTGATTGCAGTAATTGGCGTGGCGAGAGCGTATAAAGCCGGTGCGAGAGAGACTGAGGGAGAGAGGGAGAGGGACACCACCGCTGCCGCTTCAACGAGCCACTACAAGAATACTGACTAACTGAGAAAAGTTTTGAGTGTTTATTACGGTCTTGAGACCTGTGCACGCCCGCGAGCGTTGTTTATTTTGAACGTTACTGAGTGTAAATAAAACCCGACGTCGCTAGACCAGGCCATCCAACTGGCGGAGGACCAAATGGTGGCGTGCCCGGGGTTCGGCGAACCCCTACCATCTGCCTCTCTCTCCTCTCTCTCTCCCCCTTTTGTTTCTCCCTCTGTCCCTAAACCTATCCCTCTACCCAGGTCACGAGGGGGCCCCGCCCCGAAACCGGCGGCCAGGTGGAGGATGGGATCCCCAGCCGAGCCTCCGATGACGTCCCCAAGGGGTTGGGGATCCCCACCGGCTCCCTCGCAGCTGCTTCTTCCCCGCCGCTCTCTCCACGTCAATCGTTCGAGCCGCTTCCTGCCACCAGGGCGGCGGTGAGGTCTGGGACGGCTTGCTGCCGCTGCGGGGACCTCGGACACTTTGTGGATCGCTGTCCGGTGATGGAGGTGGGGACGCTGATCCGGGTTCCCGATGAGCCGCAAGCTGCCCCCGATCAGGCCGGCCTCTACCAAATACCAGTGAGTATAAAGGGGGGTACGTATCAGGCTCTGGTGGATTCAGGTTGTAACCAGACCTCCATCCATCAGAGTCTGATTCAACCCCGGGCATTGGTTAATCGCCGCGTGGTTAAGGTGCGGTTTGTGCACGGGGAAGTGGTGAATTATCCGCTGCTGCCGTTTCAAATTCATTTTAGGGGACAAAAGCATAGCGTCGAGGTTGCAGTTAACCCGCACCTCCGGCACCCGATTATCTTGGGGACCAATTGGCCGGCATTTAATAAACTGATGGGTTATTTATGCTCGGGTGCCTCTTGGGGAAAGAGAGACCGAGGCAGGACCGCGGTGGTTCAGCTAGGAGAAGCCCAGCCGGGACCTCGGGAACCTGATTCAGGGGAAACGAGCGCTCTCCAGAGAGCTCTTCTCTCGGAGCGCGATGACTTTCCCTTGGACCAGTCCCGCGATGAGACGTTGAAACATGCGTTTGACCAGATCCGCTCCATCGACGGCCGACTTCTCCACCCTGACCAACCGCTCTCCTACCCGTATTTTAAGGTCATCAAAGATTGGTTGTATCGGGTAACCCAAGATGCCCAGTCGAAACAAGATACAACCCAGTTGTTAGTTCCGAAGAGCCGTCGGGAAATGCTTTTCCAGGCGGCTCATTCTAATCCAATGGCCGGACATTTAGATCAGACAGCGACACTAAACCGTCTAATGGCCCGTTTCTTTTGGCCGGGCATTCACGCGAACGTACGCAGGTGGTGTGCGTCGTGTCGTGAATGTCAGTTGGTGAATCCACCGGCCACCCCAAAAGCACCATTGTGCCCCTTCCTTCAATGCAGGTCCCCTTCGAAAGGATTGGTATGGACCTCATCGGGCCATTAGAACGGTCTGCACGTGGTCACCGCTTTGCATTGGTCCTCGTGGATTACGCAACACGGTACCCTGAAGCAGTGCCCTTGCATAATATTTCTGCTAAGAGCGTCGCAGCGGCACTGTTTCAGTTGATCTCCCGGGTGGGAATCCCGAAAGAGATTCTCACCGATCAGGGCACGCCATTTATGTCACGGACAATACGCAAACTATACGAATTATTGGGCATTAAATCGATCCGCACAAGCGTCTATCACCCACAAACGGATGGTCTGGTGGAACGATTTAATCGCACATTGAAAACCATGATTCGGAAGTTTGTGCGGGAAGACGCCAAAAATTGGGACAAATGGCTAGAGCCTCTCTTGTTTGCCATACGGGAGGTCCCCCAAGCCTCCATGGGGTTTTCCCCCTTCGAGCTCCTCTATGGACGCCAGCCCCGTGGGGTTTTGAACGTTCTTAGGGAGACTTGGGAGGACGGACCTTCAGATAGCAAAAATGAAATTCAGTATGTCCTGACCTGAGAACAAAACTCCACTCTTTGGGCCGGCTGTCAATGGAGAATTTGTTGCAGGCTCAGGACAGACAGAGTAGGCAATACAATAGAGGCTCTAGATTGCGTCAATTTGCACCGGGAGATAAAGTACTTGTATTACTCCACACGTCTAGTTCTAAATTGCTCACGAAGTGGCAAGGGCCCTTTGAGGTCACACGGCGAGTTGAGGATCTCAACTATGAGGTTCTTCGAGCGGATAGGGACGGGGCACGTCAGATTTATCACCTCAACCTACTTAAAAAATGGTCTGAGGCGGAGTCGGTGTTGCTGGCAACGGTAGTGAGCGGGGATGAGGATCTTGGCCCAGAGGCGCTCCCAAAGCCCAAATCCGCTGCCCTGGCCCTTGGTGGGCCGTTCGTAGCCGCCCGTATCGCTTACCTGACCATAAAAAAAAGGTAGTTCAGTACGAATTGGAGGCAATGTTAGACATGGGGGTAATAGAAGAATCCAGCAGTGACTGGGTGAGCCCGATCGTTTTGGTTCCAAAGCCTGACGGCTCGGTTAATTTCTGTGTGGATTATAGAAAAGTCAATGCGGTGTCTAAATTCGATGCTAATCCAATGCCTAGGGTTGACGAGTTGCTTGACCGGCTCGGTGCTGCTCGATTTTATTCGACGCTGGACTTAACTAAGGGCTATTGACAGATCCCCTTATCTCCTTTGTCCAAAGAAAAGACAGCTTTCACCACGCCGTTCGGGTTACACCAATTTGTCACCCTTCCTTTCGGCTTGTTCGGGGCTCCCGTGACCTTTCCGCGGCTGATGGACAGAATTCTCCGGCCGCACGCTGCATATGCCGCTGCCTACCTGGATGACATTATCATCTACAGCGGGGATTGGCAGCGTCATATGCAGCATTTGCGGGCTGTCCTGAAGTCGCTGAGGAGGGCTGGGCTCACGGCCAACCCGAAAAAGTGTGCGATTGGGCGGGTGGAAGTAAGGTATCTGGGCTTCCACTTGGGTCATGGACAGGTGCGTCCCCAAATTGATGAGACAGCAGCAATTGCGACCTGTCCGAGGCCCAAGACCAAAAAGGAAGTTAGACAGTTCCTGGGGCCCGCTGACTGATCTAACGAAAAAGGAGGTGCCAGATACGGTTCAGTGGACGGAGCAGTGCCAGCAGGCTTTCACCAGTATAAAGGCTGCTTTGTGTGGCGGACCGCTCCTAACGGCTCCTGACTTTTCTCTCCCTTTTGTCCTGCAGACTGACGCATCGGACCGAGGGCTGGGCGCTGTCCTGTCGCAGGAGGTGGAGGGTGAAGAGCGGCCGGTGCTGTACATCAGTCGAAAGCTCTCTAAGAGAGAGAGACGATGTACAACACCATAGAGAAGGAGTGTTTGGCCATCGAGTGGGCCGTTCTCACCCTCCGCTACTACCTCCTGGGATGGGAGTTCACCCTCTGTTCGGACCACGCCCCCTTACAGTGGCTCCAATTGGAACCAGGTGACAAGCTAAGCAAGTCAACCTCATGTATAACATTACAGCTGATTGAGAGTGTGTGTGTGTGTGTGTGTGTGTGTGTGTGTGTGTGTGTGTGTGTGTGTGTGTGTGTGTGTGTGCCGATCTATTGGTGTGTGTGTGTCTGTGTGTGTGTGTGTGTGTGTGTGTGTGTGCCGATCTATTGGTGTGTGTGTCTGTGTGTGTGTGTGTGTGTGTGTGTGAGAGAGAGAGAGAGAGAGAGAGAGAGAGAGAGAGAGAGAGAGAGAGAGAGTTTGTGTGCACGTGTGTTTTAAATGCAATTACAAAGCAATTGATTGGTTTTGTTTAACCCTGAAATATTTTTCGAGATGTGTTGTGGTAAAAATATATATACGGGTAGCACCAGTTGATGGCGCTAGTGCAACCATTATACGTCATCAACCTAGAACGCAAACAAAGCAATGGCGGTGCCCATTGTCCAAATATATAATGGATTTTTTTTAAATAACATGGATCTTTCATGGGTTTTCTACTACATATTTCAGTAAGAGACATAATTTATGTTATATTAAGCCATACAAGTCTTGACACCGTGGGATCCCTTTAAAGGGATAGTTCACCCAAAAATGAAAATTAGCCCATGATTTACTCACCCTCAAGTCATCCCAGGTGTATATGACATTCTTCTTTCAGACAAATAAAGTCGGAGTTATATTAAAACTTCCCTGGCTCTTCCAAGCTTTAAAATGGTTGTAATAGTTGCTCTGTTTTTGAAGTCCACAAAAGTGCATCTATATCCATCATAAAACTGCTCCACACAGCTCCGGGCGGTTAATGAAGGCCTTCTAAAGCGAATCAATGCGTTTGTGTAAGAAAAATGTCCATATTTAAGATTTTACAAAGTGTAATATCGAACTTCCGCTAAATGTCGCCTGCACGTTGTGTGCCTCTTGGGGAAAGAGAGACCGAGGCAGGACCGCGGTGGTTCAGCTAGGAGAAGCCCAGCCGGGACCTCGGGAACCTGATTCAGGGGAAACGAGCGCTCTCCAGAGAGCTCTTCTCTCGGAGCGCGATGACTTTCCCTTGGACCAGTCCCGCGATGAGACGTTGAAACATGCGTTTGACCAGATCCGCTCCATCGACGGCCGACTTCTCCACCCTGACCAACCGCTCTCCTACCCGTATTTTAAGGTCATAAAAGATTGGTTGTATCGGGTAACCCAAGATGCCCAGTCGAAACAAGATACAACCCAGTTGTTAGTTCCGAAGAGCCGTCGGGAAATGCTTTTCCAGGCGGCTCATTCTAATCCAATGGCCGGACATTTAGATCAGACAGCGACACTAAACCGTCTAATGGCCCGTTTCTTTTGGCCGGGCATTCACGCGAACGTACGCAGGTGGTGTGCGTCGTGTCGTGAATGTCAGTTGGTGAATCCACCGGCCACCCCAAAAGCACCATTGTGCCCCTTCCTTTAATGCAGGTCCCCTTCGAAAGGATTGGTATGGACCTCATCGGGCCATTAGAACGGTCTGCACGTGGTCACCGCTTTGCGTTGGTCCTCGTGGATTACGCAACACGGTACCCTGAAGCAGTGCCCTTGCATAATATTTCTGCTAAGAGCGTCGCAGCGGCACTGTTTCAGTTGATCTCCCGGGTGGGAATCCCGAAAGAGATTCTCACCGATCAGGGCACGCCATTTATGTCACGGACAATACGCAAACTATACGAATTATTGGGCATTAAATCGATCAGCACAAGCGTCTATCACCCACAAACGGACGGTCTGGTGGAACGATTTAATCGCACATTGAAAACCATGATTCGGAAGTTTGTGCGGGAAGACGCCAAAAATTGGGACAAATGGCTAGAGCCTCTCTTGTTTGCCATACGGGAGGTCCCCCAAGCCTCCATGGGGTTTTCCCCCTTCGAGCTCCTCTATGGACGCCAGCCCCGTGGGGTTTTGAACGTTCTTAGGGAGACTTGGGAGGACGGACCTTCAGATAGCAAAAATGAAATTCAGTATGTCCTGACCTGAGAACAAAACTCCACTCTTTGGGCCGGCTGTCAATGGAGAATTTGTTGCAGGCTCAGGACATACAGAGTAGGCAATACAATAGAGGCTCTAGATTGCGTCAATTTGCACCGGGAGATAAAGTACTTGTATTACTCCACACGTCTAGTTCTAAATTGCTCACGAAGTGGCAAGGGCCCTTTGAGGTCACACGGCGAGTTGAGGATCTCAACTATGAGGTTCTTCGAGCGGATAGGGACGGGGCACGTCAGATTTATCACCTCAACCTACTTAAAAAATGGTCTGAGGCGGAGTCGGTGTTGCTGGCAACGGTAGTGAGCGGGGAGGAGGATCTCGGCCCAGAGGCGCTCCCAAAGCCCAAATCCGCTGCCCTGGCCCTTGGTGGGGAGAACCGGAGACAGAACCGGGTGTGGCCGTTCGTAGCCGCCCGTATCGCTTACCTGACCATAAAAAAAAGGTAGTTCAGAGCAAATTGGAGGCAATGTTAGACATGGGGGTAATAGAAGAATCCAGCAGTGACTGGGTGAGCCCGATCGTTTTGGTTCCAAAGCCTGACGGCTCGGTTAATTTCTGTGTGGATTATAGAAAAGTCAATGCGGTGTCTAAATTCGATGCTAATCCAATGCCTAGGGTTGACGAGTTGCTTGACCGGCTCGGTGCTGCTCGATTTTATTCGACGCTGGACTTAACTAAGGGCTATTGACAGATCCCCTTATCTCCTTTGTCCAAAGAAAAGACAGCTTTCACCACGCCGTTCGGGTTACACCAATTTGTCACCCTTCCTTTCGGCTTGTTCGGGGCTCCCGTGACCTTTCCGCGGCTGATGGACAGAATTCTCCGGCCCCACGCTGCATATGCCGCTGCCTACCTGGATGACATTATCATCTACAGCGGGGATTGGCAGCGTCATATGCAGCATTTGCGGGCTGTCCTGAAGTCGCTGAGGAGGGCTGGGCTCACGGCCAACCCGAAGAAGTGTGCGATTGGGCGGGTGGAAGTAAGGTATCTGGGCTTCCACTTGGGTCATGGACAGGTGCGTCCCCAAATTGATGAGACAGCAGCAATTGCGACCTGTCCGAGGCCCAAGACCAAAAAGGAAGTTAGACAGTTCCTGGGGCCCGCTGACTGATCTAACGAAAAAGGAGGTGCCAGATACGGTTCAGTGGACGGAGCAGTGCCAGCAGGCTTTCACCAGTATAAAGGCTGCTTTGTGTGGCGGACCGCTCCTAACGGCTCCTGACTTTTCTCTCCCTTTTGTCCTGCAGACTGACGCTTCGGACCGAGGGCTGGGCGCTGTCCTGTCGCAGGAGGTGGAGGGTGAAGAGCGGTCGGTGCTGTACATCAGTCGAAAGCTCTCTAAGAGAGAGAGACGATGTACAACACCATAGAGAAGGAGTGTTTGGCCATCGAGTGGGCCGTTCTCACCCTCCGCTACTACCTCCTGGGATGGGAGTTCACCCTCTGTTCGGACCACGCCCCCTTACAGTGGCTCCAATTGGAACCAGGTGACAAACTAGGCAAGTCAACCTCATGTATAACATTACAGCTGATTGAGAGTGTGTGCACAGTGTGTGTGTGTGTGTGTGTGTGTGTGTGTGTGTGTGTGTGTGTGTGTGTGTGTGTGTGTGTGTGTGTGTGTGCCGATCTATTGGTGTGTGTGTCTGTGTGTGTGTGTGTGTGTGTGTGAGAGAGAGAGAGAGAGAGAGAGAGAGAGAGAGAGAGAGAGAGAGAGAGAGAGTTTGTGTGCACGTGTGTTTTAAATGCAATTACAAAGCAATTGATTGGTTTTGTTTAACCCTGAAACATTTTTCGAGATGTGTTGTGGTAAAAATATATATACGGGTAGCACCAGTTGATGGCGCTAGTGCAACCATTATACGTCATCAACCTAGAACGCAAACAAAGCAATGGCGGTGCCCATTGTCCAAATATATAATGGATTTTTTTTAAATAACATGGATCTTTCATGGGTTTTCTACTACATATTTCAGTAAGAGACATAATTTATGTTATATTAAGCCATACAAGTCTTGACACCATGGGATCCCTTTAAAGGGATAGTTCACCCAAAAATGAAAATTAGCCCATGATTTACTCACCCTCAAGTCATCCCAGGTGTATATGACATTCTTCTTTCAGACAAATAAAGTCGGAGTTATATTAAAACTTCCCTGGCTCTTCCAAGCTTTAAAATGGTTGTAATAGTTGCTCTGTTTTTGAAGTCCACAAAAGTGCATCTATATCCATCATAAAACTGCTCCACACAGCTCCGGGCGGTTAATGAAGGCCTTCTAAAGCGAATCAATGCGTTTGTGTAAGAAAAATGTCCATATTTAAGATTTTACAAAGTGTAATATCGAACTTCCGCTAAATGTCGCCTGCACGTTCACGAGAGGCTGGCATGTGGCGTTCCAGCGTATGACGTAGGACGCAGGCGTAGTGTAAGTTCCGTTGTGAATATAGTAGCCATCGCAAGAACCAAGTTTGTTGACATGGAAAGACAATCTTGTGAAGAACTGAATAGTTTGAGCTGTACTCTACATTTTATTACTCTAATAATGGCGCCTTTGTGTTTATATCTGGGTTGCTTCAACCAAGCAAAAGTGTCAATATTTCGTGCTTCGACATCAAAAGGAGATGCGGCATTAATATTTCACCGGTTTCCTGTAAATGATCCAGAGTGATTAAAGTTATGGCTGCTCGCTATGCACTGGGATGTAAACACACCCGTGGAAAAGTCTATAGACGCATACTGTGCAGCGAACACTTCCGACCCGAGTATTACAAGACAGAGATGGGAAAGTTCAAACGATATCTGAAATCGTCAGCTGTGCCTATGCCTGCGCTGTTGTTTCAGCCAAATGAGGTATGCACAGTAATATGATTGTTATTTGTAGTTTGAGTAATCACTCCTGTAAATTTAAAATATACATATTATTTTTAATCTCCACGTGCAATTTAATCAATAAAAACTATATAGTGGATTGTACTAGGAAACATCAAGTGATCCTGTTCCAGCTCAGCCTAGGCTATTTAGCCCAACAACAGGCGAGGATGAAGACACAGATGTCCAGGGTGTATCAGCTTTCATCCACAATCAACTCCAATCAAACAAAACAAGGGAATTGAAACAGGCCTCCTTTTGACGCTAATGTCTCCAGAAGCACTTGCCGATAAGACACATTCATCTACATCTGGGACATACATTGCCTTACCCCCCCATACGTTCCTACCAATCAGTAAGTCATATATGTGTATTGTCATTCAACATTTTCTCAAGTTTTGTGTTGTTTGTAGTGTTTCATTAAAAATATTTGAAATCTAATCAATTGTTCAATATAAAAAAAACATAAATTTACGTAATTTTTTTTATAAGTAAAATGCATCATTGCAATCTCCTGTCTGTGTCACGTAGAATGAGCCAACACAGACTCAACCACAGTCTGAAGAAAATGAAGAAAAAGACCTGGACATCAGCATGCTTTCATTAGGTTGTCCTTCAGACAAGAAGGACAAAGGTTTTGTTCCGTCTAGCTCAACATCAACCATACAGAGGAAGAGAGAGAAGATGAGATGTGGAAAGAAAGTAAGTGGATAGTGAAGTCCAATTTGTTGTTTAAGAGATGTCAGGAATGTGGAGCATAAATCACCGAAACCAAAAAAATATCCTCAGGGAGCCTCATCAAAATGCAGTGGGAATGTGAAAAAGGGCATCTGGGGAACTGGAATTCTTGTGCAGATGTTCGGGGAATGGTTTTAAACAATCTTCTTGTTTCAGCAAGTGTGCTTTTCTCTGGAGCCACATATTCGGACATTGATCAATGGGCTGCTTTACTGAACTAACAGGTGCCAAAGAAAACAACTTTCTATTAGGGTTGTGCGATATATATATTCTGCGATAATATCGTAATTGGTGTTTTAACGATGTGCGATCTGACATTATCAAGTATATCCCTCACACACACCTAGAGAGTGCATGCATACACTACCTGATGAAGTCTAGATTAGACTAGTGCGGGTGCGCATTTACAGTGCACACTTTCACTGCGTGATTTACTCTATATTAGGCTTGTGACCGACCGTGAGTCTCGGCAGAAGTCATTCATCAGATTTCATTCATCACGAGAGTGACAGGAGCTAACTGAAGATCCGAAGATTAACAAGTTCTAGGCGAATCTAGCCGAGCATGACGTCTCACCACACCGGCACGCAGTTTTCACATACAAATGAGGTGCTTATATTTACCAAATGAGCCTACAAAAGCCCTTTTAAATAAAGATCCATGTTTAATAAAAAGAAATTCCCTAAACTAAATGAAAATGTTTAGTGAAATTAGGAAATATTTAAGAGATCGTTAATTTAGTTGTATACATGTGTGCATATATTTTGTTATCATGTCACAAGTAATAATATCAAGGTTTACTGAGTTTTACACGATTCTTTTGTAGTGTGGGTGTCGGTGAAGTGTAGCTACTAAAATAAATATCATCACCTGTGTACATTAGCAACTTCTTCTCGACGCTTTTTCCCGATGGTTTATAAACAATTATTTCGAATAGCTCTCTGTCGTTTCAAAGAATAGCACAACGGCGAGCACATCAAGTGTAAACACCTCGACCGTTTGGAGAGGAGCGCGCGCAGTAAGCGGAGGCTCGCACTGCAGAGCCAGGCGAAAGTATAAACAAGGCTTTAAGCTTACTTTCATCTGGCTCCGCAGGCAGCACGAGCCCTCACTCCGCTGACTGTGCGCGCGCATCATTTTTGCCGCGCGCACCTTCGCGCTCATGCGGACGCGTCGAGTATAAACAAGGCTTAACGGACGAACTGTCATTAATTCATGGCATGCGTGCGTCTCAATCATAGACCGATCAATGCCTGATCAGTGCCCTGTCTACTGAACTAGGGAGCTGATTGGTTGAGACGTACCCAGGGCCTCACAGAGCATGCATTTACAGACGAGCTGTCATTCACAGAGTTCTTGATAGCGTCACTCAGTTCGCTCTCACTCAGGTTATCTATATATGTAGCTTTATTTTAGGCTACAATAAAATGAAATGTGTCTTAAAACACCAGTCTCTGGCTCTTTTTTTTTTTTCATTAAAAAACATATTAATAGCCACACAAATGTGGTTCAGGCAACGTATATCTTGATTATCATCAATGCATTACAAAATTAAACCACCACACAGAATATGAATAATATCAGAAAACTTTAGTAGTCATCCGACCACGGCAGTCCTAAAGCTGCCAATATACAGCACAATAACACACTCAGCAAAATATCGTCTAATTATCGTTATCAAGAAAATCCCAGAAAATATCGCGATATCCTTTTTTGTCAATATCGCACACCCCTACTTTCTATGCACTGCAGTCATTGTACATTATTACTGCTGTTGATGCTGAAAGAAAAATATTAGTACTGTTAAATATTACTGTTTTTTTCTGATGTTATCTTGTACAGCCCTGGTTTTTCTGCACAGTACAACACATACAGTCTTATGGATGACGCATCGGATAAAATTGTTCACTTTGAGTTGGTTCAGGTGAGTGTATATGCTGATAATGTACTCATTTCATATTCATTTTTGGTAGGAAGTTATGCAATATTTTAACTAGTATTATATTAATATTTAGATTTAAATATGTATTTGAAATACAGCTCATTATACTTATTTTAACACTTTAAAATATACTATGAAGAAAGGTGAAACATGTTTCAACATTATTTGAGGAATTCACTTTTTATATATCTTGTATATCTTTAGGTAACAGAAGCAACTAGCTCAGTGGCTGTGGAGCCCATTGGTCTTAAAAGAGGCCTAAACACAATTCTGGAGAAAGGAATCCAAGTAGATGTGCTGACCACAGATAGATCACAGTCTATTCGAAAGATAATGTGGGTGAATTATCCGTTCATTCAAAATGAGTTTGCATTTGGCATGTGACAAAGGGTAGGTTAATGTATCATAAGCAATAACTTTTTACAACTTGAACTTGTTCAAATTAAAGACAAAAATGTACTTATTATTGTCAGAAGAGTAACTGTCTGCTCAGTAATTCTCTAAATTACCTATATACAGTATAATTATTATGAATAGCTGTTTTGATCACAATATAGTTCCACAAAGAATGATGCATTTTACAAAATGTTGTTCCCTTCAATAAACATATAATATTCATAAAAAAAAATCATAATACAGTTTCATTACTGTTTTGACAGGGTTATGAAGAAGTTGTTGTCCTTGTCAAGATACAAGGACAATAGAGATATCCAGCACTGGATCAAGTGTATATGCAATCACTTGCATATGCATTAATGCATCCATGGGCTTATCATGTATACATAAGTGTTTTCTCTAATAAAGTCTATTATAAAAGAAAACACTTAATGTTGCTTCCTGCAGTAAAATGGTGATATTAAAAGTAGCCTATACACTTTATTGAACATGCGCTATATTGCATATTAAGCATTTTATAATGGTTTTATGTCGGAGTGTTACGTCCCAAAGGTGGCTAAAGGCATGAGGGACACAACATAAAATAAATAAATATTTTCCCGGATCTTAACTCTGGGAGACGGTCAGTGGTGCAGGTGCAAAAAGAACACGAGAGTAAAAATGAAGTTTTAAATGAAGTGGGGTTATATTTTTCATAATAATATTTAGGAGGAAAACTCAACAGAGGAGGGAGAGAAAACAAAACAAAAACCGATGCCAGGGAGTAGGAACTTAAACGGGGCTAAATCAAAGAAAATAACAAAACAAAACCCCACACATTACCTACATCCCATTCCCAACTAAACTACTTAACACAATAAAAGAAAAAGAAAAGGAAAATCTTCAGCGTCCAAGACGCCCTACATTAACTACATTAACTATCAAACTCAAAACATACAATGATGGCACCCGTTACTTACCTAGTGTGTTAACACCGCGCTTGCCTAGATGTTGCGAAATGGAAGTCATGTGACATGCTTTCCTGTTCCCTACTCCCTGGTCAGGATAAAATATTAGAGGGAAAAACAATGGAAAATAATAAAGGTTCAAAGTACCAAACTAACTTAGGGACAAACCCCCAAAAGAAAGAAAAGAAAGAAAGAAAGAAAGAAAGAAAGAAAGAAAGAAAGAAAGAAAGAAAGAAAGAAAGAAAGAAAGAAAGAAAGAGAACGAACTAACTCATAAACAAAATCATACTCTTGAAGGAGAAAACAAAATAATAAATGAGAACAAAAACCAAAACACGCAAAAAAGAAAGCGTGGCAAGCAAAGAAACAATCCTGCTCCCTCCTCCGCCTCCTGTTTCCGGTTTTCGTCTGCCCTTTTATCACCAAGACATTCAGGAACAGAGTCGTAATGATTACTGACAGCACACCAGTCAATAGTATTGCCCTGAGAAGGTGATAGCGGAGAAAGTGAAAGTAAGGGAAAAAACACAACAGCCATACCCCAAATCCTCTGAGCACGTAACATCCCCACCCTAAAAAAACAAACATGATATGACATTATGTTTGTAATAACATTTCCATACAAAACATGTATTTGAAAAGGGAAAACCTTAATTTATACCTTTGAAAGAGCATCAGCAACTACGTTCTCAGAACCTCTCTTATGCCGAATTTCAATGTTGTAATTTTGGACTATCAGAGCCCACCTCATTAGTCTTTGGTTCTGATTATACATTCGACATAGGAAAGTCAAGGGATTATGCTCAGTATAAACGACTACTGGGTAAGCCGTAGATCCTACATAAACTTCAAAATTCTGAAGTGCCAACAGCAAATCCAGCGTCTCTTTTTCAATAGTTGAGTAGTTGACTTGGTGCTTGTTAAATTTCTTCGAAAAATAACAAATAGGGTGGTCAACTCCATCGACATCCTCCTGGAGAAGCACTGCTCCCATTCCACATGCACTAGCATTGACTTCAAGTTTAAACTGCAATGATAAGTTAGGCGCAGATAAAACAGGCGCTCTACACAATAGCGTCTTAATACTCTTGAAAGCTTGTTGACTCTCTGATGACCACACAAAATGGTTTGAGGGGCTAAGCAAATCAGTTAACGGATGGGCAATAGTGGAAACGTTTTTACAAAAACTCCTATAATATCCTAGCCTGACGTCGTCATACTCAATTCTAGTCAGAATTTGAGTCTGATACTGCTCCGTTGGGCTGTGATTATGGGGTGTGTTTAAACCGAACCAGGAAAGACCTCAATTGGATAGACCTACAACCAATCAGAGCAACGGAGCGACGCATAACATTAGTTGTCAAATGTCAACAGAACTCAACTGCACTGTGTTGCCAAGTCCGCGGGTTGAAGCGACCCCAATTATGTGATATACAGACCCAGGAATGCGAATTTTAGCAGGTAGCCCTGCCAAAATAACACATTTTACCCCCAAAATGCCATTTTTCCCGGAGAACCCCCCCACCCGGAAAGCTATTGGGCTTGTTTTTAGCTAGTTTTGAGTAGCAATTGGGCGAGTTTTGCTGTAAAAACTTGCACGCACGCTAGAATAAGTTAAGTTAGAAGAAGAAGATGAGTGTAAACGATCTTTGCCGGTGTTGTAAAAAAAGAATTTAAGGATACACAGAGTACTTACCAACACGATCATCATTTCTGAGAGAAATAGTAAAGGTGAATGCATATACGAACAAGTTCTCCGTTTAGGATTAGAACAAATTCAACCCAAGCGCCTTTGATGACGTGGATGATTACGTTACTGTTTATCATCTGTCCATCATCGTCTAAAGCCCGCCCTGACATTTTCATTGGTCCGAACAGTTTCTGTTCGGGCATAATTACTTCTCTATGGATCAAGTCCAGACCGAACTGCCCGTGCAAAATGTTTTGTGGGCGGGGCTAAGTTCGTCTGGCATCCAGGCTAATAATATCCGGCCATACCAAGAAATCGCGTAATTCATGTCTGGTTTATGGCGCTGGAAATTCAAGAATGGCTGAAATCTTGGCTTCCACTGGACGAACTTAACCATGACCCACTTGCTTCCCCAAATAGGTGACAGTAGCCTTACCAATTTTGCACTTGGCAAGATTTAATGTTAACGAAGCCTGCTCAAGACGGTGAAATACCGTTCTCAATAAGGGTACGTGTTCTGCCCAACTTCGTCTAAGTAAGCACTACAATTAGACACCCCGGCAAGTACAGTATTCACCAATCTTTGGAAGGTGGCCGGTGCGTTCCATAGCCCGAAAGCCATAACGAGATATTGCATAAACGAGTCGGGTGTAACGAAGGTGGATATCTCAGAAGCTCGTGGGGTTAATGACACCTGCCAGCATCCCTTTAGAAAGGAAACAGTCTGTGATGGTGACAGCATTAATCTTACGATAATCCATGCAGAAATTGTACGTTTCGTCTGGTTTTGGGGCCAGGAGGCACAGTGAGCTCCACGGACTACTACTAGGCTCAGCGAGACCCTCTCTTAACAAATAGTCAACCTTCTCTTTCATAAAAGACCGTTTTGTAGCATTTTCTCTATAAAATGAAAGGAATCCCCTCATCCCATTCACTACCCATCTCCACACAGTACTTCTTCAGCATTGATTTCAGGGTCTGGTCAAATTTTTCTAAATCCCCTTGGCTCTCCGCATGATATGGACTCGACACACAATATTTTATATTAAGTGAACTCAACACCTGCTTAAACAACTTAGAAAGAAAATGTGTGCCTTGGTCGGTTTGAACGAATTAAATCATAAACAAAATCATACTCTTCAAGGAGCAAACAAAAGAATAAATGAGAACAAAAACCAAAACACGCAAAAAAGAAAAAGTGTGGCAGACAAACAAACAATCCCGCTCCCTCCTCCACCTCCTTCTGTTTCCGGTTTTCTGTCTGCCCTTTTATCACCACAACACCCATTTAGGTACAGCATCGTAATGATGACTGACAGCACACCAGCCAATATCATCGCCCTGAGAAGGTGATAGCGGAGAAAGCGAAAGTAAGGGAAAAAACACAACAGTCATACCCCAAATCCTCTGAGCACGTAACAGGGAGAAAAATGTTGTGATGAACAATGTTGTGTTCATAACTTGTTTTTTTATGCTTGCTTATACAAAGTAGCATTTAATACATTTTTAACGTTAGCCTGTTAAGTGTTTTCCTCGTCTTTATAACGAGGACACATGAAGCGTCTTATAGGCAGAATAACGCTCACGGTGCCGGTGTCTAACTGCCATCTAGTGGCAGAAGGTTTTCTAAGACAGCTGTGTGTGTGGATCGTGCAAGGCCAAACCGGCGAAATGAAAGTCTCAAAATCCAAATGAATCAAATAGGATCTACTCACAAACAAGTCAGAAGAAGAAAGAAAATAAATAAACACACAAAAGAGCAAATACATGCGCTCACACTCCACAAATGCGGAGAGAGAGAGAGAGAGAGAGAGAGAGAGAGAGAGAGAGAGAGAGAGAGAGAGAGAGAGAGAGAGAGAGAGAGAGAGAGAGAGAGAGAGAGAGAGAGAGAGAGAGAGAGAGAGAGAGAGAGAGAGAGAGAGAGTGTCACGTTAGGCTGAGGGAAACTGAGGTGAGGACTCAATTGCAGGTCATGGAAAAGTATTTATTATAAAAATGAACATAAACACAAACAAAAACCCACAAGGGGGAAAACATAACAAATCTCAAAACAACATAACAAATCTCAAAACAACATAAAAGAACCAAACAACATACCAAAAACGGGTCAGGGAGCGGAACACAGGGAAGGGAGACGTAGACATAACAACGTAAGCACAAGGACTGAGAACACAAGGGAACTATATAAAGGGGAAGAAATCAGGAGGGAACAGGTGGAAGAAATCAAACACTAATCAGATAACAAGGGGGTGGGATCAGACAAAGACCTGAGCACAGCCCAAAACAACAACACACCACATGTGCTCCACAAGACAGGACAGACATGTGACAGAGAGAGAGAGAGAGAGAGAGAGAGAGAGAGAGAGAGAGAGAGAGAGAGAGAGAGAGAGAGAGAGAGAGAGAGAGAGAGAGAGAGAGAGAGAGAGAGAGAGAGAGAGAGAGAGAGAGAGAGAGAGAGAACTTACCTTGATGTATCTGAGAAAATCAAAATATGCACCTCAGGGGCCTATACCATGAAGCCGGTTTAGCTGGCTAGCCAGATATGTTTAAGCTTAGTTTGTGCCAATCCTGGGTTTTAGGTACCATTAAAGTGGTTTGGCTTTTAGCCGTGTTCATCTCCATAGTAACTTACGCTCCATGGCTAACATGCTCCAGGGCAGGTTTTGTTCTAGATAAGACATCTCAAACTGAAATTGGACCAAACAAGTGACACGCCTCTGATGCAATAAAGCCACTCCCCCTGTTTCTACTCCAAATTAAAGGTCACTCTAGCAAATGGTTTTTAAAGACTAAAGCTTCTGGCTTTTAACAATGTTTATTTATAATAATAATACTTTTGAATGATTTAGATATAATTTATGTAATTATACCCTTATATATTTTAGTTAATCAATCATTAATAGGCACTTAGTTAAAATTAATATAAATAGCCTATATAAAGGTCATACAAATAAGCTTTAAAATCAATAAATAAAGCTATAAAAATGACTACATGTGATCTTAAATTTTCAATTGTCTCTATATATCAACTAAACTAACTTCATAACTTTTGCTTGCATTGACGTATAAGACATTTGGGTAACACTTTATAATAACTACACACTATGAAGCATTAGTTAAGCATTAGTAAATAGTTAATTCATCATTTATAAAGCATTAATATACATTAATAGGCAGTTTATAAATACAGCTATAAATGCTTTATTCTTGATTTATAAGCATATCTATAATGTGTTTAATAATTATATTTTCATACTTTCTAAATGATCAATTTATAATTTCTAAATTAAGTATTACGTTATTTACAAACCAGTTATTTAGGAGTTGTCAGTGGTTCATCAGATCATTTAGAAAGTGTAAGTAAAGGATTAATAAATTATCTAAATGTACATTTTATACATCTTATTATTTAGACATAGTAATAGTTGCTCAGTGTGTTAATACATACTTTATTAACATGTATTCCTACTGTAATTCATGATTAATTCAGGTAGTTATAAAACATTTAGTAGTTGTCAGTGTAAAGTTTCTGAATAAAAACTCTGACACAGCAAATCAGATTTTAGATCTTTTAGTGAACTTATAGATCTCCGTTGCAATTGTTTACATTTCTCCTTCGCGCTCTCCTTTTTCCTCCTTTCTCTTTTTTGCTCTCTCAAACCAACCAAACGAAACTAACGCGCCGCGCCCCCTTGTGGGCTGAAAGAACAATGTCTGCTTTCAAACTAAAATATATCACATGTGGAAATAATATAACATAACATCACATGTTATAAATCGTAAACATTACAGTCAGTTAACTATTTTTGTGATATTTTGCAGTGTCAAAACAGTACTAGAGAAAAGCAGTGCAGAAGATAACTGAGCCTTTATATCTCCTTTTGTAAAAGCTTTACGAGGCATACATAGTCCTCACTTTAGATGAGCTCACAGAAATAGTTTACTGACAACTACTAAATGTTTTATTACTACCTGAAATAATCATGAATTACAGTAGGAATAAATGTTAATAAAGCATTTATTAACTGTAAGGCTGCTGCCAGTATGTCTGGTCGACCGCTAGATGGAACAAAAGGCCCCCCTGGACAATAACACTTGAACTATCTCCTGCATATGTAACAGGGATCTCGAGGCGCAGCGCACAGTGCAGTTCACACTTCACACACACTACCTCCCCTTCTTCCCCCCTCCTCCTCACCTGAAATACACTGAAAAACCTATGCAATGTAAAGTATGTACAAGAAGAACCTATGGATGTTTGATATCAGTTAAAGTGTCTCAGTGTGCCTGGTAAAATGGTCTCATTTTCCCAACCATAATGAAAAGCTAAAATAAGTTATAAAATATGAGAAAGTGATGTATCTTCTAAAGGTGTTCCCTCCCCCAGATCCTCCATTCAGACTGTACCTCATGTATGTAAAACAAGAACCTATTCAAATACAAATTCTGATCTCCAAGTGTGAATCCCTGAAGAGGGAACCAAAATCTAATTATAATGATAGACATCCATTTGGTAAGAATATTGATTTATCTGGGTATATAAGAAAAAGGTGCAGAAAGTTCGAGGAGTCTGTAGGTTGACTGCCCACACAAACACTGTAATTTTCGTTGCCAGGTAATAATTTCTACAAATCATTCCAGTTCTGAATTGTTATGTTATAATAAACTGATGATTTTATTTTATTATTATTTTATTTCGAATTATTGCCTCATTGCCTGGTCAATAAATTGTAAACGCATGATTTTATTCTGACTGATTTTGAGACTTGTTTTTTCCCAAATAAGATTAACGTATTTGTATATTGCCACAAGGTTGCGTCAGAGATTATCGACGGCTAAAAACTTATATCAGGAAGTGTGCGGGCGACTTGGATGAGAGGATGTGTTTGTCCATCTAGGTTAACCTAGCTTGGGCGCTTCCGATGACTTCTGTTCTAATTTAATGTTACTTTAGATAAATGCACGGGCTTGGCTAATCCAAAGCTATTAAAGAGCCAAAACCTACTAAAGTAAAACAATTGAATTAAGTTCCTGAAGGGCATCCAAGGGGGCTATTGAATATATCTTTGATTGTTGCGCGTGTACGGCAAAGTCCTAGATATTTAGCCAACTGCCCCAGCTTCTGATCTTCGGGGCTGACCCCTTGTGTCGGAGACCTTGGTAAGGAGCTCGGAGCAATATAGTCTTCCTGATCTAAGTGGGTGAAATATTAACAGAGTTTAAGAGAATAATCAAATATTTGTTCACGTTTTTATGATGCACAGATATCATTAAAACCTTTTCATTTTTGGAGCTATTGCATGTGAGAAAATATATTGCATTTAATCTTGTTGTGTTGTGTAAAAGCAAAGACAGTAGCGCGCAGACACCTTCTCCCTGCCATTGGACGCCGAGAGTTGGGCCAGTGGGCGGGCTTACAAAGTTATTAACACACTGAGTAACTATTGCAATAAGTCTAAATAATATGTATAAATGTATATTTTAATAGTTTATTAATAATTTACTTACACTTTCTAAATAATCTGATACACTGACAACTCTTAAATAACTGGTTTGTAAATAATGTAATACTTAATTTAGAAATGATAAATTGATCATTTATAAAGTATGAAAATACAATTATTAAACACAGTATAGATATGCTTATAAATCAAGAATAAAGCATTTATAGCTGTATATATAAACTGCTTAGTAATGTCTATTAATGCTTAATAAATGATGAATTAACTATTTACTAATGCTTAACTAATGCTTCATAGCATGTAGTTATTATAAATTGTTACCGATATTTCTTTAAGTTATCCTCTTTCATAGACAGCTTTTTTCTTCCTGTCTATTTGTTTAAATTCTTAATATTTTTCAATCATGTAATATTCTGCAGAAGAGAGAAATTAATCTCCGTTTCACTGATCCACAGTATGTGATTGGCTGTTCACTACTGATGTCACAGCTAAACTCCTAAACTCAGGATCAAAGCCTGAGTTGACAGAGAAAGCTGATGATCAGCATCATGGGACCAACAAAGCCTGAATAGATTGGTTTGGTTTTGTAAACTCAAAACTAATCCTGTAACCCTGAGTTTGTTAAACTACCATCATGGTACAGGCCCCAGCTCTCAGAACTACATGGAGTAAACAAAAATAAAGTAAGGGTATGTATGCACCTGTTGCCTTTTGATGGTGAGAAGTGCAGACTACACTAAACTAAAACAAATTGTACCAAAGTTTTAGAAATGATTATGCAGCCTGACCCTGCATGATCAAGAAAGCTGTGGCCAAATTAAGACTCCCCATACACTGTAAAAAAAAAAAAAATTGGGGGAAAATTGTGAAAATGTATCATTACATATTGGCATAATTGTGCTCAGTCAATCTATGAAGTCGAAGTGAAAAATCCATGTTGGATGAACAAGTCCTATGTCCGAAAAAACTGTTTACGCATGCGCAAAATGCGCTTGAGGAAAAACGTTTGTGTGGAGATTTCAAATGCGAAGCGCGAGCAGAGTGCAGAGCCAGACCAGCCGGTGCTGAAGAACAAAACAAACATTCCCAAGAGAATAGAGATATTCATTGTTACAAGACGTTGGTGAGTATTGAGCACTGACATTATTCTCCAGAGTTTTGCTTCATGACCCGGTATGAAGTTTAAAAGACATTTTGTATAATCACAAGTTCATGCATTCATTGGTTTCATGAGTGTGTTCTCGTTTACCACATAATTGTCTAATGGTAGCCAATAGTTTTATTTTCCTCATGTCTTATATGTCTAAAATAACAGGTAATAAGTAAATTGTAATTTGTGTGATATACTGTATGCGGCATGCGACCATTGAACAGGTTGCCGTTACATTGCATTTGGCGTTCAGGGCTTAAGTTATTGCCTTTTAATATCAAACATGTCAAGCTTGTGATTTTCTTATTCGTACATTCATTCGTCTCATCCTCATTATATAATGAAGAACTTCTGTTCCCCTTCGAGGGAACTCGCACTGCGTCGTCGAGTGACAACACTCTGGGAACGCCCACAGCGTTACGCATCTGAAGCATGAATGAAATCAAGCCAATCTGATTGGTGTCGCGTCGTGACGTAGTAGATGACGGCATACCCGGAAGATACAAAAAGGAAGCTGATGCAAACACACACTAGCTTTTTTGCTCTTCAGCGAAGCGCTCTGTTTTGTCAGTCTTATTTGATGTTGTTTGTCTACCAACGTTGTTCACAAGCAGGGCTCGCGAACCCCGTGGCTGGTCCCGTGTCTGTCGAGAAAAAAAAAAAAAAAAGACAGCACGGTTGATCAATCATGGGACTCGCAGATGGGCTGTCAGGGGAACTTGAGAGGGTGTTGAGGCATCTTCTCCTTCCCTGTTTGACAGTTCCATTGTTCTCCTTCCCCGTGTGGAAGCCCGCGCTGCGGCTTCTTCCCCCGGGGTGGAGGACCCGATGCGTGAGCTGTCTGATTCTGAGGAATTAGACGTGCTCCGTATCGAGGCTCGCCATTTCCTATGCTAGATTCAATCTCGCGTTGCCAAAAAAAAAAAAAAAAAAAGGCAGTGCGTAGGTTCGAGTCTGCTAGTGAAGTGATACAACGTGATACGGTGAAATGTGATACTGTTGGGTGCGAGGCATGCGGTCAGCACCTGAGGGTGCTGGCTGTTTTCATTGAGGAATATCTCGACGCGTACTGCCGTGCGCTTTTCGGGTGTTTCAGCCTCGCGCCTGTTTGGCTTTTTTTCCCGAGGGATGAAAGCCAATTGTATTATAAGGGCTCGAGCCACGTTGCTGAGGCAACATGTGGTTTACGAGTCCGTATAAATACAATAAAGCAGTATCGTCTGGTGTTATTTCCGACCATGTTTCACTGTATTGTGGATACTGTTGGGTGCGAGGCATGCGGTCAGCGCCTGAGGGTGCTGGCTGTTTTCATTGAGAAATATCTCGACGCGTACTACCGTGCGCTTTTCGGGTGTTTCAGCCTCGCGCCTGTTTGACTTTTTTTCCGAGGAATGAAAGCCAATTGTATTATAACGGCTCGAGCCACGTTGCTGAGGCAACGTATGGTTACGAGCCATATAAATACAATAAAACAGTATCGTCTGATGATTTGGGCTGTATTTAATTCTGAGGAATTAAATAATATAGGATCTGACTTTGAGGAGTTAGATATTCAGCCTATCATTCAGACCATATTATGGCTGCATTTAATTAATATTATCTAACGTGAGGAGTTAGATGTATTTTTTATTCAGCCTGTTATTCAGACTAGGTTGCACGGGTTGGGTGATTATGATGACATTTAATTCTGAGGAATTGAGTGTATGTTATCTGACTTTGATAAGTTAGATACTTTAATCGGTCTGTCACCCAAGCGTGTTTGACTTGTCTGGATATTCATCTAAGAGGGAGCCCTCCTGAAGTTGATGTCGTTCTCGCCGCCTGGTGGCCTGCGGGACACATCAGTTTCAGGCGGTTGCTAGGCGCAGTGTCCGCCCTAGTATTGCGGCCCTGTCGAGCTGCTCCCTTAGATGAGGCCCCTGCTGGCCAGCCCCCTCTCCCGGGTAGGAGCGACCGAGGTCGTTTTCCCCCAGGAGCTCTCGGGAAATCAGTGCTGTGTTCCCGCCGTCAAAGACGCTTCGGGCCTCACTGATTTCCCGCGCACACACGCTGCCTTCGTCGCCTCCAAAGGGACTTGCGACTGGGCAGCGAACGTGTGCGCCCACCGAAAATCGTTCTCGACCGCTCCCTGCCGGTTAGCCGCTTCAGGGGGGTCGGGAACGAGTTTCGGTTGACACCCGAGGCCAGCCTCGAGAGGCTGGTTCCCTTAGTAGATTATCTTGGCGCATGGTAATGCCTTCCGAGTGTATCTACATGGGTCCTGCAGACTGTAGAGCTGGGTTACAGGCTGCAGTTCGGTTCTCCTCCCCCGAGTTTCAACGGGGTGGTCCGGACTGTGGTCGGCCCAGAGCAGGTTCGGGTTATGGAACAAGAAGTACAAGCCCTGTTAGCCAAGGAAGCCATAGAGCGGGTTCCTTTGGCGGACAGGGACTCCGGGTTCTACAGCCGGTACTTCATAGTTCCAAAGAAGGATGGTGGGTTGCGTCCGATTATAGATCTCAGGCTCTTGAATCGGTCTCTGAGGAGATTCAGGTTCAAGATGCTCATAATTCCAGCCATCGTGAGTCAGATCCAGTCCGAGGACTGGTTCGTCACGATAGATCTAAAGGACGCATACTTCCATATTTCCATCCTTCCATGTCACAGGAAGTTCCTGAGGTTCGCTTTCGGGGGCGAAGCGTACCAATATCGGGTTCTTCCCTTCGGCCTGGCACTCTCCCCTCGCGGTGGCGGTTCGGCATCGAGATGTCGTTCTGGCCCACATCAGATGCTTGGGACTGAGACTCAACACGAAGAAGAGCGTGTTGACGCCCTCCCAGCGGACTACGTTCCTGGGGGTTGTATGGGACTCCACGTCGATGCGGGCACAAATGTCCCCCGCACGCGTGGAGTCCATACTGGCGATGGTCTCCTGAGTGAAGCCGGGCCGCAGCCTCACTGTGAAGCAGTTTCAGAGACTGCTGGGGCTCAGGGCAGCAGCGTCCAAGGTGATACCTTTTGACCTGCTGCACATGAGACCCCTACAGTGGTGGCTTAGGGCCAGGGGGTTTTCCCCGAGGGGAAATCCGTTTCATATGATCAGGGTAACGCGCAAATGCCTTCGTTCCCTCGTCATATGGCGGAAACCTTGGTTCCTGTCCCAAGGACCAGTGCTGGGAGCATCATGTTGCCGGAGAGCCGCTTCAACAGATGCTTCCCTCACTGGTTGGGGCGCGGTCATGGAAGGCCGTTTTGCGAGAGGTCTGTGGGAGACCCGGCATTTCTTCAGGGCACATCAACTGCCTGGAGATGCTGGCGGTCTACAAAGCTCTGAGGAGCTTTTACCCGGACCTCCGCGGCCACCATGTCCTGATACGCTCAGACAACACTTCGGTTGTCGCGTATCTCAATCACCAGGGGGGGTTTGAGGTCGCGCCCTCTATGCAGACTGGCGCATCAAATCCTCCTGTGGTCCCAGGGGAAGTTATCGTCCCTCAGGGCGATGTACATTCCCGGAGACCAAAATCAGGGAGCAGACATCCTGTCGAGGCAGGGGCTGAGGCCCGGGGAGAGGCGACTCCACCCAGAGGTGGTGGAGGCCAGGTGCGAGAGATTTGGCCCAGTGGAAGTGGACCTGTTCGCGTCTCGAGAGACGTCCCACTGTCCACTGTGGTTCTCTCTCAAGCATCCAGCTCCGTTAGGGCTGGACGCCATGATGCAGACGTGGCCGAGGCTGCGTCTGTACGCATTCCCCCGATCGCTCTGCTCCCGAGAGTTCTGGAGCGGGTCCGCCGGGAGGGCATCAGCCTGCTCTTAGTAGCACCCCGGTGGCCCACTCGAGTATGGTTCTCGGACATCATAGCTCTGCTAGACGACTCTCCGTGGCAGGTTCCTCTGAGGAGGGATCTGCTCTCTCAGGCAGGGGGCACAATATTTCACCCCCGGCCAGAGTTTTGGAGCCTCTGGGCCTGGCCCCTGAGGGGGCTCGGTACCTAGAGGCGGGCCTGTCAGCAGAAGTGGTCGAGAACTTACTCAGCTCCAGGGCTCCTTTTACCAGGAGACTGTACAGCCTCAAGTGGAATGTATTTTCCACTTGATGTAGAGAGCGTGAGGTGGATCCAGTTAACTGCCCAGTGGCTTCAGTGCTGGAGTTCCTCCAAGATCGCTTCTCCGCTGGTCTTACCCCGTCCACCCTGAAGGTGTACGTGGCTGCCCTTGGGGCTTTCCACGCACCTCTAGGTGATGGACCCTTGGGGAAGCACCACCTGGTTGTACAGTTCCTCCGTGGGGCTCGGAGGGTGAGGCCTGCGGCTCGCTCCAGAGTCCCAACCTGGGACCTGGCGGTGGTTCTGGAAGGGCTGGCTGAGGCCCCCTTCGAGCCACTGGAGCTGGCTGAGCCTGAGAACCTGACCCTGAAGGTGGCCTTTCTACTCGCCATTACCTCTCTGAGGAGAGTGGGAGATCTCCAGGCCTTGGCGGTCACGCCAACTTGCCTGGAGTTTGCCCCCGGCTGAGTAAGGGCCATCCTTCACCCTAGACCGGGTTACATTCCCAAGGTTCCATCTCAGGGAGCCCGGTCTCTGGTTCTTCAGGCTTTCCATCCCCCTCCCCACCTGACGGCGGAAGAGGGGAGACTTCATCTGCTCTGCCCGGTCAGAGCCCTGAGTATTTATCTAGAGAAGTCTTCCCATTTGAGAAGGTCAGACCAGTTGTTGGTGTGCTTTGGCTCACCCAAGAAGGGGCTGCCTGCGTCAACTCAGACGATCAGTAACTGGATCGTCCAGGCTATAGCCACGGCTTATAGGGTGCGCAATTTGCCTTCACCCATGGCCGTGAGGGCCCATTCCACCAGGAGCTTGGCTTCCTCAGTGGCCCTCCTTTCTGCGTCTCGCTTCAAGAGGTATGCGAGGCGGCCGGGTGGGCCACCCCGCACACCTTCATAAGATTCTACAGTCTGCACCTCCCGGTGACGCCTGGTGCTCGAGTTCTTGCGTCCTAAGTGTGCCTGGGTACCCAGCTTCACACTGGGACGTGGGGTGATTTGGTGTGGCTTAGTGGGTATTAACGTTCCCAGAGTGTTGTCACTCGACGACGCAGTGCGAGTTCCCTCGAAGGGGAACGTCTCGGGTTATGACTATAACCCTTGTTCCCCGAGAAGGGAACGAGACACTGCGTCTCGTCGCCACACCTATCACGGCTAGAGCGCTTGCTTCATCGCAAAAGAGCTAGTGTGTGTTTGCATCAGCTTCCTTTTTGTATCTTCCGGGTATGCCGTCATCTACTACGTCACGACGCGACACCAATCAGATTGGCTTGATTTCATTCATGCTTCAGATGCGTAACGCTGTGGGCGTTCCCAGAGTGTTGTCACTCGACGACGCAGTGTCTCGTTCCCTTCTCGGGGAACAAGGGTTATAGTCATAACCCGAGACGTTCTGTCATTTGCCAGATGTGATGCAGGGAAACTTTGTCGTTAATGTTAATGTTAGTTTTTGTTTTTATTTGCAGGTTTTTAGCCTATGCAGTGCCGCGTTTTCTTCATCACATTAAGACATCCTGTTATGCAGAGACTTCTTGAATATTCCTTATTGAAAACGATGTATTTTCACCAAATATCCTGTGTTGGAATTGACGTGTTAATAAAGTAATGTGATAAAATGTCAACCCTGTTGTCTGTGTTCTGTATTTTGCTTAATATATTTATGTTTTTAGTCATTTTTGTCTTTTGGGCCAGTGACAAATAAACAATTGTTACTACAATTTTAAATATTTAATTGGACCAACCTCACAGTTTCACTGTAAAACATTTCTCCAATTAAAAATGTTCTAGTGACTGATCACATCAAAAATGTTTAGTTGTCCAAATTGAATTTCTGTTAATTAAATTGTATCAATTCACAGCAATTCAATTTGGCCAACTGAAAAATGTAGATGTGATCGTTCACTAGAAAATTTTAGGAGAGGAGAGGCCTGACATTTTTTACAGTGTTGGTAAATTACATTTTTCCATTAGCTCAACATATTATTTCTAATTGAGCCCATGTTAACAGACTGTTGCCACAATGGATAAAATTCAATTAACAGAAATTCAATTTGGCCAATTGAAAAATATGATCGGTCACTAGAAAATTTTGAATTGGAGAGGCCTTCTATTTTTTACAGTGTAGTGGATGAAAACGTCCCCAATAGCACATAAGGGTTAAGGCAAGAATCATTTCATGCACACCTAAAAAGAAGAAACTCCTGTGTTTGGGAAGAGAACAAAGGACATCTCAACTGTTTTCAAGGGCGATGTCAATTCATTTAATGACAGTTTAACATGTATCCTTCAACCTTCTCCATTTGTCTGTGTTACACAAATCCGGAATCTCCACTTTGTTGTCCTAGTGACTCATTTGAATCTTCAGTTAACGTTTTATATTTCCACCACCCAAAATGTTCTTTGTAGCCGATGTCTATCCAGGAGATTGTTATTCTCCTGCCAGGCTGTATTTGTAAATAAGAATTTGGGACCCACTTTATATTAGGTGGCCTTAACTACTATGTACTAACATTTTAATTAATCATTTGATACAATGCACTTATTGTGTACAAACATGTTTTTACATTGTACTTACATTTAAAAAAATGTAATTACGGCTGTAATTAATTTCTGTAGTTTCTGTAGTACTTTTGTAATTACACAGTTGACACTTCTCTTACACCTAACCCTACCCTTAAACTTACCCATACCACCACACCTGTCCCTAACCCTACCCGTATCCCACCTCAATATCAGCAAAGGTGTTTTGCAATACAATTTGAACACAGTAAGTACATTGTACTTATTTTTTGAAGTAAGTACATAGTAGTTAAGGCCATCTAATATAAAGTGGGGCCAGAATTGGTTCTTGAAGGGATAGTGAAAATTGTCAAAATTTACTCACCAACAACTTTTTCCAAACCTGTATGAATTTCTTTCTTCTGTTAAACACACAAAATATATTTTGAAGAATGTCGTTAACCAAACAGTTGATGGACCAAATTCACTTTCATAGTATTTTTTTTTCTTTTTCCCATACTATGGAAGTCAATGGGGCCCATCAACTATTTGGTTACCCATAAAGCTTAAATAATAATAAAAAAAGAGTATGATAGTTCCCAACACAGAAGTATAAGGCTTCAGAAGAATTGAAATATACTGCACATGACCACTTTCATGACAGTTTGTATTGCTTATGCATTATTGGTAGAAATCCTCAGTCATTATATTCAATAATTATATTGTAAAATATTACTCATCCATCTGACAATGAAGAGTGACAGATCTTTCATAACACCCCAAGCACACCTCACTCTCTTTGCATACATTCCAAGCTTTCTTCTCAAAATTTTATTTTTATCATTGATAAAATGATAAAATTTATCTTCTGTTCTGAAATACCCTAAATAAAACTTTTACTATTTTGTAGTGCGGCCACATATTATACTGCTGTAAATTATTTGAATTATTCATATTAGACAGCTGTTTTGTATATTGATTTTCCCTTATATTGCCCGGAAATGTGTTTGTGTTCCTGTTTTACTCTCGCGAGACTTCTGTCAAGAAGATCCAGGGAATCCGTGACGTCATACGGTCAGGCAGCTGATTGACACATTTCTGATAAAGGAAAGCCGGCTTACCGGCTTTCGAGAGAGGACACTCTCATTACTCTTTGGATTATGCGATCGTTTGCTCTACAGGGTCTCAAACTCAACTTACCTGGGGGCCGCTGGAGGTAGACTCTGGGTCAGGCTGGGCCGCATCAAGTATTCCACAAAAAAAGTGTTTCAAGTATTCCAAAAAAATCCAATCTTCTCAATCTTTATTATAAATAGTTCTTCAACATGAATGTTTCTTCTGAACATGAACTGTTCCTCTGAATTTGAACTTTCCTTCTGAACATGAACAGTTCTTCAGAACATTGGCTTCTCTTGCCTACTCTATTTCTTAAAATATAGCCTAAATAAATTAAATTATTATGTAGTAATGAAATAATTAATGATTTTAATTTTATTTAAAATAATAGACTAATTCAAAGCAAGGCCGCAACCAGGTCAAACAGAACAGTGAACGAAACTCTAGGTCTAATTCTAGTTGTGAAATAATCTTTTTGGGACTATTTGCACGCAATATTTGCATTCATTTGCGTCAAATATATTATTTGTCCCAAGATTCTTTGCATGAGTGAAAAAATACATAGATCCGCCATTAACATTTGAATTTCCTAATGGTCTGGTGGTAGAAAAGGTTCCGGGTTCTGATCTGCTCTCATATAGTTTTTTTTTTTCTTCTTCATTAAAACTAAGATGTTCATCAATGATTGTATATTAAGAGCATGGACACATTTGTGTGAATTTTGTTTTTTTATTTCACCTCAAGTGGCCCACGGGCCGTGAGTTTGAGACCCATGCTCTACACGGCTGGGCTGTGACTGGTTTTCTCTTTGTGGAAATTACATTGATTGGATTATTTCACCGTTGGGATTCAGACACAGGACAGCGCTGTACCTTATCATGCTTTATATTGTATGTATTGTTTTCTGTGATGCAACTCTATATTATATTTAACAATATGCAGACATTTAAGGTTAAAACAAATTTTAAACTACGTTTTAAACCAAAATTATGATCCAAAATGTATAACACATTTTTTTATACTTTCTTCCTGATATTGTTATTATCTGTGTATTTTGGATTGTATATTATTTTGTCATTTTAAGTTGAATAACGTAGTCCAGTAAAGGTTGTAAAGCATTTAAAAAAAATAATGTAACCAACAAATATTTTTACCATGTTGCCCTTGTTTTTGTTTATAATACATAGAAACACTTAGAAATGCCATTAAATAAAGGCATGAGAAAGATAAATAATACAAATATCTGGGCGAGGAGGAAAAGGAAGTGTCAAGAAAGTTGAAAATCCTGTTATTATTGTCTTGCCTGTCAGTTTGATGGGTTAATAATAGAATTTGTGGCTGATAATTTCACCTGTTGCTCAACACCTCACAGTTTTAAGAGTATATAAGTCTTCATCAGATGCTTGGCAATCAGAAGTGAAGCTCAAGATCTTAAGAAGCAACTCAACATGAGGATTCACCACCAGCTGTGTTTTCTTGCAAACCTGGTGTTTGCTATTTATGCTGTACCGATTGCAAAGCCTGTTTATGATTATGATATTGCAAAGGTTTGGGGTTTTATATATGCTTTTTGATTGTTTTGTCTATTGTTATAGGCCTAATCGTTCAATAATTCTGTTTTTGTTGTCTTTAGAGTTACCTGGAGAGCTTCTACAAACTGAGATCTACAATTCACACTGTAGTAGAATCTGTAGGAGAAGAAGCAGACCAAAAACATGAATCCCGAGATCCACTGACTGAGAAATTGAAAGAGATGCAGGAGTTTTTTGGGCTCGAGATCACTGGAAGGCTGGACAAAGCAACACTGGAGGTAATGAAGAAGCCACGCTGTGGAGTTCCAGATGTTGCTGCGTACTCCACCTTTGGAGATGAACCCAAATGGCAAACCAACAAGCTCACCTACAGGTGTGTATGATATCAGTTCTCTTGGTGTCACAGAAAAAAGTGAAGCAGAAACCGACTGTGGTCCTTTTCCACAGGATTAAGAACTACACCCCTGACATGTCAGTAGCAGAGGTGGATGATTCCATCAAAAGAGCCCTGCAAGTGTGGGCAGATGTCACGCCTCTGAGATTCACCCGTCTCTACAGAGGCACAGCTGACATCATGATCTCCTTTGCTACAAAAGGTATGTTCCCTCTATCCATTTGTCCATGTGCTTTTCATTTTGATTAATTATTTTAAATTAAATTTAATTCACTTGTTTTCTTCTATGACTTGAAAAAAACCTTGAATCGTTTGTGTTGGCCAATAATCGATCGCATGATAATTTTTGTTCCATACGATCATTCATTGAAACCTTTCCCAGATTTTCAAATTAAAAATTGAAATACTTTGATTCAATGGAAACGTAATTATTTAGTCTAATATAAAATAGTTATTTTGTTAGTATTTGTAAGGCTTGAAGGTCGCTGTGCTTTCAATCTTTTTAGCTGGGCAAAGGGTTTTAATTCCAATTCATCTTTTATCTGACTCCATTTATCATAATCTCAAATTTAGGTTAGAATGCCAATTGGTTAGTTGGTCATTTATATTTAATAGTTAACCACATATTTAATTATTCTGTTTAACCCTTTGTTGAAATTATACTCATTCATAATCTACTAGATATAGTTAGTAATTCCAGAGTCAGAATAAATAAAAATGTAACAATTTATTAACAGTCAGGTAAATTAAAAATGCCAATTACATAATCAATTCAAAGATAATCCATACATAACATCAAATACTCTGAAGTAAAGAATAAAATATAGATACCTGACTTTCTGAAAATTACATAAAGCTGAGCATCTATAGGAGACACTCAGCGTTATGGGCTGAACTGGTTACAGTATCGCGCCCTGACCCTTTTTCCACATCTCCTTATATACTCAGCCAAGACAGAAACTTCTTTCAAATGGAAACGTGATAACAATGGGAATTTACATTAATCCCTGTCCCAAATGCCTGTATTGACTGCAGGAGGTGGACCATTTGTCCGAAGCCACACTCAACATAATAAGCAAAATATCTCTAAACTCTTAAAACGTCTCGGGTTATGACTATAACCCATGTTCCCCGAGAAGGGAATGAGACACTGCGTTGTCGTGACGACACATTTGGGGAACGCCCCCAGCATAACGCGTCTGAAGCATGAATGAAACAAGTCCAATCCTGACTGGTGTTGCGTCATGATGTAGTATGTGACGGCATACCCGGAAGATACAAAGGGATGCCGGAACACAACACAGATAGCGTTCTACGATGAAGTGAGCGCTCTGGCTGATTGGTGTGGACACGAGTCGCAGTGTTTCGTTCCTTTCTCGGGGAACATGGGTTATAGTCATAACCCGAGATGTTCCCCTTCGAGGGAACTCGCACTGCGTCATCGTGACGACACATTTGGGGAACGAGTACCCACTATAGGCAAGGCAAGGCAAGTTTATTTGTATTGCACATTTCATACACAGTGGCAATTCAAAGTGCTTTACACAGAAATGAAGTTAAAATATTCATAAGTGAATAAAATAAAAATACAAATATGTATAGTATAACAGTTATAATAGGAATTAAAAGAAAAGAAAAAATAAAGAAAAAATATATAAATAAAAAGTATAATTAACTAAAAATAAAAACCGGGTTAAATTGAAACAATTAAAGTGCAAGCAGTTCGGACAGAGCACAGAGCTTATTCAGTCAAAGCATAAGATAAGGTGCAATCAGTCAGACGTACAGTGGCATAGCTCATTCAGTAAATGCACAGTTAAACAGATGTGTTTTGAGTCTGGATTTGAAAGTGGCTACTGTTGGAGCACATCTGATCTGTTCAGGAAGCTGGTTCCAGCTACGGCTGGCATAAAAGCTAAAAGCAGACTCTCCTTGCTTTGAGTGAACCCTTGGTATTTCTAATTGACTTGATCCTGATGATCTGAGTGATCTGTTGGGTTTCTATTTAATCAGCATATCTGCAATGTATTGAGGTCCTAGGTCATTGAGTGACTTATATACAAGTAATAGTACTTTAAAATCGATCCTAAATGTAACTGGAAGCCAGTGTAAAGACCTGAGAACTGGTGTGATATGGTCATATTTTCTGGTTCTGCTCAGAATCCTGGCAGCAGCGTTCTGTATGAGCTGCAGCTGTCTAATGGTCTTTTTGGAAGGCCGGTGATAAGACCATTACAATAGTCCACCCTACTGGTGATAAGTGCTTGAACGAGTTTCTCTAAGCTTTGCCTGGAAGCAAAGCATCTAATTCTTGCAATATTTTTGAGATGATAGTAAGCTGATTAAGTTATTGCTTTGACATGACAACTGAAACTCAGGTCTGACTCCAAAATCACACCAAGATTCCTGACTGATTTTTTTATTTTAGACCTTTAGCCCCAAGATATGCGTTCACCTTGAGAATTTCATCTTTGTTTCCAAATGTAGTAATTTCAGTTTTGTCTTTGTTTAACTGAAGAAAGTTTTGGCACATCCAACTGTTAACTTCTTCAATGTATTTACACAGAGAGTCAATCGGGCTGTAGTCATTAGGTGAAAGGGCTAAGTAGATCTGGGTGTTGTCAGTATAGCTGTGGTAAGCCATTTTGTTATTTTTCATTATTTGGCTCAGTGGAAGCATGTACAGGTTGAATAGGAGTGGTGCAAGAATTGACCCTTGTGGGACTCCGCATGTCATGGATGTCCACTCAGACTTATGGTCACCTATACTCACATAATAACCTCTCCCTTCTAATTATGACATGAACCATTTGAGGACCATTCTGGAAAGCCCAACCCAATTTTCTAGCCTGTCAAGAAGTATGTTGTGGTCAACAGTGTCGAATGCAGCACTGAGGTCGATTAGTACCAGAATTGATGTTTTGCCTGTATCTGTATTGAGGCAAATATCATTTATCTTTATAAATTGTCAAAGTATCCGTTTGAGTTCAAGAATTTGTTCAGCTGACTGAAAACAACTTTTTCAATGATCTTGCCTATGAAGGGGAGATTTGAGATTGGTCTGTAGTTGCTCAGTATGGAGTTATCCAGATTTCTCTTTTTCAGGAGAGGCTTAACTGCTGCGGTTTTAAAGGAGTTTGGAAAAGTCCCAGAAAGAAGTGAGGTGTTTATCACTTCTAGGAAATCTGCTTCTAAACAGTTAAACACACTTTTGAAAAAAGAAGTGGGGAGTGTGTCAAGGGCGCAGGTTGATGTTTTTAGGTGATGTAAAATTTTACCATCAATTGCTTCAAAATCAGTCATAGTAACTTTCTGAGGTTGTGGTCTGATCTGACTTACCCCAGAGCAACTCAAGGATGTGCTGATCGCATTTCTGATATTATTGATTTTCTCGAAGAAGAAGAAAGCAAACTCACTACATTTGCTGTCTGAGAGCATTTCATTGGGAATGTGATTCGGAGGGTTTGTTAGTCTCTCTACATTAGCAAAAAGAGTGTGCGTGTTGTTTATGTTTCTGTTTATAATATTTGAAAAGAAGGACTGTCTAGCTTTGCCTAGTTCCACATTGAAAGCATGAAGACCGTCTTTCGTCACATGCGCTCATCTTTCCTGCATTGTCTTTTCATTAATTGCACTGCTGTTGAGTTTCTCTAAGGTGCTTTTTGTTTGCCACTCTTTTTTCTGACTTTCACTCGCTGCTCACACTACCGTGATTGTATATTATGCTACTTTTATATATAATATAATATGAATATTATTCATATTTATTTTTTATATTTTATAACATTTACATATTTATATTAATTTACATATCTCGTGTGGTGTGCGCTTTTGTCTCAGTGGTTCAAGGCTATTTAACGAAGATTATTTAGGCTAATTTAACAAATAGCCTAGTCGCTGCTCACACTACCGTGATTGTATATTACTTATATAAATATATATAGCTATATATAATTATTATTTACAGTATATTTATGTTATTTATATTACATATTTTTACATATTTATATTAATTTATAGCCTATATATGCCTATCTCGTGTGCGCTTTTGTCTCATTGGTGCTATTTAACGAAGGCTATTTAATTTAACAAAGTGTCGCTGCTCACACTACCATGATTGTATATTACTTATTATTTATATTTATATTACATATTTTTACATATTTATATTAATTTATATATCTTGTGTGCGCTTTTGTCTCAGTGGTTCAAATATTTAACAAAAGCTATTTAATTTAACAAAGTGTCGCACACTAGGCCTACTGTGATTGTAAGCCTGCCAGACGGATATCTTTTTCGATAGCCTTTCAGAATTTCAGATTTCAGAATCACATAGCCTACTTATATTTAATTGCCTACAGTAGATTATTTATTGATTATATTGAATGAAATTTTGCAGGCCCATCTTATTTGTAGTCAATCTTTCCCAAACAGAGTTGGAAGAGAGTTAAAACTTACCAGTAGCCTACTGAGGAGTGCTGAGGCAGGTCCAGCTCAGTTTGTTCTTTCTGAAGCCGTTGTTTTTTTTTGCCAGCTATGGGAGAAAGCGGTCACCAGCGTTCAACACAAACCCATGGCCCGGGTGGTGCGTTCTTTTTTTGCTTTCATGACTTCTATCTACCTACCCGCTATTGTCAAAGCATGTGCAATTAAAAACTGAGGTCCTGCTTATGCGCCTGTATTTTATGCTTCAGTAAAATTAAATTCAAATTATAGACTACAAGACATTACACAGGTACTCTCGCATATAGGCCTAATAGTAAATATGGAATGTTATAATGGAACATTGCACTCCCCAACTCGCAAAAGGTCGGATTTGCTCCATCTTTTGAGTTTTGTTTAGAAAACCTTGAATCCATATAAGACACACGTCATTATACACAATCCATGTCATTAGAATAAATGAATCCATGGAATTAGACACAACGTGCACATATGTGCAGGCTTTTTTTTTTTTTTCGCGGTGATGGCGGTGACGATCTCAGACCCGCGGTAGGCGTCACGTGACCACGGTATTGCGGTAATGCGGAAACCGTCCAAGCCATACAGGGAGGTGCAGACTGTAGTATCTAATGAAGGTGTGAGGAGTGGCCCACCCGGCCGCCTCGCAGATCTCTTGCAATGAGACTCCAGAAAGGAGGGCCACCGAGGAGGCCCTCACGGATATTGGTGAAGGCAAATTGCGCACCTGATAAGCCGTGGCTATAGCCTGGACAATCCAGTTACTGATTGTCTGTTTTGAAGCAGGCAGCCCTTTCCTGGGTGAACCAAAACACATAGCCTCAATGCCCGAACCGGGCAGAGGAGGTGAAGTCTGCTCTCTTCTGCCATCACGTGAGGTGGAGGACGGAAGGTCTGAAGAACCACAGACCGTGCCTCATTAGATGGCTCCAGCGGCTCAAAGGGGGCCTCAGCCAACCCTTCGAGCACCACTGCCAGTTCCCAGGTTGGGACTCTGGAATGAGCCGCAGGCCTCATCCTCCGAGCCCCACGGAGGAACCGTACAACCAGATGGTGCTTCCCTAGCGGCCTATACGTTAACTGGGTCCACCTCACGCTCTCTACACTAAGTGGAAAACACATTCCACTTCAGGCTGTACAGTCTCCTGGTGGAAGGAGCCCTGGAGCTGAGTAAGGTCTCCATGACACCCGCTGACAGGCCCTCTCCTAAGTACAGGGACCCCTCAGGGGCCAGACCCAGAGGTTCCACAGCTCTGGCCAGAGGTAAAATAGTTTGCCCCCCGCCTGAGACAGCAGATCCCTCCTCAGAGGGACCTGCCATGGGAGGCTGTCTAGCAGGTCGATGATGTCAGAGAACAAACCCTGGTCGGCCACCGGGGTGTTACTAGGAGAAGGCTGACGCCCTCCCAGCGGACCCGCTCCAGAACTCCCGGGAGCAAAGCAATCGGGGGAAATGCGTACAGACGCAGCCTCGGCCACATCTGTGCCATGGCATCCAGCCCTAGTGGAGCCGGATGGCTGAGGGAGAACCACAGTGGACAGTGGGACGTCTCTCGAGATGTGAAGAGATCCACTTCCACCAGGCCAAACCTCTCGCACATGGCCTCCACCACCTCGGGGTGGAGTCGCCACTCCCCGGGCCTCAGCCCCTGCCTCAACAGGATGTCTGCTCCCTGGTTTTGGTTCCCAGGGACATACATCGCCCTGAGGGACGACAGTTTCCCCTGGGACCTCCTGATGATTTAGATATGATACTACGGCTGTATTGTCGGATCGTATCAGGACATGGTGGCCGTGGAGGTCCGGGAAAAAGCTCCTCAGAGCTTTGTAGACCGCCAGCATCTCCAGGCAGTTGATGTGCCAGTAGGAATGCCAGGTCTCCCACAGACCTCTGGCAAAGTGGCCTTCCATGACCAGTGAGGGAGGCATCTGTTGAAACGGTTTTCTGGCAACCAAAATGCTCCCAAGACTGGCCCTTGGGACAGGAACCAAGGTTTATTCCACATGACGAGGGAACGAAAGCATCTGCGCTTTACCCTGAACATACGGAACGGATTCCCCTTGGGGGAAAACCCCATGGTCCATGTGGAGCAGGCCGAACGTTATCACATTGGACGCTGCTGCCATGAGACCCAGCAGTCTCTGGAACTGCTTCACAGTGAGGCTGCGGTCTAGCTTCACTCTGGAGACCATCGCCAATATGGACTCGACACGTGCAGGGGACAGCTGTGCCCGCATCGTTGGCGAGTCCCATATGACTCCCAGGAACGTAATCCGCTGGGAGGGTGACAACACGCTCTTCTTCGTGTTGAGCCTCAGCCCCAAGCACCTCATGTGGGCTAGAACGACATCTCGATGTCGAACAGCCATATCGCGTGACTTGGCCAGAATGAGCCAGTCGTCAATATAATTGAGTACACGGATGCCCTGGAGTCTCAATGGAGCCAGCGCTGCATCCATGCACTTTGTGAAGGTGCGAGGGGAAAGAGCTAGGCCGAAGGGAAAAACCCGATATTGGTATGCTTCGCCCCCAAAAGCGAACCTCAGGAACTTCCTGTGAGATGGAAGGATATAGATGTGAAAGTATGCGTCCTTTATCTATTGTGACGAATCAGTCCTCAAACTGGATCTGACTCACGATGGCTGGAATTGTGAGCATCTTGAACCTGTATCTCCTCAGAGACCGGTTCAGATACCTGAGATCTATTATAGGACGCAACCCTCCATCCTTCTTGGGAACTATGAAGTACCGGCTGTAGAACCCGGACTCCCTGTCTGGCAGAGGAATACGTTCTATAGCCTCCTTGACCAACAGAGAGTGTACTTCCTGTTCCATAACCCACACCTGCTCCGGACCGACTACGGTCCAGACCATCCCGTTGAACTTCAGGGGAGGGGAACTGAACTGCAGCCTGTAGCCCTGTTCTACAGTACGCAGGGCCCACGCAGATATATTCGGAAGGCATGACCATGCGCCGAGATAATCTGCTAAGGGAACCAGCCTCTTGAGGCCGGCCTCGGTTATCAACCGAGCCTCCTCCCCGACCCCCTGAAGCGGCTGACCGGCAAGGAGAAGTCGAGGATGATTTTCAGTGTGCGTACGCGTTTGCTGGACCGCCGCAGGTCTTACTAGAGGCGGCTGGAGCAGCGCGCGTGCGTGGGGAATCGATGCAACCCGAAGCGTGCTGGACGGCGGGAGCGCAGCACCGATTCCCCGGGTGGTCCGAGGTGGAAAACGACCTCGGTCGCTCCGCCCCGTAGGGGACAGCTCTCAGCGGCCCTGCTGCAGCTAGGACCGCTTTGAAGCCTTCTTGGCCTGAATGACTTCCCTCTGGTCGCCCTTCGGCTGTGAAGGCTTCGCGCAAGAGCGCCGTCTCTTTTGTCAAGCTCCCTCGGGAGGGGCACGGGAGGCGACTCTCTGCTTTTGCACCTCACGGTGCGAGGAGCTGGATGACGGACGAGGCTGTCCACTCTAAGCAGCCTTCGCCAAGGAGATAGAGCGACGAGGGATGAACTGTTGGAAGGCCGCTGACTGCTTTTTCACCTCCTGAAACCTCTCGACAACGGTGTTATCCGCGCCGCCGAAGAGGCCAGAAGGTGAAATCGGGGCATCAAGGAGAAAGTGTTTCTCCCTCTCTCTGATCCCCAACAGGTAGAGCCAAAGATGTCTCTCAACGCAAACCAAAACCAGCCATGGAGCGGCCGATGGCACGGGCCGTCTCCTTGGTTATGCGGAGAGACAAGTCGGTGGCCTTCCAGAGTTCGGTGATATCCTCCGGGGAGGGTCCCTTGCCCTCATCCAGCTCCTTGAGGAGGTCAGCTTGGTAGGCCTGCAGTACCGCCATGGTGTGCAGGCAACCACCAGCGCGACCCGCAGCACTATAAGCCCTGTCGACCAGCCTAGATGTGTCGCGGCATGGCTTAGTAGGCAGCGCTGAGGCCTTCAACGATGCGGCGGCCACGGGCGAGAGGTGCCTGGCCCGACACATTAACTGTAATTATGAGCCCGAGCCTGATTTAAACCCAGCCATTTATAATACTTTTTTTTTGTGTGTGTGCGTTCTGACGAGAACGAGCCTGTAATGAGCGAAGTGGACCGGTGTGACGCTCAGCTCAATAATCCACTCTATGCAGGCGCGCTCTACTCACGAACCCTCACCGATAAAACGACGTTCGCTCAAATTTCGCTCAGACATGACATTTATCTGTACTGTAGCCTACTATACTTGTTGTAGCCATTAACTTTATAATTATACTTTATATTGTTTCATATTTATGTTTAAATATTATAATGTTATTTTTCAATTTCATCTGATTATGAAAAGTGCAAAGATGCGAGTGGGTCAGAAATGATTTTGGTGGTTATTATGTATTTTTTAATATTAAGTTTTATTTTGTAGAAAGCCTTTATTTAAAATGAATTTCGTTCACAATCACTTTCATTGCACATGAACTGGAGCGCATCTCATAAATAAACCGAAACTCAACAGACATGAGAAATATGTGTATAGAAAGCTTGAAATGTCCACTTTTAAACGAAACAATTTAAAATGAAAAGAAATAGGCTAGCTAAGCAATGTGCAGTGTTCACGCGAGCAGCTCAGTCATCCATTACATCCGTTACACTCTCTGAGCAGTCCTGCGCGCTCCATCACTGCATGTGCTGTGAGTTTAACACGCATTTTTAGACTAATCCTGACTTGTGCAACTTTGCACACATTTCTTTCTTAGTTGTAGTATTAGTTCTTACTTTGCTAAAAATATATATATTTTTTCTGCTTATGGCATAGTTTTCTGCCCACCCAATTAGGCTAATAAAGTAATGATTAAAAAAACACAAATGCTTGATGCCTGGCCCGAGGATAGTGCAGGGAAATATCGGTCGGGTCAAGAGTGTAGACCGTAAAAAAATATGGACAACGCGACTTCATTGACTTCCGCTGACCTCGGGACCGGAGTTACGCAGTAGAGAGCAGGAAGCAGAGGCGCGATTATCAAAAGCCCGCCCACACTCTCATAGATGCAGAACAATTCATGATGATGGTGTGAAATAAACAGTTATAGAAATGTAGAAAGCTAAAGCTCCAATCTCCTCCCAAAAATCCCGAAAAAAGTCTGTTAGTTCCTCAGTGACAACTTCACTCAGAGAAGCCGTCAATCTCAGCTGTCAATCATGACGTCACACCCCCCATTTTTATAGTATCAAATAACTCACTAAAACTAAACTTATTTAAAAAACGAACACTTGAAATTGAATCATCGTGATAAAAACTGCCTAAAATGACAGAAACCATCTTTAGGAAACAATTATTTGAAGTGTAATTGAATTGTTTAGTGTGTCTCGCGTCCATTCTAATACATTGAGAGGTGGAGTTTATGAGCTATACTGGGACCGGTCACTGGGTGGCAATCGAGGCGCGGAGGCTTCAATTTCTGAGAGGAGTACTACAGGCTTGTGTCAGAGGAGTGAGGTTTACATGCACAACTCTTACTGGCCTACATCCGTTACACTAACCCCCCAAACCTCACTCTAATCCGGGTCACGGCACCAAATGTAATGTTCCACCTGCTCTAATAGGGATTCAAACTGGGGTCTCTGGTGTGGGAGGCGGGTGCTCTAACAAGGACACTAAAGACTGCAGCTGCTATCATCAGTCGCTATCACGCCTCTTGAGGCCAGGTTAGGGAGGTTTACACGCACAACTCATACTGGCCAATGTCCATTACATATGCAAATATACAAAACGGAAAACCGCAATCATGCTTTGTTCTCGCCATTGATACTAACTAAAAATATTTTTATAGTTTTAAATTAGACTAAATAATGAAGTTTCCATTTAATTAAAGTATAAAAATCTGGGAAATGTTTTAAATGAATTATCATATGAAACAAAAAACGATCACGCAATCATTTGATCAATTACTGGCCAACACAAACTATTCAACATTTAAAAGTCATAGAAGAAAGACAAGTGCATTGTTACATAAAAATAAAGCTCAGGTTTAGTTGAATTCCAAAATCGAATTATATTATATATTAAATACATTAAAAATTCAGTGTAAGGCCAAACTTTTTCCTACAGATCATGGTGATTTTTTCCCATTTAATGGACCACAAGGCATTTTGGCTCATGCTTTCCCTCCCTCACTTGGTGGAGATGCACATTTCGATGATGATGAGGTTTTCACTTTCAGCACACCAAGAGATAAATGTAATTTGTTTAGTTTATTTTTGTGCATTTAGTTTTGTTAAATGTAGTTTTTAGAGATTCATCTTAATCGTCACTTTGATTTCAAGTAAAAATCTAAAGTGCCACTTATTTCTCTACAGGTTATGACCTGTTCTTGGTGGCTGCCCATGAATTTGGCCACTCTTTGGGTCTTTCTCATTCCAATGTTCCTGGTGCTCTGATGTTTCCCACATACAGATTCACTGATCCAGAGCGTTTCTCTCTGCCCTCTGATGACATTACTGGGATTCAGTCGCTCTATGGTAATATGATCTTCAAGAGTACATCCATAATGTTTGAGTGAAACATATTCAGTCGTTGTTTTACTATGTGGTATTTCTTTCAGGAAAAAACGAAGACACAACCCCCATCACACCTACTTCAACACCAACGACTCCTAATGTTTGTGACCCGAACCTGATCTTGGATGCAGTTTCAACACTTAAGGGAGGAACAATGTTCTTCGAGGGCAGGTAATACATAAAACGAATAAAAACTGTGTGTGTGTGTGTGTGTGTGTGTGTGTGTGTGTGTGTGTGTGTGTGTGTGTGTGTGTGTGTGTGTGTGTGTGTGTGTGTGTAAATATGCTGTATATGTGTATACATCCTCTGTGCAGCTTTGTCTGGCGTAAGTCTCTACTTCGAGTGGAAGTGACGAAACATCTAATCAAGAATGTGTGGCCCAATGCCCCGGATAATATTGATGCTGCTTACGAGCATCCAGGGGAAAAATTACTTTTCCTATTCAAAGGTATCTTCTCAAACAATCCGGGAATGCTGAAACCACAGTCCCAGAGTTGCACCTTTTTATTTACAATTTAAAATTTCTCTAAAATATTGAAAAAAAAAAAAAAAACTTAAGGTCTGTATTTATTTATAGGTAAACAAGTCTGGGCTTTTAATGGAAACAGTGTTGAGCCGGGCTATCCCAAGCCTCTCAGCAGCTTTGGTCTGCCAGCATCTGTGACAAAAGTCAGTGCTGCCGTCTACGACAAAACCTCAGGAAAAACACTGCTCTTCTCTGACACATATTACTACAGGTGGGTCAAGTGCCGTATCATAAACAAAAGCCTTTTTTGTTTGTTTTTTTCCAAAATGACATAAAAATGTTAAATTTCCCTTTTTTGGTAGCTATAATGAGATGACAAATAAAATGGACAGAGGCAATCCCAAACGACTGGAAGATGGATTTCCAGCGGTGACTGGAGAGATTACAGCAGCCCACATGATCAGCAGTAGGTGTTTCTAACTTCCTTTTCTACAGATCTGTAACAATACAAAGACTCAATTCTGGCATGAATGTACAATTTCATAATGTTCATTGACTCATTCTGAGCTGACTCAAATTATTATTCTTCCAGGTAAAATGTATCTCTTTAGTGGGACAAAGGTGTATGAGTTCAGCAGCACCAGGAGGCTCATCCGTGTGCTGACGAATAATTACTTCCTGTCCTGTTAGTCGAGTTTCCCTGAAACAAGAAGTGAATGGAGCATAACTACAGTACTTAATTAAATGCATGTGCATAGGAAACAGTTCACATGAATTAATTTTTCATTGCATTTCTGCATTCTGCTAATCAATTTTGTACTTCTATTTTACTCTTGTTAACTTTTTAAAAGAATGTGTATAATAATATTTGACATTCTTGACTATTTCAAATAAACTAAAGTGCCCAATTCAATTGAAGAGCATGTGAGCATGTTCATTTTAGCAGGGAAATACTTTTAACATTAAATTAAGAGCCTTTCAGACTCAGATACTTGAAGCTCCCATTATGTGTTTTTTTTTTAATTATTATTTTATAATGTTTCCTGAGGTGTACATATATTGTTAGTATGATTTTTACATTATGAAATGTCATAATTTAGAAATAAAAGGCATTTTTCTATCCTGATTTTAGCCCTCTGGCTTGAATGCTCTGTTTGAAGGGGCGTGTCCAGTGGTTAAATTGGGCCGGGGCGCTCCGGGGCTCAGCCCCGGCACATAAGCCTGCTTGTTTGTGTCCTGATGTGCCTGTTTGCAGTCAGTTGCCTACTGGAAATTATGTCACATAAAATTTGATGAAAGTGATGCTTTTGAAAACTTGCCAATAAATGAAAGATTTTTGAAATGGCATGTCTATTTTGTCTCGGCGGACCTGAGATGAGAACAATCGGAACACGGCTGTATTCTTGTTCAGCTGCATAATCTCATTGTCAGTCTACCATGATCGCGCACCACTCGCGCATACGTGTCTAGGTGACAGGGATAAATGTACGCAGTAATATATAGCCTAATGAATGTTCCTGGGAAATCCGTAGTTGCGCGGGATGTGGAAGCGTGCAAAATTTCCAGAAATATACAAAAAGTGCTCTGGCCTTGAATGACAAGGTAAGGAAAATAAGACTAAATCAAAATTAAATAACCAAGACTAGGTTGACCATGTGATTTTTCTCAGGAGATGTTTTGAGCATTTTACTTCAGACATCGGATTATCAGTAAACTGCCAAGAGAACTGCTAGCTGGCTACTCAAAATAAACTACCAATCTATTCAGTCAGCATATTTGTGTTTGATCTGTGTGAATTACAGAAATATAAGACCAAGCAACCTTTCCACAAGGACAGATTGATTTTATTTTTGTGACTTGTGCATACCTTGATGTGAAATGACGCAGAGTAGGCTGTGCGTGTGTATGTATGTGTGTGTGTGTGTGTGTGTGTGTGTGTGTGTGTGTGTGTGTGTGTGTGTGTGTGTGTGTGTGTGTTGTAGTAGTAAAGAGAGAGAATGGGAGAAGGAAGTCTGTTTGAGGTGGACCTGGTCACCACAGACCCAAATCTGCTCAGCTGTTGCTACTGTCATATGCTGCACTGTCTCTTCATGTGGCACATTATGTTTGGCACATTGTATGGGTCACTATATCATAACAAGGTAATACAAAGTGTAATCAAGTGATGACTGATTAACAGTAATGCAAATGCTAAATGTCCTAATACCTGTTGATACTACAACAATGCAAAGTATGTTTTTCACATATCATGTAAGACTTAAAGGGGTGGTAAACCACGATTTCACTTTTCTAACTTTAGCTAGTGTGTAATGTTGCTGTTTGAGCATAAACAACATCTGCAAAGTTACAACGTTCAAAGTTTAAAGCAAAGAGAGATATTTGCTTTTAAAGAAATCGATTTCTAAGGACTACAGCAAACGGCCGGTAGGGACTACTACACATTCCTCCAGGGTCTCTGACATCACCAGTCCCAATATTTACATAAACCCCTCCTCCGAGAATATGAAATAAGGGGGGGCCATTTTGTATCGCAGCGGGGAAGCGTTGTTGTGGTATAGTAGGCTAGAGTGCTGTTGACAATGCCGACGAAACGCTGTTATTTTCATCCGGATTGCAGGTCCACTTTCTTCAGCCTTCCTAGGGACGGGGGTGCGTTGCAGTGCGTTTAACATACAACGTCATATTCATGTGTGTAAGAGACATGAGGGGAACACGATCGCATTTGCATCGGATATATACTGCCCATCATAAATCAAAGCACGAGACAGACAGGGGTCGGAGGAGAAGATCGGAAAATGTGACATAATGGACTATATTCATCTGTATTTGCAATACATGAGCCTTCAGCTGCACGAGACAGGCGGGCACGCGCGGCTACCGCGGCACATCTCGCGGAGGAAAGCTTCCACAATCTTCGCGAGTACGGGCTACAACCTGTAAGTGTGATTTATTTTTCGTCGATGTGTTTTCCTGTAATAGTTCGTGTTGTTAATTGTAGCCTACGTTGTAGCAAGGAAGTAAACATGACAGCGCTGTTTGGCTCTGCAAACCAGTTTGTTAAATGCTCATTCATACTTAACGTTATCCGACAAACCCCTAACGTTACAAACTGTTTAAAGTCTCAACAGCGAACTTGGCATTAGTGTAAATTATTCTTTGATTAGAGCTTTTATGTATTGTTTATCTACAGGCATGCTAAACATGGTTCTGTGTTTGATTTGGCTACTAGCAATGTTTAGTGTCCGTTCTTGCGATAGATATTTGGCAAATCGTTCTAAAAATACAAAAGTAACAGTGCCATTCAGGAGCGATCACTATAGATCTGCAGTCTTTACTCTTGAGGACTGAACAGGTTCTGCTCGATCATCTTCACTAAAATTGTCTGGGTCTGATTCGGGCTCTTGGTATGGTTTCATTGACGCTATTGTACACAAAGCTCAGGCTAGTAGCCTGAGGCTACCTGTAGAGGTAAGGGGCGTGACGCTTTCGAGAAATGTTCACTAGGCGGTTAGCGAATCACAACACACTGGGCCAGCTAACCAATCAGAGCCCATTGCGTATTTTTGAGGGACTGGCTTCACAGAATCCGGAAACCATCAGACCGTTTTTACAAGGAGGGACAGAGCAGTGTAGAATAAAGGTCAAATATATGAAAAATACTGCATTTTTTTTAAAAACGAAGCATGAACACATGTTACAGTGCACCCCACAAACACAATCAAGCCTTCGAAAGAGTGTGCTTTACCACCCCTTTAATTTCTCTGGGGCATATCCTCGGACCCCCCTTGGGAGAGCCCCTCCCACATAATAAATCCCAATTTAACCACTGGCCGTGTCTACTGTAAGACTTCAGTGTAAACGCCCACTGTTGTGATTGGCTGACATCTTTGCATTTGAAATGCGCATCACATATGGAACCCCTCTCAAATACTTTTCTACGTTTGTTTTTATATTACAGCTGTCGAGATTAATGAATCGTGAAAGTGTTGATTATACCATTATTTTTAGATCTTTTCCCATCACATGAAAGGCTGCAGTGATGAGCATGGAGTAGACAGACAGTCTGTTTATTGCGTGAATGCAGTGATCTTGTCATTGCAACGTTATTTCTCTCGCAAAATGCTTTCACCACAACTAAAAGCAAACACAATATCAGTAAGAGCTTTGTTGTGCAGCATAACAGCATCATTCATTATAACGGGAGTTTGGGCAAGTGTGCTGATATACTTGCAATGTGTGATTGACAGCTTTGAACATTATAAAGATCGCTCTCTGTAGTTTAATCACAATTTAAATAACAGATTTTTTTCATGCTCCTAAGAAAAACAATGTGAAGTTGATTATTTAGTCACTGGCTTGATTCACTCATGCATAAACAGTATTAAACGATTTAGAAAGAAAGTCTGTGTGAACTTGAATAATTAGCTAAACATCAGAATTAATGAACAATGTTACTTAGCTTAATGTTACTTTTACTTCTGTAAAGCCTGTGCTGACACTGTGATTGAATTAAATGTAAAAAATAAACAGAATCCATTTTCTCCAAATTCTCTGGGCGGGTAAAGCAGAGAAAGGGGAGGTTACCTTTCCCCGCATGATGACATATAGGGAAGATTCCAGATTGGCCCATTTGAGCTTTCATTTTCTCAAAGGCAGAGCAGGATACCCAGGGCTTGGTTTACACCTATCTCTATTTATAGCCACTGGGGGACCATAGACATACTAGGGGAACTCAGTAATGTTAAAAAAACCTCATAAAGGGACATTTTCATGTCATGTGATCTATAAGCGTGTGCACCACGACTATGAAAAGCCATGGCAACAGCACCAGACAAAAAGACGTCTGCATACTTCCGGGTCAAATGTAAGTTTGATCATTGTTAAGAATCATTGTTGGAAGAAAGGCACCAGGGTGGGGCACTGAGAACCAGCATGGGCCGTCCCAAGAAACCAATCATCCAACCGCGACACGGTGGAGGGTTCCACTCCAACCCGGCACTTGCGGCGGCCCGGGAAAGCATAGCCGTGAGCTCTGGATCAGACTCGGGCAACGCTACCACACCCGAAGGGGGCAACACAGCCGAATCTTCATCTCCAGAGGACATTAGCTTGTCCCCCGATGCAGCTATCGAAATCATGTCCTCAGCCGGAGCCCCGAAAGTCACGGCCCGCACCCCATGGGAAGGACTGGGTCGTTCCTGCAGTAGCTCCACCGGCGTAGCAGAGGGGGGAGGGGCCCAAGGAGCGTGTTGACCTTTCAGACTCAGATACTTGAAGCTCCCATTATGTGTTTTTTTTTAAATTATTATTTTATAATGTTTCCTGAGGTGTACATATATTGTTAGTATGATTTTTACATTATGAAATGTCATAATTTAGAAATAAAAGGCATTTTTCTATCCTGATTTTAGCCCTCTGGCTTGAATGCTCTGTTTGAAGGGGCGTGTCCAGTGGTTAAATTGGGCCGGGGCGCTCCGGGGCTCAGCCCCGGCACATAAGCCTGCTTGTTTGTGTCCTGATGTGCCTGTTTGCAGTCAGTTGCCTACTGGAAATTATGTCACATACAATTTGATGAAAGTGATGCTTTTGAAAACTTGCCAATAAATGAAAGATTTTTGAAATGGCATGTCTATTTTGTCTCGGCGGACCTGAGATGAGAACAATCGGAACACGGCTGTATTCTTGTTCAGCTGCATAATCTCATTGTCAGTCTACCATGATCGCGCACCACTCGCGCATACGTGTCTAGGTGACAGGGATAAATGTACGCAGTAATATATAGCCTAATGAATGTTCCTGGGAAATCCGTAGTTGTGCGGGATGTGGAAGCGTGCAAAATTTCCAGAAATATACAAAAAGTGCTCTGGCCTTGAATGACAAGGTAAGGAAAATAAGACTAAATCAAAATTAAATAACCAAGACTAGGTTGACCATGTGATTTTTCTCAGGAGATGTTTTGAGCATTTTACTTCAGACATCGGATTATCAGTAAACTGCCAAGAGAACTGCTAGCTGGCTACTCAAAATAAACTACCAATCTATTCAGTCAGCATATTTGTGTTTGATCTGTGTGAATTACAGAAATATAAGACCAAGCAACCTTTCCACAAGGACAGACTCTTCCGGGTCAAATGTAAGTTTGATCATTGTTAAGAATCATTGTTGGAAGAAAGGCACCAGGGTGGGGCACTGAGAACCAGCATGGGCCGTCCCAAGAAACCAATCATCCAACCGCGACACGGTGGAGGGTTCCACTCCAACCCGGCACTTGCGGCGGCCCGGGAAAGCATAGCCGTGAGCTCTGGATCAGACTCGGGCAACGCTACCACACCCGAAGGGGGCAACACAGCCGAATCTTCATCTCCAGAGGACATTAGCTTGTCCCCCGATGCAGCTATCGAAATCATGTCCTCAGCCGGAGCCCCGAAAGTCACGGCCCGCACCCCATGGGAAGGACTGGGTCGTTCCTGCAGTAGCTCCACCGGCGTAGCAGAGGGGGGAGGGGCCCAAGGAGCGTGTTGACCCGTTGGGGAAGCCCTCACAGTAACCCTCTGGGTCTCCACCAAAGGCATCAGCCAAAGTAGCAGCCCTCTGCTTTGCAGTGGGAGGACCACTAGATCGGGGGATGCGCAATGGGACTCCACCCCGTTTGAGGTAAATTATTCGAGCCTAGACCGTAATACTGCGATGGTCATGTTCCCGCAGTGGGAACATGAGTTATTCACAAACGCCGCCTCAGCGTGCTGAATGCCCAAACACGTGAGACAGCGACCATGACCGTCAAATGGGGACAGAAAACGATGGCATGCAGAAACACACGGTTTGAATGACATCTAGAAAAAGACGCAGGGTCAAACCGTGTTGCTCTTTTAGAAGGAAACTGCTCTTTTAGAAGTGCTGAAGCACTCAGGGAGATGGCCGCGGCTTACAGCAGTCCGATAATGTAAGCCTGCGTGTGAGCACTCAAACAAGGAAAACGCCCAGCCAACCACCACAGCAACTGAAGTGTTCAATGAAGCGTCCACTCGCTAACTCGAGCCGTCACACCAGCACCCGGGAAACAGAGCAATACTTCTTGAGACTCGTTTAACACTCTTCATTTGCTGTCTTCATGCAGCTTGAAGACAGCAAACCGTTCGACTCCGAAGTTGAAAGCGAGGATGCGGTGTTCCACTTCTGTATTTAAACCATGGACCATATGCCAAAGGTTATTGGCTCGTTTTAATACACTCAAAGTAGATTGGTCTCTGAAAATGATCCCAAATTCATTGGTCAGTTCCGACGTACGTCGAACGTGACCGACTGAAAGGGAACTGGCAGAACAGCAAGTTATTTAGCTAATATTTATTTTCATTGTATCCCGAGGGGAAGAAAAAAGAAGTGGTAGCTTTATACAAATTAAGTATAAAAACTTAATCAGGTAAAGCTTTAAGCATAAAAAGTTCATGGGTGTAGGATTCATGACTTTACAAACATTTGACATATTAAATAAATACCATTCAGTGTCTATTTCAATGTGCAGCAGCCTTTTCCTCATAGTCTAATGCTCTTTTCACATAATGTTCTCTAATCCAACCTATTACATTTGTGAATTAGGGTAATGAAATTAACATTTGACTTCTACTCAGGCCAACAGCAAGAAGGCAGTGGCTCGCAAAACACCAGCACCACTTACAGATGAAGAGGAGATGGAGGAAGAATATTAAAATCCAACAGGAAAAATAACTTTTCCTTTTATAACTTTTTTTTGCTTTTGTATTTAGCAAATAAAGATAGATTGTGAATAATTTGTGTTTATTTAACACCTGTGGTGTATGGCATAGATTTCAGACTACCTATCTGGTATTCTTCAATTCCATTGAGTAACCAAATAGTTTCATTTTCAGGAGGTGCGGTGATGGGAATATGCATATCAATGCATCCAATCACATTGGAAATCCTAAAAGAAATTCTAATTATTAGGTTACTTCCAGAGGTTGGCATCCAGATATCAAGTGAACATAATTTAACCTATACCACTGACCGGCAATCCTGTGAAACTCCTCTTTGATACTCTCATGGGTTTGTGCCCAGGAAACAACACAAACATATTCAGAAAGAGCTCACGTGAGAGTGAGGCAAACTCTCTGCATACAGCGGCGTTACTAATATGCTTTACAGACCTGATAATAGAAAACTATCATTAAAAAAATGGTATTGTTCAAATAAATATGCATGTGGATATAGCAAGCAAAAATGAATCCTCTCCTGACATGTTATTGCAGTCTCCTCATCTACAGGATGCTATTTTTATCATTTTGACGGTGTCCTCTTGATGAAAATATGTGAATGAATGTACCTGCACTGCAAAAAAATTAAATGCCAGTAAAAAATCTTAAGATTCTTAAATCAATGTGAATTTTCTACATAATAAAAATGACATAAGTATTTAGTCTTGTTTCCTGGGCAACACAGTCTCAGTCCTATTCGTCACATATTGACACTTAACCGTGACCCCTCTGCGTCACTTTTTATTGCTCGGGGTACCCCTTTAGCATCATTTTCCAATGCACAGAGTACTCCATTTGATTTCTGTTGTTTGCTTAATGCGTCAGATCAAGACGCGTTTAATTCTTTGCATGCTCTACAGATTTGCCTGATCTATCCGTCCTTCAGGTGAGTAAGAATATAACAATCAAATTCCACTGTACAGTAATTCATATCAACCAAAATCTGTATACCAATATTTCATGGTTTTCTTTTTCCTCCCCTTTTAATTAAATGTACTATGGCCCATCGATTATACAAACAAATATTCTGCTTCAAAGAAAAAAAATGAAATTGAAATTAAATCAATAGGATAATGTTCTCATAAGTGTCCTCCATTATGAGCTTGTATGCCATGCATAACATACTGTGGATAGAAATTACAGGGAACGTTACTGGTACGATAATTGTGGTTGTTATATTATATTATTATATTTAGTGTATTGTTAATCAATATGTTGTTACTTCCCAGGTGACAGAGGTATATAAAGATTTCTCTACAGCTGAGGCACCAATGATATGCAGCTTGGGCATCAGCGGTGAAATTCCCCAGGTCGACTCTGCCCTGGGCAAGGTTCAAGCCGGTAGTCTATTGTCCTACCAACAACCTGCAGTCCTTCCATGCTGCCCCACCACAACCATCTGTGCCTCCTCAGGATTACCGCCTACATCCATCCAGTTGCATGTTTGTCTGTACTGAACCACAACAGCTACTTTAGATCATTGATTTTTCTTAGTATCTCTTATTTTCTCTTATTCGTTCATCAAGAGACCCGATATCGCACAGAACAGACGCATCCGGACAGCGCGTTCACGAGCACAAAATGGTTACTTCTGATATTTGTCAGAGGATACAGAGTGCATATTTTAGCTTTAAGTGGTTGCACATGCTCACTCAACAAAGTGTAATTTTAGTAATACCCACGAAAGTAACCTGCTAATACAGTGATAGTCAGAAATCAGATTATCGCGCACATGCTTCAGTAGTGCCGTCGTCGGTGTGATCTTTCATAACACTACATTTTGTGGTAATAAAGGAGTCTACATTGATCCATACTAGAATAATGATTTCAGAATAATACAAGATAAATCAAGATTTAACATTTATTTTGGCCAGACAGAAAATAATTAAGCAAGAATCTATGGTATAACTGATCAGTGTAAAAACATAAACCAATCGCAAAGTAATATGAAAATAATTTCAAAGAGTCATCATGTCTGGCACAATACAGGCAGTGTGTGTGAGTGTCTCAAAGACCCTCATACAGCACAACATGGGGGTTCTGGCTGCAGAATGTTTCCCAAATGGCAGCTCTGTTACCCTTCCTTATATACTCCAACTAGAACAAAAGGGTTGTAAATATTTGCAACACAAACACCTGGTTTTGGGGGAGATGATCAGATATCTTTGAAGAGACCACTCAAAAGGGAGAACAGAATTCTCATTAGTTTTCAATCCTTCGAATACTCCCAGTGACTGCAGTGAAACTGAGACCATTCTACCAATCGCACAGAGACCTTTAAAAGGACACCAAACATGAAAGGGATAAAACAATAGATTCACAAGATAAATCCTCATTGGTATATCTGCATTCGGTGACTTGTAATATCAACCTCTTTATAATATGGCTACAGTATCTCACAAATGTATAAAAATATTTACAAATTATATCAGAGGAAATTTACAAAGTGATAATGTTATTCTTAGGAATTTATGTTGAACACAAAAATAGTTAATATCAACCTCTTTAGAATATGGCTACAGTATCTCACTTCATAATCTCCATTTCTTGACCAGAGGTCCATTTTGGTAGTTTGAGAGAAGACAAGCAACTGTGAAGATTTGGTTTATGCTCCCTGCAATGGACAGAGGGATAGTAGTATCATAGAGTTTATTCTCTCTAACTCTTCTGATTAACCTTTCGATGTGCACCTTCAAACGGGCAATGGACTGCGTCTTCAGAACATCAACCACTGACATTTGTGCCCTCTTGGAGAGGAAGGCAGGATGATGACCAGGCCCAGGTACAAGGTCATCCACCAAGAATCCCTGTCCACCATGATGGCCATGTTAGGTGTTAAGAGCAATGTAATCCCTGACTGACGAAACACCTCCCTGTCACTCATGGAACCCTCAAAGAGTGCCGACACAAAAGTCAGGGCTCCATGAGGGGACATGCCCACCATAGCCTAAAGGGTATACTTGACTTTCCGCATCCGGACGCGTCACGCGCGCAGCCCTGTCCATGCGTCTTTCAAAGTATACTACACCACGGATGCGCGTGGATGCACGCGGATGTGCGTGGATGATCACGTTCGACACATGCGCAGTACATTTTCTTTCTATGCTCTACCAGACATCGGAGGGCAGCACTAAGTCCTGTCATCAATGGGACATTCGCTGGGCATGATCGGAGAAGAACTGTAGTGCATCCACCATTGCAACATAGTTTGGAACAAGGGGGTAATCCAGCACCCGGAAAGCATACCTTCCATAGGGGAAGCCATTGCTTACCAAGCCATCACCTGTTGTTAGCATCCCATTGACTCCCATTAATTTTGGTGTCACTTTGACAGCGAATAACTTTGCATCGGAGACGTTTAAAGACTCCATTTGTCCACTGTTTATTTCTAAAGAAACACAACAATGTATAAAAGGCTCCATTACCTTGTAGCTTACACTATCGACCTGTAGAAGCCATTTTTGTAAAAAATAGGCTAACGATTGTGTCATAACCACACGACTCTCGGTGCGCAGTAGAGAAATTACCGTGTAGACAGGAGGAGAAGCTCACAGGCAATCTTTTACTGTCTATGAGGCAATCGGGGGGATGTGGAGGCATAAAGTCCAATAAAGTTAAGGGAGAAGCCCATAGAGAGCCAAAAGCAACGGGACAAAATATTTCAACAACGTGATTCAGATTTCACTTTGCACAACTACTAGAGGACACAAGTTTCATACAGTTTGCTCACATCATATCTACGTCGTCAAGCTCAGTCTGAGGCTGCGCAGTACGCTCAGCCATCAGGAATTGGGTGCTTCTACTTGACCTCGCTTTTTCTCCATGAGGTCCATGGGGTCGCTGTGTCCATTTCTTTTACTGTCTATGGTTTGGAAGGAACAGTGAAGAATCAAAAACGATGGAGAAGGATATGCTAGCATGTTGTTTTTAAACCGATCTTTTCACAGTCTTCTTCGACGGCTGAACACTGGGCTCAATACTGTGCATATTGCCACCTAGTAGACTCTTCTGTACTGCTGGAGCATGCACTGTTGCATGCGGACTGTTCGCACGGTCTCGAAATTTGGGCTGCACATGGACGGGGTGTGCGGCTGCCGCGAGCCCTCCGCATGATGACAATTACATCATGGGGACGGTGCACGAACGCGGACGGTCGAAGTATACCCGGGCCTTTAAAGGTGCAGTGGGACTTGTAGTTCGAAAAAACTTCGCTCTGAAGAAGCAGGGATGAAGGTGTTTGACACCGTAGCTCTGTACAATCAAGCACTACTTGTGTGTCGCTGTAGCTGCCATCAAAGTCGCAGGGAAGACTGGCCTTCACAGCTACAGGAGACATCCAGACCGAGCCCAGTAAGCTGTAGAGGAAGTTGGCCCAGGTTACAATGATTCGGCTGACTGTTGCTCTGTGGATGTTAAATATGTGAGCCAACTCTCTCTGGGTACAGCCAGTGGACAGGTATGTGAGGAGGAGGAAAAGCTCATCTATCGGCAGCAGTTTCTGGGGGAGATGAGATTAATGAGTAGGGGTGAACCAATATAGCGCAATACAAACATGCTAAAATATGTATCGTGGATAGTAACAATTTGTATTGTGTATAATACAGATTGTCACCCAAAATGAAAATTACTGTGATAAAAATATCAAGTTAACAGAGTTTTAGTGTCAGAGAGAGAGAGAGAGAGAGAGAGAGAAACCTACAGTTGGTCTGGTTAAAGAGCTTTCAATTGTTGTGCTAGTAGCATAGGTTTTCTTTGCCCTGGTGACCCTAACAATTTTTGCTGTTGCTGCCTCAATCAGGTTCCAGAATGCCATCAGGTGCTCGTATGAGGGGAATCTAAATACAGTTTTACAATTATACATGCTCAAAAATATGATTAAGACGACAGGGAAAAAATAATTACTTGGTCAGTTCAATCAGTAAACAGTTATGAGAATATGTTGATATTACAACTATCTTACCTGGTGTAAAATCTGATGTCTGAGGCGACGAAGCAAACCATTTCCGACGAAGCAAACCAAGTCCAAAGGAGTGATTGTCACAGGGTGTTTTGGTGTTAGTTCATGTTCATGTTTTCAGTTTATCATGTTCAATGTCATGTTTACTGTCATGTTTCTAAGTTTGTCATGGTCTTCTTCTTCTTCTTCTTTTGAGTTTAATGGCGGTTGGCAGACCAACTTTTGGTGCATTTCCGCCACCTACTGGGATGGAGTGTGAATACCTAGGATGATGGAAAGGAAAACTACTATCTATATATTTAATAAAAAAAAAATAATAAAAAATAAAAAAAAATTATAAATCCCTTATATTCTGTATAACAAACGTGTATCTCTCAAGAACTTAAATAATATAGGGTACACTTTTGATTGTACCTGTGCACTCTGGAATATATCTTTTATTGCTAATTGAACATTCAGCTTCTTTAGTTCTTCCACAAGTTGGGCCCGTTCATTATTATATTCTTCACAGTGAACAAGCACATGCTCCACTGTTTCTGCCACCCCACAATGGATACACCCATCTGTCTCACTTTTGCCTATCAAGTGTAAATAAAAATTTAATCTGGTATGCCCAATGCGTAGTCTCGAAATAATTGTATCTTCTCTTCTGGATCCATATTTTCTCCTTTCACTCCCCACTTTATCCTGAATTCTATACAGATGTCTTCCTTTTGACTCCTTATTCCAGTTGTCTTGCCATATATTTATAACAGCTTTCCTTATAATGCATTTGGCTTCAGCTTTGCTTAATGGAATTTTCATGTCAATTTCATCCTTTTTTAATCCAGTCTTTGCTAACTTATCCACTATCTCATTTCCCTCAACGCCTACATGAGCTGGAACCCATAAAAATGATATATTTTTATCAAGTGGATTTATTCTGTACAAAATATGTAATATGTCGTATAAGATGTCTTGTCTAGCTTCTGATTTGCCACTTTTTAGACTGCACAAAACTGATAATGAATCAGAGCATATAACTATATTCCTAATATTAGATTCTTCCACCCATATCATTGCTATGAATATTGCCATGAGTTCTGTTGTAAATACAGAGATATCATTAGACAGCCTTTTAACAGTACTTTGTTTAATATGAGGTATATATACTGCTGCTGCTGTATATCCAGATTGAGGATTTTTAGACCCATCTGTAAATATCTGAACACTATTATTATAGTTTTGATTCAAATAATTTACCACTATTATATCCATAGGTAAATACCTATCCTTTTCATTCTTTATATTGTTTAATTGTAAATCCACTAAAGGCATTCTGTACAGCCAAGGGGGTACAATTGATTTAATTACTGTATGGCTCATGGCTATATCATCTATTCCAATATCTCTGGCAACTTTATCAGCATTCCATCCAAAACTATTTAAGTTTGTATATTCATGTTCCCAACACTTTTTAAACACATCTTTAACTGGATGAGCATCTATATGTCCCTTTACAGAGCACCAATACGCCATTTCCAGCTTCATTTTCCTAATTTCTTACGGCATTTCTGCCATTTCAACCTGTAAAGCAGCGATTGGAGATGTTCTAAATGCTCCACATGCTATTCTCAGTGCCTGGGATTGTACTCCATTTACTTTCTTTAGTAAGGAAGGCGCTGCTGAACTGTATACTATGCCACCATAATCAATATTTGTCCTAATTATTGCACAGTAAATTCTCTTTAAAGAATATCGAGTTGCCCCCCAGTCTACTCCGGCAAGACACCTTAGAACATTAACTCCCTTTTTACATTTTTCAACTACTTTCTTGATATGTGATGCAAAAGTAAGTCTATGATCCATCCAGATCCCAAGAAACCTAAATTCTGAGACTTGTTCTAATACCTTATCATATAACTTAAGTTTAATACTTGGTAATTTCTTTTTCTTTGAAAAACATATTACTTTAGTTTTTTCCACAGACATTCTAAAGCTCCAGTTGTTAGCCCACTTTTCCACTTCTATGATAGCTTTCTGCATACATCTTTCCACATATGTCACATTTCTACCCCTTTTCCACAGTGCACCATCATCTGCATACAGGGATTTTCCAATACCTTGTCCAACTTTGGAAAAAATATCATTTATCATGATATTAAATAATACTGGACTACACACACTTCCTTGTGGTGTACCATTATCAATTGACAAAATCTTAGAATAACTTGTCCCAACCCTAACCTGAATGGTCCTATTTAACAAAAAATCCATTATCCAATTATACATTTTTCCTTTAATGCCCATCTTTTCTAACTTAATTAAAAGTCCCTCTCTCCATAACATGTCATATGCCTTTTCGACATCAAAAAATACTCCAACTAGCGCTTCTTTATTCACCATTGCCTTTCTGATTTCAGACTCTAAACATATAGCTGAGTCCATAGTATTACGTCCTTTTCTAAATCCACTTTGATGAGAGCACATAAGATTTTCCTTATCTATAACATAATTTAATCTGCCTATTACCATTCTTTCCATTAACTTACACATATTTGACGTTAATGCAATCGGCCTATAACTAGACGCTAATGAATGATTCTTCCCATGTTTTGCGATTGGAATGATCACACCATGTTTCCATGACGAAGGAAGTTTACCCATTTCCCATATCTTATTAAAAAGCAGTAAAATAAAATTCAGGGACACGTCTGAAAGATGTTTTATCATTTCATAACATATATCATCCTTCCCTGGGGATGAAAGCCTGACCCCCTGTAGTACCTGTTTCAACTCATAGATGGTAAACCCTTCATCCATTGCATCACCCTCAGGCACTCTTTGAACCATTATATTGGGATTTTCACTCAAGATTTGCTCTCTATACATTCTCATATCATCTGATATGTTACTATCACTATGAACTTTTACAAAAGATTCTACTAGCTCCTCCGCCTTTTCTTCATTAGATGTAATATATTTATCATCTTTTATTAACACAGGAACACCTTTATACATTTGAATCCCTCCCATCTTTCTTATCATATTCCACATTTCACTAATATCTATACTCTCACCTATTTCATCACAAAAAGTCCTCCAATAATTCTTTTTATTTACCCTTATTACTCTTCTAACATCTGCCTGGGCTCTCTTATATGCTATTAAATCACCAAATAAATATGTTTTTTTCACTCTTCTTAACGCTTTGTTTCTAATTTTAATTACTTCCCTACATTCATCTGTCCACCAAGGTACTGCCTTTTTACCCCTTATTCCTTTATTTTTTCCTATTACCTCATGAGCTGTATCACAAAGAACATTACTTATCTTATTATTCAGTTCCTCTATGTCTCCTAAATTTACTTTCATATCTACCATTTTACTTTCACATACTTCTTTGAACTCTTCCCAATTTGCTTTTTTAAATTTCCACCTTTGAATGTTCTCCTCAAGACATTCCTCTACTTCCATCCCAATACTACATTTAATAGGATAATGATCACTACCCATACTGCTTTGCTCACATACTTTCCAATGACATGTTCTTGCTAATCCACTGGATACAATTGTTAGATCTAATACTGAGTGCCTTCCTCTGACTACATCAATCCTTGTAACACTGCCATCATTCAGACATACAAGATCATTCTCATCTAAAATCTCTTCTACCACATTCCCGTTTGAATCATTATTTGTGCTTCCCCATAAGGTACTATGTGCATTAAAATCACCACACCAAACTATCTTACAATTCCCAACACCTCCTACATCTTTATACAACTCTTTATTCAGACTTTTACATGGATTATAAAAATTAATTATCCTAATATTTTGACTTTCAGCTTTCACTTCTACCACCACTGCCTCAAGTTCTTCACTAACATTTACCTCCCGAAATACCACACCTTGCTTTATAAAGGTTATCACACCAATTCCTTTATTTCTATCTTTACGCACTACTGAGTAACCCTGAACCACAAAACTCAAGTTAGGCTTTAACCATGTCTCCTGTACACATATTACATGAGGTTTTTCATTAAAATCATCAACATGTTTTTTAAATTCCTGTCCATTAGATATAAGACTTCTTGCATTCCATTGCAAGAGAGTCACTACCATTAAGACCCTCCACGCTCTGTCTGTGTGTTAGTAGTACGCACACTTAATTTCTCATTTACCTGTTCTACCGTTACCCCGTCAATACTTAGATATTTGTCTGCTGCTCTTATTATTATTTTAATTCTTTCAGTCCTACTTTCTGTCTGAGCCGAACAATTCACTACTTCAGCAATGAAAGTGAGAAATGCCAACCTATCTTCAATTACCACACCTTCCTTTTGCTTTCCCACTTTTATACTCTCTTTCCTTATCTTTGGCAGAACTTCTATCTTTTCTGTTGCTTTTTCTGTATCCTTAACTCGTTTAATAGCCTCTGCATATGATACTCCTTCCGATACCTTGACATTCTGTACCATAGCAGCACTTTTCCTCACTTGACATCCTCCATATCCTGCACTGTGATCTCCCCCGCAGTTACAGCACTTAGGTTTTACACCTTCTTCACATCCCCCATATTCATGATCCCCCCCACACCTCGCACAACGTTGCTTACCTCGACACACCGCTGCCACATGGCCATACTTCTGGCACTTGAAACATCTCAACGGAGGAGGAATATACGGTCTTACCACATAACTCATTGCTCCTAGGAATACTCTACTTGGCATTTTCTCTTCTTCAAAACGTAGCATTACCGAAAGACTATCTAGTCTCTCTTTATTCCTAGTGTATTTCAACCTCCTCACTTCCATAACCTTTGCTCCTGCGATGTTTCTCTTTATTACATCCACTGAAATATCAGTGGGAATACCTGAGATTACTCCTCGTATCCATTTCTTTCCTTCCACGACACTGCACGTCACCTTTTGCCCAACTAGGGTTTTAATCCCTACAGCAGCCTTCTGTTGTTTGCTATCTTTACAAAAAACAATCATTTTACCATCTCGCAAGATTTTAGCCCCTTCAATTATACCGATAGTTTCTTTCAATGCCTTAGTAAGTTTCAATGGATTCATTTGAATCACTGCCTCAGACATAAATTTCACCATTACCTTGTACTCCTCCTTACTTCTTCTGCTTTGACTATCTTCTCCCTCGCTTTCAGTACCTGATGTTTGGCTCCAATCTTTCCTCCTTTTCCTCTTTTCCACTATAGTCCACTTACTATTTTTGTTTACTTCATTTCTCCCGCCATCAGTCTCTTCCTCCATATCTAGATCACTTCCTGACACTCCATTTCCTTCCATCCTAGCTTCAGTCACAACCCAATGCTGCCAACCGCCGGCTAGAAAATCCACTCCACTCCACTCGTTTGTCATGTTCTGTCAGGTTTCCTGGTCTTGTCATGTGATTCCCATGCCCTCATGTGATCTTGTTGTGTTCTGTCATTGGTTCATTGTTTAATCACTGTTCACAGGTGTCACTTGTCTTGTCATTAGTCTGTGTGTATTTAGCCCTCATGTTTGCCACATGTCGTTGTCTGTTAATGTATGTGTAACCCGCTGTGTTGGTGAGTGTATGTTTTGCCAAGTCTTTGTTTTGAGATATGTTAAGATTTAAGTTATAATAAATAGACTGCACTTGGGTTCCCTTTCGTTCAGTCACTACGACGTAACATTAGTGACTAACGAATGGGGGTTTCGTTTAGAAGCCTATCATCTTCGAGATCTTAGAAAACACCCAATGGCGTGCCAATGACCACCTGGACAGGACCCCAGCGCCATCTGCATGTCAATTGCCTCGAGTTGCTGGTAGTACGGTTCGCCCTGCACCGCTTCCGAGCGTTGCTGAGGGGTCAACATGTACTAGTCAGGACAGACAACATAGCGGTTGTAGCGTACATCAACCACCAGGGCAGTCTACGCTCCCGCCGTTTGTCTCAACTCGCCCGCCATCTCGTACTATGGAGTTAGAAGCGCCTGAGGTCCCTTCGTGCTGTCCATATTCCGGGAGTACTGAACCGTGCAGCCGACGAGCTCTCACGGTTTCAGCCGCTTCCGGGAGAATGGAGACTCCATCCCTAGATGGTCCAGCTGATTTGGGAACAGTTCGGCGACGCATAGATAGATCTGTTTGCCTCCCACGACTCTTCCCATTGCAGCCTGTTTTATTCCCTGACCGAGGGCATGCTCGGCACGGATGCACTGGCGCACAGCTGGCCGCGGGCCTGCGCAAATATGCGTTCCCCCCAGTGAGCCTTTGCGCACAGCTTTTGTGCAAGATCAGGGAGGACAAAGAGCAGGTCCTCCTGGTCGCCCCATACTGGCACGGCCGGACCTGGTTCCCTGAACTCTTACTCCTTGCGACAGCCCCTCCCTGGCCTATCCCTCTGAGACAGGACCTCCTCACTCAGAGACGGGGCACCCTTTGGCACCTCCGGTGGTGGCTACCATCACTTCCGCTAGGGCAGAGTCCACTCGGCACGCCTATGTGTTGAAGTGGAATCTTCACCTGGTGTTCACCTAGTGTTCTTCTCGCCAAGAAGACCCCTGGAAATGCCCGATCGGGTCTGTGCTCTCATTCCTCCAAGAAGGGTTGGAGCGAAGGCTGTCTCCCTCCACCCTTAACGTTTATGTGGCCGCAATATCTGCCCACCACGATCTCTTGGAGAACAAAAAGGACCTGGTCATCAGGTTCCTGAGGGGAGCGAGGAGACTAAATCCTCCTCGCTCTCCCCTCGTACCCTCTTGGGACCTCTCAGTAGTTTTAGATGCTCTGCAGAGGCCTGAATGAAGACAGCGATCCTGACTGCATTTGCCTCCATCAAGAGGGTAGGGGACCTGCAGGCATTTTCGGTTGACAAAGCGTGCCTGGAATTATGCCCGGATATGTGCCCAAGGTTCCCACCACTCCATTCCAAGACCAGATGGTGAACCTGTAAGCGCTGCCCATGGAGGGGGCAGACCCAGCCTTGGCATTGCTCTGTCCAGTATGCGCTCTCCGCGCTTACGTAGACAGGATGCAATGTTTCAGGACCTCAGACCAGCTTTTTGTCTGTTATGGTGGAGAGCGGAAGGGAAGAGCTCTCTCAAAGCAAAGGCTGTCTCACTGGATAGTGGACACCATTGTTTTGGCCTACCAGCAGCAGGGTCGACCATGTCCCCTTAGGGTGAGGGCCCACTCCACTCAGAGTGTGGCCTCCTCTTGGGCTCTAGCGCATGGCGCCTCGCTAACAGACATCTGCAGAGCTGCAGGCTGGGCGACACCTAACACATTCGCAAGATTCTACAATTTCCGAGTGGAGCCTGTGTCCAACTATGTACTCGCCTTTACTCGTGGCCGGAAATGGGCTAGGCTCAGGTGTCTTCGCTTGCTCGTCATTCCACTCCACGGACTGGATACGTGCGTGTTTTTTTTGTGTGTTTTTTTCTCTCAGGTGAGCTTCCTGAGAGCCCTGGGAGGGCTGACTTCCTCCAGCACTGTCGACGCCGACACCAGTAAGTCTGCCCTATCGAGCCCAGACCCTCGCATCCGGCCAGGTGCCCCGTGTGCATGGTTCCCCTCAGGCGACCTCCGCACATGTATTTCCACTGTAAGCCTCCTTAGTGAGCAGGTGTCTTTCCCTTGGCAAGTCCGTGCCACCCCTGGGGTTAAAAATCCACCTTCGGCTGGTGCCGAAGTTTTCCCATGTACAGCCCTTAGCGGGTCATATGTGTACTCTCTAAGTCCTCCCTACGGGTAGGCATCTTTGCATATCTCCACTGGAATATGCTTCCCAGTGTACCTTGGTATTCCTGTGATAAGTGGGAGTCCTTCATCCATACTAGTCTTGCAACAGGGTACTCACACTTACGCAGGGCACTGGAAGACAGCCGAGTGGCGTGATTATATTGGGACCCCCATTCGTTAGTCACTAACGTTACGTCGTAGTGACTGAACGAAAGGGAACGTCTCGGTTACGGATGTAACCCTCATTCCCTGAGGAGGGAACGGAGACATAACGTCCCTTTGCCACATCCGCTGTACTGCTGGAACAGCCGGAGTTCACTTTTGGCTCCTCAGCAGGTAACGTAATGCGATATTGCCACATACTTCCTTTTATACTCACACGGTGAGGCAGAGTTACGTATGCAAATTCCGCATGCCCATGGCATTGGCATGCCATTGGGTGTTTTCTAAGATCTCGAAGATGATAGGCTTCTAAGCGAAACCCCCATTCATTAGTCACTAACGTTACGTCTCCGTTCCCTCCTCAGGGAACGAGGATTACATCCGTAACCGAGACGTTCTTCAACTTGCCTTCCAGTGGATGATTGTTACAGGTAGTGATTTTTGTGGTCATGAAAAATAAACATTAATAAAATAAAGCCACAATGTGTCACATTTGTTACATAACATTTTTATTCAAACATATTATTAGCTCTGCTGTTGAAGGAGTTAGCTGACTTCTTTTTTTACATATCACTTACTCTGCAAGTTCTTAAAGGTCCCGTTCTTCGTGATCCCATTGTTAAAATTTAAGAAGTTCCCTTTCAAAGCCTACAGCGAACGGCCGGCTTGGGCTACATCCTGGTACTTCCTGCTTTAATTACGTCAGAAGAACAGTAGAGCAGACTAACCTCCGCCCACATGAATACATGAAAAAGGGGGCGTGGTTTTGTTGCTCTCCCACTTGGAGAAGAGGAAGTGTTGCGTGGAGAAGACGAGGAAGTGTTGCATTTGAGTGCGTTTGTGGCCATGTCGTCGAGACGCTGTTATTTTCATCCCGGAGTCAAATCACCTTTGTTTGGCTTTCACAGGGACGTTGTAGAGATCATTGAGCCCATATATCTCCCCGTTAAGGAACCGGTTAACGTGCACTAAGCTGCGGTCGAATCACAACACGGGAACCGCTGGCACAATCAGAACGTATTTCTGAAGGAGGGACTTCATAGAACAAGGAACTCATCAGCCCGTTTTTAGGACAGTGAAAACAGCAGTATACAGATAAGTAAATTGTGTGAAAAATACTGTGTTTTTTTACACACGAAACATGAACACATGTTATATTGCACACTGTAAACACAATCAAAGCTTGAAAAAAAAAACACGAAGAACGGGACCTTTAAAGGTGAAACCAAGATTTTATTAATTTCATAGTGAGTTTAACTCTTATCCAAAAGCCCTCAGAGTTATGAAAATGCAATCAGTCTTTTTTCCATTATAGAATAATATGATCTTCAAACAAAACGTCTCGGGTTATGTATATAACCCTTGTTCCCCGAGAAGGGAACGAGACACTGCGTCATCGTGTGATGACACTTTGGGAACGCCCTCAGTGTTACGCATCTGAAGCATGAATGAAATCAAGCCAATCTGATTGGTGGTGCGTCATGACGTAGTAGATGATGGCATACCCGGAAGATACAAAGGGACGCTGATGCAAACACACGGTAGCTTTACCGCGATGAAGCGAGTGCTCTTACCGTGATGGGTGTGGCAACGAGACGCAGTGTCTCGTTCCCTTCTCGGGGAACAAGGGTTATACACATAACCCGAGACGTTCCCCTTCGAGGGAACTCGCACTGCGTCATCGTGTGATGACACTTTGGGAACGTTAATACCCACTATGCCACACCGACATCAACCACGTCCCAGTGTGAAGCTGAAGACCAGGCACACTTAGGACGCAAGCACTCTAGCACCAGGCGTCACCGGGAGGTGCAGACTATAGAACCGAATGAAGGTGTGCGGAGTGGCCCAACCGGCCGCCTCGCAAACCTCTTGAAGCGAGGCACCAGAGAGGAGGGCCACCGAGGAGGCCATGCTCCTGGTGGAATGAGCCCTCACAGCCATGGGTGAAGGCAAATTGTGCACCCTATAAGCTGTGGCTATAGCCTGGACGATCCAGTTGCTGATCGTCTGAGTAGACGCAGGCAGCCCTCTCTTGGGTGAGCCAAAGCACACCAACAGTTGGTCTGACCTTCTCCATTGGGAAGACTTCTCCAGGTAGATTTTCAGTGCTCTGACAGGACAGAGCAGGTGAAGTCTCCCCTCTTCCGCCGTCAGGTTGGGAGGAGGATGGAAAGCCTGAAGAACCAAAGACCGAGCCACCTGAGATGGCACCTTGGGTATATACACCGGTCTAGGGTGCAAGATGGCCTTAACTCCGCCCGGGGCAAACTCCAGGCAAGTTGGCGTAACCGCCAAGGCCTGGAGATCTCCCACCCTCTTGAGAGAGGTAATGGCAAGGAGAAAGGTCACCTTGAGGGTCAGGTTCTTCGGCTCAGCCTGCTCCAGTGGCTCGAAGGGGGCCTCGGCCAGCCCCTCAAGTACCACCGCCAGGTCCCAGGTTGGGACTCTGGAATGAGCCGCCGGCCTCATCCTCCGGGCCCCATGGAGGAACTGTACAACCAGAGGGGGCTTCCCCAAGGGTCCCTCACCTAAAGGCGCGTGGAAAGCCCCAAGGGCAGCCACGTACACCTTCAGGGTGGACGGGGTAAGACCATAAGAGAAGCGATCTTGGAGGAACTCGAGCACTGAAGCCACTGGGCAGTTAACTGGGTCCACCTCACGCTCTCTACACCAAGTGGACGTTCCCTCCTCAGAGGGATCTGCCATGGAGGGCCGTCTAGCAGAGCTATAATGTCTGAGAACCATGCTCGAGTGGGCCACCGGGGTGCTACTAAGAGCAGGCTGATGCCCTCCCGGCGGACCCGCTCCAGAACTCCCGGGAGCAGAGCGATCGGGGGGAAAGCGTACAGACGTAGCCTCGGCCACGTCTGCACCATGGCCTCCAGCCCTAACGGGGCTGGATCCTTGAGAGAGAACCACAGTGGACAGTGGGACGTCTCTTGAGACGCGAACAGGTCCACTTCCACTGGGCCGAATCTCTCGCACATGGTCTCCACCACCTCTGGGTGGAGCCGCCATTCCCCGGGCCTCAGCCCCTGCCTCAACAGGACGTCTGCTCCCTGGTTCTGGTCCCCGGGGATAAACATCGCTCTGAGAGACGACAATTTCCCCTGGGACCACAGGAGGATTTGATGCGCCAGTCTGCATAGAGGGCGCGACCTCAAACCCCCCTGGTGGTTGAGATACGCGACAACCGAGGTGTTGTCCGAGCGTATCAGGACATGGTGGCCGCGGAGGTCCGGGTAAAAGCTCCTGAGAGCTTTGTAGACCGCCAGCATCTCCAGGCAGTTGATGTGCCATGAAGAATGCCGGGTCTCCCACAGACCTCTCGCAAAGCGGCCGTCCATGACTGCGCCCCAGCCAGTGAGGGAAGTGTCTGTTGAAACGGCTCTCCGGCAACATGACGCTCCCAACACTGGCCCCTGGGACAGGAACCAAGGTTTCCGCCATATGACGAGGGAACGAAGGCATTTGCGCGTTACCCTGATCATACGAAACGGATTTCCCCTCGGGGAAAACCCCTTGGCCCTCAGCCACCACTGTAGGGGTCTCATGTGCAGCAGGCCAAAAGGTATCACGTTGGCTGCTGCTGCCATGAGTCCCAGCAGTCTCTGAAACTGCTTCACAGTGAGGCTGCGGCCTGGCTTCACTCTTGAGACCATCGCCAGTATGGACTCCATGCGCGCAGGGGATAACTGAGCCCGCATCGACGTGGAGTCCCATACAACTCCCAGGAACGTAGTCCGCTGGGAGGGCGTCAACACGCTCTTCTTCGTGTTGAGTCTCAGCCCCAAGCACCTTATATGGGCCAGAACGACATCTTGATGCCGAACTGCCATATCGCGCGACCTGGCCAAAATGAGCCAGTCGTCGATGTAATTGAGTATACGGATGCCCTGGAGTCTCAGAGGAGCCAGTGCTGCATCCATACACTTCGTAAAGGTGCGAGGGGAGAGTGCCAGGCCGAAGGGAAGAACCCGATATTGGTACGCTTCGCCCCCGAAAGCGAACCTCAGGAACTTCCTGTGACACTGAAGGATGGAAATATGGAAGTATGCGTCCTTTAGATCTATCGTGACAAACCAGTCCTCGGACTGGATCTGACTCACGATGGCTGGAATTGTGAGCATCTTGAACCTGAATCTCCTCAGAGACCGATTCAAGAGCCTGAGATCTATTATCGGACACAACCCCCCATCCTTCTTGGGAAAAATGAAGTACCGGCAGTAGAACCCGGACTCCCTGTCTGCCAGAGGAACCCGCTCTATGGCTTCCTTGGCTAACAGGGCTTGTACTTCCTGTTCCATAACCCGAACCTGTTCGGGGCCGACCACAGTCTGGACCACTCCCTGAAACTTCGGGGGAGGGGAACCGAACTGAAGTCTGTACCCCCGTTCTACAGTCTGCAGGACCCAAGTAGACACACTCGGAAGTAGACACACTCTCGAGGCTGGTCTCGGGTGTTAAATGAGACTCGTTCTCGACCCCCTGAAGCGGCTGACTGGCAGGGAGAAGCCGAGAACGGAGCTCTATGGGCGCACACGCTCGCTGGCCGGTCGCAAGTCCTTCCGGAGGCGACGAAGGCAGTGAGCGCGCGCGGGAAACCAGTGAGGCCTGAAGCGTCATGGACGGCAGGATCCCAGCACTGATTTCCTGAGAGCTCCGGGGGTAAAATGACCTCGATCCAGCCGCAGCTAGGATCCTGAGAGCTTTGTTCCTCTGGCAGACAGGGAGTCCGGGTTCTACTGCCGGTACTTCATTTTTCCCAAGAAGGATGGGGGGTTGTGTCCGATAATAGATCTTTGTGGTAGCCTTCTTCGCCTGAAGGACGGTCCTCAGATCAACCCTAGGCTCTGAAGGCTTACCACGAGAGCGCCGCCTCTTTTGCCAAGCTCCCTCAGGAGGGGCGCGAGAGGCGACGCTCTCTTTTTGCACCTGTCGGTGCGAGGAGGAGCTACCTGACGGCTGAGGCTGCCTTTGCTGGACAGCCTTCCCCGAGGAGCCAGAACGGCGAGGGAGGTACTGCTGGAAGGCCGCCGCCTGCTTTTTCACCTCCTGGAACCTCTCGACCACGGTGTTAACTGCACCGCCGAAGAGGCCAGAAGGTGAAATCGGGGAATCGAGGAGAAAATGTTTCTCTCTCTCTCTCATCCCCGACAGGTTTAACCAGAGATGCCTCTCCGCGACCACCAGACCAGCCATGGAGAGGCCGATGTTACGGGCCGTCTCCTTGGTGATCCGGAGAGACAAATCGGTGGCCTTCCGCAGCTCCAGGATGTCGTCCGGAGACGGAACCTCCCCTTCGTCCAGCTCCTTCAGGAGGTCGGCCTGATAGGCCTGCAACACCTCCATAGTGTGTAGACAACTACCAGCCCGCCCAGCCGCCATGTAAGCCCTACCCACCAGCGCCGAAGTGTCCCGGCATGGCTTGGTGGGTAGCACCGGGGCCTTGAGGGACGAAGCGGCCTCGGGAGAGAGATAGCTCGCGAGAGTATCCTCCACCCGAGGCAGCGTCCCATAACCCTGCTCGGCCGCCCCCAGCACATTCCCAAATTCAAGTGCTTGAGGGGAGGAAAGTCTGGCCGAGCAGGGTTTTTCCCAGGATCTACACAACTCATTGTGCAGATCCTGGAAAAATGGCAGGCCCTGGCGTGGAGGTTGAGACCCACGCTTGAAGAACCTTTCATCCAGCTTACTGGGTGGCTGAATTTCAGGCTCCTCCTGTGGCCATTCAATGTTTAATTTGGCCACAGCGCGGGTCAAAACCTCCACTAGCTCCTCCTGAGCGGGTGCGTGACGCGATGGCTGAGCTTCCACGTCACCCGCCTCAATGCTCCGCCCATCCGACTCCTCGGAGCCGGACAGCTGAAGCATCGGGTTCTCCGCCTCGCGGGAAGAAACCGCATCGCGGGCTTCCGCACGAGGCGGGAGAACATCGGAATCCTCGGACGAGGATAGGGAAAGTGCCTCAGCAGTCCCATATCCCGTCGCGAGGTCCCGTTGCGATCCCCATGATCTGTGGCGCCGCCGTGCCTCAGCAGCGGCGGGCCCAGATCCCTGGGGATCGCGGGCTTGGCCGGTTTCATCGAACACGGCCAGCCGTGAGCGCAACACCCTGAGCGGCAGCTGATCACACTCGCTACAGGCGGCTCCCTCGAGAGCCGCCCTAGCGTGCTGCACGCCCAGGCATTGCAAACACATTAGATGTGTGTCCGTGCCCGAAAGGAAACGCGGACACGGATGCACACATCTCCTAAACTGAGCCATCACCTATGTTAATGCTTTGCAACGTTGGTAGACAAACAACACCAAATAGACAGAGACAAAAACACAGAGCGCTTCAGCTGAAGAGCGAAAAGCTGCCGTGTGTTTGCATCAGCGTCCCTTTGTATCTTCCGGGTATGCCGTCATCTACTACGTCATGACGCACCACCAATCAGATTGGCTTGATTTCATTCATGCTTCAGATGCATAACGCTGAGGGCGTTCCCAAAGTGTCATCACACGATGACGCAGTGCGAGTTCCCTCGAAGGGGAACCCTAGCCCCTTTAATGTTTTTTGTTTATTTTATTATGATTTCCCTGATATATTTTTCTACTGTACTTTCAAGTACCTGATCTGTATTTTGTAATACAAAAATGTTCTGTTATTGCCATGCTGTTTGTAAATGATTATTTGTTCAGCAATAAAAAAATGTACGGCATCTCTTATGTGGAGCCTCCATTTTTATCTATTCTATTAATATATCTATCTATATATCACCTATGAATCTATATAATTCTATATCTCTAACTTATGTGTCATTATCTAACTTGGCCTATATGAATGTGTCACTATATCTATCCTATCTGTCACTGTCTATACCTTTCAGTCAATACATCTAATTTAAATCTAGCCTAAATATAGCCTAACTAACCAAAGCGCACTATAAATCTCACTTATATCACTGCTATCACAAAATCTCTCTCCTCTCACAAAAACCGACGAGATGAAGATGGATTTACTTCACTTTTAAACTTAGGGAAATTAGGTTTATACAGATGCGTGACTGGGTGGTTTGTTCCTGACCCCTTTCAATCAAACGCAGTTTCGGCAGGCCCCACCTGATGAAACACTTGACGCTTCATTTAGCCATAGTCACGTGAAATGGGTGTTTCGAATCACAATTCGGAGCAGTGTTTCGAAACATCTGCACTAAGGGATCTCGGCAAAGCGCCGAAACGTCAGTTTCGCGTCAGCCATCACTAGTTACAGTGATGAAGGTGAAATGTTTGGAGCTGCTCTTTCAGCGCCTTGATTTCCCTCAACGCATCTTCATACCGCTCTCGGTCTACACATACAGTACGACAGGTCGCGTAGTCGTGGTCCACAACCATCGGGACCATGACGGGTTGCTCGAAGTCTTCCTCAGGCCCTGGGGGGTCAGGTTCTGGACTTGGTGGTCGAGATCGGCGCTCCCAAACACCGGCCCGTGACGCCTTAATGTAGTTAGTCCACTCGAATAACGATGGAACAGAGCCTGCTGCTAAAACCCGTCTACCCTTAGCAGTGGTGAGGATTTGATTCTCATGGAAATGTTGGCTGCATACCTTGGTATGAGTGGTCACTGAAAATCGCGCCCTCCTTATTTTGTGCAACCACTGCGCATGAATGGTTGGTGTCCTTCAGGAAGCGGTGGAAGCTCAAATGGTTGTTATACCGACTTGAAGCAGAGCAAAGTGGCACACAGCAATGCTCCTTAGATCCACCCACAGTTCTTTAAAACTTAGATGTGTCACGCACATTATATTTATTTTTCCGTACAACAGCAGCAGCACACATCTTGTTTGTTTATAGCGGATGCGGATGAAAACAGGAAGTAAACCGAAAACTGATATGCCGACTTCTGACAAAAGTGGAAGTTCATCACTGCGCTTGTGCACTGCGCTGGCGCTTTAAAAAGGGGGAGGAGATCCGAGTTTGGCAGAAAGTTATAGACCAATGGCTTTGACATCACATGTAGGGAAAAGTATGGAAAAAAGATAAATGAAAGTATTATTTAGAAACAAAGGGACTATTAAAGGATTACCAGAGCGGATTTAGAAAGGGATGAAACACAATAGATCCGGCTCTATGTTTAGAGAGTAAAATTAGAAAAGCTCAAATTAATAAAGAAAGTATAGTATCTGTATTTTTTGACGTTGAGAAGGTGTACAATATGTTGTGGAAACAAGGATTAATTATAAAGTTATATCAGATAAGACATTTGAATAAGAGGGAGAATGTATAGTTGGATTAAAAGCTTTTTTAACTGAAAGGTGGATAGAAGTAAAGATAGGGAAAGAATTTAGTACCAAGTATTTAGTGGAAAATGGAACTCCTCAAGGGAGTATAGTTAGTCCAGTTTTGTTTTCAGTTATGATGAACAAAGTGTTTAGTAAAGATGATAGATCTACAAGTGTAGCTTTATTGATAGAAATAAAGATAGGGAAAGAATTTAGTACCAAGTATTTAGTGGAAAATGGAACTCCTCAAGGGAGTATAGTTAGTCCAGTTTTGTTTTCAGTTATGATGAACAAAGTGTTTAGTAAAGATGATAGATCTACAAGCTTTATTTGCAGATGACGGCGTTATGTGGAAAAAGGGAAGAAATAAAGAAGAAATAGTGAGGGAAATGCAAGAGGCAATAGGGAAAGTAGAATGTTGGGGAATGAAATGGGGTTTTAGGTTTTCAGTGGCAAAGACCAAAGTAGTCTGTTTCATGAAAGGACAATTCAGGAACAAATTAAACTTAATTCTTAACCCGCACCGGATCGTGGGCGGGGGGGTTGACGGAAGTGGGCGTGTGTGTACTTTTATTTACTTTTGTTTTATACAAAATATTCAATCAACTATCACAAACTATGCATCATTTGAAAGCTAAAACACTCAAGATTCATGTTCTGAACTTGTTTTTGCAATAAATACACCAGAGAGGAAAGGGTTAAATGAAACGCTAAAGGACCGTCCATGTAAACATAGCAAAATATTAGCGATACTCATCTTTCATCTCCTGTCGTTCAGATCAGATCGGACGAATCCAATAAACACCCGCATACATCTCTGTGTAAGAGTCCACTCTTCAAAATGCATCCCACTTTTTAATCCAAAACAACGAAAAAATAGGGAAAAAACTAAAAATCCTCCGTTGTTTGCAAGAGAGTTTTGAGTTAGCGTAATCAATCATGTCCATTTTCAATGAAATATCGATTCTAATCCGTGTCTGGCAAACTCCCCCTGCTAGAATAGCCTCTCCCACGTATTATAAACCCTCCCTCGTCTCTCTCCTTCAATCAGAGACTCTCCTGGGATGCATCATAGAGGAAGCGCTTTACAGGCTTGGTGAGCTGTCAATCATTGCGCCCATGGTTTTCGTTGGATAAAGGCACTCGGTGCCCAGCCAATGCCTTTCCAACAAAGGTTTGATTGATGGACTTAGTAACCAATCAAAAGGCATTATCTTGCGCAGTTTACGTAAGTAGGCTTTGGTGAATACTGTTTGTGCGCAGTCTGCGCGTTCTCAATGGCGCAACTGCAGTGGAGCGCGCAGACTCTTACTGACGCTTCCCATCAGCTAAATGAGTTTTTTACACTTTGTAATCTCTGTAAACTGTTTATCCATTATAATTAGTAGTTTATTGCAGTTTATTGCAGATTTATTTGAATGAAAAACTACTCTTTACAATAGCAAATGTTCTGAAATAAATGGCCTTTTTGAAATGACGCCTAGACTTTTCTTGACATAAAAGCTCACAGAAGCTACATTACTGAGAGAATCATCCTCATATTTGAATCATGACATGATTAGACATTCAGTTTTATATTTAAGTTATTTTCAGGCTCTTAACATTAAATTATAATATTTTTTTCCCTAAGTGAAAAAAAAAAAAAAAAAACGTGAGTCACTTACATGTATATTTACATGTATATTACTCTGTTCCCATATTACTTTGAGTTATTATGACTCTTGGGTAGCAATATTTCAAGTGTCTAGTTTAAAATAAGACCAGGTTTATGAATATAGACCATAGGGTTTAAGAGCTGCAGACATTTTCATTTGGGTATATCGTTTTCAAAGAATTCTCAAAAATGGGGCGCTTGTTAAGAGGTTAAACGTTATGGAAAAAATTGAGAGAGAGTGGAATGTTTTAAATATCTATATCTTTGACAAAAAAAAAAACTTAGAGAATATTGCTGAAAGATGTAAAAGAATACTAAATGTCGTAAGATGTTTGAGAGGTAGAGAGTGGGGAGCAAGCAGGATCTCTTTGAAAGCGGTATACATTGGATTAATTAGGGGAGTTCTTGATTATGGATGTACAATTTATCAATCTGCTTCAAGAACATTACTAAAAAAGTTGGATGTAATTCAATATCAGGCTTTGAGACTCTGTTGTGGTGCTTCCAGTAGCAGCAATACAAATAGAAATGAATGAAATGTCATTGAATATTAGAAGAAATCAGATAGCATTAACTTATAAGGAAAATCCCCCAACTCAGAAGGTGTTACAGTCTTGTCAAGAAAAGGAAAGAAGACGGATTAATAGCTTTGGTTGAATAATAGGAGATGCAGTCAATGAGATAGGGATAGGGGACATAATGTTAAGCCCCACTGTGCCATTATCCAGTGTCCCACCTAAGTTAGGGGTAGATATGCACCTTTTAGAGCAGAAAAAAGAGAGAGAGAAGTATAGATAGGATTCAGGTTATTAGATATTTAGAGGATCATTAGTCTATGTTTATTAAAATATACACTGATATACACTGATCAAATATATACTGATCAAAAACAGATAATAATAGAGTAGGAGCAGCGTTCATTATACAATAACTAAATGTTATGTTAAATAAAAGATTTAGTGATAATTTATCAGTGTTTATAGGAGAATTGTTGGCCATTATTTTAGCACTTGAGTGGGTAGAAAATAATAAGTCAAGCATAGTGTTAATAGGGTCAGATTCAAGTAGTGTGCTAACAAGTTTTAAAAACATGCAGTCAGAAGCAAGTCAGGACATTATGTTGGAAATAGCCCAAATTGTGTATAGAACCAATAAAGTAGGAGTGATAGTGAAATTCATCTGGATTACAGCCCATATAAGAGTAGATGGAAATTAATTGGCAGACAAATATGTAAAAAGTGCAACAAAAAAATCTGAGGTAAATATGACAGTAAATAATAGTAAGGCGGAAGTTAAAAAACATAATCAAAGTAGAAATGAAAAAGAAGTGACTATTCTGATTTCAGTTTTGTGTTTGCCAACCGCCAGAAGAAGAAATAAGAAAGAAATAATAATAATAATAATAATAATAATAAGAAGTTAGTGCAGCATGCAGCGTCTGAAGCATGGCTTAGCCATGTGCTCAGGTTAGGAGTCATTGTTGAGAACACTTCGGTTACTTGCGTAACCTCGGTTCCCTGAGAAGAGGGAACAAGTATTGCGTTTAGCTAAACGCTAGGGGAATTTCCTTTCCTCGAGATTTTGAAGCAAATTTTTATCCTAAAAATACCATGTAAAATGCAGTGCAGCTGCACAGCTCTCAGCAGGAAGCAGCTGCGCACTGATTGGCTGTGCCGCTGCAACTGCAGGAACCTATGTATGGACCAATCAGGTCCCTCTAATATTCCTGCCACAAGGGGCAGCAGAATTTGCATAGCCAAGGGATAAGAGACCCTGTCTCGCCAGGTTCGTCAGGTTAATCGACTGAAGCGACTCCCTGAGCAAGCGAAGCACGGAAAACAAACGCAATACTCATTCCCTCTTCTCAGGGAACTGAGGTTACGTAAGTTACCGAAGCGTTCCCTTTCGAGAGTACTCTCATTTTGCGTTTGCTAGGGGACCCAATGCAAAACGCTGTGCTCGCTTAACGGCTCTGAAAGCCTGGAGACACCATACCCAGGCCGACCTAAGTGGGCCCGTAATATGATATTCATAGAAGTGCCCAATATGAGCCAGACCTGAGTCGGGCTATTTAATGAGAATAACACACAAAGATATATATATTGTCACGGGGTGAGACATCACACGCCAAGGCAGGCTGAGTGCAAAAGGCCCCGGAGGGTGGATTTTATTTACAGTGCACGTGAAAATGTGAAAACAGTCAGTGAGCCGGTGCATGGTGGCTGGTGATCCTCGTGCTCTGTGGTGCTCGATCCTGGTGAAAGTGGGTGTCCAAAGGTGCTCCAGTGAAGTGGGCTGTCGGTCACTCGCTGCTTTCTAGGAGAACAATAAAGAGAGAGGTTAGTCCAGCAGTGCATTCAGCTCGAGACCAGAGTCTGTCTGTCTCCTCAGCGTTTGCTGCTTTTATGCCTCTGTGCTGATGAGGCGCAGCTGGGACCGATCAGCCCACGGTGATGACGTGCAGGTGCTGTGTTGCCAGGGCGACGCTGATTCCTCTGGGTGGACTCGTCACAATATATATATATATATATATATATATATATATATATATATATATATATATATATATATATATATATGAATAGACCAGACATAGTCGGGCATAGTCATAGTCGGGCCAATTCGAGTCATGTAAGGAGTCATGTAAGGAATGTGCTTATGACTTATACAAATACTTAACCCAGACCAGACTGTCGGCCGTAAGGGGTTAATATGTATTACACAGCGAGAAGCCCAGCCTGAAGGCAGGGACATCCAAATTATAAAACATGATAAAAGTGGACAGGGAGGCCCAGCCTGCCGCCGCACAGATATCATTCAGTGAAATGCCAGTAGACCAAGCCCATGACGAGGCCATGCCTCTAGTAGAATGGGCTTTGATGCCTATAGGGCAGCTGAGATCTTTGGATTTATAAGCCAGTGAGATAGCATCCACTATCCATCGTGAGAAGGTCTGCTTTGTAACCGCGCACCCACGGGTGCGGCCGCCAAAGCACCCAAAGAGCTGTTCAGTTTGCCTGAAAGCAGCGGAATGCTCTATGTATATTCTCAGCGCTCTGACAGGACAGAGCAAATTAGCATCTTCCTCATCTAACGATGATGAGAGTGCTGAAAGTGAAATGATCTGTGCTCTAAACGGAGTTGAAAGCACCTTAGGTACATATCCATGTCTTGGTTTGAGGACGACTTTAGAGTCACTTGGCCAAAATTCCAGACAAGAGGCGCTCACTGAGAGCACATGCAGGTGTACAATATGTTGTGGAAACAAGGATTAATTATAAAGTTATATCAGATAAGACATTTGAATAAGAGGGAGAATGTATAGTTGGATTAAAAGCTTTTTTAACTGAAAGGTGGATAGAAGTAAAGATAGGGAAAGAATTTAGTACCAAGTATTTAGTGGAAAATGGAACTCCTCAAGGGAGTATAGTTAGTCCAGTTTTGTTTTCAGTTATGATGAACAAAGTGTTTAGTAAAGATGATAGATCTACAAGTGTAGCTTTATTGATAGAAATAAAGATAGGGAAAGAATTTAGTACCAAGTATTTAGTGGAAAATGGAACTCCTCAAGGGAGTATAGTTAGTCCAGTTTTGTTTTCAGTTATGATGAACAAAGTGTTTAGTAAAGATGATAGATCTACAAGCTTTATTTGCAGATGACGGCGTTATGTGGAAAAAGGGAAGAAATAAAGAAGAAATAGTGAGGGAAATGCAAGAGGCAATAGGGAAAGTAGAATGTTGGGGAATGAAATGGGGTTTTAGGTTTTCAGTGGCAAAGACCAAAGTAGTCTGTTTCATGAAAGGACAATTCAGGAACAAATTAAACTTAATTCTTAACCCGCACCGGATCGTGGGCGGGGGGGTTGACGGAAGTGGGCGTGTGTGTACTTTTATTTACTTTTGTTTTATACAAAATATTCAATCAACTATCACAAACTATGCATCATTTGAAAGCTAAAACACTCAAGATTCATGTTCTGAACTTGTTTTTGCAATAAATACACCAGAGAGGAAAGGGTTAAATGAAACGCTAAAGGACCGTCCATGTAAACATAGCAAAATATTAGCGATACTCATCTTTCATCTCCTGTCGTTCAGATCAGATCGGACGAATCCAATAAACACCCGCATACATCTCTGTGTAAGAGTCCACTCTTCAAAATGCATCCCACTTTTTAATCCAAAACAACGAAAAAATAGGGAAAAAACTAAAAATCCTCCGTTGTTTGCAAGAGAGTTTTGAGTTAGCGTAATCAATCATGTCCATTTTCAATGAAATATCGATTCTAATCCGGCAAACTCCCCCTGCTAGAATAGCCTCTCCCACGTATTATAAACCCTCCCTCGTCTCTCTCCTTCAATCAGAGACTCTCCTGGGATGCATCATAGAGGAAGCGCTTTACAGGCTTGGTGAGCTGTCAATCATTGCGCCCATGGTTTTCGTTGGATAAAGGCACTCGGTGCCCAGCCAATGCCTTTCCAACAAAGGTTTGATTGATGGACTTAGTAACCAATCAAAAGGCATTATCTTGCGCAGTTTACGTAAGTAGGCTTTGGTGAATACTGTTTGTGCGCAGTCTGCGCGTTCTCAATGGCGCAACTGCAGTGGAGCGCGCAGACTCTTACTGACGCTTCCCATCAGCTAAATGAGTTTTTTACACTTTGTAATCTCTGTAAACTGTTTATCCATTATAATTAGTAGTTTATTGCAGTTTATTGCAGATTTATTTGAATGAAAAACTACTCTTTACAATAGCAAATGTTCTGAAATAAATGGCCTTTTTGAAATGACGCCTAGACTTTTCTTGACATAAAAGCTCACAGAAGCTACATTACTGAGAGAATCATCCTCATATTTGAATCATGACATGATTAGACATTCAGTTTTATATTTAAGTTATTTTCAGGCTCTTAACATTAAATTATAATATTTTTTTCCCTAAGTGAAAAAAAAAAAAAAAAAACGTGAGTCACTTACATGTATATTTACATGTATATTACTCTGTTCCCATATTACTTTGAGTTATTATGACTCTTGGGTAGCAATATTTCAAGTGTCTAGTTTAAAATAAGACCAGGTTTATGAATATAGACCATAGGGTTTAAGAGCTGCAGACATTTTCATTTGGGTATATCGTTTTCAAAGAATTCTCAAAAATGGGGCGCTTGTTAAGAGGTTAAACGTTATGGAAAAAATTGAGAGAGAGTGGAATGTTTTAAATATCTATATCTTTGACAAAAAAAAAACTTAGAGAATATTGCTGAAAGATGTAAAAGAATACTAAATGTCGTAAGATGTTTGAGAGGTAGAGAGTGGGGAGCAAGCAGGATCTCTTTGAAAGCGGTATACATTGGATTAATTAGGGGAGTTCTTGATTATGGATGTACAATTTATCAATCTGCTTCAAGAACATTACTAAAAAAGTTGGATGTAATTCAATATCAGGCTTTGAGACTCTGTTGTGGTGCTTCCAGTAGCAGCAATACAAATAGAAATGAATGAAATGTCATTGAATATTAGAAGAAATCAGATAGCATTAACTTATAAGGAAAATCCCCCAACTCAGAAGGTGTTACAGTCTTGTCAAGAAAAGGAAAGAAGACGGATTAATAGCTTTGGTTGAATAATAGGAGATGCAGTCAATGAGATAGGGATAGGGGACATAATGTTAAGCCCCACTGTGCCATTATCCAGTGTCCCACCTAAGTTAGGGGTAGATATGCACCTTTTAGAGCAGAAAAAAGAGAGAGAGAAGTATAGATAGGATTCAGGTTATTAGATATTTAGAGGATCATTAGTCTATGTTTATTAAAATATACACTGATATACACTGATCAAATATATACTGATCAAAAACAGATAATAATAGAGTAGGAGCAGCGTTCATTATACAATAACTAAATGTTATGTTAAATAAAAGATTTAGTGATAATTTATCAGTGTTTATAGGAGAATTGTTGGCCATTATTTTAGCACTTGAGTGGGTAGAAAATAATAAGTCAAGCATAGTGTTAATAGGGTCAGATTCAAGTAGTGTGCTAACAAGTTTTAAAAACATGCAGTCAGAAGCAAGTCAGGACATTATGTTGGAAATAGCCCAAATTGTGTATAGAACCAATAAAGTAGGAGTGATAGTGAAATTCATCTGGATTACAGCCCATATAAGAGTAGATGGAAATTAATTGGCAGACAAATATGTAAAAAGTGCAACAAAAAAATCTGAGGTAAATATGACAGTAAATAATAGTAAGGCGGAAGTTAAAAAACATAATCAAAGTAGAAATGAAAAAGAAGTGACTATTCTGATTTCAGTTTTGTGTTTGCCAACCGCCAGAAGAAGAAATAAGAAAGAAATAATAATAATAATAATAATAATAAGAAGAAGTTAGTGCAGCATGCAGCGTCTGAAGCATGGCTTAGCCATGTGCTCAGGTTAGGAGTCATTGTTGAGAACACTTCGGTTACTTGCGTAACCTCGGTTCCCTGAGAAGAGGGAACAAGTATTGCGTTTAGCTAAACGCTAGGGGAATTTCCTTTCCTCGAGATTTTGAAGCAAATTTTTATCCTAAAAATACCATGTAAAATGCAGTGCAGCTGCACAGCTCTCAGCAGGAAGCAGCTGCGCACTGATTGGCTGTGCCGCTGCAACTGCAGGAACCTATGTATGGACCAATCAGGTCCCTCTAATATTCCTGCCACAAGGGGCAGCAGAATTTGCATAGCCAAGGGATAAGAGACCCTGTCTCGCCAGGTTCGTCAGGTTAATCGACTGAAGCGACTCCCTGAGCAAGCGAAGCACGGAAAACAAACGCAATACTCATTCCCTCTTCTCAGGGAACTGAGGTTACGTAAGTTACCGAAGCGTTCCCTTTCGAGAGTACTCTCATTTTGCGTTTGCTAGGGGACCCAATGCAAAACGCTGTGCTCGCTTAACGGCTCTGAAAGCCTGGAGACACCATACCCAGGCCGACCTAAGTGGGCCCGTAATATGATATTCATAGAAGTGCCCAATATGAGCCAGACCTGAGTCGGGCTATTTAATGAGAATAACACACAAAGATATATATATTGTCACGGGGTGAGACATCACACGCCAAGGCAGGCTGAGTGCAAAAGGCCCCGGAGGGTGGATTTTATTTACAGTGCACGTGAAAATGTGAAAACAGTCAGTGAGCCGGTGCGTGGTGGCTGGTGATCCTCGTGCTCTGTGGTGCTCGATCCTGGTGAAAGTGGGTGTCCAAAGGTGCTCCAGTGAAGTGGGCTGTCGGTCACTCGCTGCTTTCTAGGAGAACAATAAAGAGAGAGGTTAGTCCAGCAGTGCATTCAGCTCGAGACCAGAGTCTGTCTGTCTCCTCAGCGTTTGCTGCTTTTATGCCTCTGTGCTGATGAGGCGCAGCTGGGACCGATCAGCCCACGGTGATGACGTGCAGGTGCTGTGTTGCCAGGGCGACGCTGATTCCTCTGGGTGGACTCGTCACAATATATATATATATATATATATATATATATATATATATATATATATATATATATATATATATATATATATATATGAATAGACCAGACATAGTCGGGCATAGTCATAGTCGGGCCAATTCGAGTCATGTAAGGAGTCATGTAAGGAATGTGCTTATGACTTATACAAATACTTAACCCAGACCAGACTGTCGGCCGTAAGGGGTTAATATGTATTACACAGCGAGAAGCCCAGCCTGAAGGCAGGGACATCCAAATTATAAAACCTGATAAAAGTGGACAGGGAGGCCCAGCCTGCCGCCGCACAGATATCATTCAGTGAAATGCCAGTAGACCAAGCCCATGACGAGGCCATGCCTCTAGTAGAATGGGCTTTGATGCCTATAGGGCAGCTGAGATCTTTGGATTTATAAGCCAGTGAGATAGCATCCACTATCCATCGTGAGAAGGTCTGCTTTGTAACCGCGCACCCACGGGTGCGGCCGCCAAAGCACCCAAAGAGCTGTTCAGTTTGCCTGAAAGCAGCGGAATGCTCTATGTATATTCTCAGCGCTCTGACAGGACAGAGCAAATTAGCATCTTCCTCATCTAACGATGATGAGAGTGCTGAAAGTGAAATGATCTGTGCTCTAAACGGAGTTGAAAGCACCTTAGGTACATATCCATGTCTTGGTTTGAGGACGACTTTAGAGTCACTTGGCCAAAATTCCAGACAAGAGGCGCTCACTGAGAGCACATGCAGATCACCCACTCGCTTAACTGATGTGATTGCTAGCAGAAAAGCGGTCTTGAGTGATAGGAGTTTTAAACTTACCAAATGCAGAAGCTTGAATGTTGAGCCTTTCATAGCATCCAGGACCGTGGACAGGTCCCATATAGGGACTGAAGGGGGGCGAGGTGGGTGAAGCCTTCTTGCCCCTTTGAGGAAGCGCACGATAAGATCGTTCTTCTCCAGTGACAGTCCATTCACTTGAGTGTGATGCGCTGCTATAGCAGCCACATAAACTTTGAGCATGGAGGAGGAACGACCCGCGTCTAGTAGCTCTTGTAAAAAAGTGAGCACTTCTGACACTTCGAAAATTAGTGGGGTCAGGCTTCGTGCTTTACACCAGTCCGAAAAGACTGACCATTTGCCTAAATACAGCCACCCGGTCGCGGGGGTTTACATAAGCTACCACTGACCTGCTGTCCATTCAGATCAGGACATGGTGGTGCTTTATGTACGGAAGGAAAGCTCTTAGCGATAGCATGACCGCTTTCATCTCTAGACAGTTTATGTGAAGGCTCTTTTCCGAGTCTGACCAGAGACCGGAGACTGGCCTGCCCTCGTGAAGGGCTCCCCAACCTAGGTTGGATGCATCTGTCGAGATAACTTTCCACTTCGTAACAGTACCCAAACTCATGCCCATTTGATACCAGACGGGATTTTTCCAAGGAGCCAGAGCCAACACACAGCTGTGGTCTAACTTGATTTGTAATCGGCCCGAGAGCCATGCGTGAGCTGGAACGCGGCAATTCAGCCAGCGTTGGAAAGGGCGCATGTGTAACAGACCTAGTCTGAGGAGTGGCACCGCCGAGGCCATGAGACCCAACATCCTCTGAAAGTGTTTGAGAGGAGTGTATGCACCGGACCTGAGGGAAACCACTCAGTTCCGAACAGAGAGTGCGTGCTGTGATGTCAGTCACGCGTTTCATCTGTAGTGAGTCTAATACTGTTCCCAGAAATGAAACGTTCTGTGTGGGAGACAATGAGCTCTTTGCCATATTGATTCTGAGGCCCAAGCATTTCAAATGGTTGAGAAGCCAAGATCTGTGGTTCAGTAACTGTATCTCTGACTGCGCTATTATGAGCCAGTCGTCGAGATAGTTGAGAATTCTCATTTCCCGAAGTCTCAGCGGGGTTAGTGCCGCTTCCATGCACTTCGTAAATGTGCGGGGAGCCAGAGATAGACCAAAGGGTATCACCCTGTATTGGTAAACTTTCCCCTTGAAGGCGAATCTCAAGAATGGCCTGTGATGAGGGGCTATTTGTATGTGGAAATAGGCATCCTCTAGATCTACAGTGAAGAACCAGTCTCCCGGGCGAATGTGCGCAAGGATTTGTTTCATTTTCAACATTTTGAACTGGTGCTTCATAAGGGCCTTGTTAAGATGTCAGACCACCGTCCTTTTTTGGTACAAGGAAGTAACGACTGTAAAAGCCTGACTCACTCTGTGAGGGGTGTACGGCTTCCACCGCCCCTTTCATTAACAGTTTTGATATTTCGGTTCGAAGCACGTGACTTGTGTCGCTTCTCACCGTTGTGCGCAGTGGTCTGCGAACAAACTGTAGTGAGTAACCTTGTTCTATTATGTTCAACACCCATTTTGAAATGCCGGGAATGGCCTGCCAGGCCTCGGCCTTCGAAGCCAGGGGCTGAATTAATTTGTGGGGCGAGTCGCTGAGTAACAGGGACTCGGTGGCCCGATAATGTTGTGTTAAAGTGGCGCTTATCAGAGCGCGTTTGTTCACAGGCTCTCTGACTGCGGGAGAATTGTTTCCCGCCGCCTGAGTGCAGGGGGCCGGGGGACATAGAATATTGGTGCTTGTGTATAGGCGAGCACGTTTGAGTACGGGCTCGTTGACTGTGAGGATAGTGAGGATAGGGAACATGGGGGAGTGATTGAGTGTAGGGGTTCATGCTGTAATGCTGGCACACTGCCTACAGAGAAAAAAACCTTTTTGTGATTCATATGGGTCGCCGTGAAAACGGTGTTTGTGAACAGGCGAGCGCATGTATGTAATGCATGGCTGTGTATATAATGTGCCCAGCCACCTGGTTGAAGGGAGCTGGGGAACGTTTTGGAAGAGAGCGAGGTGGTAAACCAGCCGAAGCGGGTATTATCCACCTTCTCATTGTGCCTCTGGCTAGGACGGCTTCGGCCGCTCGGGTTTCAACACATTACTGGGTCGGGGACCTTGGCGCTCTGCCGGTCTGCTGCGGCTTGTAGAGTGGGAACGCTGTCCAGGCTTAGAAGCCGTGCAAGGCTGGTGAGCTGGTGGCGCTGCCTTGGTGGGCTGGGCTGGTCCAGCCTTAGCGTGACGGCTAGCGGAGGAGCTGGAACGCTTGGGCAGGAAATGTTGCATTGCCTATGAGGCCTTTTGTGCCTCGGTGAAGCGTTCTGTGAACCCAACCACAGAGGGACCAAATAATCCTGAAGGCGACATGGGCGCGTCCAGGAAAACGCTCTTGTCCGAGTCTTTCATCTCGGTTAGGTTGAGCCACAAATGGCGCTCCAACACCGTACAGTTAGCCATGCATCTGCCAATCGCCTGAGCGTTGGCCTTGGTTCGGCCTGAGCAGGCGCATAAGCTCAGCGTCAACTGAGGTTTTGCCCCCCATGGCAGTCCGCGTCGAAGTAGTGTGCTCCGAGACGGTGTCCGATCACCCGCTTTCAGATGCAGCAAGCGAAAGGCTGTCATCCATGAAAGGCAGCCACCCTGGTTGAGTGCGGCCTGCGCGTGGTCTCGTCCGAGACATGAGACGCAGATGATGTGCCGATCCTCGTCTGGGAGAAAGCCTCTACACGAGGCGCAGGAGGAACGAGACATTTGCAACAACGACTCGGCTCTTTTCGTGAGTGTGTAGCAACTGCAAACACACAGATTGGTATAAAGGAAATGTGCCGGATGGCAGAGCTGGAAGGCAGACTAAAGGCGGAGAGTCCGACGTCCTCAGGCTGCAGAGTTCCGCTGGGTGTGTGTCGACGGCAGGCTTCAATTCAAAGCTCAGCGAGGTGAGTCACTGAAGAACAAATAATCTGACGAACCTGGCGAGACAGGGTCTCTTATACCCTTGGCTATGCAAATTCTGCTGCCCCTTGTGGCGGGAATATTAGAGGGACCTGATTGGTCCTTCCCACCCCGTGGTCTTGCCATAGGTTCCTGCAGTTGCAGCGGCACAGCCAATCAGTGCAGCTGCTTCCTGCTGAGAGCTGTGCAGCTGCACTGCGTTTTACATGGTATTTTTAGGATAAAAATTTGCTTCAAAATCTTGAGGAAAGGAAATTCCCCTAGCGTTTAGCTAAACACAATACGAGAGTACTCTCGAAAGGGAAACGTGTTTTATGCTCAATGGAAAGTAGTGATGGCAAAATTAGGCTTCCTGAACCACTGAGACCTAGCAGCCCATTGCTTCACCAAAAGGTTCATTACTCGAAGCTTCATTCATCATTGCTCACTAGTGACACCTATCTACTGTACAAATAAATAGCAGACAAATCCATTAATCCTGGGCCAATGACCTGAGCAGACATTTGTCCTTTGCCTGGGTATAAAATAAAATATGTATATTTCTCTGTCTGACAACTGTCAGACACACTGTTAATTAATTATTTATGTATACTAGGGATGCTACAATTCTCAATATAATATTGAACCGTTCGGTACGGCATTCACAGTTCAATACGCGCTTGTGAATTGCGTTTTTTTTTCGGTTTTTCGTTTAATTAATTATTTTTCTACAAATTCTATAATTTGCCTCCATCCCAATTTACTGAACAACGCGACATACATTCACATCACACGTTAGTGGTAGAGCTATACTCACGGAGCGCTAGAGTTATTCACATTCACGAAAGTTCATTATTTGCATGCGTTTTAATTTAAAGCCTTGCCGGTTTCATTCGCACACAAGGTTAACATAAACACAGTTGGTTATGTCTAAAGTGAAAGTAAAATCGCCTGTATATTAGATGCACGCAGGTCTTAAATTGACAACAGCGCAGTAGTGAACACGCGGTCCTTAAAGGGACAGTTCACCTCTAAAATGATGTCATTATTTACTCACTCTAATATTGTTTCAAACCTATGGAAGCCCGTTTCCGCCACTAAATAAAAAAATAAAAACAGTAATTGCGACTTTTTATCTCAGAATTCTGACTTTTTTTCTTACAATGCGTGATATAAAGTCAGAATTCTAAGATATAAAGTCGCAATTGTGAGTTATAAAGTCATAATTCTGAGATATAAACTCGCAATTGCGTGATATAAAGTCAGAATTCTGAGATATAAAGTCACAATTGCGTGATATAAAGTCAGAATTCTGAGATATAAACTCGCAATTGCGTGATATAAAGTCAGAATTCTGAGATATAAAGTCGCAATTGTGAGTTAAAAAGTCAGAATTCTGAGCTATAAAGTCGCAATTGCGAGTTATAAAGTCATTGATCTGCCGCGACACATGATGAGTTGTGAACACATTAATGAGTATATTAACTGTAATTTTTGCTGCTAATGATGGAATGGTTGTACATTAGCCTATCTGAACGGCATTAATATCTCTGAGCAAACGCGCTCTTGAGGGGATTTTAAGCGCAAGCTTTGGCGCAGAAACAACAGAACGGATGTGAGGGGCAACGTTCATTGAACATATTCTGATGTGTTATTATGGAAATATGATCCCCAGAACTCCACCACCCTCAGAATGTGCTGTAATTCACGATGTCCTTAGAGAACGAGTGTGTCCAGTAATGACACGTCCAGTATGATCTGTCGCTACATACAGTCACCTGAGGGTGGCGCTGTTCTGGGATCATATTTCATTAATAACGTATCATTATTAACATATTTCATTAATAATATTGAATTAATAACGCATCAGAATATGCTGTAATGCAAGATTTCGTTCGAGAATTAATTTTATTGACCTCCATGTGCTCGGTTTTGATAATATTTAAAATAATATTAATATTATATTATATTCATATAAAATAATAATTGATGTAGGTGAGTTCTGTACAGTGAGTTCTGCTACCGAACAGTTGTAACTATAAATATGAGGTTGAGATGGAGCAGTTTTCATTAAACAGTAATAGCCTGTAAAAAATTATCTTATGTTTTAATAAATGGCACACGTGACAAGTTCAACCAGAGTACCTCTTTGTATTTAAGCTCCATGCCTTACTCTATTAATTCTCGAAATCCTACATTACAGCATATTCTGATGCGTTATTAATGAAATATGATCCCAGAACAGCGCCACCCTCAGGTGACTGTATGTAGCCTACCGACACTGGACGTGTTGTGATCGGGCAGCATTAAACAGTGAATATAGCTTATACTCCTGTAAAATGATATTGTATGTTTCAATAAATGGTGCATGTGACAAATTGAACCAGAGTAGCTCTTTTGTATTTAACCAGAATCAGAAAGAATCAAAAGGAGCTTTATTACCATTTTTGCACACACAAGGAATTTGTTTTGGTGACAGAAGTTTCCAGCACACAGAGACAACCACAGAACACAATAAAGAATAAAGATAAATTAATGAGATACACATATGCATAATAAACAAAAATAGACAAATTTGTATGTACAGGTGTGCTATGGAACAGAATACAATAGAATTAACAGGGAATGGTGTAAAAGGTTCTTGTCAAATAAATATTGCACATATTTATCATTGGAGGCATTTAACATGTCTGACTCTATATCTAGCCTATTTAAAAGCACAGAGAAAGATGACATTAGATAATGTTTGCAGCTGAGATTTAATGATATGCAATTATATTACTTTATTAGAATTTGTAACATTAGCTAAAGATCAATTCATTTATTATTTTAAATATTATCAAAACCGAGCACATGGAGGTCAATAAAATTCATTCTCAAATGAAATCTTGCATTACAGCATTAGCTGATGCGTTATTAATTAAATATTATTAATGAAATATGTTATTAATGATACGTTATTAATGAAATATGATCCCAGAACAGCGCCACCCTCAGGTGACTATATGTAGCGACAGATCATACTGGACGTGTCATTACTGGACACACTCGTTCTCTAAGGACATCATGAATTACAGCACATTCTGAGGGTGGTGGAGTTCTGGGGATCATATTTCCATAATAACACATCAGAATATGTTCAATGAACGTTGCCCCTCACATCCGTTCTGTTGTTTCTGCGCCAAAGCTTGCGCTTAAAATCCCCTCAAGAGCGCGTTTGCTCAGAGATATTAATGCCGTTCAGATAGGCTAATGTACAACCATTCCATCATTAGCAGCAAAAATTACAGTTAATATACTCATTAATGTGTTCACATCGCACCCAAATACCACCAACATGTTAACTTCAACACGCGAGGGAACCGCGTCTTAGATCACTGCTACTCCCCCTTCAAGGATTGTTACAAGTCCCTCCCGCGCCCACCATTTGGCAAATCGGATCACGCTTCCATCCTACTTTTGCCCGCATATAGGCAAAGACTCAAACAGGAAGCACCCGCCCTCAGAACCATCCAGTGCTGGTCGGACCAATCAGATTCTATGCTACAGGACTGTTTTGATCACGCGGACTGGGAGATGTTCCGGTCGGCCTCTGATGACGACATCGAGGTTTACGCTGATAGCGTAACGTGTTTCATCAGGAAGTGCGTAGATGACGTTGTTCCGACCAAAACAATTCGGCTGTACCCTAACCAGAAGCCGTGGCTAAATGGGGATGTTCGCGCGGCACTCAATGCGCGGACCTTCACTTTTAACTCCGGTAACGCGGAGGAGCATAAACAAGCAAGTTATGCCCTCCGGAAAACCATCAGAGCAGCAAAACGGCAGTACAGGGACAAGATTGAAGGACAGTTCAACACCACCGACTCCAGAAGCATGTGGAGGGGAATTAACACCATCACGGACTATAAAGGGAACACAAACTCCACCGTGAACACCGCTGCCTCTCTCCCGGACGAGCTCAACACCTTCTATGCTCGCTTTGAGGGAACTAACACCGCCCTCGCGGAGAGAGAGCTCGCGGCTGAAGATACAGAGGTTAGTGCACTCTTCGTATCTGTCGCGGATGTAACCCGATCCTTCCGGCGGGTGAACGTCCGTAAAGCTGCGGGTCCAGACGGCATTCCCGGCCGTGTGATCAGAGCGTGCGCGCACCAACTGGCTGGAGTCTTCACGGACATTTTTAACCTGTCCCTCTCCCTATCTGTGGTCCCCACATGCTTCAAAACGTCCACCATTGTGCCTGTACCTAAGCAGTCAAAAACCACCTGCTTAAACGACTGGCGTCCTGTTGCTCTGACCCCCATCATCAGTAAATGCTTTGAGAGACTAGTCAGAAACCACATCTGCTCTGTTCTCCCCCCCTCACTGGACCCACTGCAGTTTGCATACCGCACAAACCGCTCCACTGACGATGCCATTTCATCCACTATACACACTGCTCTCTCCCACCTGGAAAAGAGGAACACGTATGTGAGAATGCTGTTTGTGGACTACAGCTCAGCATTCAACACCATTGTGCCCTCCATACTTGACATGAAACTCCGGGCTCTAGGCTTAAACAGCCTGTTATGCAGCTGGATCCTGGACTTCCTGTCAAACAGACGCCAGGTGGTCAGAATGGGCAGTAACATCTCCTCATCGCTGACTCTCAACACTGGAGCCCCTCAGGGCTGCGTTCTCAGCCCACTCCTGTACTCTTTGTACACACATGACTGTGTGGCAACCCACAGCTCCAACACCATCATCAAGTTTGCTGACGATACGACGGTGGTAGGTCTTATCACCGACAATGATGAAACGGCCTACAGAGAGGAGGTGCACATTCTGACACGGTGGTGTCAGGAGCACAACCTCTCCCTCAACGTCAGCAAGACCAAGGAGCTGGTGGTCGACTTCAGGAGGAATGAGAGAGAACACCGCCCCATCACCATCGATGGAGCACCGGTGGAGAGAGTCAGCAGCTTCAAGTTCCTCGGTGTCCACATCACAGAGGAACTCTCATGGTCCGTCCACTCCGAGGCCGTTGTGAAGAAGGCTCATCAGCGCCTTTTCTTCCTGCGACGGCTGAGGAGGTTTGGAATGAACCGCCACATCCTCACACGTTTCTACACCTGCACCATAGAGAGCCTGCTGACTGGCTGCATCACCACCTGGTACGGCAACAGTACCGCCCGCAGCCGCAAGGCCCTGCAAAGGGTAGTGCGCACGGCCAGCTGCATCATCGGAGGTGAGCTTCCCTCCCTCCAGGACATTTACGCCAGGCGGTGTGTGAAGAGAGCTCAGAGGATCTTCAGAGACTCTAGCCACCCGAACCATGGGCTGCTCTCACTGCTCCCATCAGGCAGACGGTACCGCAGCATCAGAACACGCACCAGCCGACTCCAGAACAGCTTCTTCCCACAAGCAATCAGACTACTTAACTCCTGATCCATCAGGATCATAACACACACTGGACAGAATATCACTCCGCACAACCCACTGTAGATACACACACATTATATACACATTTATTTATCATATAGCACCTATTGCACTTTGGATTTCAATTTTTCAATCTGTGAATAATAGTTTATACTATACATTGTATATTATTATTATTATTATAGCGTAATGTATATTGTTTAGTGTATGTTTAGTGTATATTGTTTAAAGTATATGTATATTGTAAGTATGTGTATATTGTTTAAAGCTGTGAGAACTAAACTCACATTGTGTAAATTATTTATTGTTTATTGTAGAGTTTACTGTGCTGTGAGTAATTGTGGGCGCATCAGATGTGTAATCTGATGCTGCTTTAAATGTTGTACATGTCATGTCATGACTACTATGTTGCTCGGAACTGCACCTAAGAATTTCACCTACTGTTGCACTTGTGCATATGTAGAGTGACAAATAAAGTGATTTGATTTGATTTGATTTGATTAAAAGGATCTAAGCGCTCTCAAAAAGTACAGTCTGCTTAGTCCCTTCTTGTAGACAGCCTACGTGTAACAGTTAAAGGGCATATTGCAGGTTAGAGACCCCAGTGGGTCAATGTATAGAAAACTAATGTAGGAACTAGATTTTCTTTCAAATATAGTTATAAACACGCTAATAAGGCTTCTGGAAGCGTTTTTGTGAGAAAATTTTACTTCCGCATCTGAAAACCGCTAAACCGGACGTGACATAACGAGAGGGAGTCCGGGCAATGGAAAACAATGGATCGCAATGAGGACGCTGAGGAAATTGTTCATTTATACTCGTATGACGGACCACAACCATGCAATTATGAGCCTGCTATGCTGCCAAGAGAGCATGGACAAGCCAGGATGAGACAGAACAACAGTCAGAGGAGGCACATTGAGTTATGGTGTGAGGAAAACCAGTGGAGAACAGGGCAGGTGTCTTGGTGAGAGACCAGTGTTAGCTAACGATATGTAACGCTGTGCTCAGATAACAATACTGTACAGATTATTATCATGTATCAGGCAATAGCAAAGCTAGTATTCATCTAAGAGTATTGATATTTACCAATAACAGAAAATAATTAGCTTTGATCACACTCGTTAATATCCGTCCACATCAACGTTACGTGAGATATCGCTTTCTCGTCACCGCAGGGGAGTGAGAGAAACATTTACCTGAATCACGTTGTTTCATAGGTGCTTGTGTGGGAAATGCGAGGCCATGGTCACAGCTGAGGAAAGCCAGTGCTGCAGGGAGGTGGATGCATACTGGGCCTTAGTGGAGAATGTCACCCCCACACTTGTTGTGCAGTGCCTGACTCTGCACCCAGGCTTTGAGGCTTGCTGTCTGAACCCATATGTGCTACAGATAGCCTATATGCACTTCAGACAGGAGCATGGACCTCTCCAGGCCAGCAGACATGAGTATGTTTAGGGCAGATCATTTATTACTCAGAGCTAAATACTTGTATGTTTAAATAAATAGCACATTAAATATTTGAATGTTTAAATAAATAGTACATTAAAGATTTGAATACTGTTTAAATAAATAATATATATTAAAGATTTGAATACTGTTTAAATAAATAATACATTCAAGATTTGAATATTAAAACAATATTTTGTTTCTCCATTGCCTATATTTAGCTCATGACTACACTTTTGAAGCCATTGGTACAAGACAATCAATATTGATATTTTGTCCAAATCTCCAGGCAATACCGCTACACAGCATACAGGCAGGTTGTCCGTTGGGCCTATGGCATTCTGGGCAGGCACATCAGGAAGCCCTTACCTTCATGTGTTGTGTCAGCCATTAGAAAACAGTTTCCAGAGGAAGGAGGAATTTATAAAGGATTTGAATGGCCCCATTTTGTTGACAATCAATAAGAAATAAACACAAATTGTCTGTATAAAACGTGTTTATGAAGTTTAGATCATATATATATATATATATATACCCAACATGAAATAACCTGACCCATTAAAAAAAAAATCCTGTAGCAGTATTAACATTTAAGTGACATGGCATCTGATACACAGTATGCGTATTGGTCACAATTGACCTATCGGTAAGCTAGTGTTAGTTAGGTTATTTCCATATTATCTGCTGTTCGTGTACCCAGGAGAAACGAAAATCTAAGATGCACTGATATTTTAGTAGCTCTGGCCTAACTATAATGGCAAATATCAGTCCTAATGTTTTTGTTTTTTGTGTAAGGCACCACAATACTTAGTAACAGAAAGGGTTTGACAGAACTATGATTTATCTGCACTTAACTCATTAACAACAAATATATATTCAAGTATGTCATGCATAAAAAACTGCATATTAACCTTTAGTGCATGAGGATGAGGATACATAATACATCAAATAGATAAATAAAATGCATTGACATTTCATTTGACAACCTCAAGAAAAAAAAGAGAAAAAATGTGCATCTTCAACAAAAGGGCATAGGTGCATTAATGTCAGAGACACATGCCACTATTCACTGGCACATGCCAATGAAGGCCAGATGTGCCAATACGGATAGTGACGTGCCATTGGCTTCTGTGCGTCAGATGCCATGTCACTTAAATGTTAATACCGCCTCTCAAAACTTTTTCAAATCTTTTCAGCAACTTGCTCAACATCTGTGCGGGTATCATATTAACATGTGTTAAACCGTGAATGCTGTGCTAGATACACGCCAACAGCCTCATCCTTGTTGATCCTCTGGAGGGATCTGGAAAGGGGAGCAGGTGCAGTGGAATACAAGACACTGCTGCGTTCACGTAGAGCCTGTGGTGACCTGGAGTATTCATCTCTCAGAGACTGCATGAGGGCTGATGCATATGCTGGGAGAAGAAAACAAAAGTTTAGATAACATTTATTGCCGACTCATGGTCTGACATAATGATATTTAGGAACTGACTGAAACTGCTAACCGTATGATGGCTTTTCCTTAACAGGACGGACTACCCAGCCACCTTTGCGGAACCTTGGGTAGCGAACCGCATAACACGCCTCACCATCACTGGTTCGAGCAACTTCTCTGCTGCCATTGTGGTTGAAATGCAGTGCTGCTAAAAGAAGTCTGTAGAAAAAGTATAATTTGTACCCATTGGGCTGCGGTGTTAGATTGCATTGGTTTCAGAAAGTGCTCATTCTTTCAGCATCACATATTTACCTGCTGTACATCCCAAGGAAGGAGAACCCAGTGTGCTTTGGTGCAAAGTGCAGGATGAGGGAGTGAAATGCCTCAAGTGAAAAGGTCTGATGCTGTGGGGACAACTGCCGAACATCCTTTACCAGCGCTGTTCTAGTAGCTAGACTCTCCAGTTTAACTGCAACAGTTGATCCTACATAAACACATTTTGTTCTTAAGATTAGGCATGATTGTACGATCACAATGAGGTGTGATTTGCATCACATCTTGTTCATGTTTTTTTTTTACTCTGGCTGTTTGAAATAAAATGAGTATGCAATGTGCTCACACTGGATAGTATGTGAATCTAGAGTATGCGAGAAATATCCGGATATATTCTAGATGAGCAAGATTGTCAGAGTTAGTTAATGAGGGGTTTATTCACTATACATTTTCAGCCATATAATGACCACAGTATGTTGTACCTGGTTCCAGCCACTCCTTGTCTCTTGCTTCCCCCACCAGAGGTGGATGTGCACAGCAGGGAAACATAGGAGTGCCATGTTCGTGGATGTCCTGAACATGGTTGACCATGCTTTTCCACTTGGCCTCCATCACATCTGCATCGCCATTAGGAGTGGAAGCTGCAGTCCAGTAGAGGTGGTTAATAACAGCTGGCCTCCACAGCTTCAGATCTTCACACTCCCTCTCCTTTGCAGCAGCATCCAAAGCTTTCCCTATACCTGTTTCAGAACAGAAACATAAAATGTTAAAAAGGAAAATTGAATACTTTAAACTACCTTCATCAAGATACATACTTTTGCCAATATGCCAGATGTCAAAGAAATGGCTTGTTCCTTTTGGACACAACTCCTCCCGCACCCACTTAGCAATCTAAAACAGCACATTGATTATAAGAACATTTGATTTTAGCTGTAAATATAGTCAACAGCAAGATGTGTGTGTACATGTATGTGTCTTTACCTGCCGATTTCTGTCTGTGATGAGGGTTGACACTTGCATATGTTGCTCAGTCAGAAACCTTATACTACGCTTTAAACCCTCTAACTCGCACCAGGTGCTACTTGGGACCTCTGAGCTCTGTAAAAAACATGTGGTCATCTCACTGTGTAATATTAGACAGGTGATGTGTGTTCGATAACTTACCTGGACAAGTTGAAGATCTAAAACCTTGTTGATTCTGTCCTCAATCAAAGAGTATGTGCCATATTTGGCACAATGGCCAGGAGAATCTGACCTATTAACATTAAAATATATTATAAATACAGTGGTAACACTTTACAATAAGGTTGTATTAGTTAACATTAGTTAATGCATTAGTTAACATTGCCTAACCATGAGCAGTACATTTGTTACTGTATTTGTTAATCTTTGTTAACGTTAGTTAATAAAAATACACCTGTCATGGTTCGTTCATGTTAGCTCACAGTGCATTAACTAATGTTAAGAAGATTTTAATAATGCGTTAGTAAATGTCAAAATTAAAGATAAATAACCTGCAGTCACCAGACAGGATCAGTCCGCCCCCCATCTCATTCAGATCTCTAATGATCCCTGCCTGCTCATTCTTCCACGCCTGCACGATGGTAGGAATTGTGTACAAGCGTTGGTGGCGGAAGAAGGTGCTGATGCTGATGCTCTGAAGTCCAAACAGCTTCAACATCCTGATGGTCTGGGTAGCCATGCAGCCTGAAAAGTGGATGGCCCCACTCAGTAAGAGGTTGCAGGCCGGCATATTTCGATGCAGTATTGGCTGGTTCTGCCAGAAACGCTGATAACCACATGCTGCACAGACCTAAGAGATGTATATGAAAATAGTACATAACTAAGTAATAGAACAAAAAATACAAGTTATGGGACAATTTTTTCCCCCACAAAATATATTATAAATTTTCACAAAAAATTTGCCTCTTACTTGTTTTATTTTTACAAAAGTTCCCTCCTGCTTCTCAACATTTCCTTGGGTTTCCCCACAACAGGCTGGGCAAATTGTAAATAGAGACATCAGCTGGCTTTGGCACACAATGAACTTGTCAGCAGCACTGGAAAAAAGAAAAACATTAATTTTGACTTGACACAATTTGGTCATACACATAATCTAAAATTAAAAGAATAAGTCTTACTTGAAGTTAGGATGAGGATCCTGCACTGGTTCCTCATCAGATGAGTCGCTTCTTATTTCCTCCTCTGGGATCCATGACACATCACCAGATTCATCCATGAAAACAGCAGCTGATTCATCATCACTGTGCACAGGACTAGGCAGTGGAGTAGATGTTTGTTTTTCAAACCTTTCTGTCTGAGTCCCCACACTGACCATCTTGGGCTGTGCCTGGACAGCTATAATAAAAATAGATCCAGCTTTATACAATTTTGCAACAGCATGTGTCACTGCTTAGCTACCCCTGTCCAACCTACTGCAATCCCAAACAACAACTGTCACAAAATCTAAATGTGTTAATTAAATTGTGTTAAAATGGAGGTCAAAGATAGTGTTGGAGTTGTAACTTACCTGCCTGCACCATACAGAAAGATTTTACGAATTGTTTGCCTTCATACATTATGTAAACAGATGTACAATTAATTATAGATATGAGTAATGTTAAATCTACCTGATGAACGATGTGAAGGTCTGAGGTCACACTGTGAGCCAAAGTGATGCACTGATGATTGAGGGGCCAGTGGAGAGAAAGGGTCAGCAAGCACTGCAGCACTGGCTGTAGATGCATCTCCCCATTCATTACTTGCAATGTCTTCCAAATCCTTATGAACACAGAACCGAATTAGCTGTGCAAACAAAGTCACTAAGCTATAACTAGACTTGATGGTTATAATATTTGCAAACTGAGGTAACCAGAACCAAAAAAAAAACCGGCCACTTTATATACTAAATTTGTGCTCGTATGTCTTTATAAAACATTTTAAATCCTGCATTGACTTTTCATATGGTATTTTCATAATGTATAACTTTACATAATGTAATGTATATTTATAATGCTAACTAGCAGTTAGTTAGTATGCCTTACACGCTAGCTGCAGTGTTTTACAACAACTTATATACACAACCCGTTGCTTCTCATTATTTAAATTATTAAATTACTGTATTGGTATTTAGCAAATGTTAGAAAAAAAAATACTCACTGCGCACAGTTCGCGTTTTCGTCGAGCTGCATCCCTGACAGATCCGTGACCATCATGTTTCCCGCCGGCGGGAGAACCACATGCTAACAGCGCAATGGAAGGCGTTGTGTGCACCGAAGGAACCGCGCCAGCTCTGAGTCTCACTTGGTTCTTGCTTCGGCATCCCATGTTGAACTCCATCATATCGCCTGGATGATAATTGTCCGCGCTAAAGTGAACGCTACAGACCACCGCATTTTTTGAGGCAGATGCAGAAGTGAAGTCCCGTCTCTTCACCTGCACAAAACGCACCCAGGCACGGAAGACAGCTCCATCCTTTTTCTTGTTAGGAAACCTGTGGACTCGATGTCCTGACAGGCTGGAGTTTGTGCAACCTCCACAAACACAATAATTTACCATCACGATAATAAATTGAAATCCAAAAACTACCGAAAACACACTGAATCACGACCGCTTCTACTGAATACCAACCTACTCTGCACTGAGCCAACGCAGAGCGCGCCAAACGACTCCCTTTCGTGACGTAATATGACGCGATGTTGAAAAAAAAACGCTTTTTCCAAACAGGCAACGAAACGGCCACTTTATCTACTAAATGTGTGCTCTTATGTCTTTTTAAAACAGTTTAAATCCTGCATTACCTTTTCATATGCTATTTTCATACAAGGTTATATATTAATCTAAAAAAAAAATTAACCTGCAATATGCCCTTTAAGTTGCTGAGATGGCTTTGTATTAATTCAGTATTGGTAGTGGATGCACAGGAAAAATTTTGCTCACAAATATGGGGACTTGGCTTTATGACTGCAGATTGCTGTTGCATATATCTAAATCATTTGTCTTTTTTCTTTTACAGAAGGGATCATGAAATTTGATTCTGCAGCCACTGAGGACTACATCAAATTCAATATGTCTGAGCACCTCAAGCATGCACCACAAAGACTTGGAGGCGGAGGATTCACTATGCCCTGATTTAAAAAAAAAAAAAAAAATTAAATAAAGATGGAAATAAAGAAATGCCTATATTGAATTGTGACTTATTTGTATAACTAGTGTTGTATGTATGTGGTCCCATGTTTCCAGAGGGTGAAGGACATGTTTTCTGTGCCAGTTCATTTCCCTGTAGCTTTGTTTCAGCAGCTAGTTTGAGCTGGAAATGCATTACACCTATGTATGCGTCTCCATTTATCACCTGCTGCTTAGACAATCAAATGGAGTTTTTTGAAAAATAATATAGTCCCATTTCAGAAGGTGGCATATGTTCCAGATAATTTCCCAAAAACTCAGTTTGATTGTCTCAGCAACATCTGGAGACCTTTCGGTCTATGCTGGAGACGCATAAAAAGATGCAATGCATTTCCTGTCGAAACTAGCTACTGAAACAAAGCTACAGGAAATGTAATACATGGTACAGAAAACATGTCCTCCACCCTCTTGAAACATGCGACTACAGTTTTAGAAGTTGCATAAAAACAACGTCTAAATATGATGTTGAAAAGACGTCCACAAACGACCACATTTGGACTATAAATAGCCCATATACGGAGGTCCCACGGACAACAACATTTGACGTACCGGAGACATCGAAAAAAGACGTCGCCTGGCGTTACAAAACAACCCCTTCAGTGGACCGAAATTGGACGTCCAAAAATTACTTAGAAAGGACGTCACTACGACGTCACATTGCGCAGTGGGTTCTGTTGTTTCTGCGCCAAAGCTTGCGCTTAAAATCCCCTCAAGAGCGCGTTTGCTCAGAGATATCAATGCCGTTCAGATAGGCTAATGTACAACCATTCCATCATTAGCAGCTAAAACTACAGTTAATATACTCATTAATGTGTTCACAACTCATCATGTGTCGGGTCGTGGCAGATCAATGACTTTATAACTCGCAATTGCGACTTTTTATCACAGAATTCTGACTTTATATCACGCAATTGCAACTTTATATCTCAGAACTCTGACTTTATATTACGCAATTGCGAGTTTATATCTCAGAATTCTGAATTTATAACTCACAATTGCGACTTTATATCCCAGAATTCTGACTTTATATCACGCAATTGCGAGTTTATATCTCAGAATTCTGACTTTATATCATGCAATTGCGAGTTTATGTCTCAGAATTCTGACTTTATATCACGCAATTGTGAGAAAAAAAGTCAGAATTCTGAGATAAAAAGTCGCAATTACTGTTTTTATTTTTTTTATTTAGTGGCGGAAACGGGCTTCCATATTAAGTAAATCTTATTAGTTTCACTGTAAAAATAAAATCGTAAAAAAATTGTATGACTGGCAGCCAAACAAAAACCGTAAAATTAAAGTAAAATATCTTTAAAGTGCAAAAACTTTACGTAAATTTAAATTAAAAGTTTGAGAGAGAACTGTTATTTTACAGATTTTTACTTATTTAAATTAAGATATTTTACTTTAATTTTATGTTTTTGTTTGGCAGCCGTTGCTGCCAGTCATTTGACTTTTTGAACTATTATTTTTTTTACAGTGTAGGTGTTTTTTACATTCAAACTGTAATTCTGGATACAAATATAACAAACTATATAGCAAACTAAATATCAAACATTAATCTGTTTTTAAAGAGTACAAATCTGCACTGCTTTCCAGGTTGAAACTTTCAAGCCTGTGCCCACACCACAAAACACCACTTGACCAATTAATTAAATATAACAGCAAATAAAAATAAATATACACATTTGCTAACTGTAGTTTAAAACAAGTTATTTCTATAGTTGCAAGGTTATTTGCTGTCTTTCCGTGTTCAGTTGAGTGTGATTGGTCAATCTGAACATCATCTAGAAATCTGGCCAATGACAACTGTGCGCGCCTTCTGCTGATCAAGTTTGAAAATACACCCATTGCCGTTGGAGTGGCTTACGGGCGCGGTTTCTAATCTGCAACAGGACTGCTTCGGTCCGTCCATTAATGGCATTACATGGATCATTTTACATCTGTTAAAATCTTATTTTGGACGAATTTTGATTGTGGGATGTCGACTGAGAATGAAAAATTTAAGTTACCAATGGTGGACAACAGACAGCAGAAAGTAAATAAATCCCTTTATTTTTTTTCTACTGTCACATCAATATATAGTGCATTGAAGTTATAAGTTATGCTAATCGCGATTACTTTAAATATTCTGTTTCTGCGTTTTGTTATGTTGTAATACTGTTAAGCTAGGGCTGGGCGCTATGACGAAGATAGTGAGAGATTTTGCAATTATGTTAACTTTTTATATCGCGGAATGTAAATATATCCGCGTAGCACTGTACTAACGTTACTTAAAGTTATTGACATTTTGATAAAGAAACATGCATGAATGAAGAATAAAGAGTAAGCCGCCTCTCTCAGACAGCATGCGATCCTGAAATCAATTATCCTTTCGGTAAAATGCTCACAATTATCTCAAATGTCATGTGAGGTATTCACTTGATTTAAACAGTCAGTTAACGCTATGTTCCCTTTCAGTCGGTCACTACGACGTACGTCGGTATTACCGACGAATTGGGAATTGGGATCACTTTAGAGAGCCCCTATCAGCTTCGAGATTTAGAGAACAGGCCAATGGCCATTGGCGTGCGAGATTTGCATCTCGCGCTCCGCCCCGCACCGCGGGTATAAACAGGAAGCGAGAGCATCGCACTGACGTCATTCACTTCGGAGCCGAACGGCGTTGATGAAGCAACTTTTTCTAAAAGAAAGCCTATCTGCAAGAGAGATGCTCCAGAGAACGAGAAGGACGCTCTGTGTTGGCGAAAAGGCACAATCAGTGCGACCGCATGTTCACCGCTGCATCAGCATAACAAACTGCTGTTCTCACAGCAACTGTCGGTCTGGTGAGGGCGTTTGTTTCAGTGAGTGCACCACAGGACTGCACTTACCACCTGTGTGTTGCCGCGGTCTTCCCCTGGGTGCTTCAGCACTGTTTAAAGAGCGTTTCCTCACAAAAGAGCAACACGGGTGTGACACTGCGTCTTTTTCAAGACGTCATTCCACTCGTGCGTTTCTGGATGCGGTTGTTTCCTGTCCTGACGGCCACGATCCCTCTCGCATAAACATGTTGAGACTGTGTTCGTGGGTGATCCATGTTCTCTCAGGGGAACGGGATTACGTCGACGCGCTGGTCATCTCGCCTTCCGCGTGAGGGTTTGAGTGTTTGAGTGTTCAGCGCGCCGTGTGCCGTCTAGCTGCCGAGTGACAGCGCGGGTTGCCACGGCAGCTCAGCGCGCGTCACTCGGCGGCTACGCATGTTGAGACTGTGTTTGTGGGTGGTCTATGCTCTCTAATGACAGCATAGCCACGTCGGCGCGCTGTTCGTCTTGCCTTTTTCATAAGGGCTTGAGTGTTCAGCGCGCCGTGTGCCGTCTCACGGCCACGCCCACTGTCTCACATGTCTGCTGGTAGCTTACAGATGGGATTGCTGGTCCTAAAAAATAAATAAATAAATAAAATAAAAAAATAATAAAAAAAGGACCTAGCGTTTCGTTTGGGGCTCTAGCAGAGGACAGATGTCAATCGCTGCATCGGAGAGAGGGCTGTTATGTGTTGAAAATGAAGATGATGCTGAGATTCCCACTATAATAGTGGGCGCTCGTGCTGAATCCGATTCATGCTCGACAGCCATGCTTTCCCGGGTGGCTGAGGCATAGTGCAACGCATAAATCGCCTTGCCTGCCCCTTGCCTTTCCCGGATGTGCGTTGGAAGGCTTTTGCATTATGGAACTATTGGTGCCAAAATATGGAACACCAATAGGGCCATAGTCTGTATAAAGTTTTCCTCTCTCTCACTACCCTCATCGGTGGGGTGGCAGTGCCACTGGCAGGCCACCTCCGCCCTGCTTAGGGCATGAGGGTAGTTCTCAGCCGAGGTTGAGCTGCGCACAGCGCTGGCCCTTGGCTAGACGATGTCCAGAAACACAATTGACCCGGATTTGGTTCGGGACTGTTCTTCCCCCGGAGGAGGGCCGGGTAAAAACCATTAGTAATTCTGTTCCGCCACTGGGGTTAAAAACAGCCAGTGGTACCCAAATATATATAAAAAAATATATATATAAAAAAAAGAGAAGAACAGTTCCAATATCTCTGGGTCTCGGGAGTTCAGGAATGGCAGCGTGTGACGCTACAAGCCTCGCCGCCCTCATTCCCCTCCCCACAAGAGGGCGAGAATCGCAGTGTGTGATGCTACAAGCCTCGCCACTCTCATTCCCCTCTTCTCAGCGGTGTGTGGACGACAGTGCGCGACGCTATGCATCGCCGCTCTTGTTCCCCGCTGAGGAAGGAGGTGAGGCAGACCGTGTGCAACGCCACAAAGCCTTGCCACGCTCAGCCCCTCCTTCATTTGGAGAGCGCGCTGGGCGGTGTACAACGCTCCCATGCCTTGTCAGCCTCTGGTGCCTCTCCAAATCGCCAGCAGGGGGTGCCGGCTGTGGGAACGCACTCAAGCGGCCTTCCCACACTCGCGCACCCCCTCAGCGGATGCAGGTCGTGTGTCAGACCCAGACCCCTACACGGACCACTCCCATGTCGTCCTGGGGTCCCTGCATTCCGCCTCGCTGCCCTGCTGCGGGTACGTCTGTGGTACCGATGACCCCGCTTGTTCGGTCTGGGGGCCTGGCTAGCGCTCCCCAGCCCGTCTCGCTGGGTCATCTGTACCATCAGACTCGGCTTGCGATTCAGTTCGCCTGGCGTCCGCCCAACTTTGGGGGCGTTCACTTCACGTCTATTGCGTGGGTGGATGCCCCCGTGCTTCAGGCGGAGATCGCTGTCCTACTGGCGAAGGACGCGATAAAGCCGGTCCCTCCAGCCGATATGAAGTCCGGGTTCTACAGCCCGTACTTCATTGTACCCAAGAAAGGCGGCGGGTTACGGCCAATCTTGGACCTGCCTTACTTGAACCGTTCCCTCCACAGGATGCCGTTCAGAATGTTACGCAGAAACGCATCTTCAGGTGCGTCCGTCCCCAGGATTGGTTTGCAGCGATCGACCTGAAGGACGCGTACTTTCATGTCTCGATTCTCCCTCGACACAGACCGTTTCTACACTTTGCTTTCGACGGACGGGCATGTCAGTACAAAGTCCTGCCCTTCGGGCTGTCCCTGTCGCCCCGTGACTTCACGAAAGTCGCGGAGGCGGCCATTGCTCCCATGAGAGAGCGTGGTGTTCGTCTTCTCAACTATCTCGACGACTGGCTGATTCTTGCCCAGTCGCAGGAACAGTTGTGCGAACACAGGGACATGGTGCTTCGGCACCTTAGCCGGTTGGGTCTTCGGGTCAACGGGGAGAAGAGCAAACTCTGTCCCGTACAGAGGATCTCTTTTCTCGGGATGGAGATCGACTCGGTCGCCATGACAGCGCGCCTCACCGAGGAGCGCGTCCAGTCGGTGTTGAGCTGCTTGAATACGTTCAAACGCAGTACAGCGGTTCCACTGAAATAATTTCAGAGGCTCCTGGGGCATATGGCAGCAGCAGCCGCAGTAACGCCGCTAGGGCTGCTCCATATGAGACCGCTTCAACACTGGCTACACGACCGAGTCCCGAGATGGGCGTGGCACAGTGGGTCCCTCCGTGTCCAAGTGACGCCGAGATGCCGCCAAACCTTCAGCCCGTGGTCGGACCCTTCATTTCTACGGGCAGGAGTGCCTCTAGAACAAGTGTCCAGGCATTCTGTTGTCTCCACGGATGCCTCCTCCACGGGCTGGGGTGCCACGTACAACGGGCTTGCAGTATCGGGTCTGTGGACGGGGCCCCAACTGCAATGGCATATCAATTGCCTGGAGTTGCTGGCGGTTCGTCTTGCTCTCAGCCACCTCAAAGGGTCGCTCCAAGACAAGCACGTTCTGATCCGGACGGACAGCACTGCGGCCGTTGCGTACATCATCAATCAGGGTGGTCTACGCTCCCGCCGCATGTCCCAACTCGCCCGCCATCTCCTTCTGTGGAGTCCGAAGCATCTGAGATCCCTTCGTGCCATCCACATTCCGGGCCCGCTCAATCGTGCGGCCGACGAGCTGTCGTGGTTGCCCGTGCTGCCCGGGGAGTGGAGACTCCACCCCCAGGTGGTCCAGCTGATTTGGAGTCGCTTGGGGCCGCACAGATCGATCTGTTTGCCGCCCCGACACGACCCTCTGCTAGTGGTACTATTCCCTGCCCGGGGGAACCCTCGGCACGGATGCCCTGGCACACAGCTGGCCCCGGGGCCTACGCAAATATGCGTTCCCCCCCCAGTGAGCCTTCTTGCACAGACACGGTGCAAGGTCAGGGAGGACGAGGAGCAGCTCCTCTTGGTAGCTCCGTACTGGCCCAACAGGACTTGGTTCCCGGAACTAGTGCTCCTCGCGACAGCACCTCCTTGGCCCATTCCTCTGAGGAAGGACCTCCTGACTCAGAGACGCGGCACCCTGTGGCACCCGCGTCCGGACCTCTGGAAACTCCATGTCTGGTCCCTGGACGGGATGCGGAGGTTCTAGGTGACCTACCACAAGCGGTAGTTGACACCATCACTTCCGCCAGAGCCCCCTCTACGAGACGGCTATATGCGCTGAAGTGGAACCTGTTCGTCGACTGGTGCTCTTCTCACCGAGAAGACCCCCGAAAGTGTTCGGTCAGATCTGTGCTCTCTTTTCTTCAAGACGGGTTGGAGCGAAAGCTGTCTCCCTCCACCCTCAAGGTATATGTTGCCGCTATAGCGCAATCATGACCTGGTTAATGGTTAATTCATTAGGCAAGCACGATCTGATCGTCAGGTTCCTGGGGGGACGAGGAGATTAAATCCGCCTCGTCCACCCTTTATACCCTCTTGGGACTTGACTCTGGTGCTGACGCACTTCAGAGGGTGCCCTTTGAGCCTTTACAGTCAGTGGAGCTTAAGATCTTGTCTCTAAAGACAATACTCCTGATTGCATTGGCCTCAGTTAAGAGGGTAGGGGACCTGCAGACATTTTCGGTCGATGAATCGTGCCTGGGATTCGGGCCAGGTGACTCTCAGGTAACCCTGAGACCCCGGCCTGGATATGTGCCAAGGTTCCCACTACTCCCTTCCGGGACCAAGTGGTGAGCCTGCAAGCGCTGCCTTCGGAGGAGAAAGACCCAGCCCTGGCTTTTCTCTGTCCAGTTCGCGCCCTGCGCGTCTATGTTGACAGAACGCAAAGCTTAGGACCTCAGAGCAGCTCTTCATCTGTTACGGAGGACAGCAGAAGGGAAAGGCTGTCTCCAAGCTGAGGATGGCCCACTGGATAGTGGACGCCATCGTCTTGGCTTATGAAGCCCAAGATGTGCCCTGCCCGCTCGGGTTAAGAGCCCACTCCACTAGGGGTGTTGTTTCTTCCTGGGCGCTGGCTCGTGGCGCCTCGCTGACAGATATTTGTAGAGCTGCGGGCTGGGCGACACCTAACACGTTCGCTAGGTTTTTTAGCCTACGTGTAGAACCGGTGGCTTCTCGTTTGCTCGCTTTCCATAGTCAGCAGCTGAAGTGCCCGTTCTAAGTGTCGGCTTGCTGCGCCATTCCCTTCCCCATGGAACGGATACGTGCGCTTATTTTCTCCAGTCGAGTTCCCCAGGATTGGCGAACCCTGTTGAGTCCTCCGCACCCCTCGGCAGTCGGATGTGGCGGAGCGTCTGACGCCAGGTCTGGCACTTGTATGCATTGGTGGAACTTGTGTCGGACTGGGGTCCGTATGTCGTGACCCCTACGGCGGTCCCATACGTGTATTCTCCACGGTACAGCTCCCTACGGTGAGCTCGTGTCTTTCCCTTGGCAGAGTTCCTCTGCCGTCTCAGTTCGGTGTCGTCCCCCGCCTGTATAGGCCGGGGCCACCTCTGGGACTTCCGTATGTTGTGCTGCCCACGGCCAGCCCATACGTGTTCTCTCCACATGGTAACTCCCTCCGGGCATGATGTGGCTCCCGCAGCGTCCTTCGGGCACGCTTTCCCAGCGTTATCCAATAAGTCTGCTGAATGGGTCTTGCGGAACAGCAGTATGACTCTCCCTGCGTGAATTTCCCCGCCCGCATCAGAACGGGGTCTGAGGGGCTCTCGCTGGGCGCTGGAAGTGGTAGTAACTGTGGCGTTTTCCATAGGGATCCCAATTCGTCGGTAATACCGACGTACGTCGTAGTGACCGACTGAAAGGGAACGTCTTGGTTACGTATGGTAACCCTCGTTCCCTGAAGGAGGGAACGGAGACGTACGTCCCGTCGCCACAGCTCCTTACCATCACTGCATATCTTACCATAGATGCAAATCTCGCACGCCAATGGCCATTGGCCTGTTCTCTAAATCTCGAAGCTGATAGGGGCTCTCTAAAGTGATCCCAATTCCCAATTCGTCGGTAATACCGACGTACGTCTCCATTCCCTCCTTCAGGGAACGAGGGTTACCATACGTAACCGAGACGTTTAGAGTTAAACAGTTCAAGTTAACATGGTGAATCCCGGATGCATGCATTGTGCATCCGTTCTTAAAGGGGCAGCAGATTAATAAACTGCCGTCTCAAAATTTGAATCAATCAACAAAAGACTAGAGAAGACCTTCTGCGTTTTTAAGAATCAAGTGATATTAATGCATAGAATATCATACAGTGAAGACTAAGCAGTTTTATTCTGTAGTATTTCTTAAAGGTCCCGTTCTTCGTGTTTTTTTGAAGCTTTGATTGTGTTTACAGTGTGCAATATAACATGTGTTCATGTTTCGCGTGTAAAAAAAACAGTATTTTTAACACAATTTACTTATCTGTATACCGCTGTTTTCACTGTCCTGAAAACGGCTGATGAGTTCCTTTATTCCTTTATTCTAAGTCCCTCCTTCAGAAATACGTAACGAGTTCTGATTGTGCCAGCGCTTCCCGTGTTGCGATTTGACAGCAGCTTAGCGAACGTAGCACGGTCCTGTGTTGTGATTTGACAGCAGCTTAGCGCACGTGGAAAGGTCACGCCTCTTAACGGGAGATATATATGCGCTCAATGATCTCTACAGCATCCCTGGGAAAGCCAAACAAAGGTGATTTGACTCCGGGATGAAAATAACAGCGTCTCGACGACATGGCGACAAACACAGTGAAACGCAACACTTCCTTTTCTCCACGCGACACGTCCTCTTCTCCACGTGGGACAGCAACAAGACCACGCCCCCTTTTTTCACGTAGTCTTGTGGGCGGAGGTTAGTCTGTTCTACTGCTCTACTGACGTAGTTAAAGAAGGAAGTACCAGGATGTAGTCCAAGCCAGCCGTTCGCTGTAAGCTTTGAAAGGGAACTTCTGTTAAATAAAATATCTCGCTTGGCATTGAACTTTGAGCTTTATAATTTTACAGGTATTATTTATGCTCTAACAGCAACATTACACACTAACTAAAGTTTGAACAATGGGATCACGAAGAACGGGACCTTTAATAAAATATCTATAAAATGAAATAACTATATTGTGATATCGTTATTGTGAAATAAAATGTCTCATGTATGTAGAATAATATGGTCATAATGCCCATGCCTACTGGTAGTTTTAAGATCAAGTTTTAAGCTAGTTTTAAGTTTTAAGATCAAGCTTGTCATAAAAAGTAAAGGAGCTTTGGAATGAGTAATCTGAGAACACTGTCATGTTCACTCATTCAACAGAGATTACAGGAAACCGCCATTCTTGGAATTATAGGCAAACCAGGATTTTGGATCTACTGTGAAGTTTTTGTATGGACCTGGTGAGTAGATTTTGCAAGTCCATGTCTCTGTCAGTAAATTGATAATTAATATTAATGTTTTATCAAACAAATTAATATTCATTTGTGTGTGTGTATGTTTCTTTCCCCCTCATGATCCAGAAGTTTTGGGAATGGAAATCTGCCACATGATCTTCAGAGGAAGTGAGTATTCATGTCATATCCAACATTAATACTGTTACGGTAGCCTTATGTGTGTGGAAATGTGAACACAGGCAACTCAGCACCAAGGCACAACTCCGGTTCAAACGTACCTTCTTGAGTTTAAAAGAATAGCTCACTCAAAATGAAAACTCCCTCATTGTTTTCTCACCCTCATGTCTTATCAAACTTGTATGATTTTCTTCTGTGAAACAAAATATTTTGAATAATGTTGGTAACCAAGCTACATTGGACCAAATTTTATGGACAATAATCACCAATAACCATCTCAAAGCTAAGCAGACTCTGTGTTCATATAGCCAGAATATCTCAATGGGAAATGTTGTTTAAAGGAAAGGTATAAAAACAAAATCCTCCCTTTTTAAGGACTTTGAATCAATGTATTTTTCTTTCTTTCTTTTACAGATTCAGCTGATTATTGGAGATTTGGAAGAGGATTGCTCTTTATCTGCTATGTCTGTCCCTTCTGGAGCTGAACCCAGCACTTTTAGAAAACTACAGACCGGTATCCCTTCTGCCTTTCATTGCAAAGACACTCGAGCGAGTTGTTTTTAACCAGCTCTCTACGTTTCTTGAACAGAACAACCTCCTGGATATCAACCAATCAGGCTTCAAAAGCGGCCACTCAACTGAGACTGCCCTGCTCTCGGTTACGGAGGCACTGAGACAGGCAAGAGCGGCTTCCAAATCCACAGTACTTATCTTACTGGATTTGTCTGCTGCTTTTGACACAGTTAACCACCAGATCCTCCTGTCAACTCTCATGAAGATGGGCATCTCAGGAACTGCTCTCCAGTGGCTCAAGTCTTACCTCTCAGGTAGGTCCTTCAGGGTGTCATGGAGAGGTGAAGTGTCTAAGTCACATCATCTAGCCACTGGAGTTCCACAGGGCTCAGTGCTTGGACCACTTCTCTTCTCCATCTACATGTCATCACTGGGATCTGTCATTCAGAAACATGGCTTTTCCTATCACTGCTATGCCGACGACACTCAACTCTACTTCTCATTTCAACCAGATGATCCCACAGTTGGTGTTCGTATCGCCGCCTGCCTAACAGACATTTCTGCCTGGATGAAAGAACATCACCTGCAACTCAACCTTGCAAAGACAGAACTGCTTGTGGTCTCAGCCAACCCAGCACATCATCATAATCTCTCCATTCAGCTAGGATCATCAACCATAACTCCGTCCAGGACAGCCAGGAACCTTGGAGTTGTGATTGATGATCAGCTAAAATTCACTGACCACATTACTGCAACAACCCGATCCTGCAGATTTGCATTATATAACATCAGGAAGATTAAACCCTTCCTATCAGAGCAGGCCACTCAACTCTTGGTCCAAGCTCTTGTTCTCTCCAGACTGGACTACTGTAATGCTCTTCTAGCGAGCCTTCCGGCATGCACTATCAAACCCTTGCAGCTGATCCAGAATGCAGCGGCGAGGGTGATCTTTAACGAGCCGAAGAGAGCGCACGTCACGCCTCTCTTCATCAGTCTCCACTGGCTGCCAATAGCCGCTCGCATCAAATTCAAGACACTGGTGCTCGCCTACAAAGCAACCATTGGCTCTGCACCAATATACCTAAACTCGCTTGTTCGGACTTACACACCCTCCAGGAGCTTACGTTCTGCCAGTGAACGACGCCTTGTGGTGTCATACCAAAGAGGCATGAAACCAATTTCACGGACCTTTTCCTGGACTGCCCCCACCTGGTGGAATGACCTACCTATCTCAATTCGAGCAGCCGAGTCTGTAGCCATTTTCAAAAAACAGCTAAAGACACGTCTTTTCCAGCAGCACCTGACCAATCAAGAATAGCACTTAACATTCTTTTCATTTTTTGTCTGTCTAATTTATTTAAAAAAATTGTCCTGTGTGTTCTGTGTTAGATTAACTGAGACTTGTTACAGCACTTGCATACTGTAGCCTTTGACTGTTCTAGTTGCTTCTATTGCTCTCATTTGTAAGTCGCTTTGGATAAAAGCGTCTGCTAAATGACTAAATGTAAATGTAAATGTAAGGACCTGTTGTATGTTTTGATTTATATTTCTTATTACACTATATAGCTTGGATTCTGAATTAAAAGTTAAATGTTTGTCCACATATATTATCAGAGCTATATGGAGCCCTCGGGGCTCAGTTGAATATAGAGGAAAACAATATAAAACGTATTTGGAAAATACAAAGCTAACAGTAAATGGCACAATTTGTTATTTTGTTATGAGGTGAAATCATGACCTCATCGTGATATTAGTAACCCTAACTTACAAGATAAATGCAATTTTTAGTTTTTCAATTCCTCCTGGGGGCTCTGAAGAATTTGTTTACATAAATTTACATCTGAATAATACAAGTTTTAGAATCAATAGTGAATCCGTGACAATCTTGTAAATGTATCAGTTTTGTATTTTTTTCAGTTTGAATTTTATTCAACTTTAAAAATTTGATGAAACTGTTCCACTGTTATCTGTATTTGAAATGTATTATGTATTGTATTGTTTTACAGACTGTATTTTGTCTTCCAAAATAAAACTGTAAATTTAACACTTTATTGAATGTTTTTTATTGTAATAATCTGTAAAATAACGTCTCGGGTTATGACTATAACCCTTGTTCCCCGAGAAGGGGAACGAGACACTGCGTCATCGTGACGACACTTTGGGGGAACGCCCCTCGCGTTACGCGTCTGAAGAAACAGTAGAATCAGCCCAATCCGATTGGTGTTGCGTGATGACGTCGTATGTGACGGCACACCCGGAAGATACAAAGAGACGTCTGAACGAAACAGAGATAGCGTTCTTTGCGATGAAGCGAGCGCTCTGATGATTGGGTGGACACGAGATGCAGTGTCTCGTTCCCCTTCTCAGGGAACAAGGGTTATAGTCATAACCCGAGACGTTCCCCTTCGAGGGAACTCGAACTGCGTCATCGTGACGACACTTTGGGGAACGAGTACCAACTATCCCGCACCAATCATACCCACCCCAGTGTGAAGCTGAAACCAGGCACAACTAGGGGGCGAGCACTCTCGCGCCAGGCGTCTCAGGGAGATGCAGACTATAAAAACGAATGAAGGTGTGAGGCGTGGCCCACCCCGCTGCCTCGCAGATGTCTAGCATAGAGGCCCCAGAAAGGAGGGCTACCGAGGAGGCCATGCTCCTGGTAGAATGGGCCCTCACGGCTAAGGGTGAAGGCAGGTTGCGCACCCGATAAGCCATGGCTATAGCCTGGACAATCCAGTTACTAATCGTCTGTTTTGACGCAGGCAGCCCTTTCTTGGGTGAACCAAAACACACCAACAGCTGGTCTGACTTTCTCCACTGAGCAGACTTCTCCAGATAAATCCTCAATGCCCGCACGGGGCAGAGGAGGTGAAGTCTGCTCTCTTCCGCCGTCACGTGAGGTGGAGGATGGAATGCCTGGAGAACCACTGACCTTGCCCTGTTAGATGGCACCTTGGGCACGTAGCCCTGGCTGGGATGCAAGATGGCTTTAACCATGCCAGGGGCAAACTCCAGGCAAGTCGGCGTGACCGCCAAGGCCTGGAGGTCCCCCACTCTCCTCAGAGAAGTGATGGCAAGGAGAAAAGCCACCTTGAAGGTCAGTATTCTCGCCTCAGCCGACTCCAGCGGCTCAAAGGGGGCCTCAGCCAGCCCTTCGAGCACCACTGCCAGGTCCCAGGTTGGGACCCTGGAATGAGCCGCAGGCCTCATCCTCCGAGCCCCACGGAGGAAACGTACAACCAGATGGTGCCTTCCCAACGTCGCATCACCTAAAGGTGCATGGAAAGCCCCAATGGCAGCCACATACACCTTAAGTGTGGACGGGGAAAGACCGGCGGAGAAGCGGTCTTGAAGGAACTCCAGCACTGAAGCCACTGGGCAGTTAACTGGGTTCACCTGCCGCTCTCTACACCAAGTGGAAAATACATTCCACTTTAGGCTGTACAACCTCCTGGTGGATGGAGCTCTGGAACTGAGTAGGGTCTCCACGACACCTGCCGACAGGCCCTCTGCTAGGAACTGAGCCCCCTCAGGGGCCAGACCCAGAGATCCCATACCTCTGGCCGTGGGTAGAAAATCGTATCCCCGGCCTGAGACAGCAGATCCCTCCTCAGAGGGACCTGCCATGGGGGACCGTCCAGCAGGTCGATGATGTCGGAGAACCATACCCGAGTGGGCCACCGGGGTGCTACTAAGAGAAGGCTGACGCCCTCCCGGCGGACACGTTCCAGAACTCCCGGGAGCAGAGCAATCGGGGGAAAAGCGTACAGACGCAGCCTCGGCCACGTCTGCGCCATGGCATCCAGCCCCAGAGGGGCCGGATGAGTGAGGGAGAACCACAGCGGGCAGTGGGACGTCTCTCGAGACGCAAATAGATCCACTTCCACCGGGCCCAGCCGCTCGCACATAGCCTCCACCACCTCGGGGTGGAGCCGCCATTCCCCGGGCCTCAGCCCCTGCCTCGACAGGATGTCTGCTCCCTGATTTTGGTCCCCGGGAATGTACATCGCCCTGAGGGATGACAACTTCCCCTGGGACCACAGAAGGACCTGATGCGCCAGTCTGCAAAGAGGGCGCGACCTCAGGCCCCCCTGGTGGTTTAGATACGACACTGCGACATATTGTCGGATCGTATCAGGACATGGTGGCCGCGGAGGTCCGGGAGAAAGCTCCTCCGAGCTTTGTAGACCACCAGCATTTCCAGGCAGTTGATGTGCCAGGAAAATGCCGGGTCTCCCACAGACCTCTGAAAAAGCGGCCTTCCATGACCGTGTCCCAACCAGTGAGGGATGCGTCTGTTGAAACGGTTTCCCGACAACCTGACGCTCCCAGCACCGGCCCCCGGGACAGGAACCAAGGTCTGTTCCATATGACAAGGGAACGAAGGCATCTGCGCGTTACCCTGATCATACAGAATGAATTTCCCCTCAAGGAAAGCCCCCTGGTTCACTTACGCATCAGGACATGGTGGCCGCGGAGGCCCGGGAGGAAGCTCCTCAGAGCTTCATAGACCGCCAGCATTTCCAGGCAGTAGATGTGCCAGGAAGAATGCCGGGTCTCCCACAGACCTCTGAAAAAGCGGCCTTCCATGGCCGTGTCCCAACCAGTGAGGGATGCGTCTGTTGAAACGGTTTCCCGGCAACATGATGCTCCCAGCACTGGCCCCCGGGACAGGAACCAAGGTCTCTTCCATATGACGAGGGAACGAAGGCATCTGCGCGTTACCCTGATCATACAGAATGGTCTTCCCCTCAAGGAAAGCCCCCTGGTTCACTTACGCATCAGGACATGGTGGCCGCGGAGGTCCGGGAGGAAGCTCCTCAGAGCTTCGTAGACCGCCAGCATTTCCAGGCAGTAGATGTGCCAGGAAGAATGCCGGGTCTCCCACAGACCTCTGAAAAAGCGGCCTTCCATGACCGTGTCCCAACCAGTGAGGGATGCGTCTGTTGAAACGGTTTCCCGGCAACATGATGCTCCCAGCACTGGCCCCCGGGACAGGAACCAAGGTCTCTTCCATATGACGAGGGAACGAAGGCATCTGCGCGTTACCCTGATCATACAGAATGGTCTTCCCCTCAAGGAAAACCTCCCTGGTTCCCAGCCACCACTGTAGGGGTCTCGTGCAGCAGGCCAAGAGAAATTCTGTTGGACGCAGCTGCCGCAAGTCCCAGCAGTCCTAAACTGCTGTACAGTGATGCCCGAATGGAGGAACCTGATAATGATACGCTTCGCCCCCGAAAGCGAACCTCAGGAATCCCCCGTGACACAGAAGGATGGAACATGGAAGTATGTGTCCTCTTTAGATCCACCGTGACAGACCAGTCCTCAGACTGGATCTGAACCACGACACTCAAGCATCTTGAATCTGAATCTCCTCGGAGAACGATCCAAGTACCTCCGATCTAAAGTTGGACGCAACTGGCCATCCTTCTTAGGAACTATGAAGTACCGGCTGTAGGACCCGGACTCCCTGACTGGCGGAGGAATATGTTCAAAGCCTCCTTAACCGACAGGGAGTGTACTTCCTGTTCCATTACCCGCACCTGCTCTGGGCCGACCACAATCCAGACCACCCCGTTAGACTTCGGGGGAGGGAACTGAACTGCGGCCTGTAACCCGTTCTACAGTACGCAGGGCCCATGCAGAAATATTCGGAGGCATAACCATGCGCCGAGATAATCTGCTAAGGGAACCAGCCTCTCGAGGCCGGCCTCGGGTGTCAACCGAGCCTCCTCCCCGACCCCCTGAAGCGGCTAACCGGCAGGGCGAAATCGAGGAAGATTTTTGGTGAGCGTACGCGTTTGCTGGACCGCCGCAGGTCTTGCTAGAGGCGGCTGGTGCAGCGCGCGTGCGCTGAGAAACGATGTGGCCCGAAACGTACTAGACGGCGGGAGCACAACATCGATTCCCAAAAGCTCCTCAGGGGAGGCGACCTCGATCGCTCCCACCCGGGAGAGGGGGCCGGCCAGCAGGGGCCTCATCTAAGGGAGCAGCTCGACAGGGCCGCAACCTCCAATCTTAGATGGATATCCAGACAAGTCAAACACGCTTGGGCGACAGACTGATTAAGTATCTAACTTAACAAAGTCAGATAACATGACACTCAATTCCTCAGAATTAAATGTCATCATAATCACCCAACCGTGCAACCTGGTCTGAATGATAGGCTGAGTAAAAAATACATCTAACTCTTATAGTCAGATAATATTTTAATTTAATTCCTCGGAATTAAATGCAGCCATAGTAAGGTGAAAGCGAATACTGTTCGATTATATTATATACGGCTCGAAAATCACACGTTGCCTCAGCAACGCGGCTCAAGCAGTTATAATACAATTGGCCTTCCTCCCTCGAGAAGAAAGCCAAACAGTATCACATTTCACAAATACGGTGAACATGGTCTGAATAATAGGCTGAATATCTAACTCCTCAAAGTCAGATCATATTTCATTTAATTCCTCAGAATAAAACGCAGCCACAATTATCAGACAATACTGCTTAATTGTATTATATACGGCTCGTAAACCACACGTTGCCTCAGCAACGCGGTTCAAGCTGTTATAATACAACTGGCTTTCATCCCTCGAGAAAAAAGCCAAACGGGCGCGAGGCTGAAACACCCGAAGGCGCACGGCAGTACGCGTCGCGATATTTCTGAATGAAAACAGCCCGCCCCCTCAGGAGCTGACTGCATGCCTCGCACCCACAGTATCCCTACTCACCGTGTCACGTTGTATCACTCTAATAACAGACCCAAACCTGCGCGCCGCCTCGGCAACTCGAGGTTGAATCTGCATTAGGAAAGGCGAGCCTCGATACGGAGCCCATCTAATTCCTCAGAATCAGACAGCTCACGCATCGGGTCCTCCACCCCGGGGGAAGAAGCCGCAGCGCGGGGCCGCGGGCTTCCACGCGGGGAAGGAGAACAATGGAGCTGTCACCGGGAAGGAGAAAATGCATAAGCACTCTCAAGTTCCCCTGACAGACCCATCTGCGAGTCCATGATAGATCAACCGTGCTGCCTCAACAGCACGGGACCGGCCATGGAATTCGCGAGCCCTGTATGCTTGTGAAAACAACGTTAGTAGATAACAACACCAAATACTCTCAGACTGGTAACACAGAGCGCTAACGCTGAAGAGCAAAAAAGCTATCTCTGTTTCGTTCAGACGTCTCTTTGTATCTTCCGGGTGTGCCGTCACATACGACGTCATCACGCAACACCAATCGGATTGGGCTGATTCTACTGTTTCTTCAGACGCGTAACGCGAGGGGCGTTCCCCCAAAGTGTCGTCACGATGACGCAGTTCGAGTTCCCTCGAAGGGGAACAGTGTTTTTCTGCAGAATTTTTAGTACTGTCACTTTATTGAAGGTGTTTGATCATACACTGTAAAAAATGTATAATCTTCCCAACTCAAAATTTTCTAGTGACTGTTTACACCTAAAGTTTTCAATTGGCCCAAGTGAAATTCTGTAAATGTAATTTTATCAATTGTGGCAAGAGCCTGTTAACATGGGCTCAATTGGAAATAATATGTTGAGCCAATGGAAAAAATGTATAATCTTCCCAACTCAAAATTGTCTAGTGACTGGTCACATCTAAAATTTTCAATTAGCCAAATTGAATTTCTGTGAATTGAATTTTATCCATTGTGGCAACAGTCTGTTAACATGGGCTCAATTAGAAATATGTTGAGCTAATGGAAAAATGTAATTTACCAACACTGTAAAAAATGTCAGACCTCTCCAATTAAACATTTTCTAGTGACCGATCACATCTAAATTTTTTAGTTGGCCAAATTGAAAAATTTAGATGTGATCAGTCACTAGAAATTTTTTAATTGGAGAAATGTTTTACAGCGAAACTGTCTGGTTGGTCCAATTAAATATTTTAAATTGTAGTAACAATTGTTTATTTCTCACTGTCCCAAAAGACAAAAATGACTAAAAACATAAATATATTAAGCAAAATACAGAAACAGACAACAGGGTTGACATTTTATCACATTACTTTATTAACAAGTAAATTCCAGCACAGGATATTTGGGTGAAAATACCTTATTTTCAATAAGGAAAAACTCTGAATACATTCAAGAAGTCTTCTGCATAACCGGATGTCTTGTTGTGGTGAAGAAAACACGGCACGGCAAGCTAAAAACCTGCAAATAAAAATAAAAACTAACATTAATGACAAAGCTCCCCTGCATCACATCTGGCAAGAGACAGAACAGAAGTTTCTTCATTATATAATGAGGATGAGACGAATAAATGGACAGAAGAAAATCACAAGCTTGACGTGTTTGATATTAAAAGGCAATAACTCTAGCCCTGAAAGATGCCGACGCCAAACGCACCGTGTTCAACAGTCGCATGCCGCACATATCACACAAATGACTTAATTTCCTTATTGCCTATTGTTTTAGACATATAAGACATGAGGAAAATAAAACTATTGGCTACCATTAGATAATTATGTGGTAAACGAGAACACACTCATGAAAACAATGAATGCATGAACTCGTGATTCTACAAAATGTCTTTTAAACTTCATACCCGGTCATAAAGCAAAACTCTGGAGAATAATTTCAGTGCTAAATACTCACCAACGTCTTTGTGAGATGAATATCTCTCTATTCTCTCGGGAATGTGTCTCGGTCTTCAGCACCTGCTGGTTCGGCTTTGCTCGCGCTGCCGCTCCCGCCCCGCGTCTCCGCATTTGAAATCTCCACACAAACGTTTTTTTTTCAAGCGCATTTTGCGCATGCGTATACCGTTTTTCGGACGGAGGACTTGTTCAGCCAACATGGATTTTTCACTTCGACTTCATAGATTGACTCAGCACAATTAAATATGTTCTGTGAATATACAATTTAAATTTTTAGTGAAGACCTACGGAGCCCCCCTAGTCCCACTTTGTCAAAAAAAAATTATTATAACTATCTCGTGGCCTCAAGATACTAAATCGTGGCCTCAAGATACTAACTCGTGGCCTCAAGATAGTAACTCGTGGCCTCAAGATAGTATCTCGTGGCCTCAAGATAGTATCTCGTGGCCTCAAGATAGTAACTCGTGGCCTCAAGATAGTATCTCGTGGCCTCAAGATAGTATCTCGTGGCCTCAAGATAGTAACTCGTGGCCTCAAGATAGTATCTCGTGGCCTCAAGATAGTAACTCGTGGCCTCAAGATAGTATCTCGTGGCCTCAAGATACTAAATCGTGGCCTCAAGATACTAACTCGTGGCCTCAAGATAGTATCTCGTGGCCTCAAGATAGTATCTCGTGGCCTCAAGATACTAACTCGTGGCCTCAAGATAGTATCTCGTGGCCTCAAGATAGTATCTCGTGGCCTCAAGATACTAACTCGTGGCCTCAAGATAGTATCTCGTGGCCTCAAGATAGTATCTCGTGGCCTCAAGATAGTAACTCGTGGCCTCAAGATAGTATCTCGTGGCCTCAAGATAGTAACTCGTGGCCTCAAGATAGTATCTCGTGGCCTCAAGATACTAAATCGTGGCCTCAAGATACTAACTCGTGGCCTCAAGATAGTATCTCGTGGCCTCAAGATAGTATCTCGTAGCCTCAAGATAGTATCTCGTGGCCTCAAGATACTAACTTGTGGCCTCAAGATACTAAATCGTGGCCTCAAGATACTAACTCGTGGCCTCAAGATAGTATCTTGTGGCCTCAAGATACTAACTCGTGGCCTCAAGATAGTATCTCGTGGCCTCAAGATAGTATCTCGTGGCCTCAAGATAGTATCTCGTGGCCTCAAGATACTAACTCGTGGCCTCAAGATAGTATCTCGTGGCCTCAAGATAGTATCTCGTGGCCTCAAGATAGTAAAGTGTCTGACACATGGACCCTTTGTTATTAAACTGAACCCTGTAGTGCAAAACTTCACATTCTGTGCAATATTCTCTGTTTTAATATTCAGTGTGCAATATAGTTTCCTGCAGTTCTGCTTCAATTTATTTACTAGTACTGTTCATCACAATTATGTTAATACAGTAATGTAAATCTTGTAGGCTGCATATCCATAGTTCTTTATAATTCTTCTTCATATTTTATAGCCTATATGTATACTTTTTACATGTATATACTTGTTTATTTACTAACTTCTATTATTATTTATATTCCTTTAAATGTCTTTATGTGCACATCAACTGTGACACAAGAATTGTTCCCCGGGTTATTAATAGCATCAATAAAGATCAATAAAGTATTTCTGATTCTGATTTTAAGTTAGCCTATAGTGGAGTGTGCAGACTGGTTCATTAATTATTGAAGTGTTTCACATTGTGGTAGTTTTGAATGTAAGAAAAGCATGTGTCCGTGTAGCCTACGAAAAAATGCCAGCAGAGGGCGTTCTAGGCTTAGGTCACGCTACCTCCGTCTGTTATTACAGTTTTTTACAATCGCTATGATAATGTTTTCCATAAATTTTAACAAATTTCCTAAACTCTTAAGACAGTTAGCACAACATCCATCTCTGTAGGCTATACAATTCACACATTTATTGTTGCTTTAAGATCATATTTCATTACAGTTTCTTACAATCGCTATGACAAATTTGTCAACACTTTTAACAAATTTCCAAAACTCTTAACGCACCAACACACCTACAACACACAATTGGCAAAATGGTTAATTTCATGCTCAAAATCACATAGTGTGTTATTTTATTCAGAAAATTTGTGTTAGAGTTTAGTTTACAATAACACAATACACATAAACTGCATTATTTTATGTGTCAGGTCTGCCCTTATACAATAGACAGTGTATTTTATTGATCATAGATTGTGTCTTTTGAAGCCCCTATATTTTTTTTTTTGTTGGGTTTTGTAAATGCATGCATTTTTGTTTATTTTGCTGCAGAAATTTGATACAAAAAATGAATGTCCCATCTCAGAGTAGCTTTATAGAATGCCCTTCAGTTTTATTTCATTGTCAGCAATCACCATGTTAACAATCATCATAGTTCCTGATCTTCATTTAGGAGCTTTCCTCTGCCCCCTGAGGGAGAGAGGTGTTGAATCCTTAGATAGACAAAATACAGTTACATATAGAGACCAGAGGCATACAGTCACTGTAATACATGGTAAAAGTATTTACACTTTGCAGTAGAAGCCCTTATACAATATCATACCTGTTGGTTTCTAGAAAAAATCTGGATAATGGATGCCACTGTGTCCCGGCTGAGATTTGACTGTACTCGTTCACCAGCCTCTCTGAATGATAGCATGTGGTTTATGACATGGTCTATGATATTAGCTCTTATTTCATCAGTTACCCTAATTCTGGCCCTTCTTTGAGCGCTGCCATGCATTCTAACTCCTCAATCTCTACCTTGTCCTTTTCCAGGCATTCCTCTCCCTTGCTCTTGTCCCACTCCTCTCCCTTGTCCTGGTACTCATATTCCTCTCCCTCATGAAGGCATTTTTCTTACTTTCTTTTTGTTGCTCTATATTGTTCCTTTTCGACAAGATAATACCAAAGATGTCCTCTTTTATACCATATGGCCTTGTGATTGAAAGAACATCAACACCTGAACAATTCCTAGATGGGAATCAGCTGTGATTTATAAATTTGCATAACTTCAATGGGCTGTTTCTCAGTATCAATGGAATAAAATACAGGGGATATAGTTGTGTTTCAATTCACAGTATAGACAGCTGTTCATTTTGACTTTAGCCTATAAGGTTAGGTTTAGAACATGGTGTTATCTGTTCTGACATACAGTGTTAAAGCATTGGTAAATTTGGCAGTACAAATTCATTGTTTTGGTCTTGGTTGAGCTTGTGTGTATAAGAAGTTCAAGCATTTTAAATTTGTGTTAACTGTTTGCATTTTGTGTAAAAGCAACAATACATGTGTTAATTGTATAGCCTACAGAGACAGATGTTGTGCTAACTGTCTTAAGAGTTTAGGAAATTTGTTAAAATTAATGGAAAAAATTGTCATAGCGATTGTAAAAAACTGTAATAACAGACGGAGGTAGCGTGACCTAAGCCTAGAACGCCCTCTGCTGGCATTTTTTCGTAGGCTACACGGACACATGCTTTTCTTACATTCAAAACTACCACAATGTGAAACACTTCAATAATTAATGAACCAGTCTGCACACTCCACTATAGGCTAACTTAAAATCAGAATCAGAAATACTTTATTGATCTTTATTGATGCTATTGATAACCCGGGGAACAATTCTTGTGTTACAGTTGATGTGCACATAAAGACATTTAAAGGAATATAAATAATAATAGAAGTTAGTAAATAAACAAGTATATACACGTAAAAAGTATAAATATAGGCTATAAAATATGAAGAAGAATTATAAAGAACTATGGATATGCAGCCTACAAGATTTGCATTACTGTATTAACATAATTGTGATGAATTGTGAATTGTGAACAGTACTAGTAAATAAATAGAAGCAGAACTGCAGCAAACTATATTTAACACTGAATATTAAAACAGAGAATATTGCACAGAATGTTAATAAGGGTCCATGTGTCAGACATTATACTATCTTGAGGCCACGAGATACTATCTTGAGGCCACGAGTTACTATCTTGAGGCCACGAGATACTATCTTGAGGCCACGAGTTACTATCTTGAGGCCACGAGATACTATCTTGAGGCCACGAGATACTATCTTGAGGCCACGAGATACTATCTTGAGGCCACGAGATACTATCTTGAGGCCACGAGTTAGTATCTTGAGGCCACGAGATACTATCTTGAGGCCACGAGATACTATCTTGAGGCCACGAGATACTATCTTGAGGCCACGAGTTAGTATCTTGAGGCCACGAGTTAGTATCTTGAGGCCACGAGATACTATCTTGAGGCCACGAGATAGTATCTTGAGGCCACGAGTTACTATCTTGAGGCCACGAGATACTATCTTGAGGCCACGAGATACTATCTTGAGGCCATGAGTTAGTATCTTGAGGCCACGAGATACTATCTTGAGGCCACGAGATACTATCTTGAGGCCACGAGTTAGTATCTTGAGGCCACGAGATACTATCTTGAGGCCACGAGATACTATCTTGAGGCCACGAGATAGTATCTTGAGGCCACGAGTTACTATCTTGAGGCCACGAGATACTATCTTGAGGCCACGAGATACTATCTTGAGGCCACGAGTTACTATCTTGAGGCCACGAGTTAGTATCTTGAGGCCACGAGATACTATCTTGAGGCCACGAGATACTATCTTGAGGCCACAAGATAGTTATAATAATTTTTTTTGACAAAGTGGGACTAGGGGGGCTCCGTACAATTCATCTTTTTGCATGGCGATAATTATTTGGAAGTCATTTATTGGGCCAATATGTAATGATCAATTTACACAATTTTCCCCCCCAATTTTTTTTTACAGTGTAATAATCTAGGAAAAATCAGTAAAATAACAGTTTAACACTGTTAAAAAATGGTAAATGACTGGCAGCCAAACAAAAACCGTAAAATTAAAGTAAAATATCTTAATTTAAACAAGAAAAAAATCTGTAAAATAACAGTGTTTTTCACTAAAACTTTTAAAGTAAATTTCTATAAAATTATTGTTTTTGCACTTTATTTGAATTAAGATATTTTACTTTAATTTTATGGTTTTTGTTTGGCAGCCGTAGCTGCCAGTCATTTACCTTCTTTTTACGATTTTTTTTTTACAGTGTATTTATTGGATCGAAAACCTGCCCTCACTTAAATTGAGTTTGTCCAATGAGATATTTTTTGGAGTGTATAGTATAATGTAATAATAATATATAGCCCTAACACATATGAATCACAATAATGACAATGGCACAACTCTCTGACACTCAAGGTGATGATACACGGGGCAATTTTTTGAGCAATGTTGCCAAGCGATGTTCGTGTCTTCCAATGCCCGGCTCAGCCCACACTAGGCCCAAACTCCCCTGTTGCTAACTCTGCCATTTGTCCCTACATCAATATAAATACATTTCATGTCTGCATCTACTAGAGCCATGAGAACTATTGAATTGAAACCTTTGTAGTTATAGTAATGGGACCCTGAATTTGGTGGCTGGATGTTGACATGCTTGCCATCTAAGGCACCAATGCAATGTGGAAAGTTCCACCTCTCCTCAAATCTGGTGGAGATGTTACATACATTTCCCTTTCGAAAGGGAACTCGCGCTGCGTCAGCTTGACGCTACGGGGAACGCCTCCAGCGTGACAGGTGTCTGAACTACCATCTTCTTCTTCTTCTTTTGATTTTATGGCGGGTTGCGAACCAACTTTTAAGGTGCATACCGCCACCTACTGTGATGGAGTGTGAAGAGAATGAAACTAACTACTTCTATATCCTATTAAATAACCCGCTGTTCTTAATATATCTCATAATTGCATTTATTTTTTTACCTGAATTAGGTCCATCATATAATAATTTAGTTATATTGAATTCCTGGCAACCTACTGCTTTTAATTCTTCCTTTAAGATCTTCCTTTCTTCATTATAAGCTTTACATTTCTCCAATACATGCTCTACTGTCTCCTCCATTGAACATTCCTCACATAAACCAGTATTATGTTTCCCTATAATGTGTAAAGTATAATTTAAATTTGAATGTCCTGTTCTCAAATGTGTAAATATAACTTGTTCTCTTCTACTTAAATTATGATTTATATTACTTCTCTTTATGTTTTTTTGTATCCTGTAATATTGCCTACCTGTATGACCCGAGTCCCAAATTGTCTGCCATTTCTTATTGCATGTTTTTAAAATAAAGTGTTTTCCTTCTGATCTACTAAGCATAATGTTTATATTTGGTTCTTTCCCTTTTAATGATTCTTTAGCTATTTTGTCTGCTTCCTCATTCCCTTGTATTCCCACATGTGCTGGAACCCACATAAATTGAATTATTATTCCCACCTGTTCTAAACTAAATAGCCTGATCAATATTTCAGTTAAAATGTCGATTCTATTCGTTTCCATTGATTGTAAACTCCCAAGAACTGACATTGAGTCAGTGCATATAATTACTTTATCAGGTCTAACTTCATAAACCCACTCTAATGCCATTAGAATAGCCGTCATCTCAGCTGTATATACTGATGTTCCATCTGTTAACCTTCCAGCCTTCCTAACCTTAAATTCTGGCATGTAAAATGCAATCCCTGTCCTTCCAGACTCAATGCTCTTCGACCCATCTGTATATATTTGTAAAAATGAGAAATATGTATTATTTATATACTCCCTAACATATTGATTTATATTAACAACTTCATCCATTTTACTTCTATTTTCATGTAATTTTATATCAATTTCAGGTTGAGACAACATCCAAGGAGGAATTGGGGAAATTACTATTATTGGAGCAAATGATTTTAAGTCTAGACCATCTTCATTAACCCACTTCTTTATTTTCCATGCAAAACCTTTACCTGTTTTATTAAAAATTTCCCAACTTTCGTTCAAGACCTCCTTTACAGGATGGTTATCTCTTTGTCCCTGTAAATTTATCCAGTATGCCATAGCCAACTTTTGTCTTCTTATAAATAATGGCATTTCTGATGCTTCTATTTGCAATGCTGCTATTGGAGTGGATTTAACTGCTCCTAAAATGATTCTTAGTGCCTTAGCTTGCATGACATCTAATTTCTTTAGCAAAGTTGATGATGCTGACTCGTAAACTATGCACCCATAGTCTAATGTTGACCGCATAAGACCAGTATAAATTCCCTTTAATGACTGTTTATCAGCACCCCAATCTTGACCTGCTACTGCTCTCATTAAGTTTAAAACTTTACCACATTTCTTTAAAATAAAATCAATATGTTCCTTCCAGGTTAACTTGTTATCAAACCACAATCCTAGATATTTAAACTTTGACACTTTCTCTAACGATGACCCATATAATGTTAGCATTTTATTTTCCTTACTCTTCTTTTTTGTAAATATCTGATAACATGTTTTAGATATTGAAAATCTAAAACCCCATTCTAGTGACCATTTTCCAACTACTTCTATAGCATCTTGGATTTTATCCATAATAAAAGATATATTCCTTCCCCTTTTCCACATTATCCCATCATCCGCATATAAACCAGTATTAATTCCCAACGCCACTTTACCAAAAATATCATTAATCATAATATTAAAAAGTATAGGACTAATCACACTTCCCTGAGGTGTGCCATTTTCCACACTTAGAGTTTGAGATACCTCACTACCAACTTGAACTTGAATTGTCCTATCAAATAAAAAACTTAAAACCCAATTAAACATTCTACCTTCTATTCCAATACCCTTCATTTTAATAAGTAATCCTTCTTTCCATAACATGTCATAAGCTTTTTCCATATCAAAGTAAACTGCTACTAATCCCTCTTTGACTGCTAAAGCTTTTTTAACCTCTGTTTCCAGCTTTACTAAAGCGTCTAAAGTTGATCGCCCTTTTCTAAAACCATATTGATTAGGTGCTAATGCTCCCTTACTCTCAAGTACATAATTTAATCTATTTACAATTATTTTTTCCATCAGTTTACATAAATTTGACGTAAGTGCAATTGGCCTGTAATTCCGTGCTAGTGATGCATCTTTTCCCGGTTTAGCTATTGGAATTACTATTGCATGTTTCCATGACTTTGGAATTCGACCTTCCTTCCAAATTTTATTATACAAGTCCAAAATTATTTTTAGAATACTATCATTTGCATACTTGAGCATAAAATAACATATTCCATCTTGTCCAGGTGCAGTTCGTTTTGTCCTGTTTAATACTCTTTTAAGTTCCCATATCTCAAAATCAGCATCTAATGCTTCTTTTCCATCCGGTCTTTTAATATATACATCTTGATGTAAACTTAAAATTTCCTGTCTTTTCCTTCTATAACTCTCATTGAGATTTCCTGTACTATGCGCTTTTTGAAATGTTTTCACTAATAATTCTGCCTTATCCTTTTCTGTAATGGCTGTCCTTCCTTCTCCTGATATTACTGGCATATTCCTAGTTTTATATATTCCCATCATTTTCTTTAGCATACTCCATACCTCTCCTAATTCTGTTTCCTTCCCTATGGTATCACAATCTCTCCAGTATTTCTTTTTTTCCCTGTTTAATTGTCCGTCTAGCCTTTGCTCTCTCCCTTTGATATTCTATAACTGCTTCTGATGTCAATGTTCTTTTCAATGTTTTAAATGCTTTATTCCTGCTTTTAATTGACATACTACATTCATCGTTCCACCATGGAACAGCTTTCTTCCTCCTATTTCCTTCTACTTTTGGTATGCTTTCTTCTGCTGCTTTGATCAAACATAAGCTTACTTTCTCTGCATATTTATCAATATCATCCTCTGTACTATACCTTTTTAATTCTAATTCGCATATTTTATTATATTTCTCCCAATCAGCTTTCTCAAATTTCCACCTATATTGTTTTATCTTCAAATTTCTTTCCATTTCTAATCCTATTGAACAAAGTATTGGAAAATGGTCACTTCCAACTGATGAATCCTCTAGCACCTCCCACTGACATTTCACTGCTATTGATGCTGACACTATTGTTAAATCTATGTCACAGGTCGGAGCGGACCGTGTGAGTCCCGCTCCTCCCTTATTTTTCACCTCGGGGAGGTTCCCAGTGATACCCCAGACGACCAGACACACGAGGACACTGGAGTAAAGTTTAAAATTACACTTCTTTATTAATTTACTTAAAATTTGGGGGGGGAAAGGGGAAGTGAGGGGGCTAAAATCCAAAAGGACTGGAGAGTGAGGACGCCGCCTCAGAGCTCGCCGGCTCTTTCTGCAGGAGGACCTCAGATAAGTCGTTTCGTCCTGTTTCTCAATGTCTGGCTTCCATATCCTGCTACGTGCTCACTTGTCTCTGTCTTTCTGTTTCCCAGGGTGGACCTTTCGGGGGATTTACGCCACGGCTTGCTCCTTCTCAGACTCCGTAGACACGGTTCATCCGTTCTCTCTCCTTGTTCCAGGCTCTGTGATAGCGGTGGCTCAAAGGGCTTAACCGCGGCGATGGGGCTGGATCGGCCGCTTCTCTAGGTGGCTACACACAGGTAATGGCAGGTAAGTATGACTTTGCTCAATGGATATCACTCACAGACTCCGTAGACACGGTTCATCCGTTCTCTCTCCTTGTTCCAGGCTCTGTGATAGCGGTGGCTCAAAGGGCTTAACCACGGCGGTGGGGCTGGATCGGCCGCTTCTCTAGGTGGCTACACACAGGTAATGGCAGGTAAGTATGACTTTGTTCCGGGAGTATGTAGCGTTCTCCTCTCCTCAGGCCCTGCACACGCACACAGTTTCCTCCGACACAAGCACGTAACAATGGCTATTCAAGAGAGTGCTTACTTGGCTCCGGTCATGCTACCCCCGTAGAGACAGAATAGGGTGAGGTTCACAGCGTGAATGATTAGAGCTAGTTACTCCGCCAGCTTCGGGATCGTACCTCCCCAGAGATTGGGTCAGCCTGGATAATGGTCTCGGGGACGACACGCACACACAGCACAACACAGCAGATTCCAAGTGTACACTCTCAAAGTCAAAATGCTGACTCACCCACGGCACTCTTCACACCAACCAGGTGTACTTAAGGTCCAGAGACCACTTTTCCCGCGTCGTTTATCTCAGGGGGAAGGGAAGATCGCTGAAGCGCTGGTATAGCGAAGAACCAAGGAAAAGGACGTTGCTGCTACACCACCCCGGCGACTTTCACTGCCTGCCGGCTCTGGCTCTCCCACGCTCACTCTCCGCGGTGGGGCCACTCGTTTTCCTAGTTTCAACGTCACAAGGCTCACAGATGATAAACCTCCGATGAAGTTGTTACTGTATACGTTTCTCAGGGTACTCACACATTGTCAACCCGTGTGCTCGTCTTATTCTCTCTTCCAGTGTCTGGCCCGTGTCCTGGCCGCTGTGCTCTCACTCCCGAAGGGATTGGCTCACCAGCACTTCCGGCAACTGTCCTGCATGTAACTTCTCAGAATCGAACACACACAGCACTTGAATCACAATGCAAACTCAGTCTGTATTATACTCAGCCTCGTCTCTTTTCTTCTCTTTATAGCTCTCCAGATCTTTGATCGCTCAGTCCACAATATCCACCTTGTGTTATCCTTGGTTTGCCCAAATGCCCAGATCCTCTCGCCGCAACGGCTGGAAGCGGCTACCACCACGCTCAGCTTGAGCCCGACCCGGAACTAACAGCTGCGGCTGTGTGTGACCGCTGCAGTGACTGACACAGACTGACTTCTGGAGGCCCTCTTTATACTCCTCCTACCTCCCCTTCACCAGAGAATGTCTAATATGGCGAGAAGTTTCACTCTCACTGAACTTCCGGCTTCTGAACTGGTTGCAGTTCCTCTCTGATTCCATATGAGGGCGCTCACAGGACGAGTGCAGAATGAATGGAGGTCTATGGCGCTATACCAATAAAAATCCACTTTTCTCAGGATATAATTTTTTATCTAGTAATTTGAATGTTGTATTCGAAAGGAAATGCAAATAAATTACACATTGCTGGGTGTTAGATTTTTTAGAGTCACTTATTTGCTTTAAAAAGTCTTTTAAAGTGTCAATGACGTCATACACATGTACGACCAGAGATACTGCTTAACGGCAATCCTTCAGTCGCTCTGGTGCTTTCGCGCTCTGCACTTTCTTTTCTCTCGAGGCATCGACAACACAGCTGACACAGGTAAATACACGTGCTAGAAGAGTTTTTGTTTTGTTTGTTTCTGGTCCCGCTTCAGATGACACGATGCCATCAAGCGGGATCTCTGGTCGTAATCAGTCCTTCACTGACCAATCAGCGTTCATTAGCAGAATGCTAGCGTGTTATGGACAACAACAACTCAACCTGTAAGAAATCAAAAGGACATAAGTACTCGTTCATTCAACTTTCGACCTAAAACCCATGTTGAACTTGCAAAATCTACAATCATTTCTGAGATTTCTCAACGGCAATCGGGTGAAAGAGACAAATTTAGCCGTCAAGCCCCATTGACTTCCATTCATTTTGCACTCATGGCGATCGCCCCCAGTGGAACTCTGGTGGTACTACAACCAAAATTCTGTACAACAGGGCTTAATAGGGAGTGGGCAGGCTCTCCGTAGACGGGCTCTGCCTTCACCCAATCCAGAGATCGCGCCGTTTATTGGAGCACCTGTCGCTGATTTCCTATGATTTTGGCGCGGGGACGGGAACCCGGAAGTAGTGGTGTTTGATCCGGGCGGAACAAATCTCCGCCACTATGGTTCCGCCCCAGGAAAAGTCACACCGTGACATCTACACATTATTTTATTTGTCTCCTGATATCAAACCTTGTCCCCCTACCATCATTTAAGCATACCAAAGAATTATCCTCCATATATTCTTCCACCACTGTGCCATTATTATCTGATTTTGGACTTCCCCATACCATACTGTGAGCATTAAAGTCCCCACACCATATTACTATACCTTCTTCTTTACTCCAAATATTATTTAACTCCACTAACGATATTTGTTCACATGGGTTATAATAATTTATTACTGTTATTTTTCCTATATTTGTCCACACTTCCACCTTAATGCACTCATATTGTGTTTCTACCTTTACTTCCCTATAAGCCACCCCACTCTTTATAAACATTGCACACCCTCCACCTGTTGCTCTTGATCTATCTTTTCTAATGGATAAATATCCTGGAATGACAAAGTCTAAATGCGGTTTAAGCCAAGTCTCTTGGATGCATATTAAATCAGGAAGGTCTAATATATCATGTACAACCTTCTTAAACTCTTGACCATTCGCAGTCAGACTTCTAGCATTCCATTGAACTATCCTGCATGTCATTTTATTATTTTACCCTTGCTCTGGTTTGGGCCTTCCTGGGAGCTTGCTTTATTCTCAGATTGTTCCAATAATATCTGGATTTCCTCAACTGTTACCTCATTTATACCCAGCTGACGAGCTGCTGCTGCTATTATGATTTTCAGTTTCTCTGTTCTTTTGTTTGTTTGTGCTGTACAGTTGATAACTTCAGCAATAAATGCAATGAAGCTTACTTTGCTAACCATTAGCATACTTGCATCTATATTTGGCTTGTCTCTCTTGATTCCCCTGTCTGATGTTTCAATTGCACTCGACCTACCCTGAATCATCTTACTTGGCATCTTATCTTGTTCATTTTGAACCGTCTTTACTGCCTGAGCATATGAAACATTATGCTCTACCCTGTACTTATTTGCTTCCACAGCTAGTTTTTGTGCATTACATCCTAGATAAGCTGCACTATGAGGACCTCCACAGTTGCAACACTTAGGTTCAACTAGATCCCCACATTCCCCATATCCGTGCTCACCTCCACATTTACAACAACGCTTCTTTCCCTTGCATACTTCCGCCACATGTCCTAACCTTTGGCAATTGAAACATCTCAATGCAGGTTTTATAAAAGGTCTAACTGGATAGCACACATATCCCATTTTAACATTTGCTGGTAACAGTTTCCCTTTCATTAATATCATGACGGCTGTACTTAATTCTTTTTTCCCATTTCTGTTTGCTGTCAGTCTTTTCACATCTATTACATTTTCACTTATTAACTGGCTCCTTAAAATGTCATCTGATAAAGACAATGGGACACCAGTTATTACCCCTTTCACGCCATTCACCTCGCCAGGTACATGACATTTAACTCCTGTTCCTCCAAACTCCTTCATTTTAACCAACAACTCTTGTTGCTTTTTGTTACAACAGATTACAATCACTCGATTGTTAGTTAGGTATCTGGCTGATTTTATTTCACCAACAGATTTTTTCAGTAGTTTCGTCAATCGCATAGGGTTACTCATTTCACCCATTGTTTCAAACATCAAGATAACTTTGTACTCATCCTCCTTCCTCATCGTTTTAATTCTTCCTTCTCCTCCTCCAGCAAACTCCTCAGAGTCTGAACCTCTGTCCTTGCGCTTCTGCGACATCTGATCAACTTGAGTCCATTCATCAAGATTCATTTCATTTGCTTCATCTTCTTCCTCTAGGCTAACATTACCCCTATCATTCTCTTCATTCACAACACAGCCGTCGCTTAACCTGCCTTGCCGTTTTTCCTTCGCACCCGCTGGGTTGCCAGACAAGGAATACGCCATCTCCCCCCTCGACCACACTTCGAGCTTCAGCTCTCCAAACTCCCACACTCTTCTTCCCCTGAACTACCATCGAATCACGGCAATCCTATTGACCGGCGACAGCCTATGATGTCATCAAGGTGCGACCAGGAAGTATAAAAGGGCGCCTTGCCAACATGACACCGCTTCTTCGTCTTCAGGGACTGTTTTGTCTGAATTGCTTCGAGTAAGGTAATCCAAATTCATTATTGTATACACACAAGCTGTGTGTTTCTGCCTGGGATCAAGAACATGCACAGTCAGCTCTTATCGAGTTGTCTGTTTGTTTGTTTAATGTGAGCGTTTGTCAATCTGAGATCGCTCTGCTCTCGTCTGATTCTCTTCCTGAGGGAAGAGGGTTTGGCATCCGAGACTGATGATGCGGTCCCCGTTCATGCCGAGGCTGAGTGCGGACTCACGTCATGGTTTCCTGGATAGAGCTCGCTGAATCGTCACGGGAAGGCATTCTTCCCTTTGACGATCTGGCGGCTGACGAGACTTGTTTCCAAGTGCTCTAGGGATGGCTGTGAGAAGGAGGATTAATCTTCTCAGCCATCCCGACTGTGTATGCTGAGCCGTTGAATGTTATAAAACGCGCTGCAGGCGGGCTGCGGCCGCTGTGTTGTTGCGTTAGAGGAGAGATCGCTCATGTTGGAATAAACGATCGATCTCTCCCCAGCCATAATCATTGGCTCAGTTGGGCTTTCATTCCTTCCTGATCTTCCTAATTAGATCGAGAGGGCATGGAATAACCTATGTTCGGTTCATGTTCACTGATATCAGCGGTATGACATCAGCAGTATGCCGCTGATGTCGGGAGGATGGTAGAATATGGGTATGTGTCGTTGCCTCCGATTAATGGGATGTTTATCTCTGGGAAGCTGAGCGCTCCAACTCTGCCACTTAAACGATGTGTCTTTTTAATGGCAGGGCATACACAGCAGCGGGTCAGCTCGGTGCTACTTCTTACACCATGGCGGTGTTTCATGTGCACCAGGCCGGTTTGCTGAGGGATCTCGATCAGGGAAGGTTTTTTTTTCCTGATGCGGTGGTTGCGCAACAGGCGGAGTCTGGGCCTGAGGGCCAGCATCGCCGAGGAATAGCGAACATTTGGCAGCGTCTGAGGACCTGCATGCCACTGAGATCCGGGTCCCAGGCAGGCGGGAGGCGTCACGGTCCGAGGACCGGAGACAGGGCCCAATGGCCAGCATTGCCTCTCGTGCACCCCCACAGTCGGGGGTGGGGCACAGAGAGGCGGACTCCCGGGAGAAGTAGGAGCTGTGTATCACAGAACGCAGTCAGCGTTCATGATGGATCTCCTCCCTGAGGGTGAGATGAGAAATTACATTGACCCTCACTCCTCTTCTTCATCATCTCCCCAGGTGCTTCTTACATCCGGCCTAGGTGGGTCCACGATGATGTGCTAGGGCCCGCCTGGCTGGTTTGTGAGTGCGCCCCCTCAGGCCCGTGGTAGTGGTACACCTAAGCATACATGTGAATTAAGCTTGTGGGTGGATATCATGGCACGCCGCAGGCGAGCGGGTAAGTCCCCTATAAGAGGGAAAAATATTATATATTTTCTGATTTATGCTCCCTGTGGAGGGCTTCGGGGTCGCTGTGGATCGTTGGATATTTCCTAGGGCCTGTAGTTCCCCTGTTAGGTTGGCTAGAACGATAAAATATTATTTACCAGTTGCTTAAGCTTGGTATAAGTGAGCTAGTATTGCTAGTGGAAGCCAGCAAACACTATATATGGTACACGCTGTGAGAGCTGTACAGCCCTTTTTTATTCCCAGACCTAAAAAGCTAAAATGCGCTAGAATTAGCGCTGGGAATGCCACTCATTTCCTGCGGGCTGGTAGCCGCCTCAGGGTAAGGCGGTCTGTATCTTCTCTCAGTGTAAATTTCTGGAGAATACAGGATCAGACCATGCTAGAACTACAGTTAGATCTAGAGCCAGATCTATTTAACGACTGGCACTTCTACCCGAGTGCCCCTTTTGCATGGTGCAATAGTAGCGGCCCTTTCTTGGACCTCGGGTATAGATCTAGATTGGCCTAGGCTTTCTGGGGATTACGGAGTCGCACGCCAAGAAGCGGTCGCGCTCCGGGTAGCTGTTCCATTTTTTGAACTTAGCTTTATTATTTGTCCCTCATGTAGCCTCCTCTTATGCAGAGTAGTCCGGCCAAGGCCCGCCCCCTTACCTGTGTTCTGGGGCCTTTGCTAGTAATGCAGGTTGGTGCTGTGCAGAATTGATAGCGACTTAGCCAGTAGTCGTGGGGCAGGGTTAAGGCGTTTTTCATGCAAGTACGAAAATTCCGTATGCATAGCTCAACCCGGCCCTCCAGAGCTAGTTCTAGAGGCCGCCAGTTTTTTGGCAGGCGCTGGCCTTTCTTGTATATGCCCTGGCCAGTTGGTCGTACTCCCCTGACAAGGCAGGGTAGATTTGAGTACCTCCACATCCAGCTCTGTATCATTCTGCCTCACCCATGGCTCGGGTTGAGCAGCACTTCACAACCTTTTGGTTTATGTAGGTTTGGTCGTGAGCTCCCTTGTAGCCAGAGCATTGCCATGGCTGACGCCCTCACACGGTATGATAGGCGCTATTAAAGCTAGGACCTTCATGAGGTGGGTGGCGTATGTGGTACTCCCCCCGCTTAGGGGGTACAAGGCGTTTGGTTTGCCGAGTACCCTGCTATGGACAATGTGATTAGGTTCCAGTGTTTGTAGGCGCTGCCGATAAGACTGCACCATTGTACAGTTGGCTCCAGAAGGAATTGGAGGCCTCCGGGATGGGTCACCCAGCTAGGCTGGGATGATTTTTTAGGCCAGCTGGCTGTGGGTAGCCAGCTGGGGCAGTCTTGGCAGTAGACTCCAGGTCAGGTGGTAGGCCTCAGATTTAGGCCTCCTTGCGAGTGAGTCCCGACGTTTGGGGAGGTTGGCAAATTACTAGCTGCAACCTTGAAGATAGGTAGTCAGCCTTGGTAGGCCTCTGCAAAGTTCGGCCCCTTGTGTATTGCGGTATATATTACTCCCCAACGATGTCGGCTTTCAAGTAGCAGTTTTTCCCAACTATAACCCTTGTCAGGCGCCCTTTTATACTTCCTGGTCGCACCTTGATGACATCATAGGCTGTCGCCGGTCAATAGGATTGCCGTGATTCGATGGTAGTTCAGACACCTGTCACGCTGGAGGCGTTCCCCGTAGCGTCAAGCTGACGCAGCGTCTCGTTCCCTGTTCTCAGGGAACCTAGGTTACATACGTAACCGGAGACGATATATATATATATATATATGACATTACCATAACAACAATGTAATTTAGCCTCATTTTATAAAAACTCTTGAGTCATTAGTCATTATGTTATATAGGCTACTAGCATTTTGAAAGCAAATAAATAAATAAAAGATGGAATGCATGCATGTATTTGTAATATGAATTCATTTATGTAATAAAAATGGCAAATTATATTGAAAGTTTTGTGTTATAAGTGATAATTACTTAAGTAAAATAATTGAAGAAGCAAAGACAACAGTGACAGCTGCAAAAGTTTCAGCATCCATCTTTGTGGTGTCTCTGTTTGTTTGTCTGAGTTAGCAACAGTAACTAAGGGAGGCGGAGCTTACCGATAGGTCAATTAGACTTGTTTTATGGTTGTGTTTACTACTGTTACACTTAAAGCATACTTAAAAGTATACTTTTATACACTAAAAAGTGGTCCAATATGGTCCAATGTAGTATTGAAATAGTGCACTTACAAGTATGCTTCTAGTACATTGATACCATTATACTTACTACATAAAGTAAACTTTAAAAAATTCTTGAACTTTACTCAAGTAGCTATACTTCATAAAATTAACCTGAAGTATACTTATTTTAGGTATACCCTTTTAGTAAGGGTAGCCAGAAGCAAGCTATATGAGTCAGAGCAGACGTTAAGTATCTGAGTCTGAAAGGCTCTTAATTTAACGTTAAAAGTATTTCTGCCAAATGCATAAATGTATTTCCCTGCCAAAATGAACATACTCACGCTCTTCAATTCACCCTTTGCCGCAAGTTTGATTGACAGGCGATCTGACCAATCACATCGCAGAATCTGCTGTTTTGTCTGACAAAGCAGTCAGGAGAGTTAGTAGATTGACGTCGGTGGACTTGAATTTGGAAAAACGGTGTGTACTGACGTCTATCCGTGGTGGAAACAACATTTATTTTAGTGTTCATTCATGTTTATTTCGTGCTTATCAATGAACTTCAAGGAAGAGTCAATCGGTTCACGAGCAGCTTTAACTGGGGCGCTACAACGATCACGACACATTAAAGAGCCACAAAACGGTGTTTATTGTTTGAATTTCTTTAAAAAAAAAAAAGACAATTTCAAAGTTTAGACTTAGTTTCATATCAAAAATAACTTATTCTGTCCTGTCTGTCGGCGTGTTGTCAGTGTCATCTTTGCTCTATGATTTATTCTACGTGAGAACGTGTGTGGCGTGAGAGCGCCATGGCTTGTCGGACATAGCAACTGTAACTAAAGGGGGCGGGTCTTTGCGAACGGTCAATTGAATTGGCCACTTTAGTTTATTTAAAATAGTCAAGAACATCAAATATTATTATACCCATTCTTTTAAAATGTTAACAAGAGTAAAATAGAAGTCCAGTGACAATATTTATCAGCAGAATGCAGAAATACAATGAACAATGAATTCATGTGAACTGTTTCCTATGCACATGCATTTAAGTAAGTACTGTAGTTATGCTCCATTCATTTCTTGTTTCAGGGAAACTCGACTAACAGGACAGGAAGTAATTATTCGTCAGCACACGTATGAGGCTCCTGGTGCTGCTGAACTCATACACCTTTGTCCCACTAAAGAAATACAGTTTATCTGGAAGAAAAGAAGTCAGTGAACATTATGATATTGTACATTCATGCCAGAATTGAGTCTCTGTATTGTTACAGATCTGTAGTAAAGGAAGAAACACCTACTGCCGATCAGGTGGGCTGCTGTAACCTCTCCAGTCACTGCTGGAAATCCATCTTCCACTCGTTTGGGATTCCCTTTGTCCATCTTCTTCGTCATCTCATTATAGCTACCAAAAAGGGAAATTTTACATTCTTATGTCATTTTGGGTAAAATGTTAATGGCTTTTGTTTGTGTTACAGCACTTGACCCACCTGTAGTAATATGTGTCAGAGAAGAGCAGTGTTTTTCCTGAGGTTTTGTCGTGAACGGCAGCACTGACTTTTGTCACAGATGCTGGCAGACCAAAGTTGCTGAGAGGCTTGGGATAGCCCGGCTCAACACTGTTTCCATTAAAAGCCCAGACTTGGTTACCTATAAATAAATAAAGACCATACGTTTTTTTTTTTCCTGAGGATTTTACAGAGATTGTTAATTGGAAAAAGGCATTGGAAAATCAGCATTCCCAGATTGTTTGAGAAGATACCTTTGAATAGGAAAAGTATTTTTTCCACTGGATGCTCGTAAGCAGCATCAATATTATCCGGGGCATTGGGCCACACGTTCTGGATTAGATGTTTCGTCACTTCCGCTCGAAATGGAGACTTACGCCAGACAAAGCTGCACAGAGGATGTATACACACACACACACACACACACACATATATATATATATATATATATACACTCAAAAAAAAAAAAGGTTCTATATGGCACCAAAAATGGTTCTTCGTCGTAATCATAGGGGAACCATTTTTGGTGCTATATAGCACCATATCTTAGCATGTTCTGTATATGGTAGCGGTGCTATATAGCACCATATTTAGCGGTGCTATATAGCACCTTAGTCAAAGAACCGGTGAAGAACCTCTGAAGATGGGCCCATATTGATAGGATAGCATCTTGCAGTTGATGGAGATTTGTGGGATGCACATCCAGGGCACGAAGCTTCCGTTCCACCACATCCCAAATATGCTCTATTGGGTTGAGATCTGGTGACTGTGGGGGCCATTTTAGAGTTACCATTACAGTGAACTCATTGTCATGTTCAAGAAACCAATTTGAAATGATTTGAGCTTTGTGACATGGTGCATTATCCTGCTGGAAGTAGCCATTAGAGGATGGGTACATGGTGGTCATAAAGGGATAGACATGGTCAGAAACAATGCTCAGGTAGGCCGTGGCATTTAAACAATGCCCAATTGGCACTAAGGGGCCTAAAGTGTGCCAAGAAAACATCCCCCACACCATTACACCACCACCACCAGCCTGCACAGTGGTAATGATGGATCCATGTTCTCATTCTGTTTATGTCAAATTATGACTCTACCATCTGAATGTCTCAACAGAAATCGAGACTCATCAGACCAGGCAACATTTTTCCAGTCTTCAACTGTCCAATTTTGGTGAGCTCGTGCAAATTGTAGCCTCTTTTTTCTATTTATAGTGGAGATGAGTGGTACCCGGTGGGGTCTTCTGCTGTTGTAGCCAATCCGCCTCAAGGTTGTGCGCGTTGTGGCTTCACAAATGCTTTGCTGCATACCTCGGTTGTAACGAGTGGTTATTTCAGTCAAAGTTGCTCTTGTATCAGCTTGAATCAGTCGGCCCATTCTCCTCTGACCTCCAGCATCAACAAGGCATTTTCGCCCACAGGACTGCATACTAGATGTTTTCCCTTTTCACACCATTCTTTGGTTGACCAGAAATGGTTGTGCGTGAAAATCCCAGTAACTGAGCAGATTGTGAAATATTAAAGACCAGCCCGTCTGGCACCAACAACCATGCCACGCTCAAAATTGCTTAAATCACCTTTCTTTCCCATTCTGACATTCAGTTTGGAGTTCAGGAGATTGGCTTGACCAGGACCACACCCCTATTTGCATTGAAGCAACTGCCATGTGATTGGTTGATTAGATAATTGCATTAATGAGAAATTGAACAGGTGTTCCTAATAATCCTTTAGGTGAGTGTGTATATATATATATATATATATATATATATATATATATATATATATATATATATACACTCACACACATACATACATATATATCAACACTGTCTCACTCCTATTCGTCACATATTGACGCTTGGTCAGTTTCCTTCGTCGTCACTTTTTAACGCACAGGGTACCCCTTTAGCATCGTTTTCCTACATACAGAACTCCATTGATTTCAATGAGAAACCTTTGCCGTCATATACAGATGCGTTGGGCATGGTTATAGTCATGATGAAACTATATATTTGGGTTATGATTTTGCCTTTATGACATGGAGTGTGACACATTTTGAACACATAACCCAACCCCATCCCTAAACCTACCCATTTGTGTATTATAAAAAACAGGATAAAACAGGCAGATGCGACTGCAGCCACAATTTATTAAAAAAGTACAAATATTCCAAGTGTTCCGTGGCCAAACGATTGATTTTTGTGAAGGTAATCCCCAAAAGTGATCAGTGTCAAGTCTATCCGCCGAAGATCATGAACACATTTCAGATTTCAAAAACTGTCGCCCGAAGAAACGTTACGTCAGCTTTGACAGCATTGGCAGTCATATGTCATATGTCATTACGTCAGCTTTTATTGTAAAGTGCCATTGGCTCTCGTGTGTCTCGTGGCCAATCGCGTCATGCTAAAGAGTCGGCTGTATCATTTGAATGAGATATCAAAATCAAATCAACATTTATTTTATTTTTATGATGTTGTAACAGACCAGAAATATACTCTGGACAGTGTTGGGGAAAGTTACTTAGAAAAGTAATGCATTACAATATTGCGTTACTCCCTTAAAAAGTAACTAATTGAGTTAGTTACTTTTTAAGAAAAGTAATGTGTTCCGTTACTTTTGCGTTACTTTTTCTCACCTGGGCTGGGTTTTTTATTAAAAAAAAGTTCTATTTTTGTGCAAATGTAAAGACCTCTTCATGCCAAAATTGAAATAATAAGCTTCAGGCCGAGGTAAAAATACGAATTCACACATTAACAGTAGAGGGCACAGCTCTGCTGTGCTGTTCTGCCATTCTGGATAATGGAAGAATAGGACACAGGAGAAAAAAAGTTTTACCAATAAAAACAAAAAACTAGTAATTTTTGCTCATGGTTTAACTGAATCATCAAGCAGCAGGTCAGCAGCAAGATTTTATTCATTTTGAGGAGTACTGAATCTTTATGCAAGTGAGATGAATAAATGCTCAAATTTAGCCCAGAACTACAATAACCCTTACAAATACCCTTACACAGTTTTTAATTGTGACAGTAGCAAACCCACAAGAGTGGTCAGATGTTAATATTCAAAGCCTTACAGTACTACAGTTCAGACTGGGATATGTACTTTTTTTTCCTTTTCTTTTTTTTAAGTAGCCTAGTCTCTTATGCTGAATATGCTCACTTTTCCCCAGGATTCTTTGATGAATAGAAGGTTAAAAAGGACAGCATTTCTCTTAAATAGAAAGCTTTCAAAGAATCCTAAAAATATTGTAATATAATAACTGATAATCATAAATGTGTCTTGAGCATCAAATCCTCATATGAGAATGATTTGCGATCATTGATGATGATAGATTCAGCTTTGATCACAGGAATACATTACACTTTACTATATATTCACATAGAAAACAGCTGTTTTACATTATAATAATATTCCACAATATTACTGTTTTTTGATCAAATGAATGCAGCCCTGATTAGCAGAAGAAACTTATTTTAAAAACAAGAAATGTTGATTTCTTTCAAACATTAAACAGAGCTTTTATTTTGGTGGAAATAAAATGTAATTTTTTGCATTCCATTCGACTGTGTAGAAAGAACCTTTTTATTTTCTAAATAAAAACTTCCTAAATGTAGGCTACACAACTTATAATTTCAAGGGGACGATATAGCACTTGCAGAAAAACATCTACTGAGAGACTGGAAGCTATGCTGTAGCTACTCCAAGACATGCGTTCAGAACGTCAGAGATATTCGCACTAGGGGTGTAACGATACACTCGTGTCACGATTCGATATGTATCTCGATGCTGAACTCATGATACGATATGTAGCCAAAATCAAGAGTGTTGTTTTAATTTTGTACTTTTTTATTATTATTAAAATAATAATATTATTATTAGTGTAACCTATTATTATCAGGACCCAACAAATATTTCCCCATTGCATTATTATACATTATATTCAACATTATGTTGTTTAATGTAATAATGTCACTGAATCTAATCACTAATTAGTCACAAAACGTTCAATGCAGGCAGCATCTCTCCCGGTGTCCCGCCTCTCCCGCTATTAATGCACTATACATATAGAATAAACCATCTAAAATGCTTTGAATAATCATGCTAGTAAAACTAAAAGTGATCTGGTGATTTAAATCATGTTTGCGCTTTCACTAAGGAGTGCCGCTTTAAATGGTGTTTCCGCTTTAAATAATGTTTGCGCTCTCACTTTGAAGAGTGCCGTTCCGGCAGCGCGTGCACTTCAGATGATCAATGCAATCAGTCACAGTTCTCATCACAAGAAAACGTGTCAAAATGACCACACAAACTGTAAATGTTTAGCTCATCCAAGAATTTTAATTCTGCATTTACTCCCTCTCATGTTGTTTTCGCGCGTTACGCATTCATTTGAACGTCCGTGTATGTTTACTACAGTCCGTGTTTACTAAATCCATCCGATTTTCTCGCACTTTGGACTGCAGTGCTGTCAGAATAAATCCGTGCATATATTAGAAAACTTAACATTTTGCAGTTTATTTAGTAATTGTTTAAGGCCATTTTGCGATTTCAATAAACATAAAATAACATACAGCAAATAGTCATTTAATGTGCTCTTGGGTGCCCCCTGGTGGCCAAGGGGCCCTAAGCAGCCGCTTAGTTCGCTTATGCCTTGGGCCGGCTCTGTCTGAGAGCCCAATGTTTTCTATCACCAGCTCACATACCGGAATCCCCCAGGACAGAACAGTGTGAAACAGAACAGACACAAACAGTGTGTGACCCTGTTTGTGCGTAGAACCCACTACAGATTGAGTGAGGTTAAAAGAATCAAGCGATGATAAGAAATCTTGTACTAGTGGCTTATCCTGTCAGCAGATATGAATATTAAAATCCCCTAATATGACAAGGCTATCACAACATGGTATCAATGATGATAATAGTTCAGAGAATTCACAAATAAATTATTTGTTGTAGTTAGGAGGTCTAAGAGCACAAATAACCGGCCGAGTGAAGTCCGGTTTAAATACTTGCACCTCAAAACTTTCAAATTTCTCCACTGAAATGAGCCTGCATTTAAACAGTTCTTGAAAATTGTAGCAACACTCCCACCAAGAGTCCCCCCCCCCCCCCAATCCTAGGAGAGTTTAGAAAATTTAAAGTCACAGGGGAGGCTTCAGCCAGGGAGTCCTGATCGCATACACTAAGCCAAGTCTTAATCATACAAAGAAAATCCAGGTCACCTGACGAAATAAGATCATGAATTAAAAATGTCTTATTAAAGATAGATCTTGTATTTAATATTGCCATCTTCACACTAAAACAAGAAGACACCTCACTTTGTCTCACTTTGCAATATCACATATCTCGCTCGCGAGAGCCAATCTACTTTGAGTGCAACTAAACGAGCCAATGCACATTGGCATGCAATGATTGCACCAGGTGCTCATGCCACGTTGTGCAGGTATAAATGAGACACAGGTGATTGCATCAAATCAACCTTTTGCTTCGGACCCGAGTGGTAGATGGTAACGCCAGATATCACTCACTACTTCACAGTCCTGACTGAAGACGGAAGCCGCCTTTCGGAAGCGATCTCTTCAGTCGGTGTTGGTGTGACGGCACAGCAGTGGGTCGCGTGGTTTTCGGATCATCTCTCTTTGTTGTTTGTTAGAGCAATCACAAAGGCTGTTCTCAAAGCTGGTTCGGTGCGCTGAAAAGCCATTCTTATGGCTGGTAAGAGAGCGCGCAGGTCAGGCTACACCCACCCCCTGACTGTGCCGCCATGACCCCGCCCCCTGCGTGCTTCAACACCAAGGAGAGCATCCTTCTGAAAGAGCGTACACAGAAAGAGTTTGCGTCTTTTTCAAGATGATATTCTTTCTGTGTGTTTCTGGATGTGGTGGTTACCTGTCACCGAGAGATAGTCACCAGCTCATGACTCATGTTCTCACTGCGGGAACATGACCATCTCGGAGTTGCGGTCTAGACTCCATCTCGCAAGGGGTGGAGTCCCCGTGCCTCTACCTCGATCTAACCCTTCACAGAGGGTTCCTTAGCAGTAGCGCGGGTGATCTGAGGGTTACAGTGAGCGTGCTTCCCCCAGGGAACCAACTCCCGAGGAACCCTCATCCCTCTCGCACTCCGCAGCCAGTAGAGCTGCCGTTGGAACGCTATGGGCCATCCACGAGGTTTGCACCATCCGTATCCTTCGGGGCTCCTCTCGAGGACCATCGCTGCTTCTGAGGGAGGGTCAGATATTTCGGGAGATGACGTGTCGGCGCAGGGGACTCCTTCGGGAAGATTTGCTGTGCCCGATACAGATCCAGAAATGATGGCCATGCTTTCCCGGGCCGCCGAGAGAGTTGGGCTCGTGTGGAACCCTCCACCGTGTCCCGAACCCTCAAGGTTGGACGATTGGTTTCTCAGGGTGGCCCGTGCTGGTTCTCAGCGCCCCACCCCAGTTCCTTCCTTCCCGGAGGTGCACGAGGAGCTCACTAGGTCGTGGACGGCACCTTTTACTGCCTGAAACCAGCCCAGTGGATCCTCCTCCCTCACCACCCTTGATGGCGGACCTGCAAAGGGATACACGCAGGTTCCTCCCGTGGAACGGGCCATTGCTATGCAACTGTGCCCTAACTCCACATCTAGGAGGAACCCGTGTCTCCCCTCCCGGGCCTGTAGGTACTCTTCCGATCTGATTGGAAAGGCCTACTAGGCTTGTGGAGAGGAAGGCACCACCTTACATGCTATGGCGTTGTTGCAGGTTCATCAGGCCCAGGCACTGAAGAACCTGCACGAGGGTGGTTACGATCCCGCAGTTCTCCAAGAACTGAGAACCGCAACAGACCTCGCTCTTTGTGCAACGAAGGCCATGGGTCGTGTGATGTCCACTATGGTGGTCCAGGAATGCCATCTCTGGCTGTGTCTGGCGGACATGAGGGAGACCGGCACGATCAGGTTCCTTAACTCCCCCATCTCCCAGACCGGCCTCTTCGGCGACGTGGTCCAGAACTTTGCCCAGCAGTTCTCGGCCGCACAGAAGCAGACTGAGGCCATCAGTCACATCCTGCCAAGGTGGTCAGCTGCTGTCTCCACCCCACCGCCGGCAGCACCTCAGTCTCCTTTTCGCCGAGGGCGGCCGCGTCGCAGCAGCAGCTTCCACCCAAGCGACATCGTGGAGCCGGGCGCAAGCAGGCCGCCCCGTCCGTCTATGCTCCTGCCAAGAGAGGTGGCAAGGGCAAGGGCTAGCGGCCCTGAGACGGGTGACTCAGAGATGGGGAGGACTGCTCTTCTGGAGATGGTGACAACACCGCTCCATTCCCCTGAGGAGGGCCCGGAGGAGAATCTTGTGTTCCATTTTGTTTCTGTTCCACCCAAATCCCAGATTTTCAATAAAAGAGCAGTTTCCTACATCTCCGGGTCCTCAGGGGGCTAAGAGAGTTGTGGCCAGTCAAACGCTGGACCACACGGCCAGCGGGCAGCAGTGGACGACCTCCTCAGGTTCCTCCTGCCCACCTGTGGAATCAGGTAAGTGTTGCACACCACACTCACACCTCGCTGTCACCCCGTGTCTTCACGAAAGTCACGGAGGGGGCCCTTGTGCCTCATTCTAGCACAATCCAGGGATCAGTTGTGCTAACACAGGGACCTGGTGCTCAGACACCTCAGCCAGTTGGGTCTTCGGGTTAACTGGGAAAAGAACAAACTCGCCCCCGTGCAGAGGATCTCTTTTCTCGGTATGGAGTTGGATTCGGTCGAACGGACAGCGCGCCTCACAGAGGAGCGTGTCCAGTCGATGCTGAACTGCCTGAACATGTTTCAAGGCAGGATGGCGGTTCCACTGAAACAGTTTCAGAGGCTCCTGGGGCATATGGCAGCCGCTGCGGCAGTAACACCGCTCGGCCTGCTTCATATGAGACCGCTTCAGCATCGGCTACACGACCGAGTCCCAAGATGCGTGTGGCAACGCGGCACTCACCGGTTGAGCATCACACCGGCCTGCCGCCAGTCCTTCAGTCCATGGTCAGACCCCTCGTTCCTTCAGGCTGGAGTTCCCCTGGAACAGGTGTCCAGGCACGTTGTGGTTTTCATGGATGCCTCTGCCATGGGCTGGGGTGCCACGTACAACGGGTATGCAGTGTCAGGGGTTTGGACGGGCCTGCACCTGCATTGGCATATCAATTGCCTCGAGTTGCTGGCAGTGCATCTTGCTCTGAGCCGCCTCAAAGGGCGGTTTTGGGGCAAAGATGTACTGGTGTATACTGCGACCGTTGCACATATCAACCGCAAAGGTGGTCTGCACTCCCGTCGCATGTCGCATCTCGCTCGCCATCTCGTCCTCTGGAGTCAGAAGTGTCTCAGGCCGCTTTGGGCCATTCATGTCCCTGGTGTGCACAACCGTGTGGCCGACGAGCTTTCACGAGCTGCGCTCCCAGGCGAGTGGCGACTCCACCCCCAGGTGGTTCAGCTGATTTGGAGACAGTTCGGGGTGGCACAGATCCACCTGTTTGCCTCCCCAGAAATGTCCCACTGCCAGTGGTTCCATTCACTGACCGAGGGTACACTCGGCACGGATGCCCATGCGCACAGCTGGCCCCAGGGGCTGCACAAATATGCGTTTCCCCCAGTGAGCCTACTTGCACAGACTATGTGCAAGGTCAGGGAGGACGAGGAGCAGGTCCTGCCCGTGGCACCGTACTGGCCCAACCGGACCTGGTTCCCAGAACTTATGCTCCTCGTGACAGCCCCTCCTTGGCCGATTCCTCTGAGGAAGGACCTTCTGACTGTGGAAGCTTCATGTCTGGCCCTTGGACAGGACGCGGAGGTTCTAGGTAACTTACCCCAAGAGGTAGTTAACACCATCATTTCGGCACAAGCACCATCTACAAGACAGGCTTATGCCTTGAAGTGGAACCTGTTTGTCGAGTGGTATTCTTCTCGCCGAGAAGACCCCCCAAGATGATCGATTGCATCTGTGCTTTCCTTCCTGCAACAGGGGTTGGAGCGTAGGCTGTCGCCCTCCACCCTCAAGGTTTATGTTTCTGCAATATCCGCCTATCACGACCATGTAGAAGGTAAGACGGTTGGGAAGCACGACTTGGTCGTCTGGCTCCTTAGGGGGGCGAGACGGTTAATTCCTCCTCACCCCCCCTCCATACCCTCTCCCATACCCTCTTGGGATCTTGCTCTGGTGCTCTGAGCACTTCAGAATGCCCCATTTGAGCCTTTAGAGTCAACAGAGCTAAAGATTCTGTCTATGAATACTGCTGTTGGCTGCATTGGCCTCCATCAAGAGGGTAGGGGACCTGCAGGCATTTTCGGTCGATGAATCGTGCCTAGAGTTCGGGCCGGGTGATACCTATGTGGTACTGAGACCCCATCCTGGCTATGTGCCCAAGGTTCCTACCACTCCCTTCAGGGACCAGGTGGTGAATCTGCAAGCGCTGCCCCCGGAGGAGGCAGACCCAGCCCTAGCTTTGCTCTGTCCTGTCCGCGCTCTGCGGATTTACATGGATAGAACTCAAAGCTTCAGAACCTCAGATCAGCTCTTTGTCTGTCATGGAGGTCAGCAGAAGGGAAAGGCTGTCTACAGGCAGAGGATGGCCCACTAGATAGTGGATGCCATCACCTTGGCTTACCAAACACAAGGTATTCCCTGTCCGCTCAGGGTGCGAGCACACTCTACTAGAAGTGTTGCATCATCCTGGGCGCTGGCACATGGCGCCTCGCTTTCAGACATCTGTAGAGCTGCGGGCTGGGCGACACCCAACACATTCGCTAGATTCTATAGCCTACGTGTAGAGCCGGTCTCCTCCTGTGTTCTCACCTCAAACGGGTAGAAGCACTGAGAGGCCCATGGCTGTTGTCGACTTGCTGAGCTCCAGCGCTCTTATTCTCCAGAAGCAAACTCTGTGAGTCTTCCATCACCCTCGGTGCCGGACGTGGCGGAACGTCGGACATTAGGCCCCTTGCCACTGAATCCTTGAGAACCGGTATTGGGCTCGGGTTATATGAGATCCCATATATCTTTCCACGGTCACTCCTACGGGAAGCCTGTGTCTTTCCCTTGGGAGAGCCTTCCTGTCAGTGGGACTGAGCCCCCTCCTCCGTTGCGGGCTACGGCTCAGCATTGTACTCCACATAACTCCTTCGGGGTACGATGTGGGCTCCGCAGCGTCCCTTCTATAGGGCATGCTTTCCCAGTGTTATCCAATAATCACTAAGCGGGTCATGTGGAACAGTAGTGATGGACTTCCCGGTGTGAGCCCCTTCTCCTCAGGTAAGAGAGCTCAGGCGGCTCACACAGGGCACTGGATGGGGGCAGAGGCCATGACGCTTTGGTAGGGATTCCTATTCGTCGGTACTCCAACGTGGCGTTGGGAGTGACCGACTGAATGGGAACGTCTCGGTTACGTATGTAACCCTCGTTCCCTGAAGGAGGGAACGGAGACACCACGTCCCGTCACCATGACCTCTGTACCCTGCTGGGGTGCCTGTCTACCTACTCGGCTCCTCAGCAAAAGGCAGATTTGATGCAATCACCTGTCTCATTTATACCCGCACGGCGTGGCATGAGCACCTGCTGCAATCATTGCATGCCAAAGTGCATTGGCTCGTTTAGCTACACTCGAGATTCCTATTCGTCGGTACTCCGACGTGGCGTCTCCGTTCCCTCCTTCAGGGAACGAGGGTTACATACGTAACCGAGACGTTACCACTTTTATACTGTTTTTGGTTAGTTTTTGCAATGAATACCTGTGACTGTACTTTAATTTGCCTGTTACGTGTTATATTTTGTCGAGAAGTGGGTAGATTTAGGGTAGGAGTGGGGTTAGTTGCTCCAACATATAAAAGTAGCCTATAAATATTCAAAAAAATCATGTTTACTTTTACAAATGCAAATAATTAAATGCGTCTTCAAATGACGCATTGGGCAAACAACTGAAATAAAATGGAGTATCCTGTGCGTTAAAAAGTAATGCAGAGGGGTCCTGACCAAGGAGTGAGACCGTGTTGTGATATATAGGCTATATGATTTTTATTTATTTTATGTATTACCTGTCCTTGAAGAACATTGTTTCTCCCTTAAGTGTTGTAACTGCATCCAAGATCAGGTTAGGGTCACACACATTAGGAGTCGTTGGTGTTGGACTAGGTCTGATGGTTGTTGTGCCTTCGTTTGGGCCTGAAAGAAATACCACATAGTAAAAAAAATTACTGAATATGTTTCACTCAAACATTATGGATGTACTCTTGAAGATCATATTACCATAGACTGACTGAATCCCTGTAATGTCATCAGAGGGCAGAGAGAAACGCTCTGGATCAGTGAATCTGTATGTGGGAAACATCAGAGCGCCAGGAACAGTGGAATGAGAAAGACCCAAAGAGTGACCAAATTCATGGGCAGCCACCGAGAACAGGTCATAACCTACAGAGAAATAGATTTTTACTTGAAATCAAAGTGTCGATTAAGATGAATCTCTGAAAACTACATTTAGCAAAACTAAATGCACAAATCTAATTTACATTTAGCTCTTGGTGAGCGGAAAGTGAAAACCTCATCATCATCAAAATGTGCATCTCCACCAGTTCCAGGTGAGGGAGCGAAAGCATGAGCCAAAATGCCTTGTGGTCCATCAAATGGGTGAGCATCACCATGATCTGTAGGAAAGAGTTTGACTTTATACTGAATTTGTAATATATATAATATAATTAGATTTTGGAAATCAAATTAACCTGTGCTTTATTTTTAAGAAATTTCAGTTGCAATTAAAGGGTTAGTTCACCTAAAAATGAAGTTTAAAAAAATGTAGTGCCTTTCACAGCTTATGCTATGTCTGACGACATTGCACACCAGTTACGCTCGTCAGACCTAGCGTAAGCATTTTGAACTGCGAGAGGTACTACACTTTTTGCGTAAGTTGAATACGGAAGGTGATCGGCCGGAAGCTAGATAATCTAGCTACACAAACTAGCTAAATTCTTACACAAACGCATCGATTCGCTAAAGAAGGCCTTTATTAACCCCCCGGAGCCATGTGGAGCAGGTATATGATGGACAGATGCACTTTTTTCTGGACTTCAAAAACAATGCAACAATTCACTGCCATTATAATGCTTGGATTAGCTAGGACTTTTTTAATATAACGCTGATTTTATTCGTCTGAAAGAAGAATATCATATACATCTAGGATGACTTGAGGGTGAGTAAATCATGGGCTAATTGTCTTTTTTGGGTGAACTAACCCTTTCAAGGATGTAACAATTCCCTTGTTTTCTTCTATGACTTTTAAATGTTGAATATTTTGTGTTGGCCAGTAATCGATCGAATGTTTGCATGATCGTTTTTTGTTTCATATGATCATTCATTGAAACATTTCCCAGATTTTTTAAATAAAATTAAAATACTTTAATTAAATGGAAAATGCATTATTTAGTCTAATATAAAACTGCTATTTTGTTAGTATCAATGGCCGAGAACAAACCAAGATTTTGGTCTTCCCATTTTCATATTTGTGTATACTTTATCATTTTTTTTCTTCAGGATATTCATGAGTAAATATTCACAATGTGAATGAATGTTTTTCACTAATAATCCTTCCTGTTAATTTTTATTTATTTACTTTATATTATTTTATCTAAGGAAATTTTATAATTTAGTTTTGAGCTTTATCAGCGTTGTTGTGGAAAAGAGTTTTATGATTAATTGTACTGGTGTCATGACGTCATCTGTTTCACCCACGCTGCCATGTCATCAGCATAGTTGCCAAGTCCGCGTATAACACGCGACTTTGGGCTTCTTTTTTTGGCAAGTCGCGTTAAAAAATCACGAGTCGCGGGTTGCGGTTTTTTGGGCTCTCCTCTCACTTTCCTTTCTTTTACTTAAAGTTTATTTTCTTACCGTTGAGTCTCGTGTTCTGTTAAGTGTCGCCGCAAAGTTTCTCAATGAGTCAAACAACGCCAACAAGACTTCCATCCAGCCACCGACACACCATGCGATTGGCTTCCCAAGACGTTGATCAAAAGACACGACCAGACCTTCAGCGAATCAAAAACCCGGGAAAACCCCTCTCCAGCCAGGGAGTCCCCTGTCAGAGACGACACGCGAGACACAAACGCAAGTAATACCTCCAGATTCCGAGCTGAACTGGTGCATTGAGATCAAATTTAATAACCCCGCCTAAGAAACGATAGGAGCTTTTTGATGGTTTCTTCAGGTCATGTTCATCATTTCTCTCTCTTAAAACTCATGCTTTCCTCACTTTCTTCCTTTCTGCAACGCGTGTGAATGTGCGAGTGTGTGTGTTTATGTTAGATTTAGTTTGATGTGTTAGAGTAATCAATAAAGTTCCGTTTGTATTCAAATAACTGTTCTTGTGTTATGTATTCTTACATATCGGTGGACGAATAAGTTAAGGTGTAAACATTAATTCTGAATTATTTCTAATGTAATTCTAGTCTCTTTCATTTTAATTAAATTCCCCTTTGAGTTATTATTTGATCTGATTCATAATCCTTACAACATCATGGGTCTCTTCATCTAGGTCCTGCACTTTCCTTCCCGTACACCTCCGCTGGCTGGGATCGTCAGTTTCTTCTTCTGCATTGATTGACTCGGGGGCGGAGGGGAACTTCGTTGACGAGACTTGGGCCTTGGAACAAGGTATTCCTCTCTTAGATTTACAAGACTCCAACCCCCTGTTCGCCCTAGATGGCAGCTCCCTTCCTAGGGTGCAGAGAAGAACTTCTCCATTGACTGTTTCAGGAAATCATAGAGAGACTATTTCTTTTTTTGTTTTTCATTCCCCTTTTTCTCCAGTGGTTTTAGGCCATCTGTGGTTAGTTCTCCACAACCCCCAGCTTAACTAGGCAGAGGGATCTATTCTATCTTGGAAATTGTCTTGTCGTGTTGATTGTCTGTCTTCTGCTGTGCCCTCTGTCTCGTCTGTAACTGTTTATCAGGAGGAACCAGGTGATTTATCTGGAGTGCCGGAGGAGTATCACTATTTGCGGGAGGTATTCAGCCGTTCCAGGGCCACTTCTCTCCCTCCTCATCGCCCGTATGATTGCAGTATAGATCTTCTCCTACGGGACATGCTCAACTTCTTTGTGTTTGTCTACCTCTATGACGTTTTGATCTTTTCGCCATCACTCCAGGTGCACGTCCAACATGTTCGTCGTGTCCTTCAGCGTCTACAGGAGAATCGACTTTATGTAAAGGCAGAGAAATGTTCTTTCCACGCCCCCTCAGTTACGTTTCTGGGTTCGGTCATCTCGGCAGAAAGGATCAGTATGGACCCAGCTAAGGTCCAGGCGATCACTGACTGGCCCGTGCCCGAATCCCGCCTCGCGCTACAATGTTTTCTCGGGTTTGCACATTTTTACCGTCGGTTTTATACCTGGTTTCAGTCAAGTGGCCGATCCCCTTACTGCTCTGACTTCAGTCAAGTCCCAGTTTAGGTGGTCAGATTCTACGCAGACTGTGTTTGACGTTCTAAAGTCTCTTTTCATTACCGCGCCTATCCTTCTTACTCCTGACTTCACTAAACAATTTATAGTCGAGGTCGACGCCTCTGAGGTGGGGGTCAGGGCTGTTCTTTCCCAGCGTTCCACCGCTGACGGAAAGATACACCCCTGCGCTTTTTTTCTCGCCGTCTTTCCCCCGCTGAGCGCAATTACGACGTGGGCAACCGCAAACTGCTCACCATCCATCTAGCGTTAGGCGAGTGGCGACAGTGGCTGGAGAGAGCTCCCATTCCTTTTATGGTCTGGATAGATCACCGACATCTAGAATATCCGTAAGGCCAAGAGACTTAATGCTCGTCAAGCCCGCTGGGCTCTGTTCTTTACCCGTTTAGATTTTACTATCTCTTATCGCCCGGGCTCCAAAAACGTCAAGCCTGACCCGCTATCTCGTCTTTTTAACTCCTCTTCATCGACTGAGCCTGAGGAGATTATTCCCCCGGGTCATGTTGTTGGCACGACCGTCTGGGGAATAGAGAGGCTGGTTAAGCGTTCTCTTTCTCGAGTCATAGTCCCTTGCAATGTTCCTAAGGGGCTTCTTTTTGTTCCCGTATCCGCGTGACGAGCTGTCCTTCAGTGGGGACACACCTCTAAATGAACTGCCCATCCCGGCGTCCGGGGCACCCTCGCTTTTATCCGTCAGTGCTTTTGGTGGTCTTCTTTGGAACGAGATGTGCGACGGTATATTGCCTCCTGCGTTACGTGCGCGCAAACTAAGCCTGGCAATTCCCCTCCAGCCAGTCTGCTTCGTCCGTTACCGGTTCCTACACGACCGTGGTCTCACTTAGCTCTCGACTTTATCACTGGGCTCCCTCTCTCGGCGGGTAACACCGTTATTCTAACTGTGGCAGATCGTTTTAATTCGGCCCATTTTATTCCGCTCGCTAAACTCCCCTCTGCCAACGAGACCGCCCATATCATGGTAGATCATGTTTTTAGTCTACATGGTTTACCAACTGATATAGTGTCTGATAGAGGCCCCCAATTTTTTTCTCAGTTCTGGAGGGAATTTTGTCGCCTGATTGGGGCATCCGTTAGCCTCTCATCTGGGTTTCACCCCCAAACGAACGGTCAAGCAGAACGCACCAATCAAATATCGCATTCTTCGCAGTCTCACCCATCAGAATCCTGCATCCTGGTCTCAGCATCTTTCCTGGGCCCATAATTCGCTTCCGTCCTCTGCTAACGGTCTTCCGCCCTTCCATTGCTGTCTCGGCTATCAACCTCCGTTATTTGCGTGAACATTAGACTCTGAGTCTAATGTTCCATCTGTACAAGCTTTTATTAGCCGTTGCAAACGCACCTGGAGGAGAGTGCAGTCTGCTCTCTGTCGAGCTAGAAGATGCATGACAGTTGTTGCCAATAAGTTAATTAAGATTAAGAGTACTAATACAAATTAAGAGTCCTCGCTACGTTTGCGGTCAGAGAGTGTGGTTATCCACTTCAAATTTACCTCTTCAGTCCAATTCACGTAAATTGTCTCCCCGTTTTGTTGGAACATTCCGCATTGTAAGGGTCATAAGTCCTGTCGCAGTTAAACTTCACTGTCTGCCAAATTTACGCCAGGTACATCCCGTGTTTTATGTCTCCAGCATCAAGCCAGTCATCCGTCCCCCCTCTCGCCCGGTTCGCGCTCCTAGTCTTGTCAATGATACCCCTATCTACAGGGTTCGTCGAATTCTCGACATGCACCGTAGGGGACGTGGCCATCAGTATCTCTTAGACTGGGAGGGGTATGGTCCTGAAGAGAGAAGCTGGGTTCCCTCCCGGGACATCGTGGATCCTTCACTGATCACTGATTTCCTCCGGTCTCGCCAATTGCCCTCAGGAGCGCCAGGTGGCGCTGGTTGAGAGAGGGGTACTGTCATGATCCTGGGTTTTCTTTCCCCTTTCTCTGTCTCCCTCTTGTGGTCACACACTCACTCGCGCACTCACTCACACAATCACGCACACTCATCCTCTCCTCCGTTCATTATCTCTTACAGCTCTTTCCCCTTTCGTTCCTATTTCCTCACCTGTTCCCTTTTTCCCTTGATTGTCTCAGCTTCTTATTTCCTTTCCTACCCTGTCTTGTTGTCTAATTATTCAATGACCTCCTATGAGAAGCATCTGTGATCTCACCCTGTCCTGTCCTATGTGATACCATTTGTTCTACTTGAGTTATACTGCCATCAGACTGTGTATTATCCGGCCGTGCCTGTTTGCAGAGTACCTGGTCAGCGCCTGCGCACGGCTGTTCACCCTCTCTGCTGCCATTACAATTCCTGACAGGCTATAGGCATCTCTGGGTTCCTGGCCACCGTCCTCGTGTGAGTTCGTGTTGTTATTATCCAGCCATCTGGCAGTTTCCGTTCTGGCTCTTATTAATGCCTATGATTTGTGTTCTAATTATTAATTGAGGACAATTTCCTTTATCTATTAAAGACTGTTAATTGCACCCCGCTCTGGTCTTCCATCATCCTTACCATAACAGTGGCTATATTGCAGCACTCCCTTAGTGCTTGCCTGTTTCCCAATGTGCATATATCCATCCTAAATAGTATGTGACATTAGTCATTTTCAATACTATTTAGGGCAGATGGTATGCACATTGAGATGCAGGGCTTATCTTTTTCACAGTTTGCAGTGTGTGTGTTCACTACTCACTGTTCCTAATATGTGTGCACTAACTCTGACTATGGGTTAACATAATTGGCCTTCACATCACTTTTCCCACTTTTTCCATCTCCAAACCTATTCTGTTCACAGCTGATCGGAGGATATTGCGTGCCCTTTATTGCAATTTGAGGATTTTTGTAAAATCACATCTGTTTTTGCTTTCAAACTCCGAGAGGTTTCAGTTTAATATGTTGCAGGCTCATTTCTTGATAAAAAAAGAATTGATCATAAATTATATTGATGATAATAAATAATATAATAATATTGGGCTTGTTAGGGCCCGAGCACCGATGGTGTGAGGACCCTATTGTATTTGCTCAGCCTATTATTATTCTTCTCCCAAATAATTGCATTTTTGAGGGCCTAAACATGCTCAAAACTAATTAAACTTTGCACACACATCAGAAGTGGTGAAAATGTACGTCTGATATGGTTTTCAGAATTAGGCGTGGCAAAATGGCTCGATAGCGCCACCTACAAAATTAGCCGTTTGAGCTATGTTTCATGTACGAGTATGAAATTCGGTAGACAGATGTAACAGCCCAATACCTACAAAAAAGACCCTGGGTGCAAAATCTAAAAACCCAACAGGAAGTGAGGTATTTTGAATTTTCTCTGCAAAATTTGTGCAGTTTTTGCCATTTCCAGACGTTGTACTTTAACAAACTCCTCCTAGAAATTTAATCAGATCAACATCATATTTGGTCAGTCTAATCTAGAGGCCTTAGCGATGTTAAATTGCAAAGATCTTGAGTTTTCCCTGAAGGGCGTGTCTGTGGCGGCCTCACAAAGTTCAATGTTTCGCTATAAAACAGGAAGTTGTTGTAACTCGGACACACAATGTCCGATCTGCCCCAAACGTCACATGTTTTATTAGAGTTCTGATCTGAAGACATCTACATGCCAATATTCAGTTACAGTCATAGCGCCACCTGTGGACAAGAAATGGCATGTTTTACACTGTGATTAACTCCTCATTGAGATGTAACCAGAACAACATAATGTTCGGTCAGTCTAATCTAAAGGCCTTGGTGATTTTATATTGTGAAGATCTTGAGTTTTCCCTGAAGGGCGTGTCCGTGGCGGCCTCACAAAGTCTGATGTTTCGCCATGACAGAGGAAGCTGTTGTAAGTCAGGCATACAATGTCCGATCTGCCTCAAACTTCACATGTTTGATAATAGTCCTGACTTGAAGACTCCTGATCTTCATGGCAATATTCAGTTATAGTCAAAGCGCCACCTGCTGGCAGAAGGAAGTGTGGCACATTGAAGTGAGTTTGCCATATTTCTCCTATATTTACCCACTTAAATGCATGTCGCCCACTATTCACTGTTTTCCTGAGGCCACCGGATGGCGGTGCATGTGCGAGGGCCCTTTCATTGCTGCTTTCATCGGTTGCTTATTTGTCTCGCGAGAGTTGGCAACACTGGTCCTCAGTCTGCTTTGAGCGCGGTGAGAAGAGGCAAGCTGCTAGAGTTGGTCGATCAATATAGAGTATAAAAGTTCTCAGAAGTTTGATATAGTACATGATATGCAGTAATATTGTTATGACGAGTGTTATCTATGTCATAGAAATTGTTTTATGAATGGATGGATGGGATTTAATAGTTTATTATGGAGTACAGCGATTTGAGTATATGTGTGTGCGTCAATAGAACACGGTGATTTTAACCGATTTATTCTTTGGTCTTTGATCTGTGCAGGTGATAAAACACAATGAAAACACTTATAATCGTGTTCTCTCCTTAATCCATCCAGGTAAGGGTTATGGTTTATTTTTGTGAAATTTTTGTATTCATTATGTATTAATTTGTTTCTTTTATAATTAATGATTGATTTACAATTAGCTGCAAGAGATACTTCTGTATGGTTATATAAATGTTTGTGACAATTCATTTTACACTTAATGTTGTTTGCAACATTTTGAAATGTTATCATCATTGTGATGTTTGCTCCATCTGCTTCGATCGCGCTGAGGAGAGGTGATAAAAACACAGTGAAAACACTTCTAATCATTGTGTTCTCTCCTTAATCCATTCAGTGGCTTCTGCACATTATGATAATAAACCCTTCATCAGCAGAAGTTCCAGTGGTCCGTGTTTTCATTCAACTGCACACAACGTAGATTGTAACAGTGGTCAGAAGTAGGCCGGTTACATTTGCATATGTAATGGCCGTGCGTGTAAACCCCACTACCCTGGCCTCAAGAGGTGTAATAGCGACTGACGCTAGCAGCTGTGGTCTTTAGTGTTAGGAGCGAGTTGAGCAGGATCGGTTACACATATGTGGTTATAGGTTTCATATATTATTATTACAACAGTAAGTTAGAATGAGGTTTACGCACGCTCTTACTGACCTACGTCCATTACATTCGCAAATATACAAAAGGGAAAACCAAAATCATGCTTTGTGCTCAATTGATACTAACAAAAATTAAGTTTCCATTTAATTAAAGTATTTTTATTTCGAAAATCTGGGAAATGTTTCAATTAATGATCGTATGGAACAAAAAGCGATCATGTAATCGTTTATTGGCCAACACAAACGATTCAAGATTTAAAAGTCATAGAAGAAACCAAGTGAATTAAATCTAGTTTAAAAGAATTCATCAAAACGAAAAGCAAAGGGTTACTAAACAACATATAAACATAAATAAATGGATAGAGGGAACATACCTTTTGTAGCAAAGGATATCATGATGTCAGCTGTGCCATTGGAGATACGGGTGAATCTCAGAGGAGTGACATCTGCCCACACTTTCAGGGCTCTTTTGATGGAATCATTCACCTCTGCTTCTGACATGTCAGGGGTGTAGTTCTCAATCCTGTGGAAAAGGTCCATATCTATCAGGTTCTTTTACTCTGTCTTTTTTTCTGTGACACCAAAATAACTGATATTATACACACAACACACCTGTAGGTGAGCATGTTGGTCTGCCATTTGGGTCTGTCCCCAAAGGTGGAGTACGCAGCAACATCTGGAACTCCACAGCGTGGCTTCTTCATCACCTCCAGTGTTGCTTTGTCCAGCCTTCCAGTGATCTTGAGCCCAAAAAACTCCTGCATCTCTTTCAATTTCGCAGTCAGTGGATCTTGGTATCCAAATCCAAAACTAGGTTTATGTTCTACCGTGTTAATTACCGGTTCATTTTCCAGTTCGTAGAAGCTCTCCAGGTAACTCTAAAGACAACAAAAACAGAATTATTGAAAGATTAGGCCTATAACAATAGACAAAACAATCATCAAGCAAATAAACCCCAAACCTTTGCAAAGTCATAATTATCAACAGGCTTTGCAATTGGTACTGCATAAATAACAAACACCAGGTTTGCAAGAAAACACAGCTGGCAGTGAATCCTCATGTTGAGTTGCTTCTTACGATCTCGAGCTTCACTTCTGATTGGCAAGAGTCTGATGAAGACTTATATACTCTTAAAACTGTGAGGTGTTGAGCAACAGGTGAAATTATCAGCCACAAATTCTGTGAGTAACCCATCAAACTACAGACAAGACAATAATAACAGGATTTTCAACTTTCTTGCATTTTCCTCCTCGCCCAGATATTTGTATTATTTCTCTTCCTCATGCCTTTAATTAACGGCAACATTTCTAAGCGTTTCTATGTATTATAAACAAACAAAAAATGGCAACATGGTAATAATATTTGGTAAAAAAAAAAAATTGTTTTGTTTTACAAGCTTTACTGGACTTTGTTATTCAACTTAAAGTGACTAATTTTCAGCTGCACCTAACAAGCAAGATGGTGCCGTGGTGGATGGCCTGCCGTCTGTCTCTCTTCCTACTATTTGTTTTGCTAATTGTAGTGCATTTTTGATGAATGATCATCAAACGTTGCTGAATATTCGAACCCTTGCTCTCGTGGCCAAAAAGGCAGATGCTGATCATTTTATTTACGAACCTTACGGGTCTGTGACCTTGGATATACCGGGCTGTATATGTCGCTGGCCCATCTTGCACAGAGAAAGCGAAGGAGGAAACATGGTAAATGGGCTGGGATCTCCATCCGATGGAAAGTACACCTGCGGTCTAGCTTTGAATCTAGTCTTGTGTCTTTGACATGGAAGTCGGTCCGCGATGGTTTTGCTGTCTGCCGTTCGCTGGATTTCTCTTCGCGCTGACTTCGCCCCATTTACCCTACCTGCTTGTCTTCTGGCCCAAGTTTCAACTTTATTCTTGAATTTGCAGAATTATCGGGGGATATCACTACTAATTTTGATCGCTTTTTATTAGTTGGGGATTTTAATATTCATGTTGGTTTCCTGTCAAATACACTCTCAAAGGAATTTTTAAGTCTCATTGAGTCTTTTAATCTAGTACAGTGGATAAACTACTCTACTCATCCACGGCCACACCTTGGGTTTAATGCTTACCTATGGTTTTTTCATCTTGTATTTAATATGTCCCTCCCAACTCTGGTCTATTCACCTGCAAATGCACAAACACATGCTTGGAACTTTTCATCCCAGTTTCATGTGAATTTTAATTTGCTCTTTAATGAACTGAGTTCACAACTTTCGCTGGATTCGTCTCTTCCTGATCTAGATGTCGACCAACATCTGGAGCTGCTCAAGGGTGCATGGCTGGAGGTGTTAAATGAAACGGCTCCTTGGAAAGTTTTTAAACCAAAAACTAGAACTGATCGGTGGCAAACCCCTGCGACCCGCACACGAGTCAAGATGGCGCCGAGGATGGCCGCTACGTCGCGAGCTCTGCTGAAACATTGTTGTTGTAAGACGGTCAGTGCAGTGGCTAAACAGGCAGCAAAAGAAATGGCAAAACTTCAGAAATGTCCATGGAAAAGTTCTCTTTTTAATTTAGGGTGCCAAAAATTCCAAAAGGTGCAACAAAGTCCAACGAAAAAAATCCATTGTAAATCCAAATTTAACTTCAGAAAACAAATTAACAAAACAAAAACAAAAACTGTTCAAGTCAAGATTTAACAAAAACAAAGAAAAAAACACGAAGGGAAAAAAATAGTTACATGGTTGGCTACTAATCCAACAAACACACCTTCCCTCTCCCTTCCAAACATTTCATCTGTTCTTTTATAGTTTTGACCACCTACTTCCTTTTCAAACTGACCAATCATAACTCTTCATTAGTTACCAGCCGTACAATTAATGTTTCACAATGTGCTTGCAACCTTACCAAAAATACCTTTATAATGTATGCAGTTTAACAAGTTGCATTAATATTTAGAAATCTTTCAAACACATACAGATTCATGACATTTCGGTCTAAATATCCTTATTGGACAAACTCCTCCCCTTCAGGATGACATATAACCTGTTTCCTGTTCGCGTGCCCCTCCTACTAGGCATTTCCAGGAACCGGTAAGAGAAAGAAACATACACATTAATACACATACATTGTTTGTGCAAGTTCACCTGCATGCTCCACTTTAATGACAGTCACCATGAAATGTGCACCTTTCATGTGACTGGCACCACAGTAAAACAAACAAAATAAAGATCTTACAAAACTATGTAGAGTGTGGTTCTTTGAATTAGCACATGTGTGCTACATCACATTTCTCCCCTTCACCCCTTCTGGATAGTCTAAATTAGGCAAACGGGATAAATAATCAGCGATAAGATTTTTCTGACCCGGGCAGTGCTCAATTGTAAACACATAAGGCTGCAGAGTCAGACACCAGCGCAGTATCCTTGAATTACTGTTTTGCATGGTTTGCATCCATTTCAGGGCACGATGATCAGTTCTTAATGTGAATTCACGCCCCAGCAAGTAATACCGCAGGGAGTCCACAGCCCACTTAATGGCAAGTCCTTCCTTCTCAACGGTTGAGTATTTCCGCTCTCTTTCAAATAGTTTTCTGCTCAGGAATAGCACCGGCCTCTCATCATTAGCCTCTCCTTGTGCCAGTACTGCTCCCAGGCCAACATCCGAAGCATCAACCTGTACAATAAATCTCTCAGAGAAATTAGGACTCTGCAATACTGGTTCATGGCATAACAAGTCTTTAAGTGAATTGAAGGCTTCTTCACACTCACTCGTCCAACAAAATTTAGCAGGACTCTTTTTGGTCAGATCTGTCAAAGGTGTAGCCAGTGATGAAAAGTGGGGAATAAATCGGCGGTACCAGCCGATTAAACCAAGAAAGGACCTCACCTGTTTTTTCGTTTGTGGGCGAGTAATGTTTTGGATTGCTTTAAGCTTTTCCACTTGTGGCTTGATCTGTCCATGTCCCAGTAAGTAACCCAAATACCTCACTTCCGTCTGAGCCCATGCACATTTTGTGGTGTTGATCGTGAGCCCAGCTTCCTCAAGCCTCTTCATAATGTCAGCAAGATGTCGTAGATGTTCTTGCCAAGACCCACTGTATATCACCACATCGTCAAGATATGCAGCTGCATACTGCTCACATCCTGCAAGTACACGGTCCATCAATCTTTGGAATGTGGCCGGTGCTCCATGTAACCCAAAGGGCATGACTGTATACTGATATAACCCTGTGGGAGATCGAAAAGCAGTGTAGGGCTTGCAAGATTGATCAAGGGGCACTTGCCAATATCCTTTACACAAATCTAAGGTAGTCATATAGGATGCTTTACCAAGTCTCTCAATCAACTCGTCAATACGAGGCATTGGATAAGAATCAAAACATGATACACTGTTCAGTTTTCTGAAGTCGGTGCAGAACCGAATTCCTCCATCCTTTTTAGGGACCAGTAGTATGGGACTTGACCACTCACTGTTAGATGGTTCTATAATCCCCATTTCCAGCATGGCTGCCACTTCAGTCTTTAACTGTTCTACCATCTTCTCTGGGACTCGATAGGGTCTTTGCCGAACAGGAGTAGTGTCTTTCAGGATGATATTGTGCGTGAGGAGCTCGGTACGGCCCGGTCTTTCCTGGAACAGAGAGGGAAAAGTTTGAAGTACCTCAGTTAGTTGTTGTTGTTGATGACTATTCAAATGTGCAGAACATCCTGGAGCCTTCTGTGGTGATCGCACTGGTTCCATATCAGTTTCATCCTCTTCCTCCACTATAGCCCTCACCATCATCGCTTGGTCTTTAGCATCTGTAGGAGAATTGAAATCAGACACCCTCTCCTTGAATTCCCTCAGGAGATTAGCATGAAGGACCTGCTTAGGCTGCTTCCTTTCGGGACACAAAATCTCATAGGTTACTGGGCCCAGTTTTCGTGTCACAACATATGGACCCTGCCACTTGGCCAACAATTTGCTGGTACCTGATGGTAGCAGTACCAGAACTTTCTGTCCTGGTTTTAAGTCTCTTTCCCTGGCATGTGTGTTGTACCATACCTTTTGCCTTTGTTGAGCAGCAGACAAATTTTCTCTAGCCAGAGTCCTAAAGTTCTCCAACTTGTCTCTCATCTGTAATATATATGAGGCGATACTGCGCTGGGCTGGTTCCTCTGCTGTCCAAGCCTCTTTGAGCACATCCAGGGGACCACGAACTTGCCTGCCAAACAAAAGCTCAAAGGGTGAGAACCCAGTTGAGCATTGAGGGACCTCTCTATAGGCAAATAGCAAAAAGGGAAGCCATTTATCCCAATCCCTCCCCGACTCATCAACAAACTTCTTAAGCATGTTCTTTAGTGTACCGTTGAACCGTTCTACTAAACCATCTGTTTGAGGGTGAAATGGTGTAGTTCTGATTCCCTTAATGCCTAACTGTTTGTACAGTAGCTTCATCAGTTTAGCCATAAAATTTGTTCCCTGATCAGTGAGAATTTCAGAAGGAACCCCGACTCTTGCAATCAGATCAACTAAACATCTCACAATGTGCTTAACTTGAATTGAACGCAATGGGTAAACCTCTGGATACCTAGTAGCATAATCACAGATCACCAATGCATATTGGTGACCCATACTGCTCTTCACCAATGGACCTATGATATCCATCCCTATACGGTCAAATGGAGTCCCAATAATCGGCAGAGGTTGCAGATAACTTCTATCCGCTTTACGCACAGGTGCTACCATTTGACATTCAGAACAAGTTTTACAGTATTCTGTCACATCTTGATACATTTTTGGCCAATAGAATCGTTGACTGACTCGTTCGTATGTTTTCTGTTGGCCTAAATGTCCTGACCAAGGGATTGAATGCCCCAGATGTAAAATCATCTGATGAAGTGCTTTAGGTACTACTAGTCTCGGGTTCTCGATGTCGGCCAGGTACAAAAGATTGTTCTTCAAAATGTACCGGTCGTCCCCCCCTAACCTTGGTACCCCCTCAGGCTTACCATCTACCTCACACACTTTTTGGAACAGGGGTTGTAGAGTAACATCTGCTTGTTGCAACTCCCTAAAATTATCAGGAATCTGCCAACGGGAGTTAATCAACTCATATTCAGGGTGGTCAGGGAAATTGGGTAAGCTCCCTTGTATCTTATCCTTCCCCCTATGCTTTTCTTGCCGTCTCTGTCTTTTAGTTTTTTTGTCCTTCCCCACACTAGAAAACAAATCATCATCAGCATTAGGAAGGGGTTGCAAACCTTTGGTCTGGGACGGTGTAACCACTGCACACATTTTGGATGCTAAATTAACCCAATCAGTTAAACAAGGAAAATCTTCCCCGATCACAACATCATAGGCTAGTTTCTCAACCACCCCCACCCTTAACAGGTATGCCTGTTCTTCGATCACTACAGAGACATCAGCAGTAGGATAGATTTTTTTATCCCCATGTACACATCCCAAACATATGGTATCTTCGTAGTTCAACATTTCACAATTCAAAAAGTCAGATTTCACCAAAGTTTGTGTACTACCTGTATCAACCAAAGCCTGAGCAGTTTGACCATTAATGGTTACCGTTATGAGGTGACTATGTTTCCCTGTAGATTTTGCCAATTCACCAAAGCACTCATTCCTGGGAACATAACACAAGTTAGTTACTTTGGGTTTTCGTAAGGGACAAAGTGAAGCCTTATGTCCTGGTTGTTGACAATAGAAACAAATGAAAGGTGCATTAGAATTTTTCCCAGACAGTCCCACAGTCTTATCAATAGGTTCCTCCACCTTACCCTTCCCCATAGTCACAGTCCCTTTGATGGTTCGTGGTAGATCTCGATGTGCAGCCATGTACCTCTCAGCCAGCCTTGCCGCTTCCTCACCAGTCTGTGGTTGGTTTTCTTTGACCCAGACTCTCACGTCGGGACGCAATACTCGTAAATACTGTTCCAGTATGACAGTTTCTCCCACCTGTTCTTTGCTCTTCGTTTCAGGTCGCATCCACCTCTTATACAAACCCTTGATGCGATGGTAAGACTCTCTTACACTCTCTCCGCTTGGTACCACAAGGCTCCTGAAACGCAGGCGATAGGTCTCCTCAGACACGTTGTATTTGGCCAGGACCGCAGCCTTGATGTCATCATAGGAACCAGAGCGTAGCTCGTCCATACCCGCATAGGCCTCCAATGCTTTTCCTGTTAATAAAGTTACCATTCGGGCTGCCCACTCATCGATTGGCCAACCCCACGTTCTAGAAATGCGTTCGAACCGCACAAAGAAGCTCTCCACATCCTCACCTTCTACAAAATCAGGAATTCGAGGTTCATGATAGCGTCTAAAAGGTGCTGCCGGTGGTACTGCCGGTGGTAGAGGCATAACTGGCATATAGTCTTCAGGGTGACCTTGAGGAGGTTCTGAAAGGAATGTTCTTCCTCCTGCTGCCTGTGGAAGTGGTTTGGGTGTTGGTAACGGGTAGTGAGTATGTTGGCTTAACCGTTCAATTGATTCCCACCCTGTCTTGGGTTTCTGAAAAATAGCAGCCTTTAATCCAGTCAATTCATCAAATAGTATCCTTTCATTCCGTTGTTGTTGTTGCATAAACTTCCTCATTTCCGAAATGAAATCTTGACCTACCCCAATAGTCTCTGCATCATCACGGGGTGTACTGAATTTACTGGTCTTGGGTCTCACCTCAGGTTCAGTCTCAGGATATAAGTCCGTCACAGCTTCTTCAGGTGCCCCAGCCACATAATCCAAATCACCAACCTGAACTTCACCAGTCTCCTCTCCTTCAGAAAACAGGTTTGGATGAGCTCGGGTAATCCTTTGATGACCTCCTTGTCCTCTGGTAGTCATCTTGAAGTTTGTTGATTCCTTCTACTGCAAGCTACTCCACAAAGACGTCATTTATCCCACTTCTGACACCATTTGTTGTAAGACGGTCAGTGCAGTGGCTAAACAGGCAGCAAAAGAAATGGCAAAACTTCAGAAATGTCCATGGAAAAGTTCTCTTTTTAATTTAGGGTGCCAAAAATTCCAAAAGGTGCAACAAAGTCCAACGAAAAAAATCCATTGTAAATCCAAATTTAACTTCAGAAAACAAATTAACAAAACAAAAACAAAAACTGTTCAAGTCAAGATTTAACAAAAACAAAGAAAAAAACACGAAGGGAAAAAAATAGTTACATGGTTGGCTACTAATCCAACAAACACACCTTCCCTCTCCCTTCCAAACATTTCATCTGTTCTTTTATAGTTTTGACCACCTACTTCCTTTTCAAACTGACCAATCATAACTCTTCATTAGTTACCAGCCGTACAATTAATGTTTCACAATGTGCTTGCAACCTTACCAAAAATACCTTTATAATGTATGCAGTTTAACAAGTTGCATTAATATTTAGAAATCTTTCAAACACATACAGATTCATGACATTTCGGTCTAAATATCCTTATTGGACAAACTCCTCCCCTTCAGGATGACATATAACCTGTTTCCTGTTCGCGTGCCCCTCCTACTAGGCATTTCCAGGAACCGGTAAGAGAAAGAAACATACACATTAATACACATACATTGTTTGTGCAAGTTCACCTGCATGCTCCACTTTAATGACAGTCACCATGAAATGTGCACCTTTCATGTGACTGGCACCACAGTAAAACAAACAAAATAAAGATCTTACAAAACTATGTAGAGTGTGGTTCTTTGAATTAGCACATGTGTGCTACATCACAATTGTAGTTTTTTGTTTGTTCTGTTTATAGTTTTTGTGTTTTTTGTCTTGGATGTTGTCTGCCTTACTACGTACGACAGACAGACACTTTTGGACATTGGTTCGGCAATCGCACACTGAAAACCGGACTTTAAATTCTTCAGTGACGAACCGCCGTTTACAAACACAGCAGCGGATCCCTTTGTCTGGACGGCCCGACCGCGCAAACGCGGCCGGAGAAGAGGGAAGAGAGCCGGCGTACTCATCAGAGTAAGACGCCACGCAAACCGACCCCCGCTTCCCAGTATTTTACTGGCAAATGTTCAGTCTCTGGACAATAAACTCTGCGAGCTGAGAGCGCGGATCTCTTTCCAGCGAGACACGAGGGACTGCTGCATTATCTGCCTTACAGAAACTTGGATGTCCGCTGAGATTCCAGATTCGGACATCGAAACCGCGGGGTTCTCCGTGCATCGAATGGACAGAGAAAAAGATCTCTCCGGGAAAAGCAAAGGCGGGGGTGTGTGTTTTATGATTAACCGATCCTGGTGTGATCAGAGGAACGTACATTCTATCAAGTCTTTCTGTTCTCCTGATCTAGAATTTCTCATGCTTCTGTGCCGACCATTCTGGCTACCGAGGGAATTCACAGCGGTCATCATCACAGCTGTGTATATTCCCCCACAAGCCGACACAGACCGGGCACTAAAGGAACTGTATAGGACAGTGAGTGAGCAGGAAACCGCGCATCCTGAGGCCGCGTTTATTGTGACCGGGGACTTTAACAAAGCCAACTTCAAGCGCATCGCACCTAAATACCACCAACATGTTAGCTTCAACACACGAGGGAACCGCGTCTTAGATCACTGCTACTCCCCCTTCAAGGATTGTTACAAGTCCCTCCCGCGCCCACCATTTGGCAAATCGGATCACGCTTCCATCCTCCTTTTGCCCGCATATAGGCAAAGACTCAAACAGGAAGCACCCGCCCTCAGAACCATCCAGTGCTGGTCGGACCAATCAGACTCTATGCTACAGGACTGTTTTGATCACGCGGACTGGGAGATGTTCCGGTCGGCCTCTGATGACGACATCGAGGTTTACGCTGATAGCGTAAAGTGTTTCATCAGTAAGTGCGTAGAAGACGTTGTTCCGACCAAAACAATTCGGCTGTACCCAAACCAGAAGCCGTGGCTAAATGGGGATGTTCGCGCGGCACTCAATGCGCGGACCTTCACTTTTAACTCCGGTAATGCGGAGGAGCATAAACAAGCAAGTTATGCCCTCCGGAAAACCATCAGAGCAGCAAAACGCCAGTACAGGAACAAGATTGAAGGACAGTTCAACACCACCGACTCCAGAAGCATGTGGAGGGGAATTAACACCATCACGGACTATAAAGGGAACACAAACTCCACCGTGAACACCGCTGCCTCTCTCCCGGACGAGCTCAACACCTTCTATGCTCGCTTTGAGGGAACTAACACCGCCCTCGCGGAGAGAGAGCTCGCGGCTGAAGATACAGAGGTTAGTGCACTCTCCGTATCTGTCGCGGATGTAACCCGATCCTTCCGGCGGGTGAACGTCCGTAAAGCAGCGGGTCCAGACGGCATTCCCGGCCGCGTGATCAGAGCGTGCGCGCACCAACTGGCTGGAGTCTTCACGGACATTTTTAACCTGTCCCTCTCCCTGTCTGTGGTCCCCACATGCTTTAAAACGTCCACTATTGTTCCTGTACCTAAGCAGTCAAAAACCACATGCTTAAACGACTGGCGTCCTGTTGCTCTGACCCCCATCATCAGTAAATGCTTTGAGAGACTAGTCAGAAACCACATCTGCTCTGTTCTCCCCCCCTCACTGGACCCACTGCAGTTTGCATACCGCACAAACCGCTCCACTGATGATGCCATTTCATCCACTATACACACTGCTCTCTCCCACCTGGAAAAGAGGAACACATATGTGAGAATGCTGTTTGTGGACTACAGCTCAGCATTCAACACCATTGTGCCCTCCATACTTGACATTAAACTCCGGGCTCTAGGCTTAAACAGCTTGTTATGCAGCTGGATCCTGGACTTCCTGTCAAACAGACGCCAGGTGGTCAGAATGGGCAGTAACACTCCGAGGCCGTCCACTCCGAGGCCGTTGTGAAGAAGGCTCATCAGCGCCTTTTCTTCCTGCGACGGCTGAGGAGGTTTGGAATGAACCGCCACATCTTCACACGTTTCTACACCTGCACCATAGAGAGCCTGCTGACTGGCTGCATCACCACCTGGTACGGCAACAGTACCGCCCGCAGCCGCAAGGCCCTGCAAAGGGTAGTGCGCACGGCCAGCTGCATCATCGGAGGTGAGCTTCCCTCCCTCCAGGACATTTACGCCAGGCGGTGTGTGAAGAGAGCTCAGAGGATCATCAGAGACTCTAGCCACCCGAACCATGGGCTGCTCTCACTGCTGCCATCAGGCAGACGGTACCGCAGCATCAGAACATGCACCAGCCGACTCCAGAACAGCTTCTTCCCACAAGCAATTAGACTACTTAACTCCTGATCCATCAGTATCATAACACACTCTGGACAGAATATCACTCAGCACAACCCACTGTAGATACACACACATTATATACACATTTATTTATCATACAGCATCTATTGCACTTTGGATTTCAATTTTTCAATCTGTGAATAATATTTTATACTATACATTGTATATTATTATTATTATTATAGCATAATGTATATTGTTTAGTGTATGTTTAGTGTATATTGTTTAAAGTATATGTATATTGTAAGTATGTGTATATTGTTTAAAGCTGTGAGAACTACACTCACATTGTGTAAATTATTTATTGTTTATTGTAGTGTATACTGCGCTGTGAGTAATTGTGTGCGCATCAGATGTATAATCTGTTGTTGCTTAAATGTTGTACATGTCATGTCATGACTACTATGTTGCTCGGAACTGCACCTAAGAATTTCACCTACTGTTGCACTTGTGCATATGGTAGAGTGACAAATAAAGTGATTTGATTTGATTTTGATTTTGATTAAGACAAGCGTGTAGAAAAACGTTATCTAAGTCGATCAAGGATTGCATAGTGACCTACCAGTCAGCTGCAAAGGCGGCAAAAGCTGCTTATTTTTCAAACATAATTTCTAATAATAATCACAGACCTAAGATCTTGTTTTCTGTTATGTGTGCTGCCTTAAATCCACCTGTCAAAACTTTCCCAAATTCATCTAATGCACTATATGTGAAAGCTTCTTGAGTTTCTTTATTGATAAAATAGCGAATTTAAGGCCTCAGGCAATAGTGCCATATAATGATCAGTATGCTTTGACTAGGCCTCAACCTCATGGGAGGCTTTTTGTGGCGGAGGGGGCGTGGTTTTGGGAGGTCTGTAGCGGGAGAGAGAGAGAGCTTCTCTATGGACGCCAGCCTCGGGGGGTGATGGATGTCCTTAGAGAGGTTTGGGAGGACGGACCTTCCGCGAGTAAGAATGAAATTAAGTATGTTCTGGACCTGAGAACAAAACTCCACACTTTGGGGCGGCTGTCAATGGAGAATTTGTTACAGGCTCACCACAAACAGAGACAGCTATACAACAGACGCGCTAGGCTTTGTCAATTCACTCTGGGAGATAAGGTACTTGTATTACTTCCTACGTCGAGCTTGAAATTACTCGCAAAGTGGCAAGGACCCTTTGAGGTCACACGCCTCATAGCGATCTCAACTATGAGGTGATACAAACAGATAGGGACGGGGCACGTCAAATTTACCACCTCAACCTGCTAAAGAAATGGTCTGAGGCGGAGTCAGTGTTGCTCGCGGCGGTGGTGAGCGGAGAGGAGGATCTCGGGCCAGAGGCGGTTCAAAAACCTCTAGCTCTGGCCCCGGGGGGAGACCACCTTTCGCCCTCGCAGCTCACTGACGTAAAACATTTACAAGCGGAGTTCGCTGACGTGACCCCTACCTGGTCGCACCGATCTCATCCAGCACCACGTTGAGACTGAGCCGGGAGTTGTGATTCGCAGCCGGCTGTACCGCTTGCCTGAACATAAGAAAAAAGTGGTTCAGGAAGAATTAGAGGCTATGCTTGACATGGGTGTGATAGAAGAATCCAACAGTGACTGGGTGAGCCCGATCGTTTTAGTGCCTAAACCTGACGGCTCGGTCCGGTTCTGTGTGGATTATCGTAAGGTGAACGTGGTGTCGAAATTTGATGCTTATCCAATGCCGAGGATTGACGAATTGCTTGATCGATTGCAGTAATTGGCGTGGAGAGACTGCTTATAAGCTGCAGCAGAGAGAGAGATGAGAGAGAGAGACCGGGACTGGGACTGCCTGTCGCTACTGGCCGTGAGAGAGAAAGAAACTGAGTCCGAGTGTAAAGTTGCCGACTGTTCCTGAGTGTTTTGAGTTTAAACGCCCTCGTGCGTGGTATATGTTTGAGTCTGTTGTAGACAATAAAGAGCGCAGTCCCAGTCACGCCGACCCCGTCTTCTTCCTTCCCACACACACACAAACCAAAAACGCTACACTTTTAAACCAAATACTTTACAATCCCTCGCTGAAAGGGCCACCTTCAAACCCTCCTTCTGCCCTTCTGATGATATACATCCTCGGTTTTTTAAATTGTTAACAGAGTCTATTGGCCCTGGCCTGTTATCTTTGTGAACAAATGTTTATTAGCCGGTTCGGTCCCTTCATGCCTAAAAATGGCCTTTGTTACTCCAGTACTCAAGAAGCCTTCCTTAAACATTTCTGTTTTAAGTAATTATCGACCCATCTCTGTGATTTCATTTATTTCAAAGGTCCTAGAAAAGACTGTGTTATGCCAACTTCAGTCTGGTTTTAAGTCTTTTCTCAGCACTGAATCTGCTTTGCTGAGAGTGCTAAATTACATTTTAGTTGCTACCGATACTGGAGACCCTGTGGTTTTACACTCTTAGGGCCCTATCTTGCACCCAGCGCAATTGACTTTGTACACCGACGCATGTGTCATTCCTATTTTGCACCCGCGCAAAGCGCGCTTTTCCCTCCACAGAAGCACGTCGCTAAACTAGTGAATGAACTTGCGCTCCCTGGGCGGTTCAGCGCAAAAAAGGAGGCGTGTTCCGGCGCAAACAATCCCTGGTGCTATTTACCTGTTCCATTAAACAATTGCGCCACTGACCAGAAAAAACCTAGTCTAAAGTCAGTGGCGCGTTGCGCGTTGTTCATTATGCTATTTTAAGGGCGCATGCTTGACCATAGCGTGCACAACGCGCATACACTTTGCTCATGTAATCTACACAGATGCAACAGTTATTTTTTGCAAATCATAAATTGTTACACTAAAAAAATATTAACACATGAGATGACGGAAATCATTGTGGTGTGCCACGAAGATGTGAAAAAATAGGCATAAATCTAGCTTACAAATTATTCAGGCTAATTATTTATTTAACCGACGCTATTTTGGGTGGGTTTCTCCCATCCCCATACAACACAACTTCTCTGTCTTTCACTGCTCTTACAAGAACATCAGTCTCCTCGGCTGTGAACCGCTCCTGGCGTGCGCCTGGTAAATACGCCATAATAATAGCAATCCATAATGGAACTTGCGCACCTGCTTTTAAAGGGAATGTTGGATGACGCTCTGATTGGTTTATTCACGTTACGCCCAAACCACACCTATGAATAATGAAGCTACTTCAGACCAACCCATTTTAGATTTGCGCCGGGCGCAAGAGCCATTTATCCCGCCGAGAAAATAGCAACAGCGCTGAGACCCGCCCACAAAGTTACTTGCTCTTTGCGCTTTGACACTTGCGTTTCAGATCGTTAAAATAGGGCCCTTAGACTTAACTGCAGCTTTTGATACTGTCAAATCCTTAGTTGCTCTTATCCAGATTAAAAGATGTGGGGTTGAAATGGTTTCAATCCTACTTAACTGACAGATATTTTTCAGTCAGGATTGGCAGTTTTACCTCCTCTGCTGCTCTCCTTGCTGGTCTTCCCCAGGGCTCTATCTTATCTCCCTCGCTTTTCTCTCTGTACATGCTTCCTTTACGCTTGATTCTAAGAAGGCATGGTGTCTCTTTTCATTTTTATGCGGACGATACACAGATTTATTTGCTGATAAGAAGAAATGACCCCTCTGAATTTAAATCTTTAATGGATTGTCTCGATGAGGTAAAGCTTTGGCTGGCATGTAACTTTTAACATTAAGCGATTCATAGACGGAGGTTATAGTTTTTGGCCCATCTGACAAATTTGAGTTTGAAAAAAAACACTTTAGGTAATTTGTCTGTTTTTAATACATACAACTGTGTATGGAACCTGGGAATTTTGCTACACAGTCAATTAACTTTAGAGAAACAGGAATCCTCTGTTGTCGCTTCTAGCTTTTTTTTCAACTCCGCCTTATTGCCAAAATTACATTTTGTGGCCGAAAAAAACCCTGGAGTCAGCTATCCATGCTTTTATAACATCCCGCTTGGATTACTGTAATTCACTGTACTGTGGAATTTCAAAGTTCCAGCTCATTTGTCTTCAATTGGTCCAAAATGCTGCAGCCAAATTTCTTAAGAAAAGACGAAAATTCGATCATGTCACTCCTATCCTGCAAGCTCCAATTTAGAATTGACTATAACATTTTTATATTTGTTTACAAATGTCTGCATCATCTTGCTCCAAGTTACCTGTCTGAACTTCTACATAATCCATCTATAATCCGTCCCATGACCTAAAATCTAGTAATCTAAATATACTCACTTCCTTGTATTAGGCTCAAACGTAGAGGAGACAGAGCCTTTTCCATGGTGGGGCCTATGGAACAGCTTGGCAGCACAACTTGGATTTGCTCCTTTATCAATTTTTAAATCTCTGCTGAAAACCCATTTGCTTTCCTTAGCTTTTGATTCTTGTTAATGTTTCTACTCTGTATGTTTTAATTTTGATTTAATGGCCCCACTTTATATTAGGTGGCCTTAAGTACTATGTACTTACATCAAAAAAAATAAGTACAATGTACTTACTGTGTTCAAATTGTATTGCAAAGCACCTTTGCTGATATTGAGGTGGGATACGGGTAGGGTTAGGGACAGGTGTGGTTATATGGGTAAGCTTAAGGGTAGGGTTAGGTGTAAGGGAAGTGTCAACTGTGTAATTACAAATGTAACTACAGAAATTAATTACAGATGTAATTACATGCAGGTATTTTTTAAAATGTAAGTACAATGTAAAAACATGTATGTGCACAATAAGTGCATTGTATCAGATGATTAATTAAAATGTTAGTACATAGTAGTTAAGGCCACCTAATATAAAGTGGGTCTGATTTAATTTATTTGACTTCATTGTTTTCTTTTTAAATCTGTACATGTGATGGTTATGACGGGGAATTTTGCTCACAAAAAACATTGTTTAATTTTTTTTTGTTTAACCTTAAATGTATGTATGCATACTTGAATTGTCGGTGGGGGCAGTGAATAACCAGCGCTCTCCTCCACCCTCAATACCACGACTGAGGTGAGACCCTTGAGCAAGGCACCAAACCCCCAACTGCTCCCCGGGCGCCGCAGCAATATGGCTGCCCATTGCTCTGGGTGTGTGTTCACGGTGTGTGTGTTCACTACTATGTGTGTGCACTTGGATGGGTTAAATGCAGAGCACAAATTCCAAGTATGGGTCACCATACTGCGCCACACGTCACTTCACTTCTAGGTAAAAACCTTATATTATTAATAACTGTAAATGGTAATATAACTTACTTTTAACCAATCAACAAAGCTGCATGGTTTTATATATATATATATATATATATATATATATATATATATATATATATATATATATATATATATATATATATATATATATATATATATATATATATATTCTATATCTTTCATAAAATGGTGACTTTATTTACTTGTAAAATAGCAAAAGTTGTATTTAGGGTATTTCAGAACAGAAGAAATCAATGGGAAATCCCCAATTCTTTTGAGAATAAAGCTTGACATGTGTGCAAAGACAGTGAGGTGTGCTATGAAATATCTGCAGGTAACGGCAATCGTTGTTACTCTTTAATGTCAGACAAATGAGTAATATTTTATAATGAATGAACAAATGATTATTGAGGCTTTCTACCAATAATACATATGCACCACAAAACTGTCATGAAAGTGGTCCACATGGCTTGTGCAGTATATTCCAATTCTTCTGAGGCCTTATAGTTCTGTGTTGGGAACTATGATACTCTTTTTTATTATTATTATTTAACCTTTATGGGTAACCAAATAGTTGATGGGCCCTATTGATTTCCAATATGGAAAAAAAAAATACTATGAAAGTCGATGTGGCCCATCAACTGTTCAAAATATATTATTTCGTGTTTAACAGAAGAAGGAAATTCATACAGGTTTGGAACAAGTTGAGGGTGAGTAAATTTTAAGAACGAATTATTCTTTTCAAAAACAGCCTGGCAGGAGAATAACTATCTCCTGGATAGACATGGGCTACAATGAAAATTATGGGTGTTGGAAATATAGAACATGGATTAACTGAAGATTCAAATGAGTCAGTAGGACACCAAGGTGGAGATTCCGGATTAGTGTAAAACAGACAAATGGAGAATGTTGAAGGATACATCTTAAACTGTCATTAAATGAATGTTACATTGGCATCGCCCTTGAAAACAGTTTAGATGTATTTTTTTTCTTATCCCAAACACAGTTTCTTCTTTTTAGGTGTGTAGAAAATGGTTCTTGCCTTAAAAAACTAAAACATTAATTTAACAAACAAAAAATGCTCCAAACATTTTTCTAAATTAACTTAATAAAGAAACTAAACGAAATATAACTACCTGATATAACAAAGCTGAACTATTTTAATAGCTGCAACAGTGTGTAATAGTGAGGATAACATTTTTTTATAATAATAAAAAAAACACGGGCTCCAGACAGACTCAGGCCGAGAGTTTGATAAGCTGTCATGGGCCGGCTAGGGCCTGAGCGTCTCGGGCCCATGCAGGGCTTTACTTTAAAATCCACAAGTAAATCTGTTATTAACTGTAATTGTCTTCTCCTCTCTGCAACCCGGCTTTTACAGGATTCTCCAATGCTCATTTTCTTCATGGTGTGCATCTCACTAACATTTGCCTTTGTTGTTGGATGTTTCAATCGTAGGTGGTTGTGCATAGCTGTCGTACTGCTGTATTTTAAAGTAGGCTATTCTTATAGAGTTGGCAAATTACAATATTTTTGTCATCCTTGTCCTTGATTAATTACTTGGTTAATGCACGCTCGAGTAGTCGATTGTTTCCAACAGCACTGACTAGTGGTCGATCTCTCGACTAGACTATGCAAGCCCTAGTATATACACACACAAATCTAACCTAATAATAATAAGGTAGTATACTGTTGTATAATAGTATAATGTAATAATATATAGCCCTAACACATATGAAGCACAATAACGACAAAGACACAACTCTCTGACACTCACACTTCTACTACTCCTGATACTTCTCTGAAACGCCACAACAACCACAAGGTGGCGCGAGTTTCTAACCCGAAGCGACACTCAGACCGAACCGATGACATATTCCACACAAACCGAGGCCTCTTTTGCCATTGGTCACGTGATTTCTCCATTAACAACACAAGCCTAGAATCAGGGCTTCATCTGGCACGCCCATTTATTCTCGACACAAGCTACGACGCCTTGGTTCAAATGTCACATCACTACAAAAAAACTCTTGCCGTCTTCTCTCTAATCTAATGTGCACCTTAGACCAGAAAAAGTAACCACAAATCATATTTAAACAAACAATAAGAAACATAAACACACATACAAATAATATAAACCAAACAAACAAAGGGCCTATACAGGAAATCAGGGTTTTTTTATGACATCCTCACATCTGCCTCTCCCCCAAACTCATCAGTCATGTTTTCTGACCCTGGTTGATGTCATACAATAAAATGGAAAGGTTGCATAGCCAAACTCCAACGAGTTACACTAGCCATTGGTATCTTTCATTTTGTCAATCCATTGAAGCGCCCTATGATCAGTTTCAGCTACAAAATCTCGTCCCAACAGATGAATCATGAACTCTTTTTCAATGACAATACCTTGTCTCCCGAGGATACAGTTTCCTACTCAAATAAGCAACAGGATGCAACTCACCTCCCTGCTCTTGTTTCAAGACAGCTCCCAATACCACTTCAGAAGCATATGTCTGAAGCACAAACATTTTCTCAAAATCAGGACTGTACAGGACAGGATTAGTCACTAAGGCATCCCTCAAATTCTGAAAAGCTAGTCTGAACGGTTCGGTCCACTGAATTAGATTTGGTCCTGCCTTTCGTGTCAAATCCGTTAGGGGAGCTGCCCTAGTGGCAAACTGAGGTATAAACCTCCGATACTAACCAGCTAGTCCTAGAAAAGATCTGTTTTTTTGTACTTGGAAGTGGGCAGGTCTGAATAGACTGTATCTTTTGGATCTGGGGTTTAATAACCCCATTACCTAATACATAGCCCAAATACTCAGTCTCACCCTCGGCTATAGAGCACTTGGCAGGGTTGATTGTCAAACCAGCATCCTTAATTCGCTGAAACACTGTTGCAAGATGTTGCAAAACACTGTTCCAGCTGTCTCTGAAATTCACAAAATCAAGATAAGCTGCTGTAAATGCACCTAAATCCTGCAAAACAGCATTCATTAACCTCTGAAAGGTAGGAGGAGCCCTGTGTAGGGTTGCCACCTGTCCCGTAAAATACGAAATCGTCCTGTATTTACAAGCAAAATGACCAGTCCCGTATCAAACCAATACAGGAAGCAAATTGTCACGTATTTTACATAGGTCCACACATAGTTCAATAAACATATGGATTTTGCAGTGTGGAGAATACCGATAGCAAATATACAGAAATCAATTTCACAATAAGTAGTACAGGAGCTCATTTGTGCGTGATTGCGCTTTAGCTTGGTTGCCGGAGTCTCGAGAACATGCGCTCTGCCAGTGTGCCTGTAAACTTGCAAGGTTTTTTAAAAACATGTCGAGCTCGCGTCGCGTCCACCATTTCAACGCAAGATCTCCAGATATAGAGCTGAATATCAAAAAGGTATCAATGGGTCTGTCCAGTAACTCATGATGAAGTTCAGGCCAACTGCACACTTTATGAGAAGCATTGCAGTGTCTCAGACTGTCTGACTTAAAGCAGCAGCGCTGGCAGACACATCCGTGCTTCTAAAGGTATAGGCCTATGTTAGCGTTCGTGCAAATTTTGCCAACAACGCCTAAAAAAAGGCCTCCCCAAATTGAATTGCTTGCTGTTCTTGAACCATCTGGAGTATATGCATGGTTTTGGTCTCTTCTGAAAGGGGACACTTTGAGGTTTCTTCCTGAACTGATTCAGAATCACTATAAGTCTTACTGGTATTGAGTAATAGAACTTTGAACACACTATAAAAGGGGGAAAAAATTTCCGCCTACATTTCTTTTTGTAATAACATGACTGCAGATAACTCCAGCTGGGAGGTATTAGCTGGAAAACGTCTCGGGTTATGTATATAACCCTTGTTCCCCGAGAAGGGAACGAGACACTGCGTCATCGTGTGATGACACTCTGGGAACGCCCTCAGCGTTACGCATCTGAAGTATGAATGAAATCAAGCCAATCTGATTGGTGGTGCGTCATGACGTAGTAGATGACGGCATACCCGGAAGATACAAAGGGACGCTGATGCAAACACACGGCAGCTTTACCGCGATGAAGCGAGCGCTCTGACCGTGATGGGTGTGGCGACGAGACGCAGTGTCTCGTTCCCTTCTCGGGGAACAAGGGTTATATACATAACCCGAGACGTTCCCCTTCGAGGGAACTCGCACTGCGTCATCGTGTGATGACACTCTGGGAACGTTAATACCCACTATGCCACACCGACATCACCCACGTCTTAGTGTGAAGCTGAAGACCAGGCACACTTAAGACGCAAGCACTCTAGCACCAGGCGTCGCCGGAAGGTGCAGACTATAAAAACGAATGAAGGTGTGCGGAGTGGCCCACCCGGCCGCCTCGCAAACCTCTTGAAGCGAGGCACCAGAGAGGAGGGCCACCGAGGAGGCCATGCTCCTGGTGGAATGAGCCCTCACAGCCATGGGTGAAGGCAGATTGCGCACCCTATAAGCTGTGGCTATAGCCTGGACGATCCAGTTGCTGATCGTCTGAGTAGACGCAGGCAGCCCTCTCTTGGGTGAGCCAAAGCACACCAACAATTGATCTGACCTTCTCCATTGGGAAGACTTCTCCAGGTAGATCTTAAGTGCTCTGACGGGACAGAGCAGGTGAAGTCTCCCCTCTTCCGCCGTCAGGTGGGGAGGAGGATGGAAAGCCTGAAGAACCAAAGACCGAACCACCTGCGATGGCACCTTGGGTATATACCCCGGTCTAGGGTGCAAGATGGCCTTAACCCCGCCAGGGGCAAACTCCAGGCAAGTTGGCGTAACCGCCAAGGCCTGGAGATCTCCCACCCTCTTGAGCGAGGTAATGGCAAGGAGAAAGGCCACCTTGAGGGTCAGGCTCTTCGGCTCAGCCTGCTCCAGTGGCTCGAAGGGGGCCTCGGCCAGCCCTTCAAGTACCACCGCCAGGTCCCAGGTCGGGACCCTGGAATGAGCCGCCGGCCTCATCCTCCGGGCCCCACGGAGGAACTGTACAACCAGAGGGTGCTTCCCCAAGGGTCCATCACCTAGAGGTGCGTGGAAAGCCCCAAGGGCAGCCACGTACACCTTCAGGGTGGACGGGGTAAGACCATAAGAGAAGCGATCTTGGAGGAACTCCAGCACTGAAGCCACTGGGCAGTTAACTGGGTCCACCTCACGCTCTCTACACCAAGTGGAAAAAACGTTCCACTTGAGGTTGTACAGCCTCCTGGTTGAGGGAGCTCTAGAGCTGAGCAAGGTCTCGACTACCTCTGCTGACAGGCCCGCCTCTAGGTACTGAGCCCCCTCAGGGGCCAGACCCAGAGGCTCCATAACTCCGGCCGGGGGTGAAATATTGTGCCCCCTGCCTGCGAGAGCAGATCCCTCCTCAGAGGGATCTGCCATGGAGAGCCGTCTAGCAGAGCTATAATGTCCGAGAACCATGCTCGAGTGGGCCACCGGGGTGCTACTAAGAGTAGGCTGATGCCCTCCCGGCGGACCCGCTCCAGAACTCCCGGGAGCAGAGCGATCGGGGGAAAAGCGTACAGACTGAGCCTCGGCCACGTCTGCACCATGGCGTCCAGCCCTAACGGGGCCGGATCCTTGAGAGAGAACCACAGTGGACAGTGGGACGTCTCTCGAGACGCGAACAGGTCCACTTCCACTGGGCCAACCTCTCGCACATGGTCTCCACCACCTCCGGGTGGAGCCGCCATTCCCCGGGCCTCAGCCCCTGCCTCGACAGGACGTCTGCTCCCTGATTCTGGTCCCCGGGGATATACATCGCTCTGAGAGACGAGGATTTGATGCGCCAGTCTGCATAGAGGGCGCGACCTCAAACCCCCCTGGTGGTTGAGATACGCGACAACTGAAGTGTTGTCCGAGCGTATCAGGACATGGTGGCCGCGGAGGTCCGGGTAAAAGCTCCTGAGAGCTTTGCAGACCGCCAGCATCTCCAGGCAGTTGATGTGCCATGAAGAATGCCGGGTCTCCCACAGACCTCTCGCAAAGCGGCCGTCCATGACCGCGCCCCAGCCAGTGAGGGAAGCGTCTGTTGAAACGGCTCTCCGGCAACATGACGCTCCCAACACTGGCCCCTGGGACAGGAACCAAGGTTTCCGCCATATGACGAGGGAACGAAGGCATTTGCGCGTTACCCTGATCATACGAAACGGATTTCCCCTCGGGGAAAACCCCTTGGCCCTCAGCCACCACTGTAGGGGTCTCATGTGCAGCAGGCCAAAAGGTATCACGTTGGCTGCTGCTGCCATGAGTCCCAGCAGTCTCTGAAACTGCTTCACAGTGAGGCTGCGGCCTGGCTTCACTCTTGAGACCATCGCCAGTATGGACTCCACGCGCGCGGGGGACAACTGAGCCCGCATCGACGTGGAGTCCCATACGACTCCCAGGAACGTAGTCCGCTGGGAGGGCGTCAACACGCTCTTCTTCGTGTTGAGTCTCAGCCCCAAGCACCTTATATGGGCCAGAACGACATCTCGATGCCGAACTGCCATCTCGCGCGACCTGGCCAAAATGAGCCAGTCGTCGATGTAATTGAGTATACGGATGCCCTGGAGTCTCAGAGGAGCCAGTGCTGCATCCATACACTTCGTAAAGGTGCGAGGGGAGAGTGCCAGGCCGAAGGGAAGAACCCGATATTGGTACGCTTCGCCCCCGAAAGCGAACCTCAGGAACTTCCTGTGACATTGAAGGATGGAAATATGGAAGTATGCGTCCTTTAGATCTATCGTGACAAACCAGTCCTCGGACTGGATCTGACTCACGATGGCTGGAATTGTGAGCATCTTGAACCTGTATCTCCTCAGAGACCGATTCAAGAGCCTGAGATCTATTATTGGACGCAACCCCCCATCCTTCTTGGGAACAATGAAGTACCGGCTGTAGAACCCGGACTCCCTGTCTGCCAGAGGAACCCGCTCTATGGCTTCCTTGGCTAACAGGGCTCGTACTTCCTGTTCCATAACCCGAACCTGCTCGGGGCCGACCACAGTCTGGACCACTCCCTGAAACTTCGGGGGAGGGGAACCGAACTGAAGCCTGTAACCCCGTTCTACAGTCCGCAGGACCCAAGTAGACACACTCGGAAGGCGAGACCACGCGCCGAGATAATCTACTAAGGGAACCAGCGAACCTCTCGAGGCTGGTCTCGGGTGTTAAATGAGACTCGTTCTCGACCCCCTGAAGCGGCTGACCGGCAGGGAGAAGCCGAGAACGGAGCTCTATGGGTGCACACGCTCGCTGGCCGGTCGCAAGTCCTTTCGGAGGCGACGAAGGCAGTGAGCGCGCGCGGGAAACCAGTGAGGCCTGAAGCGTCATGGACGGCAGGATCCCAACACTGATCTCCCGAGAGCTCCGGGGGGAAAACGACCTCGGTCGCTCCACCCCGGGGGGGACAGCTCTCAGCGGTCCAGCCGCAGCTAGGACCGCTTTGAGGTAGCCTTCTTCGCCTGAAGGACGGTCCTCAGATCGACCCTAGGCTCCGAAGGCTTACCACGAGAGCGCCGCCTCTTTTGCCAAGCTCCCTCAGGAGGGGCGCGAGAAGCGACGCTCTCCTTTTGCACCTGTCGGTGCGAGGAGGAGCTACCTGACGGCTGAGGCTGCCCTTGCTGGACAGCCTTCCCCGAGGAGCCAGAACGGCGAGGGAGGTACTGCTGGAAGGCCGCCGCCTGCTTTTTCACCTCCTGGAACCTCTCGACAACGGTGTTAACCGCGCCGCCGAAGAGGCCAGAAGGCGAAATCGGGGAATCGAGGAGAAAATGTTTCTCTCTCTCTCTCATCCCCGACAGGTTTAGCCAGAGATGTCTCTCCGCGACCACCAGACCAGCCATGGAGCGGCCGATGTTGCGGGCCGTCTCCTTGGTGATCCGGAGAGACAAATCGGTGGCCTTCCGCAGCTCTAGGATGTCGTCCGGAGACGAACCCTCCCCCTCATCCAGCTCCTTGAGGAGGTCGGCCTGATAGGCCTGCAACACCGCCATAGTGTGCAGACAACTACCAGCCCGCCCAGCCGCCATGTAAGCCCTACCCACCAGCGCCGAAGTGTCCCGGCATGGCTTGGTGGGTAGCACCGGGGCCTTGAGGGACTTAGCGGCCTCGGGAGAGAGGTAGCTCGCGAGAGCATCCTCCACCCGAGGCAGCGTCCCATAACCCCGCTCGGCCGCCCCCAGCACATTCCCAAATTCGAGTGCTTGAGGGGTGGAAAGTCTGGCCGAGTAGGGTTTTTCCCAGGATCTACACAACTCATTGTGCAGATCCTGAAAAAATGGCAGGCCCCGGCGTGGAGGTTGAGACCCACGCTTGAAGAACCTTTCATCCAGCTTACTGGGTGGCTGGATTTCAGGCTCTTCCTGTGGCCATTCAATGCTTAATTTGGCCACAGCGCGGGTCAAAACCTCCACTAGCTCCTCCTGAGCGGGTGCGTGACGCGATGGCTGAGCTTCCACGTCACCCGCCTCGATGCTCCACCCATCCGACTCCTCGGAGCCGGACAGCTGAAGCATCGGGTTCTCCGCCTCGCGGGAAGAAGCCGCATCGCGGGCTTCCGCACGGGGCGGGAGAACATCGGAATCCTCGGACGAGGATAGGGAAAGTGCCTCAGCAGTCCCATATCCCGTCGCGAGGTCCCGTTGCGATCCCCATGATCTGCGGCGCCGCCGTGCCTCGGCAGCGGCGGGCCCAGATCCCTGGGGATCGCGGGCTTGGCCGGTCTCATCGAACACGGCCAGCCGTGAGCGCAACACCCTGAGCGGCAGCTGATCACACTCGCTACAAGCGGCTCCCTCGAGAGCCGCTCTAGCATGCTGCACGCCCAGGCATTGCACACACATTAGATGTGTGTCCGTGCCCGAAATGAAACGCGGACACGGAGGCACACATCTCTTAAACTGGGCCATCACTTGTTTTCAACGTTGGTAGACAAACAACACCAAATAGACAGAAGACAAAAACACAGAGCGCTTCAGCTGAAGAGCGAAAAGCTGCCGTGTGTTTGCATCAGCGTCCCTTTGTATCTTCCGGGTATGCCGTCATCTACTACGTCATGACGCACCACCAATCAGATTGGCTTGATTTCATTCATACTTCAGATGCGTAACGCTGAGGGCGTTCCCAGAGTGTCATCACACGATGACGCAGTGCGAGTTCCCTCGAAGGGGAACACAATGGGATCACAGCATGAAGCCTTACCAAACCCAGTTTAAAATTTGATAACAATACCTTGGATAATGAGTGTTTTACACATGTTTATCTAAGTTTATGTCTAGGCGCTCCCCAAAAAAGGCCACTTGGAGACTCCAAATGACCCTTTGTAACCACAGACACATAACATGCTGCTATTCTTGAATGCTTTACTCTACAGTCATAATTTTGGGCTCTAATGAAAGGTTATTATATACCTTATTCATTATATACCAGATTCACTGTCAGTAATTGCTGATACATAGTTACTGAAGTATAAACACATTATAGTGTTTTTTTTTTTCAATTCTTGAAACCAAACTTTCTACAAATAAAGAGACAAAAAAACTGCTATGCATTAAAACACTTTAATTTTAAAGTGTTTTAACTTTAATTAACTCACACTATAAAATAAATATATATATACACACACATGTATTTATATGCATTTCAAACTATTTACAAATTATATTTTTTAGAATCAAAGAAAATATATCTTCCAGGGGCACATCTACTAAAAAAAAAAACTATGGGTGCTCTACAACAGATCCCACCTAACATAACACCTAACACCTATCAAATTTTCACCTCTCACCTCTCATTTTCACCTGTTGTCTTCTTTCACTCGTGATTCTAGATCAATGCTAACTTTACGCACGGGGCGCACAAATCACTATGGTGCTTTGCGCACAAACTTCACGCATGACCACATGATTCGTCCCACTGAAGCTGCATATTTTTCTTTACAGAAATTAATTGGCTATCAGAAAAGTCAGTCATTTCCATCATCCATTTCAATTGGATCGATTTACTGTCAATCAAAGAGAGGGAGGTACGATGGCTCTGATAGGCGCTCCTTGGCTATTGATACCTTGTGACACCTCTATCATGAACCGATTGGCTCAAATGACCCGTCTATCAAAAGTTCAGGGGTCAGTGGCCATTTTGACATCACATTTTTCTTCGTGTTTACATGTGAAATGAAACTAGACCATAGAATGCATCGAAGTTGTGATAGCTCTGTCGGCTAACTTGAAATGCTACTACTACATTCCATGGATGCTTATTGATATATAAATATGTTATGGACTAAATACTTTGCTGAATTGGATTGTATGGACCCTTGAGAGTGCAACAAAACCATTTTTGTTGTAATGTAATGGATCAGTGAACTAACAGAAATCAAATCAAATCAAATCAAATCACTTTATTGTCACTCTACCATATGCACAAGTGCAACAGTAGGTGAAATTCTTAGGTGCAGTCCGAGCAAACATAGTAGTCATGACATGACATGTACAACATTTAAGCAACAACAGATTACACATCTGATGCGCACACAATTACTCACAGCACAGTATACACTACAATAAACAATAAATAATTTACACAGTGTGAGTGTAGTTCTCACAGCTTTAAACAATATACACATACTTACAATATACATATACTTTAAACAGTATACACTAAACATACATTAAACAATAACAGTATACATTAAGCTATAGTAATAATATACAATGTACAGTATACAATATGTTCACAAATTGAAATCCAAAGTGCAATAGATGCTGTATGATAAATAAATGTGTATATAATGTGTGTGTATCTACAGTGGGTTGTGCTGAGTGATATTCTGTCCAGTGTGTGTTATGATCCTGATGGATCAGGAGTTAAGTAGTCTAATTGCTTGTGGGACGAAGCTGTTCTGGAGTCGGCTGTAAATGTCCTGGAGGGAGGGAAGCTCACCTCCGATGATGCAGCTGGCCGTGCGCACTACCCTTTGCAGGGCCTTGCGGTTGCGGGCGGTACTGTTGCCGTACCAGGTGGTGATGCAGCCAGTCAGCAGGCTCTCGATGGTGCTGCTGTAGAAGCGTGTGAGGATGTGGCGGTTCATTCCAAACCTCCTCAGCCGTCGCAGGAAGAAAAGGCGCTGATGAGCCTTCTTCACAACAGCCTCGGTGTGGACGGACCATGAGAGTTCCTCTGTGATGTAGACACCGAGGAACTTGAAGCTGCTGACTCTCTCCACCGGTGCTCCATTGATGGTGATGGGGCGGTGTTCTCTCTCATTCCTCCTGAAGTCGACCACCAGCTGCTTGGTCTTACTGACGTTGAGGGAGAGGTTGTGCTCCTGACACCACCGTGTCAGAGTGTGCACCTCCTCTCTGTAGGCCGTTTCATCATTATCAGTGATGAGACCTACCCCTGTCGTATCGTCAGCAAACTTGATGATGGTATTGGAGCTGTGGGTTGCCACACAGTCATGTGTGTACAAGGAGTACAGGAGTGGGCTGAGAACACAGCCCTGAGGGGCTCCAGTGTTGAGAGTCAGTGATGAGGAGATGTTACTGCCCATTCTGACCACCTGGCGTCTGTTTGACAGGAAGTCCAGGATCCAGCTGCATAACAAGCTGTTTAAGCCTAGAGCCCGGAGTTTCATGTCAAGTATGGAGGGCACAATGGTGTTGAATGCTGAGCTGTAGTCTACAAACAGCATTCTCACATACGTGTTCCTCTTTTCCAGGTGGGAGAGAGCAGAGTGAATTGTTGATGAAATGGCATCATCAGTGGAGCGGTTTGTGCGGTATGCAAACTGCAGTGGCTCCAGTGAGGGGGGGAGAACAGAGCAGATGTGGTTTCTGACTAGTCTCTCAAAGCATTTACTGATGATGGGGGTCAGAGCAACAGGACGCCAGTCGTTTAAGCAGGTGGTTTTTGACTGCTTAGGTACAGGAACAATGGTGGACGTTTTAAAGCATGTGGGGACCACAGACAGGGAGAGGGACAGGTTAAAAATGTCCGTGAAAACTCCAGCCAGTTGGTGCACGCACGCTCTGATCAGGCCCGGAATGCCGTCTGGACCCGCTGCTTTACAGACGTTCACCCGCCGGAAGGATCGGGTTACATCCGCGACAGATACGGAGAGTGAACTAACCTCTGCGTCTTCAGCCACGAGCTCTCTCTCCGCGAGGGCGGTGTTAGTTCCCTCAAAGCGAGCATAGAAGGTGTTGAGCTCGTCCGGGAGAGAGGCAGCGGTGTTCACGGTGGAGTTTGTGTTCCCTTTGTAGTCCGTGATGGTGTTAATTCCCCGCCACATGCTTCTAGAGTCGGTGGTGTTGAACTGTCCTTCAATCTTGTCCCTGTACTGGCGTTTTGCTGCTCTGATGGTTTTCCGGAGGGCATAACTTGCTTGTTTATGCTCCTCCACATTACCGGAGTTAAAAGTGAAGGTCCGCGCATTGAGTGCCGCGCGAACATCCCCATTTAGCCACGGCTTCTGGTTTGGGTACAGCCGAATTGTTTTGGTCGGAACAACGTCTTCTACGCACTTCCTGATGAAACACGTTACGCTATCAGCGTAGACCTCGATGTCGTCATCAGAGGCCGACCGGAACATCTCCCAGTCCGCGTGATCAAAACAGTCCTGTAGCATAGAGTCCGATTGGTCCGACCAGCACTGGATGGTTCTGAGGGCGGGTGCTTCCTCTTTCAGCCTCTGCCTATAAGCGGGCAAAAGTAGAATGGAAGCGTGATCTGATTTACCGAATGGTGGCCGTGGGAGGGACTTGTAACCATCCTTGAAGGGAGAGTAGCAGTGATCTAAAACACGGTTCCCTCGCGTGTTGAAGCTAACATGTTGGTGGTATTTAGGTGCAATGCGCTTGAAGTTGGCTTTGTTAAAGTCCCCAGTCACAATAAACGCAGCCTCAGGATGCGCGGTTTCCTGCTCACTCACTGTCCTATACAGTTCCTTTAGTGCCCGGTCTGTGTCGGCTTGTGGGGGAATATACACAGCTGTGATGATGACTGCTGTGAATTCCCTCGGTAGCCAGAATGGTCGGCACAGAACCATGAGAAGTTCCAGATCAGGAGAACAGAAAGACTTGATAGAATGTACGTTCCTCTGATCACACCAGGATCTGTTGATCATAAAACATACACCCCCGCCTTTGCTTTCCCCTGAGAGATCTTTTTCTCTGTCCATTCGGTGCACGGAGAACCCTGCGGTTTCGATGGCCAAATCTGGAATCCCAGCAGACATCCAAGTTTCTGTAAGGCAGATAATGCAGCAGTCCCTCGTCTCTCGTTGGAAAGAGATCCATGCTCTCAGCTCGCAGAGTTTATTGTCCAGAGACTGAACATTAGCCAGTAAAATACTGGGAAGCGGGGGTCGGTTTGCGCGGCGTCTTACTCTGATGAGCACGCCGGCTCTCTTCCCCCTTCTCCGGCTGCGTTTGCGCGGTCGGGCCGCCCATACAAAAGGTTCCGCTGCCGTGTTTGTAAGCAGCGTGTCGTCGTTGATGAATTTAAAGTCCGGTTTTCAGTGTGCGATTGCCGAACCAATGTCCAAAAGTGTCTGTATGTCGTACGTAGTAAGGCAGACAACATCCAAGACAAAAAACACAAAAAATGTAAACAGAACAAACAAAAAACTACAATGATTCAGCGGAGCTTGCGACGTAGCGGCCATCCTCGGCGCCATCTTGAACGTAGAAGGTTTCAAGGGTGAGTTTCTTCCAGTTTATGTTTGTTTGTTTGGCTGTTGGTGGTCTGACAAAGACACAGATTGTACCCGCTGTGTTGAATTGTTGAATTGTATCCTAAAATGGTTTACATCGTTCGATTCACGTGAATCTCAGCTTTCCAGAGATATGTAACATGTTTATTTTTATTTTTTGAATTTTCTTGGTCAAAAAGTTTAACCTCTGAAACACTCCAATGTCCCGTGGACGGGACGTCGGAACACTAATGGATAAAATATTAATATAATATTCCATACATTATCAGAGCTTGGTACAGACAGAATTATTATTTTTTCAGACAGTTTAATTAATAGATTATAGCCTAATAAATGTTATTATTAATTTATAATTTAGCTAGGCTATATTAATCATACATAATAAATAATCCTGTCATATAAAGTTTATGACATTTAAAAAAATATTTAGATAAAAATGGGACAAATAATTACATGATAATATAGTCATAATTTAAGTAAATTCATAAAAAAATTAACATTTTTGAAATTCAAAAAAGTGATTACTGGTTCAGAATGACTGCTTAAAGGGACAGTTCACCCAAAAATGAAAATTCTTTCATCATTTACTCCTCAAGTTGTTCCAAACATGTATACATTTCTTTGTTATGTTGAACACATAGGAAGATTACTATGGAAGTCAATGGTGCCCCCAAAGCAGCCTGGTTACAAACTTTCTTCTAAATATCTTCTTTTGTGTTCAGCAGAACAAAGAAACTCATACAGGTTTGGACCATAGACTGTAAAAAAATATGGACGTAGTGTCCGTGACGTCACCCATAGGATTAAGTCACTCCCGGATAACTGAAAATGGGCAAAAAGGCGGGACATGGGCGGAGCTTAAGTGACGCGATGACTAACAGACAGCTGATTAATGGAAGTGGCCACACCCTTAATTATGCAGAACTTTAATGCTTTATATAATGTAAATTAATGAGTTATAAAAAAATTCATCCCCATCACAGTTGTCATGGAGGGCAAAATTAGCCATATAGACCAAAATCACAATTTGTACCAGGCTGTAAACATGTTTTAATCTGCTGTAAAGTTGTCCATTTTAACATGGGGCTCAATGATATTCTGCTCCCTTCTGGAACCTGTCCTTAGAGGCCAGTCGATGAATTGCAGTTTAAGGCACTTCCGTATTGGCTTCAAGAGAAACTGCGGGAGGTTGCCGCTTGGTTTGGACATCATGAGGGCGAGTAAATGATGACAGAATTTTCATTTTGGGTGAACTATCCCTTTAAAGTGCACCAAATAGGCTCTAAAGAGTTCTTTAGAAATAAATAAAATAATCAAATGTAAAATAATATAGTGTTCTGTTGCAAGTTCACATACTTGATATCATGTTTTCTTATGGTTTATTATTGATCTGTCAAGTTGTCAATGTTGAAATAATCGTATGTATTTTTATTTTAGAAAATGACCAATGGTTTCTCTAGATAAGACCCTATTTCTCAGCTGGGATTGTGCAGAGCACTTTGAAACTGCACTGTTGCCATTGTTTTCCTCAAACACCTTTTTTTTTTTTTTTCACTGAAGAAAGAAAGACATGAACATCTTGGATGAGATGGAGGTGAGTAAATTATCAGGACATTTTCATTTTGAAGTGAACTAATCATTTAAAACCATATTACAGGTATTACTTGGCTGCAGTAAGTCCATTAACACAGGAAAATCATGACCAATGATCACAGGATATGGAAGTTTTGGCGCTAGACCCAGTTTCATTAGGTAAGATTGCTCATTAACCGCTAAATATACGTCAGTGGTCGGATAAGACCATTCTTCACCCTGAATGTATTTAACCATAACAGGGGAATCAATTTGCATAGAACATCCAGATCGGTTTCTACCAAAGTTTGGGTGCATCCTGTGTCTACCAAAGCTATCACCTTTTTACCATTCAGTTCTATGGGAATTGTGACATCACTGGGCATTGGAGTAATGCTAGGTTCAGGTATCATTATCCGTGGAACATAACAGACATTGGTAAGCTTTTTCTTCAGGTTTGGACACATTATTTTTTATGACCTAACTCGGCACAACTAAAACACGTTAAGCTAGATGTTTCTGTTTGTTTCACCAGTCTCTTACCCATACTCTTACCCCCTTCTAGCAGTGAGGTTGTCTTGCAAGAGGAAAACTTGTCTCTTGCACTCTTCCAATGAGCATAGGTCGAAGGCTCAGTCCTTTGCCTGGCTGTCACAAATACCCCTTTTCCACCAAGGCAGTGCTAGAGCTAGATCGGAGCCAGAGCTAGTCCCAGTTCATAGTTGGTTCAACTGAGGAGCCAGCTAAGAACCGTTTGCGTTTCCACAGGCTAGAGAGCCACAACAGAGCCAGGTCTTACGTCACTGTATACGTCTCATCTTTCTCAGTAACGCTAGCGGGAAACACACACACACACCAGGCTTGTTTGAGATGCATCGGCGCTGCGCAGACCGATCCACGTATAATATTTAAAAAAACGCATGAGTGAATCAAAAGCATACGGAGTCATATGCTCTCGCTGGACTCGTTATCATACGCCGATCGGTCTCTGCACAGCACCGCTGCCAACAAGCCTTCCATCAACACTGCAAATGTTGCGTTACTATTGATTCACATGGCTTTACGATCCTACATCTGCATCAAAACACAACGAAAACACAGCGAATCCAACGCATTCATGCAGTTCGCCGTAATTTGTATAGACGGAGATTACAAACGAGCAGCAGCTGTTAGCTCCATTAGCTGCTATTTCAACAATGGCGGATCTCAAGTCTGTGTTCGTCTTGTTGACCCCGCCCCCAGTGCCTGACGTAATCGGTTCTTACTTCTAGCCCTGTTTTAGCCCAGCAATGTTTTGGTGCTACTTAAGAACCACTTTTCCTGGCTCGGAGCTGGAGCTTTGGGTGTGGAAACACAAAGAACCGATTTGGAACTAGGCTCTGGCTCCAATCTAGCTCTGGCTCTGCTTTGGTGGAAAAGGGGTAAAAGATATCCGCCAGCCTGGCGGCCTCCTCATCATAAGATGGATCATGCTCTTTAACCCCCTCAAGTCTCTTTTTTTCTTATCAGTGCCAAATAGACTCAAATAACTCTGTCGTTTTTTAATAATTCAGGCAAGGGTTATACATCATTATAATCTGTTAAGTTTCAATTTTTTGTGTGTACAGTCACAATAAAAACAAAATGTTTAGCTTTTTGCAAAATAAAGAAAACAAACATGATGCGCGATCTGCAGCCTCTCTCTCAAAGACATTCATTCAGATTGTCTTCAGAAAAGGACCTCTAGCTTAGTGAATACTTGTCTCACAAACATGAGACATATTTCTAAAGAAACATTGAAATGTCAGGTTTTAAACAATGTAAACCAAATCAAAAACAAATATTTTGTGTTTATGTAATCTGTTCGAAAAGCGATACATGTAACCCGTGAGCTACTTAATTATCTGGTAATGCGATCAGGCCCACACAGAGCGCATTCTTTCAGATTCAAATACTGACGATCCAGAGTCGACGCCCACACATCAACTCATACATCGTTTTGAGACGCGTTTGAGCAATAATCCTGGATTTATTCTCCTCATGCAAAGCTGTTCATTTCTGAAAGCAAAGGACTCCGCCACTCAGGGAAGTGCACAGGAATTTTGAGGGGCAGTTGCTCTGACCTAAAAAAAGAGCACTCTCCTAACAAACCCACCACCCCCCCCACCAGTCTATGCTTCCTCCCTGAATTGTCTCTACCTCTCCTGAATCTGTCTCTTTTCAGTGGGCATCTTCAAACAATACCCAAAATAGTGATAGGATTTAGGCATTTAACCATTTTGAAGAAAATAATTAATGTGATGCATTACTTCCATCATTCATTCTTCTTGCTAAAACGAAATGTGAGAAACTAACTATCAGCAGACATGTAGCTTAGTTTGCCTAATGCCTAAAATAGTAGCCTAGGGTGCTTGTCTGCAAGCTATCTGTCTGATTATTCAGGCTAAACATGGCAAACTCATCTTGGATTTATGAAGATTTTAATTAATTTCATAAAACTTGATGATGATGATTGTCCGTTTGTTATACCTTTCCGACAATGTCTTCTCACCCGACAACCACAACAATCTCCTTCTAGTGCCACTCATGCAGGCTCAGCTCAGGTGCCGGTCGCGTGAGAGTAGGAACGTAGATTGACCGGTAAATCGAGAGCTTCGCCTTACGGCTTAGCTCTTTCTTCACCACCACAGACCGGTACATCGACCGCATTACTGCAGAAGCTGCACCGATCCTTCTGTCAATCACCTGTTCCATCCTTCCCTCACTCGTGAACAAGACCCCTAGATACTTAAACTCCTCCACTTGAGGCAGGAACTCTCCACCAACCTGAAGTGGGCAAGCCACCCTTTTCCGACTGAGGACCATGGCCTCGGATTTGGAGGTGCTGATCCCCATCCCAGCCGCTTCACACTCGGCTGCAAACCGTCCCAGTGCATGCTGAAGGTCCTGGTTAGAAGGGGCCAACACGACAACGTCATCCGCAAAGAGCAGAGACGAAACCGTGTGGTCCCCAAACCTGACACCCTCCGGCCTAGACCGCCACGCGATGCTGCAGAGGCGTGTCAGCCAAGACAGCCCCACAACATCCAGAGACTTGAGGTACTCAGGGCAGATCTCATCCACCCCCGGTGCCTTGCCACCGAGGAGTTTCTTGACCACCTCGGTGACTTCAGCTTGGGTGATGGACGAGTCCTCCTCTGAGCCCCCAGCCTCTGCTTCCTCAATGGAAGACGTGATGGCAGGATTGAGGAGATCCTCGAAGTATTCCTTCTCAAGAATGAGTAGGCTCAATGATTCTCACATCAGTTTGAAGCAAAAACTCAATGCAAATACACTCATTATTCAAAAGTCTTTTGAACACATATCTATTGTGTGTTTTGTGTTTTAATTTTAAAACATTTTTTTTTGTTTTTTCAAAAATCATGCATAATTAAACATGTTTCTTTCAAAAATACAAGCATGTACATACATGTTGATCAGATATTATGGTAGCCCAGTTTGTGCTGAATACAGTGTAATTACACTTTTGCCATCAATATGTTTATAAGCAACTGAAAAAAACACAAAACTTCTAAAACTTCTAAAGGGTCCCAAAACAGCTCAGACTCCTAGGGGTTCATTCAGGTTTGTAGTTCAGGACACACCAATCTCAAAAACTGTAAACAATACAGTACATTTAACAAAATAAACAAGTGAAACAATGACCACCCCGTCCCCGCCCCCCATCACAGAGAAAGGGCGATGAAGATGCTAAAGTGTGCTGTAAATCTGTGGATGAATCTAAGAAGACAGACGATGGACCCTTTATGAAGGGTGTTATTTATGGTATCCCAGTTGAGGAAAAGTTGGAGGATTTGAAGTCAAACATAAAAGGTAGGAAAGTTATTAACATTAAACATCTACAAGCAAGCAAGCAAGAACGGGAGGAGAAAGGGTTGATAACTTGTCAGTGTTGCTGGTTTTCCAAAAAAGGGAGTTGCCAGAAAAAGTGAGAATGGGATATATAAGTTATAATGTAAGAGCATATGTTCCTCCCCCTTTGAGATGTTACAAATGCCAAAAATATGGACATATTGCGGCTGGTTGTAAAGGAAAACAAAAGTGTGGAAGGTGTGGAGGGGAACATGAGTATGGGAAATGTGAGGACGGGGCAGAGATTAAATGTGCTAATTGTGGAGGTGCACATTGTGTGGCCTATATGGTGGATGTGAAGTGAGGAAGAAGGCAGTAGAAGTACAACAGCTGAGAGCTAACAAGGACATATCCTATGCAGAAGAAGTAAAGTTGGTTCAGAGGGAGAGTAGAGTGGAGAAGAAGGTAAAAGAAATAGAAAAGGAACATTCAACTGAACAGCTTGTAACAAAAAGTCAGAGGGAAGATGGAGATATGTTACTAGTAAAAAAGGAAGATTTTGTGTATTTCATGGCTGAAGTAATTAACTGTACATTCCAAGCAAAAGGGAGATCTGAGAGAATCAAATAATTGTAAAAGTGCAGCAAGATATTTAAATATTCAAGGATTGACTGGGAAAGGGGTTCAAGAAGAGCTTAAAAAACAGGAACAGTTAAGCAAGGAATCATGTCACAGGATTAATTTTATTGTTAGTTCTTCAGTGGAATGCAAGGAGTCTATTGTCGAATGGGCAAGAATTTAAAGGGTTTCTTGAGGCTTGAATGCAAACCTGACATAATGTGTTGAAGAGACATGGCTTAAACCATAAGAACCATAAGAAGGCATAGAGAAGGGGGTAATTGGGGTGGAAGTGCTACTTTTGTTAGGCAAGGTGTTTAATATAGAAGTAGAAAAAGGGAAAGAGTTGGAGTATGTAGTTGTGTGGTCAGGGGATGGTAGGTTGGTTATTGTGAATTTCTATAATCCATATCAGAGGTTGGAATTGGAAAAATTGGAGGCAATAAATGGACTAGATAGTAGAAGAATAATTTGGTGCGATGATTTTAATGCTCACAGTACTCTTTGGGGAGGGGAAAGGACGGATAGGAATGGTTTGATAGTGGAGGATTTGATGGATGCCTTGGGACTTGTGTGTTTAAATGATGGGAGTTTTACAAGGGTTAACTGTAGTACAGGCAGTGAGTCATGTTTAGACTTGACATTAGTGTCACAGTCCTTGGCAGGTATTTGTGTGTGGGAGGTTATGTATCAATCAACTGTTGTAAGTGATCATTACCCCATTTTATGTAGAGTAGGTAATGAAAGCAGGGTGGCATTAGAAGATGTATCAGAAAGGTGGGTATTTGGAAAAGCAGAGTGGGATACATTTAGAGAGATAAGTGAAACAAGTTTTAAAAATATAGAGAGCAGGATATAGAAATATTTAATGAAAATGTGAGAGGCAATAATTGGGGCTGCTAATAAGACAATTTTAAGAAAATAAGTTAAGACAAGGCGGAAGTTAGTTCCATTGTGGAATGATGAGTGTAGTGAAGTAATAAGCACAATAAGGCTTTTAAGGTATTAAAAAATACTCACAATTTCCAAATTTTAAATGTATTGTTGTGATTCAAAAGGGAGAAGCACACCAATTGAGAAAGTCTGGGGAATGATGACGGGAGTGGGGGTACCCAGTATTGGAGAATGGGGGGTGGTGGCTAGTAAAGATATAGAGAAAGCAGATATGTTAGTTAAAGCATTGGTTGAGGTGCACAGTTCTATAAATATGTCAGAAGAGGGAAAAAGGGGAAGGAAAAACACAAGTGAAGAAAATAAAGAATTGCTGGAAAGAGAAAAAGAGAGGGATGATGCGATTAACTCTCATTTTACATTAGAGGAATTGGAACGGTCCATCTCTAAATCAGGATTAACCGCTCCAGGAAAAGATCAGATCTGCTACATCATGTTGGAACATATGTCAGATGTAGTGTTAGAGGTCATTTTACATTTATATAACAAGGTTTGGAAGGAAGGGAAATTACCAGGATGTTGGAAACAAGCAGTTGGAGTACCCATCAGGAAACCAGGGAAAGATCCCACAAATCCATCTAACTACAGACCAATAACATTGACATCTCACATGTGTAAAATAATGGAAGCAAGGAATATTAGGTCAAAATATCAAAGTGGATTTAGAAAAGGTAGGGGAACAATGGATGTGATAGTATGTCTAGAATCAGAGGTGAGGAAGGCACAAGTGAATAAAGAGGTAGTGGTAGCAGTGTATTTTGATGTGGAAAAAGCATATGATTTACTATGGAAAGAGAGATTATTGTTAAAAATGTTTAGATGGGTGAAGGAATTTTTATATGGCCGCTCAATAGAGGTGAGAGTGGGAAAAACCTTGTCAGCAAGCTTTTCCGTGGATAATGGAACGCCACAAGGAAGTGTTATAAGTCCTTTATTATGTGTAAAATAATATTGTGCAAGGTATAGGGAGATCTCTGTTTGCAGATGATGGGGCACTGTGGAAAAGAGGTAGGAATGTTGAATATGTTGTGAAACAGATGCAGGAAAAAATTAAAAGAGTGGAGCAATGGTCCTGGGAATGGGGATTAAACTTTTCTGTGGATAAAACAAAAACACTTTTCTTTACAAGGAAGAAAATTGAAGCAGAGGTCCAACTGTATTTATATAGCAAGAAGCTGGAAAGGATAGAATCATTCAAATTTTTAGGTGTGTGGTTTGATGCTAGGCTCACATGGAATGTACATATTGATATTGTAAATAAGTGTAAAAAGTTATTGAGTGATGAGATGTTTAGTGGGAACAGAGTGGGGAGCCGATAGGTCTGCTTTGAAAACTATATATATATAGGTTTAATAAGATCTGTTCTGGATTATGGATGTGTGGTGTATGGGTCAGCACCTTGTTGAAAAAATTGGATGTGATTCAAGCACAAGCATTAAGGATATGTAGTGAGGCCTTTAAAACAACATCTGTGGCAGCATTACAGGTAGAAATGGGGGAAATGCCATTGGAGTTAAGGAGACAGCAAATCCTGACAACATATTGGGTTTATTTACAAGTACATAGTAACCATCCTGCAATAAGTGCTATTGAGCTGTGCTGGGAACACGAAAAAAGGCAAACAAGGAGCTTTGGTTGGATAGTTAGAAAGAAGGCAAGTGAAATGGGTATACTGGATAGGAGTTACTCTCCAACTGTAGTTCTGCCAGCTATACCACCTTAGCTATTGCCACAGCCAGAGATAGATCTTAGCCTCCTTGAATTGATGAGAGATGTAAATGAGGGAAATTATAAAATCTTTAATTCATACATCAGAAGAAATTACTATGGGTATTTACAAATGTATACAGATGGTTCTAAAGACCCTATGGCAGGTAGAACAGCAGCAGCAGTAGTAATCCCTGATTTGAATGTTGAATGTGGAAAGAGACTTACTGATGATATATCTGTATTTGCATGTGAAATGATAGCCATGGTTATTGCCTTGCAATGGGTAGAGGGAGGTCAAGCCAGAGAGAGTGGTAATTGCATCCGATTCATGTGCAGTATTCATGAGTTTAAAATTTTGCAAATCCAGGGGCAGAAACACTACAATCATTATTCAGAATTCAACAAATGCACTTGTTTGTTAGTTTTGTGTGGGTCCCTGCACATTTTGGAATTGATGGGAATGAAAAGGCAGATAAAACAGCAAAATGGGCTTTGAAGAGTGGGAATAAGAACATAAATGTAATTCCATTAGTTGTGAGTACAGGGTCTGGAGGACGAAAAAGAGGAGAAGGTTATCACAAGAATAAGGAATGGGCATACTGGGCTAAACTGTTCTTTCTACGTGATTGGAAAACATATTGATGGGAAGAGTGAATATTGTGGAGAGCAAGAAACAGTGGATCATGTTTTATTACATTGTCAGAAGTATGACTTAGAGAGAGAAGTTTTAAAGAATGCACTAAGAGAAAATGGAGAGGAAAATATCAGTAATATTCTTAAAACATCTGCTGGTGACAAGGATTGGAATCTTATAGAGTATTTAGGATCAACAACATTAATGAATAGAATTTGAGAATTAAAATTGTATTTATTTATTTAGGTCTATTTATTTGTTGTTATTATTATTTATATTTTTTTGTTTTTTAATCTCATTGAAAATGTTGTTCTCTTTGACCTTATAAATTGGGTGTTTATTTAGATTAGTCCATACTCCAGATCAGTGGGTGGCGGTAATGCACCTGAAAGTTGTTTGCCAACCGCCAATAAAAACAAAAGAAGAAGAAGAACATGCTGCAAGCCATGAACCCAGAGACAAAGGTACACTCTAAAAATGTTACTATAATGCTGATATATAAATTCTAAATAAACTCTTGGTGTCTTTTCTCTAATATAATGTGCACCTTAGACCAGAAAAAGTAACCACAAATCATATTTAAACAAAAAATAGGAAACATAAACATTTATACAAATAATATAAACCAAACAAACACAGGACCTATATAGGAATTAGGGTTTACTTATGACATCCTCACACCATATCTTAGCTCAGTATTGTGTGAAGAAAAAATTGGTCTCTATTTGCACTTTGAATATTGAGTACTTTCAGGGTTCCCACGCATCCTGGAAAATGAAAGACCAATTTTCCAGTCCTGGAAAACACATGGAAAATGGGGGGAAAAGTAAAATGTCCTGGAAACGTTTGCGTTGTCCTGGAAAATAATTGTCCCTCCTTGTGGATGAACGCAAATGGGTTAAACATTTTACGCATGAATGTCTGTTTTCAAGCAAGTATGCAATTTGACATCTCAGTACGCCCCTCTAAACTACGGACATTGTGAGTTCTGTGGCAAATGTGCACGTGCGGTACTCCTGTCTGACAACCAGTGTTAATTTCGTTAACGAAAACTATGATGAAAAATGTTAATTGACGACCTTTTTTTCCCTGACTAAGACAAAGACGATGAGAGATGACACCCACGTCGTTAAACGATAACTGTGACTAATAACACATGCAATATCGTTGACGAAATAAGACGAGACTGAAATGTGTATAAACATTTTTTTAAACTTGACCAAAACCAATGAGACATCCGAATAAATGAGACAACAAATTACATTCTGTTTTTACGAGCGTTCATGCTTACTGTTGACAGATTTAAATAATTAATCCCCCAGGCAGAGCTTTTCTGTTAAAAGAACACGTGTCTACTATGTCTTTTCAATAGTATCTGGCAACCATACGCGCGCACACTCTCTACACTGTTGAAAAAGGGCGGATGATCAGAAAACACAGACAAGTAAGCTGGAGTTCAGCGATCTTCATTTGAGATTTTCTACTTAAATTAAAGTGTCATTCAGTCGGTCTGTGTTCTGTCACGAGCCGCTTGCGCTGTTTGTGCGATTAAATCTGCGATCAAAATGCAGGCTGATACAGCAGTGTTTTTAATGTTGATTATACAAGCAAGAATGCAATGTTTCCCGAATATCCACACGATTTCAAATGTGACATTGATTTTATACAACAGTTCAACAAGCTAAGGGTAAGTGATGAAACGTTACTACATATAAAACAGTATTGTCAGTAGCCTATCATTGCTCTATTTTGCAACGAAAGCCACAGCAGAACTGCAGCACACAGCGGTGATTCGTGAACGAATCTGTGGCTTAGTTTGAACGAATCGTGAGATTCAATGATCCGTTCATAAATACAGCCACTTGCTTCGTTACTGAATGAATGAATGAATGAATGAATGAATGAATGAATGAATGACTCGATAGCTGTGTCCCAATTCGGGGGCTGCATCCTTCAAAGGCTGCATTTGAAGGCCGATTGCGTCACTGCAGCGCGACGAAGGCTGTCCCAATTCGAAGGGCCTTCAAATGCAGCCTGCTGTCCGTGTTGCCAAGTCCGCGTTTTTTAAGCCGAATTAGGCTACTTTTAAGTTGTTGCCGCGGGTGAAAATTTATTTCCGCGGGTTTGTTTCTACCCCATAAGTATGAATTTGCCGCTCCAACACCCCCAAACGTACAACTCCAGTGGAGAATTTGGCCGCTCGATGGAGAAAATCGCATTGGGAGTTTTGGACTACTTTTGTTGCAGAGACCTGGCAACCCTACCCACCGTCCTTCTCCCCGACCGCGGGGATAGAGGATAGAACCAACCAGAACAAGTGGATCCTTTGCAGTGTATTCCTCTGCCCATCCTGCGGCCGAGGAATACACTTATAAATATAAGGATTGTGTTTTAATTTACTCAAATAAAAGCCGGTGGTCTTTATTTCTGTGTTACCATTGCACAGCTTTATTCGTTAGGTGATCTGGTGTAATATTGTGTTTTGTTTTATGGATGAAGTAGCAGACAGCTTTATTAAAATGAGGGCAGCAAATGAGTATTTATTTACCGGGCCGAAAAACTCGGCCAGTGTGGATTGGAGTACGACCCATTTGTAGTATTTCCATAGGTTCTTGTGTAGATAGGCTATAGGGAGGCCTTATCCTATACAAAGCCCACAACAAAAAGAATATAGAATTTGAGTATCTATAAATATGATTTCTGGAGTATTTTGTATGTTTGTAGCCTACTGATGCATCATATTTTTTTAATTTTCTTAAGATTGCATCCCTGCCTTGCAGGTAAAAAAAAAAAAACGTATTACAACTTTTAAAAAAAAAAAAAAGTATGCAAGTTAATAGACACATCTTGACTGAAATGTATTGTGCTGTTGTGTTTGTTATTGACAGACATGTTTATTTTCTCTGCCTTAGGATTGAAAGTGTCCTGGGACAGGTGAGGGAGTGGGAAACTTGGCCATGGTTTGTCTTCATGAATGAGGTGTTGGGACAACCCCACTGTCCTCATTGCCTCCATCCCTGAGGACACACCAGGGCCAAGTTCAGCAGTGGATGAGCAAGATGAGGAGGAGCAACTCCAGCCAAGAGGAAACGAGACCGAGAGGATGAGCTGATTGTTTTCTCTTCTTGAGAGATAGTTGAGAACTAAAGTTGTGCTGACTTATTCGACGGCTGCCATGTAGCTAAGATGTTTTCAGAAAGAGGGAAGAATAAATTAACTCGCATCCTCAAATCAAACCATACAATATTTTAACATGCATAACTGTTCTATGAGCTAAACTCTGCAGGACAGCAGCCCTCCAAGACCAACAGTGCCTATCCCTAATCTATAAGACATATTTCTAGTGTATTTTATTTTTAGATTATTTTTCAAATGATAACTAATATCAAAATCTAAAAAGTCAGTTTTTCATAAAACCACAATATTTGCCTCTGAGATGAAGTTGAATAAAAATCTGAGGTACTTCACAATTATACTCAAATACAGAGTAAATGCATTTCATTACATTATTAGTAATATTTAGCAACTGTTGACAGCTGCCGTTGAAGAGAACTGAAATGAACATTTATACTGGACTTTAAAGTTACATTCAACTGCCTAAAAACAAAACAACTAAAGATGTAGTATAAACTATATAAAATCGTATGTTGGTAACATATTTAATGAACATTTTATTTTTATCAGTAGATACATTAGATTACTGGAGTAAATTGAAACCCAATACTTGCATTTAAAAGTGTAATCTGGCAATTTCTATTCAAAAATCTGGCATCGCTGCGCGCAATGAATTCTGGGGTAGGCAAGGCTGCGAAGCATCCATCCAAGTATCCTTCATTTCATGGGAAAAGAAGGACGAATTTGCAGGCCGTATTTTGAAGGAGCCTTCGAAGGACCTACGAATTGGGACAGCCTTCGTGACGCAACTCGCTATACCTTCCACTGTAAAAGAGTCTCGGTGCGTCCTTTGAAGGCAGCGGTGGCCGCGCACTTCAAAGGACACAGCCTTCAAAGGATGCAGCCCTTGAATTGGGACACAGCTGATGACTCACTCACTCACTCACTCATAAAGACAGTGACTTACCGCCACCTACTGGCAATTTTTATTTAATACAACAACAAGTGTGTGTGTGTGTGTGTGTGTGTGTGTGTGTGTGTGTGTGTGTGTGTGTGTGTGTGTGTGTGTGTGTGTGTGTGTGTGTGTGTGTGTGTGTGTTTTGCAGACTGTCAACACCATGTGGAGGGTAAAAAACATTTAAAGATTGTGGCCAGTACAGTACAAAATGTCTATATTTTGTAATCAAAAATATAGGTTTTATTGTTTTTTTATAACCAACTTCTAGCCAGTGAATGGGGAAATTACTGCATGCAAAGTAATGGAGTTGCAAAAGTGGTACTCAAAATATTTTGACGAAGTTGGCAGGTCTGGTGACGCTACCAACCAATCAAATTGTTTTGGTGATTTATTGAACATAAAATATTTTGTGGAGAATGTACAAGAGAGAAAGATTGAGATGAATAAACATTTAAGCAATCTGGTTAAATGTACAAAATATAAGGTACAATTGTACAAAATAGCAATTCTCCAAAGCTTGGGATATATAATATATACCGGTATTTTACCCTAGTTTGTCAGAATATTTTACTTCTGATCCATTTCATACACCAGTTGGCTAAATGGATTTTGCATTTAAACACATTTAGCTTTACAAAAGGTCTATTCATTTCAGCAATATAATTTACAAAAACGGTTACAAAGATTTGATAAATCAAAATAATTTAATGTCAAAAACACATAACTCATCAGTTTATGCCATTATGTATACCAGATATCAAATTGATATCAGCAAGTAAAATAGCAGTGTATGAACTAAAGTAGAGAATAACTTCTGTTCCCATTCAGTCGGTCACGTTCGACGTACGTCGGACGTACCGACGAATTGGGATCACTTCTGGGAGCCCCTATCAGCTTCGAGCTATCTAGAACCGGCCAATGGACAATTGGCGTGCGAGATTTGCATATCTCGCCCCGCCCCGCGCCGCGGGTATAAACAGGAAGCGAGAGCGAATGCACGCTGTCATTCACTTCGGAGCCACACAGGCACATGAAGGACTCACTCGTTACGAGTATTTTCGCTGTTATCAAGCAAGAGACTACAAAGGAGACCGGAGAGAACCAGAGGAGGACGCGTGTTGGAGAAACGGCACCTTTCAGCGGGACCGCGCTGACTCATCAGCTGCCTCTGAGATACAGAGAAAACTGCTGTTATCACAGCAACCTGTTGGTCTGGGTAGGGCGTTTTCCTGTCTGAGTACAGGCACGGGCTGCACTACAATCCCGTGCGCTGTCGCGGTTCCCCTGAGTGCTTCAGCACAGAGCGTTTTCCTCACAAAAAGAGTTTCACGGGTGACGTGCCGTCTTTTTCAAGATGTCTTTCCACCCGTGCGTTTCTGGATGCGGTCGTTCCCTGTCCTCTGCTGACGGTCACAATCGCTGTCTCACGTGTTTGGGCACTCAGCACGCTGAGGCGGCGTTTGTGGATAGTTCATGTTCCCACTGCAGGAACATGACTATCGCGGAGCTTAGATCGAGACTCTCCTACCTCCGGGCTGGGGGAGTCCCCTTACCCATCCCACGAACTAGGTCTTCCCCTAACCCGGGTGGACCTGCTTCTTTGGATGGCCAGGGTGATCTGAGGATTACGTTTAGGGCAAACCTGCCGAGCGATCCTCCGCAGGCCCCTATTCCCTCAGCTCCTCAGCCGGTTGAGCTTCCGAGAGAAGCCGCTGGACCCTCCCACGGGAGACCAGTGGTGACTTTTGGGGCTCCAGCGGACGAACAGACGTCGATCGCTGCATCGGAGGGGGAGTTTCAGTCCTCGGGGGATGAAGGGTCAGTTGTACCGCCTCCCGCTGGGAGAGCGGAAACGGCTGCCCCGGACCCTGAGATGGCTGCTATGCTTGCCCGGGCCGCCGAAAGGGTTGGGCTCGCGTGGAACCCTCCACCGTGTCCCGAACCCTCTAGGTTGGACGATTGGTTCCTCGGGGTGGGTCGCGCTGGTTCTCAGCGTCCCGCCCCGACACCTTTCTTCCCGGAGGTGCATGAGGAGCTCACAAGGTCGTGGACGGCACCTTTTTCTGCCAGAAACCGGCCGAGTGACTCCTCCCCCCTCACTACCCTCGACGGTGGGCCAGCCAAGGGTTACGTGGGGATCCCGCCAGTGGAGCGCGCCGTTGCGATGCAACTGTGTCCGGCGACCGCCTCCAACTGGCGCGGTGACCCACGTCTCCCGTCCCGGGCCTGTAAGTTCTCTTCCGGTCTGACCGGGAAGGCTTACAAGGCTTGCGGACAGGCTGCGTCCGCCTTGCATGGCATGGCGTTGCTGCAGGTCCACCAGGCCCAGGCACTCCTTGACATGCACGAGGGTAGGCCTGACCCAGAGCTCCTCCGGGAGCTCCGGACGGCGACGGACCTCGCCCTCCGGGCGACGAAAGTCACCGCCCGTGCCATCGGTCAGGCGATGTCCACGCTTGTGGTCCAGGAGCGTCATCTCTGGTTGAACCTGGCTGACATGAGGGAGACCGATAAATATCGGTTCCTGGACTCCCCCATCTCGTCAGCTGGGTTATTCGGCGACGCGGTCGAGAGCTTTGCCCAGCAGTTCTCGGCCGCCCAGAAGCAGACGGAGGCGATCAAGCACATCCTGCCCCGGCGGCCCGCTGCTGCCTCCAACCCGCCGCCGGCGGCAGCGCCTCCGACTGCTCGTCGCCGAGGGGCAGGATGTGCTTGATCGCCTCCGCGTGGGGCCGGCCGTGGGAAGGACGTCCAGCCCGCTCAGGCCGCTGCCAAGCCAGGTGGCAAGCATCGTCGCAAGCGGCCCTGAGACGGGCCACCCAGAGATGGAGGAAACTGCTCTGAGGGAGATGGTTGCAGCACCACTCCTTCCCCCGGAGGAGGGCCGGGGGAGAATCTTTTGTTTGTCTGTTCCGCCGCTGGCACTGGCCAAAACTTCAATAAAAGAGCAGTTTCCAATATCTCTGGGTGCCAAGAAAGCGCGCTTGACGGTGGTCGACGCTCCCATGCCTCGCCACCCTCAAGTACCTCTCCCTTCGCCAGCAGGGGACGCCGGCTGTCGGGACGCACTCAAGCGGCCTCCCCACACTCGCACGTCCCCTCCGCGGATGCAGGTATGTGTTGCACAGCACACTCAGATCCCGCTCCGGGCCGCTCCCATGCCGTCCGAGCCGGATCCCTGCGTTCCGCCTCGCTGCCCCGCTGCGGGTACGTCTGTGGTGCCGATGATCCCCCTTGCTCGGAGTCTGGGAGCCTGGCTAGCGCTTCCCAGCCCGTCTCGGTGGCTCCTCCGTACCATCAGACTCGGCTATGCGATTCAGTTCGCCCAGCGTCCCCCCAAGTTCAGGGGCGTTCACTTCACAACTGTAGTGGAGGCGAACGCCCCCGTGCTCCGGGCGGAGATCGCTGTCCTACTGGCGAAGGACGCGATAGAGCCGGTCCCTCTAGCCGATATGAGGTCCGGGTTCTACAGCCCGTACTTCATTGTACCCAAGAAAGGCGGCGGGTTACGACCGATCTTGGACCTGCGATTCCTGAACCGGTCCCTTCACAGGTTGCCGTTCACGATGTTAACGCAGAAGCGCATCTTCAGGTGCATCCGTCCCCGAAATTGGTTTGCATCGATCGACCTGAAGGACGCGTACTTTCATGTCTCGATTCTCCCTCGACACCGGCCCTTTCTGCGCTTCGCGTTCGAGGGGCGGGCATATCAGTATCGCGTCTTACCCTTTGGCCTGTCCCTGTCCTGTTTTGGCCATTGTTCCCATGAGAGAGCATGGCATTCGCATCCTCAACTACCTCGACGACTGGCTGATCCTTGCCCAGTCGCGGGAGCAGTTGTGCGAACACAGGGACAAGGTGCTCAGTCACCTCAGCCAGTTGGGACTTCGGGTCAACTGGGAGAAGAGCAAACTCTGTCCCACACAGAGGATCTCTTTTCTCGGTATGGAGATAGACTTGGTCGCCATGACAGCGCGCCTCACCGAGGAGCGCGTCCAGTCGGTGTTGAACTGCTTGAATTCGTTCAGAGGCAGGACAGCGGTACCACTGAAACATTTTCAGAGGCTCCTGGGGCATATGGCATCCGCAGCCGCAGTAACGCCGCTCGGATTGCTTCATATGAGACCGCTTCAACGCTGGCTACACGATCGAGTCCCGAGATGGGCGTGGCACAGCGGTTCCCTCCATGTCCAAGTGACTTGACCTGTTTGCCTCCCCAGAGACGACCCACTGTCAGTGGTTTTATTCCTTGACCGAGGGGACCCTCGGGTCGGATGCCCTGGCCCACAGCTGGCCCCGGGAAGAACGCAAGTATGCGTTTCCCCCAGTGAGCCTTCTTGCACAGACACTGTGCAAAGTCAGGGAGGACGAGGAGCAGGTCCTGTTGGTCGCTCCGTATTGGCCCAACCGGACTTGGTTCCCGGAACTAGTGCTCCTTGCGACAGCACCTCCCTGGCCCATTCCTCTGAGGCAGGACCTCCTGACTCAGAGACGGGGCACCCTATGGCACCCGCGTCCAGACCTCTGGAAACTCCATGTCTGGTCCCTGGACGGGACGCGGAGGTTCTAGGTGACCTACCGCAAGCGGTAGTTGACACCATCACTTCCGCTAGAGCCCCCTCTACGAGGCGCCTCTATGCGTTGAAGTGGAACCTGTTCGTCGATTGGTGCTCTTCTCGCCGAGAAGACCCCCGAAGATGTTCGATCGCATCTGTGCTTACCTTTCTACAGGATGGGTTGGGGAAGGGCTCCCCTTTTCGTTTGCTTATTCTAAATAAATAATATTTCAGATAACATTATATATAAATATTGATTTATAAACATAATTTTTATATATTTTACTTTATAAAATGATCTGGTTCATGCGCCTTTCTAGGTGGTGTCGGTGGGCGCGACTGGCTTTCCCTGTAGACATGCTCATCACAGAGCCGGTGGTTGGGTTGACTGGCCCCTCCCTCTCACCGCCTTTGTCCCAACCCCTCCTCACATGTAATACTATACTGTTTGACTAATATCTGAGTTGGATATGGTGTCTCTGGCTGGGGAGCTAACTGGTGCACACCATGGTCCAAGCCACAGATAAAAAAAAAATTAATTAAAATAAAATAAATAAATAAATAAATAAAATAATCCTTCTGTGTTTACAGGTCACAACCAAACTAAGTGAGCTTGGTCTGGAGGTGCCTGTTATGACTCAAAAGCACAGAGGGTTAACTTTTGGGGTTGAGCGTCACTGGCGATCGGAGAGGAGGGGGCACGGAACGGAGGGATGAAGGGTGGTGTCCATGTCGGCGGTCTCTGTTGGTTGTGCTCACCGACGGTCGTGGAGAGGCGCTCAGACCTAGAGAACAGTATCCACAGCAACCTTTTTGACTAGTCTAAATGTAGAATTATTATTATTATTATTGTTGTTACTATTATTATAAATTACTAATGCTACCACCACTACTACTATTATTACTATGAACATTATTGTTGTAACTACCACCACTACTATTATTATTATTATACATCACAAATATTTCTACCACAGTCACTCTTATTATCATCATGAATATTATTATTACTACTTCTAATACTATTACTACTATTATTATTACTAATACCATTATTGTTATTATAAATTAGAAATATTGCCACTACTATTACTAATATTATCATCAATATTATTATTGTTACTACCACTACTGCTACTATTATTATTGTTGTTATAATCATTGTTACTATTATGATTACTACTTCTACTACAACTCTATCTCTATTCTCTTTCTATTGTTTTTGTCTTTTGTTATCCACCCTCTTTGTTTTTTTGTTTTTTTGTTTTGTTTTTTTCCCTTCTCCCAGGGGTTTTGGACCATTGCAGCTTGATGCAACTTTGTAATGTAATTGTTTTTGTTTATTTTGTTTTGTTTTGTCCGTATTCTGTTGTTTTTTTTTTGTTACAACATGTGTATTGTTTTGAGCATCAATAAAAAAAAAAATAAAAAAAAAAAAAAAAAAAAGGATGGGTTGGAGCGTAGGCTGTCTCCCTCCACCCTCAAGGTCTATGTCGCCGCTATCGCCGCTAATCATGAGCTCGTAGATGGAAAATCTCTAGGTAAGCACGATCTGATCGTCAGGTTCCTTAGGGGAGCGATTTACAGTGATTGTCTTTTACTGCATATGATAATTCATACTCAGAAAGTAGAACTGAAATGGCATTCATTAAAAGATGATGAGTTAAAACATTTCAAATGCACCTGCAAACAATTTTTCTAGTCGTGTATTACATCATTGAGGATTTCTGAAAAATACTATGTAAAAATCTTGCCTCGTCTCATTCTCGTGAACCCAATCTTGTGTCTTGTGAGATAAGTATCTTGTCACACCCCTATTATTTACACAGCAATTACAATCGCAGAAATAAATGTTATTATTTTTAATAGTCTATAGAGATATGATATGATTTGGGAAATGAAATGATACATTTAAATACCCAATTAAAAGCCACTGCCTTGATGAGTGAGTCATTGAATCAAAATTTGTGTTTAATCTTACACACAGTTTAATTCATTGTGTAACTACCAGATTGCATTTAATAAGTAATCTACCCAACAGTACTTGTGAGATAAAAAGTAATTAGTCAACAGGTTCAAACAGAATGTTTAATAGACTTAAAGGGATAGTTACACACCCTCATGCTGTTCCAAACCTTTAAGCCTATATATGAGTTTCTTTTTGTTGAACATAAAGGAAGATGTTCTGAAGAATGTTGGTAACCAGGGCCGGACTGGGACAAAATTTAAGGCCGGGAAATGTCACACCCATCCAGGCCATCCCATACACCCACAACAAATTTTGGAAACCATGGAGAACCATATTTTTTGTATGGTCATCACATAAAAAGGTTTAAATCCTTGGGCTGAGGCCGTGCAAAATAATTAAAGGTTCTCTCTTGAACTGCACCTTCACTTCCCTTTTCCTTTTCACTATCTTTATTTTGTCTCGACTCTCTCCCTTGTGTTTACTTTTTTGCTACTTTTCTTGGACCTGTCACTTCTTCTTCAGCAGGTCTACCGTTATGAACAGAACTGTCTCAACGTTGTTGCAAAAAAAAAAACCTTGTAATTTGTTTGCACAGAATCTATATTTATTTTAGGTAAATTCAAAGTATTACATTAGGACAATGTGTTGTTGTTTTATTTTAAAATGTCTTAAATATCCAATATTTAACAAAACTATTTCATGCAAATATATTTTAAATAAATTGCTTAAATGTCAAAATTAGTACAATAATAAATACATCATGACAACATTTATAGAAAAAATCATTATACTGAACAAGTTATTGCATTAGCTCCCTCCAAACGTATAAATTCATGTGAATATCTGTCTGCTAAATTACTTCACTGCTATGCCGACGACACTCAACTCTACTTCTCATTTCAACCAGACGATCCCACGGTTGGTGTTCGTATCGCTGCCTGCCTAACAGACATTTCTGCCTGGATGAAGGAACATCACCTGCAACTCAACCTTGCAAAGACAGAACTGCTTGTGGTCTCAGCCAATCCAGCACTTCATCACAATCTCTCCATTCAGCTAGAATCATCAACCATAACTCCGTCCAGGACAGCCAGGAATCTTGGAGTTGTGATTGATGATCAGCTAAAATTCACTGACCACATTACTGCAACAACCCGGTCCTGCAGATTTGCGTTATACAACATTAGGAAGATTAGACCCTTCCTATCAGAGCATGCCACACAACTCCTGGTCCAAGCTCTTGTTCTCTCCAGACTGGACTACTGTAATGCTCTTCTAGCGGGCCTTCCGGCATGCATTATCAAACCCTTGCAACTGATCCAGAATGCAGTGGCGAGGGTGGTCTTTAACGAGCCGAAGAGAGCACAGAGAGCACGCCTCTCTTCATCAGTCTCCTCTGGCTCCCAATAGCCGCTCGCAAATTCAAGACACTGGTGCTCGCCTTCAAAGCAACCACTGGCTCTGCACCAATATACCTAAATTCGCTTGTCCAGACTTACACACCTTCCAGGAGCTTACGTTCTGCCAGTGAACGACGCCTTGTGGTGCCATCCCAAAGAGGCATGAAATCGCTCTCACTGACCTTTTCCTGGACCGCACCCACCCTGTGGAATGACCTGCCTATCTCAATTCGAGCTGCCGAGTCTGTAGCCATTTTCAAAAAACAGCTAAAGACACATCTCTTCCAGCAGCACCTGACCAATCAAGAATAGCACTTAACATTCTATTAATTTTCTGTCTGTTTGTCTCAAAAAAAAAAAAAAAACATTCTGTCCTGTGTGTTCTGTGCTAGATTAACTGAGACTTGTTACAGCACTTACATACTGTTACATACTGTTGCCCTTGACTGTTCTAGCTGCTTCTATTGCTCTCATTTGTAAGTCGCTTTGGATAAAAGCGTCTGCTAAATGACTAAGGGCCCTATCTTGCACCCAGCGCAATTGACTTTGTACACCGACGCATGTGTCATTCCTATTTTGCACCCGCGCAAAGCGCGCTTTTCCCTCCACAGAAGCACGTCGCTAAACTAGTGAATGAACTTGCGCTCCCTGGGCGGTTCAGCGCAAAAAAGGAGGCGTGTTCCGGCGCAAACAATCCCTGGTGCTATTTACCTGTTCCATTAAACAATTGCGCCACTGACCAGAAAAAACCTAGTCTAAAGTCAGTGGCGCGTTGCGCGTTGTTCATTATGCTATTTTAAGGGCGCATGCTTGACCATAGCGTGCACAACGCGCATACACTTTGCTCATGTAATCTACACAGATTCAACAGTTATTTTTGCAAATCATAAATTGTTACACTAAAAAAATATTAGCACATGAGATGACGGAAATCATTGTGGTGTGCCACGAAGATGTGAAAAAATAGGCATAAATCTAGCTTACAAATTATTCAGGCTAATTATTTATTTAACCGACGCTATTTTGGGTGGGTTTCTCCCATCCCCATACAACACAACTTCTCTGTCTTTCACTGCTCTTACAAGAACATCAGTCTCCTCGGCTGTGAACCGCTCCTGGCGTGCGCCTGGTAAATACGCCATAATAATAGCAATCCATAATGGAACTTGCGCACCTGCTTTTAAAGGGAATGTTGGATGACGCTCTGATTGGTTTATTCACGTTACGCCCAAACCACACCTATGAATAATGAAGCTACTTCAGACCAACCCATTTTAGATTTGCGCCGGGCGCAAGAGCCATTTATCCCGCCGAGAAAATAGCAACAGCGCTGAGACCCGCCCACAAAGTTACTTGCGCTTTGCGCTTTGACACTTGCGTTTCAGATCGTTAAAATAGGGCCCTAAATGTAAATGTAATGTAAATGATAAGAGCAGAGAGAGAGCAGTGATAAACCCCCCTTAGGGTAAACAGAACAGAAGCAACGATGTATTGCAGATAGCATTAAAGTCATATTAAAATTTACAACCCAATTCAGGAATGTAGTCTGATTCAGGGGGAATCAGAATGCCAAATCCTGACTGACGAGTGGAGGAGCTGGGGATGGAGGAGGGTAATTAGCTCTGAAGAACGTGATAGCAGCTGATGATACTGAAGGAGCTTATATGCATGCTGTGATAGGCATTGTATCCCTATAGGTAGACGTGATCAGCTGACAGTCAGCTGATGCAAGCTTGACTAACGTGCCCTGCCAGAACTAACGCTATACGCTGGATTTCTGTCAGGATCACTATCGTCAAAGTGATAGACAATTAGCATAGTTTAGATTGGCGGCATGGTTCTGTTCTGGGCAAGAATTCCCTGCTCATCCATGCAGCCTAGCATGGATAAGAGCAGAGAGAGCAGTGATAAACCCCCAAAACAAAACCAATGCTGATATCCCCCAATCACAACTAATGAAAAAGCCACAAGCATGCTGCCAATACCTGCAAAAGCCATAGCAACAAGCATGTTGCCAATACCCTCATAAGCCATGGCAACAAGCATGTTGCCAATAACCACGTAAGCCATAGCAACAAGCATGTTGCCCATACCCAGATGACCTAAACGAGTATATTACCACTACCTACATAGGCCATAGCAACAAGCATGTTGCCAATATCCGCATAAGCCATAGCAACAAGCATGTTGCCCTTACCCAGATGACCTAAACAAGTTTATTGCCACTAACTACATAGGCCATAGCAACAAGCATGTTGCCAATATCCGCATAAGCCATAGCAACAAGCATGTTGCCCTTACCCAGATGACCTAAACGAGTATATTGCCACTACCTACATAGGCCATAGCAACAAGCATGTTGCCAATAACCACATAAGCCATAGCAACAAGTATGTTGACAATACCTGAAGTTAAAAGCAAACCAGCATTTTTTACCTAGATGGCATGAATATCTAGAATTGCATAATTCAGAATCACTAGAACAAAGTAGATATTGTTGAACATGCACCCGCCTTATCCCAAGTGTTTCCAAAATGTTGAAGTCAAGAGAAATCCACCATCCCAACCAGTGAAGTGGTCCGCTCACTGAGTCTCTTGTCAATGATGTCCTCGGTTACATTTGGTTGATGGAAACTCCTGTAGACTGGTTAATTCATCCAGATGTTAGCGGCAAATGTTGAGCACTGTAGATCCAATCTTATGGGCTGTATTAGGGAAGCGTACACCCCTTGCAGCAGCAGAATTTGCAAAAGCATGTTATTGTAACCAATTGAAATTCATTGAATATCTATTGGGGGAAGCATACACCCCAGCGGCAGCAAAATTAGCAAACGCCTTTATTGTACCCAAACTTAAATTAATTGAATAATATCTATTAGGGGAAGCATACACCCCTAGCAGCAGCAACATTTCCAAAAGTATGTTACTGTAACCAAATTGAAAATCATTGAATAATATCTATTGGGAGAAGCATACACACCTAGCAGCAGCAAAATTTGCAAAAGTATGTTACTGTAACCAAATTCAAAATCATTGAATCATATCTATTGGGGGAAGCATACACCCCAGCGGCAGCAAAATTTGCAAAAAAACAAGTTATTGTAAACAAATTGAAAATCATTGATTAATATCTATTGGGGGAAGCAAACACCCCAGCGGCAGCAAAATTAGCAAACGCCTTTATTTTACCCAAACTTAAATTAATTGAATAATATATATTAGGGGTAGCATACACCCCTAGCAGCAGCAACATTTCCAAAAGTATGTTACTGTAACCAAATTGAAAATCATTGAATAATATCTATTGGGAGAAGCATACACACCTAGCAGCAGCAAAATTTGCAAAAGTATGTTACTGTAACCAAATTGAAAATCATTGAATAATATATATTAGGGGAAGCATACACCCCAGCTGCAGCAAAATTTGCAAAAGTATGTTACTGTAACCAAATTGAAAATCATTGAATAATATCTATTGGGCGAAGCATACACCCCTGGCAGCAGCAACATTTGGAAAAGTATGTTATTGTAACCAAATTTAAATTCATTGAATAATATCTATTGGGGGAAGCATACACCCCAGTGGCAGCAAAATTAGCAAAAGCCTTTATTGTACCCAAACTTAAATTCATTGAATAATATCTATTAGGGGAAGCGTACACCCCTAGCAGCAGCAAAATTTGCAAAAGTATGTTACTGTAACCAAATTCAAAATCATTGAATAATATCTATTGGGGGAAGCATACACCCCAGTGGCAGAAAAAATTGCAAAAAACAAGTTATTGTAAACAAATTAAAATTGAATTAGCTCCGGAGAACGTGATAGCAGCTGATGATACTGAAGGAGCTTATATGCATGCTATGATAGGCATTGTATCTAGGGCTGGGTGATATATCGCATGACATTATGTGCATTTCGTCAGTAAAGCCGATTCCTTGATTAGTAGTAAATCGCCATCACCTGCTTTCAGATGGAGCGGCATTTACTACACAGAGCCGTAGTTCACTGACAAGCGGAGCCATATCGCATTAATTATCGCAGGCGATACGTCCGTGATAATTCATGCGATATGGCTCAGCTTGTCAGTGTCACGTCGGACTGTCGAGGGTTGCGGAGGAACTCAACAGGGTTCGCCAATCTGGGGAATATATGCACATGTATCCGGTCCATGAGGAGGGCTATGGCGCAGTAAGTTGACACTAGTACGGGCACTTCGGTGTTACTGGCTAGTTCAAGCAAGAACACGGGAAGAAACCGGCTCTACACGGAAGCTATAGAATCTAGCGAACGTGTTAGGTGTCACCAGTGGTTAAAGTGGGATTTGGCAGGTGGGGGAACCCTCAATTTTGTGTAGGTGCAACAGGGAAAAAGGACTCACCGTGGTACAACATTTTGAGCATCGTGGTATAGCAATACTTTTTATAGTATATAAAAATATATTTTTATGATTTTATTTTGGTCCATCTACATCTACACTGACATGATGATGATACTATGTTAAAATAATATGGAACGCAACCTTGTTTTTCACATTGTAAATTCAAATTCTAAATTATTAACATTTAACACACAGTTTCACACATTTCAGCACATTTCATACATAGTGGCAATTCAAAGTGCTTTACACATTTACATTTACATTTACATTTAGTCATTTAGCAGACGCTTTTATCCAAAGCGACTTACAAATGAGAGCAATAGAAGCAACTAGAACAGTTAAGGGCTACAGTATGCAAGTGCTGTAACAAGTCTCAGTTAATCTAACACAGAACACACAGGACAATTTTTTTTTTTTTTTTAAATAAATTGACAGACAGAAAATGAATAGAATGTTAAGTGCTATTCTTGATTGGTCAGGTGCTGCTGGAAGAGATGTGTCTTTAGTTGTTTTTTGAAAATGGCTACAGACTCGGCTGCTCGAATTGAGCAGTTAGGACAGAGCAGTTAGGACTTTACACAGAAATGAAGTTAAAATATTCCTAAGTGAATAAAAAAAAAAATTTATATATATATATATATATATATATATATATATATATATATATATAGTATAACAGTTATAATGGGAATTAAAAGAAATAAAAAATAAAGATTAAATCCCCTATCTGGGGTGGAAGAAAATGGAGAGTCAGGTTTACTTTAAAAATATTTGTCAGGTAACTATGCGTTTAGACAGTACCCTTACAGACAAATCTTCTTGGCCTAACTTGAGGGCGTTCTCTAGATGTTTTACCTGTCAGAGCAGATCTAAACGGGTCTTCCTCGCACCGGAGGGAGTACTCAAAAAAAATATTTGTCAGGTAACTGTGCATTTAAACATTATCCTTACAGACAAATCTTCCTGGACAGGAACACCAGGGCTATCTCTACTTTGTTCGACCGTCAGAGCGGATCTACACAGCAGTCCTTCCTCTTACCACCAAGGCTATACAGATCTATCCATCATAGCAGATCTAAACGGATCGTTCCTCGCGCTGGAGGGATTTCGATTTATCGCTCCCCCGTCTCTCAACCTCTTCCACCCAGACAGCCTTAACAAAATAAAAAAAAATAAAAAGTATAATTAAAAATAAAAATAAAAACGGGGTAAAATTGAAACGCATAGTTAAAGTGCAAGCAGTTCGGACAAAGCACAGAGCTCATTCAGTAAATGCATAAGATAAGGTGCAATCAGTCGGACGTACAGTGGCACAGTGCTCATTCAGTAAATGCACAGCTAAACAGATGTGTTTTGAGTCTGGATTTGAAAGTGGCTACTGTTGGAGCACATCTGATCTGTTCAGGAAGCTGGTTCCAGCTACGGCTGGCATAATAGCAAAAAGCAGACTCTCCTTGCTTTGAGTGAACCCTTGGTATTTCTAATTGACTTGATCCTGATGATCTGAGTGATCTGTTGGGTTTGTACTTAATCAGCATATCTGCAATGTATTTAGGTCCTAGGTCATTGAGTGATTTATATACAAGTAAAAGTACTTTAAAATCTGTCCTAAATGTAATTGGAAGCCAGTGTAAAGACCTGAGGACTGATATGGTCATATTTTCTCGTTCTGCTCAGAATCCTGGCAGCAGTGTTCTGTATGAGCTGCAGCTGTCTAATTGTCTTTTTGGGAAGGCCAGTGAGAGGACCATTACAATAGTCCACCCTACTGGTGATAAAAGCATGAACAAGTTTCTCTAAGTCTTGCCTGGAAACAAAGTGTGTTTTATTAGTTTATTAATTTTGTAATTGATTTTATAACTGTTATTTTATGCTACGTTACGTTGCAGTTTTTAGAGTTAGGCTGCTGGATGTTAGTAAACTTTTCCGGCGCCCTCATTGTTTTTGGACTTCTCTATTGTCTTGCTGTACACCTGCTGTTTACACCTGCTGTTTACACCTGTTTTCCGCGCCCTCCCAACGCTCTGAGGCTGACTGAGTGCGTGGATCTTTTGCTGGCCTGGTGCTGCTGTTTTTCTCTTGTGAATTGCTGTATCGTATCTGCAACTTGGACGTGTCAAGGATTCTACTGGATTGGATTGCAATGCTGTTCTCACTCGTAATAGTGATCACCCTGGTCTACACAATTGGATTTACCAAAATACAGGAATTCAAACTGTGGGACGCCAATATGAAAAGGTACTCTTTCTCTGAACTTCTGTCGCTGGATCTTCAATTGCCTCTTAGTGATTGTACTCAAAATGCCCTGAGAGCTTCGCAACTGTTGCGCCGGCCAAAATATGCTCATCGCGGCTCTTGCATAGGCTTATATAACCGGCCGGGGCTTGCTTGTATAAATATTCTATGTTCCTACTCCCGGCGAGTTGGACATTGAAAGTCCTGTGGCATTTGTATGTCCAATCTATATCTTTCCCACGTATGTCTCCTGAGAATAAGCGCGGCAAGACTGCAAATTCTAAAATTAGACTTGCGCAATTAAATGTGTGTTCTATAAATAAGAAAGCAGCATCGCTTTATGATATAATTCTGGATGGAAAACTTGACTTTCTTTGTCTCAGCGAGACATGGCATCACCCAAATGACTGTTACAACTTGAACCTGGCCTTGCCACCTGGATATACTTATAGTGACAAACCTAGACTTACCGGTAAAGTGCTTGGTTGAGTGCTTGGTTGTGAAAATTAATGGCAACTCCCCGATGCTTATCACACTTATTTATCATCCTCCTAAGGTAAATTCTGTCTTTTTTTCTGAACTTGCTGAATCACTGACCCTGCTGAGTTTGAATTGTTCAGATATTTTGCTAATAGGGGACATAAATATCCATGTTGATAACACAGACTGTTCTCAAACAGCAAATTTCATGCATATATTGGTTTTAATTTTAATCAGCATGTTGATTTCCCCACTCATAAATCTGGCCACACACTGGACTTGGTCTGCACAGTTGGTATAGATATAGACCAACTTAGAAACGATGAGCTACACTTCAGTGATCACAATTTATTAACTTGTGAATTTATCTCCACTGCCTCTTCAAAAGCTTCAAAAGCACTTAAAACCCAGCAAAGAAAGATTGAGCGCTTGCATAGAAAAACTGGTCTTACTGCCCACAAATTAATGTTTGAAGAACAGCAAATGAAATATCATCTTGCCCTTAAATCCACCAGAGAGGAATATTACTAGCACATGATTAATTAAGGTGCAGGTAATCCAAGATTGATGTTTAAAACAATTAACAAACTTCTTAAACCTCAAAACCAAAACATTTGTTCCTCTATTGAGATGTGTAACAAATTTCATAAATACTTTACAGAGAAAGGGGTTTTTGAACTGCTCTTAGTCTGACCCGTCACCTAGGACCTGTTTGCCTTGGGAGACCCTACCAGGGGCATATAGCCCCGGACAACGTAACTCCTAGGGTCATTCGGGTACTCAAACCCCTCCACCACGTTAAGGTGGCAGTTCATGGAGGATTTCAAAAACCCCTTATGAAGAAAATAATAACAAGGACCGTGACGTCGCCCGGTACGGCGCGGCCGGGGCCCCACCCTGGAGCCAGGCCTGGGGCTGGGGCTCGTATGCGAGCGCCTAGTGGCTGGGCCTTCCCCCACGGGGTCCGGCCGGGCTCAGCCCAAAGGAGCAACGTGGGGACACCTTCCCGTGGGCCCACCACTCACGGGAGGGACTAGAGATAGTCGGAATCACCTCCACGCACGGCTTGGGCTCTGGAACCACACTCCACGAGAGAGGATGGACTCTTTACCACTCTGGAGTTGCCCATGGCGAGAGGCTGCGGGCTGGTGTGGGTTTGCTTATAGCCCCCCAGCTCTGCCGCCATGTGTTGGAGTTTACCCCGGTGAACGAGAGGGTCGTTTCCCTGCGCCTTCGGTTCGGGGATAGGTTTCTCACTGTTGTGTGTGCCTACGGGCCGAACAGCAGTGCAGAGTACCTGACCTTCTTGGTGTCCCTGGGAGGGGTGCTGGAAAGTGCTCCGACTGGGGACTCCGTAGTTCTACTGGGGGACTTCAACGCCCACGTGGGCAATGACAGTGAAACCTGGAGGGGCGTGATTGGGAGGAACAGCCCCCCTGATCTGAACCCGAGTGGTGTTCAGTTATTGGACTTCTGTGCCAGTTACAGTTTGTCCATAACGAACACCATGTTCAAGCATAAGGATGTCCATCAGTGCACATGGCACCAGGACACCCTCGATCGTAGGTCAATTATCGACTTTGTGGTCGTCTCATTTGACCTGCGGCCGTATGTCTTGGACACTCGGGTGAAGAGATGGGCGGAGATGTCAACTGATCACCACCTGGTGGTGAGTTGGATCCGATGGTGGGGGAGGAAGCTGGATAGACTCGGTAGACCCAAACGTACTGTGAGGGTCTGCTGGGAACGTTTGGCCGAGTCTCCTGTCAGAGAGATCTTCAACTCCTGCCTCCGGCAGAGCTTCGACCGGATCCCGAGGGAGGCTGGAGATATTGAGTCCGAGTGGACCATGTTCTCCACCTCCATTGTCAAAGCGGCCGCTCGGAGCTGTGGACGCAAGGTCTCCGGTGCCTGTCGAGGCGGCAATCCCCGAACCCGGTGGTGGACACCGGAAGTAAGGGATGCCGTCAAGCTGAAGAAGGAGTCCTATCGGGCCTGGCTGGCTTGTGGGACAGAATTTCTAGGCGCAGCCAAGGGCCGGAGGGTGTCAGGTTTGGGGACCACACAGTTTCGTCTCTGCTCTTTGCGGATGACATTGTCGTGTTGGCTCCTTCTAACCAGGACCTTCAGCATGCACTGGGACAGTTTGCAGCCAAGTGTGAAGTGGCTGGGATGGGGATCAGCACCTCCAAATCCGAGGCCATGGTCCTCAGTCGGAAAAGGGTGGCTTGCCCACTTCAGGTTGATGGAGAGTTCCTGCCTCAAGTGGAGGAGTTCAAGTATCTAGGGGTCTTGTTCACGAGTGAGGGGAGGATGGAACGGGAGATTGACAGAAGGATCGGTGCAGCTTCTGCAGTAATGCGGTCGATGTACCGGTCTGTCATGGTGAAGAAAGAGCTAAGCCGTAAGGCGAAGCTCTCGATTTACCGGTCAATCTACGTTCCTACTCTCACCTATGGTCATGAGCTTTGGGTCATGACCGAAAGGACAAGATCCTGGATACAGGCGGCTGAAATTAGCTTTCTCCGCAGGGTGGCTGGGCGCTCCCTTAGAGATAGGGTGAGAAGCTCAGTCACTCGGGAGGAACTCGGAGTAGAGCTGCTGCTCCTCCACATCGAGAGGGAACAGCTGAGGTGGCTCGGGCATCTGTTCCGGATGCCTCCTGAACGCCTTCCCAGGAAGGTGTTTCGGGCATGTCCAACCGGGAGGAGGCCCCGGGGAAGACCAAGGACACGCTGGAGGGACTATGTCTCCAGGCTGGCCTGGGAACGCCTCGGTGTCCCCCCGGAAGAGCTAGAGGAAGTGTCTAGGGAGAGGGAAGTCTGGGCATCTCTGCTTAGACTGCTGCCCCCGCGACCCGGCCCCGGATAAAGCGGAAGAGAAATTTCAAGATATATATAGCTCCATGGCTTATGATCCCTCTCGTCTATCTAACGAGATCTGTCCTATGCATTTATCTTCTAATTTCACAATTTTTGTCACTGTTATCACAGATGATATTTTAAAACTGGTCATGTCTCTGAATTCATCTACATGCTCTCTTGACCCCATACCTACTGAGATTTTAAAAAAGTGTTTAACACTATTGTGCCCCTCTATCACTGGTATTATTAATCACTCTTTATTAACTGGTCAGGTTCCTTCGGCCCTTAAGTTAGCTGCCATCACACCAGTCCCGAAAAAGACTGGTTGTGATGTGGATGATTTGTCTAACTATCTACCTTTCTACCTTTTTTAGTTAAGGTCTTGGAAAGAGTTGTAGCTACAGCAATACCTGTCCATCAACAATCTCCTAGAACCATTTCAGTCCGGATTTAGATCAGGCCATAGTACTGAGACTGCTCTCGTCTGGGTCACAAATTATCTTCTTATTTCTGCTGATATGGGTGCCGGTAGTATCTTAGTATTGTTAGACATCACTGCTGCATTTGATACAATATATCATGCTGTCCTTCTTGAAAGATTGTCTGTATGGCTAGGAATCTCTGGTACTGTCTTAGAATGGTTTACATCTTATGTCACAAATCGATTCCAGTTTGTGTCTTTGGGGGAAAACAAATCTTTACCATCATTAGTTCAGCAGGGTGTCCCACAAGGGTCTGTGCTTGATCCCATCTTATTCAGCATCTATATGTTGCCTCTGGGTGACATAATTCGTAAGTTTGGGTTAGGATTTCATTTTTATGCTGACGATACACAGATCTACATCAGCATGCACCCTAACCCAAACCTTGCGGTCACAGCCCTTAGAAAATGCTTGGATGAGATAACCTGGATGCATGAGAATTTTCTTAAGCTCGAAACTTCTTTTCGTCGGCACATCAACATCTCTCCTTAAACTAAATATTTCAGAGCTGATTACTGTCAATGACTTTGTTACCCCGTCTTTTCAAGTGCGCAATCTTGGCGTTATTTTTGACCCTGAACTTATGTTCGACGCTCATATTAAAAATGTCTCAAAAACAGATTTTTTTCATTTTAGAAATATCGCTAGATTACGACCATTTCTATCGCGGCAAGATGCAGAAAGGCTTATTCACGCCTTCATTACGTCGAGGCTTGATTACTGCAATGCGCTCTATTCTGGTCTTCCAAATCGGTCCATCAAAAAATTACAATATATACAAAATTCAGCCGCCCGGTTATTGACACACACAAATAATCGTCAACATATTTCTCCGGTACTCTTTGATTTGCATTGGCTGCCTGATACAAGCGTGTATCGAATTCAAAACCTTGGTTTTAACATATAAAGCCATTCATGGAACGGCCCCTGCTTATCTCTGCAGCTTGGTCATCGCTCATACTCCAGCACGCTCTTTGCGCTCTTCCAGGTCATGCATCCTCCAGCAGCCCCGACATAATCTAAATTCCAAGGGTGGTCGAGCATTCAAAATCACACCAAGACTGATTTTTTCTTATTAGACCTTTAGCCTCAAATGCATTCACCTTGAGAATTTAATCTTTGTTTCCAAATGTAGTGATTTCAGTTTTGTCTTTGTTTAACTGAAGAAAGTTTTGGTACATCCAACTGTTAACTTCATCTATGCATTTACATAGAGAGTCATTGGGGCTGTAGTCATTAGGTGATAGGGCTAAGTAGATCTGGGTGTCGTCAGCATAGCTGTGGTAAGCCATTTTGTTATTTTTCATTATTTGGCTGAGTGGCAGCATATACAGGTTGAATAGGAGTGGTGCAAGAATTGACCCTTGTGGGACTCTGCATGTCATGGATGTCCACTCAGACTTATGGTCACATATTATACTCACATAATAACCTCTCCCTTCTAAGTATGACCTGAACCATTTGAGGACCATTCCAGAAAGCCCAACCCAATTTTCTAGCCTGTCAAGAAGTATGTTGTGGTCAACAGTGTCGAATGCAGCACTGAGGTCGAGTAGTACCAGAATTGATGTTTTGCCTGTATCTGTATTGAGGCGAATATCATTTATTATCTTTATGAGCGCTGTGTCTGTGCTGTTATGCGGTCGGAAACCAGATTGAAAATTGTCAAAGTATCCTTTTGAGCTCAAGAATTTGTTCAGCTGACTGAAAACAACGTTTTCAATGATCTTGCCTATGAAACAAAGATTTGAGATTGATCTGTAGTTGCTTTATATGGTGTTATCCAGGTATCTCTTTTTCAGGAGAGGCTTAACTGCTGCGGTTTAAGGGAGTTTGGAAAACTCCCAGAAAGAAGTGAGGCGTTAACCACTTCTAGATCTGCTTCTAAACAGTTAAACGCACTTTTGAAAAAAGAAGTGGGGAGTGTGTCCAAGGCGCAGGTTGATGTTTTAAGGTGCTGTACCATTTCTTCTAAAATTTTACCGTTGTGGTCTGATCTGACTCACCCCAGAGCAACTCAAGGATGTGCTGATCGCATTTCTGATATTATTGATTTTCTCTGAGAAGAAGGAAGCAAATTCACTGCATTTGCTGTCCGAGAGCATTTCATTGGGAATGTGACTCTGGGAGTTTGTTAGTCTCTCGACAGTAGCAAAAAGAGTGCGCATGTTGTTTATGTTTATGTTTATAATATTTGAAAAGAAGGTCTGTCTAGCTTTGCCTAGTTCCACATTGAAAGCACGAAGACTGTCTTTATAGATGTTATAATGGACTACAAGTTTTGTCTTTCGCCACATGCGTTCAGATTTCCTGCATTGTCTTTTCATTAATTGCACTGCTGTTGAGTTTCTCCAAGGTGCTTTTTGTTTGCCACTCTTTTTTCTAACTTTCACAGGAGCAATATCATAAATTACACTCTTAATTTTTGAGTTAAAAGAGTCAAGGAGAAAATCAACAGAGTCTACAGATATGCTTGGTGTCAGAGATATAGCCTTCATAAACAGCACACTAGTGTTCTCATTTAAGCATCTCTTTTTGACAGAGACAGATCTAGCTTCAATGGCAGGAGAGATTGATATATCAAAGAAAATACGTAAATCATCAGACAGTGCCACATCCTTAATAACTATCGATTCAATTTTTAGACCCTTACTGATAAGTAAATCTAGAGTGTGTCCACGATCCTGTGTGGGTCCGTCAATATTGTGTCAAATCAAAAGTGTTAAGAACAGTCATGAGATCTTTTGTTGTAATGGATTCAGCATTGTCAATGTGAATGTTAAAATCCACAGCAATAGCAAAACAGTCATACTCAGATGAGATTGCTGATAACAGCTCTGTAAAGTCCTCAATAAAGACTGGAGAATATTTTGGAGGCCTGTAAATAATGATAAGCAGGATGCGAAGAGCACCTTTTAGCACAATGCCCAGATATTCTAGAGACAAATAGTCACCAAATGATACTTGCTTACATTGATAGACATCTTTAAATAGAGCAGCTAAACCTCCACCCCTCCTGACTGCTCTGCAGACAGAAAAACGCGCCGACGTGGTCATGCTCTCATGAGAGAACATGAACCACCCACAAACACAGTCTCAGCATGCTTGTGATGTGATAGAGAGTGAGGGCCCATGGAGACGTACTCAGCTTGGAAGCCCCACTGTAATCCTCAGGTCACCAAGGCTTATTAGCCGAAGTAGCCCTTTTCTGGAGCACCAGAAAAGAAACTAGATCAGGGAATAGGTGAAGGGACTGAACCCTGTTTGAGGTTTCAAGTCTCGACCGCGCATCTAGAGCGCCGAGTGACAAGCTGAGTTGCCGTGACAACCCACACTGTCAGCCAGCAGCTAGACGGCACACGCTCAAACCGTCACAAGGAAGGTGAGAAGAACAGCGCGCCAACGTGATCCCGTTCTCCTAAGAGAACATGGATCACCCACGAACGCAATTTCAACATGCTTATGTGAGAGGTATAGTGGCCGTCAAATAAGAACCCAGAAACGCATGGGTGGAATGACATCTTGAAAAATACGCAGTGTCACACCTGTGTTGCTCTTTTAGAAGAAATCTCTTTTAGCATGCTGAAGCACCCAGAGAACTACCACGGCAAAACACAGGAGAATAGTGTTCAACGTACGTCGGAACTGACCGACGAATTGGGATCCCTACCAACACGCCAGGGATGGACCACTCCTATGTTGAAGTGGGAGTCAGGGCTCCCGGCTTAAGTCGTGCTTACCTAAGGATTTACCATCTACTGCATCGTGATACGCCGCTATTGCTGCGACGTACACTTTGAGGGTGGAGGGAGACAGCCTTTGCTCCGACCCATCCTGCAGGAAGGAAAGCACAATGTTAATCGAACACTTCCGGGGGTCTTCCCGGCGGGAAGAGCACCATTCGACGAACAGGTTCCACTTCAGTGAATAGAGGCGCCTCTAGCTGAAGTGATGGTGTCTACCACTGCTTGTGGCAGGCCACCTAGAACCTCCGCGTCCTGTCCTGGAGATTCCAGAGGTCTGGACGTGAGTGCCATAGAGTGCCCCGCCCCTGAGAAAGAAGGTCCCTCCTCAGGGGGATCGGCCAGGGATAGGGCTGTCGCGAGGAGTGTAAGTTCGGGGAACCAGGTCCAGTTGGGCCAGTAGGGCGCAACTAACAAGACCTGCTCCTCGTCCTCCCTGACCTTGCACAGAGTCTGTGTTAAAAGGCTCACTGGGGGAAACGCATATTTGCGTAGGTCCCGGGGCCAGCTGTGCGCCAGTGCATATGTGCCTAAGGTACCCCCGGTCAGGGAATAGTACCACTGGCAATGGTTCGACTCCGGAGAAGCGAACAGGTCTACCTGTGCAACTCCGAAGTGGTCCCATATCAGCTGGACGCTCCGGGGGTGGAGTCGCCATTCGCCCGGAGGTGTCGACTGACGAGAGAGCTCGTTGGCTGTCTGGTTCAGCGCACCTGGAATGTGAATGGCACGAAGTGACCTCACAAACTTCTGACTCCACAGGAGGAGATGGCGGGCAAGCCGGAGCATGCAATGGGAGCGTAGACCACCCTGATGGAAGTGGTTTCTTGAACCGGGCCAGGGCAAGACGTACCGCCAGTAACTCTAGGCAATTGATATGCCAACGCAGTTGGGGCCCCGTCCACAGACCCAAAACTGCGTGCCCGTTGTACGTGGATGAGGCATCCGTGAAGACCACAGCATGCCTGGACACCTGTTCTAAGGACACTCCGGCCCGGAGAAATGAGGGGTCTGACCACGGGTTGAAGGTTTGGCGACAGTAAGGAATAACTGAGACCCGATACTGACCACGCTGCCACGCCCATCTCAGGACTCGGTCCTGTAACCAGTGTTGAAGCGGTCTCATATGAAGCAATCCGAGCGGCGTTACCGCGGCTGCAGATGCCATATGCCCCAGGAGCCTCTGAAAGAATTTCAGTGGGACCGCTGTCCTGCCTTTGAACATATTCAAGCAGTTCAACACTGACCGGACGCGCTCTGGAGTGAGGTGCGCAGTCCGGCTGACTGAATCCAGCTCCATAACGAGATAAGAGATCTCTGCATAGGGCAGAGTTTGCTCTTCTCTCGGTTGACTCGAAGTCCCAACAGGCTGAGGTGACTGAGCACCATGTCCCTGTGTTCACACAACTGATCCCGAGACTGAGCCAGTATGAGCCAGTCGTCGAGATAGTTGAGTATCCGAACGCCGCGTTCTCTGAGCGGAACAATGGCTGCCTCGATGACTTTCGTGAAGATGCGAGGTGACAGGGACAACCCGAAGGGCAAGACTTTGTACTGATATGCTCTCCCCTCGAACGCAAAGCGCAGGAACAGTCTGTGTCGAGGAAGGATAGAGACATGAAAGTACGCGTCCTTTAGGTCGATTGCTGCGAACCAATCTTGGGGACGGATGCACTGGAAAATGCATTTCTGCGTTAACATTTTGAACGGAAGCTTGTGCAGGGCCTGATTCAAAATGCGCAGGTCCAAGATTGGTCTTAACCCATCCCCCTTCTTGGGTACAATGAAGTAGGGGCTGTAGAACCACGACCTCATATCGGCAGGTGGAACCGGCTCGACCGTGCCCTTCGCCAGCAGGACATCGATCTCGGACCGCAAGACATGGGCATCGCTGCTCCGCACTGAGGTGAAGAGGATGCCGCTTGCCCTTATGCTTGCCTGCAGACTTCGTGGGCTCCGACACAGGTTGGGCGCCCCCCTTGCAACCGGCGCCCTGCTTCCCTGGTTGTGGAGGCTGCTGCTTGGGTTTAGCAGGGGCGGAGGCAGCCGCAGGAGGATGCCCTCAGCGGCGAGCAGGCGGAGGTGCGGCCTGCGACTGGGTGGAGGCAGCAGTGGGTCGCCGAGGCAGGATGTTCTTGATAGCCTCCGCCTGCTTCTAGGCCACCGAGAACTGCTGGGTGAAGTTCTCAATGGCGTCGCCAAAGAGGCCGGCCTGGCAGACAGGGGCATTGAGGAAGCGCACTTTGTCGACCTCACGCATATCTGCCAGGTTCAGCCACAGGTGGCGTTCCTGGACCACAAGTGTGGACATCGCCTGACCCAGGGTGCATGCGGTGACTTTCGTCGCCCGGAGGGCGAGGTCCGTCGCGGTACGCAGTTCCTGCATAACCCCTGGGTTGGAACTACCCTCGTGCAGTTCCTTGAGCGCCTTGGTCTGGTAGACATGCAGGAGCGCCATGGCATGGCAACGATGACGCAGCTTCCCCACAGGCTGTGTAGGCTCTGCCCGTTAGATCCGACGAGAACCTACATGCCCAGGAGGGGAGACGTGGGTGACCCCGCCAGTCGGTAGCGGTCTTTGGACACAGTTGCATCACTACCGACCGCTCCACTGGGGGGACCTCCATGTAACCCTTAGCTGCGCCACCATCGAGGATAGTGAGGACGGAGGAGTCAGTCGATCATGTATGGGTACTCGCCCCGCCCCAGTACATGCAAGGTACTGGGGCGGGGCGCTGAGAACCAGCACGGTCCGTCCCGAGATACCAATCGTCCAGCCGCGAGGGTTCAGGACACGGCGGAGGGTTCCATTCGAGCCCGACACTTGCGGCGGCCCGGGAAAGCATAGCTGTGAGCTCTGGATCAGACTCAGAAAACGCTACCACACCCGAAGGGGGTAACGCAGCCGGATCCTCATCTCAAGAGTCCATTAGCTCGTCCCCCTGATGCAGCTATCAATATCATGTCCTCAGTCGGAGCCCCAAAAGTAACGGCTGGCCCCCCATGGGAAGGACCAGCGCGCTCAACTGGCGTAGCGGAGGGGGGAGGGGCCCGAGGAGCCTTTTGACCCGGCAGGAGTGCCCTCACTGTAACCCTCAGGTCTCCACCAAAGGCATCAGCCAAAGTAGCAGCCCTCTGCTTTGCAGCGGGAGGACCACTAGATCGGGGGATGCACAATGGGACTCCACCCCTTTTGAGGTATTGGAGCCTAGACCGTAATACTGCGATGGTCATCCACGAAAGCCGCCTCAGTATGCTGAACGCCCAAACACGTGAGACAGCGATCGTGCCCGTCAACTGGAGATAGATACCGACGGCATCCAGAAACACACGGTTTGAATGACATCTTGAAAAAGACGCAGGGTCAAACCATGTTGCTCTTTTAGAAGAAGAAAAACCATTCCGAAGAGTGCCGAGGCACACAGGGGAAATGGCCGTGGCTCACAGCAGTTCAAAGGTGCAAGCCTGCTGTGAGCACTCAAAGGAAAACGCCCAGCAAGCTGTGAGAACAGCTGTTTGTTTTCTTCTGCTCGCGACCACCGCTGTAAGGCACCGTAACACTGACACTGGAAGCAGGTAGGAGGTTTTCCTCTCTCTTGACTCGTAGTCGAAAACACTCTTCGTAGGAACATAAACAAATGCTCGGCTCCGAAGTTGAAAGCGATATGCGGTACTTCCACTTCTATACCCGCAACGCGGGGCGGCGCGTGGAATGCGTGAACCACATGCCAATGTTCATTGGCTCGTTTCTATACACTCAAAGTAAATTGGTCTCTGAAAACAGATCATAATTCGTCGGTCAGTTCCGACGTACGTCGAACGTGACCGACTGAAAGGGAACAGTAGCTCAGTGAGCACATGGTCACCGCTGTTTGTGCCTTCTCTCCCAGCACAAAAAGCCTCTTCTCTCTCTCTCTCTCTCTCTCTCTCTCTCTCTCTCTCTCTGCTGTAGCAGGAACAGTCTTCATGGACACCTGTTCGGCTCCGAAGTTAATGACAAATACGCGCTGCATCCGCCTAGGCCTGTCATGATAACAAATTTTGCCTTTTATTCACTTATTTTTAACACACTATTTACATTTCTAATTTAAACCTAAAATACGTGTACATAGTATGTTGCTTATATAATTTATTTTTAATTTGTATATTGGGTCTAAGCTATTTTGCACATTGTCTGTATATTTGTTTATTGTTATTTTTATTTTTTATTTTTATTATCTGTCTTGTCACTGTCATTCTGTGCACTGTGGAGCTTCTGTCACTACAACAAATTCCTAGTATGTGTAAACATAACTGGCAATAAAGCTCATTCTACATTCTGTTTCTGATAAATGAACAAAACAACCAAAACAAAAAAAGCAAAGGACTCTCAGTCTGTTAACAAAAAAATGCTCTTGAATAAACAGCTGGGAAAACTGCAACGGATGATTGTGTTTTAGGTAGAGCTGGGAATAGATAAAAAAAAATAACTAATTAATTTAAAAAAAATCTGTAATTAATTATGATTAATACGTTTTTAATATTTTGTTATTGTAATAATTTCAGTTACTCTTCAAATTAATGTAGAAACAATTTATTGACAGCATATTTTAAATATGTGTTGTATTGTCATGTTTTTATGAATGAAGGCCAGTATCACTGATGTCTCTATGAAACATGAATGACGTTACATTACAGTATAACTGAAAGCTACCAATTTCAACATTTATTAGGCAAATTATTGAGCAAATTTTGTTAATTGTGCGATTCATTGATTTATTGACTATTGCAACAGGCCTACATCCACCTCCTGTTTATACCCAAAGTGCGGAGCGCAAGATGCAAATCTTGCACGCCAATAGCCATTGGCCCTGTTGTCTATACACTTGAAGCTGATAGGGGCTCCCAGAAGTGATCCCAATTCGTCGGTTACGTCCGACGTACATCGAGCGTGACCTACTGAAGAGGAACTCATCAGTAACTCACAGTTTCCCATCTGTGATGTTACATTCTGTGCCGAGGCTTCGGAGCAAGTGTGTCGAGAAATCCCAGAAGCTTTCAGTGAAGTGTGTATCGAGGCTTGTATCACTTTAGACCAATGACATCATTGATGACGTCCAAAGCCTCGCTTCAGCCTGACTGGTTCAAGAAGCGGTTCGAATCTTGCCCTCTGCCCAGTTAAACCCAGCCAATTTCCAGTTTTAGAATAATAATAATAATGCCCCTCCTGTCTATGATCAAATAATTGATTTACACACATTTGACAGCCCCATTCATTTCAAGCCAATGTGTTTATTACACAGTTATGTTATACAATCATTATATACCACCAGAAAATACACATTATATTCATTTAAAGAGTCTATATGGAAATTTATTTTTTTCTTTACTGTTATACCTAAGCCTTAACTGGCTTAAAATGCAGTGTAGCCTATCACAGATCACATCAGGTCATCTGTAATATCTGCTTGTTTTACACTCTTTGATCACCAGGTGGTATTGTGAGCAAATGAAGCCTCGTGAAATGAACCCTTTTGTGAACCATTTGGCTTAAAAGCTTCAATGCTTCATGAGGCTTCCTCTTGCCACCACTACACACAAGGCAGGGAACACAGGCAAATGGGTAATCCAAAGGCAGGCATAGAGTCCAAAAACCGAGATACATGAAACCAGAGAAACACTCAGAAATGCAGTGCAACAAAATACAAAACTTTGCTGTGTGAGAGGCAGAGTGAAACAGACTTGTATAGACATCAGTGCTAAACAATGGGAAATGGAGTCTTTGACAGAGTAATAATAGTCCGGGGTGGATTGCCCCCTGGTGGCCCTCAAGGGCACTCCAGCTGGTGATCGTGACAAATACAATGAACAATTAATACATTTTTACTGTTTACTATGTGCATGCATTTATTTAAGTAAGTACTGTAGTTACGCTCCATTCATTTCTTGTTTCAGGTAAACTCGACTAACAGGGCAGGAAGTATTTATTCGTCAGCACACGGATGAGGCTCCTGGTGCTGCTGAACTCATACACCTTTGTCCCACTAAAGAGATACATTTTATCTAGAAGAAAAGAAGTCAGTGAACATTATGAAATTGTACATTCATGCCAGAATTGAGTTTTTGTATTGTTACAGATCTGTAGTAAAGGAAGTTATAAACACCTACCGTCGATCTGGTGGGCTGCTGTAATCTCTCCAGTCACTCCTGGAAATCCATCTTCCACTCGTTTGGGATTCCCTTTATCCATCTTCTTCCTCATCTCATTATAGCTACCAAAAAAGGGACATTTTACATGTCTTTTCGGAGAAAATTTTAATGGCTTTTGTTTATGATACAGCACTTGTCCCACCTGTAGTAATATGTGTCAGAGAAGAGCAGTGTTTTTCCTGAGGTTTTGTCATGGACGGCAGCACTGACTTTTGTCACAGATGCTGGCAGACCAAATCTGCTGAGAGGCTTGGGATAGCCCGGCTCAACATTGTTTCCATTAAAAGCCCAGACTTGTTTACCTATAAATAAATACATGCTTTACTTTTTTTCTCAGGATTTTACAGAGATTGTAAATTGGAAAAAGGTGCAACACTCACTCTTGAAGAAATTCAACTTAATTGATTAAAAAACGTTTGACGTTGTGGCCGTTGTCAAGGCCTTCATCAGACATGATTTTACAGAGATTGTAAGTGTGACTGTGGTTTCAGCATTCCCAGATTGTTTGAGAAGATACCTTTGAATAGGAAAAGTATTTTTTCCACTGGATGCTCGTAAGCAGCATCAATATTGCCCAGGGCGTTGGGCCACACATTCTTGATTAGATGTATCTTCACACTTCCACTCTGAGAACTACGCCAGACAAAGCTGCACAGAGACACGTGAAGTCATTTTATTTAAGTCGTTTATATATACACTCACCTAAAGGATTATTAGGAACACCTGTTCAATTTCTCATTAATGCAATTATCTAATCAACCAATCACATGGCAGTTGCTTCAATGCATTTAGGGGTGTGGTCCTGGTCAAGACAATCTCCTGAATGTCAGGGAAAGAAAGGTGATTTAAGCCATTTTGAGCGTGGCATGGTTGTTGGTGCCAGACGGGCCGGTCTGAGTATTTCACAATCTGCTCAGTTACTGGGATTTTCACGCACAACCATTTCTAGGGTTTACAAAGAATGGTGTGAAAAGAGAAAAACATCCAGTATGTGGCAGTCCTGTGGGTGAAAATGCCTTGTTGATGCTAGAGGTCAGAGGGGAATGGGCCGACTGATTCAAGCTGATAGAAGAGCAACTTTGACTCGTTACAACCGAGGTATGCAGCAAAGCATTTGTGAAGCCACAACATGCACAACCTTGAGGCGGATGGGCTACAACAGCAGAAGACCCCACCGGGTACCACTCATTTCCACTACAAATAGGAAAAAGAGGCTACAATTTACACAAGCTCACCAAAATTGGACAGTTGAAGACTGGAAAAATGGGGGTTGCTTACGTACTTGTTCCAAACACCCCCCTGAAATACTGAACTGAAATATCACATTTACATACGTATTCAGACCCTTTTGTAACTAAATTTAGCTCAAGTGCCTCCCATTCCTCTTGATCGTTGCTGAGATGTTTCTACACCTGGATTGGAGTCCAAATATGCAACATGATTTGGAAAGGCACACACCTCTCTATAAAAGGATAATTGGCAATGCATATCGGAGCAAAAAACAAGCTATGAGGTCAAAGGAACTGTCTGCAGAGCTCAGACACAGGATTGTTGCAAGGCACAGATCTGGGGAAGGCCAGACTGAACAATTGGGGGAGAAGTACCTTAGAAAGAGAGGTGATCAAGAACCCGATGGTCACTCTGACTGAGCTCCAGAGATCCTTTGTGGAGATGGGACAAAATTCCTGAACAACAACCATCACTGCAGCCCTTCACCGATTAGGGCTTTTTGGCAGAGTGGCTAGACCAGTGGTCGGGAACCTATGGCTCGCGAGCCACACCTGGCTCTTTGACAAAAATAATGTGGCTCAGGTCTCTCACCCTTTACCAACAAATGATCGCTAGAAAAAAAAATGAGACACATCAACAGAGATCCGCTCTCTGCAGAAAAAAGCAGCCAATTACAATTCCCTTGTTGTACAGCCTACCGAAGTTAATGAAACGTATGATAATAGTTAATATTCAAGTTGTACCGGCCGCGCGTGTTCAGTCAACCTGTTCGCGAGTGTCACGAGTCGTGACAGCAATCAATACCCACTTACGTTTCTGTGGTAACAGCTTCTGCTCTGGGATTCAAGCAGCTGTGGCTTGTTAAAGGTAACCGAAAACCATTTTTAGAACAGCAGCGCAAATGTAAAAGTAGGCTATATAAACGTTAATATATCCTTTTATTGAAACTGGTGGTCTGCTGTGAAAAGAGACATTTCGAAACATTTCACTCGCAGGTACTTTCGCTTTTGCCGTAGAGACCCTTGTGATAAATAAATGTGTATTTATGATAATCCACGCAGATTTCAGTTGAAGGAAATAAATTATAAAAGCGTGATAAGTCGCGAAAGCGTGATAAGTTACTGACAGGATGCTGTGCACACGCTCCGAGTGCAACACGGACAAGCACAGCTTTGTCCTCGGCTGCACGTCAAATTAATAGGCTACAGAAATATATCAAAATGCCAAGCCGAGTATTCACGTAAACACAGTAGATGTAAGCACTGTGTGCATTCACAAACACTAAGAGGATTTATAACTCAACCTCACAAAGCCCTGCACAATTAATTCCATATTGCAACTTATTTATTGTTTGCTGCATATGTGTTTGTTTTTAGTTATGGACCTAATAATTACTATTGTTCAAATTTTATTGGGAAAAAAAGCATGTTTTTTAATAATAATTTAATATTATTTTTTACTGTGGCTCTTTTGGAAAAATGCATTAACCAAAAATGAAAAAATGGCTCTTTGGTCAAAAAAGGTTCCTGACCCCTGGGCTAGACGGAAGTGAAAGCCCACTTGGAATTTGCAGAAAAGCACCTAAAGGACTCTCAGACTGTGAGGAACAAGATTCTCTGGTATTATGAAACCAAGATTGAACAGTTTGGCCTCAATTCTAGACGTCATATCTGGAGGAAACCAGGCGCCGCCAAACACCATCCTAAAAGTGAAGCATGGTGGTGGCAGCATCATGTTGTGAGGGTGTTTTTCAGCAGCAGGGACTGGGAGACTGGTCAAGGTTGAGGGAAAGCTGAATAAAGAAAAGTACATGATATCCTCACTGAAAACCTGTTCCGCAGTGTTCAGGACCTCAGACTGAGCCAAAGTTTCACCTTCCAACATGACAATGACACTAAGCACACAGCCAAGACAACGCAGGAATGGCTTAGGGACAACTCTGTGAATGTCCTAGAGTGGCCCCGCCAGAGCCCTGACTTGAACCCTATCGAACATCTCTGGAGAGACCTGAACATGGCTGTCCACCAACATTCCCCATCTAACCTGATATTTCAGTTTTCAGTTTCTTTTAATAAACAGACATTTCTAAAATTCTATCACTATGGGGTACTGAGTGTAGATTAATGAGAACAATTCATTTAAATGATTGTAGTATCAGGGTGCAACATAACAAAATTGACAAAAGTAAATGGAGTCTGAATATTTTCTGAATGCACTGTATATAAGATTTTTTTTAATGTATTACCTGTCCTTGAAGAACATTGTTTCTCCCTTAAAAGTTGTAACTGCATCCAAGATCAGCTCAGGGTCACAAGCATTAGGAGTCATTAGTAATTTTGGGTCAGGTGGGGTTCCTGAAAGAAATACCACATAGTAAAAAAATTACTGAATATGTTTCACTCAAACATTATAGATGTACTCTTAAAGATCATATTACCATAGAGCGACTGAATCTCTGTAATGTCATCAGAGGGCAGAGAAAAACGTTCTGGGTCGGTGAAACTGTATGTTGGAAGCATCAGAGCGCCAGGAACTTTGGAATGAAAAAGACCCAAAGAGTGACCAAATTCATGGGCAGCCACCAAGAATAGGTCATAACCTACAGAGAAATTAAGGAGAGTTTAGGTACATACAGTTTAACATTTAATTGCCAATTTAGATTTTTAAAGTGGCAATGAAGATGAATCTCTGAGAACAAGTGGCAATGGAGATGAATCTCTGAGAACAAAATGCACAAAACTAAAAAGAGCTACATTACATTTAGCTCTTGGTGTGCGGAAAGTGAAAACCTCATCATCATCAAAATGTGCATCTCCACCTATTCCAGGTGAGGGAGGGAAAGCGTGAGCCAAAATGCCTTGCGGTCCATCAAATGAGTAAGCATCACCATGATCTGTAAGAAAGACAGATTTATATTGGCTTTAAAAGGCTTTATATTGAATTTTTAATATCATTGGATTTTTAGAAATCAAAGGAACCTGTGCTTTATTTTTAAAGAAATTTCAGTTGCAATTAAGGTTATCCATCACGTGAATGCGTAATGTGTGAATTTTTTTCCATACAATCATTCATTGAAACATTTTCCAGATTTCCAAATTAAAAATGAAAATATTTTAATTATATGGAAACCTCGCCATTATTTAGTCTTAGATAAAACTGTGCTATTTGGTTAGTATCAATGGCGAGAAAAATGCATGATTTTTTGTTTTCCCTTCAGGTAAAATAAAGGTAATCAGGTTATATTACTTGTGAGGTTACTTTTGTTACAATAAACAGTCTGAAATAGTTAGTTTTAGTTTTTCTTATACATTCCTGAAAATATGCCCAAAGATTCAGTCCTAGCTGCCATAATAATTTTATTGAACAATGTTCATATAATGTTAATTTTTAATGAACAAAGTTTCATATATTAACAGTATAACAGTAAGTTAGAATCCTCAAGTTATTCATAAATATCACCACGTTTATAATTAGTTATAAAAGTATTCATCAAAATGAAAAGCACATGGTTAATCAATAAAATATAAGCACAAATAAAAGGATAGAGAAACATACTTTTTGTAGCAAAGGAGATCATGATGTCAGCTGTGCCGCTGTAGATACGGGTGAATGTCAGAGGAGTCACATCTGCCCACACTTGCAGGGCCTTTTTGATGGAATCATCCACCTCTGCTACTGACATGTCAGGGGTATAGTTCTCAATCCTTAGGAAAAGGACCACAGTCGGTTTCTGCTTTTATTTTTTTCTGTGACACCAAGAGAACTGATATCATACACACCTGTAGGTGAGCATGTTGGTCTGCCATTTGGGTTTGCCTGCAAACGTGGAGTACGCAGCAATATCTGGAACTCCACAGCGGGGCTTCTTCATCACCTCAATGGTTTCTTCATCCAGCATTCCAGAGACCTTGAGCCCAAAAAAACTTTGCATCTCTTTCAATTTCTCAGGCAGTGGATCTGGCTCTCGGAATTCAGGATTAGGAGGTTTATATTCCAGTTTGTAGAAGCTCTTCAGGTAATTCTAAAGAATACAAATACAGAATTGTTGAATGAATTAGGCCTATGACCAAAGACAAAACAATCAACAAGCATATAAACCCCAAACCTTTGCAATGCCATAATCATCAACGGGCTTTGCAATTGGTACTGCGTGAATAACGAGCACTAGGCTTGCAAGAAAACACAGCTGCCGGTGAATCCTCATGTTGAGTTGCTTCTTAAGATCTTGAGCTTCACTTCTGATTGCCAAGCGTCTGATGAAGACTTATATACTCAGAAAACTGTGAGATGTTGAGCAACAGGTGAAATTATCAGCCACAAACTTCTGTGAGTAACCCATCAAGCTGACAGGCAAGACAATAATAACAGGATTTTCAACTTTCTTGACACAGCCTTTTCCTCCTTGCCCAGATATTTGTATTATGTATTTTATTCATGCCTTTTATTTAACATCAACTTTTCAAATTTTTTAGGGTTAGGGTATCCGTTAGAGTTAGTTTAATTTACTCTCGTCTTTTAGATTATCTACACAATAAGTGTGTCAGAACGCAAGACCTAATAAGATTTAAAACAGCAAAGGTGGAGAATATAATGGATTTGCCAGCTGTTCAACTCCTCTGCCTTAAACAATGATTGCTCCCTCAAGGAACACACACAAAGTATTTTTTTTAATCCGGTTTGGCAATAGGACCCCCTGGCTCCATGGCAATCCTCCGAGACCTCTAATCCACCTCGAACCTCTGATCCTTCAGCTTCTCCTTGGCTCCATGCTCCCTCAGCTCCACAGATATTCGTCAGTCCTCTGACTCCATCAGGCTCCCTCGTCCCACCAGCCACGCCTTGGTCAGGCATCAACCCTACTACACCATGGTCTTCCATTCCTCTGGCTATGCCTTGTAATGTCACATGTATGTTAGCCCATGTACTTAACATGAGCTAACATAACATACAGTTAAGATTGTGGACTCTTTCTGCTTTCTGGGAACCACCATTACACAAGATTTCAAGTGGGACTTAAAAATTAATTCCCTGATTAAAAAAGCTCATCAACGGATGTACTTCCTGCGGCAGTTGAGGAATTTTAACCTACCGAGGGAAATGATGGTGCCCTTTTATACCACCTTCATTGAGTATGACCATGTAGTAAAGTTTGTTCGTACGGGAAGAAGGAGGCGGGAACCAGCGAACATTTAAAACATTTAATCCAAATAAAATGGCGGCGACAGCCCCTCACGGTCGACTGCCGCCTACATACAAACAAACACAAAATGAAAATAAAAATCTGCAGCCCCTCACGGACGACTGCAGCAACACATAACAAAATGTAAATAAAACACAACACAAAATCCAGGCCTGGTCCTCTCTCGTCCCTCACTGTCGTCGCTCCTCCTTTATACTCCCTCACTCCTCCGCAAGAGCCGAGATCGCTGCGGCGCGCAGCTGGCGCTCATCCTCCCTGATGAGCGCCGCCTCGTCCCGCCCTCACGGTCCCTCGCCCTCGCTGCCCGCCACATACCCCCAACACCCTTCGCAGGCCGGGGGGCACTCCCGAGCCTGCGCTCTACTCCCGGCGATCACGGCGGCCGCGGGACCTGGGGGAAAGAACAGCGAGGTGAGAGAATGGAGCGGGGAGCATGAGGAGCGACAGAGACGAGAGAGTGGAGAGAGGAGAAAAGAAAAATTGGAAAAAAAAAAAAATTCTGGTCCGGTTCCCAGACACACTGCCGCTCGGTCCTCAGCCAGCCGAGAGGCTCTTCCTCGCTGTGCCATGCGGTGGACGGCTCGATCCTCCTCCGCCCCCTGGCGGCCGGCGGTGGCTCCTCCTTCTGAGGGCAGCCGGAAGCTCCTCCCCGTCCCGCGCTCCCTGCTCCTCCCCATCATGGCGGACAGCAGCAGGCTCCGGCTCCGGGCAAGCGCTGGGGACTCCTTCCCCCCCTCGCGGACGGCAGCCACCCCACCTCGACCCAGGGGCACGGCAGCGAGCTCTCCGTCCCACCGACCTTCATCCGCTCCAGCACCACCGCTTCGGGCAGCCGCTCGCGGACTTCTCTCCTCCGCGCTGCCCGAACTCCGCGGCACCGCGATCCCCCTCAGCTGCGAGGGCTCTTCGACAGCATGTCCCTCCTTCCTCCCGGGCTTCGGCACCACTGTAGTAAAGTTTGTTCGTACGGGAAGAAGGAGGCGGGAACCGGCGAACATTTAAAACATTTAATCAAAATAAAATTGCGGCGACAGCCCCTCACGGTCGACTGCCGCCTACATACGAACAAACACAAAATGAAAATAAAAATCTGCAGCCCCTCACGGACGACTGCAGCAACACATAACAAAACGTAAATAAAACACAACACAAAATCCAGGTCTGGTCCTCTCTCGTCCCTCACTGTCGTCGCTCCTCCTGTATACTCCCTCACTCCTCCGCGAGAGCCGAGATCGCTGCGGCGCGCAGCTGGCACTCATCCTCCCTGATGAGCGGCGCCTCGTCCCGCCCTCACGGTCCCTCGGCCTCGCTGCCCGCCACAGACCACTAACCCCCTCTGTCACCATCTGGTATGCTGCAGCCACAGCCAAGGAAAAAAGCAGACTGCAGCGTGTTATTCACTTGGCGGAGAAAGTGATTGGGTGTAATTTGCTCTTCTCTTCAGGACCTGTATACTTCCAGGACTCTAAGGAGGGCAGGTAAGATTGTGGCCGATCACTCTCACCCTGGACATACATTTTTTGAGGTTCTTCCTTCGGGTAGAAGACTGAGAAAAATAAAAACCTCACGCCACAAAAACAGTTTTTACCCATCTGCTACTGGCATTATTAATGCTGCTTCATATGCATTAAATTAATGCACACTATTCTGACTGTATATAACACTTGCAACAATTTTATTCAAATTGGGTATGTATATTATAGGCCTATTATTTTTTATTATTATTTACATTCTCTTAAACTTAAAGATGTCTTTGTCTCATTTCTTATTTTCTTAAAGCACCTGCATACCACAACAAATTCCTTGTACATGTGTACTTGGCAATAAAGACAGATTCTGATTCTGATTCTGATGTTCTGTTTTGCTTGAGTTCTTGTCCGTGTTTTGGTTTGACCCAGTTTTCTTTGTTATCAGTTTTCCCACCACTTGTTTGTTACTATGGGTCCTGATTAGTCATCACCTGTTCGTTGTTCTGTTGATTGTAATCAATCCCAGTGTATTTAAGGCGAGACACGGCAGATGAAAACATTGTTTTTTCATGAAGTGGTCAATTGTGAGATTTTGGCCAGTTTGCTCCCTTAACATGTAATAAAAAATATGTCAACCTTACACATTAAGGTTAGCCTGGTTAAAACCAGACCATTCTCAGTAGTAACTGAGTTATGGTCTGGCAAAGCTTCATAGACAAATCATTTCCAAAGGGGCGTCACCAACGGGCGTCGCTCAAATGCCTCTCGGCGCAATTGGATAGATCTAAAACATGCAGAGCGCAGAGAAACATCTCAGACTCTGGCCGTCTCTCAATATGCGTTCTTGTCTGTACTTGTATCTCAAATAGGAAATGTCCCCGGTTTCCATTTCAGAAATCTGGTCACCTTACCTAAACCACATATTAATGTTTAATATATTATTTTTTTTAAATGTAAACGAAAAGAGGCAGGGTGTTTTATACTTCGTTCTATTATAAATATATAAGATAATCAATGTAGGCCTAGCTACGCGTTGCCTGAACCACATTCGTGTGGCTATTATGTTTAAGAATTTTTATTTTTTATTTTATGAAATGAGGCAGTGGTGTTTTATGACATATTTTGTGCGCGAACTTCTGACTTTCGTCCTTGACTTGCCAAGTTTGACTCCGGAGAACGAACTCCCGAGGACGGGAGGACACTAGTCCACCTACTCTGCTAATGGACAAGCAGCGTTCTTGATAGTATCACTCAGTATATATTTGTATATTTTAGGCTACAATAAAACTAAATATATGATAAAACACCACTCTACCTCTTTTAATTTTCATTTAAAAAATATTAAACATATTATAGCCACACAAATGTGCAGGTTTGAGCTTAGATTTAAAGCAATATAGCTTTAAACAACTACATTCTCGCCTGAAAAGGACTTAAAACTATATTTTGTGAAACATTAAAGGTCCCGTTCTTCGTGTCTTTTTGAAGCTTTGATTGTGTTTACAGTGTGCAATATAACATGTGTTCATGTTTCGCTTGTAAAAAAACACAGTATTTTTCACACAATTTACTTATCTGTATACCGCTGTTTTCACTGTCCTAAAAACGGCCTGATGTTCCGTGTTCTATGAAGTCCCTCCTTCAGAAATACGTACCGAGTTCTGATTGTGCCAGCGCTTCCCGTGTTGTGATTTGACCGCAGCTTAGCGAACGTAGCCCGGTTCCTGTGGTGTGATTCGACAGCAGCTTAGCGCACGTGGAAATGTCACGCCTCTTAACGGGAGATATATATGCGCTTAATGATCTCTACAGCGTCCCTGGGAAAGCCAAACAAAGGTGATTTGACTCCGGGATGAAAATAACAGTGTCTCGACGACATGTCGACAAACACACTCAAACGCAGCACTTCCTTTTCTCCACACGACACGTCCTCTTCTCCACGTGGGACAGCAACAAGACCACGCCCCCTTTTTTCACGTAGTCTTTGTGGGCGGAGGTTAGTCTGTTCTACTGTTCTATCGACGTCATATATGAAGGAAGTACCAGGATGTAGTCCAAGCCAGCCGTTCGCTGTAGGCTTTGAAAGGGAACTTCTGTTAAATAAAATATCTCGCTTGGCATTGAACTTTGAGCTTTATAATTTTACAGGTATTATTTATGCTCTAACAGCAACATTACACACTAACTAAAGTTTGAACAATGGGATCACGAAGAACGGGACCTTTAACACTACCAGAGGGCTCTTGCTAAGACCCATTCGTTTAGCCACCAAAGGGCCAAGCTGGTGTCAGACTTTTCCCGAATCCAGTCGGTAAGACAGCGATAATATCTTTTTTAGATATGAAGGCTTCGAGTGTTGTTCTTTGCTCGGGTTTTAACGAAAAGGAAAAGTTTAAATCGCTTAAAACAGACGCGATAGCTGATTCGAACAAGTGATGCTTCACGGCGGCAAATCTGCTTCAACGTCGCTGCGCTGTCGTCATCGTGTAAAGCCCGCCCCAACTTTTCTGATTGGTGCCATGATTTTGAGGGATTAGAAATGGGCTTGAATGGGTCTTTGCCAGACTACTTGCAGAGCAAATCTAAATTTGCCGGAAGTTCTCTGGGTTTTCCCAGGCTACATTAAGGTGGTTATTTCATTTTATTTTGTAATCTTGTGCCTTTAGATTTCTACCGGAAATCACCAAAAGTTAACATTATAACGCGAGCTCCCGTGCCATCATGCCTGGTATCATTGTAAACCTCTATAATCCAAATATGGGCATTTCCTTTGTAGAAATAACCAACCACGAAAGTTTGCCAGGGAATCTACAGCCAAAAAACACATCTGATTGGTCGATGTGAATTTCTGATTACGTGATTGGTTCTTACGCATCACGTGATACGTGCTGCCACTTCCTTGTTTATTCTCCACCTGAGAGAAAATGCAGACAATGCCGAAATCAGCTCATAAATGTTCACAGAAAAGATGGCAACAGCTGTCACTTGCAAGAGCTAATAAAAAGAACGTAAACAACAACAGATTAGACAATGAAACCCCATCAGCGAATTAGATTAAATTAGTTATAAATGGACATACAACAAACAGGGACAGTTCGTTTACAGTTTTTGTGACTGTTGTTATGTGTGTTTGTTAAGGTCGTTTTTTCACACTCATAGTCAGATATATACACTTCAGTGCACCTACAAGCACCAACTTTTCCTATCCCCACTCACCTCCTTCAGGCCATTTCTTCTTCTGTTACTCCTGCACTCACTCACATTGTCAACACCTCTCTTCACACCGGGACCTTCCCCACAGCATTTAAGCAGGCTCAGGTAACCCCACTGCCTAAGAAACCATCTCTTAACCCAGCACTTTTAGAAAACTACAGAACGGTATCCCTTCTGCCTTTCATTGCAAAGACACTTGAGCGAGTTGTGTTTAACCAGCTCTCTACGTTTCTTGAACAGAACAACCTCCTGGACAACAACCAATCCGGCTTCAAAAGCGGCCACTCAACTGAGACTGCCCTGCTCTCGGTTACGGAGGCACTAAGACAGGCAAGAGCGGCTTCCAAATCCACAGTACTTATCTTACTGGATTTGTCTGCTGCTTTTGACACAGTTAACCACCAGATCCTCCTGTCAACTCTCATGAAGATGGGCATCTCAGGAACTGCTCTCCAGTGGCTCAAGTCTTACCTCTCAGGTAGGTCCTTCAGGGTGTCATGGAGAGGTGAAGTGTCTAAGTCACATCATCTAGCCACTGGAGTTCCACAGGGCTCAGTGCTTGGACCACTTCTCTTCTCCATCTACATGTCATCACTGGGATCTGTCATTCAGAAACATGGCTTTTCCTATCACTGCTATGCCGACGACACTCAACTCTACTTCTCATTTCAACCAGATGATCCCACGGTTGGTGTTCGTATCGCCGCCTGCCTAACAGACATTTCTGCCTGGATGAAGGAACATCACCTGCAACTCAACCTTGCAAAGACAGAACTGCTTGTGGTCTCAGCCAACCCAGCACTTCATCACAATCTCTCCATTCAGCTAGGATCATCAACCATTACTCCGTCCAGGACAGCCAGGAATCTTGGAGTTGTGATTGATGATCAGCTAAAATTCACTGACCACATTACTGCAACAACCCGGTCCTGCAGATTTGCGTTATATAACATTAGGAAGATTAGACCCTTCCTATCAGAGCATGCCACACAACTCCTGGTCCAAGCTCTTGTTCTCTCCAGACTGGACTACTGTAATGCTCTTCTAGCGGGCCTTCCGGCATGTACTATCAAACCCTTGCAACTGATCCAGAATGCAGCGGCAAGGGTGGTCTTTAACGAGCCGAAGAGAGCACACATCACGCCTCTCTTCATCAGTCTCCACTGGCTGCCAATAGCCGCTCGCATCAAATTCAAGACACTGGTGCTCGCCTTCAAAGCAACCACTGGCTCTGCACCAAGATAACTAAACTCGCTTGTGCAGACTTACACACCCTCCAGGAGCTTACGTTCTGCCAGTGAACGACGCCTTGTGGTGCCATCCCAAAGAGGCATGAAATCACTCTCACGGACCTTTTCCTGGACCGCACCCACCCTGTGGAATGACCTGCCTATCTCAATTCGAGCAGCCGAGTCTGTAGCCATTTTCAAAAAACAGCTAAAGACACATCTCTTCCAGCAGCACCTGATCAATCAAGAATAGCACTTAACATTCTATTCATTTTCTGTCTGTCTGTCTGTCTGTCTAAAAAAAAAAAAAAAAAAAAATTAAAAAACACCTTCTGTCCTGTGTGTTCTGTGCTAGATTAACTGAGACTTGTTACAGCACTTACGTACTGTTACATACTGTTGCCCTTGACTGTTCTAGATGCTTCTATTGCTCTCATTTCTAAGTCGCTTTGGATAAAAGCGTCTGCTAAATGACTAAATGTAAATGTAAATGTAAACTTTTCCAGTCTTATACTTAACTATGTTCTGAAGGCTTTTACAGAGGCATTTGTTGATATATCATTCTTACATTCTTATCCTGAGTTATGGGTCCTTTTACTCCAAAAAACATGGTGAAAATTGATTTTTGTAAGGCTATTGTCAGTATTCTCTAATTTACTAAAGCACAAAATAAGATATCCAGAATCCCCTCTGTAATAGCCCATTGGCAGATAATTTAGCTTGTTTTAAGCAAAAACAATACAAAAATACTAAGCAAGAAGAGCATTTTTTGCAGTGTATGTTAGTGTTGTAGTCAAGACCACCTAAACCAAGACCAAGACAAGACCAAGACTTTGAAGGGTCGAGACCGAGTCAAGACCAAGACTTTGAAAGGTCGAGACCAAGTCAAGACCAAGACCAAGACAGGCCGAGACCGACTATGAGAGAATCTACCATGAGAGAAGTTTTGATACAATAATCAATGAGGTATTAATGTAGACACAGTCCATTATGTCTAAATGAATGTGAGTAACAGGAAGTGGAATATGTATCATACAGATCCATGGATTAGTAGGCACATTTTTTATATATAGGTATATTTTTTATTTACATTTTGATAATGTTATTGTGCAGCTTTATTTTGCAACGGGGAAGGAAACCCTGTTTTTGCATTTTATTTTTATTAACTAGGCCTACAGTATGTTTTTACAAATATTTCACATGTGGTTTGACGTATGTGTTTGGTTAATATTGCCCAGCAGTATGAGGGAGGGGTGAATATGAGTTTTGGTTCAGCAAAATTTGCTAACATCACTTGCACTTAGTTTACCTTTCTTTATGCTTCCTTTCTAAATGTTGACAAAAGTTTGATGTGGTCCCAGCCGTCTCACTCCCGTTTAACACATACTCTGTCTGTGGTGCTGCGTAGTATTGCATTGCGTAGCTATGCGATGCAGGAGCAGCAGGAGCTGTTGTGCTTTCACAAATTCAGCGTTTGTATACCACAAACACAGCATTTATTTATTTTTATTTCGAATCCATTATTTTTTGTTTCTGAAAATGGCTTGTCAGCATTGCAATGAGCATTGCACTCTTTCATAGATGTCACGTTTAAATGCACTATATTTAAACAATGTTTATTCAATTCATTACACCATATTTATATAGCCTAGGACTTTAGATTTATACTAGCCTATATATTACGTTGCTCATGCAAGTGGCAAAACATTTAAACATAGACCTACTGTACCTATGTTATGTTAAAATCATTATGTTAAAAATTTACAATAGACAAAAAATCTAGTCTTTTCTTTAATTTTTAAATCTTTTGACAAGAAATCCTGCAGGTCGTAAATAACTTTGTTTCCACCTCCATGAAAGGACGAGTGCTCTCCATGTTCACCTTAAGGTTTCGTTTTCCTTCCTTTACCCGAGGCAAAAAGCCATGTGTTGACTTTGAGGAGACTTTAAGTTGTATGCATCTGTGGTGAAATTACTAGATTTTCTAGTAATTCTGCTCTGTCACTTTAATTCAGCGCGTGCAGAATAGCAAAAAGTATACTCGATGCGGCGCATTGCTGATGTTTTCTTTTGGGTGCTTTTTTGCAGATAAACTGTTTGTTTAGGTAGCCAAATTGTATAACATAAGATTTGGCTGACATCTCCCCGACTGCCACGGTCAATCAAGGGGACGGCACAGCTTGCTCTCCTGTCTGCAGCATTCACTGTGTGTGTGTGTGTTATGATATGCGATGTGCGTGATGGCAGCGCGTGGAGGGAAGGGGTAAATGGCACCATAAAGCAATCAGTAAAAATGTGATATGCCATCAGTTGAGTCATCTTCGTCCGAGACCAAGATGAGACCGAGTAAAAATGCGGTCGATTCTGAGATGAGACCAAGACCTTTAAAAAGAGGTCTCGAGAACAAGACCGATCTCGAGTACTACAACACTAGTGTAGTGGACAGCACATTCCAGGGCCCAGTTTATGGCCGGGCCCCTCTCTGTCTCTGTCTCTGTCTCATAACAGTGGACAAAGGTTTGCTACATTTTGATTGGATCTTGGTAGACTGGCACAAACAAACTGTCCAACGCCATCAGATAAAGATGCTTGGACAACAGCCAGACACCTCTTAGAGGCCAAAAAGACCACCTCTTGTACCAAGCCTAGGAAGGACAAGACATCTCATTGGTCCACATGCAGTTTCTGCCCTTCACCCAAATCCCTAGTGTCCTGGTCTATGACTGCCATAAAAATTCCACAGGACCTTAGCAGTAGTGGGTGAAAGAAAGACCACATCCAAATTCATTCATAACTATGTTTGGAAAACTTAAGACTGATGTAAAGTACACACATCCATTTCATACTTATTCAGAGAAATAAGTATTCTCAGTGACAGCTATTTGTAATGCAACATCTTACACAGAGTCAGCTGTTAATGAACAAATCAATGAATGAACAGTTTTCATTATGTTTGGTTTCTATTTGTTTAGAATATTGCCAAGGGTATTCTGATGGTGGTTTGTAAAGTGAGAAATGCATTGGTAAACTTTAAAGACACTTTAAAGACTTCTAACTGTGTACAGTATGCAAATGAGTTCCACCGGAGAAAGGAGGGTGGGCCACACAGTGAGCCCCCTCTGATGCCAGCAGCCAATCGCAAAACTGGAATGGAGAAGCGCCAAATTGCAATCTCCTCCTATTCGGAAAAGGATAAAGGTACCCTTTCAACAGACACACCTTGTTCTGAGTCTCCCTTCAAGAGAGACATAACAGATACACTGGTTCATACAGAGAGACAACAAAAGATCCAAGGATCTGAATCTACAGCTTGTGAGGCAGCAACAGATATGACCACGTTCTAAGCCTCCAGCCTGTGAGGAAAGAGACATTAACAACCAATACGTTCAGAGTTTTATTCCAGCGAGACTACAGCATGTCCCGAGTCTCCATGCCAGAGAGACCAAAGCGGATTGACCAAGTCCTGAGTGTCTGACCCACAGAGTCAGAAGACACACAGAGACATTTGCAACAAGGTTAAGCTCAGGAGAGCAAACCTTCACTTCGAGGTTCCTTCATCTGCGTGTTCCAGATTAAGGACCTTCTGCACCTACTTCAGGGCCTCATCTGCGTGTTCCAGATTTTAGGACCCTTTTGTCAGCTCCAGGAGATCAGCATCCCACAGATCTTCGTGTTTAAGTCTGTTTAAATGGATTCCAGCTCCTTTCCCACTGCATTGTCACCCAGCACAACCAGTGGAAGAAGTCACCTCCATCGGACTGCTTACTCAATCAAGTGGAACGTAAATATCACTTAACCAAACCTCTTTCCAGAAATCTTGGCATTGTTGTATATATCAGTATATGATTTTCTAATTTACATTAGAGGTAATTTAACTGATGCTAGTTAATAACAAATAATCTTTCGTTATTTGTTTGATGCATAATAAGGTTCTTCACCTTAGTTTCAGAGAAACAACAGTTTATCTTTCCATAAGATAACACAACTCTTCCATAGCGACACTCAACTTAATCACATGTATTTTATGTATCTTATGCACTTTATTCTTTTATCATTCATTGTATTCATTTAGTAGTGGTGTTAGTTATTCTTGTTTATCTTTTGTTAATAAAATCTATTTTATTACAATTGTGTCTTACTTGTGCTGATAATACAGAAAAGGCTCTACAAGTTAGAAATCTCACCAATCTTTCAGATAAATCAGCTGACCAACTCTCCCCACTTTACATTCAATCTAAAATGATTGAACCGCCTCCCGTTTGGAGCGTTCTCATAGAGCCAAGGTAAAAGACCTTGATTAGTGTCCCAAACTAAGAGAGGGGGAAGCTGGTCATCTGATGTACTCATAACCACACCTTAAGTGATGTGTGATCCAAAAATCACAATGTCTGCGGTGACGTGAGTACCAATCACTACCTTACTTAACGTCCTTGGATGGACGAAGGTAAAATCACTACATAATTGGCGTCCCTTGTTTGAGGCCAAAAGTGAAATTATTACACTATCGAGTACTACAACACTAGTGTATGTAATGCTGTATGTTGGTATGGGAAGAAGGAGGCGGGAACCAACGAACATTCAAAACACTTTAATATATAAATAAAGACTACATGAAAGTAAAGCCGGCAGCCCCTCATGGACGGCTGCCACACACATAAACAAAACACAATGTAAAGTCCAGGGGCCCGTTCTTCGTACCTCGCTTAATACATCTGAGATGATTTGACAGATCCCAGATCTTTTAATCCTGATAACTGATGTCTGGCTAATTGGGTTCTTCCATCGAATTTGCGGATTGGATTTAAATATCTGGATTAAATGATCTAAGATCACTGCGCGTTCTTGTTTTCACTGAAGAGGGCAGATGCATCGATACTCGAAACCATGATCAGCAATGCAGCGATTGGCTGGCGTCAAGAGAGCAACGTAATGACATCATATAATTAAAAAAGCCGCCTGGCAAAAAACTTGGCAAATTACACACAAAAAAAACACGAATATCTGGACCTTTATAAGGAAACAGCTAAACGACCAAACCAACATAAAAGTTATAATAGATCAATGATAAATGTTTTTTTTTTTTACATGATTACCAATTATTTATATTCACGATTTTATACAGTATTTGTACACCCTTTACATTTTTATTTCAATGTTGTAATTCAATTTTTAATTCAATTCGAAGCAGATTTGTAACGTGACAGTATTAAAGTTTCTTAAGGGTCAAGATCAAATTCTCTGCATCTCCTGCGCTGCATCAAGCATCCCATAATATCCGTCATCACTTAAATTAATGCACGCCTCAGATTAACTGTACAACATGTGTGCAAACCTCCAATAAAATTATAAAGTAATTATTCCATCACAAATAAATCGCTCAATCAAGTGGATGTGTCTATAGTATTATACACAACATTATAATATTATATTCATTCTCATATACATATACAATTTAAAATTTGTATATTATTATTATTTAAAATGATTATTATTGCCCCTGGTTCAGTAATGAACTCTTGTAATAAAGTAGCAGTGGCTGGGACAGATTTTAAGTATCACCTCAAGATGCAATCTAATCCTGTTTACATGAAATAAGCCTGCTCGGGAGCAGGTTTAAGCTAACGGACCTGTTGCTATGACAGCAAGTCCAGGATGAGCGTCGAAGAACCAAACAATCCAAGATCATGCCAAATCGTCAACAATCAAATCCGGCTAACTGAGTTAGCGAGGTACGAAGAACGGGCCCCAGGCCTGGTCCTCTCTCCTCCTTCACTGTTGTTGCTCCTCCTTTTATGCTTCTGAAGCTCCTTCGTGAGCGATACGAGACCTCACCGGCCTCGTCTGTTCTCCCGGCCCCTCGGCCTCATCCTGCTTGCTACATACCCCCTTGCAGGCCGGGGTGGGGTGGGGGGTGTACTCCCAAGACTGCACTCTACTCTACCAAACCTGTACACATTTGTTTCATATGTTGAACACAAAAGAAGATATTTTCAATAATGCTGGTAACCAAACAGTTGACATTAGCCATTGACTGCCATAGTATTTGTTTCCATACTATGAAACTATCCCTTTAACAGGTCTCTGTCCCTTTTACATTTTATACACAATAGAAAAAGGGTCTATGGTGGGAACATGTGAAACCCCTTATTACGATTATTTAACCTTTGTGGGTAACAAACAGTTGATGGGCCCTATTGGCTTCCATAGTATGGGAAAAATGGCTATGGAAGTCAATGTGTGTATAAGGACAAAAGAGAAAAAAGGAAGGGGAAAAGAAAAAGAGAAAAAAAATGTTTGTTTTTTTTACTATTTGAAAATAGCCTTTTGACATTGACTTAAATAGCCCCTTTCTTTCTTTCTTTTTGTTTGTTTTTGTTTTGTTGTTGTTTTCTGTTTAGTTATTAACTTTTGTATTTTGACAACATTTGTAATTACATGTATGTGTATATTCTCTTTCTCCCAGAGAGTTTTGTATTTTGCTGTTTTTTGTCAATTAAAAAAACCAACAAAAAACAAGGAAGTCAATGTGGTCCATCAACTGTTTGGTTACCGACATTCTTCAAAATATCATCTTTTGTGTTCAGCAAAAAAAAAGAAATTCATACAGGTTTGGAACAACTTGGGGGTGAGTAAATGATGACAGCATTTACATTTTTTGGTTTAAATTATCCCTTTAAGAATGAATTCTTATAAAAAAATAAATAAAAAAAAACAGGGGAATAACAATCTCCTGGATAGACATGGGCTACAAAGAAAATTATGGGTGGTGGAAATATAGAGTATGGATTAAGTGGAGGCTCAAATGAGTCAGTGGACACCAAAGTGGAGATTCCAGATTTGGGTGACATAGATGAGAATGTTGTGGGAAACATCTTAAACTGTCATTAAATTAATTTTACATTGACATCGCCCTTGAAAATAGTTAATATGTCCATTGTTCTTATCCTAAACACAGGAGTTTTTTTCTTTTTAGGTGTGTAGGAAATGCTTCTTGCCCATGTTGACAAATAACAAGGGCATGACAATATTTCAATTTAAATGGGATATATAAGGGACAGTGTATGTTATACAGACATTTATAAATATATGCAGTATATTCAGTGCATTCCGAAAGTATTCAGACCCCCTTCACTTTTTCAGTTTTGTTGTTGCAGTCTGATACTATAATCGTTTAAATTCATTTTTTCTCTCTCTCATTAATCTACACTTAGTACCCCATGATGACAAAGTGAAAACAGAATTCCTGTAAAATTATTAAAAAGAAAAAACTTAAATATCACATTTACTCTTTACTCAGTACTTAGTTGAAGCACCTTTGGCAGCAATTAAAGCTTTTTTGGGTATGACGCAACAAGTTTTGCAAACCTGAATTGGGGGGATTTACTGCCATTCTTTGCAAATCCTCTCAAGCTCGGTCAGGTTGGATGGGGATCGTCAGTGGACAACCATTTTCAGATCTCTCCTAGGCTGTGTGTGTGTGGTTTTAACATTAGGTAAATACAACCTCAGATGAACAACAACACGTGACATATTACACAGTGTTATTTGTTTAACAAAAACTAATGGGCTTTTAATGGAAAAGCTATGGGCGACAAACTAAGTAGGCTACACCCTGGGACTTAAGAGGGTAAGTAGCAGTCAGGTGCTGCTAATGCCTTTGATTAATTGATCATAAGCAAGTGTGATCACCTTTATAAAAGCAGAAGTTTTGGCAGGTTGCTGGTCTGTGGGTGTTAACGCAATGCAAAAGAGGAAAAACATCAGCAATGATCTTAAAGCAATTGATGATGCCATCAATCTGAGAAGGGTTATGAGGCCATTTCCAAACAATTTGAAGTCCATTATTCTTCATTAAGGAAGACCATTTACAAGGAAAACATTCAAGACAGTTGTCATTCTTCCCAGGTGGTATGTACTGCTCAGAGACACGAAGGTTGAGGATCCAAATGCAGCTTTATTGAAGGGTAATCCACAATCATAGTCAAAAACAGGCAAAAGGTCATACACAGGCAAGCAGCCCAAACAAGAGAGTAGTGATGTTACGTTTGACACTGAAGCTTCGATGCGAGTATCACGCATGCGAGACAATTTCTAGTGAAGCTCCGTTTCGGGGTGTATTGGTTTCCCAGAGTCACGTGATCGATAACAAATGACGCCTCACTTTCCGTGCACGTTTCGCTTTGCGTGTCAGAAGTTTCGAACCCCAGAGTCCTTTTTGGATCTGTCATTCTGGTTGATGGGTTTGTGAGGAGAGTGCTGTACTTTGAAAGTTAATCAATACATTACATTTAGATAACCAAAATGTATTGTTTTTGTTGTTGTCTTTTTTTATTTTGGTCAAATCTTTGCACTTTTGTTGTTTTCTAGGTAATTTGGGGTTAGGAGGGGATAGGGTGTTGGTGTTTGGTGAAGGGTTTGTATTTAGAGCAACAGGCAAGAAAAAGAGAGACTTCCCCTATCTGGGAATTATTTTGAGTTTATAGCTTCCAATGTATGTATGCTTTTCTACTGTGTAAGATAAGAAATAGACTCAGCCCCAACACCGTGAAACAGTTTTTTTTTTTCCCTTAATAATTAAAAACTTTATCACTTTTCTGTTATTCCTACAGTTGCACAAGCACAATCACTGCCAAGTGTCATTAGCACATTTAAAGATCCTATCACACAATGTGAAATGATCCTTATTCACTGTGTGTTGAGAGAGAATATTAGATCTTATTGAATCATATAAGCTCATATTATAGCCTATTTTATTGTCACACTTTAATGAGTAAATTAATTTATTTAACGAACAAATTAAACACAAACGTGTAAGGCTTTTATTTGTACACATAACATTGAAATGATGGGAGTGTGTTGTGGTTGCTTCATCTGACAGAGCTTCTTCCACAGGCTTCTGGCTGCTTTATTTTAAATAAGCACCAGATGGCGCTGTTCTCGACACTCTTGAAGCTTCAAATCTTTTCCCGGAACAGACAGGGGAAAGCCTCACTGCTTCATGAGGCTTCATTTCCCCATCCCTACAAGACAGGAGAGACAGAACCCACAGAATAATCCACAGAACGGGCAAGTAATCCAAAACCAAGAGACAAGAAACCAGGGAAAACGCTCAAAAATGCACTGACACAACTAACAAGACTTAGTAATGATTGACAGAATTGACCAGGCTTATATAGGGTGCGCTAACAAGGTAAATGAGACACAGGTGAATGTAATCAGGAATGATGTGTCCGGGCAGTGAGTATTGTGGGTAATGTAGTCTGTGGTGATATGGCAATAGTCTGAGGTGAAGTGCCCTCTGGTGGATTGCACGGGCACTCTCACTGGTGATCGTGACACCAGGAGCAGACGTCCCAGCAAATTCACGCCATTTCTCTGAGAATTTGCAAAGAAATGAAAGCTCTAGCATAAGTTCTGCCAGGAGATTCAATGTTATGTCACTTATTACATTCAGACCTAACCAATCATGTCCTAATACTCTGAGTATAAAAGATCGGTACTTATACATGTCTGAGTTCGCAGATGCTGACGCCAACATTTACCTCCATCCTCCCCACCACCACCAGGATTTGTCCCTGCCTATACCTCCCAGGGGGTCGGCTGTGACCCTGCCTTCATCTTCAGGCAGGAAATGCAGAGTCTGTTACCCTCTAGACGTGAGCTTTCGGACCAAAGAACTCTTAATATTATACTTGCTGGTCTGTTAATAAATTAAGGCATTGTTACTTCATCTGGCCTCCCGAGTCTTTCTGGTAGAACTACACCTCAGACTCTACATGCCTCAGTTGACATGTTAAATGTTAAAGTTCATGGCAGTACAATTAGAAAAAGATGGGACAAGTATGGCATGTTTGTACGGGTTACCAGGAGAAAGCCTCTTCTATCTAAAAAGCATGGCTGCATTGCGTTGGTTTGCATATCTGAATGATGGCCATAATGCACAGCCCCAAGTTAGGGGAAAACTAAACAGCATATCAGCACAAACACCTCATACCAACTCTCCATCACGCTGATGGGGGGGATGATGATTTTTAGCTTGTTTTGAAGCCACAGGACCTGGGCACCTTGCAGTCATTGAGTCGACCATGAACTCCTCTGTATACCAAAGTATTCTGGAGTCAAATGTGAGGCATCTGTCCGACAGCTAAAACTTGGCCGATATTGGATCATGCAACAGGGCAATGCACCCAAGCACACCAACAAATCTACAACAGAATGGCTGAAAAAGAAAAAAATCAGGGTGTTGCACTGGCCCATTAAAAGCCCAGACCTCAACCTGACTGAAATGTTGCGGCAGGACCTTAAGAGAGCTGTGCATAAACAAATGCCTGCAAACCTCAATGAACTGAAGCAACATTGTAAAGAAGAGCGGGCCAAAATTCCTCCAGAAGGATACGAGAGGCTGATTCGGTCATACAGAAAACGATTCCTTCAACTTATTGCTGCTTAAAAGTGACTCTACAAGCAATTGAATCATAGGGTGTACCCATGACTTGTCCATTTTGCCTTTTTTTTTTTTTTGTTAAATAAATAATGATAGTGTAATATGTCATTTGTTGTTGTTCATCTGAGGTTGTATTGACCTAATTTTAAGACCTGCTAACGACCAGATGATTTTTATTATGTTGATACGTAAAACCATAACATCTTAAAGAGTGTCCTTTCTTTTTCACATATACATATATATGTGTGTGTAAAACATTATTAATATTATTTTGGAGAAAGTTTTAAATTAGATATAGTATCTATTTAAGAGGAAAGAGAATCTGGTGATTCAGATGTTTTATCATTTAACATCCATTAACATGATCACAAATCAAATAAAAAAGTTTTGCTTCATTTCTGTAAATTGTCAGACTGTAGAATACTGTACTGCAGATCATTTTTCATTGGATAACCAATCCTGTGACTCAGTCTCCCCTATTTTACACTCCCACATTTGGTGTCAGGCAAGATTAATAAACAAAACTAGATTTGGCTTTATCAAATCTTTATTTTGACATTGCATCAATCAGAACACAAGTTTTACTTGTTTGGACATACACTCCTTTCAACGATACTAGACAACCTACAAATAACATCAAAATATTTTTTCTGTAAAATAAGTTAAAAAGATAATTTACTTAAAAATACTGGCAGTTCATATTTTCCTTCAGACAGGCAGTATATTGATGAGCTTTAAAGAAAAACTCAACATTAACAGATTAACATGGCAGGAAATAATTGTTGCTCAGAACACGGAACAGCTTGTTGTTGTAGGAGCCAAACTCAAACATCTTTGATCCACTGAAGAGATAGTTGAAACCTAAAAATGATCATGAAAGACAGAGTTAGATGAGATTTTATTTTAGATTTCCACTTGTTACATGTTGTAAAACCCTTACCTTTGTGCTGGAAGGCTGCGGTCACCTTCCCTGTCATTCCAGGGAAAACAACTTCCACCGGTTTAGGATAACCTTTCTCCATTCTGCGTTTTTCCTCATCATAACTGCACAAAATAAATTCTAGTTACTTGAAGATTCTTGAAAAAGGTGACCAGACTAACTCAATCAGACTAATTTACTGACCTATAAACCTGGCTGTCAACGAAAAACAGGATTTTGTAGCTGCTCTCGTCGTAGAGGACTGCGTTGATTTTCTTCACTTTTTTGGGTAAACCGAACATGCTGAGACTCTTGGGATAACCCTCTGCCATATCATAGCCATAGAGAGCCCAGACCTTTTCACCTGAGGTGTGACAACATATTCAAATTATATTTAATTTCTCATATGAAATAGTTATCTTCATTCTAAAAAAATAAAGTTTCTTTATTGGCATCTATGGTTCCATGAAGAATGTTCTTTATAGTGGAAAAAAAGTTTTTTAGATTCTTAAAATGGTTCTTTTCAATGAAAAGTTTTTTGGGAAACCTAAAATGGTTCTTCTATGGAACACTGTGAAAAACCCCCTTTTGTAACCTTTATTTTTAAGAGTGTTTTGTTTTTTTGTTTTTTACCTTTGATAAGGAAGACTTTGTCCTCCAATGGACTCTCAAATGCTGCATCGATATATTCTGGAATCTCAGGCCAGAAGCTTTTAATGAGATGCTGTTCAGCGGTTGTGCTCTGGGGATAACTGCGCCAGAAGAAGCTGTGAATAAAGCCAGCAGTCAAATCCAGCTTGTCATAAGTATCATAAGCATTATAACTATCATAAGCTCACGTTAACAACAGAAAGCATTTCTGTCTCTGTTTACCTGCCCTTGAAGAAGATAATTTCTCCGCGGAGCATGGTGACAGCATCAAGGACCAGATTGGGATCGCATATGTTTGGGGTAACTGGTGGTGTGGGTTTTGGATCACCAGGGTTGACATCACGGTTTGGGCCTGTTTGATAAAAATGTCAAATCATTAGATACATCACTTTCAGGGTCTTTTGAACCATCACCAGTATATGCAATTTGTAATATCTTACCATAAAGAGACTGGATTCCGTTGACATCGTCTTGAGGGAGGAGGAAGGTATCGACATCTCTGTAAACGTACGTAGGATACATCAGTGCACCCGGATCCTGGGAATGTTCAAGCCCTAGAGAGTGTCCGAACTCATGGGCAGCAACCAGGAACAAATTGTAGCCTGTGGAATAAGTAGGAATGTGAATACAGTTGGTCTTTAATATGTGCATTGGTACAAAGTGGAAACTTTTCCAAATGAACCCTAACCTTGAGGAGATCTGAACATGAACGTCTCGTCATCGTCAAAATGGGCATCACCACCGATGCCCTCATATGGAGGGAAAGCATGAGCCAGAAAACCATTTGGTCCGTCAAAGGGGTAACCATCACGATGATCTGGAAAGAGAAGATTTATTTTAAAAGCTTATAAATGTATAAAATGAAACAGTTACTGTGAGCAGCTGATAAAACATATTCAAATGTATATATAGGTACCAAGGAACATTTGTTGACTATAACTGACGAATTGGACATTTCAATTTCATATATATTAAAATATATACAATTATTGTTCAATATTGTCACATATATATATATGATGCTATCAAATATTGTATTTTTGTATAATTTTAAAGTTTAAATCTTTAAAAAAAAAAAAAACCTTATAACAAGATAGACATCCACATTTAATCCATTATTTTTAGGCATGTTTGCTACAAAACAAATCCCACTTCTTCTCATGTATCATCTTGCTAATGATTAGTTTAAAAAAAAACTGACCTCCAACAACAAAGGAGATCATGATGTCAGCTGTGCCGCTGTAGAGACGGGTGAATGTCAGAGGAGTCACATCTGCCCAGACTTGCAGGGCCTTTTTGATGGAATCATCCACCTCTGCTTCTGACATGTCAGGGGTATAGTTCTCAATCCTGGCAAAAAAAAAAAGACAGTAAAATAAATGTTACACGTCTGTTTTAAACAGGTTTGTCTTTAAGTCTGCAGGTCTTACCTGTAGGTCAGATCATGTTTTTTCCACTTGTAGTTCCCTTCAAAAGTGGAGTACGCCGCAACATCTGGAACCCCACAGCGTGGCTTCTTCATCACATTCAGTGTCTCTTCATCCAGCTTCCCTGTCATTTTGAGTCCAAAAAACTGCTGCATCTCTTTTAACCTCAGACTCATGACACTGGAGCGTCTTTCAGTATTAGAAGAGGACTGCTTTGGCAGGCCATACAATCTATTCAGGTAATTCTGAAAAAAAGATTAAAATAAATCAAAGTTAGTTTGCAAACTGTATCTTATAGAGATGCTAAACTAGTTAACAGTACATCCAATGTGCAAATTACCTCAGCAATACTCTCTCTGTCTTCAGGTGGCGCTATTGGGTTGGTGTAACCAGAAACCACCAAAGCGATAAGAACGCACAGCTTGTAGTAGCTCTTCATGTTGCTTCTCTTTCAAGAAACTGATGCTGTCTGTGTTTTTCTCCCCTCTTAAATACACCACAGAAGGACTGATTGTGCAATACGAGATTGAGTCACATATTGCACCTTACGCCACAGGAAAGGAAATCAGGGAATGACAAAACCCCCAAACACAGACGCTTTTAGCAATAGATTCTTCTCAACAATGAAATCATTTATAAAGGAATTATTTCAATGCCTATAATTAAATCTCCTTGTGTCATTTAAATAAATAAAAAATATTTATACAAAGAGAAGTCAACTCTTGACCAATCCAGGGACCCCCTAATATATTATTGCATTTAGCAGTTCCAAGCGTTATAATGGCAGTGAATGACTGTTTCTGTCCATAAAAGTGCATCTATCCACCTTAAAAGTAATCTACACGGCTCCGGGGGATTAATCGAGGACTTCTGATGTGAAGCAATGTGATTGTGTAAGACAAATATCCATATTTAAAACTTTACAAACTGTAATTCACGAGAGACTGGCATTCCAGCGTATGAAATAGGACGCTCCAGTGAGAATACGCTAGTTCTCGCGAGAACCAAGTTTTTTCTTGCTTCCGCGTTCGTCACCAGAATATGGATTCATAAGGCGCTTCACTTTTATAATGGATAGATGCATTTTTATGGACTTAGAAACAGAAACAGACATTCACTGCCATTATAAAGCTTGGAAGAGCCAGGACGGTTTTTTTAATGTAACTCCAATTGTATTCGTCTGAAAGAAGAATGTCATATACACCTAGGATGGCTTGAGGGTGAGTAAATCATGGGCTAATTTTCATTTTTAGGTGAACTATTCCTTTAAGTTTTAAAAATTAATGAGAATATAAAAATGCTATAAATATTTTTTGCCAGCAACACTATATAATAACTTTTATTAATGGCATTAACAATCATTGTGCCATTTTATTTTATATTTATATGTTTTACATGGTTTTATTATATTATATCATACTCTATGGAAGCAACTAAATGAATCTATATGGCATTGTTAGAAAAAAATTATATATAGAATTTTTAAAGAAATTTCTGTTGTTTATTAAATGTTTTATATACAAATCCCAGACGCCCTGTCTGGACCCCAGCTATACACTGGATATACTATATTGATTTGCAAAGTGTAGAAAAAGTACTATTATCTGCAATTTTGTAAAGACTGTAAATACATTTTCACATAATTGTGTAACAATGGTCGTGAGGAGTCTTACAAAAATGTTCTATAACTCTTGCATAGTAACTGCAAGTGCAATAACAGTGTTTTTTGTTGTAAGAACATATTAAGTACTGATAAAACTATATACGGCTCCTCATTGCATGGTTAGATCAATGTATTCATGCTTTCTATAAAATAAACTGTAAAATTTGTGATATGGCATAATTTAAAAACTATAATCTCCATATGTGTCCCTTTTGTTTTATTTAGGATGAATAAAATGTTTCAGAGAAGAAAAAAAGAAAGGATTTCAGTAAAGTGACGAGTCAAATGTGTATACAAATTTGCATACAACATTGATTCTGAGTAATTTACCATGCATTAACAATCAGTCCATTATTTTGTTGGTGCGTTTGTTACAAAAAGCATGTATCATCTTGAATAGGCAAAGCCCAATGGGTTCACAACATCCTCTTTTTCCTTTAGTGTTGTAATGAGATGTGTGACATGAACAGATGGGTTATGACAACTCTGTGTTAGTCATTTGTGAAGTGGGCCAGAATAGACTGGTTTAAAATTATTTTATGACAGTGTTTCTGCCTAAACACTACACTAAATTGCTGTGTTTCGGCAACATTAAATTTCTTGTGGGTTTATTTTATATAAAGATTATTATTGGTGATTTGAGAAGCTTCTTCAGTTCATTGTGGTAACATATATGTATGTTTTTCTAGCAGTTTAGTACTGTGCTCTCTTTGCAAATTCATCATGTCCTAAAACTAAACTTAATTAATAATAATAATAATGTACAAAACTACATCAGTCTGTTTAGAATGTTATTGGTTCTAATGGACTCTATTTTAAAGTGTTGGTTAGAAATATGAACCAATTTCCAAATTACAGAACAACATACAGCATGCACTAGTTAAAGAAAGAACATGCTGTATTTTTGGGGGAAGTTGGATTTAGACACGCAAAATGCTACATTACACCAAATGTGTACACATACACACTTTCATCATCACTCAAACGCCACTGAGGCAATTCATTTCAAAAGAATTTAATGAAATCTGAATAAATGGGAATCATGCAACAGGAAACCAACTAGCCAGATAAGGTGAAACAAAAAAAATCACAATTTGGTTCCCATGGTGTGCTGCCTGTTATTTCTCAGCACTGAAGCCATGTGTTTGCTGCCATTCTCAAATTCCATTTGTTGAGGTCCTACGAAGAAATACACACATCCTGGACAACAATAAAGAAAATTATTCAAAGGTCTGAAAATATGGCCTCGGTTTGGCTTAATATGTAGGTTAACATATGCTATTTTGATTTTGCCACTATATCATGACTTATTTGCAGATTTGGGACATCTGGAATGGAACTATTAGTTTTAGGAGAAAAAGTTCTTTATGATGACACTGAACTATGAAAGCCTCACCTTTGAAAACTAGCATGCTGTTTTGGTTTATGTTTTCATAGGCAACATATGTGAGCTGGAAATTCAGATCACAAACTGGTTATTAGTGTGATTCCTATTTGCTCAAAGCTGGGATGTACCTGCCAAATAAACCTGCAACAGGTGTATTAGTCAAGTAAGACACTACAGTACAATGATTAGTTCTGCTAAAAACGTACACATATGGAGCCAGACTACCTGTTTTTACAGAAAACTAGCTCCTGTTGCATGGCTGTCACCGTGTCGAATGACAGCGTAAGATCACATTTATGGTGTTTTTGGAGAAAATCTGTCCAGTAGTCTCTTACCTTTGACAGAAAAGAAACGGTAAATACAGAACATGTTTTTCCATTCCACTGTGCTACTTTTCCATTTTATTTCAATGTAAACATGTGCTAGACGGACATGCTTGACCGTTTTATCCAAGTGTGTCCCCCAGTACTACAAACCACACCCCTTCTAATTACGCCCCACTACAATGAAATAATGGGATGTCAGAGCCCCTCCCTCTGAAATCCAAACCTGTGGCACTCCTCTCAGAAACTGAAGCCTCTGTGCCTCGATCGCCCCCAGGTGGTTGGTCCCAGTATAGCTCATAACACCTGCCCCTCCGTGTTTTCTAATGGATGCGAGACAAACTAAACAATCAAATTAGACTTCAAATAATTGTTTCCTACAGATGGTTTCTGTCATTTTAGTTTTTAAAATTAGTTTTATCACGATGATTTCATTTCAAATAAGTTTAGTTTTAGTTAGTTATTTGATGCTATAAAAATGGGGGGTGTGACGTCATGATTGACAGCTGAGATTGACCGCTTCTCTGAGTGAAGTTGGCACTGAGGCACTAACAGACTTTTTGGGAAGAGATTGGAGCTTTAGCTTTAATTTAATTTAATTTCCATAATTGTTTATTTCACACCAACATAATACATTATTATATGTTATATGTAATAGCATCTGTGGGATGTGCTGAACAAACAAGTCTGATCCATCTCCTCACCACTTACAGGACTTAAAGGATCTGCTGCTAACATCTTGGTGCCAGATACAACAGCACACCTTCATGGGTCTAGTGGAGTCCATGCCTCGACGGGTCAGGGCTGTTTTGGCAGCAAAAGGGAACCAACACAATATTAGGAAGGTAATGTTATTTCTGATCGGTAATTTGGATGAATCAAAATCCCATTAAATGTATCATTGGAATTTGGAAATGTTATTCTTTCTATAGAATCGATTTGTTCAGATTACTCGATTTCATGAGCTGTTTTTGTAAATTTGTTTTAATTTGAATTTAGCATACATTTTCTGTACTTTTCATTCATTCAAAATCTGTCATTGTTTTTGGACAAGAAACAATTTTTTTTTTTTTAATTTATATAATTTATAATAACACTGAAAATAGAGATGCAAGAAAATCTCTATTTTCTTTCACGTGTTTCTTTCTGAATATCTCAAGTGTGACAATATTAACAGACATACCATACCATACATTTCCTGTATATTTTTGACGTCCTGGAAAGACAGCTGCAAAACAGAGTGCAAGCCAAAATTATAGGCTGACTCCAGGATCTGATGAATGTGGAAGGCCGAGAGCGTGTTCAAACTCATGCACTGCCACAGCGAGGAGGTGGCAGCATTTAGGTGATACACAGTTGTCATCCCCCATCATGTGTTATGTCATGTCATAACAGAAAACATTTTGAGTATGCATTAACAGAGCAGAAACCCTTCAATTGTAGACTCTTGAAGATATAGCTATAATATCTGTAATTTACTCAGTAAATAAGTTCACATGAGTATGTCAGGGCTTCAACCCTCAAGTAACATTGACATGAGTCATATGAAAGGACATAACACCTACTACACTACTACTTTGTTTTTTTTACCAGTGGCATTTGTTGTCCAGGCCTCATTACCAAAGTGCACATCACCACCAATGCCAGCCCCAGGGAAAAAGGTATGCACCAGGATGCCTCCCTCGCCATCAAACGTGTACTGAGTTCCCAATATACTCTGCCCAGCCCCCAAAAAAGTCACTGTTTGGATTTAAATAGGCAAATGCTTAAGAGTCTATGATTGGGTCATTATTGCAGTGGTTATTATGTTTCTAGCATGTTATATGTTTGGGAGAAGTTTTTCTAACCCTAATTGATGGCGCATGGTACCGTGATGGGTTGCCACCTGTGCAATAAGTCCATTCGTGAAATTTCCTCACTACTAAATATTAGTCGGTCAACCGGTATTGGTATTATAACAAATTGGAAGCAATTGGGAACAACAGCAACTCAGCCACGAAGTGGTAGGCCACGTAAAATCACAGAGTGGTGTCAGCACATGCTGAGGCACACAGTGCACAGATGTCGCCAACTCTCTGCAGTCAATAGCTACAGACCTCCAAATTTTGTGTGGCCTTCAGAGCTCAAGTACAGTGCATTGAGAGCTTAATGTAATAGGTTTCCATGGCCGAGCAGCTGCATTAAAGCCTTACATCACCAAGTGAACCACGTCAGATGTAGTGGTGTAAAGCACTCCGCCACTGGACTCTAGAGCAGTGGAGATGTGTTCTCTGGAGTGATGAATCACGCTTCTCTGTCCGGCAATCCGATGGACAAGTCTGGGTTTGGCAGTTTGGCAATCCCACAGTCCAGGGGCGGATCTACAGGGGGGCAAGGGGGGGCAGGTGCCCCCCCACTCTAGAGCCTTGCCCCCCCAGCTGCCCCCCTAACTTTGATAATCCAAAAACTGTACTTGTAAAAACAACCCGCCAGTATGTCCAATACATTTACCAAAAGTAAACCATTACATTTTTTTTTAAATGTATTAAAATTAAAATGCATAAAATACCCCTCCCCCGCACCTCTAATACTTAGCTACGTCCCTGATTCAAACGTGCAGACTGCAGAGCGGCCGCGGCCGCGGCGTTCGCTCAGTCTGGCTCACACACAGCGAGTCTGCTGCGGTGCGGTCGCCCTACAAATCGACTGGAGAGACTGAGCTGCCCCAGAGCCCCTGAAGGTGAAGTGAGTTTCCCCAGGTGTAGTTTAAACACACGTTTAACTTGAAATTACATTTATAATGAATGTATTGTATGCTAAAGACGATTCAGCATCAGCAAAAACAGCAAGTTTATTACGTTTGCCAAAATCAGCGGTTGTGAATCGTAAGAGCACTCTTCCCTTTGATTAGCCTAATTTTGATTTTAGTAAAGACAAGAACATATAAAAATATTGTATCCATAACTGCCAAATCTCACGCATTCACAGTGAGACACATGCAATTGACACTTTTCACGCTCTCACGCCACATACATTTTCTCACGCACAGAAAAATCGCGAAGCAAAGAGGACACGGAGACCGACAGACTAGACAGAGCAGGTTACTTATGATATAAAAAAAAAATCTCAGCTCTCAGATTCTGTCACTTTTATTACGAAATTCAAACAATAAATGCCGTTTTGGCGCTTGTAACTGTTATGTGACAGATCCCTAGCTGCACGTGGACCGATCATCTCTAGCTAGGCTAAATAAACACGAATGAACAATGTTGAAAGAAACAGTAGCCTACAACTTACCTAAATGTATATTCCTCATACAAAATATCGACCAATCAATCTAACAAAGGGGTCAATAAAACAACTGGAGAACAATTATGTCACATAACATTTTCCTCAGGAAAGCCATTTAATGACCATAATAGACTATAGCACATTAGTTGGCTAGAAAAAAAGAGCTATAGAGAGTATTTTGCTAAATATGTGTAATGTACCATATTACATATTTATTATATTTTTATTTATATCATTAAATAAAGTTGTTAATATAATTTAAAAAAAACGCATTGTATGTAATTCGAGTTATTTTTAACCTTAAATAACACTGCCAGCTGATAGGGCTCTCTCTATGTTTACAGCATTAGGTGAGTTGTTTTTTCTTGAGATTAGGTACATCTTGTGTGCCTAATATTTATCCAAATGAGTCAATATTAAATCAAATCACGATAATTTAATTGAATTGAAATAACAAAAAAACGTAGCTTACCAGAAATTGTACCATGTAAACACTGTAACATGTTGTCACTAAACCTAATATAATTCAGTTGTTACTAAAATGTTAGTGACAATCACAATACACTTATTGTGATGCAATTATTATTATTTTTTTTACATTTGATTTAGCTAAGCAGTCCTATTAAATCCAATTCCTCTCAGATATCACAGCAATGAAACCAACTGGGGAAATAACAAATACAATAGGATTAAGTAGTCTAAACATAACTGGTGTGTGCATGTGATTAAATCTTTCTGATTTTATATTTGTTATATAGGCTACTTATTAGCTACAGTGGCCCTACAGTGTAATGTAATACAAGGATAACCAGAGGTTTTCACATATTGATTTCCATGTACCGTCTACCCCTGCCACCCTGCCAAGACCTCTTGCCACCCCTTTGCCCCCCCATGTAAAATTTTCTAGATCCGCCACTGCCACAGTCACCAGATCTCAACCCAATAGAGCATCTTTGGGATGTGGTGGAACGGGAGCTTCGTGCCTGGATGTGCATCCCACAAATCAAATCTCCATCAACTGCAAGATGCTATCCTATCAAAATGGGCCAACATTTCTAAAGAATGCTTTTAGCACCTTGTTGAATCAATGCCACGTAGAATTAAGGCAGTTCTGAAGGCGAAAGGGGGTCAAACACAGTATTAGTATGGTGTTCCTAATAATTATTTTAGGTGTATGTATATATATATATATATATATATATATATATATATATATATATATATATATATATATATATATATATATATATATATAGAGAGAGAGAGAGAGAGAGAGAGAGAGAGAGAGAGAGAGAGAGAGAGAGAGATAGATAGATAGATAGATAGATAGATAGATAGATAGATAGATAGATAGATAGATAGATAGATAGATAGATAGATAGATAGATAGATAGATAGATAGATAGATAGATAGATAGATAGATAGATAGATAGATAGATAGATAGATAGATAGATAGATAGATAGATAGATAGATAGGGTTATAAGCTGTTTTCCTCATGGGAACCAAAAAATATCCCCACACGGACAAGAATTTCAGATATGTATTGCCATTTTTGCGGGGACCTTCTGTCCCCATAACAAAGTTACACACTTACCAGGACCACACACACACACACATACACATGACTATTACTCAGCTCCATAATTTCGAAGTTCAGCTTTTCTCCCCCATGTTTGTTATTGAAGGAAATGACATATCAGCCATAATCCTTTTCTTTTGGCGGAATTTCAAGGGCACAGCTGGAGCCCAAAGTTTCCATGCCTGTCTGAATGCTGTCCTGACCTGGGCAGCTGTCATCTTTGAGCTGTATCCGAAGATTCTGAGCATAGACATATGAAAATATGAGCCATCAAGCTATGGGTTCTACTGGTGAGAGTATAGTCTACTGAACATCGCCTGTATGTTAGGGTTCTGGATGTCCATCGCATCTGGACGTCATTTTAAACTGCATAGCATCAGATAGACCACAGTCAGATAGACCACAGTGAGCTCTTCTCATGGCTGCTACTGTCTGTGTATCCACATCTCCACTCTCTTCCAAGCTAAAGAACTGTTACATCTCCCTCAATTGGGCCTGGAACAGGTCAGGCCCCGCTGCACACCTCCATTGGCCAGTTACAGGTTTATAGTTGTAGAATTTTCCCAGGTAAACCTGTTTTATCCAAACCATTTAAATAAACAGGCATCGCAGCCATTGCATAAACTCTAAGACAACAAACAAGCCAACTATAAATGTATTTCATGAAGTGTATTTTGATATATTTCATTCACTGATGTCAGCAATTTGCTCCGTTTTGATTTGAATACATGCAAGGTGTATGCAATGTTCTCTTTCATAGATTCACTCAACGCTGCGTAGCTATGACGCAATGGGAACGCCCTCTGGGTGTGCTGATTGTCTGAAGCCCGTATAGAATCATGCCAATTAATTGGTTGATGGCCCCAATGCTCTTACGTCGCCATACTGAACTAATGAGCGCGCCATCTGCTCCTCATTGCTCTGCCATTTCTCTGCCTTCACAAAGCGGTTATTTTAGCCCTTCTGCTACGGTTTATCTGGCCCGAATTTCGGATTGTTGTTTGAGTTTTTCTTTAATCTGCACTTCAAGTACCATGGAGTGTCGTTGCTGTCTACAGCTGTGTTCTTGCTTCATTTCGAACGATGACCCACACATGTTTGGGTTTTTCAACTTGTGTCTTATTACCTTCCATTGTGTGTCATTTTCCATTTCATTGCCACAAGCCCATTCTTTGTTTATAGCCATTTAGGAATAACGATATGTTCTACGTTTCGATCCTTCTCTGAGCACGTCACAGGACAGTCAGGCTGTCCTCCCAAAAAAAAAAACACTCTATAGGTTGTTTTTTAATCACCTTATTAAGACCTTTATTTACGTTTTTAAGTCATGCATCCTCTAGCTGGCGTAAAAATAATGACAGTGTCATGTTACGTCTGTCGTCATGAAATGATGAATGACTACCAATCAAAATGTGTGTTCATTTAAATGCAATGTGTGGACTTTTTATCACCATTTGTCATATTTCCATTTAGCATTTTTTTTTTTTTTTTTTACAACTACATCAACCCCACCCCTTAACCTACCCAGAGATTTATAGTGCATATACACTTTATGAGTACATGTGTTCCCTGGGATCGAACCCACAATTGCATGATCACATGATTACATGATGTTGTATTTTGCAATGCTCTATCAATTGAGCTACGCAAAACCTAAAATATGATGCAAATAAAAGGAAACAAAGCATTAAAATGAAAGTGTCCTGTTGTCAATAGGGACACACCTTTAGTAAATGCTCCTATGGGTCGTATTTCATTAATTAAAAAGAAAGTGTCCTGTTGTCGATTGGGGCGCAACTTTAGTAAACACTCCTATGGATTGTATTTCAGGGAAGTAACAAACGACCTATAGGCGTATTGGTTGGAGGACATGTTGGGACAGTGGTTAATCGCCTCAGCTAACTTTACGCGCATGAAGCGCCATATACAGACATTTCCCTAAACAGCCACAGGTCAGATTTTCCATCACAGTAAAGAGCTTATTAATTACGAAAACAATTATTTATTTTTGCGAATTATTATTTTTTATCGTTTTTCAGTAATTGTTGTTAGTTTCGTTTAGTTTTAGTTTTTCATCTATTATGATTTTTACATTTTATTTCAGTTTACGAAAATGTTTTTTGACCAATAGTTTTAGTCTTAGTTTCAGTTTTCATTTACGAAAATAACCTTGGTTCTGTTGCAAACCCAAATTCAAGACGGACACCTCTCTGACCGGCTGGGGCGCAGTCTTCGGGGGCAGGCTGGTGTGTGGAGTGTGGACGGGAGAATACCTCTCTTGGCACATAAACAGCTTGGAGCTGAGAGTACTTGTCAATGCTGCATAACTATGAATTCATCATATTAGAATGATTTCTGAAGGATCATGTAACACTGAAGACTGGAGTAATGATGCTGAAAATTCAGCTTTGCATCGCAGGAATAAATTACATTTTAAAATATATTCAAATGGAAAACAGTTCTTTTAATTTGTAATAATATTTCACAACAATAGTACTGTTTACTGTATTTGATTAAATAAATGCGGTCTTGGTGAGCATAAGAGACTTCTGTACTGTAATAAATGTATTATAAAATACTATAGTATTTTTTCATGTGAGGTTTTGTGAGGGTGAAACACTCAGTTTCAGTCAATCCCATGTCAATCTTGAGTACCTAGAGTAGTATTGCATCCTTCATATCTCCGAAAAGTATTTAGTTTTATTATATTTATAAAAGAAAGATACGCTGTACCTAGTCTTTCCGGAAAAAAAAACGAGCGGCTTGAGGCGTATTGTGTGGGCGGAGCTAAAGAATCACGAGCACGTGCAGCTATTGCGTTGAGAATGTCTAAAAGCTGTGACATAGCCTAGAAATCTAGACGCACCCTAGCGGCAGAAAATGTATTTTGCCGCGAGTGTAGTCTAGCAACTCTCGGTAGACCTGAGAGCTGGAAAAACCAAACTCTGGTCAGGCCAATCACAGCGACTGTGTGCGGGCTTAACATAATGACGGTACGTCACGGCAGAGTTGCGGAGGTTCTGCGTGCTACTCGTAAACACAGAAGCTGACGAACAGCTGTCTTTTGAATCGGCTTTGGCTGTGACTCTGGAAGACTTGGAGTTAAGCTTTTATTTGAGAAAAGAACAAAGAACGGCACTGAAGTCATTCTTAAGAAAAGAAGATATGTTCAAAGTTTTGCCGACTGGATACTTTGCTCTGGTTGGTTGTGGTGGTCATGGCGCTATCCAATTGCATGCAGAGGGAATTTGAAAGACAACCGTTTATCGACCCTTGGATTGAAATGCAGGGAACAAACAAAACACTTGTACAACTCCGTTGCTGCTCCGGAAAAAACAAACTCCATCCACTGTCCCATTAACGCTGGGGTCTTTGGAAAGCTGTACAGTGTTGTATTGCCCTGACAAACAAAAACACACTTCTTTGGTGACATTGTTGATGTCATGAAGTCTTGTGACTGCAGCGCAGCCGAGCAAAGCGTCTTGATGGGCGTACTGCTTTTGCTCTCTCGCTCTGGTCTACGGGTGTGCGCACGCCCTTCCGGGAGAAGTGCTCTTAGGACCCGTATAAGGAAATTCCGCCCCATTTGACGTCACATAGGCCCATACTCGAAAAAAAATTAACAAAACTTGTGAGAAACCGGAAGGAGTATTTTTGGCACAGAAACTCCATCAAATGTCCAACTTAATTTTTTTTACTTTGTCCAGCAGTCTTTAACAGTGTAAAAAACTCAGTATGCATGAAACAGCATTTCACCCCCCCCCCCCCTTTAAGTCTGAAATCATGCGGCAGCGCTTCCGGGTCCAAACACTCGATCTCATGCCACAAGAAGAACAACAAACGGTGCTAATAGCCTATACACACAATGTGGTGTAATACAACAAAAAAAAAAATTATATCTCCATACCAAAATTCCAGATGGCCAGACAGTGATTCATCAGTGAGATTTTATAAATCTATAAAATATTAATATCTGTGATGCAGCACAGAGACTGTTGTGTAGACTGTAAGTATTTAAAATGTTTAACTTTTTTAAATGTTTGATGTTTAATATGAATAAATAGCACTCATAAACGGCCATCGCCACATACACAGATGCTGCTTTTATTTTATGCTGATAAAACACCCTTCAGCCAAACTAAATGTATAGACTTGTAAATCATTTTAAGATAAGCATAGAAACTTTGGTAGACTGCTCATATGTGTGCACTGTGTTCTGAATCATGCTCTTTATGCAATACACCCATAAAAAGTCACCATTATAGACAGCTCAATGTGTTTACGCAAATCGCTACCTTCACTCGGCAACACAGCTGTTGTTAATAAACTTGAATTGTGGAAGTTCCCACGATTGCACACTATGACTTCCCTTTGTTAAGTTACTGTGGTGAAGTGTGAAGTCACAAATACATTGTTTTGAAACATCATGTGACATCATATACATCTTCCTGCATTACAAAGCAGATCAACATTTTAAAGATGAAATTAATATTATTTTTGAAGATTTTTACTAAATATGTCACTCTTAAAAAGGTTTTAAGGCTTTATTGGCATTGATTCCATGAAGAAACTTTAGCATCCATGGAATCTTTCAATTTCACAAATGGTTCTTTAAAGTGCGAAACGATTCTTTAGACTACTAAAATATGAGAAAAAAAAGTTCACTGTTAATTTTGTGCACTGGTGCGCAGTCATGTTGGAACAGGAAGGGGCCATCCCCAAAGTGTTCCCACAAAGTTGGGAGCATGAAATTGTCCAAAATGTCTTGGTATACTGAAGCATTAAGAGTTCCTTTCACTGGAACTAAGGGGCCAAGCCCAACCCCTGAAAAACAACCCCACACCATAATCCCCACTTTATACTTTGCACAATGCAGTCAGGCAAATACCGTTCTCCTGGCAACCAGCAAACCCAGACTCACCCATCGGATTGCCAGACAGAGAAGCGCGTTTCGTCACTCCAGAGAACACGTCTCCACTGCTCAACATGCTTTACACCACTGCATCCGACGCTTTGCATTGCACTTGGTGATGTAAGGCTTGGATGCAGCTGCTCGGCCATGGAAACCCATTCCATGAAGCTCTCTACGTACTGTTCTTGAGCTAATCTGAAGGCCCCACAAAGTTTGGAGGTCTGTAGCATGCGCTGAGGCACACAACTCTGTGAGTTTACGTGGCCTACCAATTCGTGGCTGAGTTGCTTTTGTTCCCAATTGTTTCCACTTTGATATAATACCACTAACAGTTGACCGTGGAATATTTAGTAGTGAGGAAATTTCACGAAGGGAACAAGTGGCAACCTATCACGGTACCATACTTGAATTCACTGAGCTCCTGAGAGTGACCCATTCTTTCACAAATGTTTGTAGTAGCAGGTGCTTGATTTTAAACACCTTTGACTATGAAAATTATTTGAACACCTGAACTCAATGATTTGGAGGGGTGTCCCAACACTTTTGGCAATATAGTGTGTGACAATATATGTTAACTTATATGTATTTGAGAAGATCGGAATCGGATCGGAAAAGAATAGTTATTTCTTCATCCACTTTAACTATTTCAGTCCCTTTTGTTTAAAGGTGCATAGAAATGTAACTTTTTAACAAAATTACCAAAAATACCTAGCCTGGATGCCAGATGAACTTAGCCCCGCCCACAAAAATATTTGCACGGGCAGTTCGGGCTGGACTTGATTCATAGAGAAGTAATTATGCCTGAACAGAAACTGTTCGGACCAATGAAATTGTCAGGGCGGGCTTTAGACGATGATGGACAAATGATAAAGAGTAACGTAATCATCCACGTCATCAAAGGCACTTGGGTTGAATTTGTTCTAATCCTAAACGGAGAACTTGTTCGTTTATGCATCCACCTTTACTATTTCTCTCAGAAATGATGATCGTGTTGGTAAGTACTCTGTGTATCCTTAAATTCTTTTTTTACAACATCGGCAAAGATCGTTTACACTCATCTTCTTCTTCTAACGTGACTTATTCTAGCGTGCGGGCAGACAGGGTTGCCAAGTTTTGCCAGGGTTCTCCGGGAAGTTTGCCAAGTTTTGCCAGGGTTCTCCGGGAAAAATGGCATTTGGGGGGTAAAATATGTGTTATTTTGGCTGGACTGCCTGCTAAATTTCGCATTCCTGGGTCTGTATATCACATAATTGGCTTTATGCACAGCTGCACTACTTCCTGAACTTCAGCCAGCTCCTTTGTTTCCTGTCTGCCATTATTGGACAAACTGATTAATCCAGGTGTGCCTGACCTCTGTAGTCACAACAACAATAATCAGACACACCTGGATTAATCAGTTTGTCCAATAATGGCAGACAGGAAACAAAGGAGCTGGCTGAAGTTCAGGAAGTAGTGCAGCTGTGCATAAAGCCAATTGGCTTTATGCCCAGCTGCACTACTTCCTGAACTTCAGCCAGCTCCTTTGTTTCCTGTCTGCTATTATTGGACAAACTGATTAATCCAGGTGTGCCTGACCTATGTAGTCACAACAACAATAATCAGACACACCTGGATTAATCAGTTTGTCCAATAATGGCAAACAGGAAACAAAGGAGCTGGCTGAAGTTCAGGAAGTAGTGCAGCTCGGCATAAAGCCAATTGGGGTCGCTTCAACCCGCGGACTTGGCAACACAGTGCAGTTGAGTTCTGTTGACATTTGACAACTAATGTTATGCGTCGCTCCGTTGTTCTGATTGGTTGTAGGTCTATCCAATTGAGGTCTTTCCTGGTTCGGTTTAAACACGCCCCATAATCACAGCCCAACGGAGCAGTATCAGACTCATATTCTGACTAGAATTGAGTATGACGACGTCAGACTAAAAATTACCAGTTCAGATATACAAATTTTCCTCAATCTTCTCAGAACTCCTTGCATTACAGGTCTATCTCAGTCCTCATCTACTTCCTGTACTTCCTGAATTCCTCCAATGGTTTCTAAATGGACTATGAATCTGAAAGCCTGGCTAAGACTCCAGACACTCAACATGCTTGTCATATGACTAATTGTATGTGGTTTATAGGCTACGTTCATACCACATCTGATCCCCTTTAAAGGAATGTTTTGGGTTAAATAAAATAGATATTCTATTAAAACATAAATAAGATAATTTAGACTTTAAAACTAAAAGCTTTAATAATTAAATTTGACTCATAGACATTCAGTGTAATTTCGAATGCGTTTTTGTGCTTTAGTAGTTTTGGGGCTGGTTCATATAAAAGTTTTTTCCATTCCACTGTGCTACTTTCCCATTGTTGTTTTTTTCAGAATAACGCTGTAGATGAATTCCACTGAAGATGTGTTTGTGAAAAGCACCGCTTTTTACGCTGCTTGACTTGCCACAAGTCTTATCGAAAACCATGAGGGTCATAATTTGGCACTAAAATGCCATCAAAAATGGTGTTTTGGATATAAACGCATGTATAGTGTAATTCTGACCCTTTTGGCTTGCCATATTGTTTGTTCCACTTATGTTCTGCGTGAACCATCCCTAATACAGGCGAGGCTTGACACTGTTGCCTTTGGCATATCTGATTTTCAAATAGGAAATTAGTTATTCAGATGACTCACCTGATATCTCACCAAATTATCTACTTAACACGTCATACAAACCTGGTAGTGTCCAAGGACAGAGTCATAGGCTAGCCAAGCCTAGATGGAATTTACTGTACATGTATAACTGTAACTCTAATAAGCCACAAAATTCCACATGTCGCCATTGCGTGCTTGTTTATTAAATGCTTTGATTAATAATCCTGTACTCTCAGCTCCAAAATAAGACATGAGCAACAGATATTTATAATAAGTGCTTCCAATGACTCAGGGATTCTGAAGAATAAATGAAAACAGCCCCTCTCAACCTTCACCGATTGTCTAATCTCAGCAAAATCATTGAGAACAGCTCATCTATAAATAAGGTGGTCATCACTTCCTTTGCCCACAGAATCTGGCACCACCACCTCTACATCTGCCATTATGTAATCAGTTTTATCAATAGTGCTAGTGACACATAAAGCTCTGAGCTGACAGTCTGTTGGTTCAGGATGTAGTCAGGGAATTTTTTTTACTTACAACATGTTTTTTTTCCCCACTTAGGGAACATTCTTCATTTCTAAAATAAATACAGGTAGGGTCTGAGACATAAAGATTTATTGTGTAGAGTGTGTGCGTATATGTGTATGTACATGTAAATCTGTATTAAAACCCTCTCAACCTAGTGTAGCCCTGCCCTGCTCTGATGTGGATAACTAAATGAAAATAAAACAAACTGAATATACAAGTCACTGTATATATAACTTGTTACTGATTAAGTTTTATATAAATCCCAACTAATGGAGTTTAATAAATAAATAGGAATTGTGATTCAAAAATAATTGTATGATTTAAAATGAATAACATGTCACTCTGCTGTAAAGTGTCATGTCAGTTATCAGTGCATGTTTGTGTAGATTTTGGGTCCTGTTTTACTCAGGACGCCTGAAGAACAATCCTGATGATGTCAATGGGTTTCCTATTTTGATACACTCAGAAGCCATGTAATCAACTGAAGATGAGCATTCACCTGAAATCTCTGACGTTGTGTAGAATTCCCTTGCTTACCTAAGACTCCAGAGGTTCAAACATGCTTATTTTTTTCAGGCCAGGAAATGCCTCAATGACATCTCTGTCTGATATGACTCACAGACAGCTGCAGGGGTGCGTGTCAATAGTCTGGAGACAGGGATATCTGCATGACGTTGAGGAATTAAAGGTGAACTATGTAAGATTTTTGCAGTAAAATATCCAAAAACCACTAGGCCAGTGTTATATATTTTGTTCAGTTGAGTACTTAGAATATCCCAAATGTTTCCAACTATTTGTAAATCGTGAGAAATTGCTATTTTAACCAAGGAATGGGACGTGTGAGCTATGCGTTTGAGGGAGTCGCCTGTCGATTGCGTCATATTTGTGTTACACTCGGTTTACGGTTTTATTTAGCAGAAATGCTGTACTCTCACTGCAATGTGAACTAGTGTCATAGCAGCCGCCGAGCGAACATCATAACTTCATTTTCAACACACTCAGACATCTAATACGATAAACAGAGTTGCGTTACCTCATACTCATGACTGGAAAAGAGGAAGTGGCGCCGGCGACTGTGTCATAATAAAAGTCCCGCCGGCGACTATGCCATAATAACAGTCCCGCTCTTCAATCGCTCCTGCGGCCTTACTCAGCTCCACAACACTCTGCCCTGCTCTGCTTCATACTACAGTAATGTTAATAATCGCATCCATGAACATTATTTATGCCCGAGTCCTATCTTGACTCTTTTCCACCAGCTGTGAGGTGAAGACCACATGTCCCAAGATTCTGCGCTCAAACGTGGCATCATCAAACCTTTGTTTTTAACAGGCGCCCTCTAGTGGACGTAAAAGTTACATAGTGTAGCTTTAAGGATTAAAGATGATCTGTTTAGACCTCACTCTGACGGTCACTACGGTCTAATAGGATGATAACCATTGTTCCGCCTTCTGTCGAGACCTTATGTAAAGTTATGCCCATGACCCCGGAAGCGAAACGTCACGCGCTATAAAAGGCTAGTTAAACTTTCTGCTCGTTCTCTTTACCTTTCTCGCCATAGAGACCTGGTACACGTAGGAGCCCAATTTATATTGTTTATTCACCCTTCAATTCATCACCCAAGTGGTGCAGGTGCGGATGATGAGGATTCTAAGAACCTTGTTTATTCTGCTCTGGCAGCCCACTCACAATTGACACGCGATGTAGGAGAGGCTATGTTTACGGCTGTTTTATGTCGTAGACAGATATGGCTGGCACAAACCTCTTTGCCAGAGACCATAAGAAGCGAACTAATAAATTTGCCAGTAATTCCCGGTCACGTGTTTTAATTCAGATTCTCAGGAGGTGCTGGATAGGGCTGAGCGCTCCATTACAACGAGAGAAGCTGTCCAGTGGGCTTGTCACAAACCAGCTCCAGTCTTCAGACAAAGGTCTCGAGAAACACAAAGGCCACAGCAACCTGCTTGGTCTAGACACACGAGTGGCAATCCTGTTAGAGTTCAAGCACAGAGCTTTCATGCCCAAAGACAAAATCCTGCCACACATCCCCAGGCGAGATTTCAGGCCCGTGGGAGAGGCCAACAGAGAAGTTCACGGAGGGGTGCAGGACGTGATGGCGGTGCTGCATAGGGGTCAGAGGCTGGCCGTCGACTGTTCCTCTCAACTTTCACAGGCCAGTTGGGAGAGAGTGGTCCAGTGGATTTTATCCACAATAACTCGAGGGTATCGGCTACAGATTCAGCTGTGTTTTCAAGAGTCAGAATGACTATTGTCAAGGACCCACTGTTGGAGCCCATATTGAGGGAAGAGGTGCAAGCTCTTTTACAAAAAGGAGCAATCGCATAGGTGCCCTTCAACGCACGGAAGACTGGATTTTATTCAACCTATTTCCTAATTCCAAAAAAAGGGTCATTGTCCCATTCTAGATCTCAGGCACCTCAACCAGTACTTAAAAATTATTCCATTCAAAATGATCCATACAAAGATGGTAATGCAGTCCATACGTGCAGGAGAATGGTTCACTTCCCTGGATTTAAAATATATATATTTCCATATTCCAATTTGTCCAGAGCACAGGCCTTTTCTTTTCAAGGCCAAGCCTTTCAGTTCCAGGTTCTACCATTTGGCCTGTCTTTGGCACGGAGAGATTTTACTCGGGTGATCTCAGCCACCCTAGCTCCCCTTAAGCTGTGGGGTATCAAAATCCTGCCATATCTGGACGATTGGTTAACGATTGGCTAAAGCTGTGTAGCTATACATACTTTTACATTTTAGATGCTGTCAATACAACCATCGTTTGTACTTGCATACAGCAATGGAATCGTTACTAATTAATTATTACAGACATGATCCATATTATAAAGACGTACAGGCAGCACAAACTATTTACAATAAGGTAAAACAATATTAACAATATTTAATGTTTTGGCAACATAGATTTTAATGAGGCAAAAAAAAAGAAATCACAAAACACAAATAACATACATAAATCATTATTATACAGCCTTTACAGGACAATGCTGAGAGGGTTAACCACAATATTCCATATTATAACCACCATTTTAGTCATTAGCAAGATTTTTGAGCTCCAAAAATGTAGTGACTAATATCTAAACTGCGTCAGTGGATTTAAGCACTAAACTGTGAGAGTGGCAGTATTTTTGCTGTTTGTTAATTTGTACTCTCAGTGAAAACGTTGACCTCTTTATTTTTTGTTAGAATCATATGTGATGGAATAAGTAATAATAATTATTTGATATAATGGACATCAAGGCAACAAGGAAAAACCCACAGGTTAATCTAAGGCATCCTCAGTGGTACAAACGGTACAAACACAGCTCCAAACCAACACCAGAGCTTTATCTGAAACACTGTGCATCTCATCGGATTATATATAATTTTTTTAATCAACTGTGCTTCATAGATGATTGCGTTGTTATTGAACCATTGATATGGCACAATACATAAAACAAATGATGAATCAATATTAATATACAACTTCATTCGTCACCACCCTTCACTGTTTCTTTTTGACAGCAAGCACGGCTAGTGGCAGTTCAAGTAGTAAGTATTAGAGATGAGAATATAATCTAGTTAATCAGACATTCATTTGCTAATGATTTTACTTGATTTACTTGATTTTAATGAATTTACTCCTGACTGAGTAACAGCAATCAAAGCATTAAAGTATCTCAGAGCAATGTTAATTAGCATACACGATAATTCCTTCATAACATTTTCATATTAACATCCTTTTACAAAAAAGGATAATAAATTAATTAAATTTCGATTGCATATTGGTCATATGAGGGGCTTGAAATGTTTGAAGGGCAAACTAGATCAGGTCGAACTATTTATTTTTCATACACTGGTTAGTTCAGTGACCTCCTTGAATCATCTGTCTCTCATTCAACCAATTAGTTCAAAAACGGTGATTCATTCAGGAACAAAAACATGACAAATGAGTCAGTGAATTATTATTATTATTATTTTTGCATGGCAGTTTATGACTATTGTTAGTCTGTCTTACTGTAATTACAAACATTAATATGTAATATGTGTAACATGGACACAATTATGTAACATGCTACTGTATCTCTGAAACAGTAAAATGACCATATTGCAGTAAAATGTGCATGTATCTCATCCCTAAATGCCTCAATGGTGCTTCAGGATGAAAATCTTACTTATTACCACTCATTCATTTTTCTGATCTGTTAAATTTGACCTTCATAATCTCTAAAAGTGTAGAGAGAAGTACAATTTTGCATAATCTCAAGATAGTTACATTAAGTTCAAGTAAGTACAAAATATGAATATGTCAAACTGACTAGATATGATCCATCAAAGCTATATTATTTTCCCTCATGAAGGCAGAAAGAGATACTAACCAGAACAAAATACTAGTTTTGGCCTCTTCTTTCTTGCTAATTAGACCCTCCGATTTATAGGCCAACTTATGTACATGTTACAATGTGCAAAATCACAAGACCACTCTCATCTAACCTATAATAAAGACAAAATCTTTCCTTCGTTTGGCAGCTTTCTCATTAATGCACTTGGCAAACAGAGCCGGAAGGGGAACAGGGGAACCAAACCGACAGCCGCTGGTCACTTCCTGCTGCCGTTGAAGCTCATTGGCTGGACCTCTTTCTGTCTGAGGTCTGTGATTGGTCCATCTTCCTCTTCTGAGGTCCCTTTCAACTCGCCTTTTGAGATTCAATGTGTAGAATCGGCCAAACGCCACATAAAAACTTCACTTTTGGTCTGTGCTTGAGGTAGGTTGACCGAATCTGGAGGCTATGAAAAAAAGAAAAAGAAACAAAAAAAATTGTACCCATATTTACATACATCATCCATTCAAATGACTTTTTTTGACAGATTTTCACGTACCTGAGGAGTATGTGTAAATATGACCCCAGGCCTGTTAGGATGTGCCACCAGGCGTGAAGCTGCGTAACCGCCCCAATCACAGGAGGCAGTCGCTGCCGTGTGGCTCTGAATGAAAACATGACAAAATAATGACCCCTTCGGTTCTCATTTTCTGCTGTCATTTTGCTTGGCCAACAACAAAGTTACTCACAATGAACATAGTAGATCTAAATCATACTCTAAGAGATATTAACATATGCAATATTTGAATGTTTAGTTTAATTTAGCACTTTTTTTTATTAAAATGTGATTTTTGTTGACTAATGACATTCCATTTCAGTGTAAAACTAACAGAAATGTTGTCAAAACTCAAAGTATATATATATATATATATATATATATATATATATATATATATATATATATATATATATATATATATATATATATATATATATATATATATATATATATATATATATATACACAGTATTAATTTTTTAAATACAAAAAAAGTATACCAAATATTTATTAAAAATATAAAATATATAAATATTTAATTTAGCATTTTCTTGTAAACTAATTAATTTTTTGGAAACAAAATATTATTATAAAATGACATGCTATTTCAGTCAGAGTCAAACTGATTAAAATGTTTGTCATGTTTGTCAGTGATTTTTAAATCTATAACATATTTATAAAATATACCAAATATATGAATATATTCTTATAAATTAAAATAAACTAATATACTGCTACATGTAAATGCAATGTAACTGTAGAACTACCTTAGAGAGTCACACATGATATTATCGATATTCCATAATACGAATCCCAACAGGAAGACGGTTAATGACGTAAAGCCGAGGGCTCTGAGCCACGGATAGACCCTGCAAAGCACAGACATGTAAAGTATTTACTTCCTTAATACACAAATCACACCTTCTTAGTCCAGACATTGTTATAGAAAACCTGCATTAAAATCTGGCTCTATTCTGCTATGAAATGCCCACTTTTCACAATCTAATCAATAAAGTGCAACATTCTGTTTCCAGAAAAATTCCATTCATTTTCTCCATAGGGGAATTGATTTTGAACAATAACTTATCTTGACAGACCTAAAGTAGGTTGTTAAATCAATAGAAAATGCTTTTGTTGAAGCCATCAGCCCACATTATTTCAACTTATTTTTTAAATAATCTGCTTAACAGCAGAATTCCTAGTAAAAACTACATTACCCATGATTCTGCAAAAAACTCCACCAATCAGAGGATCGAAACTCAGGCTACGTCCGAAATCGCATACCTTTTGAGTAGGTACTTATTTTGAATAAGTAATTACTTCACGACCGCTAAAAAAGTATGTTAATACAGTATGAGTGTGTGTTAGGAATGTAATCCGGACGTACTAAATTCGCCATGCTGTCATTATCAATATCATATGATCTACCAGCGTCAGTTACGTCACTTCACTGCCATTCACAAATCCTCTCCCATGGCCTTATGGGATAGTAAAGTGTACTTCCTATGCACATTTCAGTATCTCGCCGGAAGTAGTAGGTCATCTAGGTACATTTTTGCCTACTCTTTTATGAGCTGAGAGCGCGGAGAGTTGAAGAATTTTCAACTTTGAGCTCATCACTGTCACTTTTTACCTAGCCGTCCAATCACAGTGGAGGAGGGGCAGGACAAATACCACACCGACCAACATAACATTCTCATAATAACGGAACAAAATTATTTAAAACAAGAGCCAGAACAAATACTTTACATTGTATCAACATCTTTTATATAGAAACAATACAGAAACAAACTATCCGTGAAATTAGATACTAGTAACACTTCTATGGCTCTTCTAAGTGCCCACAACTAGGCGTTTTCAGCAGAGCGTTGCACTTTCTCCCATTCATAATTAATCTGAGTGCACCGTCTTCCCATAAATAAAGTCTTTGGTTATTCTCAGTGCTTTATGGGATTGTAGTTCTTTCCCTCCGTTAAGTACACAGTCTTGTACCTTTTTGTCTGATGTTTAAATAATTTCTTGCCTCAAATCAAAATGTGTAATGTTGTGATTGACCTCTTAGCTGGTTGGTTGCATTCGTGACGAAGACTAAACAAAGATTTTTTTATAAATCTCTATGAGAAAAATGTATCAAAAAAATACTTTTGGAACCAAGGCTGCCGAAAAATTGGGCAGGACAAATGTTCCATTTCAAAAATTGGAATAACTGAAAATGTAAAGGTCAGTCCCTCCCTTTTCTTCATAAATATCCTGTTTCACTCAAAAATACATCACATTATGAAAGTAAAATTGGTGGGCAAATATAGATTCATTCACTCACCATGTGACTATGAAAACTGAGCGAATCACCAAGAAAGCCACTAGTACGGCATACATGACCTGGGGGAAATGATAAAACCGCTGTTAACCTGTATATTTAAAATCACCATCTGATATGTAAACGATATGATTGTTTAAATGGTGAATTTAGTTTTTTCTGTTGTGCTGGCAGTTTTAAATAAAAGACATCACAGTAGTGTGTTTACAGAAGCTCATGTACCATTCAATACCCTGAGCATGAATAGAGCCACACCTAACTGTCATGCCCTTAAACAACAGAAACAGACAACAAACACTAACTGCAGTAGAGCCAGTTGTTTAGACACAACATTGCCATGCTCTTAAAGAAACATGACACGGTCAAGTAGGATAAACCAAAATAAAGAGGTTCATAAAATGAGAGTCAGACCTCACCTGATGAAAGACAGGCTCTTTCCATATCAGGTAAATCTGCAAAAGACAAATGAGATGAGAAATAATCATTAAAAATATACATAAATATATACATATACAGTGGGGTCTGAGACTGTATTGAAAATTGGAGATTAACAATGAAATAAACAATGTTGTATAGGTTTTTTTTTTTTTTTTTCAATTCAAATTATGTTACTAACTTTAGTAATACTTTACTTAAAGCTTTTATATATAATGCATTATAAAAGTATTTTAATGCATTAATTGCACCTTATAGTGCATTATATGGTCTCATGAATATAAACACAGTTATAATACATATAATATAATAATTATCTATTCATTGTTACACCTTTAGAAAGTGTAATGCATTAAAACACAAATAACCAAATTCAGATGTAACAAGAGATCTGCAAATATTATAAAGCATACAATGTGTTATTTGAGTGTTTAATATTATATCTAAAAATAAATAGCAACTGAATTTAGGCTAATTTGGGCTCTGTTGTTATATTATAGTAATGTGCAAGTAAGGGCTCCCTATATAGATTACACTTTACAGCATTAGCAGAGATACTTTTTTTATCTTTTAAAAAAAGATAAAAAAAAAAGTAAAAGAAAAGTATACTAAAAGAAACTTTTAGTTATAATTTAATTCATTTAAGAACAGACATAATTTGTTCACTAAACCACTGTTTAATAAAAAAATAAATAAAAGCAATTGTATATTTAGTTTTCTCTCCCCTGCTTTACCGAACCACTGTTGTCATATGGACTATTTTAACAATAGTCTTTACTACCTTTCTTGGCCTTGAAAGTGGTCGTTGTTTTGCTGTCTATCTGGGGTCAGAAAGCTCTCAGATTTCATCAAAAAATATCTTAATTTGTGTTTAACAAGATGAACAAAGGTCTTACGGGTTTGGAACAACATGAGGGCGAGTAATTCATGACAGAATTTTAATTTTTGGGTGAACTCTTTAAGTAAAGTGTTAACATCATGCTATTTAAAATAAAAACGATTGTACTTGTTTGTAAAAAAAAGAAGAAAAAAAAAACAATAGTAGAATTTTTTGACTTTGGCCTCTACTGTATATTTTTTTAGAAAATGTATAAGAGCAAAGAAAAACTTACCACACTAACAATAATACTGAAGGTCAGCAAAAGTGTAATTGAGAAATAGTTAACAGCACGCTCTTGCTTGAAGCACTCATATCTGTAACATAAGATACATTCAGATCAGTCACAGAAAAAAGTCAGAGGAAAGGCAACCACAATAAATTACCTACAATCATACACTACTTTTCAAAAGTTTGGGGTCAGTAAGATTTTTTTAAATAGAAATCAATGCTTTTATTCAGCCAGGACACTTGATCAAAATGTATAATGTCACAAATGTTTTCTACTTCAAATAAATACTGTTTGTTAGGGTGTACCGGCGGTGAAGCAGTAAAACCAATAACAATGATATCTATTTATCAGAGTCCTGAAAATAATGTATCGCAGTGTACAAAAAAATAATAAGCAACCCATTTTCAGCAATGATAATAAGAAGAAATGTTTCTTAATTTCTGAAGGATCATGTGACAATGAAGACTGGAGTAATTATGCTGAAAACAGGGGAATACATTACATTTAGAAATATAATTTTAATAATATTTAACAATATTGCTGTTCCTACTATATATGATCAAGTAAGTGCAGCCTTGCTGAGCAGAAAAGACTTAATGATAAAAAACATTGTCTGTCCGTCAAATACAATGTCTGATCCTCATTAAGCTCAAGACAAGCATTCAGAGGTCAAAGGTGAAAGCAGACTGTGTGACTTTGCAGGTGTAAGAAAGGTCAACTTACAGACAGTACACAAAGATGCAGCAGCTGTAGATCATCGGCAGCTCATCTAGTAACTAAAAACAAAAGACTGTCAGCATTTGTGTGTCACTTGTGAATAATTGCTATTGCTTTGGGCATGTACCACTAGAGAAGCGGCTTTGTGGCTACGAGAATGAAAGTGAAATAAGCTTTTCATGTGCTTGGGAACAAGATGGACACTTTGAAAGGCTGACAAGAAGTCAAGCGTACCTGCATTTCATACTGTAGTGTCATGTGAAAGCTCCATGAACCAATGCCTACGGCTGTGCCGAAAAAAGAGCGACAACATAAAAACAGAACATTTAATCTCCATTTGTTTAGGAAATACATATCTGAGGGAAAGGTCACTCCTTTAGAAAAACTGACATTTGTGTGTATATAAAATAATGTGAATGATGCATCGGTTCGTACCAGCAATTCCTAAAAATGACCACACGTAGCGTATTTCCAAACCATCTTTAAACGTCTGAATGGCTCCATAAATGGGAGGTAGGATCATTATCAGGTTACTGACAGTATTCCCTGGAGAAAGGAGGAAAAAAAAAAAGTTTTCATGTTAATGAATGTAAATATTAAAGTCACCATGAAATCCCAATTGACACTTCTTTTTTTCTTTTTTTTGAATATTGCAGTATTGGTTATAAATGATTTATTCATGCACGTGATTTTTATTTTATTTTATTTTTTTATTCATATGCCCTCATAATATTTAATCTAAATAGATTCAGTGACATCTCTACTCTTCTCTGATGATGTGTTTACTGGTGCGAGGGTGGGGCAACCTGGCACTCACATGAGATCCACCAATAGCAAACTACAACCATCCAACCATTCAATCAATTCCCGATAGACAAAAACAAGTCCTGTCTTACATTTTTTTCTTGTTTGAGAAGAAGCTTCACTTGGATACCTCACAATAGGCAGGGCTGGACAGTACGACCATTTCACTCGCATTTGTGACTAAAAATAGATGTGTGCGAACTGTACAATGTATTTTGGAGCACGTGTGTGAAATAAAAAATACCTGTGGATCAGTTTTCTTAAAGGGGGTGGTCTAATGCTATTTCATGCATTCTGACTTTATTTACACTGTTAAAGAGATTCCAAAATCTCAAAAAACGAGTTGGACGTATGATGGAGTGCCAAATACACTCCTTCAGGATTCAAATACGCTTCGGAAAGTTTTTTTCGAGTATGGCCCTGTATGACTTCATGAAGGGCGGAATTGCTTGTATGGGCACTTCTCCCAGATGAGCACATGCGCACATCAATCAGAGCGAGAGCAAGAGCACACCCATCAACGAGCTTTGTTAGGTTACGAAAGCCGTCGACGGTACAGTTTTGTTTTTAGACCACGGAATCAACAATGTCACTAAAGAAGCGTGTTTTTGGTTGTGAGGGCAAGATAACCTTGTTCAGCTTCCCAAATAACCCAGCATTAAGGAAACAGTGGATGCAGTTTGGTTTTCCGGAGCAGCAACAGAGTTCTGCAAGTGTGTTTGTTTGTTCCCTGTCACAAGTCGAAACCACAGCCGGTGAGTGAAACTGCTAGCCTGACGTTGTCATACTCAGATTCTAGTCAGAATATGAGTCTGATACGGCTCCATCGGGCTGTGATTATAGGGCGTTTCAACCGAACCAGGAAAGAAAATGCCTCTGCACTCAATTGGATAGACCTACAAGCAATCAGAGCAACGGAGTAAGTGACGTGTTGAGCGACGCATAGTTGTCAACAGAACTCAACTGCACGCACGCTGGAAGAAGTAGAAGATGAGTGTAAACGATCTTTGCCGGTGTTGTAAAATAATTTAAGGATACACGGAGTACTTACCAACATGATCATAATTTTTGAGAGAAATAGTAAAGGTGAATGCATATACGAACAAGTTCTCCGGTTAGGATTAGAACGTATTCAACCCAAGCACTCTTTGGTGACGTGGATGATTACTTTACTGTTGATCATCTGTCCATCATCGTATAAAGCCCGCCCTGACATTTTGATTGGTCCGAATAGCTCTGGTTCGAACATAGTTGCTCCACAACGGATCAAGTCCAGACCGAACTTCCCGACTTCAAATGTTGTGGGTGGGGCTAAGTTCAGCTGGCATCCAGGCTATGAAACTGTGTGTGTGTGAGTGATTCCTACCACTGCATGTCTGCACAAGCTCGGCTGTTTTCGGAAAATAATAGCTACAGCATATAGATAAGATAAAACTAAAGACTTTGGATATATGAAGGATGTGATACTACTCTATAGGTACTCAAGATTAACACAAGAATCTGTGTGTGTTATGTACCTTTTGAATGTAAGATCATAAAAAGTCTTCAATACCTTAAATGGTATAATAAGCGTCTTAATGATCATTTAATATTTGGGGGATGGAAAAACATAAATTGTGGTACTGCCTAATGTGATGAATAAACTTCTAAAGGTTATGATTTAATTAAATAAATATGAGCGTTTCACGTTTCAAAGCCTGAACGTGGCGCTGTTTTGCATTCTACAGTCTTCTGACTGCTTAAGATCAGTTCATGCACATTTATGCCAAGCGATTGCTTATGAACTAATGCTGATCAATTATGACAGTTTACTTTAGAGTGTTTATGTTGTATACAGCTGTAAGAATGCATATGTATCTCCCTCGTCTGAATTTTAATGAGCATCCTGCAATAATATAGCATAGTTTTTTTTTTTTTTTTTTTTAAATAAGAGTCACAGTGTATTTCGGGCTTGTTTATTAAATAAAAGTCACGCAGTGTCCAATTTCCACCCCGGTTATTATTTGGTTACACAAACTGTGTGTAATTTAATTTAATTTCCATTTAATTTAAAGTAAACTATTTTAGCTTCTGCCTGGGATGCCCTGTCACAGGAAGGAAAGACTAAGAACATTATTTGACACATATTATTAAATAGGTTTTACTAGTATCAATGTTATTATAGTTAACAAAAACCAAAACCAAAAATAAAAAAAAATCTCTTTACTTGAAATAAATAAATGTTAACTGACATCAAATAAATTATTTAAAAAAAATAACTTCTTATTTTCATTTATTTAAAATTAACCGGTTATGTACCAAACTAAAACTGAAATAAAATTAATAAAAACTATACAGACATTTAGAAAAAAAAAAGACAAAACAACAGAATTACTAAAATGTTTAACTAAAATTTTAAATGAAAGCAAAATTAAATTAAAAATATTAACAAAATATCAGTGATACTAAAATAACATGTTACAGTGTTTTATGTACAGACACAAATAACTAGTTGCGCCCCTAAAGTTTCTAAATGCCCTCCTACATTTTTTTAAAAAAGTAAGCGTCAAGGGAAGAAAAGACTGTCACAACTACCATTTCATGCCAACTTTAGGACGTATTTGAGTTAGTCTATAAACGATAACAGCAAAAACAGCAGCAAAGTTGAACAATGGTTGAGTGAACTTCATCAAACTGGCCTCTTAGCACCACCAGCAGCTGGCAGACTGCTATTGTGCCTCTTTGCTGAGTCCAAGTAAACTAAACCTATGTTAGAAAGAACTAACATGGTGTATGCATGCCTATTGTTTCATTGTTTGGATATACAGCTCATCATACCGAACAGGGCACATTCCTTCACAAGGCAACAGATTTCCACTGGACTCGAAGACCACGCTGATCTCAATGGCACCTGCTGGTTCTAGCAGCGTTTTAAAACATATATGTAAGATATGACTTTGTGTTTATGTTGTACAATACAACTCAAATAATCAGACTTACCAAAAACTGCTATCCTAAAAACCCATTGGGAATTGCAGAGGGGATTCAAGCTCTATTAGTATTAGTGTGTGAATGTGTTAACTGTCACTCTGTGCCCTTTGAGCATCTTATCGAAGTTAACCTGAAATGTACAGTACTTGAGCAAACAACAAAGAAGATCTAATGGCTACGTACATTGTGTCCTTCCATACTTTCATATCTGGGACATAATCAGCAGGCAAACAAAAGTCCACAATAAATCAATCAGAGATATAGATAGGACTTCTCCAGTTACATCTCTACAACCATGGTGAAAGTAATGGTTTATTAGCTTGAGTTTTCTGTTTGGAAAACTGCTAATTATTGTATTATTCTTACAAAAAAATACTGATGGTAATTTAATAAATGGTCATGTTTTTTATTTCAGAAAACTGCAAAATGGAAAACTGCAAATTATTGTATTATTCTTACAAAAAATACTGATGGTAATAAATGGTCATATTTTTTATTTCAGCAGTGACCAAAAAATCCCATTGAATTACCATAGTACTATAGTAATCCATATAGTAAATATAGTACTAATAAGCATTGCATTGGCTCTCGCATACCAGTTATCATGTTGCTGGTTACACTGTCCTTTTATGTTCAACTGCCTGATCTTCAGCAGCTCTTCATCGAGTTATTAATCCCATTTTGAGACAGTCAGTTTATAATTATAGCAAATTCAAAGAACGTTTAGCATAAGAAAACAGAAATAAAGAATGTTTTTCAGTTCATACACTTTGATTTCACTGAGAATCACTATCGAAGGCGTGCTCCTTCCCAAATGTCGCCACACACTAGGTTTAATAATTCTCTTCCCGGTCATTTGTATGATTTTCCTATGTGTTATTGGGCTTTATAATACGAGTTTAACGCGTACAGAGGGTCGCTGGCCTCTCGGCTGCTATAGTTACGAATCCTACTATGGCAAATGCTTATGAATTTTAAGTAGGTTAAGTAGGTACGTTGACGTTGATTCGCAAGTCGCAACTTCGCCACTAACAACAAGGCTTGGCTTTTTAATATTAGCTACGTAATTTTGACGTTGCATCAAAACCTTCCAATAGAAAATAACTGACTTATCAATATTAATTAGGCTGCGCTGACGATGCGTCGTAAGCGTCCAATAGCGGATGATTACCTCATGAATATTAAGCACCACGCATTCTCATAGTAGGATTCGACAATAGTCCTCTGTCCCGTTTTAACATCCGCGTTTACCACCCTACACGACCATGAACTGTGTGTCCCGAACACAAGCTCACCGGTCAAACATACTTACAGAATTCTGCGATGTAATACGAGACCACATAATTCTCCTCGCACCAGTCGAGAGTTGAGGTCGGTGTTCCCCAGTAGCCCGGCCTGTCCGCCGCCGGAGCCATGATGAGAGAGAGATCAGATAGGTCGGACGGGCGGAGGGAGGAGTTGCGTGTACGGTAACGGATTCAGTGCTCCATCCAATCTGAAAGGGCCTACGTGTGATAACAGTTGCAGTGCAAACAATAGCCTTCTGTAAGTCAATACAACGAAGTGATCGTTGCTCTGAAAGGACAATGCACAATGTACACATATTAGGCCTATATTATGGTTATTGTCATGTGGTAACACTTTATTTTACAGTGTCTTCGTTACACATGTACTTACCATAGTAATAAGAGTAAAAAATGCATAATTACATCTACAATAGCAACTAACCCTCAACCAAACCCTGATAGTAAGGCTAGGCTATATGTTGATTGCAATGTAACAATGACATCTTAAAATAAAGTGAACTATATATTGATGAACTAAGAACTATATAATTTGTGATGACGTATTAATGATTTATTTTTTGTTGAAATATTTTGGTAAAACTTTAAACGGTTCCGTTTGTTTAGCCCTACATTATTTAAGTCAAGTCAAGTCAACTTTATTTATATAGCGCTTTTAACAATGTAGATTGTTTCAAAGCAGCTTTACAGTTTAAACAGGAAAATAATGCAGCCTAATTTTATTCAGCTGTATAGCCATTTGATGTCATCAGTTCATTTCAATTTCCATACGGTTACAGTGTGGGCTTTAGATCAATAATTAGATCAGTAATTTAGTTTATATGGTTAAATTAGTTTATTCATTAGATTTATTTCGATGTTTAGTTGAAAAATATAGTGTCCCCAACTGAGCACGCCAAGCCAGAGGCAACAGTGGCAAGGAAACCAAAACCCCATCAGGTGACCTAATGGAGAAAAATAAACCTTGGGAGAAACCAGGCTCAGTCGGGGTGCCAGTTCTCCTCTGGCCAATTAACAAACAGCATATTATTATTATTATTATTATTCTGGCTGCTTTACAGGTCAGAGGTCATAATAGATCGGAATATTCAAAGGACCGGAGGCAACACGCTGGAGACGGGTTTATTGAGGATGATGTTGATTAAATAATTATTAAAGTGCAATATTCGAATGATCGGAGGCAACACGCTGGAGACGGGTTTATTGCGGATGACATATCGATTTAAGTATTATTTAATGGTAATATTCGAACAATCGGAATCATCACACTGGTGACGGGTTTATTTGCGGATGACATATCGATTTAAGTATTATTTAATGGTAATATTCGAACAATCGGAGTCATCACACTGGTGACGGGTTTATTTAGATGCCGTGTCGATGAGGCAGTTGCAGGGGGAGGATAATTGACACGGTCTCTGCAGACACTTCGGGGTCCTGTGTTGGTCTTCTCTGGCGCAGGTCCACCATCCGATTTGGATACGGCCCGGATCTGGCTGACTGCAGTAAACCTCGGGATAAAACAGAGAGAATATCATTAGCGTAGATGCCATTCTTCTGATGATGTAACGAGTACATCAGGTGTTATGGGAAGTGTTCCCGGTTCCGGCTGACCTAGTTAATGCAGCCTAACAATCAATTAATTGAAAAAGTGTTTTATGAGTATGCCACAGAAAAGAGATGTGTTTTTAGTCTAGATTTAAACTGACAGAGTGTGTCTGCTTCCCGAACAATGCTAGGAAGACTGTTCCAGAGTTTAGGAGCTAAATAGGAAAAGGATCGACCGCCTGCAGTTGATTTGGATATTCTCGGTATTAACAACTGGCCAGAATTTAGAGATCGCAGTAGACGTGATGGAGTATAATGTGTTAAGAGCTCGCTCAAGTATTTGGAAGCTTAACCATTTAGTGCTTTGTAAGTAATAAGCAAGATTTTAAAATGTATGCGATGTTTAATAGGTAGCCAGTGCAATGTTGACAGAACTGGGCTAATATGGTCATACTTCCTGGTTCTAGCAAGTACTCGAGCTGCTGCGTTTTGGACCAGCTGGAGTTTATTTATTAAGCGAGCAGGGCAACCACCCAGTAGAGCATTACAATAATCTAGCCTTGAGGTCATGAACGCATGAACTAACTGTTCAGCATTTTGCATTGAGAGCATGTGCCGTAATTTAGATATATTTTTAAGATGGTAGAATGCAGTTTTACAGATGCTCGAAACGTGGCTTTCAAATAATTTAACTACATTACTTAACATAAGCTAACAATTAAAATAGCCTAATTAATACAAACACATTTATTAATCTGAGTTAATGTTATTTTCAACATTTACTAATGCATTATGAAAAACAAAAGTTGTGTCTGATAGTATTATTTAATTAAACTGAGTTAACAATGAACTGACATCAACAAAGATTTATAAATACTGTAACAAATGTATTGCTTATTGTTAGTTGATGCATTTACTAAAGTTAACTAATGGGACCTTATTGTAAAGTGTCACCAATATTTTTATTAGACATTTTGTCCATCATGGGATATTTTTTTGAATATGGGATTATAATGGGATTATTGAACTGTTTTTCCTTTAAAATTAGACGTTTTACCCACAATGCAATTTTTTTATCATGCTATGTATTCTTTTTTTGTGGGTTTAAGGTTAAACATACTAGTGCACAATTGAACACATTCTCATCTGATCAGATTACAGCGTTGATACATTTGAGAATACAGACAAAACCTGTTTCTCTTGGATTGTCAGTCTCTCCACAGACTTGATGAAGGAACGATAAATACATTTAGCCTATGTTTTGTGTGTACGGCGGAACAGATTCTCTTTCTAACCAGATACATCCAAATGATGCTGTTTTTTGCTGCTTCACAAGCCATTATCAGTGAGCATTGATGTCATTTCATTAAATCACGCTAGATGTCGCCAAAACTTTTTGCAGACAGAAGTTTGAACCTTTAGTTTCAAACATCAGGCTACTATACTGTAACTGTACATGGCCTTATTTGATTGCAGACTGCATATGTATAATTCAGCAAGTGCCATCCAGTTGTTTTTTCAGAAATAACAATAGATAGGTTTTAACATCGGCAGCCTAATAAAGTAACAAGTTAAAGGGTTAGTTCACCCAAAAATAAAAATCACCCCATGATTTACTCACCCTCAACCATCCTATATTACATTCTTCTTACAGACGAATACTATCGGAGTTGTATTTAAAAATGTCCTGGCTAATCCAAGCTTTATAATGGCAGCCCAAAATGTGAAGCCCAAATAAGTACATCCATCCATTATAAAAGTAAACCATACGGCTCCGGGGGTTTAATAAAGGCCTTCTGAAGTGAATCGATGGGTTTGTGTAAGAAAAATATCCATATTTAAAACTTTATAAAGTAAAATATCTAGCTTCTGGCTTACCGTCTTCTGTATTCAACTTCAACGAAGAAAGTGTAACGTCTCTCACAGTTCAATGCGCAGTTCTCTTACGCTACGCCCGACGCCGCGCCAGTTATGCTCTTTCCGTAAGTTGAATACAGAAGGCGATCCGCCGGAAGCTAGATATTTTACTTTATACTGTGTTAAATATGGATATTTTTCTTACAAAAACCCATCACTTCGCTTCAGAAGGCCTTTATTAAAGGTGCACTATGTAAAGAAAAAATCAGTAAAATATCCAAAAACCACTATGCCAGTGTTATATATTTTGTTCAGTATACAATATCCCAAATATTTCCAACTATTTGTAAATTGTGAGAAAATTGCTATTTTAACCAAGGAACCGGGACGTGTGAGGGAGTCGCCTGTCGATGGCGTCATATCTGCGTTCCCCTCGGTTTCTGGTTTTATTTTGCAGAAACGCTTTACTCTTACTACAGTGTGCAACAAGTGTCACAGTAACGTTATAACATAATTTTCAACACACTCAGATGTATCTATTATGTTAAATAGAGCTGCGTTACCTTATATTCATGGCTGGAAAAGGGGAAATGGTGCTGGCGACTGTGGCATAATAAAAGTCCCGCCAGCGACTATGCCATAATAAAGGTCCCGCTGCTCACGAGGCTTGTGTTGCGCGCTTCTTATTAACAATCGCTCCAGCAGCCTTACTCAGCTCCACAACACTCGGTCCTGCTCTGCTTCATACTACAGTAACGTTAAAGGGGTCATATAATGCCATTTTTGTTAATATGATTCTTTAGTGTCTAAATGAAAAGTTTGTAATATACTTTAATTAAAAATTCACATTAGTATTGTAAGAAAACACTAATTTTACCTGGTCAAAAACAGCTCTGTTTTCAGCAAGCCATTTCAGTGCATGTGACTTTAAATGATAATGAGCTTTGCTCACCCCGCCCCTCTGTTCTGTGGGGCGTCGACACAACACACGTGGAGTGTTGCCAGTTGAGGGTATATTTTCAAGAAAGAATGGCAACGGGAGTCTCTGAGGACACATCTGTGCAACCGTATCAATTTGAACCGGAGTCAGACCCGGGACAAGATGACAGCCCCAACGAAGTTTGAACAGGACGTTTCTGAATGGTTGGTTAACGTAATGTCACTTTGATCTATCTTTGTATGTAACGTTACTGGCAGGGTAGCGTAGTGAGATACGAATGCTATGTGTTTACTGATGCATACGTTAGTTCATTGTTACCACGTTAACTTTATCACCAGCGTACACAGTTTGTAACAACACAATAACCATAACGTGTTGTTCATTATAAACGTGGGATTGTGAATTATATTGAGAATGTCATACATAGAAAGCATGCCGTAATGTAACTTACCCTGTAAACTTTAGCCGCATTCATCGTGAAGCGTGCAAGCGATTTGCAAAGATTAATATAAAGGTTAATAAAACGTTACACTCACTTCTTCTGGAGGTGCAGCAGGAACACGAATAGTTGGTACCGATCCTTTTTTCAGGAGCAGCTTCTTAGCAAAACCTGCTTTATAATTACCCTCAGTTATAAAGCAGTCTGGTGAGAAATGATTCCCGCAAACATGAAAGCATTGACGTTGATCGGGGGGAATATTCCCTTCGAAAACAAAACTTAGCGACTGCGTCTTCAGCGGTTCGGATTTAGGAACATCAAAATGACTGCTGTATTCGTTATTACACCCAAGAACAGAACACCACAATCGCTTAGACGGACTATGATGACAGCTCACTCAGGGCGGGTCTGTGTTGAAACCCTGCTGTCAATTAACAATTGTGGGAGGGGCGTCCTACAGTGTGACGTCACACGGTCAGACAGCTCGATTTGAGACAGGGGAAAACATATAAGGAGATTATAAAAAACATTGGATGGATTTTTATCATTATAGGATGGTTGTGTACAGGCACTGCCAACACACATTTCCGTACAATCAACTTGTAAAAGTGCATGTACCATTATATGACCCCTTTGATAATCACATCCATGAACATGTTTTCTGCCCGAGTCCTATCCCAATTCTTTTCCGCCGGCTGTGAGGTGAAGACCACATGTCCCAAGATTCTGCGCTCAAACTTGGCGTCATCAAACTATGCCTTTGTTTTGAATAGGCGACCTCTAGTGGACAGAAAAGTTACATAGTGCAGCTTTAAAGGTTCGGCTGACAGGAATCCCTGCATTACATGTAAAATGAAGTGAATTTGTGCATTTCAATGTGTTTGAAAGAGTTAACTCCCCGGAGCCGTGTGGTTTACTTTTATAATGGATGGATACACTTTTTTGGGCTGCCATTCACTGCCATTATAAAGCTTGGAAGAGCAAGGTGATTTTTTAATATAACTCCAATTGTATTCGTCTGAAAGAATAAAGTCATATACACCTATGATGGCTTGAGGGTGAGAAAATCGTGGGGTAATTTTCATTTTTGGGTGAACTGTTAAAATGGCTGACTTTGGCTGCATCTGAAATCGCATACTCTCTTGAGTAGGTACTTATTTTGAATAAAAAAGTATGTTTTATATAGTATGAATGTGTGTAGTATAAATGTAATCCGAATGTACAACATTGCTTTCACCGTGTTGTCAATGTGATTTACCAGCGTCAGTTGCGTCGCTTCATTGCCATTCACAAATGGCCTCATGGGTTATCGTATTGAGGGATTATAAATTTAAGAATCTGTTTACTAAAGGGAACTAAGGGAAGTACATTTAACTAAGGGAAGTACATTGTATTTAGCATTTAAGGTAAAGAAGATGACATTAAATTAATTATTCTAGCCAGATTACTGAGATTCTCACCTTTTGTCTTTAATGGCTCTTGGAGCCCCTGTCCCATTTTTGAATCGTTATGCTAATTGGATCAGGATTGGAGTCTGGGGCAGATCTCTTTACCTGGATAATTCATTTACATGCTTTGTTTAAGGTCGTCGCCCATTTTCTGTGTGTCCCTCCCCCTGAAATGTAGATAAATTACAGTGTATACCAGTGGTTCCCAACCACGGTCCTGGTGGACCCCCAACAGTGCACATTTTGGATGTGTCCTTTGTCTGACACACCCACATCAGGTCTTGGAGTAGCTACTAATGAGCTGATGACCTGAATCAGGTGTGTTTGATTGAGGAGACATGCAAAACGTGCACTGTCGGGGGTCCACCAGGACCGTGGTTGGGAACCACTGGTGTATACTGTTTGAATCAGACTTGATGACTGCAGCTACCGACCGCACGTGCTCTCAAGAAAGAATCCTGCTGTAGATAGTAGGTAATTTGGGTACTTTTTGCCTACTCTTTTATGAATACTATGAATTCATACATATTACTCGTGTCACATACTGTTTTTCGCCTACTATATAGTAGGGAAGTATGCGATTTCGGGAGCAGCCATTATTTCTAAATCATTCATCACACAGGAAATTAAAAGTCAGGTCAAGCACAATGCATTATAGGATATACCTGTAGTATTTCACACAGTAAGCTCTATTGTATACTTCATAATTCACATCATACATACTGTATACTTTAGAAATAGTCAGTGTAGCATGGTATGCAATTTCGAGCATAACCACAATCCTTACTTTGACCTTAAAAGATGTATGGCATACATAAAAACCCACACACGTTCTCAGTGATGCTGATTTTATTGAAAAATCAAGGAACAATCCAACATTTCAGACAACCGTGTTTAGGTACAAGTGAATACAAGCTTTAACATGGTACAGAATAGATGTGGACTCATATCACATGATGTCTATAGTGCAGACGCAGTATTCAGTGCAGACATTCAGTGTGCACTTCTGAGAGGAATGTTACAGCATGGAGTGGTGAACTCTTAGGCACTTTGTGCAACAAAAGTTTTTTCGGAAATCAAACACTAGGCATAGTGAGTTATTCGCTTAAGCCATCGAAATGCAAATAAAAAAAGAGAAACCCCTGAGCAAAAATGCTGTTTGTGTGGATTTAAAGCAAATTTCATAGAGCTCATACTTAATATAAGCATGCTGCACTTCTCAGAAACCGATTCAGGTGTGAATTTACGATACTTTGTCTAGTACACTTGCATTGTTTATAACATAAAACATTATGAGGCACCTAAACTTTAAATGTTCAAAGTAAACGTAACGGATAGCACATGGTGGTCCACTGATCTAATGAAACAAACTCAGGTGTACCATTTACACACATCCACAAATTTGCTGCTCACACACACACTCATTAACCACATTCACTCACATTTAAATTAACAACCTACAATTCATCCCTCATTTTATCACCCTTCGGTCGGACCAGCCTGCCCATGAAAAGAATGGAGTTAGTCTTGTTGTCCTTCACCAGGAAGATGAAGGGATGGTCAGCGTAGAAGAGTTTGGGGTTTTTGAGCTTGTCAGTACCAAAGATGCTAGTATCGGGTGGATTTCCCTCTGTGTTCCACTCCATGGCAGAGGCATGGAACACGTTGGACAGGTAGAGGTCTTTCTTCCCTGAGATGTTGGACAGATCTGCTTTGGCCTTGTCCACAGCTTCTGTCAGACCCAGCTCAGCAAGATGTTTCTGCAAGAAGGTGTGGCGTTATATAAGTAACTGAAATCACGGGTGTGTTTATAACAACACTTGCTGTAATTGCACTGTTCATACCTGCAGGTTATGGCTGACTTCCATGCTGATTTTTGGCAGCGACACCGCAACCGCCCTCTGCTCCATCTTACCGATCCAGGTGTTCAGTTGTTGACGGGTCAACAGTTTCTCCGCTCTCTCCAGGGCTTCTACGTGGTACGGCATGATCAACACCACAGATGACATCTTGTGGGCCAGCGGCATGTTCAGAACTAAAAGCTTGTTGGTTGAATCGTCAAAGAAGCCATAAATGCCTGAAAGACAGCATAAACATATGACATAAACATGCGTTTTGGATATAAATGATTGGCTTACTGTACGGACTCAAGGTAAGTGAGTTTTTATGTACTGGCCAGTTTTAATCCTGACAAGATTTTTTTAAATTAAACGTTGACTTAAATTACATGCCATGTCGTTCAAATAAACAGACCAAAATGAAAGAATATGACATGATGAAATATTGAATATAACTTTTTAAAAATAAATTTTGTTTTATAATATAATAATATATATATATATATATATATATATATATATATATATATATATATATATATATATATATATATATATATATTTATATATTAGTGGTGGGCCGTTATCGGCGTTAACATGCTGCGTTAACGCAGGACTCTTATTGGGACAATAAAAAAAAATATCGCCGTTAATCTATTCTCAAAGTTGGGTTGGGAGCTGGGTCTACACAAGCTATGATGACTTTCACCTTGATATTTTAGCGCGGATGTACACCTAGCCGAATTGCACTGTAGGGGGCGAGAGAACGAGTCTTCGAACCTGTGTGTATGCCTACTAGTGTTGTCAAAAATATCCATATTTCGCTATGTATCGATACTGAAATATCTGAAACGATACAATACTCATTTTCTACAGTATTGATATCAGCTGCGCTCTCCGACCGACAGCGAGTGACACGTGACGCACCCGCCTCCTCTCATTCAGTCCGTTTAATCCTCTGAACATTGCGAACGCGTGTTCTGCTGGACTTTTGTTAGTATTGGTGTGACCGGTCTGAATTTTGCGCGGGGTTGCACATAACGTTAATTCTACTAATTCCCGCAGATTTTGCGCTCGCATCTGAAGCGCACACACACATACCGTAATAAAGCCGCCTTTGACATACAAGTGCAAAAATGAGCTCCTTTTTCCAGCTTATTAATGGTCAAATACACTCAAAAATGTCTCAATGCCCATCTTGGTGATTTTTTACGTAAACACAGTCGTAACCAGCTCACAGGAACGGTGTTTGGATATGCGTGCGTCAGGTCTTAAAGGGACAGAAGTTATTTATTATTCAAACTTCAAAAAGACAAACGATCACTTACGAGCACACATATTCTGAATGCCTTCGGCAGAATTCAAATGAGCCATTTTAATCTAGATTAATTTTGGAATGAATCTAGATTAAAAAAATTGATCTATGCCCACCACTAATATATATATATATATATATATATATATATGTTGACATTTTTTAATATTTAAAACATTTTTAACCACAATGTTATTTTAATTGACTAAAATGACATGCCATTTTATTGAGATAAATTGACTTAAAATTAAACAATATGACATGACAAAATATTGACTAAATTTAAAGGATATTCGTCAAAACACAAAACGAATATATTAACAATAAATGTTGATATATTTTAATCTATTTAATTATAAATAAATTAAATATTCAAAAAATAATGTAATATATTTGAATGATTAATGTTGCACTTGTAAGACTTTTTTGTTGACTAAAATTACATTAGATTTTTATGACACAACTAAATATTTACTGAATGTAAAGTTTATTTCCATCAAAACAAAAACTATATCAAAAAGTGTATAATAATGAATTAGTGTAACTGTACAATTATTGGTTTCTAATGAAAATCCCACCGTAATTTACTTTTAACTAATAAGCTTTTTGTCTCATTTTGTGTTTCAGGATCATATCTGCTTTAACTATGGCCTCACCTGTGCGATGCATCATGGGTACAGAGACCGTGTAGGAGCGATGCACTAAGAAAACACGATTGTCTACCATCTTATGATGGAACTGCTCATCCCAGTGTGCTGGAGAGAAAACAGTGTCTCATTTTAGTTTTTTACAGAATCTACAAATTGCTTCTCATTCTTAAGGTGATCAAGTCTTACGTTTATAGAACATGGCGTTGATGATCATAGCTCCATCTGTCTTCTCCACATCTTTGGTCACCTCGGGCAGCTTTCCGTCGGTGGACTTCGATGCCCATTCGTTGATGGCTTTCACTGCGCTGCGCTTGTCACGGAAGTTTATTTTGGAGTGCTCGTAGTTATAATGCTTCTTGCTGCTCTTCAGGAAGTTGTCGACGAAACTAACAGAGCTGGGCCCGTAGAAACGGTTGCTGATCTTCCAGGTGACGTTGCGTGACGTTGAGTTGCTGACCTCGGTGAGAAGCTCAGACAACCCAGAGTGCAGCTGCTCGTCCTTCACCGCAGTGGCGCTCAGGATGGTTTTGACCTGAGAAGCAGTGTTGGCTTTCCCTCCAAGAGCCACCAAACCCAGTGAGGAAGCCACTACCACAGGGGAAATCAGGATGTTCTCGATGTCCTTCTCCTTGGCCATGTTCTGGTACAGGTTGAAGGCCAAAGTGGCGCTGTTGTCTGCCAACATGGTGGCATGGCTGCTGAGGGTCTTGTCTGCACTCACGGTGGCCATTAGGCACAGGAGAACCACACTTGACACCAACATGATTTTAGAGGTGGGAAGTTGACAGCCTGTAAGAGTAACAAACAACTAGTCAGTGAGGTGCAAATTAATTTTACATAGATATGAGATGCTTTTATATGTGTAGAGCTGTGGACTGTTTTAGTTCCAGATCACAGAACTGAGAGTAGTGCCAAGACATATTAAAGCTGTAATTTCAAACTGCAATTTCCATAGACTTTTAATGACAGGCCTACTATGCTAAAGGAAGTACAGCATGCAAGTAAGGCAGAAATGTTACATAACTGCCACGTGCACAGTTGTAACCTCACTCACTAAGCTCTCAGAAGATCTGAGATCCTTCATCACAACATGTTTTTGCTTAAAAATAAGACATATTCCTTAGGGAACACAGAAGAAGATATTTTGAAGAATATTTACACTACTGTTTAAAAGTTTGGGGCCTGTAAGTTATTTTAATGTTTTTGAAAGACGTCGTCTTCTCACCATTTTATCAAAAATACAGTTAAATTGTGAAAATTATTACAATTTCAAACTAACTGTTTTCTATATTACTATATTTTAAAATATAATTTATTTCCTTTGACAAAGCTGAATTTTCAGCATCATTACTCCAGTCTTCAGTGTCACATGATCCTTCAGAAAATATTCTAATATGCTAATTTCCTGCTTAAAAAGACATCAATCAATCATTATCAATGTTGAAAACAGTTCAGTTGCTTAATATATAATTTATTTAAAATATGAATCTTTTTGTAACATTATACATGTCTTCACTGTCACTTTTTATTAATTAAATACATCTTTGCTAAATAGAAGTTTTTTTTTTTTTTCATAAACATTTGAACGGTCTTGTATAATATCACATGTACCCAAGATGCAAATGCATATTCATTGGGGGAAAAGCTGTAACAGCCACATATACAGATTTCCAGGCTCCCGGAGTCATCTTACGCTGGATAACCGTTATCCAATCAGCACTGCCAGGATGGCAGGAAGTTCTTACAATAGTGTGGGAACAACAGACTTCAGACATGTTATAGTTTTCCCCCTCCCCTTTAGCAAAAGATCAGCACCAAAATGGACTTGTATTATCCCTGTATGGGTGAGTCAGGGCTTTAAGGAGCAATTCGGGACTGTTACATACGCAAAAAAAAAGTTTCTTTGAAACTAAAACTATAAAAGTCACATGCAAACATTTATTTTACATTTCAACATTTTGAAAGAAGGACTCTGCTATGGAATACTGCACATTTGTGTTACATTTTTCATGCAGTTGATGAAGCCTGAATGTAAAATATTTTCACAGCTGTAATGGCATCTATTACTCACCTATCTGAGCTTCCGAAAACTTTTGAAACCTCACGGATCTGTTGGCTTCCCCTGACATCAAATCCTTCATGCAGACTTTATAGTCTGGAAAAGAAACCTCTGGAAGTCGGGAAAGGAGTATTATAATGGTTCCCGTGTTCTGTGAGACCTCCCCCAGATCCAGTTACTGTGGGAACTAGACTCTCCTCAAGGTCCTAAAGGCAGCAGAAACTGACCCTTTTCCTGCTCACACAATGACTATAAAAGAAACAAAAGTGCTTTTTCATGAAAGGAAAATGGTGAGTATGAAAAAAGGATGTAATACAGAATTGTGGACATCAGATTTTCTAATTATAATATTCTAGCAAGAAGCAAAATGGAATTTAATCTAAAATCTGGCACTACATTTTTTAGTATTTGTATTTAATTGGTAAGGAGAGTTTAACTTTTATATTATAAAAGTGACTGTAAAAACCTTGTAAGGTCAAGACAAGAGGCTATTCTACTTCCAACCCCACCCTGTCCGTCTCTTGTCCCTCTTTTCTGCATGCCACGTTTGTAGTGAGTCGTGTCTAGGCCTGCAAGCAGACAAAATGGCAGAGATTTTATCTCACTTTGGGTGTGAAGCATGCTTTATAGTTCTCATTTGTCCCCATTTAAGAAAACGACGTCTATTTTAAAACATTCTTTATGTTCCAAACTAATAAATTCTTTATATAGCAACAGGAATTCTGTTCTACAAACAAGGCACTGGAATGCTTAAAGATTCCCAGAGGAACATTTTATTGCTTTTTTAAAGCTCAGGATACTTCGGTTTCGTATAAGTGTCCTTGTCTCTGCACTGCAAAAAATGTTTTACAGCAGAAATATCTAAACTTCATTTTTTTTGGACAACAGTTTACAACTTTTGACTCTCTAACTGTTAAAAAACATGCATTGTGTGGAAGAACATTGTTTTGTTTGTAATAAAACACCATATCTGTGTTGCTTTTACAGCATTTCAAACCCCTCAGTCCGGCTACAACATACACAAAGTAGCCGGACCAACTCTCTAATTATGGATATGATGAGATATGCATGTTAGTAATGTGTTAAAACATAATAGCAATATGCTAATTCATGATGGCATTGTGCTAAAATATGTTAGCAACATGATAAAGCATGCTAACAGCATGGTAATTTATACTATGTATTAAAACATTCTATATGCTAAAACATGCTAGCAATGTGTTAAAACTGTCTAACAACATGTTAGAAACATGTTAGAAACATGCTAAAACATACTAACAATGAATGGCCAGAATGCATGAAAAGTTTTCTATTTTAGTTGAAAATGGTGTCGTGTAAGTGTCCCCCAAATAAATAACTACTGTTTTTTTACACCGGTAATGAATCAATCAAATACTCTAGCTGGACAATAACTTTTTTTCTAGAGCTGCTGTAGCCTACAACCAAAACAATGTCTCTTCCATTCATTTCCTGTTATCACTGTAAAGCTGCTTTGAAACAATCTGTATAGAGCTATAAATGAAGGTGACTTGACTAGCAATGTTAAAACATGCTAGCAACATGTTAGTCTTTTTGGTAAGAAATGCTTGCAACATGCTAATTCATGCTTGCAATGTATTAAAACATGCTGAAAAAACGTGTCAAAGTAGCTGGAGCAACCTTTCTCTATTTACGGATATGATGAGATGAGCACAGGTGAGTGACGCATGTTCGCAAAAACCATCCCGTCAGCTCTAAATATAAACGTTTAATAGTGAATAAGGGTAAGACAAACTCCCATTTTGGAAGGATTGATGATTTATTGACTCGTTATTTAAATTTTGAACAATTAAAATTACATAGTGTACCTTTAATGTGAATAGCAAATCTCAGATCAGTTGGTTTTGTAATAAATTGATGAAATATGTTCTTCTATTAAAATCTCAGATTTTTGATTGCTCATCTGAGTTTATGACATTGTTAAGATGTGATTTTATAATATGTGTCATCATGAAACAGATCACATTTGCTGCATGTGGGCTTCGCCTCATTAACATCTAACATGACACTGTTCAAAGATAAAAAACATTTACAGCTCAGCTTTCAAAGTATACACCTCCAGGCCACTTTGTAAAGATCAGTGAAAACACAGCTGATGGCAGTGGTATTCCTCAGGCAATGGAATGTTGAAGGAATGCTGCTCGCTTCAGTTGTCAAGGTTTTTTTTTTTCAGATTTGCTGCTTAACGTGTCTCGTTGTGTTGTTAGATCCGCATAGCTTGAGGTTTAACCCAGACTGACAGTCACTGATTAACTGCCGTGAACAAAAGGGAAAGCAAGAGAGTTATTGCATTACTATAGATCCTGAAACAACTACATTTATGCCCATTTATTAGTTGCTTCTGTTCCCATTTGGAAATAACTATATATTGTATATTAGTGTTGCTAAAGCATCTATATAACTTATCGCTCAAACTTAGGGAATTTATCTAAAAGAAGCAGAAAGCAGGCCAGAAAATGTAATCTATTCACTGTTAAGGCCTGTTCATACTGGGACGATTTTATCGCTGATGTTTAATGCCTTGTGACTAAAGAATGTCAATTATTAGATGTGAGTGTGCACAACGACGCGCAAAACGGCAGGCGTAAAAGCGTTGTTAAAAAAAATACGTTTTGGGTTAGTTTTTTGGTTTTGACGTGGCACGTTCAAAAATGGCTGACCAATGAGATTGCGCTTTTGTTCACGTGCCTGGAGCTGATGAAGTTACAGTAAAACATGACTTGGTCGCGCTCAAGCACAAAACGGTTTTACCGAGCACACATTGATACGACGAAGAGGAAGCAAGTTGACAAAGAAGAAGATGAGCTGCTAATGCAGCTTGCCAGTTAGCAAAAAGTGTGTGAATGGTTTTGACAAGCACGTAAATACTGTCTCTCCTCTTCTTCTGCGTGACAAGCGAGTGTCAGAAGCTTAAAGTGGCGCAGCACCAGCTTGTGTACCGGGAGCGCCATCTACTGAATTTGCACATTCACTCGGCGCATCGGCAGTGAAAATTGCTTGGGTGTGAACGCAAAGACGCGCTGAAAAACGTCTCGAAAAACGCTGGCGATAAGCACACGCGATAATTGTCCCGGTGTGCACAGGCCTTTATTCTTGCACTCAGAACCAAATCCCAGGGACAAAAACTGTTTGACCAATGCTGTGTTTATAGACAGTAATATTGTGAAATATTATTACAATTTAACGTAACTGTTTACTATTAAAAAATATTTTTAAATGTAATTTATTCTTGCGATGGCAAAGCTGAATATTCAGCATCATTACTCCAGTCTTCAGTGTCACATGGTCCTTCCAAAATCATTCGCTGATTTTTCAGGATTCTTTGATGAATAGAAATTTCAAAAGAAAACTTTTATTATGATGGCTTGACAAAGAGACTAAATTTAAACAGTAGCTGCATCCCATTTCAGAGGTTGCATCCTTCAAAGGCCGCATTCGAAAGCCGCATTCACAGCTCCGAAGGTTCCTTTCAAATGTGGCCTCGAAATGCGTCCTTTGTTCCTTGGCAATGAAGGATACAACAGATGGATTCTTTGCGGCTAAGCCTACCCTAGAAGTCATGCTAGCAACATGCAAATTCATGTTAGAAATGTGCTAAAAACGAGTGGCAAACTTCCGGTCTCTCTCTTGAAGCCAAACTTAAACTGCAATTCATCGATTGGCCCCTAGAGATAAGCTCCAAAAGGGAGTCAATTCCATAGATCCCCCATGTTAAAATCACAAATTTACAGCATTAAAAAAAATATGTTTACAGCCTGGTACAAAAACAGGTGACGTCACATACCCTACGTCTGTATTATTGTTACAGTCTATGGCTGAAACATGTAAAATTAATGTTAGCAACTTGTTAAACATGCTAGCAACATTCTAATTCATGGTAGCAATGTGATAAAAATGCTAAATCATGCTAGCAACATGCTAATTCATGTTAGCAATGTGCTAAAACTAGGGTGACCGTATTTTGATTACCGAAAACCAGGACACTCTGCCCGGCAATGAGATACTCAAATGATACTCGAAATTTACTCAAAGATTCCTTATTAATTCCAATACGTTTAAAGTATGTCCCCTCTGTATGGATAGAAAATTGTTATATTAGGGCCAGGACAGGACTTGAAAACAGGACATGTCCTGGGAAAACAGGGCGTTTGGTCACCATAGCTAAAACATCTTAATTCATGCTACCAATGTGCTAAAATATGCTAGCAACATGCCAGTTCATGTTAGAAGTGTGTTAAAGCATGCTAGCAAAATGTTAATTCATGCTAGCAGTGTATTAAAACATGCTACAAACATGTTAGCAAAATGTAATATAATACTAAACACATGCTAAAAACATCATGGTAGGAGGTTTATAAAACTTTCAGACAAGGGTTTGTCAAGTCAAGTCAACCTTATTTATATAGCGCTTTTAACAATGCAGATTGTTTCAAAGCAGCTTTACAGTGTTAAACAGGAAAATAATGCAACATAATTTTATTCAGCCATATAGCTATTCTGGAGAAAACGGTGATGTCATCAGTTCATTTAAATTATCATACAGTGACAGTGTGGGCTTTAGATCAGTAATTAGATCAGTAATTTAGTTTATATGGTTAATTTAGTTTAATAATTAGATTTATTTGGATATTTGGTTGAAAAATGTTGTGTCCCCAACCGAGCACGTGTAAGATTACAAATTTAAGAAAGTACATTGTATTTAACATTTAAGGTAAACATGATGATATCAGATTAATTAGTCTGCTATGCAAATCTTCCAGGCCAGTTCCTGTTTCTTTTCATTGTAAGTAAAATGAGCACCATTTGTCTTAGTGGCTCTTGGAGCCCCTGAGTGATTGGATTAGCATCTATGCATTTGAATGACACTGTTATGCTGATTGAATCAGGACTGATGGCAGGAACGTTTGGGGTGTGTCCCTATTTCCTATACAACATTTTCATTGTATTGTTCAGAGTGTCTCCTCCCATGCTATATAATCCCTCCCCCTGAAATGTAGATAAATTACAGTGTTTGGGACTGTTAAGTCAGACTTGTTGGAACCCCGAAGAACAGCACGGTTCTCAATAAACAAGTAACGTCTGCTTTAAAGATATTCCAACGTCTCCTGGTCTCTTCTTCAAACGAGGAAAAGGAAATTCACAACACATGCCAAGCCAGAGGCATCAGTGGCAAGGAAACCAAAACCCCATCAGGTGACCTAATGGAGAAAAATAAACCTCGGGAGAAACCAGGCTCAGTCGGGGTGCCAGTTCTCCTCTGGCCAATTAACAAACAGCGTATGATTATTATTCTGGCAACTTTACAGGTCAGAGCTCATAATAGATCGGAATATTCGAAGGATCGGAGGCAACACGCCGGAGACGGGTTTATTGAGGATGAAATATCGATTTAAGAATTATTCAATTGTAATATTCGAACAATCGGAGTCATCACACCGGAGACGGGTTCATTGAGGATGTCGTGTCAACGATGCAATTTCAGGGGAGTCTAATTGACACGGTCTCTGCAGACACTTCAGGGTCCTGCGTTGGTCTTCTCTGGGCACAGGTCCACCATCTGATCTGGATACGGCCCGGATCCGGCTGACTGCAGTAAACCTCAGGATAAAACAGAGAGACTATCATTAGCGTAGATGCCATTCTTCTGATGATGTAACGAGTACATCAGGTGTTATGGGAAGTGTTCCCGGTTCTGGCTGACCTAGTTAATGCAGCCTAACAATCAATTAATTGAAAAAGTGTTTTATGAGTATGCCACAGAAAAGAGATGTTTTTGGTCTAGATTTAAACTGACAGAGTGTGTCTGCTTCCCGTACAATGTTAGGAAGACTGTTCCAGAGTTTAGGTGCTAAATAGGAAAAGGATCGACCGCCTGCAGTTGATTTCGATATTCTCTGTATTATCAACTGGCCAGAATTTTGAGACCACAGTAGACGTGATGGAGTATAATGTGTTAAGAGCTCGCTCAAGTATTGGGGAGCTAAACCATTTAGTGCTTTGTAAGTAATAAGCAAGATTTTAAAATGTATGCAATGTTTAATAGGGAGCCAGTGCAGTGTTGGCAGAACTGGGCTAATATGGTCATACTTCCTGGTTCTAGTAAGAACTCGAGCTGCTGCGTTTTGGACCAGCTGGAGTTTATTTATTAAGCGAGCAGGGCAACCACCCAGTAGAGCATTACAATAATCTAATCTTGAGGTCATGAACACATGAACTAACTGTTCAGCATTTTGCATTGAGAGCATATGCCGTAATTTAGGTATATTTTTAAGATGGTAGAATGCAATTTTACAAATGCTAGAAATGTGGCTTTCAAACGAAAGATTGGTATCAAAGAGCACACCCAGGTTCCTCACTGACGACGAGGACTTGACAGAGCAGCCATTAAGTGCTAGACAGTATTCTATGTTACTACTTATGGAGCTTTTTTGTCCAATAAAAGTTGCAGGAAATTACTGGTCATCCAATATTTTATATCAGCTATGCATTCCGTTAATCTTGTGAATTGGTAAGTTTCGTCAGGGCGCGAAGAAATATAGAGCTGAGTACCGTCAGCATAACAATGAAAACTAACTCCATGCTTCCTAATGATATCTCCCAGTGGTAGCATGTACAGGGTGAAGAGCAGTTGACCTAGCACTGAGCCTTGCAGTACTCCATACTGAACTTGTGATCGGTGTGACATCTCTTCATTTACTGCTACAACTATAACGGTCACATATGTATGATTTAAACCATGACAAGGCAATTCCACTAATGTCTACATAATTTTCGAGTCTATTCAAAAGAATGTTGTGGTCGATAGTATCAAATGCAGCGCTAAGATCGAGTAACACTAATAGAGAGATACAGCCACGATCGGATGATAAGAGTAAATCATTTGTAACTCTGATGAGAGCAGTCTCAGTGCTATGATACGGTCTAAATCCTGACTGGAAATCCTCACAGGTACCATTTCTTTCTAAAAAGGAACATAATTGTGAAGACACTGCCTTTTCTTTGTATTTTTGACAGAAAGGGTAGATTTGAGATTGGCCTATAATTGACTAATTCTGTAGGATCAAGTTGCGTTTTTTTAATAAGTGGTTTAATAATAGCCAACTTAAAAGTTTCCGGTACATATCCTAATGACAAAGATGAATTAATGATATTAAGAAGAGGATCTATGACCTCTGGTAGCATCTCTTTTAATAGCCTAGTCGGTACAGGGTCAAGCATACATGTTGTTGATTTTGATGATTTAACGAGTTTAGCCAATTCTTCTTGTCCTATAGCAGTGAATGAGTGTATTTTTTCCTCAGTGACACTACAATGCTCTGTCTGATGTGATACTGTAGTAGACGGCTGCATGGTTAAAATTTCCTTCCTAATATTATCAATCTTACATGTAAAGAAGTTCATAAAGTCATTACTGCTGTGCTGTTTACAAACATCAGAAGTTGAAGCTTTATTTTTGGTTAATTTAGCTACTGTATCGAATAAATACCTAGGGTTGTTTTCTTCCAAGAGAAATAAGCAGATCTAGCAGTTTTTACGGCCTTTCTGTATGCGATCATGTGCTCTTTCCACGAATTACGAAAGACCTCTAGTTTTGTTTTCTTCCAGCTGCGCTCCATTTTTCTAGCTGCTGTTTTAAGGGCCCGGGTGTGCTCGTTGTACCACGGCATTGGATTATTTTCTTTAATCTTCTTTAAGCGCAGGGGAGCAACTGTGTCTAAAGTACTGGAAAAGAGAGAGTCAATAGTTTCTGTTGCAACATCAAGTTCTTCTAAGCTATCTGGGATGCTGAGGAGATGATAATGATGAGGAAGATAATTTAAAAAGCAATATTTAGTGGCGGCAGTGATTGTCCTGCCGGGGCGGCTTTGCAACCTTAGCTAAATGAAGTATACATGATACTAGGTAATGATCAGAGATTTCATCGCTCTGCTGCAGAATTTCAATGGTATCAACATTTATTCCATGTGACAATATTAGGTCTAAAGAATGATTATGGCGATGAGTGGGTCCTGACACGTGTTGCCTAACTCTAATAGAGTTTTTAAATGCTAATCCCAATGCGTCTTTTTGTTTATCTACATGGATATTAAAATCACCAACAATTAGTACTTTATCTACGGCCAGTACTAACTCTGATAGAAAATCAGCAAATTCTTTGATAAAGTCTGTATTATGCCCTGGTGGCCTGTATACAGTAGATAACACAAATGTTAAATGGGTTATCGTGTACACTACATAACATTACATAAAGCACCAAAACTTTGAAGGAATTATATTTGAAACTAGACTTCTGAGTCATACTGAAGATATTATTATAAATTACAGCAACCCCTCCCCCTTTAACTTTCAGACGCGGCTCATGTTAATAACAATAATCTTGGGGGGTGGACTCATTTAAAGTAATGTAGTCGTCAGGTTTTAGCCAGGTTTCTGTCAAACACAGCACAACTAGATTATTATCTGTAATGATATCATTTACAATAAGCGCTTTTGGGGAAAGGGATCGAATATTCAAGCTTTATCAATTGTTCATCTGTATTATATCTGTTGTTTATTTGTTGGACATCAATTACATTTTTACTGTTGAATGGTTTTGATGTTTTTTTGTACTAATTCGGGGAACAGACACAGTCTCTATATGATAATATCTAGGTGAAAGAGTCTCTATGTGCTGGGATTTATCTGACTCCGGTGACGTGAGACAGCTAGCAGACGGTCGGTTTAGCCAATTTGTCTGCTTCCTGACCTGGGCCCTAGTGAGTCAAGGTTTAGCTCTAAGACTATGTGCCAAATTACTAGAGAGAAGAGCGGAACCACCCCAGGAGGGATGGATGCCATCCTTCTTCAACAGGTCAGGTCTGCCCCAAAAGCTTTTCCAATTGTCTATGAACCCTATGTTATTTTGCAGACACCACTTAGACAACCAGCCATTGAGTGACGATAGTCTACTAACTATCTCATCACTCCTTTTCACAGGGAGCGGTCCAGAACAATAAACAGCCTCTGACATCGTACTAGCGAGTTCACACACCTCTTTAATGTTAATTTTGGTGATCTCCGACTGGCGAAGTCGATAAATCATTAGTGCCGACGTGAATAATCTTAGAGAATTTATGATTAGTCGAGTCAACTTAAAAGTTTGTCCCAACAAACTTTACTTTCTAATTTGAAATAAAAACCTTAGTAATATTATAAATGTCCTTGCTGACGCTTTTTCATTTAATGGATCTTTGGATTTAATGTCTTTAAAAAATAATAATAATAATCTTACTGACCCCAAACTTGTGTATATCTATAACAATAATGTAGAATTCATATGTATATAGACAATGAGCACCGGGGAAATGACAGGATGCTCTTCCTGTAGTCTTGTTTACATTCACATATCCATAAATAGCCCCTTACCAGGGACAGGCCTGCCAAAATCACAAACTTCAATCAAAACCAGCCTTCATTTTGACTATACATTTTAACTATTGTGGATGTGTTTCTGTTCATTGCAACTTTAATATGTCTGTTGGGTGGGATATTTCAGGTTATGAATGAATGATCTGTAGTCTATGACTAATTTATCAGAGGTTCAGATCGGTGGAAACCTGCCCAGCTATTGTGAGCTTTTCCGTCACACAGAAGGAATTTCGCTTTCAACATGTTAAAGATTATGTCTGTTCTTTGTGCTCTGGAGGCCGAGCAGATCCAGAGCAGATATGATTGCTGTGTCATGGTGGAGTCTGGTCTGTGTCTTTTGACTGTAAACTTAAACAGTGTCCTTTAAGTTCTACCTTGATGGTGTCACTGATCTATACACTCCAACTATTTTAAATGATTGTGAGCAGTCATTGGAAGCCGATACTGTGGCATGACTATGTTAAAGTGATAGTTCACCCAAAAATGAAAATTAGCCCATGAGTTACTTACCCTCAAGCCATCCTAGGTGTATATGACTTTCTTCTTTCAGACAAATACAATCTGAGTTATATTGAAAAATGTCCTGGCTCTTCCAAGCTTTATAATGGCAGTGAATGACTCTTTCTGTTTTGAAGTCCATAAAAGTGCATCTATCCATCTTAAAAGTAATCCACACGGCTCTGGTGATTAATAAAGGCCTTCTGAACCGAAGCTATACATTTGTGTAATAAAAATATCCATATTTAAAACTTTACAAACTGTAATCTCTAACTTTAGCTAACTGTCATAAGTGCTTTCACAAGAGACTGGCGTTCCAGCGTATGTTGTATGACGCAGACGTAACGTAAATTCCGGTGACGAACGCGGAAGCGCAGAGGATATAGCAAAACAAAACTTGGTTCTCGCGAGAACTAGCATATTCTCACCGGAGCACTAGTCTCTCGTGAACACGCATATGACAGTTAGCGGACAGTTAGAGATTACAGTTTATAAAGTGTTAAATACTGTATGGATATTTTTCTTAAACAAACGCATCACTTTGCTTCAGAAGGCCTTTATTAATCCCTGGAGCCGTGTGGAGCACTTTTATAATGGATAGATGCACTTTTATGGACTACAAAACAAACATCCATCCACTTCCAGGATTAGCCAGGACACATTTTTTTATAGACTCAGTTGTTAAGTCTGACGTCACGTGGCAGCACTTCCGGGTCCAAGTGCTCTATGGCCCTGTCCAAAATGGCACCCTAAACCCTCACGGTCTTCCTCTGAGTCCGCACTTTCACGACGTAATGCCGCTTTGACTGCCGGCAAGAAGTCCGCTGTGTAACCCGCACCAGTGTGGGCTCGGCAGAAGTGCGCATCGAGGGCGCATATCGACCTCAAAGGGGGCGCTCGTGAGCACCCTTCTGAGACCTAAAATGACAAATGGGACACCCCTGCAGTATCGTGAGCTTAACTGACACGCGCACGCAGCAGCCACAAGACCAAAAGTGCACATGAAGTGTGCCATTTGGGACAGGGCCTATCTCATACCACAAGAAAAACAACAAACGGTGCTAATATACACACAATGTGGTGTAATACTACAAAAAAAAATTTAATCATAACCTTTATCTCCATACCAAAATTCCAGATGGCCAGACAGTGATTCATCTTTTATAAATCTTTAAAATATTAATGTCTGCGACGCTTGTGAGCACAGAGACTGTTGTGTGGACTGTAAGTATTTAAAATGTTTGATGTTTAATATGAATAAATAGCGCTCATAAACGGCTGTTGATGGCATTCTCAAGTGAAACGAGTTGAGGCTTGGACCCAGAAACGGCGTTCCTTAAGTCACGACTTAATAAGCAGATAGACCTAGGATGACTTGAGGGTGAGTAAATCATTGGCTAATTTTCATTTTTGGTTGAACTATCCCTTTTAACACTAGAGTACAAAGCAGTTTAAACTTTATATCACAGTCATCTTTATTTTATGTTAAGACACAATCAAGAAACATAGTAGGCCTACTTTGTGCAAATGCCACAATCTTGGGAGAGAAAAAAATCTGAGCGCATCAAAAATAGATGAATGAAGACTTCTGGACAAGGATGAAGTAGGCTCATTTTTGTTTTCCATGTGTTTGGCCGCATGTTCCTGTAAATACGAACGTGACCACTAGGTGCTGCTAGTTTCACACGTCTAAACAAACCTGAGCAAACTCTACTGTGGAAGTTTTGGAACTGATTTCTTTTTTGCTTATTTCAATTTTTTATGGTTCCCTACACCAATATTTCTCAATGAAATGTTTGTAATTAACAAATACTTATTTATATTTGATAAATAAATGAAACAGGTTATCATAGTTCCAATAATATAAATATTATAACATCTAAAATGATTCTATTCTTATTATTTTATATATCTTATATAATAAATGTATTATAATATATAAAACTTAGACAGTGCTGAATGTTGTTGAATGAATGTTCTTGTCCTTTAAAAACTAGATTTGCATAGCAGACTGGAGCCGATGCGAGCAGACTATCATCCTGACATCTCAGCACATCAGAAAAATACCACAACGAATACACATGTGACCCGTACAGCTGTGCCCGGCTAGTGTGTGTCTAACTCAAAGTCACGCTTGCTGAAGGACGGCTTCAGTCCACCAGTAGGTTGTTAAAGATTAGGATGTGATGCAAGCTTGGCTCAGGCCAGAGGTTAATCTCTCACTGTCATCCTGGAATAGAAGCAGTGGATGCTCTGCTCTGGCTCTCTGCCTGCAGTCTGGATAAGTAGCCGCTGTGCCTGACAGAGGTGGGCTCTCCAAGCACCGCTTCACAAAACTCTTTCTTTGTACAGGTAGACTGACAGAGCTGAGGAACAGAGACACAGCAACCAGTAAATGGTTTTTAGGAGTTTCTATTTGGGTTTCATGGTCAATTATTATTAGTATACAGGGCCGTAGCTGGGCTGTCCGGGGCCCCATGCAGGGTGTTGCTGTGGGCCTCCTTGAAATCATGTTCTTCCCCCTCAGTTGAAATTGTGGGGGGATTAAATCGCAGGGCCCCCCTAAGGCCGGGGGCCCCTAGAAACACTACTGCCTTTAGCTCAGCAAGCCCTGTTAGTATATTAGTAATACTGAATATTTATTAAAAATGTTCATTTGTAATACTTTTCAGACAAATCATTAATATCAAAGACTCATGACTCAAGTAACCCTCCACTTATAATAACTGAATGAAGTGGGACATCTTGTTCGGGAACAAAATGAAAAATATACTTTGTTGCCAAGTGTATGATGGTTAATGTAACGATCACCAGCTGGAGTGCCCTTGAGAGCCATCAGAGGGCACTCCACACATAAGACTATATTCACTCACTAACTACATTTCCCATAACTCACTGCCCGGACTCATCATCACTTATCACTGATCACATTCACCTGTACCTCATTTACTGATTGCATTTCACCTGTCTCACCATCCTGTTATTTCCTGTCTGTATACCTTGGTCATTCATTCACTCACCGCTAAGTCTTGTTTATACGTTACCCTGCATTTCTGAGCACTCTCCTGATTTTCTTGTTTCTTGATATCTTGCCCTGTTCCTTGGATTACTCTCTTGCCTCTGGGGCCCGTTCTTCGTACCTCGCTTAATACATCTGAGATGATTTGACAGATCCCAGATCTTTTAATCCTGATAACTGATCTCTGGCTAATTTGGTTCTTCCAACGAATTTGCGGATTGGATTTAAATATCTGGATTAAATGATCTAAGATCACTGCGCATTCTTGTTTTCCCTGAAGAGGGCAGATGCATCGATACTCGAAACCATGATCAGCAATGCAGCGATTGGCTGGCATCAAGAGAGCAACGTAATGACATCATATAATTAAAAAAGCCACCTGGCAAAACTTGGCAAATTACACACAAAAAAAAACACAAATATCTGGACCTTTATAAGGAAACAGCTAAACGACCAAACCAACATAAAAGTTATAATAGATCAATGATAAATGTTTTTTTTTTTTTTTACATGATTACCAATTATTTATATTCACGATTTTATACAGTATTTGTACACCCTTTACATTTTTATGTCAATGTTGTAATTCAATTTTTAATTCAATTCGAAGCAGATTTGTAACGTGACAGTATTAAAGTTTCTTAAGGGTCAAGATCAAATTCTCTGCATCTCCTGCGCTGCATCAAGCCACTCCCATAATATCCGTCATCACTTAAATTAATGCACGGCTCAGATTAACTGTAGAACATGTGTGCAAACCTCCAATAAAATTATAAAGTAATTATTCCATCACAAATAAATCGCTCAATCAAGTGGCTGTGTCTATGGTATTATACACAACATTATAATATTATATTCATTCTCATATACAATTTAAAAATTTGTATATTATTATTATTATTTAAAATGATTATTATTGCCCCTGGTTCAGTAATGAACTCTTGTAATAAAGTAGCAGTGGCTGGGACAGATTTTAAGTATCACCTCAAGATGCAATCTAATCCTGTTTACATGAAATAAGCCTGCTCGGGAGCAGGTTTAAGCTAACGGACCTGTTGCTATGACAGCAAGTCCAGGATGAGCGTCGAAGAACCAAACAATCCAAGATCATGCCAAATCGTCAACAATCAAATCCGGCTAACTGAGTTAGCGAGGTACGAAGAACGGACCCCGGGTCCCTGCCTGTTTTGTTTGTTTGTTTGTTTGTTTTGACGGCCTGTCTGTGTATGACCCTTGCCTGTATTTTGGATTACACCTCTGGATTGCCCTCAAATAAAGCTGCATTTGGATCCACCTGCGAGTCTCGGAGCAGTTCGTAACAGTTAAACTCCTTTTTGATGCATCTTAGTTGATTTATAGAAATATGTATTTTTAATTGTTCTGAGTTACTTTTTTTTTAACAATTAAGTTGAGTGAATGAATGGACTTGTTCAAAAGACACTCACATGTTGCCACCTACTGGGATGATAATGTAACCTGCAGAATGCTAGGGCCACATATTAGGTGTGTTTGACTTGAAGCGGTGTCAAGTCAATGTATGACATCAAAGTACGGAAAGAGCCATGGGTGTCGGAACCATTGTATGTGGGTGGGACCAGACCCATCCACTTTTTACGATCAATGATATTGGACCCACTCACTTTTATTTTCTCTAATTCAGCACATGTCTGTTTACCTACCTACAATAAACACTTATTATCAAACACATGTTAGGCCTAGTCCACACCTACACGGGTATTTTTATAACCAGAGTTTTTCCTCCTCCGTTTTAAAAAACGATCGCGTCCACCCAAGCACGGTTTTAAAAAAATCTCTGGCTGCGTTCGAAACCGCATACTTCCCTACTATATAGTATGTAAAAAGCAGTAGGCGATCGAATAGTATGTCCGAATCCTCAGTATTCATAAAAGAGTAGGCAAGAATTACCGGGCGGATGAACTAATTCTCGCGAGATTCGGACGTGCGTGTACTTAAATTGCGTCCGAATATGCCTACATACCTACTATATAGTAAGAGAAAACAGTACGTGAATGGAGTAGTACGTCCGAAACCTCAGTATTTATAAAACAGTATAGGCGAGAAATCCCCGGATGGCCTACTGCGTCCGCCCAGATTCTGAAGTGTGCATCCAATGGACACTTTAATATCCCATGAGGCCATGGGAAATCATCATTTTCGAACATGTCGTAGGACGGAGACGCAGCTGTTTCAAGTGTAAGTACAACAAACTGAACTGCGGTTAATTGCATTTAAAGTTCACGTATTTAACAACCGACGAGGAAACGGTTGGTTTTAAGACATTAATATATATTAAATATTGATATATTAAAAGGTATTAAATAGCTGTAAAACAATTCATTTTCATATAGCTAACGCACCAGTCGTGCTTCATTAAGCACACATACTTCTGAATATTTGTTAATCATCGTTTTCTTGAAAGCATTGCTTTAACTGTGTACAAGAACCTGATAAACGTTTGTTTAAAGAAAAGGTGTGAATGCACTCTTAACCATATGCAATATAGACGTTTCCTAAATGTGCGTTTAACATTTGACAGGGGACATTTTACAGACATGTCATTGATTCGGCCTAAGCTTTTGTCAACACTTTGCATTACACACATGCTTATTTTACTGATTTAAAGAAACAGATTAACACAACTGAAGATGCATTTTACATTTCATTTGTCTATTGACCAATTTAGGATCGTTTGTGTTGGATGAAACACAAAATAACAAGTCCGCTATCAAAGTATACACATCAACCTTTTGATATATATTTACTTTGTATCACATAAATGACAGATCTAACATTAAATCTAGTTTGGATGTTACAGGGACTGCTGAACACACACGCAGCCTTATCCAGTGGAGAGTGGCTAATGAAGTCGTCTTCACCGGAAAGAGAAATGCTGCAATAAAAGGCTTCGAGTAAGTATACCATAGAAAATACTTGAATTTATTTCAGCACTTGAGTTATTACAGCACTTTTTGATTCTTGATCTCTCATCACTTGTTGCAGAGCTTTTGTGGATGAGCCTTGCTCAAGGACACACTGGTGGAGATGGCTGCGGAGATCCAAGCAGAAACCTTCTGCTTTAGTCCACTACACCACAAAAGTGATAAAGCTACAAAACAAATAGCATGTAATTGTAATAATATTAAATTAAATATGGCAAGAAATGGGAGTAGTCATGCTGATCGTGAGCAGGCACACGGATGTTTGGAGCAGACATCAGCAGTCAGAGATTGTCCCGCACATGTTCTCACACTCTTGCTTCGGGGTTGTGGGGTTCAGGAGGGACATGATGTACGGCTAGGACAGGCGAAGGTGTTCACGCTGGTCAACTGCTTCATCAGTATAAAGCCACAGAATTGGCACAGCTGTGTTGAGATGGCAGCATATGTGGGTTCACCGCCTGTAAATGTGTGATGGTTTGTTAGAACAATACGTTTGAATAAAGTTTTGTTTCATGTGTTGGTGACTTATTCATTTGTGATGTTTACTTTCTTTTACTTTATTCTTTTACTCATGATTTTTACTCATAATTCATGTTTCCTATTGTTGTCAGTAAATAAAATATTTTATTAACTCATGCATTTATTCATTGCTTGACTGAAAATTGGTATTTACAGCGGCTGCATTTGTTCTAGTGTATATTCATGCATCGCTATGTCATATGACAACAAGTTGCATTTTGCTTGTTTTACTAAAACTATAATTTTTAGTAAAAAAGAAAAAGTAATATAATTAAGTACTGGTCAGCATTTGTCATTATTGTAAGTGTTTTAGTGGGCTAGCAATGCAACTCATTCTGGGGTAATCTTAATTTTGAATAGTGATACTTACATTTTTCGAGGATAAAATCAACAGTTTTCTCCAAAGGTGAGATCTTCGAGCAGCTGACAGACGTCTCTGTGCAGGCACTGAGGGAAACCGCACAGGTCACAGGTCGGGCTGTGGAGTTACTGATGCTTTGAGCTCTCACTGCACCTGTCACTCATCTTTTATTTTATAATTACATGGTTGTATCTTTAAAAATCATAATGATAAAACAAATATGGGTTTGCATACATTATATACAAAGAAAAAACAATAACAAGGTTAGATATCTTTGAATAATTCATCATAATGCAATAAACATTATTTCATAAGCTTGAGGGATGAAACAGGAGTTTAATTTAACAAGAAAAAGGAAAATATAAAAGGAGATTTAGGCCAATTTTGATTGTGGATGAAATTTTTTGCATGTAAAATAAAGAAATTGACAATATATTCAAGAGATCACTTGATCACTTGGGTAAGGATAAAACTGGGTCAGATTAGTAGGGTTAATATCACAAAATAAATGGGCAGCTGTTTCTATCAACAAGACCACAAAATTAGCAATTTTAATCAATATTAAGATATTTATAGATCGATGAATTAAACCTGTCACTCGTCTTTCAAGTCGTTGCGCTTGAGATAACGTCGTAGGTCACATGATTACGTCAACATGGTGCATAAAGTGCGGATCGCATTCATACTTAACGAGATCAGGCAATATAGTACCTACTCTTTTAGAGCTCGTTAAGTAAGTACTTATTGAAAATGAGTACCTACTCAATGAGTATGCGGTTTCGAACGCAGCCTAGGTCTACATGAAAACGCAAAACCGCGCTATGATTGGCTGCCTGATTTCCACATGGGTCCCATCCACGGCACCGATGCACTGAGGGATGCCATGGGCTCAGTGATACCCTTCTACAAGTTTACTTTGGACTTGGGACAGGGGCAGGGCCCAAGTGGACTGAAGCTTCACAAACTTGCCTTACTATGTTGTATTATTGCATTCTGGCGCCTCTGTTCTGCAATACAATGAGATAACTGCACAATGTGCGCATGTATCTGTATACATGTGATAAGCGCTGTTAGCAGAGTTATTAAAAGCTACGTGCGCCATTGCATAGACTCCACTCATGTAAACAAAAGCGATAACGGCGCACAATCTGACGTCAAACAAAGGAGAGAACTTTGACTTAACAAGCCGAAATCTCCGGTTTCACCATGACAACGCTGTAACCAGAGTTTCTAAAAATCTTCACCCTGGCCGGAGTTTTCAAAAACGTCCGGTTTCAGTAACCAGATGCGTGTGGACGAACAGCCAAACCGCAGCTTATATACCCGTGAAAATACCCGTGTTCGTGTGGACAGTGCCTTAGATGCTTTATTTCCACTTTTCTAATATTTTCTTAATTTTTATTGAAAATAAAGGCCTTTCCGATCTGATATGTGATGGGAAAAGGGAGCAGAGTGAGTTCGGCAAAAGGTGGATTCGAACCTCGGGTCGATTTGCGTCAAAACTTGATGTCATGCGTCTTACTCCTACACTATTGGCACTCTCAATGATATGGTGATTTCCGTAATTTTGTACTTAATGTAAATTTTCTGAGAGAGGACCCACCCACATGTTTTTTGCTTCCGATGCCCATGGAAAGAGCGCTTCGAAAGCTTACAGAGCCGTCTGCTCTCGAATCACTCGTGGTACTTTGATGTCATTCACTGATCGGTCTGCACAGCGCTGCTTCAAGTCGAAGGCTGCGCCTGGAATCACCCCCCTATACCATTAAAGGGTTAATTCACCCAAAAATTTAAATTCTGTTATGAATTACTCACCCTCATATCATTCCAAACCCATAAGAACTTTGTTCATCTTTGGAACATAAATTAAGAATTAATTAATTAATAATTTTTTATGAAATCTGAGAGCTCGCTGACCCCTCCATAGACAGCAATTTAATTACCATTTTCAAGGCCCAGAAAGGTAGTAAATAGTCCATGACTACAGCGGTTCAACCTTAATTTAATGAAGCGACGAGAATACTTTTTGTGTGCAAACCCCCCCAAAAATAACGACTTTATTCAACAATCTCTTCTCGTTTGTGCCAGTTTCCTACGCTGTTGACGTAGTAAATACAGTGCATCGCTTTCGAAGTGCTATGTCACTCATGTCACTAAGCGTAAAGTCGTTATTTTTTTTGAGCACAAAAAGTATTCTTGTATACTATTTTAACAATGTCTTTTGGACCTTGAAAGTGGTAATTAAATTGCTGTCTATGGAGGGGTCAGATATTTTGATTACATTAAAGGGTAACTTCAGTGATTTAGCATTAAGCTTTGTATCAGTATAAACCCCGTAGTATATTTGAATTATGGTACTTTCCCCCCTCATATCCCCCTGAGACGAGAGAATTATGCATTTTATTTCTGGAAAAAATCCTCCGATGATGCAAATATCGTCATTTTGCGTCATCTGAGGATTTTTTGGCCAGAGGCTAAAAACTACAGCCAGTAGAAGGAGCTGTTCTGCATGTTTTCAACCCGCCCACAGGGGAGAGATCTCACTCGCAGAATGTAAATGCGCTCAGCTCGGCCTTGGGCATTCATAACGGAGCGCTGCAGAGAAAAGTGAGTGTTTGAACTTTTCAATGAATTCCTATGAAAGTTTAGCTTCCATATGCGATCAGAAAACGCGCCAGACTGGACACGAGCTGAGAATGACAGCCGCACTTACCTCAGCTCTGCTCAGCTCTTACTTCCCTCTCGTGCTGAATGAAATTTGACTCCTGGCAAAGCCAGTGCATTCTGGGAGTTGTTGTCTTTCATCCACATGAGACAAAAATAAATTTTCTGTCTTTTCTCAGTCTAGAAGGCACCAAATTCAAAAATAATTTCACATTTCTACTACATAAATGACACAGTTTAAATACACATTCATCTTCCCAGCGCTGAAGTACCCCTTCAGAAATATCTTAATTTGTGTTCCGAAGATGAACGAATTTCTTATGGGTTTGGAACGACATGAGGGTGAGTATTAGAATTAATGACAGAATTTGCATTTTTGGGTGAACTAACCGTTTAAATAGGAGAATGCCCACAATGCACTGTGAGAGTTACGCCGAATAAATTCCCACGTTTGACCAGAAGATGGCGCCCAGCTGAATCATCCACCCATCCATTTTCCAAACTGCTGGTCCAATGTAGCTACAATGTATAAATTCCTTTTTAATTGATTATTCAATTGTTTAATTAATGTTCATACCATGACAGGATTCAATATAAATCTTTTCATCTTGCTACTGGAGCTGCCAGTTAAGTTTCAAACAGAAAGCACAAATATGCAAAAGCGGCAGCCCTTCCGGAGCACTCGGTGTCCGAATTCCCTCACTCGTTTTCATTCTTAAAGGGATAGTTCACTCAAAAATGAAAATTATTTACTTATACTCAAGTCATTCTAGGTGTATATGACATTCTTCTTTCAGACAAATACAATCAGAGTTATATTAAAACATGTCCTGGTTAATCCAAGTTTTATAATGGCAGTGAATGGCTGTTTGCGTTAAAGCGAAGCGATGCTTTTGTGTAAGAAAAATATCCACATTTAAAAATGTACAAACTGTAAGCTCTAACTTCCGCTAACTGTCGTACGCGCTTTCACAAGAGACTGGCGTTCCAGAGTATGACGTGTGGACGCTCCGGTGAGAATACAGTCCTCGCGAAAACCAAATTTTGTTTTGCTTTATCCTCTGCGCTTCTGCGTTCGTCACCGGAACTTACGCTACACCTGAATCCTATGACATATGCGGGAACGTTGTACTCTCGTGAACGCGCATACAACAGTTAGCGGAAGTTAGAGAATACAGTTTGTTAAGTTTTAAATATGGATATTTTGCTTAAAAATACCCATCGATTCGCTTCATCGAAGGCCTTTATTAACCACCCCAGGAGCCGTGTGGATTACTTTTATGATGGATAGATGCACTTTTATGGACTTTAAAGCTACACTGTGTGATATTTTCCCCCATCTAGCGGTGAAAAGGTATATGACCATCCAGTAAATATTAGTTTCTGTTCCTTCCAATTCCGATTTCGTTTTAACTCCTACGGTGGCCGATTTAGTCCAAAATTAACATGGCTTCCAGTTCAATCCAGCAATCCCCCTCTTCACATTCGACACAGTGCCATCGAGTGTTAAAACGCGAAAGACGAAGCTTGAATTTACGGGTATGTCCCTCTTTGGCTAATGTACTTTCAAGATGGAGGGGCAACATGGCGACCCCCATTCGAACCCCTTACCCGTATGTATTTTCAATGGCATATTATAAACTTACGAGAATACTTTATTACTTGAAAGAAGTAAATATACATTAATGAGCACATATTTTTGAAAGAACTAAGTGTTTTTAGCTAAGAATAAACTAAAAAAGTTACACAGTGTAGCTTTAAAACAGAAAACAGCCGCTCACTGCCATTATAAAGATTGGAAGAACCACAAAATGTTTTGATAGGCTATAACTTCGATTGTATTCGCCTGAAAGAAGAATGTCATATAGCCTAGGCTACACCTAGGATGACTTAAGGGTGAGTAGCCTAAATCATGGGCTAATTTAAATTTTTGGGTGAACTATTCCTTTAACTCATTTCACTCCCTCATAGCCGAACACACCAAGTGATTTAGTGATAAATCTTTTAGTGAACAAATTCATAATATTCGAGTCACTTGAGGTGAGTTAAATACCTGAAGTGTTTTCTTTGCTGGGAAGTTGGAAGTTGGATTTTAGATGGATAGTTTAAACAGTTATCGCTTTTGTGAACTTAAATTCAGCACTAATCAAGAATATTGAGGGTTGTTAATTACTGGGAGCGCGTTGATGACGCTTGATCAAGAGGAGGAGGAAGAGGAGGCGCGCGGCTCCTCCCACGGGCTTTTTGGATCGGATGGATTTACTCGCCCGATCTGTATTACTGAATGTCACTTCGGTGAATCACAGTCCCACAAACACAACGTGAAAACACGTTGTAGTGAAATATTCATATGAACCATCTTGCTGGTGCCAGTGCCCGTTGGATTGGATTTAAAAAGCGCTGCGCGCGTCCGAAACTTTAAGGTAGTTTATTTACACTAATGTCACACACATTGACGCGTTTAGGGTGTTGAAGGGCTGTTTAACATTTAAAGAAAGAGACAGACTAACGACAACACAAGTTAAGAGGAGAATACTGGAGAAGAAGAACTCAACTACCTGCGCTGATCACCTAGCCGACGAGAAGGTAAGGAGTCTGGATAAGTAGCCTTAAGCATGTTTACTATCACATGCATATGTTGTACGTTTATATTTAGTCGTTTGATTTACATATGATGTAGGGTATGTATTGCAGCAATATTCAATACGCAAACGTAGTTCCGTTTCGTTTATTTCAAACTTTTGTTCATCTTGATAGAACCGAGTCCCATTAAAAGTAGATGTGATTGTGATATAAGATGGCATAACACTTGGATAGGCTAACGTTACTCCATGGTTTTGACTTAATGTATTCATACATGCAAAAAGGCCCAGAAAACATAGCCTACAATAAACATGGTTACTTTTGTTAAGTAGGGTGAATTCAGGTTGATTGCAACACTTTTTGCCTTTGAGGTGACTGGGAAAAGTGTCCCAAGAAACCTGAATTCACCCCGATGTCTGTTTTAAGTTACACTTCGCTTAAAGTTTACTTGGTAGTTTAAAGCAGACCGCACGTTGTCACAGTTTTATTTTCTTTCTTTCTATCTATGTTGTCACACATGGGGCTGTCACAACGGAATATTCCTATTATAAGTTTTTTCAGCTAAATTTAAGCAGTACATTTTCTCATAAGTTTTCAAGTTTTTAACATTATACAAAGCAATGAATGCGAGCAAAGCAAACTATCTAAATAAATAAACAAAATAAAACAAGTTAAAGAACAAACACATTTCTAATTTCTAAACACGTGACATCTTGTCCCATTTGCCTCAACCCTTACGAAAATTAACCATGGTTTTATTATAGTAAAAGTGTGGTAACCATATTTTTGGCTGATTAATTTCCATTTGGTTAGTGTAGCAAAACCATGGTTAATTTGTGTTACCATGGTTTATATAGGACAATATTTGGCCGAGATACAACTAGGCCCATTTGAAAATCTGGAAGCTGAGGGTGCAAAAAAATCGAAATATTGAGAAAATCGCCTTTAAAGTTGGCCAAATGAAGTCCTTAGCAATGCATATTACTATTAATAATATACATTTTATACAATTACGGTAGGAAATGTGCAAAAATATCTTCATGGAACATGATCTTTAACTAATATCCTAATGATTTTTGGCATAAAAGAAAAATCAATCATTTTGACCCATACAATGTATTGTTGGTTTTGAATGAGATCACTAATAGAGAAAACAAGCATGTGTATTTGGACTTTTCGCTTCATATCTCTCTCTCTCTCTCTCTCTCTCTCTCTCTCTCTCTCTCTCTCTCTCTCTCTCTCTCTCTCTCTCTCTCTATCTATCTATCTATCTATCTATCTATCTATCTATCTCTATATATATATATATATATATATATATATATATAATCTCTCTGAGATATAGTTACTCTGGCAACTAGCCCTGGCCTCCTGACCATCGGTACCTGTCTCTGCACAATTTTTATTTATTTTTTCCAGTTAAAGAAAGATTCATTTTGGGCTTTAATTTTTGTGTTCCATACCATATACTCTCAGCGGTTTTTGGACTCCCAATTGTTAATGAACTGCCATAATCTTATGAGAGCAGATCATTTCTTTACATCTTCAAAAGTTTTGGGCTGAATGTTTAGGGAAGTGGTGCAGACTGCTCCTCAGGAAATGTCCAAGAGAGATGGGACTAACAAGAGAGAGCAACCAGACGAAGAGTGTTGGGTGTTGATGTCTTTCATCTTCTCCAGACCCAAGCTCTGACTGTAGACTTGTTCATAACAAGCCAATTCAGGTCTCCTGAGAAATTATTGCCTGATTCCACCTTCATTATGGTGTCAGCAGTAACGTTGAGTCACAAATACGGTCTTCGTATCATATTTCACTTGTTCAATGGCATCTACGTCAGGTACCGTCATTATGAGCTCTCCACAACAACCAACCGTGTTTAACATCCAAACTATGAGATTGCGGTTTCTCAGAGCAAGTGAGAAGGTGCCAAAACAAAAGCAGCATAAGAAGAGGGATAAATTAGGTTGTCTTTGCTCACATTATCTCAGATAAATCCACAGAGGGCCCACCAGAGGAGTGGGAATACAAAGGGCTCATTTCATCCATGGGAAAGTAAACCCTTTCTCCGTGCGGTGGATCCATCAAACCTGTTGGATGATTTCCCACAGAAACTTCCCAAAGTCATTTGACCCATTCTTCAATATGTCACTGCTGTTCTTCCCAGTCTAATCAGAAGCTGTACAATGGCTTAATGTCTCTCTATTTTCAGACTTCTGAATCATGCATGAGTCCTTGAATAGAAACAGCGTTCATTTTCTTGTTAATGTCATGTTGGAGTTAATGAGAGATTCTGGACTGAAAATCAGAGGTTAAAAACATTGGTTCTCATGAGGAATGAGTTGTTTGTGAATGGAAAACGGACAATATTGTTGCATCCCAAGTGCTGTCGTCATATTATTGTCAAATCACATTCTGGCATCACCTTGTTGTTCCAAGAATTTATAACCGTTTATATGACACTGTTTTTAACTAAAAACAGGAAACTTTTTATACATTTTGGCCGTTCATTTACACGACAACTGCATTTTGGTTGCCTGAAAACGATACCGTTATTGTCTCCATGTAGGCTAAACAACAAAAAATAATAATTTGTGAAAACAGTGATATAATGCGTATTCATATTGCGTGTTTCAGTCTATAGGCACGTACCATAATTTCTTTACAAAGTGACTTTGCCAACTACTGGCCTGACATGCATAATACAGCATTTTAGTCTTTTTCGCGGATCTGTGAACTGGAATTGTTTTGACAACGTTGTCATCTGTTTTTCTGTTTTTAGTACACCGTTGTCGTGTGTAAATAAACCCTAAATTTCTTCTGTGCAACTCAAACAAAGTGCAACACATTAAACTTTTTCCTCTTTTATTTTAATTTTTTTAACAAAACAACAAGCCTGATTTGTACTAATAAATATGCATAGGCATTGTTGAAAATTTGTTTTGCTCTAAAAATATTACGATATAATTTTAATTATTTTGTGTGATATAAAGCTTTTTTTTATATGAACTTAAAGTAAATCATACCCGGTTAGCCAGGCTTGTGACAGTAGCCATTAGTTTTTTTGTAAAATCCTATCAGGAACGAACAAAGAGTATATTTGTGCGCATGCTTCTCTGAAGTGTCTGAAAGTATAGCATTTTTCAAGCTTGGATGTCTCAGTCAGATCCAAACTGCTGTATTTGCTGTTGGAGGAATAGAAAGTGTTGCAGTTTTTCTACACTGACTATACCATTCAAAAGTTTAGAGTTGGTAAAAGATCTTTTGATTGTTTTTGAAAGAAGTATCTTAAATGCAGCTCACCAAGGCTGTGTTTATTTGATGAAAAATACAGTAGAAACTAGGGGTGTAACGATTCATCTACTACATCGATGTATCGATTTATTTTCCTACGATCTAACTACATCGATCTGTGCTCGGCAAGTTGGCCTTCCGGACGACATATATCGATCTAACATCGTTTTAAAAGGTAATCAATCGATTGTATCGATCATAGGAAATAACGCATTGGATTTAAGCACGTCAGACTTTAAATGGATGTTTTTTCTTAGCACTTTTAATGATAACGGCGTTAAACGTTACTCGATTCATTCTGCCTATCTGTGACATCAACGCACGCAGCAGCGCTAAGAAAACAAAACATAGCGGCGGATGGCAGAGGAGAAGCCAACCAGCGAGAAATTATCAAGCCACCAGGAGAAACAGCTACCTGTACTTTCAACCCTTGCTAAATGTTACCTGTGCATTCCTGGGACCAGTGTGCCAGCAGAGCGAGTTTGTAGTACTGCTGGCGACATAGTGAACGCACAAGTGTTCTGCGGTCAGATCATGTTGAATCAGTGGCGATTTTTTTAAGACTGCAAGGGAAGCTCGGCTTCCCTTATAATGTCACAAAATTAATGGTCAAATATGTACTATTGTATTAACATTTTATTGACTAAAAATGCGTTAGAAAACGTTCATCTCAAAGACGAGTTCGTTCAGAATCAGTTACATATAGTTGGTCGGCTGACTCGATTTCCTTCTCATACATTCCCGCAGCGTCACAGTGCATTTCCCTATTGAAGCCCAGCGTCCATTGACTTCAATGGGGCTGCTGTGAACTTTTTTTTAAGCGCTTCGAAACTAGACGGTCATTGGATAAACGCTGCGATTATGTCCCGCCCACGGACGCTCAGCGTCTCTGGGGGTGAACGGGGAGTGGGCTGGCCCGGACTCCGAGCTTCTGCGTGATGATTGGAGGGTCTGTCGAAAGACTGCATCTCCCTTTGACTGACAGCGATTCTGTACTATAAGGAATCACTGAAGCTATTCGCGCTCAGTCCCATCGCGGATTTCTCAAGTTCAGTCGAAATAAAAACTGCTGCAACCTATTTCTTTGATATTTGCTTGGCGAAATTGCTTGATTTTCATCATACATTTCACACAATTATACACCACATTCCTTGTTTCAGTTTTTCAGAGTTTTTTTTAGATCGTTCATACATTCCTTCATTCCTTCATTCATTCATTCATTCATTCATTCATTCATTCATTCATTCATTCATTCATTCATTCATTCATTCATTCATTCATTCATTCATTCATTCATATAACGTTAGTAGGATAGGCTAGCGTCGTGGGTGAAACTTTCTTGAAAAGGAACGTAGGGCAGAATTTACTTTTAAATAAATAGACAATTTTATGATGTAGGCCGAAAATGAGCTTCCCCTCTCTGACAGACCAGTAGCCGCCACTGATGTTGATATTTTGAAAAAGAAATATGTAGAGTCATTGAAGAGTAGTTGGTTACACATCTTTTGTTAAATATTGTTTGTTTATTAAACTGAGAGTAGTAGCAGGTTTCGCCAGTTTATTCAACCTGAAGAAATGTTGGTTGCACTTTATTTTTTATATTAATATTGTATTTGTATTATTTTAATGTTGAAAAACAACAGCAAAAGTAACAGGTACACCTACTATTAATTAAACCTGAAGAGAAGTTAGTTGCACTTTATTTTTGATATTAATATTGTAATATTAATATGTTGGATAACAAAAGCAGAAGAAGCAGGTTAACCTACTGTTGAAATGTTGGTTGCACTTACTGTGCTTTTATTGAAAATGTATTAAATATTGAAAATGAGAGCAGAAAAGGTTAACTTCCTGTTAATTCAACCTAAACTGTTGGTTGCACTTTATTCAAATAAAATTTGAATGCATTTGCCATTAATTGTTGTTTACTTGTTTTTTTATATCCATAATTAATTGATACCTGATTCCCTTACAAGAAACAACAGGAATCTAGAAAACTTCACCTGCACTGACCAGTATCCAGATATTTATTTCAGTCACACAATTTTTGGCTAAAAAGTTACTGAATCGATTTCAAGTCACTGAATCGTTTTGGATCGTATCGTTCTAAATGAACCAATATCGTCCTTGAATCGTATCGACAACCTCAAATCGTGATACGAATCGAATCGTTATTAAAACGAATCGTTACACCCCTAGTAGAAACAGTAATATTGTGAAATATTATTACAATGTAAAATAGCAGTTTTCTAGTATTTAAAAAGATTTTTAAAATGTACTTATGTGCGGGCAAACAGCATATTCTAATATGCTGAATTGCTGCTCAAGAAACATTTATTATTAATGTCAGTGTTGAAAATAGATGTGCTGCTTAATGAATGAATATAAAGATTAATAAATGATGAATGGAATGATGAATGGAAATCTCAACTACAGCTTTTATTTGACTTTCATAATCTTTCATAGCATTATAAATGGTAAATTCAATGGATGCTTGCTGAATAAAAGTATTAATTCCTTTAAAAAAATGTTTTTACTGACCCCAAATGTTTGAATGCTAGTGTAGTAGATGGATCACTTTTAGATGCAGGTCTGTTACGTCCTTTAAAAACTTGGGGGTCGCGTTTACACTGTAAACCCGAATAAGTTGGCAAAACTAAAAGAAATTAAGTAAAACTTGCAGATTTTTACTTTGTAACCATACAATTGATTTGCTCTGAACTTGAAATATTTGAGTAAGCTAATTCATAAGGCCTGTACACACCGGGACGAATATCGCACGCGCTTATCGCCAGCGTTTTTCGTGACGTTTTTCGGCGCGTCTTGAGTGTTCACACCCAAGCGATTTCCACTGGCGTTGCGCCGAGTGAACGTGCACATTCAGTAGATGCGCTCCCGGTACACAAGGTGGTGCTGCGGCACTTTACGCTTCTGACACTCGCTTGTCACACAGAAGAAGAGGAGAGACAGTATTTACGTGCTTGCCAAAACCACAGATATATTATGTCTATGGCAAAACCATTCACACACTTTTTGCTAACTGGCAAGCAGCTTTAGCAGCCTATCTTCTTCTTTGTCTACTTACTACTTCTTCGTCGTATCAGTGTGTGCTCGGCAAGACCGATTTTGTGCTTGAGCGCCACCAAGTCGTGTTTTACTGTCACTTCAGCAGCTCCAGGCACGTGAACAAAAGCGCGGATCTCATTGGTCGGACAGTTTTTTACGCGCCGCGTCAAAATAAAAAAACGAACCCGAGGCGTTTTTTTTAAAATGACGCTTTTACGCCTGCCGTTTTACGCGTCGGTGTGCACACTCACATTGGCGCCCATTGTTTAGTCACGAGGCGTTAAACGTCGGCGATAAACGCGCGCGAAAATCGTCCCGGTGTGAACAGGCCTATACGTTTACTTAAAAAATATCATGTAATCTCACATTTTTAGTAGTGGAAACTAGCTAATTCAATAAATGCCACCTGCATTAGCATAGCATAGCATAGCACTTGCTGAATGAGGACAGCAATATAATACATTTAACTAGGGATGCACCGAATCCAGATTTTTGGGGTTCGGCTGAATCCCGAATCCACTGGTTAAGATTCTGCCGAATCCGAAACCGAATGCCGAATCCTACTCCCATCCTCAGTCCATTATCACAGTAAACACATAAACAACGTCCACAGCAGTGTAGGGATGCTCATATTGACGTTTAGTAAGAACTTTGACGATTAATATCAGTTATCAGTTAAATGGTTTAAAGTTTTTTTTATAATGCTTTTTTTGTTTGTTTGTTTGCTGCATGGTTAAAGAAAAATGCCTATGCTGTATTTGTTCACTCACGGTGCGCGTCGACACGTGCAACCACTTGTCTAAACAGACAGCCTATTTCGCAAAATAAAGCAATGGGAAAGAAGAAGTCTACTGTGTGGGACCATTTCGACAGAAAGGGTGACGAAGTTACTTGCAAAATATGCTACGCTGTATTAAAATACAGCAGTAGTACAAGCTCCTGACTGGTGGATTGAGGTAGGCCTGCTATTTTTATTTGACGAAAAAAAACTATTCCGGTTCTTCAAAGCTTCAAACGGATTTAGTGTATTTTCGTTTTCTTAATTTGGTATTTAAGTGAAAAATATTTAGTGTCGTCCTATGTATTTTATTATTTTTATTACAATTTTATCTGATCTGAATGCTGCTGTTTGTACAGTAAAATAAACCAGTGAAAAAAAGTGTCTTTTTAACAGGTCACAGACACTCGTCAATTGCATTTTTATTTAATGCCAATTCAATATTATAATCTTATCAGTTAACGGTTAATAATCGGATAATGAGCAGCGCTTGTCAATTGGGAAAATTAACCGAGCATCTCTACAGCAGTGTATTTTTTTTAATTTAATTTTAATTAAGAATAGGCAACATTATGCCAGGATGACTGTCCTTTGCCGTTTTGGCTGCTGTCTGTAGATTCCTTCATGCACGACTCATATTCTTTCGGATGTTTCATACGCAAATGTTTTAACAGCGGCTATTGTTTAGGGTCCTTGCCACCACGAGACAAATCAGCATTGCAAATTGAACATGTAGCTCGACTTTAATCATCTTCTTTTGACTGAAAGTACTGCCAAACAACACGTTTTCATTTTCACTTTCTCACAGCCTACTGCATTCGAACGGTCCACCTAGTAAACATGTTCCCATAAGTGCAAGCCTAGGGTTCGGTTCGGTGGAAATAAGTTCTAAGGTTCGGCACAAACCGAATCCCGCCAAAAAGCCCAATATTCGGCCGAATCCAAAACCGTATCCTGGATTCGGTGCATCCCTACATTTAACATACAGTGTGGAAAATAAGTATTTGAACACCCTGCTATTTTGCAAGTTCTCCCACTTAGAAATCATGGAGGGGTCTGAAATTGTCATCGTAGGTGCATGTCCACTGTGAGAGACATAATCTATTAAAAAATAATCCAGACATCACAATGTATGATTTCTTAACTATTTATTTGTATGATACAGCTGCAAATAAGTATTTGAACACCTGAGAAAATCAATGTTAATATTTGGTACAGTAGCCTTTGTTTGCAATTACAGAGGTCAAACGTTTCCTGTAGTTTTTCACCAGGTATGCACACACTGCAGGAGGGATTTTGGCCTACTCCTCCTCACAGATCTTCTCTAGATCATTCAGGTTTCTGGCCTGTCGCTGAGAAACACGGAGTTTGAGCTCCCTCCAAAGATTCTCTATTGGGTTTAGGTCTGGAGACTGGCTAGGCCACGCCAGAACCTTGATATGCTTCTTACAGAGCCACTCCTTGGTTATCCTGGCTGTGTGCTTTGGATCATTGTCATGTTGGAGGACCCAGCCTCGACCCATCTTCAACCTCCTTCCCTCAGTTAGAGCATTGTTCCCCAAAATCTCGCAATACATGGCCCCGGTCATCCTCTCCTTAATACAGTGCAGTCGCCCTGTCCCATGTGCAGAAAAACACCCCCAAAGCATGATGCTACCACCCCCATGCCTCACAGTAGGGATGGTGTTCTTGGGATGGTACTCATCATTCTTCTTCCTCCAAACACATTTAGTGGAATTATGACCAAAAAGTTATATTTTGGTCTCATCTGACCACATGACTTTCTCCCATGACTCCTCTGGATCATCCAAATGGTCATTGGCAAACTTAAGACGGGCCTTGACATGTGCTGGTTTAAGCAGGGGAACCTTCCGTGCCATGCATGATTTCAAACCATGACGTCTTAGTGTATTACCAACAGTAACCTTGGAAATGGTGGTCCCAGCTCTTTTCAGGTCATTGACCAGCTCCTCCCGTGTAGTTCTGGGCTGATTTCTCACCTTTCTTAGGATCATTGAGACCCCACGAGGTGAGATCTTGCATGGAGCCCCAGTACGAGGGAGATTGACAGTCATGTTTAGCTTCTTCCATTTTCGAATGATTGCTCCAACAGTGGACCTTTTTTCACCAAGCTGCTTGGCAATTTCCCCGTAGCCCTTTCCAGCCTTGTGGAGGTGTACAATTTTGTCTCTAGTGTCTTTGGACAGCTCTTTGGTCTTGGCCATGTTAGTAGTTGGATTCTTACTGATTGTATGGGGTGGACAGGTGTCTTTATGCAGCTAACAACCTCAAACAGGTGCATCTAATTTAGGATAATAAATGGAGTGGAGGTGGACATTTTAAAGGCAGACTAACAGGTCTTTGAGGGTCAGAATTCTAGCTGATCGATAGGTGTTCAAATACTTATTTGCAGCTGTATCATACAAATAAATAGTTAAAAAAATCATATATTGTGATTTCTGGATTTTTTTTTTTTTTTTTTTTGATTATGTCTCTCACAGTGGATGCACCTACGGTGACCATTTCAGACCCCTCCATGATTTTTAAGTGGGAGAACTTGCAAAATAGCAGGGTGTTCAAATTCTTATTTTCCTCACTGTATATCTGTTCTCAAACTAAGCTCATGCTCCACTCGTCACATGATGGTAACTACAAAAAAACCCAACATAACAGAAACTCTTTTAAACTAATATAACAAAACATTCAACACTTCTAAATATCCCACTTAACGTTAATCTTGCGGGGGAAAAAAGATAATATAACACTTTTTTTGGCATTTACTTACCCTTTTTAGTGTCATGGCAAAGCATCCTGGAAATAGAAAGCCCAGCCCAGTTTTAGTTAAATATAAGTTTGTCTAAATTAAAAGAAATACGTTCATAAAATTCAAAACAATAAAACAATTCAGATTACTTAATGTATTTGAGAACTCAAAGAAAATTCTAATTACTCATAAGTTAATTTGTTTGAACTAGTTTGTTTAATTTGAGTTGGCTCTACTCAAACCAATTCATTATTTTGAGCGTTAGGGTTTACAGTGTAGGTTTCAGAATTACAAATCCCATTAATCTTCTCCATAGAGAAATGGTTTTAATGATAACATCAAAAACTCACTTTCCATCAGCTAATTGTTAAATGAGGATATTTCTTTTTAGAAGTCATAGCTTCATTTCTTCATTTCAAATTCAAGTTGTTTGATATTCCCAGTGGGAAAACCACATTGCTCATAATCTTGAAGAGAGATTCCCCTTGGATCCACTGATCAAAGAATTCACTGTTACCATGGAAATGAGAACTGCGACAAAAGAGCTTTGCAACGTCCTCCCACTTCCATGAAGCATTGCGAATGTCATAATCATAAGTCTCCATACCAAACAACTTTACATGTTTGAATATTTTACAATAAACTTTAAATACTTTTAAAGTATATTAAAATATGTTGCATTTTACACTTATAAAATATGATATTTTATAGGCTACTTCAATAAGTCAATAATTTGACTTTGTCAAATCATATCATATCATCTTATCATAATTTGCAATGCTTCATGGGCTGTTCATAGTTTTACTATTAATCTCTGATAAAGATTATAATATAGATTATAAAACCTATTAGAAAACAGAAAATGAATGGGGGCAAAACACTTCACTGCTGAAGCCCAGCACTTGGTTGCATTTAGTCTCTTTGGTCACTTGAGGAGAGGGCCTGGAGTGAGGCAGGAAATTAAGCAGACAAAAAGTATCTTCCTGTTTCTGGCGATCATACCTGTCGGGAAAGTCCATCAGGCGTAGAAGGGCAAGAAGGTCTGCAGTTGGAGCTGGAGTGAATGGGACTCCAAAGCAGCAGACTCATTTTACACTCCTGATGTCGGAGAATTCAGGCTTTTGTGAGTCTTAAAAGCTCATGGACAGCTCAGTGTCATGGAAACAGGCTGAAGCATGAAGCCCCACACCAGTACAGCTGCACACACACACACACACACACACACACAGACATGCACTAAATCTCTTCAGCTCAAGTGTGTGTTTGCTACTGTGAACATTTAGAGATATGGTTTTAAATGGATTTCTAAAGAATCTGTTTTAATATTGAGGTTTAAGGATTGGTTTTGCTCTTCCATAAGTCATGCAGCTGCACTGTACTGAGAACAGTGTGCCATAGGGAGACATACTAGCGAGTGAGTTTAAGTTTGCTTAGATTTATAAGTTAGTGTGTGTAGTACTAATTAAAAATATAACATGCGCTACAGTTCAAAAGTTTGTGGTCGGTTTTTGAAAGAAGAATGAAATGTTAGATGAAAGAATAGAGTTTTTTAACTTTGTAAATGTCTTTCCTGACACTTTTGATGAATTTAATGCACCCTTGCTGAATAAAATATCTAAAAAAAAAAGAACATTTGCATACTGACCCCAAACCTTTGAACACTAGTGTATCCGTTGTGTGTTTACACTAAACTTTCCAGGTGTAAAGCTTCCTCAACCTCTCAAAACAAGTTGGGAATTTAACTTTATCCCATTTACTTTCCAGCTGGGAATAAACACTGTAGACCATCTGAATTTATCTAAAGCTTTGAAGACTGAAGTTCATTCAAATACACTTAGGGCCAGATTTACTAACAGCTTGCGCCAGCGCAAACCTTCTTATGGCGTTAAAAAACTACTGTCACGATTTACTAAAGACATGCAGTGAAAAATTAGCACTGAAAAGGAGTGGTCACAGTTATTTTTGTGGTTGACCTTATTGCATTTGTAGGACTTTCCCTTTCACATGCAAAATTTATGGGAGGAGAGTTTATTAGTTTATTGACAGGGGGAGCTGTGCAATACTATACATTTATAAATACTATTAATAAATATGAGAAAAACTTGGCCACTCAATTTTTAACATTCAATTATTTTATTTATCACAATTTAAGTTTTAATTTTATTAAATTGAACAGGCACAAAATTCATTATTGAATGAAATATTCTTTAAGATTTTGCACAGGCCTATTCTTTGAAAAAAAATTCAGTCAAGGACAATATGCCATTAAAACGCACCCATAGCACCGGGAATTGAAGTATTCACAGAATTGGTGACGGCAATCGATTATTATTTACAGTCTCAAATCAGGACAATGCGACGGTTGTTGTGATTGACAGAAAATGCATTGCGTTGAACATCCAAAGCCTTCGCTCTTCGTGTATTGATTAGCTGCTGTTCCTGCATCCGCGGTAAACGTGTCAGTGCACAGCTGTGTTAGACTCCATACAATCAACATCTGACCATTCTCGACCTCTGGCTGAGATAATATTATATTCACGTTTTTACTAGGAACTAAATTAGAATTACGAGATTGCTTACTTGGCAGATGGAACCGCTCCATTAAAAAAAGAAAAATGAAATTCTACATTATTAAGCACGACAGCGTAGAAACAATTCTTGTGACACGTCACGTCACGTCACGTATGTTACACACGGTTAATGAGTACCATTTTTTTATTTAATTGGTTTTAAATTATTTACTTATGTATTCGTTAGAATACAGCCTGTATATAACTGCTTCCAGCTAAATACACCTGCTAGCCCCTCCCTAGCGCCGCCCATGTTTGCTCTCATCAATATACTGGTGTTTGTGCCATTATTTTATCACCCAAAAAAAGCACGTCTAAAACCAGATGCTAACTGGTTGATTGCGTTGGTCATTATGGAAATGGCTGCGTCTGTGTTCTTTGATTTGCACGTCATCAGTAGATCACGCGCAGAACTTTCCACTCCCATCTGCGCTTTTTTGGAATTTTGCTCGCACACTAATTAAAGTAAATCACACTAGTAAATCTGGCCCTTAAAGGGATCGTTCATCTAATCTTGAACAGATATCAATCCAATTATTATTTTTTATTTGCTGAACTAGAGAGTGTTGACAACCGTACAAAGTCTCATGCCTTTTGGACAAAGGGAAAACTTTTTTTTAATTGAGTAAACATCCTTTGGGGTCAGAAAAGACCCCGAAGACCCTAGTTAATAGAGAATGTGTGTGCTCTGCCCCAGTCAGGCGCTCACACCAAAGTGTTACCTCGCTCAGACAGGGCCATTTTCAACAGGAAGACATGTCTGAAAGAGATAATGACTTCTTTTGTTTGATACAGGACAGGATGCATGTGAATGATCTAACTGGCTCATTGCAGATCTTTGGGATGCTGTAGACATTGTACTAAGGGCTGTACGTAAAACCCCCTGACTTGCAAAAACAAAGGATAGTCCATCAAATCTAATCACCAATACTGAAGGGTTACACTAGTAGTCTTGATCACGCAGAAGGAAGTGTGGTAAAGAAGAACACAGATGCTTTCAGATTCTCATACACAATCGCATTAGCATTTTCATACTGATTTGTAACAGATCCATCGTGACTTTAAGAACTGCGGTTACGGGATGGCGTGTGAGGAATCATATGTTAATGTCAGAGCATTTGCTTTGAGTGATGAACCTGTTCTGAATGACTCAAAGGAATGTGATTATTTTGGAATATGAAGCAGGATTTTTAAAGGTCCCGTTCTTCGTGTTTTTTGAAGCTTTGATTGTGTTTACAGTGTGCAATATAACATGTGTTCATGTTTCGCGTGTAAAAAAAAACCAGTATTTTTAACACAATTTACTTATCTGTATACCGCTGTTTTCACTGTCCTAAAAACGGGTTGATGAGTTCCTTGTTCTATGAAGTCCCTCCTTCAGAAATACGTAACGAGTTCTGATTGTGCCAGCGGTTCCCGTGTTGGGATTTGACCGCAGCTTAGCGAACGTGGAAAGGTCACGCCTCTTAACGGGGTGATGTATGCGCTCAATGATCTCTACAGCGTCCCTGGGAAAGCCAAACAAAGGTGATTTGACTCCGGGATGAAAATAACAGCGTCTCGACGACATGGCGACAAACGCACTCAAACGCACCACTTCCTTTTCTCCACGCGACACGTCCTCTTCTCCACGTGGGACAGCAACAAGACCACGCCCCCTTTTTGCGCGTAGTCTTGTGGGCGGAGGTTAGTCTGTTCTACTGTTCTACCGACGTCATTTATGTAGGAAGTACCAGGATGTAGTCCAAGCCAGCCGTTCGCTGTAGGCTTTGAAAGGGAACTTCTGTTAAATAAAATATCTCGCTTGGCATTGAACTTTGAGCTTTATAATTTTACAGGTATTATTTATGCTCTAACAGCAACATTACACACTAACTAAAGTTTGAACAGTGGGATCACGAAGAACGGGACCTTTAAGGAAATGCCTAATGAAAACTCTTAGTCGCTTGTTTGTGTATGTGAGTTGGGTTATTGAAGATGCTAATGATATGCTAATCTGTGTGTGTGTGGGCGCTTCTGGTGGACAAAGATCAAGTCTGTACTGTCTTGATAGCCCTCTTTAACTTCTGTCATTGAAATCTGTTGTTTTTCGTTAGAGCATCTGGTGTGGTAATGCTGGGTCAGTGGTTGACTTATGGGTTTGTGATGGCTTTATTTATGATGCATTTGAGGAAACTATCAATTATATCTTTCTAAAATAAGTAGAAATTAAATTAACCTCAGGTTTTGTTTCTGTTTGCAAGACTGCCATTCTGGATGGCAAAGAAAGTCTCTAAAGAAAGTGCACTGTAAGTCTTTTTTTGTGTATAAAAGCATTTATTTCAATAGTAATAGTTAAAGAAACTTAACTTGTGGATAACTTTACAGTAAGGTCCCATTCATTAACATTAGTTAATTATTAGCTAAAACAACCCTCTACGCACACCTTGGCAAATATAATCTCCATTTGGCTAGTAAATTTTAGTAAATTGGCCAGACTGATATACTGTTTTATTGGTGCTGTCAAATCGATTAATCACGATTAACCGCATCCAAAATAAAAGTTTGTATTTACATAATATGTTTTTGTACTGTGTATAATTATTATGTGTATATAAATACACATATATATTTAAGAAATATGTTTTATATTTATATATAAAATATTGATATATAATATAAATATATATACAGTATATACATGCAAATATTTCTTAAATATATATACATTAATGTGTGTATTTGATAATTATACACAGTACACACACATACAGCGTGTGTGTGTGTGTGTGTGTGTGTGTGTGTGTGTATATATAAAATATATACGCACGCTCAAACTGATTTGCTGAAATCAAAACAGTGAAGGTAATAGATGAGTGCCAGCCAATGAGATTGCCGTTTGCGCATTAGTCCCACCCACTACCTTATATCTTCTGCTTCTCCTTAAAATCTGAATAATTCCAAATGAACTCTGTTGTTTTGACAGAAAAAATACAACAAAGAATATCATTTACAAGTAGCTCGTCGATTCTGTGTGGTATGTAAGACTCTCTCTTTGCACGTGTGTGATTAGAAACACAGCGATCTATGGGTAATTCATGTATGTTGTACAAAATTATATAATTAATACGTATGACAATTTAATTTAAGTTGAAATGACTTAAACATCCAAGTTGATTGTACTTACAGTGTATCCATTACGCATGTGCATGACGTCACCATTTTACTAAATTGGCATTTTTGTAATTTACACAGAGACAATAACGTATTTTCAGGCTCCCAAAATGCCGTTGTCATATCAATAAACGGCCAAACGCATACAAAGTTTAGTTGAAAATGTTGTTAAAAGACGTATTGTTCAACTAATGTTAAAAAATTAAACTTTATTGTAAAGTGTTACCAACTTTTGGTTCAGCTTCACAGCTGAATACGGAAATACGAAGGTTTGTGATTGACAGTCTAGTGGCATCTGCTGAACTGAGCTTCGGGGAATACAGTGACCTGTAGACTGACAGAAAGTTGCTTTCAATCCGTCAGGTCGCATCTGAATATCTGATTCCATAAAATCTGGAATTCTGTACGTGTGTCTCACAGCTCATAATCAAAAAGCTGCTGTCACACGGAGTCCTGTAGGACCTGCTCTCAACCTCAGACGGGCGCGCACAGTCCACTCACTGACCATCAGATGCAAATTGCACACAAACCTGCTAAGATTTTTTTGTGATTCAGCTAGATCTTATCTGATTGGCCAGGATGGTGGAATAACCACATATTCTTCTTTAGAGTTACTTGCATGTCCAAAATGATCAGAATGATCAAAATGATTAGAAAGTGAAAGTATACATATACATTTCTGTACAATATTTACAGTTTTCTTGCTACCAATAAGCTGATAATTATTTTTATTTTATGGCTGATAACCGATAAATGGCCAATGCCTATTTTGCTTAAATTCATTAAAAATAAAATACACACACAAAAAAATAGTTTTAAAATGCTACAAGTAAATTTAGGCATCTCAACATTATAATGCACAGTATGAAAATGTATATTTAATAGTGTTCTATTAATTATTATTATTATTTTTTTTTTTTAAAGATTAACTTTGGCCATTATATGACAGCAAATGTAATTTAAATCTAAAAGTACATTTAAATATCCAATAACAATGGAACGATAAATGGCCCATAAATGTTTTACAGACATAACTGTTTGTAATTTAGTCTTTTGTTAAGTGCTGCCAGTGGCGTTGCCTTTATTTTCAGCTGCTGTTTGATGTAATTTCCTGTATTATCCATGATGGTATCATTATGAAACGATTTTGTACTTTTTTACATACGAAGGTTAACTCACTTTACTGTTGACCTACAGATTCCTACAATTATTACTGACGTATTGTTTATGCTCCGGCGCTGTAGGATTTTCTCTGGTATGTTTTCCTAAGGCAAGTTTCCCAGACTCAAAGCTAAACGGCAAAATCCTCCGCAGGTTTTTCAATGCAATGTCAACACTCACAGTATAATTTAGTTGAAGAAAGGGTTCCATCTCAGTGTCTTGTTACGGATAAATTCGTTTCTCACAGATGTCTCATCTCTGCAGGTCTGCAGTGTGTGAGTGGGATGTCTGCAGATCAGCTGTGGCCTGACTATGGTGAAACACCAACCGTTACAGGTGTATGAGAGACAGCTGTGTTTGTCCTGTCTGACCGGGATCTACGGCTGCCGCTGGAAACGGTACCAACGCTCCCATGACGACACCTCCAAGGTAACCACAGCATCATCCATTGTGGGAGAAGCCATTGTACTCTAACCACATAAAGACCGATATAGAGGCAACAATTACATTGACCTGTTGAGTAATTGACCTATCCCCTTAAAATGTTACAGACCAATCATGTCTTCTAATGTAACTCTGTGGAGATACTGTATGTGTCCTTCTTTACAAATGAACATAGCATCAATAAGGACACCTGCATTTGATCCAAGACAAAGTAATGTTAATAACTAAATGTTAATTAATTTAGCAAATTGACTAATATTGTAACAACGTCGTAGTCCCTTGTAACATGTACTTTTCTTTGTTCAAGCTGGCTTTAGAATCATTTGACTTGATAATGACTTGTAGTTTCTGCAATTTTTGATCATGCTATTGTGCAATTTAATAGTTTATTTAAAGAAACAGCTGATAGAAGGTTCTTAGCAATGTCAAACTTTATTCCAGCTTGTGTAAGATCAATGAAACTTCAATCATTTTGCTGTATAATTTTTATTAATTAGCTGCATAAGCACATTTTACAGAAAACCACACTATTTGTGGAAAACTCCTTCCTATGCGAAGTTTTGTAAAGCTTACTTGTACATTAAATTATAGCGGTCACAGGATATCTACAGCCGCGTTTCTACCGCAGGAACTTTCCTCAGGAACTAGGAACTTTGGGGTGGTACGACCGCAGGAACCAGGGTCTAAATGAAGTTCCGGGTAAATATTTCCCCATCCAAATGGCCCTGCTCGTGAGGTAGTACTTTTTCAAAGTTCAGGAACTTTCGGGGTGGGACTTAGGCGCTGAACATGCTGATTGGTTGAGTTTTTATTTTATTTCATTTTATTTCAACCAGCATTTTTAAAAGTCTTTTGCGAGGTCTTGCTCTTTTCCGATGGCGCGCGTTCGTTTCAGCAATCTCACGGTCAATGTCCGTAATAGCTGATAATAACATGTATTGTCTTATTTTAATTCTAGCTTTACGAGCTTTCAGAATATGCTTTAGTATCAGTGCTCATCTCTTTTCCGCCGTTTTGTTAATTACCTCTTTAGTAAACCGATACATAACCAGCAAAAGCAGCGCTGCTCGAATCTCCTCCACTTGTTATTGTGTCAGATAGTGTTGCGCAAAAATGATAACTGTCCGTCACTGACTGGGAGAGGCAGTCACGCGCAGTCCTACATTACTGGACTAATTTGCCTAATCTTCACGGTACTTTAGACCGCAGTGGAAACACAGACAGTAGCAGGTCTGGGGGAAAAAGTTCCTGTACAAAAAGTTCCTGGTACAAATTGTTCCGGGTAATTTCGGTGGAATCGGGGCTATTTGTGTAATTTATGGTGAGCTTACAAACCATGTATACAGGGCATCCATGATGTGGATTTTTTAAACTATTTTATAATGTTTCCTGAGGTGTACTTGTATTGTTAGTATGATTTTTACATCATAAAATGTCATAATTTATAAATAAAAGGCATTTTTTTATCCTGATTTTAGCCTTCTGGCTTAAATGCTCTGTTTGAAGGGGCGTGTCTGTTAAACGCCCACTGTTGTGATTGGCAGACATCTTTGCATCTGAAATGCGTTTTACATGTGGAACCCCTCTCGAATACTTTTACTACGTTTTTTTACTATTAAAGCTGTCGAGATTAACGAATGATGAAAGTGTTGATTGTAGCATTATTTTTAGCTCTTGTCCCATCACATGAAAGGCTGCAGTGATGATGAGCATTGAGTAGACAGTAGGGCTGTAATCAACCAAAGAAAATCTTGGTCGACTGAGGTCCTGAAATTTTCGACTAAAAATGACGTTAGGAAAAAAAACGTTAAATGAATTAGCTGCACACTGTGCGCAGTACTTGGTAGCCTTGTTGTCTGCCTAAATGAATTATAAATAAACATAAACACTAGTAGGCTATTTGCAGTATATTAAATCGTTTTTGACCTGATTATTTTGCACTGAAATGAGTCTGACACACGAGTCTGTCGGCTCTGACAGCGTTGCATCACGAGCACCATCATAGCCTATGATTTCCTTTGTCAACTAGTGATATCATCACAAGAACTTTTGAGGAATATGCAACATATTGTTTTTGTCATATGTATTATACTAACTGACAGACACTATAATTTCAGCCGCTCTGTGCAGCTCGAACAGGAGCTCAAGCTCAGCTTCACGGCTGAGACACAAATAGACTATTAACTTAAAGCTTTTACTCTTAAACACAAAAGGCACGTCCACTTTAATAAAAAAGGAATATTTATTAAACAAGCCAGATCAAGAGCAGAAAAAACGCTCTCCCAATTAAATAAATAATATACAGCAAACTATAGCCTTCTTCAATCTGTCTCTCTTCTCTAGCGGGTTGGGCTAATCCAAGTGGAAACAAGGGGGTGTTCTGAAGACAGACTGTTACCTGTGAAACAGGGGTGCTCTGAAAACACCCCCATTAGCAATTAGTGCTTTCCACCTGATGAAATGAACGCGGCAAAACCGACAGTACAGATCCACTTTTGCAGCACAACTGAAGCGTGGTGTTGTGACGCTTCCCCTCATGTGTATGTTGATGGGCGTTCCTCAAGTTTACCGCTATGGGCGTGCGTTTGAGCCAGCGGGGAATGAAAAACAAAGGACCAGCGAGAGACTTCTCGAGAGACCTGTGAAACAGGGGTGCTCTGAAAACACCCCCATTAGCAATTAGTGCTCTCCACCTGATGAAATGAACGCGGCGCGGCAAAACTGATTAAATGAACGCGGTAAAACTAACGAAATGAACGCGGCAAAAAAAATCGACCAATCAGAATTTTGGTCGAGCCAGAACGTATCGACTAATAATCGACTAATCGACTGGGAGATTACAGCCCTAGTAGACAGACAGTCTGTTGATCGCGTGAATGCAGTGATCTCGTCATTGCAACGCTATTTCTCTCACAAAATGCTTTCACCACAACTAACAGCAAACGCAATATCGATATGAATACAGTAAGAGCTTCATTGTGCAGCATAACAGCGTCATTCATTATAACAGGAGTTTGGGCATGTGTACTCACAATGTGTGATTGACAGCTTCAAACATTATAAAGAGTGTTCTTTGATCGCTCTCTGTAGTTTAATCACAATTTAAATAACAGATTTGTTTCATGCTACTGAGAGAAAAAATGTGAAGGTGATCGTTTGGTCACTGGCTTGATTCACTGATGCATAAACGGTATTAAACGATTTAGAAAGAAAATCTGTGTGAACTTGGAATAATTAGCTACATATCATAAATCACTGATCACAGATCAGGCATTAATGAACACTGTTACTTACTGTTTGTGGCGGTGCTGTCAAATCCATATCGTAAAAGTCTGTAAAGCCTGTGCTGACATTGTGATTGGGTGGGCAAATCAGAGGAAGTGGAGGTAACCTTTCCCCTTATGACGACATATAGAGAAGATTCCAGATTGGCTCGTCTGAGCTTTCATTTTCTCAAGGGCAGAGAAAGATACCCAGGGCTTGGTTTATACCTATCGCCATTTCTAGCCACTGGGGGACCATAGGCAGGCTAGGGGAACTCATGTTAATGTTAAAAAACCTCATAAAGTGAAATTTTCATGCCATGGGACCTTTAACTTTTTTGCTCACCAGCCACTGTGGCTAGTGGTTTTCCAAAGTTACTAGCCACTTAGCATTTTCACTGACCACAATTTGGACATGGATACCATGGGGGAATACTGCCATATAGATATTTTTAATATTATCTCTAATTTGGCAGCAGGTACTGTATTAGGTTGCTGTCACGTTAAGACCTGACACACGGATCCAATATACGGTTGTATATTCTTTCTTTCTCAACTGTTTATGTTCACTTAAAACATAACCGACTGTGTTTATATGAATTCTCACCAAGACCAGCATTTTGACATTATTTTGTGTTTTTGACTGTTTAAGCGCAATAAGCAGCGCAAAAGAACTAAATTTAGTACTGAGGCGGCTTTATGTGCATGCACTTTAGGTGTGAGCACAAAATCTGTGGGAATGTGTAAAATTATGCACAATATGCACAATCCCAATGCCGAAATTCAAGCCCTGTAAACACCAACAATATTCATCCAGAAAAAATAAAAGCAGTGAGTGAGGGGAGGAGGGTTTGTTGAACAAGAGAGCACAGCTGGTATTGTGTATCTATATCTATTCTATTTCAGTATCGATATGTATTGGAAAAATCTATATATTTGACAACACTACAACACCACTTGGTTTATTATTTCAGATGCCTTTTTAAAAGACTACAATTGAAAAATGTATATATTATATATTAAACTCAACCTGCCAAAGTGGCTAGTAGGAGTGACTGCGTTACACAACTGCTGAAATCCACCAATTTTGGCGGGTGTTAATGTCAAGCCTTGTTGTATATATTGTTGCGTGTAATGGTAAATTGCAGCAGCATTTGTGGGAAGCTTTCATGCTTCCATACTCAATGAGAGTTACTGATTTATTACGACAACTTTTGTAGCATTTTTTCAAAACTGTGGTGAGAACTGGCCTTTGCTGAAACAGTTTTTTTTTGACCCTTTAAAGGCTGACAGCAGAACCGAAGGACAATTTGGCTCTCTGTAATGAAGTCCCTTCCCTTTCTCCTCAGCTGTCCGACTGTCTCTCTATCAGACAGAGAGAAACTCAAGCCAGGGTTTCAGATTCCCTGGAGGACGTGTTGTAGGTCAATTCCAATCTGTATACAACACAGTGAGAGGCTTAGTCAGGTCTCTCTGTCTCTCTTTGACTTGTCCGTTCAATGTCTGGTGACACCAAACTGGATACTGACATTATTTAGCAAAGTTATTCAACCAGAAATGCCTGTTATTTTAACTGAGCATCTATTCCAGCACAGAGATCAAATGTTCTGACCTGAACTGAGGCGCAGTCAGATTGGAAATCACCCCTTATCTAATCTTTACAGAAAGTCTTTTAATATTCATAGGGTATCAAGCTGAAATGTAGGAACAATTATTGATTTAATGATAAAAATCAAGCTCAGTTTCATCCAGGGGTTCTGAAGTTGATCTGGGACTGTTCTGAACTGCAAAGAAAAATATTAGTTGTATATTAATATAATTTTTTTTTTTTTACATGCAGTATATACAGTGAGGCAAATAAGTATTTGAACACCCTGCTATTTTGCAAGTTCTCCCACTTAGAAATCATGGAGGGGTCTGAAATTGTCATCGTAGGTGCATGTCCACTGTGAGAGACATAATCTAAAAAAAAAACATCCAGAAATCACAATGTATGATTTTTTTTTTTTACTATTTATTTGTATGATACAGCTGCAAATAAGTATTTGAACACCTGAGAAAATCAATGTTAATATTTGGTACAGTAGCCTTTGTTTGCAATTACAGAGGTCAAACGTTTCCTGTAGTTTTTCACCAGGTTTGCACACACTGCAGGAGGGATTTTGGCCCACTCCTCCACACAGATCTTCTCTAGATCAGTCAGCTTTCTGTCGCTGAGAAACACAGAGTTTGAGCTCCCCCCAAAGATTCTCTATTGGGTTTAGGTCTGGAGACTGGCTAGGCCACACCAGAACCTTGATATGCTTCTTACAGAGCCACTCCTTGGTTATCCTGGCTGTGTGCTTCAGGTCATTGTCATGTTGGAAGACCCAGCCTCGACCCATCTTCAATACTCTGAGGGAAGGAGGTTGTTCCCCAAAATCTCGCAATACATGGCCCCGGTCATCCTCTCCTTAATACAGTGCAGTCGCCCTGTCCCATGTGCAGAAAACACCCCCAAAGTGTGATGCTACCATCCCCATGCTTCACAGTAGGGATGGTGTTCTTGGGATGGTACTCATCATTCTTCTTCCTCCAAACACGTTTAGTGGAATTATGACCAAAAAGTTCTATTTTGGTCTCATCTGACCACATGACTTTCTCCCATGACTCCTCTGGATCATCCAAATGGTCATTGGCAAACTTAAGACGGGCCTTGACATGTGCTGGTTTAAGCAGGGGAACCTTCCGTGCCATGCATGATTTCAAACCATGACGTCTTGGTGTATTACCAACAGTAACCTTGGAAACGGTGGTCCCAGCTCTTTTCAGGGCATTGACCAGCTCCTCCCGTGTAGTTCTGGGCTGATTTCTCACCTTTCTTAGGATCATTGAGACCCCACGAGGTGAGATCTTGCATGGATCCCCAGTCCGAGGGAGATTGACAGTCATGTTTAACTTCTTCCATTTTCTAATGATTGCTCCAACAGTGGAACTTTTTTCACCAAGCTGCTTGGCAATTTCCCCGTAGCCCTTTCCAGCCTTGTGGAGGTGTACAATTTTGTCTCTAGTGTCTTTGGACAGCTCTTTGGTCTTGGCCATGTTAGTGGTTGGATTCTTACTGATTGTATGGGGTGGACAGGTGTCTTTATTAGGGATGGCGAAAACTAAACATTTTCTTGACCGACCACCGAGCCTCATTAGCCGGTTGAAACCGGTTAACCGATTAGTAAAAAAAATATGCTGCGCTATTTGAAATAACAGCCGCAACTCGCGAGCCGCGCCTGCAATTTCGCAACTCTGTCGCATCTCTCTGCCGCTCTGCCTCCCGCTCTCTCACACACACACACGCTGTCCAGGCGCCGCCGCCTGCCTTCCACTCACGTCAATTTTTTAAAATCCCCTACAGCGCGAAACATGAGTCCCGCAAACGCGGCGCTGAGGAGCTTGTTTGTAATCGGAGGACAAATGGCTCCTTAGTTTCGAAATGGTTTGGGCACAAGGTGATCGCGTTGAAAATAAAGGCTATTGTCTAGCGTTAGAAGCTCATTTGAAACATTGCCGCGACTCATTTAAGATAATGACAGCTCCGAAGAGACGCCGCTTTAGTTCGAGGTAGTGCTAACAATAATAAAGAAAGATGATGCACCTTATGTGTTACCACTGAAATGTAGATGTAATATATTTAGATGATGTGCTAAGTACTGTATTTAAGCACTGTATCACACAAGTTGCAACTTACATCTGAAGCTGAACAATGAAGCATTTGCTGACGCGTTTCATGCATTATTTATGGTGTTGAGCACATTCAAGCGGTTCAGAAAATATTCATCTGTAATATCGGTTATAAATAATAAATACAAATTATAAAGACACATTTTGGCTAAGTTGTTTATTTCCGAGTGTTATGCTGCCTTCACGTGCTCTCTGAATTATTGTAAATAGGAGTTTCCTAGGTAAAAATTGCACGTGAACGCGCTCCACCCCTCGAAATATGAACGAGATGAGTTCACTTCATAATCACGACTTTAGAAGTGGGAATTGTCAAATTTCCGATAGCACGTGAAGGCAGCATTACTTTCACTTACTTTTGTTATTTCCAAGCTGGTAAACTGAAATATTGCGCATGATTTGAGATATGTTTTCCACGCAGGTTGTAAGAGAGGCTATGACAGCTCATAACACAGCAAGCGTTCACCATTCTAATGTGTTTTTAACTGTATAATACAAGTTTTAAAGTCTACCTCCACTATTACTCATTCTCTAATGTAGTGTCTGTGTCCTAAAGTCCGCGAATGCATTGCGTTGGTGACGTCACGTTCCCATTCTCTATAAATAGCCTAATTTAGAGATCACTTTTTTTTTTTTTAACCGACAACCGACAACTTTGATCGGTTAACGTTGATACGGTCAACCATCGGTCAAACGGTCATCGGTTAACATCCCTAGTCTTTATGCAGCTAACAAACTCAAACAGGTGCATCCAATTTAGGATAATAAATGGAGTGGAGGTGGACATTTTAAAGGCAGACTAACAGGTCTTTGAGGGTCAGAATTCTAGCTGATAGATAGGTGTTCAAATACTTATTAGCAGCTATATCATACAAATAAATAGTTAAAAAATCATATATTGTGATTTTCTGGATTTATTTTTTAGATTATGTCTCTCACAGTGGACATGCACCTACGATGACAATTTCAGACCCTTCCATGATTTTCAAGTGGGAGAACTTGCAAAATAGCAGGGTGTTCAAATACTTATTTTCCTCACTGTATATACTGTGCAGTTAGCAGATCTGTGTTTGGTTTTTCTTTCCATGTTCGGTCTGGTTTGAAGCTCACAATGATTCAGTTTGTGGGCTTTTGTTCTTTGGCTTTTTTTTTCTTCAAAAAATAAAAGGCTCACATATGCAAACCTCCGGCCATTAGTTCAACTTTCCATTTGAACAGACTCTCTAAAATAACAACTTTTGCATTGAGAGCGAACTCATCAGAAGCCCTGTGATTGGCTGGCATACTCCATGCTATTACTCCTGGCCCCGCCCACACTATAATTAGAGCACGGTGACGATGTGTCCTACCCAATGTGCTCATAAGCAGGTCTGGAGGAGCTGATTGGATTGAGGGATTAGCAGCTGTCAGCTGTGCAGAATGAATGAACGGAACAATGAAACGTGTCCTTTGCTGTAGAGTGACTCTGCTACAATCCACAAACATGACAAATAAAACATGAGTCCATCCATTATTAAATTCTCTGTAAGGGTGTATGGAATCGTTCGAAAACTATATGCGAGTTGTTTATGTTGGGAATTGTATTTTAGGCATGTCAGATGACTGTTATTGTGGTCTTTGAAATGTTGGTGAAAAGCTTCATTGGTTAAAAATAAGATTTGTTTAATGCTAAAGATAATGAACCTCTCATCTCTCTGTTTATATACACCTGCGTCCATACGGCAGACATGCATACCATAATGCCCTGTCCTCTCCCATAATATCTAATATCGCACAGCATATTAGAATCATTTCTGATGGCTTATGTGACACTGAAGACTGGTGTAATGATGCTGAAAATTCAGCTTTACCAACACAGGAATAAATTAAATTTTTAAATATATAAAAGGTGTCCTATCAGGCCCCTTTTTACAAGATGTAAAATAAGTCTCTGATGTCCCCAGAGTGTGTTTGTAAAGTTTTAGCTTAAAATACCCCACAGGTATTTTATAGCATGTAAAAAATCGTCACTTTTTGCCGTTTCTGTGTGTCCCTTTTAAATGCAAATGAGCTGCTGCTCCCAGCCCCCTTTCCAGATGAGCAGCTCCGATTACCTCACGCAGACACGCACTGAAAATGTCAGAAACTGTTCAGCCTTTTATGTTCAAACAAAGTCAGACAAAGATGGAGAGACTCAAGAAGAAGTGACAACATGTAGACTTCAACAGGACGTTTCTGAATGGTTAGTTGATGAATTTATTTAGCTGATGTGGCGTTAACTATCTTCAAGTCATTGATTAGCATGTTCTGTCATGATAATCTATAAATTGTTTGTGTGGGAACTGTTGTAAGAGCCAGAGAATATATGCAAAGTGAAAGTGAAGTGAAGTGTGGTTACCCAAACTTGGAATTTGTGCTCTGCATTTAACCCATCCAAGTGCACACACACAGTATTGAACACACACCCGTAGCAGTGGGCAGCCATATTGCTGCAAGCCCGGGGAGCAGTTGGGGGTTCAGTGCCTTGCTCAAGTCTCACCTCAGTCGTGGTATTGAGGATGGAGGAGAGCGCTGGTATTCACTCCCCCCCACCGAAAATTCCTGCCGGACCTGAGACTCGAACCCGCAACCTTCCGGTTACAAGTCTCTAACCATTAGGCCACGACTGCCCAAGTATAGTTTAGTTTAATTACGGTTAGAGTTTATGTTGTCATCTTGCTTTTATGACATGCTATTGCATTTGTGTTATGTACTGTATTGCGGATGCTACAACTTGAGCAGACTCCTAAATGTGCTCTACTACAACAACTCTTCCTCTTCTCTAAAGCAGCCCAACACGGCCTTACCCCCTTTGTTGCATGTTCCCGGGGGCAGAGTTTATGTAAATCGTAGGGTTCGTGATGTAGGGCTGGACGATATGGCTGAAAACCGTATCACAAGTGTTTCATATCGGTCGATATCGATAATTATTGATATTTTTATGACCTATTTGAAATATTTTACATTTAAACATTTTTTATTTTAAACATAACCTTCCTCTGATTATAATCCCCTCAGTTATAAAGGCAGAAATGTCAGCACTAAAAAAACACTTAACAATTATCTCTTAACATTAAAGTGCAGTGCCTCCATTATTTCTTTGTAACTGTTACCGTTTAGATGCTTTGTCATAAGGCACTGATGCAGAGTACCTTTCCATGTCGTGGACGTTATTGAGTGCACTCATTCTATTCCACTTTGCACCGCAATAACGAGTGTACAGCCGACGTACACACACAGCGGCTGTCCGAATTCACTCTCGTTTTCATTCACTTCTTCAAGTGAACTGTATTAGTGGATTCAAGTAGGGAATAGTGATTGAGGGTTTAGGGAGCAATTTTTGGATTCAGCCAAAGTCAAGAATAGCACAATGTCGAGTATAAACATGTCCCCAAACGAACGAGGCGCGTGCACACGCGCTGTCAGCGGAGGCTCGCGCTGCGGAGCCAGACGAAAGTATAACAAGGTTGGTAAAACAAGTTTTTGGTATTACCAATCTTGGTGGGGACGACAGTCTTGCAGACGACATTGGCCTGACTATGGTCAGACTTATAAAATCCCAAAAAATGCCATACTGGCGAGCTGACATGTTTTCCTGTTTTATCAACTATTTCCTCGCTTGCCGCGGCACTCATTTTCCACTTATCACTCCATCTTATCAGTTCTGTTTACTGAAGAATCAATCCAGCACGAGACAAACGATATGGCGCAACCAAACTGGATACAGTAACATGACTGGCTGTTAAGGCCCGGGTATACTTCACTTACCGCGCCCGGACGCGTCACGTGCGCAGCCCTGTCCGCGCGTCTTTCAAAGTATACTACACAACGGATGCGCGCGGATGATCGCGTTCGACGCATGCGCAGTACATTTTTTCCCTATGCTCTACCAGACATTGGGGGGCAGCACTGAGTCCTGTTATCAACGGGACATTCGCTGGGCATGATCGGAGAAGAACTGTAGTGCATCCACCATTGCAAGAAGTTTGGAAGAAATACTGAAGAATCATAAACGATGGAGAAGGATATCCTCTCTTTTTTAAAGCGTGTTGTTTTTAAACCGGTCTTTGCACACTCTTCTTCGACGGCTGAACACTGTGCTCAATACTGTGCGTATTGCCACCTAGTGGACTCTTCTGTACTGCTGGCGCATGCGCTGTTGCACGCGGACCATCCGCGCGGTCTCGAAATTTGGGCTGCGCGCGGACGGGGTGTGCGGCCGGCCGCACGCCCTCCGAATGACGAAAATTACGTCATGCGGGCGGTGCACGAACGCGGACGGCCGAAGTATACCCGGGCCTTTAGCCTGTAACTCCCTACATTGCTTCGTTACCAGAGAGCGAGTGCTTTTGTTCATGTAACCAAACTTGCTTCGCAACCTCTGGTTTCTTCCGACGAAAAAAAAAAAAAATATTGAACTTTTTATCAAACTCATTTTTTGATTGTTGATTATTGATCGATTACGTGTCTATCGCGATACATATCGTTATCGTTTTATCGCCCAGCCTTATCGTGATGTCACTAACCCGGGAAGAAGAGTGTTGTAGCCCCTACCAGCCGTTTGTTGTAGTCCCTAAAAAGCAATTTCTGTAAAAGTAAATATCTCCCTTTGCATTGAACTTTGAGTGTCCTAACTTACAGATGTTGTTTATGCTCAAACAGCAACATCACACACACTAAAAGTTTAAAAAGTAAGATCATAATCAACCACCCCTTTAAAATAGAAAACATTTCTTTTAAATGGTAATAGTATTTTGCAATATTACTGTTTTACTGTATTTTTGATCAAATTAATGCAACCTTGTTGATCATAAAAGATGTCTTTCTTCAAAACATTAGCATATTCAAACTGGGCTAGGGTGAGAATCACAGTACATTTCAGAAGTGAAACATTACCCTAATTCACCCTGCATCTGAACAAAACACCTACAAAATCTCGGGACGTGGTCATTAGATCTCTTCTACACCTCCAGAGGAGTGAAAGGTCTTTTTGGGTTCTGAGAGTCTGCATGCCAGCAGGACGCGAGCCATCTGATCTGGTAACTGAACTTGGATGTCTCTCTCCACCGTGTGTTACCCAACAGATTCATGTACTGCGAAATAGTGGCAAATAAAATGGCTTTCATTCGTGTTACATGCAGAAATGTACAGTGCAACCAGTAAAGTCCAATTCATGAGCAAATTATTGACAAATCCCGAAACCCCGAATTGATTCATTTTTATATTTTAATAAACAACTATGAATATTTGATTACATCCTTGCCCAAATGAAATCTGATCATATCTGACAGATTCACCACTGAAACGTATTATACATTTTAAATTAAATTATTATACATATTAATGAAAATGTTATAATTTAAAATTATGCATTTAATTATTGATATTTAATTATATATTATATTATAATTTTAAATTATTATCAAAAATAACCCTTTCTCTACAACCCCTTTCGGTCACAGGTAACTAAATAACATTTGAGAATCATACATAAATGATATAATGTCTACATGACATTCCTATTCACTGAGTGAGATCTTTTACACTATCAGCATCAGGTGAGCCAGTTGGATCGTTATTACATCACCTTTTAATTCCTGTTAACAGAACAATGAAGCTCCGCCCTCTCCCAACAGCTATCTTTCCTGGTCTCCCAGGAAACATGCTTTGGTGCCAGACAATATCTCTCACTTTCGCTCTCTGAAAGATCCTGCTGTGCTGAAAATGTTCCATTACTGCTGTAATTTGCTGTGGAATGCTCTGTGGTTTCTATGGTGAAGGAATTTAATTGCCAACTTAAACTTATTAGTAGTTACTTAAGCGCACAATTTAATATGCTCTCTAAAAATGTAAGGCATTTTAAAAGCTATGTATTTGACCTCAGTGGCTTTTAACCTTCCCTTGCCACTGGATAATGTGAACATGTTGTGAAGGATCTAAAGAGTGATTTATTAAAAACGAATAAATGAAAAATAAGGACCGTCACTGACAGACAGTTGAGTGTATGTTCCGCACTTAATTTTTTTCTTGTAAAATAAGCACATCATCTGGGTATTTTAAATGTGCAGTCTTTAGTATGTATGAGGATCTTTTGACAGAAATCCAATATAATATGCATAACTATGTTTTCAGTGGTGTATAAAGACCTTATGTAATGTACTATTATGTTTTTATTACCTTAGAATGAGCCAGTGAAATCACCATTTTGCGCCGCCATGTTTCTACAGTAGCCCTAAACAGACAAACTTCTCTACAGAGCACTAGTCACTCTCTGCTCTCTCCGATGACAACATTTTTGTCCTGTGTCAGCCCCCGTAGCTTCTATGTGCTTCGAAATGGAGGGGTGAGCTTTGGGTGATTGCAATTCACAACCTCACTAGATGCCACTAAAATGTACACAGTGCACCTTTTAAAGTGCACTTTTTCTTGGAATTTTCAGTGTTTATACTAGGGAGTTACTAACAGGTTGCACAATCGCAAAACGCTTAACGCTTTTGGTGTTAAACTATTGTCAGGATTTACTAAAGACACGCAGTGAAAAATTAGCGATGTAAAGGCGTGGACAGGGTTATTTTTGTGGTTGACCTTATTGTATATGCATTTGTAGGAGTTTCCCTTTCAGACACAATTTATGGGAGGAGAGTATTTAAATGAATCACGCAAGGTCAATTTACTAAGATTTGTACTCGTCAATTTACTGGTGTTTGCACCATTGTTTTAGCCTGGCTCCGCCCTCCTTCGTACTTCCGCTCAATTTTCATTTACCTTCAGTACTACGTCTGGTACTGCTGTATATGCTTAGGTTTTCGCCTTAGGTTTTTTACCGGTCCAATCAGCGAACAGAGGGAGTGGCTGAGAGCGATGACTTTGATGTCGCACACTAGTTTGAGTTGTAGTTCAGTAATGGCGGCGGTGAAAGATGAGGGTGTGTGGCACCGCTGACAAATGTCCAGAAGTTAAAGCCGGAGTGTGGCGAGGTGGACGAGCGAGCGAGAGAGATCGGTGTGCATGATTGAGAATGAGACACACAGGTCTCGAGTCCTCTCATGAGGGAGCACGGAGGCATATAAGGACGAGCGACACCGGTGGTGGACGAGAGAGGACCAGGCCTGGATTTTAAGTTTTTGTTTTGTTTATGTTTTATGTATGTGCACGGCAGTCGTCCGTGAGGGGCTGCCTCTTTTACTTTCATTTTGTGTTTATTTGATTAAAAGTTGTTAAACGTTCGCCGGTTCCCACCTCCTTCTTCCCTGAACAAACAAACTCCGTTACACGGAGCAAGAACAATCACTGCTGAGTTTTGTTGGTGGCCATGATGTTGTGGTCCGGGAAAAGTCTTTTTCAGCTCGCTCCGTTAGTGGTGAAGGAGTTGGCTGAAGCCGTCCGTCTCCTGCCACCCACGAAAAAAACCCAGGCTGAATTACCGACTGCTTTTGACAAACACCAAGGTCGTGTGGGAATGTAATTGCTCTCCGAATCCACATCTGAGTTTTCAAGAATATATCACTTCAAAATTCACTCTTTATATCCTTTTCTAGACCCCTGCAGAGCACTGTGCGGTTGCGTGAGCTGTAATTTGTATTTCTTTAAATGCTGGCAAGTGTTTACAACAGCAAAAATTTTCATCACCGCTCAAAAAAATAAAAAAATAAAAGCACGTAAACATTTGAATTGGGCTGTTATTTACCGCAGCATTTATTCTTATCATACCAAGCATATGACATTTTATTTACAGCATATACAATCATGTTATGATTGCACGAGATATGCACCACGAGAGCAGCGCGTTCCGATCACAAAACTCTCCTCTCCACCATGAATAAATCACAATCCGAATGCACAAGGTTTTATCACTGACACTGAGGTGGTTTGCACAGTAAATGTGAGAATCAAAGGCGAACGGCACGTGACATACGTCACGACCAAACGTTAGCGATTGGTTATACAGATCCAGAGTGACTCTTGGCAGATCCAATAGTTTTAAACTTCAACAGAGTACCTGCCTTCAAGGAAGTAAACGCTTGTCAATGGAGAGTGGCCAGACTCTATGTACAAATGAAATGTACGAGAGTCTGGTAAGACCAGGCTACCATTGTTTACCGCCCCAAAAAAAGCACGTCTTAAACCAGATGCCAACTGGTAGATTGCGTTGGGTCATTATGGAAATGATCCGGCTGCGTGTATGTTTGTATAATTTGTGCATCGTCAGTAGATTACGCACAGAACTTTCCAATCCCATCGGCGCTTTTATGGAATTGCGCACTCATGCTAATTTGCCTAGTTTAGTAAATCTGGCCCTAACAGTTTTAAAAAATTGTGACGTTAAAGCAGGCTCTATTTTACCCTATGAACAGGGTTGGGGAAGGTTACTTTTCAAATGTATTTCACTACAGATTACAAAATGCATGCTTTAAAAAGTAATTTGTAATGTATTTTGTTAGATTACACAAATTTTGTAATTTAATCTAAATTCTTTAGAATACTAATAAGGGATGTAACACAAAGGGACCACCACATTTACATTTAGTCATTTAGCAGACGCTTTTATCCAAAGCGACTTACAAATGAGAGCAAATAGAAGCAGCTAGAACAGTCAAGGGCAGCAGTATGTAAGTGCTGTAACAAGTCTCAGTTAATCTAGCACAGAACACACAGGACAGATTTTTTTTATTTTTTTTTTATTTAAATTAATAAATTAGACAAACAGAAAATGAATAGAATGTTAAGTGCTATTCTTGATTGGTCAGGTGCTGCTGGAAGAGATGTGTCTTTAGCTGTTTTTTGAAAATGGCTACAGACTCGAATTGAGATAGGCAGGTCATTCCACCAGGTGGGGGCGGTCCAGGAAAAGGTCAGTGAGAGTGATTTCATGCCTCTTTGGGATGGCACCACAAGGCGTCGTTCACTGGCAGAACGTAAGCTCCTGGAGGGTGTGTAAGTCTGAACAAGCGAGTTTAGGTATATTGGTGCAGAGCCAGTGGTTGCTTTGAAGGCGAGCACCAGTGTCTTGAATTTGATGCGAGCGGCTATTGGCAGCCAGTGGAGATTGATGAAGAGAGGCGTGCTCTCTGTGCTCTCTTCGGCTCGTTAAAGACCACCCTTGCCGCTGCATTCTGGATCAGTTGCAAGGGTTTGATAATGCATGCCGGAAGGCCCGCTAGAAGAGCATTACAGTAGTCCAGTCTGGAGAGAACAAGAGCTTGGACCAGGAGTTGAGTGGCCTGCTCTGATAGGAAGGGTCTAATCTTCCTGATGTTGTATAACGCAAATCTGCAGGACCGGGTTGTTGCAGTGATGACCACCAAACATAGGACTTGGTTTTCCTCTGCATATTATTTCAAACAACATCAGTTTTCCACAATATTTCTTGAAGCAAAAAAATGCAGACAATCTTAGTATAAAGAAAACAAAATTCTGATGCTCAAGAAGGCAACATGATGCATTAAGATCTGGGGTGTGTCAACTTTTTTAAATTGGATAAACAGGGTAAATTGTACTTATTTGTCTTCTGGGATACATGTAGTTATTAGCTTCTGAAGGGCATTACTAAATTAAAAAATATGATCTTTAAATAAAATAAGACAAATTTACACATCCTATTCAAAAGTTTTCATAATTAGACATTATATTCTTATTATATTATATCTTTTCTGAGAATTGAGATATAAACTCACAATTGTGGGTTATAATCTCACAATTGCAAGAAAAAAAGTCAGAATTGTGAGATGGGTAACAACAGACAGTTAAGATTCAAGGGTATGTACATTTCTGAATGTGGCAATTTGTATAAATTCAGTCATTTTGTCTTGTGGAGGAGCATATGTAAACATCTCATCATTATGTGCAATAGCTTATTCAGGACAATACTAAATAAAAGTAACATGCAATTTTTATGATCCCAGATAAAGAATTCAGTTCTCTAATTCTGTTAAAATTATAAAAAAAATTGCATATTCTGCAAGGGGTATGAAATTTATGAGCAGAAATGTAGCTTAGGATGCTTTTGTCAGAGTCTGAGAATCACCAATTGCTGTTTACATTAATGTTTAAATGAAATAAATGACATTAAAATTCAAAGTAATCACTTTAGTAATCTAAAATACTTTTCGGGTGTAACTGTAATTTGATTACCACCCGTTTAAACTGTAACTGTAATGAAATACAGTTTTTTTTGTATTTTAAATACGTAACTAAGTTACATGTATTTTGTTACTCCCCAACCCTGCCTATAAATCACACATAGTTCAAGCTAGGCTTGCCAGGTCCACAGTTTTTCCCTACACCAAATATTATTTGTATCGCTTCTTATCCAAAAGTCACAGAGCGTTGTGTCACAGAGCGTTGAGCGTTATATATATATATATACTTCTGATAAGAAACAAAGTATCAGCTTTAAAATTCTGTCCATTTTATCATGAAATTTAGACAATAAATGCTCTTAAATGTGACATGACGGATCGATGTAGCGCCTCAGTTCAAGCGGCAGCCTGAAGCGTGTATTTTCTTCCACTTTAATACAAGATATAGCACTTAAAAGCATTTATTAATATCAAAAAGTATGTTGAAAGGTACAATACAACTTACCGAAATGTATCAGGTCTCATGTAATCGGTCAATCAGTGTTTCAATTTCGGCAAGGCCTCAATAAAAAAAAAGCTTGTGAACAATGTCACTTAACGTTGCATTTACCTCAGGAAAGTTATCTAATGTTCACAGTTCGTTAGCTATAAAAACACTAAAGAGGTGCTTATTTACTGTTAATTATGTATGCGCGTTTGAATACATTTGTCACGAAGACAAGTGTTTATGAAAGTACATTATGTGCAACTGAGTTGTATTATTATTTTTTCAGTGTAATAATTATAGCTGGAAATAAACATCAGTTGAATATAATAGTTTGGGATCTGTTGTTGATTTTAACCTCTAATATTATAGTAATAATGTACAAATGAGAGGGTTCCCTGTATAGTTTACAACATTAGTTGGGAGAGATTTTTTTCCCCCTTATGAAAATATTGGTATCCGCATCAATATCGGCAGATATAATTCTGATTTTGATAATAAATAATAATCAGCTAGAAATGTAGTATCCGTGCATCTCTAGTTTATACTATACACTTCACTATTTATACTACAAAATGGTTTCATAATAGTTTATAAGTACACAAATTGGGATGCACCTTCAGTGTCTGTCTCATACAGAGAATCTATCGTGCAGTGCATGTGTATACATCTGTTCCTGTTTTTGCTTTTCAGTGGGAATGTTCATGGTTCTTCCTCCTCTGCTGTTCATTTTTCCTCCTCCTCATCTGGTCCTACTTCTGGTTGGAGGTTCGTAATGACTACAACGAGTTCAACTGGTGAGTTCAGCCTGGAGGAACCTGCTGTTTTGGAAGTGACATCAGCTGGTCATTAACTCTGGACCCTGCTGTGTCCTCGCCACAAAACTGACATCAACACATTTGATCACACATTTCATAGCTAGAGTATGTTTTGTGAGTTTACTATGAATAACTTCTTTAATTGCAAGGTTTACTCTTCATTATATTTGCACAAAATTGGATTGCATAACAAGTTTCTCAATTAATTTGACATACTGAGGGTTGAAAACATCTTTCTCCTGTGTGTAAAGCATGCTTTGTGTTTTTTCTCCCCCTGTTGGTGTGTGTGAGCCGCTCTTGTTGGTTTTGTTTCTCTGGCAGGTTGTTATATAATCGTTCGGCTGTTTGGAAGGATGGCACAGTCCCTATTCTCGCCACAACACTCACAGGAGTCACTTACACTGCATTTTTAATGGTGAGCGCTCTTCACACACGCACATAGTCCCATTCAATACACTGTATCTATACACTGTATCTAATTTGCATATGAATGTGTTCTTGGGGCAACATGCAATGAAAAAATATGTGCAATAATAATAATTTGCATATTAATTTGAGTAATAATTGTCAACATGTTCATAATAATATCTAATATTTAATAGGAATATTGATATATAATCAAATCAATGCCTTGTTTTGTAACAGGATGTCATATTTTAATTAGAAACTCCATAATATTTTCCTAAGATGTTGATTTATGACAAACAATTAGAAAATTTGTCAGATTTAAATGATAATTACAAAATATAATATTTCTATAAGAGTGCTACATTTGGTCACTTTATAACATTATGACCACTGACAGGTGAAGTGAATAACACTGATTATCTCTTCATCACGGGACCTGTTAGTGGATGGGATATATTAGGCAGCAAGGAAACATTTTGTCCTCAAAGTTGATGTGTTTGAAGCAGGAAAAATGGGCAAGGGTAAGGATTTGAGCGAGTTTGACAAGCGCCAAATTGCGATGGCTAGACGACTGGGTCAGAACATCTCCAAAACTGCAGCTCTTGTGGGGTGTTTACGGTCTGTAGGGGTCAGTATCTATCAAAAGTGGACCAAGAAAGGAACAGTGGTGAACCGGCAACAGGGTCATGGGCTCATTTGATGCACGTGGGGAGCGAAGGCTAACCAATGTGGTCAGATCAAACAGACGAGCTACTGTAGCTCAGATTGCTCAAAAAAATTAATGTTGGTTCTGATAGAAAGGTCTCAGAATACACAGTGCATCGCAGTTCGTTGCAAATGGGGCTGCATAGCCTTTGTCCACTGCCGAAAGCGGCAACAGTGGGCACGTGAGAATCAGAACTGGACCACGGAACAACGGATGAAGGTGGTCTGATGAATCACGTTTTCTTTTACATCATGTGGATGGCCGGGTGCATGTGTGTCTCTTACCTGGGAAACGCATGACACCAGGATGCACTATGGGAAGAAGGCAAGCCAGCAGAGGCAGTGTGATGCTTTGGGCAATGTTCTGCTGGGACACCTTAGGTCTTGCCATCCATGTGGATGTTACATTGATATGTACCATCTACCTAAGCATTGTTGCAGACCATGTACACACTTTCATGGAAACGGTGGTCCCTGGTGGCTGTGTGCCTCTTTCAGCAGGATAATGCGCCCTGCCACAAAGCAAAAATGGTTCAGGAATGGTTTGAGGAGCACAACAACGAATTTAGGTTTTGACTTGGCCTCCAAATTCCCCAGATCTCAATCCAGTCGAGCATCTGTGGGATGTGCTGAACAAACAAGTCTGATCCATGGAGGCTCCACCTTGCAACTTACAGGACTTAAAGGATCTGCTGCTAACATCTTGGTGCCAGATACCACAGCACACCTTCAGGGGTCTAGTGGAGTCCATGTCTTGACGGGTCAGGGCTGTTTTGGCAGCAAAAGGGGGACCAACACAATATTAGGAAGGTCATAATGTTATGCCTAATCGGTGTATAAAGTTTATATACACACACACACACACACACACAAACATGTATGTATGTATGTATGTATGTATGTATGTATGTATGTATGTATGTATGTATGTATGTATGTATGTATGTGTATATATATATATATTAATATAATATAATATAATTACACATGATAAATGTGTTGTTTTTTTATTACATTTTTACATTTCACAATATGCATCATTTCAAAGCAGCTTTACAGAAAGTCATACTGTTATGACAATAATGCCGTAGTGCTTTACCATAGAGCAAATTTTAGGGCTGGGCGATATGACAATACAGGTGATCCTCTGGATTTTGATGTAGCTTTATTGTGTTGTATTTTTATTATCATTTATTTTATTTTTTATGTATTTATTTTTCCAGATTCTTGCACTTTGTCACATTGCACTGGGGCAGCAGCTTAACTTATACTGGATGCACAAGGTGAGACGGAACCTCTTTGCAAGTCTGTTTAAGTCTAGAACCAGACCGGGGTTCTGAAAACAAGTTTTATTTCCCACAGATTGTAGTTTTGGCTGTTCTGCTCACCACCATAACAGGAGTGGTGTCCATTGACGATTTCTGGCAGGACGAATGGGACATTGTCTTCATTTCTCTGCAGGTTGGATCAACCTCGTCAGCATATTACTGTCCAATGTCTTGATGTCTTACTTGACAATTCATTTAAGCTGTATATAAATAATAAATTAATTTATTTGTTTGCATTTTATTTTTTACATTTATAACTGTAGTGTAGTATTTGAAAGTGTCTTCTGTCTCCTCTGTTTCATGTTTTTGCTGGTGTAGTTCACTGGGCCATTCCTGCACATCGGGGCTTTAGCTGTGGTCACCGCATTAGGGTGGGTCATCGCAGGTCTGGTGGTACGCGGAGAAAGATCAAGTGAGTTGGAGTGAGTCATGTGAGGGGAAATGGCAGATTGGGTCAAAGCCAGGGCAACTGTAATTTGAATCAGACACCCCTAAACAAATAAATGAATAAATCATGGTTAATTGTTCATTTTTTTTGTGGATTTTTATTCCACAAAAACCATGGTTTCCACAAAAATATTAGGCAGCACATCTGTTTTAAACATTAATGATAATAATAATAACATATTAGAATGATTTCTGAAGGATCATGTGACACTGAAGATTGGAGTAATGGCTACTGAAAAGTTTTGCCATCACTGGAATAAATTGCATTTTAAAATATATTAAATTAGAAAACAATTATTTTAAATTACAATAATATTTCACAGCATATTTTTGATCAAATAAATGCAGTCTTGGTGATGATAAAAGGCTTATTTCAAATGCATTAAAAATCATATCGACTCCACCCTTTTTGAACAGTAGTGTATTTTTTTTGACAGATGCATATGTTTGTGTGTTTGTTCAGGACTCCAGGTTGTAATGCTAGTGCTTTATGTGAGCATTCTCCTGGTTTTGTATCTGGTTCCCCTCTTAATCTCTTCTCCCTGCATCATGGACCGGTCTAAGCTCGTTCCTCGTCCTGCTGTCATTGGCCGCCGTGGAGCTCCAATGGTGAGTTTCATAATCCTGGTTTTCCAGGCCAGAACATTCCCTTTGTTTGAGCCCAAGGGCTGTGACACGGCTTGTTTGTGGTTTCTTTTTGGAAGTTTAGCAACAAATAGAAAGAGCTGGAAGGATCGCGTATAACTGCTGTAGAGAGTAACACTTACACATACTCTAAATTACACTTACTCATTAAGCCAATTGTACGATGAAGCTTAAACCTGTTTGTTTGACTTCTTCGCATTACACACTGCCTCTCTCTCGCTCTCTCTCTCTCTCTCTCAGCTCGCTCCAGAACACACTATTATGTCCTTTAGTAAAGCGCTGCAACAGAAAGTCGCTGGCCTGGAAGCAGATGTCACCATTAGGTATCCATTTTGTTGTTGACTTTCTTTATGAAATTTCATATACCTTTTTTTTATTTTATTTATTTATTTATTCATTTATTTATTTATTACTTTTTTGTATATGACAAATTGAGTATTCTTATTAAGCTTCCAACTTTAGAAAAGGCCTTTACCAGCTACTTTATGAGAGAACCAATTCTAATAAATTCAGAATTTAAATCTAAAAAATATTTAAGATTTAAAAAATTATTTATTTATTTATTTGTATTTTGTTGAAATATTGTCTAATATGTCTTCTTATTCAGTCTAAATATTGAGAAAAATATTCTTAATAAGTTTCTTAGAAAGATACTTTATGAGCCAAATTATTTTTAATAAATGTGACCCTGGACCACAAAACCAATCATAAGTTTTTCTTTTATGTCAAAATTCATTAGGATATTAAGTAAAGATCATGTTCCATGAAGATATTTTGTATATGTGACCCGTCACGGAAACCAGGGACACAAGTCGGCAGCACAACTTTCGAGCAAAATCTTTTTTTTTTTTTCAAAATTGGTGATTTTCGCTTTTTTGCAGAATCTGTTAGTTGAGATCACGAAGAAGCCTCTCCGTGTTTGAGATGGCAGTATTGGTATATTTAAAAGCGTCCATTTTGAGGTTGAAATCGGCTGGAGATTATAGCATGCAGTAGAGGCGTGTTTCTTTTGTTATTGCCCCCGCCCTCCGAGGAAAGCGTGGCTCAGTGTAGCCAAGTCCGCGGTTGTGCTACTTCAACACTGTTGCCGCGGGCTGTTTTTCATGTCCGCGGGTTGAAGTGACCCCAATTATGTGATATTTAGCCCCGGGAATGCGAATTTTAGTAGGCAACCATGCCAAAAAAACATATTTTACCCCCCAAATGTGATTTTTACCGGAGAAGCTCCCCTGAAACGTGATTGGGCTTGTTTTGGGCTAGTTTTGAGTAGCAATTGTGTGGGTTTTGTTGTGAAAACATGGCAACCCTGGTGGCTGGCCGCGCACAGATCTCTGCTGGCAGTGCTAAAGCAAGAACGAGCAGCTGATACAAAGTGCAAACCTCCCAGATGATAGAAAGTCTGAAGCAGTAAAGAAGCAACACGATCATCTTTCCCTTGTGCAGAAAGAAAGGGCTGTGTACAACGACATGACTGAAAATAAACATACATACAGGTCCTTGAAAGTGCTTGAATTTATTGTGCTTGAAGTTTTCTGGAAGAAATTCCATATTTTTCTCTCCGGTCCGATAATGTGTTATTTCGCCAACACTTCGTGGACTATGCTTGATTTACGTTTGTTACTTGCATTTACGCGTTACGTTAAGTGTTTCCTGCATGAGGTTCTTTGTGTTGTACGTTGCCATGGTGTTCACGTGCGTATACGGTACCTCAGCGTTTCACAGACACACCGTGAAATATTGCAAAAATAGACTTGTTACATGAGCCTAAGCTCTTTTCAATAAAATCCATGCAAAAGTTAACATCAGATCATTTTAGAATACAGTATAGGATGTACCGAATATTCTTCAGTTTTATGCAATACAGAAATATGACAAATAGAATATCAGACCTCTGTCATATGGCCAAAAATAAATGCAAAAAAAAAAAAAACTGGACCTGGAAAGTCCTTGAAAGGTTCTTGAATTTGAAGTTAACCAAGCTGTGGGAACGCTGTACAAATAAATAAAATAACAAATAAAATTAGCATCAATATGTACTTTTTGTTTACATAAACATTAAAATAATAACATTAAAAATGATGGCCAGATTTTAAAGGAGTATCTTGCAACATATTATCTACAGTGAGGAAAATAAGTATTTGAACACCCTGCTATTTTGCAAGTTCTCCCACGTAGAAATCATGGAGGGGTCTGAAATTGTCATCGTAGGTGCATGTCCACTGTGAGAGACATAATCTAAAAAAAAAATCCAGAAATCACAATGTATGATTTTTTTAACTATTTATTTGTATGATACAGCTGAAAATAAGTATTTGATCACCTGAGAAAATCAATGTTAATATTTGGTACAGTAGCCTTTGTTTGCAATTACAGAGGTCAAACGTTTCCTGTAGTTTTTCACCAGGTTTGCACACACTGCAGGAGGGATTTTGGCCCACTCCTCCACACAGATCTTCTCTAGATCAGTCAGCTTTCTGTCGCTGAGAAACGTGGAGTTTGAGCTCCCTCCAAAGATTCTCTATTGGGTTTAGGTCTGGAGACTGGCTAGACCACGCCAGAACCTTGATATGCTTCTTACAGAGCCACTCCTTGGTTATCCTGGCTGTGTGCTTCAGGTCATTGTCATGTTGGAAGACCCAGCCTCGACCCATCTTCAATGCTCTAACTGAGGGAAGGAGGTTGTTCCCCAAAATCTCACAATACATGGCCCTGGTCATCCTCTCCTTAATACAGTGCAGTCACCCTGTCCCATGTGCAGAAAAACACCCCCAAAGCATGATGCTACCACCTCCATGCTTCACAGTAGGGATGGTGTTCTTGGGATGGTACTCATCATTCTTCTTCCTCCAAACACGTTTAGTGGAATTATGACCAAAAAGTTATATTTTGGTCTCATCTGACCACATGACTTTCTCCCATGACTCCTCTGGATCATCCAAATGGTCATTGGCAAACTTAAGACGGGCCTTGACATATGCTGGTTTAAGCAGGGGGAACCTTCCGTGCCATGCATGATTTCAAACCATGACGTCTTTGTGTATTACCAACAGTAACCTTGGAAACGGTGGTCCCAGCTCTTTTCAGGTCATTGACCAGCTCCTCCCGTGTAGTTCTTGGCTGATTTCTCACCTTTCTTAGGATCATTGAGACCCCACGAGGTGAGATCTTGCATGGAGCCCCAGTCCGAGGGAGATTGACAGTCATTTTTATCTTTTTCCATTTTCTAATGATTGCTCCAACAGTGGACCTTTTTTCACCAAGCTGCTTGGCAATTTCCCCGTAGCCCTTTCCAGCCTTGTAGAGGTGTACAATTTTGTCTCTAGTGTCTTTGGACAGCTCTTTGGTCTTGGCCATGTTAGTAGTTGGATTCTTACTGATTGTATGGGGTGGACAGGTGTCTTTATGCAGCTAACGACCTCAAACAGGTTAATCTAATTTAGGATAATAAATGGAGTGGAGGTGGACATTTTAAAGGTAGACTAACAGGTCTTTGAGGGTCAGAATTCTAGCTGATAGACAGGTGTTCAAATACTTATTTGCAGCTGTATCATACAACTAAATAGTTAAAAAATCATATATTGTGATTTCTGGATTTTTTTTATTTTTAGATTATGTCTCTCACAGTGGACATGCACCTACAATGACAATTTCAGACCCCTCCATGATTTCCAAGTGGGAGAACTTGCAAAATAGCAGGGTGTTCAAATACTTATTTTCCTCACTGTACAATGCACAAGTTCAAATAGAGTTTTGACAAAAAAGGTTTTATAAAAAGATAAAACTCACATATTTCAGCCTCTAAATCTTTTTTATGAAAGTCAAAAAAGATAAATTACTGACATTTACAATGCACATTATCCTTTATTATTAATATTTTGCTGTCCTTACATGGGGGAGCTTTACATGGGGTATGGCTTATCTAAATGAGATGTAAATGAGCCCTATTGTCACTCCCAGCAGGTGAGAACAGGTGAAAACTGTACAATCTTTAGAGGCCGTTTCTCACTTTTAAGCTGTTTTGAGTGTCTACCTTCAAATGGTCACAACTTCTCCAAATATTATCAGATTTCCATGTGTTACACATCGTTGGAAAGCTTGGAGACTACACTTTCAGAATCTGTGAATAACTCAAAATGCCCCAGAACCGACTTGTGTCCCTACTTTACGTGATTGGTCACATATGTCCTACCGTGAATATAACAAAAAATTATTATTATTAGTAACATGCATTGCTATGGACTTCATTTGGACAACTTTTTAAAGGCAATTTTCTCAATATTTAGATTTTTTGCACCCTCAGATTCCAGATTTTCAAATGGTTATATCTTAACAAACCATACATCAATGGCTGTATAAATCAATTTCAAACAATTAACCCTTATGACTGGTTTTGTGGTCCAGGGTCACAAATAATGAATTTATCTAAAAATATTTATTTATTTGTTTTATTTTATCATACCTCTTTGAATATGAGAAAAGAATGACAGCAGCTCTGATTGACTCTCAATAAACAGACTTGCATGTGCTTTTTTCTCTTCAGTCTGGATGGAGTGCCCTTTCTGATGAGGGACCGCACCCTACGTAGGACCACCAACGTGGACAAACTGTTTCCTGACCGTCAGGACAACGACGCCTCATTCTTTAACTGGACAGAGATTCGCAGTCTCAATGCTGGACTTTGGTTCCTCAGGGTATTAATTGATATTCCCTTCTCATTTCTGTTGTCTACATTCACTGATAACAAAGATTTCGACGTCCTCAGGATGACCCATACTGGACAGCGCAGTACATGTCAGAGAAGGACCGCAACCGCACAGCCAATCAGACGGTGTGTAGCCTTGCGGAGCTGCTGCGTCTGGCTGCTAGAACGAACCGCTCTGTGATCTTCAGCCTGCGGCGGCCTCCACCCCAGCATCCCCGGCACCAGCTCTGGGTCAGTGATGCACTGAAGGTGATTCAGAGATCCAGCATCCAACCAGAACAGGTGAGAGCACAAAATACATGTGTAAGTAAGGGCTCCCTATATATTTTACAGCAATATCTTCAATAAACTTTGTTATAATTTAATTCATTTAAGGACAGACACTTTTTTTTCAGTAAACCACTGTTTAATAAAAATAAATAAAAGGCAATTTTGTAAAACTGCTGTACCGAACCGTGATTTCAAAACAGAGGTATGTACCGAACCGTTAGTACCGTTACACCCCTAATAATACAGTATGCATGTATGCATGCATGTATGCATGTAATCTTAATATTTAGTCTAAATCTTAAATGTTTAGAAACATATTTTTATTAAGCTTCTAAAATTAGAAAATACTTTTATCACCATTTTATTTCTAAAATAATTTCTAATAAATTCAGAGTTTATCTAACAATATTTTAAAAATATAATCTTAATAAGCTTCTAAAATTAGAAAAGACCTTTATCATAATTTTACTAACCAAATAAATTCAGAATAAAGTTAAAAGTATTTTCCCCAAAATCTATGTATTTATTTTTTATACAGTTTGTTAAAATGTTATCTTAATATTTTAGTCTAAATTATAAATATTTAGAAAAATATTCTTAATAAGCTTCTAACATAAAAAGAAAACTTTATAATCATTTTATGAGCAAAATCATTTCTAATAAATTCAGAATTTATATAAAATAATATTTTGTTCTAAATATATTTATTTGTTTAAAATATTTTTATATAATTGTAGATTAATTTATGTGGCAAAAAAATTGAATAAATTCAGAATTCATCTAAAAATACATTTTAAAATGTAATAATAAATCATTTAAAAAAATATTTATTTATTTTTATATAATAATAAACAAAATAAAATTTGTCTGATGTCTTATTAGTCAGTCTAAATGTTAAATATTGAGAAAATATTCTTAATAAGCTTCTAACATTAGAAAAGACCTCTATCAGATACTTTATCAGCCAAATCATTTTTAATAAATTACGAATTAACCTACTAATATTTATTTATTTATATCATTGTTTAAAATGGTTTGATTACATTTTGCCTTAATATTCAGTGCAAATATTGAGAAAAATGTTTTTAATAATCTTTTTCGAAGATTAGAAAAGAGCTTTAATAAGCTACTGTCTCTGTGTTTAGGTG